>CM062818.1:2024337230-2025607700 GCA_031772625.1 Pinus tabuliformis | reverse complement strand
ATCCCTCACACACCTCTCTAAACTCTCTTTAAAAACCTCCTTGTCTAATCTAATATCTCAAATTAGATATGAAAACTCTCTTCATAGATTTCTTGAATAATTCAATAAACTCAATTTGTTCCTAAATTATCTAACAAATCCCTCATTTAGCCAATTCATCTCCTTTACATAGAAATTAAGTGACACTTTTCTAACTTCCTAACAAATTAAATTCCTTCTAAACTATAACTAAATTAAATGGCTTAGGGAACCCAACTTCCCTCGGTAAATAAATTGGGTAACCAAATCCCTTAGTAAATGAGTTTTGACCCAAGATGTCAAAAATGGTATTGGCTCTTAAATGCTCCTACATGGGACTCCTGGAAAAGAAAAGAATTATTCATCGGATTATCAATACTTGTGCCATATTTAATACTACATGTTGTTCTCGTGTAATTATTTATTAACTCTTTACTACAATTCTTGCATCCTCGCTGCAAAATATTCATGTTTTTCACTCCTAAGCTCTTGATTTTCAAAATGTAGAAATTTGATAGAAATTGCAATTGCTCAGGAAATAAAACTGAAATTAGAAGACACAAATTCTACTCTACTAATATGCAGAATGAAAATCACAATTTAGAACAACATGCATAGACATGCAACAATCAAAACCACAAGTACACAGTGATTTATAGGGGAACCCAGCTGGGAAAAAAACCCTCAAGCATCTTTGCATTAATCAGTTGAATAGAGAAACTATTACAATTGCATTCTCCAGCTCTAAGCACCACTTGCAAAAGGAAAATTGTTATCTCTACTGAATGATAACTTCTGGCCAACACTTAGCCAATTTCCGCCTCCTCCAGCCTCATATTTCCATGCACAATTCTGAGCTAATTCAAGCTCCCAAAGAATAGGGAAGTCCCAATTTCCGGACATAATTCCCAATGAATTGATCTTCTAACTACATGTAACAATTGTACATTCAACTAGTATAAAATTAATGTTACACTAGCCTTTTTCTCCTCTACTCCAACTGGGAAATTCAAATTCCATGCATGCTTGGGCTATTTTGGGCTGATTGATTAAATAACTGACAATTGACAGTGCTGGACCTGCCAACAATCAGGGGATATCCCTGGTATGAAGACCTAATTAGACCTCACACCATTTAGTGTAGGAGTCCCATATGAAATACGGCTTGGTTTTCGATGCAGTGGGTTTTAATGATATGCCTTGGCTACAATAATGTATAGAGTGATGTATAGTGACTTTGGTGAGAACAAGTTTGTGACCCTGTGGAGAGTCAAGTGTGATGCATGAAGGTTCTGCCACGCAGAAGGGAAAATAAGTGAGCCCCTTAAAATCCTGTAATAGTACACAACTTGAAAGGAACATGTTAGTGTCAGTCTTTTAAGCCTTCCACCAGTGATCAAACATGCTCTTACAAAGTGGTCTTAGGGTGTCAAAGTCAAATTTTGTCATTTCAGTGAGTCTTAAAGTAAAATTTGGTCACTAGGTATTAGGTCTAGGATTTGTTTTCACTCCTTTCAAAATTTTCCAAGTGTTGGTCCATGTCACCATTCAGCTGAGTGTACCATCATTCAAAGAGTTTTCGTCATCATTTCATGTTTCCAATGGGTCATTTTACATCTTGTTTGTGCTTCAGTTGTGCTCAGGTAAGGTTCATTTCCCTCTCCTAGGGTTTTTGTTTCTGAGCAAAAAAAATGAATTTGGAAAATGTGAGAGAGGTTGTTGTCCAAAATAGGCCAAGGAAGAAAAACCTCCTTCACTTTTTACACAAGTGTCATGGTTTTAGAGAAATGTCAAAAATACAAGTGCCTCAGGAGAGTTAATGCACCTCTGGAGTGACCTTGGGAAAATCAAGATTTATCCTAGCTTGGTTGGCCAAATCACTTGCTTGATGAGTGAAATGATAACTAGACACAAAGAGCTTTCCAATGAGATATCACGAGCTCAATTTGGAGTTGAGGAAGACCTTCAAAAGTTGACTGCAACAACAATCTTCATTTAGGCAGCCTCATTCTGCACATTTTGACCAGTCTTGGGAGATTGGACTTTTGACAGGGTAAATGAACTCCAAATTGAAAAATTAAAGATGTTTTGGAAAGTAGACTCGACAAGATTTCCAACGCGCTATCCCGTGCCCAATTTGGACACTGGGAAGGCCTCCAAAAGTGCTCTGCAAACTGGCGTTGCGCACCTGTCAGCTGGCGCTGCACATAGAAAAGGCATTGCGCACCTAGGAGATTTGCACAGTGTAAAATTACACTGGCACTGCGCATAGAAAAGGCACTGCGCACCTGAGAGAGGGCACTGCGCACCTGGCTAGTGACCTCCAAACTGATCCAAATCATTTTAATTTGCCTCAAATTGCTAAATTGGTCTCTTGTCAAGTAAGTAAAGCCCTCCATCTGATTAAAAAAGGGTTTTTTCATCAGTTTTTGTGATTTTCATCTCTAAAAAAACTAGACCCTAGTTTTTCTCAAAACTGTCTCATAGATTTTGAAAGTTCACTTATTTATTGCTATTTTATTTCCTTCATTCCCTACTCCCTAAAACCTCATTCCCTTCATCTATTTTCTTAATTCTCAAACCCTACATACAAACCCTACATACATATATCCCTAACTCTACACTGTCCCAAACCCTACTCACTACCTAAATCCCATTCACACTCCCATTCACTCTCACCTGCTCATCCTAAAATCTCTTCATACTCATCTTTCATCCATCCACCCTATCTCATCATTCACCACAAGTGTTCACAAACAATGAAAAAGGCCAAGTGACTAGGTAGCAAAAAAGGCAAAGGTCAAGATGACCTCCATTGAACAAGAGATTGAGAATGACCGGGAAACTTGGCTTGAAAGGGTCAACATTCACCTTGAAAAGCTGCTTGAGAAGGCCAATAAAGAAAAGAAGATGCTTCGCCACATGGCCTATCACTATATAACCCGGAACAAAATATGCAATGTGAGAATCAGAAAGCTTAAGGCAAGATTGAGGAAGGCTTTGAGAAGAAAAAAGGAGCAAAACAAATTGGAAATCCTAGCTGATGCTTCATTATCCCATCAAAGCAGTGCATGAGGGTGTCTTGTGCCAATTTTGGTAAAGTTTTGGTAAAATTTTACCATTTTCAAATTTTAAATTTTACAACACAAGAAATTCCAATAGGTGGCGTTGCGCTTTTGACTGGGACATTTTTTGGAGAAGTGGCTTACATATTCAAATTCAGCATAAAATAATAAGAAAACCCAAAAAGTTTCATCAAATTTGGAGCAGATCTTGGTCACCTAAAGGCCAAAAAACCATCAAAAAGTGACCTCTCTGCCACTTTTTGGACACACAGGCAGCAGTCTTGGGAGATTCCCTTTTTGAGGGAGCAAATTACCTCCAAATTTAGAAATTCAAGATGTTACAGAGACTAGACAGGCATACCTTTCCAAAAAGCCATCTTAGGCTCAATTTGGTTAAGGGGAAGGCCCCCAAAACTAGGTTTGAAAATGTGCTACGCATAGGATCAGTGGTGCTGCGCATAGGATGGATTTTGCCAGTTTTGCTTAAAAATCATAATTTCGCCTAGTTTTTCTACAAGTTGAATTTTACTCCCATTTTGGATGAATCTATGAATGTAAATGATGCTTTGGTATGTAAATGTAATTGAGACATGACTCTTGAGGGTAGATACATCATTTTGAGGTAATTGAGGGATGGATGAATCAGTTTCCATGATTATAGAGGCATGTTGTTCCACTTATTATAGAGTCAAATGTGTTTATTACCAAAAACATGGAAACACGACATTGAATTGTAAGACTCATGACAAATATCTTTTAAATGGGAAATTAAAAGAATCTGCTAACATAGCTACTTTTGAAGACTTACGAGATGAAAACTTCGAGGGCTTCTCAGATTATGATAGTGATGATGAGTTTAATGCAAATCCTCTTAGACTCTTTAAGCTATCAGTGATGTATGTTGTAAGTTATATTTGGTGCAGAACTAATTAATGAACAATGTTGCATAATTCAAATTAATTTTTCTTGGCGCTCAGAAACCCTTGAAAACATCACTTGTTTGGTTGTGTTTACACTGTTATGATTTGTTGTTCTTGGTGCTTGGAAACCCCTGAATAATGGCTACAGGTGACACTATGAGATCCATGTGTATGAAACAGGTCAAGTTGTTTAATCAATTTTTGAACACATATAGTATTCAGACCGTCTTCCTAGCAATTTATGGATAGCCGAAAGCGAAATATTCGACAAATGGTGATTAGTCCATAGGATGGTTCATTTCTTGACAACTCTTATCGTGGAAGCCCCGACGAGCCAAGTTGTCAATATGGTTGATCTTGCAAAGTTCATCAATGATGGTCCGAGGCAAGCATGTGTTAAATGGAGTTCAAGTGACAGCTCGAAGTAGTGGATGAAGAAAGAATGATATTCGCAAGATTTCAAAATGGATGTGGGTGCTCATGAAGATTAGTGAGACAAAGACCCGTTATATTGTTGTGGTATATGTAATAATGTAAGCATTAAAGGGGGGATTTGAAACTAACGCTTACTATAGTAGGTAGATTTGGTTGAGTTGTTGAGATAATTTCTCAACAACCAATCTTATTGTCTTGGAATCACTTAGATCTCACTAACACCATAAATATGTGATGTATCTGTGTAATTTGAAGAGTGTAATAGAACTTTTCCTTTGTGTGTGCATCTTTGTTTTTCTACTAAAATATCAATAATACAATATTATATATTTACTAAAATATGAGAGACGTAATAATATATATTCAAATAAGCATTATACACCTAATTAATGTTACAATATAATATATATGTTAAAGTATGAAATATCTAATAATATATAAACTAGATTACATTATGGTATAAATGCAAGTGTCCTTCTTTATGTATCAAAGAGTTTTTTTTGGAGCAGTGTAGTGCTCTTGGGATAATATTCATATTAGTATTATCTCCTTGTTAGTTATGCGCTTTCAATTAATTTGTCTCAAATTAATTAATTAAAGAAAATCTCATATCAACATGTGTTATATTGGGTATATGGTATTAATAAGCCATGGTATTGCAACAAAAACTATTTACAAGTTAAAAATTTCCATGGTAAAATGGGGGTGAATCTACATTAAGAATATTATTTAAGTGAGATATTTTATAATGTAGGGGTTTTGATTTTTATCATGATTAGATACATATAAGAATTTACCAATCATTTAATTTATATGACTATGATAATAATTATAAATACTCATCACTTTCAACTATTAATCACTATAATTATTATTACTTAATAAATTTTATTAAATATATATATAAATACCATATTTATTATTAATTACTCATAAGAATAAAATAGAGAGATATATGAAAAGACATAATTTAACCAGATCACAGCCAATAATAATGACACTTGAACTTATCAAAACATATTTCTCTTATCTTCGTATTCAAATCCATTGATTGCCTTCCACCACATCAGCAAAAGCTTGGAAATTACTTAAAACAAAAGTTAGAAGGGACAACGGATCGTGCGCATCATCGTCATGAATTGATCGCATCTCCTTTCGGCGTCATAGATTTATCTCATGTATATTTCCCATTTTATATGTTCACCTACCATTCCCTTTCCCATTTTATATGTTCACTTACAATTCCCAAAGAAATATATATATATATATATATATATATATATATATATATATATATATATATATATATATAATATATAATATAATTTAAAAAGTTAAAGTTAAAGAATAAAAAAAATGGTTTAAAAATAAAAATTACGTAATTTTTTTTAAACAAAATAAAAAAAAAGATAATAAATAATAATGATGATGATGGTTAACGTCCACTGAGACCAAACTTTGGTCTATCGGACCTAAATAAACGAATTATTTAGTTTGATTTAAGATTTTATTCCTATGCTCAAAAAGCTTGGAGAGAAGCCTCCCGAGCTCACTGTAGTTTTGACAACGTAAAAGGCTAGGAAGGCCAGTGTTGCAACAAAGACTTTGAAACTAAGATCTAATGTGGTTGTATGTGGGGCACTCTAAGAGGAAGTGATTTTCATCCTCGATGTTCGTATTCTCACAGAGATGGTAGAACCATTCCATCCATGGTGTTTTAGGAACTGCCCAACAACCCGTTTCACTATGGAGCTCATGAGAGTTCGTTCTAATCTTGCTATATTAATTTTCTTCTTTGAGCTAGTTAAAATAGAGAGATACTTTTGATCTTCTAGGGTGGGGTTGATATCTTAATTTTCTTTTAGCTGCTAAATCTTTCTCACACCACATTTTTTCTTTGAACTTAGAAGTAACAATATTTTTAATGTTATTTATGTTTTGAAATGCAACATTCTTGTCGATCTCCCAATGGTTTAACCAGGCCTTGGTGTCTTTATACCAAGCTCGTTTGAGCCTTAGGTGGTTTTGGCTGGAATTTAAAGCTAGCTTAGGAAGTCTATGGTCTCCTATGTTATTGAGTTTGTGCTTGTACAACAGAAGCCTAGTCATAGCTAGGCTCTCAATAGGGGAAAAACCCACTTCTATAAGGAGAATAGGATAGGGTGTGTTGCTTTTAATTTTGAGGTTATACATTATAAAACGCTTCTGGATTTGCTCAATCTTTCTCCAGGATTCTCTAGAGATGCTACAACCCCAAACCTCACATCCATATAAGATAACCAGAGTGACTAAAGTTTCAAAGAGGAACTTCTTTCTATCCCACATTACGAGGTATGTCGTTTTACAATTATTTTCAAGACCAAAATAAGCTTTCCATCCCCCATTAATCCTTTTCTCAATGCTATAGTTCCAGTTGAGCTTGTGATGAATATCAATTCCTAGGTACTTATAGGAATACACTTCATCCAAGTTACTATTGTCATACATAAAATTAGCGTAAGTGTCCTTCTTGGATTTGATAATCATAACTTTTTTTTTGTCAGTGTTAACAATCATACCCATAGTAGAGCAAAAATCCTTAAGAAGTATAAGTTGCTTATCAAGATCAGATGGGCACCTTGCGAGAAGAACAATATCGTCAGCGTAGAGAAGAAGGATGATGACTATCCCAGTTAAGATCGTGCCAACACATCCTGCTTCCTCTAAACAACCTTCTAGCTTGTCGATGTAAATGCCAAATAGGGTAGGGGAGAGGGGGCAACCTTGTTTAACTCTGATATTACACTTAATATCTTTCGACCACCCCTCATTGCTCTTTAACTTTGCAATTACATTCTCGTATAACCTTATAGAGGCAATTCTCAACTCAAAAGGAACCTTTAGCTCTTCTAATCTGTTCCAAAGGTTGTTTCTAGGAACAGCATCGAAAGCCTTTCTAAAGTCCACAAAGCAACAAAAGAGATTGGATTTATCATTGCGGAATTCCTCCACAATGATCCTACGCGTAATGATGTGGTCTGTTGTTGAGTGGTGCTTTCTAAAACCCGCTTGGCCTTTAGCCCGCTTACCTTCACTTTCAAGTCATATGCTCAACTTCCTTTCCAAAATAATACCATATAACTTGGCTAGGAGAGGGCTGATCATAATTGTCCGATAATTAGAGGGGTTATTTGTATCCCCACTTTTAAAAATAAGGATAATGAGGCTTTGAGTCCATGGTTTAGGGAACCCTTGCTTGAATGCTTGATTGAAAAGCTTGTGAATTGTAATATAAAAATATTACAATTAAAATTATTTTATTAAATGATAATCTCTTTTTTTTGAAATATTTAAAAATATAATGTTTAGAATTTAAATTTCTATATATAAAAATTTAAAAATTATATATATATAAAAGTTGCTTTTTTAAAATTTAGTTTAAGTGATTAGTATTAGCTATGAAGTTTTTTGATATGGTTGTGAGTTATTACTCATTATAATTTGTTAATCAAAATTAAAAATGTATTCGTTTTACCATTACAAAATATACAAAAATACTTCAAAGATTTCTATATTTTCATTCCAAACATACAAATATATATATATATATATATATATATAATATATTTAAAGATATATATTAGAAAATATATTCATAAATACAATCATTTCAAAACCTTACAATTCTATATAAGTTTTTTCAAGGTTTATGATGACATTAAAATAGTGATAACGATAAGCACGATTAATTTTATATTTATGCCTATTAAATTGAAAATAGACCATGGATACAATAGTCTGTTTATGGTAATCATATGGAAATGTAAATGACGAGGAGTCGAGTATTTGGTGGTGAGTTGACGAAAATGGTGGACAATATTAAGTGGTTGAGTAATAATTTTTAAATGTTGTAACCAGTTTTGCGTAATTCTAAAATATGTAAAGTATTGTGTAAATGTTTAATATAAATAAATATGTAGAAATATTGTGTAAATATTTAATTAAGTATCTATAGAACATATTTTATAGGTCACTTTTTATAAAACATAAATTGTAAAATATAATGAACATATTTTATAGATCACTTCTTATAAAACATAAATTGTAAAATATAATGAGTTTGTAGTTAATAAGTTTATATATATATATATTTTGAAATGTTATTCGTAATGTATTAGGAATGTTTCTGATATTTTGTATTATAAAGCTAATCTAAACTTTATCATAGACAAATGTTTCAAGTTACAAAAACACTTGCAAAATTGGACCTCGTTGAACATCATCCATCCATGTGTTTAGAACAATTATATATTACATATTATTTTTAATTCCTAGATTAAGTTACAAAAACACTTGCAAAATTGGACCTCGTTGAGCATTATCCATGTGTTTAGAACAATTATATATTACATATTATTTTTAATTCCTAGGTGTGCAAGGGTTTTAGATTTTCATTAGTTTGTTGAAAGTGAAAGTATTTTGGATAATTTATTAATATTGGATATTTATATATGTTAATGAAAATATAGGAAGTGGTCACAAATTAAGGAAGTGAAGACCAGAGTGGCCATGGTACGTGGTATCATCAATTGTAGTTATGGTATCAAAGTATTCAAGCATATTGAATTTATTTTTATATAAAAATTATAATATTTTAACCATATTAAATTTATTTTTGGATAAAAATTTAATAATTTAAAAATATATTTTTAAAAGATATTTTATTATTTATATTAAAAATAGAAAATGAAAAAATAAAAATTTATAAAATATTTAATTTAATTTAATTAGTATAGTTGTATAAATTAAATTAAATTTTTGGTAAATGTAGTTTTAAGGGATAGCTCTTCTGGTTAAGCATACCTCTCTTATGGGGAGGTTATGGTGCTAAATCTGCTAGATTCCCTTGGGTTAGGTTTTGTTAGTTTGACCGACAAGTAGATTCTTTCAGGTTGATCTATCTGGATTTTCTAGTGGATGTAGTGGTTGTTGTGAATCACCCTAAAAAAATAGTAAGTGTGGAAAAGTATCAATTCATAGTAAATATCAAAAGACTTAGTTCATCATACATTTTAAGTTGCTCAAATTTCAAAAAAACAAAAGAAAGAATTAAATTGTAACTTTATTTAAAAAAAAATCATTATTATTATTCAAACTAATTAATACATAAGTTAAATATATATACATTTTAGAAAAACATGTAATAAGATTCTTAACTATAGATATTCACCCCCACCTTATGATGAATATTTTTAATTTGTAAATAGACTTTCTTACAATATCACCCCATGTTATCATGGAGATTTTTAATTTGTAAATAAACTTTCTTACAATATCATGGTGAATATCGTTGCTTATCAATACCACATGCCCAAAAGATCATAGTTTATTTTATATGACACTTGTTCATATGAATTTTTTTTTTTAAATTAATGGATTTAGTTAAAAAGGTCAAAAAGACATAACTACTTTGGAAATAAATCTCAATCTTTAATTGTGTATAGTATTAAAAATATTTTATAAAAATTAAATCCCTATTTTCCATCAAATAATTATTGATAATTAAATTAATTTTGTGTATACTATTAAAAATATTTTAAATTATTTTATAAAGGTTAAATCCCTACCATCCACCTAATAATTATTGATAACTAAATTAAAATCATAAAACTTCTATAAATGCATCACCACAGTTAATGGATCCTTGAGAGCCGGTTAAGGACATGTTGCGAAACACATAGGGAGTGTTGGACTATCTAGTGCCTAAGAATATCTCCCCCAACGCGAACTAGGGGTGTTTTGAACTCAAACCTTTGGTTCTAATACCATTTATTGGAATCACAATTGTCATTGCACCAAAAACTAGTAGATGTTAGTAAATAAATACATCACCTTGCACCAAAAACCAATAGGCGTTAGTAAACAAACTTTGCACCAAAAACTAGTAGGTGTTAGTAAACAAACACATCACCTTGCACCAAAAACCAGTAGGTGTTAGTAAACAAACACATCACCTTGCACCAAAAACCAACAGGTGTTAGTAAACAAACACATCACCAGAGTTAACGGATTTCGAGAGTGCAAGTCATGAAACACACGGGAGCTCTAGATTATCCAATGTCCAACATAATGCTCATGTCTTTATAAATGGAAGTTTAATTGAAGTAGAAGTGACAATAAAATTACTTCCACTATATCAAAGTCATGGTATAAGTAACTAATGGCATAGAGATTATATAAGTAAGCTTAATGTGAGGCGTAGTCCAAGTGAAGTAGCTCTATGCTCCACAAGTCAAAGGTGAAACACATCGGTGCAAGCTCGAGGTATCATAATGTGCCCAAATAGTGCATTGTGACACTAAGAGACTTTAAAGTTGTGAAAGAGACTCTCCTATAATGATGAATATTAAACACTATTCACTATGTCAATCATTGATACACTACTTTTACATTTTGTCTAAACCAATCATTAACATACTATATCTATATCTTATTCTCTTGAATAAGAATAAAATCATATTGGTTAAACTAACATAGATACGGATCTAACATGAGCCGAGAGGGATCAAATTTCTTCAACTACAAACTAAATTTTTTAACCATAAAAAAAAACTTATTTATATATTTTAACAATCTTTTTCTATATAGATATATATAAAATTAATATACACATAAATCAGTTAAAATAGATCTTCAAATAATTTATTTAAATCTATTATTAAAATATTTTTGAAAAAATTAAGACACATTTTTTTGTTATCAGAGAAAATTTAACTTTGTTTTATTATAGCATATTATTTTTCTATTAAAGTGAACATACCAACTGCACAGTCACACATCTATCGTACTAAGCTGTAGAATTAGCCTTCGGCTCAATAACCTTAACAAACACAGTAACCCAATCATCAAATTATTGTATAGCGCTTAATATTTGCTTCTACTAAGGTCGGCAATGGGCATTATTGGTAGGTGAGTGGTAGTCGGCCCGTATAATGTGGGGATCTGAGGTCTGCAAGGATAAATCGCCATGTTTTTCGAAGATAGACCGGTAAAGTGAATGACAGGGCAATGGTGACTGTCGGTGACAAGGTGCGTACTGGGAGAGCAGTTCGGTAAAGCTGTTTTAGGAGTACCACCAAGTTAATTTGGGAAAAGCTTCTCTTTACTTATACCTTGATTAGATCCTGGACATCAATATGAATTTATCTCCTCTCCTTGCCGCGTCTTTCGTTTATCTCAAATATACCTCCATCTTCCTTTCAATCTGATAGCCTACTATCCCATCTGCAAAATCCAATGGAGTCGGTTGCCACAGAGCCAGAGCCAGTATCAGCAACATACCACGTTTTTATAAGTCACAGGGGACCCGATGTCAAGAGGACTCTTGCTAGCTCCATCTACCGTCGTCTCACAAATTGTCATGGCCTCCGCGTTTTTCTCGATCAAAAGGAACTCCAAACCGGAGATGCTCTCTCCCCTGCAATTCTCGGAGCCATTGAGAGTGCGTCAGTACATATTGCCATTTTCAGCAAGCGCTATGCTGAATCGCGTTGGTGTTTGGATGAATTGTGTTGGATCTTGAGATGCAACAGGAAGATCATTCCTGTGTTTTATGACGTTGAGCCCACAGACCTTCGTTACATTGACAGCGAGAGGGGATGTTATAGGAAAACCTTTGAAGAACACCAACTGAAAGGCAGAGTCGGCATGGAAGGCGGCCCTCAACAAAGCCTCAGAGATTTCTGGCCTTCTCTTCAAAACTAATGAAAGGTGAATACATTCAGCTTTATTACAAATCTTTGATTTCTCGAAGTCGTTTCTTCCTTCCTTCCAGTAATTCTGATCATTATGACTGCATGTACGTGTTTGTTGCTTTGCAGTGACTATGGAGAGGTTTTGGAGGAGATTGTCAAAGCTGTGTTAAAAGGGGTAAATTGGGAACCATTGGAAGTGGGTAAATACCTAGTTGGACTCGATCCAGCTGTGAGGGAAATAGATGATGAAATTAAGAAACAGAGGGAGTTAAATGGCACAGTTATTGTGGGGATTGCAGGAATGGCCGGAGTAGGCAAGTCAACTCTGGTCACACATCTCTACAACCTGAAACGTTCGGCTTTTACTAGGTTTTGTTTTTTGTCCGACGTCAGGAAAAAGGATTTATCATCTTTGCAGCGGAAGCTCCTTCGGGATCTGCTGGGTTGTGATTTCCATGTTGAAGATACCAGACATGGGAAAGGTATTTTTCGCGATCGTCTCCGAGGACTCCAAGTTCTGATTGTTTTGGATGACGTGGATCATATCACGCAAATAAGTAATCTACTAGTCACTGATGTTGTGGGATCGCGTAGTTTGATTTTGATCACTTCTCGTGATCAAGATTTACTCAGACGCTCCTCTCCAAAAACTGTAGTGTATAATCTGAAGCCATTGCAGACAGAGCATGCTCAGGAGCTTTTCTGCCGGCATGCGTTCGATCAATCCGAACCATATGAAGGATTCGAATGTTTGGTTGCGGAGGTTTTGAAAATTTGTGGTGGGTTGCCATTATCCTTACAAGTTTTGGGCGGGCTGTTCCTTGGCCGCTATGAGGAAAAGTATTGGAAACGGCAGTTGGAAAGGTTATCAAGAAGACTGCCAGAGGATATAGTGGACACTTTAAAAGTGAGTTACGAGGCTCTGAATAGTGAAGAGAAGGAGATATTTTTGGACATCGGTTGTTTCTTAGTGGGAGAGGAAAAAGAAGTTGCAGTTCGAGTATTTGAGGGCCTAGGTTACACAGACGTCTGTGATTGCCTTGAAAATCTCCGTCAAAAATGCCTAGTCGAGTTTTATGATGAGGTCCAAGATGATGAAATGGTATCCAGACCGAAATTGGTAAGAATTATCTCGGTATTTTTTATTTTTATTTTTCTTTTCGCCAAAAACATTATTCCAGTGGGATCTTATACACCATAACTTCTTTTTTTCTTCCTTGGATTGATTTTTTATATTTTTTTTTCCTTCCCTTTTTTTTTTTTTCCCTTCAATTGAGATTGATGGATTCAGGATTCAATCTTCCCAGGATGGATTCAGGATTCAATCTTCCCAGGCATATCCAGACTACGATCCAGACTGTATCTACGATTATGTGCACCTACCAAAGACGGAGAAAATTACAATGCATGAGCATATCAGGCAGTTGGCCAGACATATCGCCAGGGAAGAGTTTGGTGTGCTCCCAACGCGTAACCCACTACGGCTCGGCTGCTCGAAAGATGTAGAGGAATTGATGTTGAAGTTACAAGTAAGCAAAGCATATTTTCTCTTATTTTTATGAAACGGTTCATTACAAACGGGCGTTTAATTGAACTCCCTGAAATACGTTTGTTAGGGCGGAGCCGATTCCTGTTTGATACGAGGGATTCGGACGCCGAAAGGTGAGCATCTGCCAGATTGCACGAATTACATTAAAGGTGTAGGTGTACGCCTCTTTGTAGTTGAGGTCCCCATAGATTTGTCGACACTTTTCGGTATGTGGGATATGTCGGGAGATTTGGTGTGGCTTCGCCTGCGCAGTTTCAGCTCCATCTATTTTCCTCACACCGTTTCACTGGGAAATTTGAGAGTTTTGGAACTTGAAGGACGTGGGGACCTCGAGCAGTTCTTCCAAAGATTTAATATGGTAAGTACATCCATAGTTTGCTGAGTATTTTGAGTATAGTGAAATTCGTCCCACATTGTATTAAACACATTATGTGCATTAACATTTGCAGCCTCCTCGGAACTTGAGTGTCTTGAATATTGATGTGGAAGACACACATCCAAGGCCCAGGCCCAGCTTTAACCCTCCCGTGCATCTGACGGGCACGCATCGTAGTCAACGGTTAAGTCGGGGACGTGCTCGTCAGATGCCCCGAAGGAACAATCGGGTTAAGTCAGGGGCGAGTACCTCTAGCAGCAGCCTTGATCTTAACGATTCTGCGATGGTCTCAAATTGCAGCAGGGAAGGCTTGACGGCATCTTATTTTTTCCGCTTTCTGGAATGGATGGGAACCAGCATAAAAAATCCGAGCAAGATTGTGTTGAAGAATATCACATTTCTACAATCGCTCCCCATTGGGTTTGGGGAACTCAAAAGCCTCAAACATTTAGATCTATCCGGCTGCAATAATCTAACCCAACTGCCCGAATCCTTCTCTGAATTGACGCATCTCCAATGTCTCGCTTTGCGAAACTGCAAAAATCTCTCCATCCCCATAGACTTCTTGGGAAATATGTCATCACTTGAGTATGTCGATTTCAAAGGTTGTCGCAAGTTGAAATATTTGCCGGCGGGAATCGAAAATCGAAAGTCTTTAAGATACTTGAATATACTATCTACTGATTTAAAATTGCCCATGAATTTGAAACTCCCTGAAAAGTTACAAAAACTTAGAATAGGGAAATTCGAAGAGCATCTAATCCATATGCAATGTGGTTATGGCCGAATAGATGATTTAAAGGGGACAAAGCTATGTCATTCTCTGGACGATTTGAGGACAGAGTTACGACAGTCTCTGGGTGATTTGAGACGATTAAAAGAGTTGAAAGAGTTAGTTTTGATAGGTTTCAGAGATCAAGAGCTTGAGCTTATTTTATGGAAGGAAATTGCAGGGCCGAATATGGAAGTTTTGGTTATAAGGAATTGTCCAATCAAAATATTTAGTTTTAAAAAGGGGACCATGCAGGTTGGCACAGTTTTAAGAGATTTCACTTTGAGTGGCACGGAGATAACCAAGATACATATTCCTGGACATGTTTTACCCAGCCTTGAAACTCTTGATCTTTCAGGAAATTGGAAGCTAAAGAAGGTTCCAAACTTGCCATCGACATTGGTAAGATTAGACCTGCAAGGATGCTCGCTATTGAAGACAATAACAAACCTTTCAAATCTGGTAGACCTCAAAGTCCTCGAGGCAAATCGATGCTCTGTGTTGGAAACCTTGAATGTTGAAGGTCTGACATCGTTGGAAGAGATACAAGCGGAGGCGTGTTGGGAGCTGAAGAGCATACAGGGACTGAGTCAACGGGATCGGTTGAAATGTCTCCGCGTTTCAACAGACACTCGTGCTCTCTGGAATGATATTTGCAATTTTTTGGTTAGTATTACACAGGGTATTCATTCATGGTTAGTCGTGTTCTGTTATCGGTGGATGTGTAATCTTATTGTAGTGGCCAGTTTAACAAGACTGCGTTATAGTTGTGCTAAACGGATTTGGGAAATGTGTGCAGGCATCGACTTCTCATGAAAATCTATCAACGGCCTTCTTGAGTGGAATAGTAGGGAGTGGAATAGTAGGGAATTCATTAACTTTTCGTCCTCTGTACCCAGAAGTTTACGAGGTATTTAATTTTCCGAGCGCAGGAGTTAATTCAAGCATTAAATCGATACATTGAATATGATATATTTATCAAATTGAATGAACTTAAATATGTGCCAGGTCAGGCGAGGAATATATTCCATTGCGGGAAAATTTAACCTCAGAGTGGTGGATGTTGACTTTGCTGGAGGTTCATCTGAGCTTCATATGAGGATGGGAGAACCCCAGTCGTACGGTGCTACGTTGATGTGCTTTCTCACCGCTCAACCTCCCAGCCGGATGGTTCCCCTTAGCGAGATGCGCCAAAGAAGAATGCTTGGCCATACGGATTGGCGTACGGATCTGCGTACGGATTCGTTTGATGTAAGATTTGAAGCGGGTGATGATGGTGTGTCAGTTGATGAATTCAAAATGGTAGTTCAATACCCCAAATCCCGCATCGACGGTGGTGAATTCGTAAGGGTAAGGGTAGTTGAATACCCCCGCACATCCAGCGGCGGTGGTGATTTATACTTTCACATATTAATGTGGACGGAAGAGTGTAATCTGTTCAGTGCTGACAAAGGGTATAACAACATCTGTGTATCTCATCGCTCAGAGTACGATGTGTCATGGGGATGGATTAAGATGTTCGATAAGGACACAAAGGTTTCACAAGTTTGCAAAGAAATCATAATGGCATTGTCATAAAAGAAAAACCTTCCGTTTTGGTACTGATAGGGATCACAGGTGATAAGTATGGTTGAATGGAATGTTTTCAAAAGATTGACGGGCTCTGAATGGAAACTCAATGAGAAGGATCTGTAATATATTTTAATGGTTTTATTTTGTGCTTTTTTAAATTAACTTTTTATATTAAGTAGGTTTGTTTTTTGTTTTCACCTCAATTAATTGTAATTGTATTGTATTGTCCTCTGTCGCGTGTTTATGTTTTAATTAGTTGTATTGTTCTCTGTGTGTTTTTGTTTTTGTTTGTTAAAGATGACTATTATATTATATTATTATGTTATAAAACTGTATTTTATGGGTGTTTTTGTTTTGTTTTTTTAAGATGGTTATTATATTGAATTCGGTTAAGTGTTGGTTTTTTGTTTTTTTTTGGACTTAAGGAAATAGGTTAATGGCTCAAGATTGAGAGGATTTTTTATAGATCATTAAAAAGTAATTTTACGTGGAAACTATTAACATATAATTTTAGATGGTTTGTTTTCCTTAAATAATAATAATGAGTCAGTTTACATTTGCAAATAATATCAAACCATAGATATCCATTACTGATTTGACAATTAAAATATGGTAATTTAAAAAAAATGACTATTTAATTTTTTTTTAAACAAATTATATTATTTTTTTATTCAAATATTACATTTTTTAAACCTAAAAGAATTATAAACTAATTTAATTACTTATAAATTATTATTATTTTTTAAACCTAACACAATTATATTGATTTCTTTATATATTTTTATTTATTTATTTATAAATAGGAAAGAATTACATTACGTATTGTTCATAAAAATGTTTTATTTTAATTATAATTATAAATAAATTTATTGAGCTGAATATTGTGGGCTGGAATGTTTTCAAAATATTTAATTTTGAAATTTTAAAATTTAATATTAATTTATTTAAAAGTCAAAATATTAATTTTTTAGATTAAATTTTAATTTCAAATTTTATAAATTAAAAGTTTATTATTGTTTTTGTTAATATTTTTTAATATTTTCATTAATAATTTTGTAAGTGCGAGGTTCTCTAATCATAGATAACATAAAATAATCATAGTCATATTTAGTTGTATGTTTTGCAAACATGTGTAATTATTTATTTGTATATACAATATTCATACATTAACTTAGATAACAACCACCACAAAACCTTAAATGTTATCGAGCCATCCAACTAGGAAGTGTTAAAAATGCAATGTTCTGTATTAAATAGAATGAAACCTACTGGTCAGCTCTACAAAAGAGAGCCTGAACCAGGAGACTCTGGCTCTGCAGGACGTTCTACATTGTTCATGTACATCACACATTATATAGTAATCATAGATTTAGGGAAGTTAGAACCATAACCTAAAAAATAGAAACTAATTCCTATCTTGAGGTCTCGTGAACCAACTCACTATTCTAATATATTCTCTATTATTTCTAACACTCCCCCTTAATGGAGAAGGGGTTCACAAATATGCTTAACATCTCCCTAAACGTTTCAAACTTAATTTTTCCAAGAGGCTTAGTGAAAATGTCTGCAACATTATCACATGTATTACAATATACCAAATGGATTTTTTTTTTGTTGCACTTTCTCCCTGACAAAGTGGAACTGTGTATCAATGTGTTTAGTGTTTTTGTGAAACACCGGATTATTAGCAAGTTTGATTGAACTCTGATTGTTGCATCTTTCTGTTCTTCCCCAACATCCTGGAGAAGTCTCCGCAACCAAATTGTCTCACATGTTGGTGCACACATAGCTTGATGCTTTGCTTCCGCTGAAGACAAGGAAACTGTGTTTTGTTTCTTACTGCTCCATGTAATCACCCCAGATCCAATGCTGAATGCATAGCCTATTATGAATCTGTGATCGTCTACATTTCCAGCCTAGTCTGAATATGCAAATCCTGTCAATCTAACATCAGAGGAATCAGTATAAATAATACCATAATCTACAATACCTTGTAGATACCTCAAAACACTTTTCGTTGCATTCTAATGACTTTCAAGTGGCTTGGACATGTATTGACTTAGCACACTGACTGCATAAGCCAAATCTGGTCTAGTAGTGGTCAGGTAGATTAGGCTCCTAACCAGCTGTCTGTAAAGTGTCACATCTGCCTCTTTAGAGCCATCCTCACTCTGCAGTTTGATGTTCTGTTGTAGTGGTACTGCTGCAGGCTTACACTGATCCATCCTAAATCTTTCTAGTAGTCCTTTGACATACTTTCCTCGAGACAAAAATGTTTTTCCTGAATCTCTCCAGATCTCAAGACCCAAACAGTATCTTAATTCACCAAGGTGTTTCATTTCGAACACCTGTGACATCTGTTGCTTGATTTCTTTGATTAGATAAGTAGCATCACCTATAATAATCAAATCATCTACATACAAAGAAATCAACACTATGCACCCTTGTTCATCTTGCATGGTATAAAGATTAGGGTCGTTTTTACTTTTGTTGTAGCCAAATTGCAAAAAAAATGAATCAATCTTTTCATACCAAGACCTGGGTGCTTGCTTTAGTCCATAAAGAGCTTTCTTTAATCTACAGACTAAATGTTCTTTCCCTTTCTAGACAAACCCTTCAGGTTGCTCTAAATAAACCTCCTCTTTCAATTCTCCATTTAAAAATGCAGACTTTACATCTAGTTGGTGAATCATCCAATGTTTCTTAGTAGCTAAAGCAATCAACATTATGATGGTATTAAGTTTAGCTACAGGGGCAAAGGTTTCTTCATAGTCAATGCCTTTTTTTTGTGAATACCCCTTTGCTACCAATCTAGCTTTTAATTTATCTATGGTTCCATCTGCATTAATCTTGGGTTTATACAACCATTTACAACCTATGGTTTGTTTCCCTCTAGGAAGTTCAACCAATTCCCAAGTGTTGTTCCTGATTATAGATTCATATTCCTGTTCCATAGCTGTTTTCCATTCACTACATTCATTTGCTTCCTTATAACTAGAAGGTTCAACAATATTCATCATACTAGCCATAAAAGCATTTTCCCTATATCTTGCAGGCAATTGAGCTTTCCTACCTGATCTCCTAAGTGGTGGGGTAGCTTCAAACCTTGTTTGATCATCATTTTCTTTTTCTTCCCGCTGCTGTTGTATCTACTGCTATTGTTGTTGTTGTTCATCTTCTGGCTTTGTCTGCTGTTGATCCTGATTGTTTCCTGTTTCTTCACTTTCTTCTTCCACCAAATACGGAATATCCCATTCCTCATTGTGCTTATTAGATTCTTCATGATCCTACTCATGGAATATGACATCTCTACTAACAAAAATCTTGTGAGTAGAGGGATTAAATAATATATAAGATTTATATTGTGAACAATACCCTACAAAGGTACATCTAATGGCTTTTGAATCTAGTTTTCTTCTGTCTTCCTTTAGAATATGGGCAAATGCTTTAGACCCAAATACTCTTAAATGTTTTAATGCGGGCTTAAATCCATATAGTGCTTCATACGGAGTTTTAAGCTCAAGTCTCTTTGTAGGACTCCTATTTTTCAAATAAACCGCAGTATTCAATGCTTCAACCCAAAAACCATTCGACGGATTCATACCTTTCAACATGCTTTTAGCGCATTCCACCAATGCTTTGTTCTTTCTTTTTGTTACTCCATTCTGCTGAGGAGTATGGGGTACTGTGAATTGTTGTAATATTCCATTGTCTTTACAATACTTGATAAGGTTATCTTTCCTGTATTCTCCCCCTTGATCGGAGCGGAGAATTTTTATCTGCTTCCCTGTTTGCTTTTCAATCATGTTTCTGAACTGCGTAAAGTATTCAAATGTGTGACTCTTTTTACTCAAGAAATATACCCAAGAAAACTTTGTGCAGTCATCAATAAACAGTAAAAAATATAGTGCACCTCCTAATGACTTTGTTTGCATGGGTCCACAAAGATCTGTGTGCACTAATTCAAGCATATCTCTTTATTTCTTCTTTACTCAAACAGGGAATTCTTCCCTACGGATTTTTCCTAATGTACAAGCATCACAATCATTATGCACTTGTTTTAACATAGGAAGATCTCTTACCATTTCCTTTTTCTGAAGTAACAATAGATCATTGTAGCTTATATGACCAAATCTCTGATGCCACAACTCTTCTGTAGTCAAACCCACTGCTGTTAAAGCTCGAACTGGTGCTGGTCTTACATCCAATTTGTATAGACTTCCTTTTCAAATTCCTGTAGCAATAGTCTTCATGCCATCTAGCAGATCTTTAATATAGCAGTTAGATTTTAAAAATTCAACTTTAAGATCTTGATCAAGTTCTTTGTTACACTGGGTACATACATAACATTATAGATTTGTCTTACATTACCATTAGGTAAAATGACATAAATTTTCCCACATCCTTCGATCTAATGACTTATATCATCACCTAGGTAGATTTGTGCTCCGTCGTTGATTTCTTTAAAATCTTCAAGCCATTGCTTGTTCCTTGTCATATGTGTTGATGCTCCCAAATCTACATACCAGATGTTTGCATCAACATTCTCATCACGGTCTGCCATGAACAATCTAAAATTTCACTCATGATTATCATTCGCGAGATGACCTGCATGTCATTTCTTCCTCTGCTATTCTTCATGATATTTCTTTTTCCTGCACTCCCTAGCTATATGACCAAGTTTTCCGCAATAAAACATTTAATTACAGAGTTGTTTCTATTCGGATTCATACCTTGGGTCGGATTTGGTCTTTTCTGTGAGCTTCCTCTGTTTTGCTGTTGCGGATTTCCTTTTCCTTTGTAGAAGTTCTTTTTCGCCATCAATGCAAGATCAGCACTTTGGGGCTTCAGAGTCGATCTTCTTTCTTCTTCTTGCATTAGTATTCCTGTCAGTTCTTCAAACTTCGGGATTTTTTCTCTCGCATTTATCCAAGTGATGAACATTTGGTAGTCATTGGTCACACCATTCATGGTAATTGTTACAAGTTCTGTATCTTCAACTGTATGACCAATGTTTGCCAATTTGTTCTTCAGATCTTTGATCCTTGCTATGAAGGCAGCGACTGTTTCATTCTCTTCCATCTTCAGGGATAAGATCTTGCTCTTCAGAAACATAAGACGATTTGTATTCCTGATCTCATACAAATATGTGGTATGATGTAGTCTTTCACTGACATCTTCAGCAACGCCCTTGCTTTACCCTCACGCTTCTCCCAATCTAGAATTGATGCTGATCTAGCTGTTGGCTTTTGCTCATCCCCATTTGCAATCGTCCAAGCACTCTGCACTTCTAGCAGAGTCTGCATCTTGAATTTCCAATTCGCATAATTGGAGCCATCGAGCTTGTTATGCTCATTCAAGCATGCTTCAAACATTTGATTATTCATCTTGGCGATTTAAAAAAGTTTGATAGGTAAAAAAAAATGTTAGATTTACCCCACATCTGTGTCAAAGACAAAGATCGTTGATCTCCAATGTTGTTTGATCTCACAGCACACTCGCAGATCACCGTGGCTTCCTTCACGACCTCCAGACAACCTTTTTTTGTCAGCCTCTGCCAGGACGCAACCTTCTCTCGGCCTCCACGCAACCCCTCACTTGTTTGCTTAGTCGGCGTGAGTTAGCAGCACAGACTCGCGAAGGTCTTCGCGCATGTACACTTGATATGTGCGACGATCGACAAAATGAAAACGCGCGGAAGGTTCACTGTGGGATCGTCGCGTTTGTGCACTTAAAACCTGTGACAATTTTGGTTCAGTCGCGCCCTCCACTCAGCATACAGGTTCCTCAGCCCTAACACTCTGATACCATGTTAAAAATGCAATGTTCTGTATTAAATAGAATGAAACCCACTGGTCAGCGCTACGAAAGAGAGTCTGAACTAGGAGAGTCTGGCTCTGCAGAACGCTCTACATTTTTCATGTACATCACACATTATATAGTAATCATAGATTTAGGGAAGTTAGAACCATAATCTAAAAAATAGAAACTAATTCCTATCCCGAGGTCTCGTGAACCAACTCACTATTCTAAGATATTCTCCATTATCTCTAATAGGAAGAGCATTTCTGGCTTCCTTGTATTATAAGTGCATGGGCTTTGGAATGTTTGAGAACCTCCATCTTGATGAGTTTGTCTTTCTCTTAAGTGAGAGATTTTATGAGGGCATCTTCTAAGTTTTTCCCATTGATAGTTTAGTAGTATGGAAAGAGACACAAAAATAGAACACTCAAGACCAAGTTTTGAGAGTATGGAGAGGATTAGTTGTTCCTATTTCCTATCAATCCCACATGCTTGGACTCCAAGAAGCAAAGCCTTGAACTTGGTGAAGAATTCTTTTATGGTATTAAAACAAGAGAGAGGCGGGAGAGAGAAAATAGATTGAGAGAGCAAAGAGGTCAACTTGAGTTCATGGTATTACATCTAATTGCATGAGCACATGGAAAGAATCAATGTGCACTAAGGTTGGGGTTCTTTAGTGCATGCACAAAAAGAAAAAAACAACTCCCCTTAGTTTCTATTAAATGGCCCAAAGATAGAGTTAACTAGTCAAAAATGGAGTTGGAGCCAATAATAGAGTTGACTAAGAAGCTATCCTCAATTCTCCCATGAATTCGTTGTCCCCAAGCATGCATGTAATAGACCTTGGGGTATGCTCAAATGTGGACAATTGCAAGTGATAAAGTGGGAGGAAGAGAAGCTGTTGGAAATAATACTGAGAGGGGGGGGGTGAATCAGTATTATCACATTAATAAAACTTTTTCAATTCCATAATAGATTCATATATGCTACTTCCACAACTTCTTAAGATTAAGTTAATCGATCTTCAATGAGTGCATTAGGACATTATCAACCATATTATCAGTTAACAGATGCAGTAACATAAAGTAGATCATCACACATAAGGCACACATATGAACACAATGATATAAGGTGGAAACCCAATGCGGGAGAAAACCACCTGCTGCAAGTCATCTCAATCTTCTTCTTAATAAGAAAATTCTTTTACAATATTTGTACTGGTGCAGCCTTATACCAGTATGGGAGCTACAACCCCCTTTGCTCTTGTACTAGCCGATCCATTTACTAGTACGCAGGCTACTACCTGCTACAATGCTCCAAGATTTATTTTAGCTCTTGTACTAGCTTAGATACTAGTACGTAGGCGCCGGCCTACAATCTTCTCACTCTAAGTACCACGTTTCATCAATTTTCATACTGGATACATTGAGGCACAACTCATAATCTTGAAAGGCCACATTTCATCCAATTTTCATACTGGACCCAACAACAACATTGAAGCTCAAACAACCTTCTGAAACACCCAATCAACTGTAGTAACTAGATCAACAATAATAGGACCAAACCCAGGATGCAACAATGATAAACAAAGATTTTAAGAGAAGGAAGCACCCTGCTCAACTGCTAGCCTGAGTCCGGACTCACCCTGCTCAACTGCTAGCCTGAGTCCCGGACTCACCCTGCTCAACTGCTGGCCTGAGTCCCTGGACGCACCCTGTTCAACTGCTAGCCCGCGTCCCGGACGCACTCTGCTCAACTGCTAGCCTGCGTCCCTCGCTCTGAGTCTTTTGAACTGCCTGCGTCTCGGCGCACCTGAACCCTTCTGCGCCTGCGTCCGGCGCACCTGAACCGGTTCGCTCCTGCGTCCCGGACGCACCTGAACCCTTACTGCACCTGCGTCTCTTTAGATATGAAAGATATTAAGACTTCAAGACTAACCCAAACAGTCAGATCTACAGATCTGATCGTGCGCCATAGCGATCATAGTCCATTAGAAGATTCGCCTTCATAGATCTGGACTAGATCTCACCAAAAGATATTCAACAAAGATGGTCCTTAATCCAAATGAACTCCTTTTCTTTATATAGGCAAGCTTCTCCCCAAAACATGGAACAATACCACGAGCCGACACCATAGAAACGCAAAACCGTCGGTTAGATACCACACAAGAAACCCCCACGTGCTTTCCTCTGCCTTGATATGTGTGCACTGGGTGGACGCACCCCCTAAACGGCTGGCCTGCGTCTCTGGACGCGGGTTCTGCATGGATTACCTGCGGGGACGCACTTTCTGTAAGGTGTACCTGCGTCCTTCATAATTTCAACAATATTTGAACCTCTGCTTACAAAGAGCTTGCCATTTGATTCCTTTGAGCTATCCTGTAATATGTCGCATCTGATATCTCTTCTGTAGATTCATCTGAATGTATATAAGTGAGATGATCTTCTATGAGAGTGTTGCCATCAAGTACAACATATGCATCATAATGCCAACAATCTCCCCCTTTGGACTTGATGGCAACAACACCGAATCACTCTCCCCCTTTGACATCAAGGGCAAAGGGGTATGCTCCCCCTAAGAACATGCTCCCTTTGACTATGAGCCAGATCTGCTGAAGTCTCTGAATGAGCTCCCCCTTTGTATATGTCATGGTGCTCCAATCTGATAATGGTCTTTCTGAGAACAAGCTGAGATGTCTGCTCTGCTGTATAGTGCTTGTTCATGCTCAAACTCCCCCTGACTGTAAGCAAAGTCTGCAAAAGGATGTTCTACAAGAAGAACATGACTCTATATATATCATAAATGACCTTCCTATCACCAAAAGACTCAATACATACATCCATCACCCATCATAATAAGGATCATCCATCCAACCAAGTGGGAATACATCAGAAATATGAGAACCAAATATATTACATCTTCATCTCATGCATAGCGGGGAGACATAGGCCGTTACATGACCTGAAGAGATGACTATAATAGATAGACCATTACAACATGAGTCTTGCTACGACCTTCCAAACATCTAAAGATCATGACAAACAACAGCACTGTATAATTTGCTCCATAGTATCATCAACTCATAACCATCCAGATCTACATGAATCAAGAGCCATCAAATGAAAGCATCATCATCAATCAACATATGTATGAATAATCATCCCTGTATCCAGCCAACAATCCTCATCTATTTGTGCCAAGAAAGAATTTATGCATCATGCTCAATGTCAACATCATCATGAAATGCATATGAGTAACTCATCATCATCATGTCTCCAACAATGCGACTTTGAATAATCATCCACGAAATCAGCCAACCTCATCCATATATGTGCCAAGGATAATAAAGACTTCATGCAAGCATCATTAGAGAATCAACCATACATCTGATCATGTGACCAACTCATAATAGTAAGATGAATCATAAGCATTGTCATCAAGGACCATAATGCCAACAATGAATTTAGGACATATGCTCCCCCTGAACCAGTGCCATCTGTTAAATTTGATCATGCATATCAAGAAGAATCAGCCAATAAATGCTTTGATACAGGTACGCACTTCATCTTCTGCTGCGCTGCGTCCTGTTGCTGCAGGGACGCACCCAAAAACACTATCGCGCCGCGTACTTTTACTCAGGGACGCACCCAAAATTACTATTGCGCCGCGTCCTTTTGCTTCAGGGACGCACCTGATCCTCAGTCGCTCTGCGTCCCCACGCAGATTTTCAGTTACTGAACTGCGTCTTGGACGCACCTGGACTTGGTCTGGCCTGCGTCCGCACGCAGGTCTCCTGTTACTGCACTGCGTCCTGTACTTTCAGCTTCCTTTGATTCTGGTATGTCTGTACATTGTACTGTGCCATCCTTTTCTGACTGTACTTCCTTTTTCCTCCATATCTTCAAGCGTGATGATGACATTTTCTCCTTTTGATATGGTGCCCAAACTTTGTTCCTGCATTCCTTGGCTATATGTCCAAGCTTGTTACATGCATAACATCTTACATGTTTCATATTCCTCCTGTAACAATCAGTAGCTTTGTGACCAAACATATTGCAAGCAAAGCAATATCCATAAAAGTACCTTGATTGAGATGACCTTTCTGCATAATGGTCTTGAACTCTTCTTCTTCTACATCTAGCTGCAACATGTCCAAGATTATGACATACATAACATTCAACATTATTCATAGGAGGAGTAAAGGATTTTCTTTGAGGAATCTCTTTCCTTGGTTGATGATGAGATTGATCTTTCACTTCTTCGTTGATCACTTTAGATTTCCTTTTAGAGTTTCTTGCCTCACCTTGTGAACTAGATTCACCTTCAACAGATTCATGGAAACCAAGACCAGTCTTTATAGCAGGGGACCTTTGACTACTAAGAATATCATCCAATACTTTAGAGCTATCTTGAAATCGTAAAAGCTTATCCTTTTCTTCTAGTTTACCTTTCAAGATATTTACCTCAACGTGAAGTTGTTCTTCCTTTTCAAGAGATTTCTTTTTCAAAACTTCTTCAGCTTTCCTTCCTTCTTCCATTTGTTCCCTTAGTTTGAGAATTTCTTTTTCATGTTCTTCATACAGATCCTGCTGCATTTGACGAACTCGGAAGGCACATTCCAGTTGAGATTTTAAGCTGGTGACTTCGTTTTCTTGTTTTGCAATAGCTTGGAGTAGATCTGTATTCTGCTTCTTTGATTCTTCAAGATCTCCTTTTAGTGAGAGGATTGTAGCTTCAAGATTTTCATAGTAGCTAGATCTATCTTTGAGTTTCTTGATGGTTGTGCTTCTTTCGTTGACTTCTTTTCTTAATGATGTCACTTCATGCTGCAATTTTTGACATTGGTCTTCCTTGTCCTTGAGTAGCTTTCTTACCTTGTTTCCTTCTTCTAGTTGGGCCCTTAGTTTGGTAGCTTCTTCTTTGAAATCACATTCCCTTTTGTTCAATAGATCTTGTTGATCTCTAATTTTGTCTGTCAGCTTTTTAAATTCTGCCTCTATTTGATATCTTTCTTGTTCACCCATAAGAGCAAATTCAATAGTTTCGCTATCACTTTCATCTCTTTCACAAGGAAATATAGCTGGAACATCAGAGGATAACACATTCATACCTGATACTGATTCTGAATCTGATTCTGAATCTGAAGAGCTTCTTATGCCTAATCCCCAATCGATTCTTCCACTATCATAGTTCTTCTGAGATGACTTCTTTTTCTTATGAGCTTTCTTCTTAAGCTTCTTTCCCATTGTTCCACGGATCTCCTTCAAGCGATCAAGCTTTTCTGAAGGACCTGCTCTGATGCCAATTGTTGGAAATAATACTGAGAGGGGGGGGGGTGAATCAGTATTATCACATTAATAAAACTTTTTCAATTCCATAATAGATTCATATATGCTACTTCCACAACTTCTTAAGATTAAGTTAATCGATCTTCAATGAGTGCATTAGGACATTATCAACCATATTATCAGTTAACAGATGCAGTAACATAAAGTAGATCATCACACATAAGGCACACATATGAACACAATGATATAAGGTGGAAACCCAATGCGGGAGAAAACCACCTGCTGCAAGTCATCTCAATCTTCTTCTTAATAAGAAAATTCTTTTACAATATTTGTACTGGTGCAGCCTTATACCAGTACGGGAGCTACAACCCCCTTTGCTCTTGTACTAGCCGATCCATTTACTAGTACGCAGGGTACTACCTGCTACAATTCTCCAAGATTTCTTTTAGCTCTTGTACTAGCTTAGATACTAGTACGTAGGCGCCGGCCTACAATCTTCTCACTCTAAGTACCACGTTTCATCAATTTTCATACTGGATACATTGAGGCACAACTCATAATCTTGAAAGGCCACATTTCATCCAATTTTCATACTGGACCCAACAACAACATTGAAGCTCAAACAACCTTCTGAAACACCCAATCAACTGTAGTAACTAGATCAACAATAATAGGACCAAACCCAGGATGCAACAATGATAAACAAAGATTTTAAGAGAAGGAAGCACCCTGCTCAACTGCTAGCCTGAGTCCGGACTCACCCTGCTCAACTGCTAGCCTGAGTCCCGGACTCACCCTGCTCAACTGCTGGCCTGAGTCCCTGGACGCACCCTGTTCAACTGCTAGCCCGCGTCCCGGACGCACTCTGCTCAACTGCTAGCCTGCGTCCCTCGCTCTGAGTCTTTTGAACTGCCTGCGTCTCGGCGCACCTGAACCCTTCTGCGCCTGCGTCCGGCGCACCTGAACCCTTCTGCGCCTGCGTCCGGCGCACCTGAACCGGTTCGCTCCTGCGTCCCGGACGCACCTGAACCCTTACTGCACCTGCGTCTCTTTAGATATGAAAGATATTAAGACTTCAAGACTAACCCAAACAGTCAGATCTACAGATCTGATCGTGCGCCATAGCGATCATAGTCCATTAGAAGATTCGCCTTCATAGATCTGGACTAGATCTCACCAAAAGATATTCAACAAAGATGGTCCTTAATCCAAATGAACTCCTTTTCTTTATATAGGCAAGCTTCTCCCCAAAACATGGAACAATACCACGAGCCGAAACCATAGAAACGCAAAACCGTCGGTTAGATACCACACAAGAAACCCCCACGTGCTTTCCTCTGCCTTGATATGTGTGCACTGGGTGGATGCACCCCCTAAACGGCTGGCCTGCGTCTCTGGACGCGGGTTCTGCATGGATTACCTGCGGGGACGCACTTTCTGTAAGGTGTACCTGCGTCCTTCATAATTTCAACAATATTTGAACCTCTGCTTACAAAGAGCTTGCCATTTGATTCCTTTGAGCTATCCTGTAATATGTCGCATCTGATATCTCTTCTGTAGATTCATCTGAATGTATATAAGTGAGATGATCTTCTATGAGAGTGTTGCCATCAAGTACAACATATGCATCATAATGCCAACAGAAGCAGCGAGGTAACTTCCAGAGTATGGTTTACGTTCACCCGGCTGCAATTAAGTCCACGCAGGGTCATGTTGTCTTTCTTGCACAGGAAAACTGGATCTCACTCTATCTTGCTACCCACGTGAAATCAAGGGAAAAAACAATCAATCGTGTCATTTAAAAGGCGAGCCTCATGGGTCATCCAGCCTGTTACGTAGTAATTGGTGATATATAGCATGTTTAACTTAAAATTAATTAAAATTTCTTGTAACACTAAATACTATATAGTGATATAGATATTGAAAATTACACATTTTATTATATTTTAGTTTTAATTTTATTGTAATGAAGTAAAAATGTTTATATTATATTATATATTTTTAATATAGTGAATTAGAGAACATTTTTCAATTTAATAAATTAATTTTATTAAAAAAATAAAAATATTATATTGAAAATTTAGAATCCAAAAATTACCAATACTAGTATAACTATTTTATTTTAATTAATAATGTTTTTTTATGTAATTTAATTTAGTTAAAAAATTAAAAAGGCAAAATCAGATATGCTGTAAGGCGTTCCCTCTGAGAAAGACATCCCTAAAATGTGATGTGTGCGACCCTGAGCCATTGATTATGTGTTAGACGATTGGGGTGTTTTCAGCCGTTGGTTTAATCTTTTTTTTCATGGAAAATGTTTTTTTCCCACCAGCTGGAAGACAGAGAGGGAGGATCTGGATATGGGGCATGAAAGGCCAGGAGGCAATGGGGCATGAAAGGCCAGGCCTCCTGGCGATGAGACTCTTCGCAATGACTGAACCGACGAAACGTGTCTTTCTTCCCTGGTTTCGTGTCTTTCTTCCCTGCATGAGGGCTGCGTAGCCTTGTGCTGTTATATCAATATTTGTACTCGTCTGCTTCACACATGGGATTTCTGCTCAGAGGTCTTCTGGTTGGAAAACTCTTAGCGGTCAGTGTTTCTTGCCCTTCTTTCTGTTATGGTTTCTGATTTATGTTAGGTAACTGGATTTAATATATGCGAATGTGTGTGCATAATGTTTTTTACCCGATCTGCATTGGATTTTATGTGAATTTTAGCTACAGTTAAGGGTGGATTTCTTGTGATAGTTACCCTGAACTAAGGTATAGCCGCTAAGGTTCAGGCATGTTCAATTTAGGTGTCCTTATTGTTGGATGGAAATACTAATTGACAGTGTTTTCTTGAGATGCTTTGTTCATACCGCAGTGGGGACGCTGCTTGCAATGTCAAACCCGGGTGGGGATCTAACAGCGCCCGGTTTTCACCAACCAGGTTCTCCCCTCGTGGCTAGTAATAGATAATGTTCTAAAGGTTTTGCCAGAATAGGGGAAGACTGTAGCTGGGTAGGACTACAGGTTGGGCAACCGCATTTTAAGAATTTTTGAAATCTAAGGAAGATACCTGAGGCATGTTTAAGGACTACAACCACAGACCTTGGCATTAGCAGGTATATTCCAATCCTGATAGTAGTCTAAGATGTATGTCTCATTACCAAACAGGTCGTAAAACCTTGGTCACATGGAATTTGAATTGGGTTTACAGAGTTCAAGTGCTTAATTGCAGTAATAACAAATTCAACCAGAATTCTTGTTAAAATTCCTGTTCTTAGTACATTACTAATCTATTTTATATGTCTAATATTCATATGGGGACAGGGTACATGTTTCTCATCCCCCAAATCCTCTAGGGCCGGTATCTGTTTCTCTTTCCGTTTCTTGCATCCCGTTTCTGGTAACATAGTGTGTTTCCTGACATATCAGGAACTGAGCATTTACTCAAGCAGCACACTTGTTCAGATTGTTAACTGCATGCCTCAAGTTCCATTCTCGCCCAATGTTTGTTTGAGGGAAATGCCAAATCTAAGATGTTATCGCGAATATCTGAATTCTGATAGATACACTTTATTTTGCTAATAAAAATAAAACAGTACCTGTAGTAAAAGCCAGAAATGAAAGACTTCTATGGTTTACAGAGCAGACCTGGTTGTAAAAAAATCTAGGATATCAGAAAACTGCAGAAGCAATTTACACTGTTTAGTCATGAAATCTGTTGCTTAGCTTGTCTGTATAATAAAACATTTCCTCTGTACTAAGTTCGAAGCGTAAATGGAGTTGAAACATCATTGTTCATCTGATTTTCAATTTTAATTATTTTTCATCTTTTCATCCTCGACATTCTTTGCGTTTGCTTGTTTCTTCGTAATATTGTCCCACAGTTTGGTTGATTAGTATTTGGAAATAAATCTTATCCACACTTCTGCTAGATTTCCTCACGACTATTTGAAGGGACTTTCATTTTAATATGTAGACCACTTTTCATACAACTATTAAATTAAAACATTTGTTGTCTGTGCAATACCTTGCAAGCAAGAAACCTTCCAAGATGAAAGACTTATTGACTTGAGGCGTAAGGAAACAAGTAACTGGAACCCATCTTTCTTTGCATGCCATAACGTTGGCCTTTTGTCTTTCCAAGTACCTTGAAAAGATGGTTCCCTGTTTTAAGCGAACTCTAAATTGTGTATATTGCCTTCTTAAGAGATTTGGAGCCTGCATGGGGCTTCTCGTTGTACGAGGGAAAGTGTGGGAATAGGAAAGCTTAGCTGAAGTAGAGAGAAACCTTTTACGGCAAGTACAGTTGTCTAGGATAGACTTAAGGAAGCAGGGGAGTCAGAAGAGCATGGAACTACATAAAAGACAAGAAAAGTCGAGTGTTGTTGTTGGAAAAATATGCAAATATAGGAGAGGTGTCCCATAGACAAAAATGGTTAAACTAGCTAAAAGATGGAAGCAGTTGTAAAGATTATATGTCTGGAGATGGGTTTTGCAAAATCCAGAATAATTCCAACAGTGACGAAGATGATGAAGATGATAGTGTTGAAGCTGCTAGCTGGAAGAACTATGTATATGCATGAAGATCGTCGGGGAAAAACCATAATTACTATTACATTAGTTATAGCACAAAGCTATTCAACTCAATGCTCCACCAGTGATTCCAAATTCCAATACAAGTGAGGACGTTTCATCAATGGTAGTGATTTTCGATGACAAAATGTACTCATTTATCGTAGAGGAACATCATGGACAAGTATATCATTTGGGAAGACATTATGCTTGGCTTACTGTTGTCACACCTCTAAGCAGCCAAACTCAGAAAAGAATAGGATGAAGGGCTCCACAAACTGTAATCATGCTCAATATGAGATGCAGTCCTTGTGTTTGTTTCAAATTAAGGCTTTTGTGGTTGACATGTATTATGGTGCCTTTTTATTACCTATGTTCTTTAACATTCTCACTCAAATTTGGCAACCCTGGTCAAAGAATTAAAATTACTGACAAATTGTAGTGGTTTGTTTAGTTGCTCTTATGCTTTCTATCACGCTTTTCTTTTGCAATGCATAAGGTGAATAGTTATGGTCTACTTTCAGTTCCTAGGACAAAACAAAGCTCCTTTAGATTAATTTGTAAGTTTCCTTTTGGAAATAATTTCAAGATTTGTTAATAACTTTGAAGATATTAATTCTTGAGTATATTTGAAAGATTTATGCTTCAAATTTCTTGGAAAAATAGTAGGATAGGATTGTCAAGCTCCTTGGCTTTTTCTTTGAACTGAAAATGGTAAACATTATATTAAACATACTGTAGCATAGCCAAACGTAACCATACAGGTAGTAATGTTATGGAGTTTCAATTGGCAACTCTCGAAAGCCATGTAAAAGAGTTAAAAGCTTGACCACATATCTTTCATTTGCTCGGTTAAATATCCCTTTACTTAATTACTGTTTTCTAAATCTTCTTTCAATCATTAACTAGCACAGTGAACAGAATATTGTTGGATGAGCCATTCACCCATAGAGGCAATGAAATCTTGCAACCTGGTTTTTTACCAATGAAATTGTGATAGACTCAGATTGAAGGATCAGGCTTATTTCATTTGAACTTTTACAATGTTAAATTAGAATTTATGTCTGTAGAGAATTTATGTCTTCAACCTATTTTTCCCTCGCCAACAGAGTGGTAGGAATGAGTCTGATGAATCTTGCTCCAACTGATTCCTAGCTAGGTTTTATTTAACCTGTCAGCATTGCATTATTAGAAACAGACAAATTCCTTATAGTACAAGGGAAGGGTAATTTGTGATACTTACCGCTGAAAGGAAAGCACTATAAGATTGATTTGTGAAGTATGTGTAGGAGCTACCACTATCAAATATTATTCTTCCTAGTCTTTTTCCATCTCCATCTTTGTCAAGGGGTTTGTTCCCAAACATCATCTGTGCAGCCCCCACATCATAGTGTTTTCTGTAAAACAAGAGAACAGTATGATAATAGAAGTTCACAGATTATTTTAAATAACAAATTAAATCAAGGAAGTTTATTTTAAAGGGATTCCAAGTTCATTCTTAAAGCAGAAGACATGGGAGTTGTTTCTAACTAGAGGCCTATGATGCAACTCAGTGTCCCTAATACCTATGAATTATGGGCCAAGTCTAAAATGCAAGATGCTACTGTAAGTAAATAGCAAACTGGCTTTAGGATGGGAAGATACTTGTCAGAGAATATAGTTAACTCGTAGGAAATTTTGGACTGAGCTTCAAGAACAGATCAAAATATATTGTTAGTGATGTACTTCTCCAAGGCTTGGACAGAATGGAGTTGCATGTTTTCATGTTGATGCTTCTGAAGGAAGGAATACTGTTGCAATGACGTCTCTTTACTTCATCTTTTTCTTAATAAATATGCCATAGGGTATATGATAATAATAATTTCAGGTCTTAAACAAATACATCTCCTACAAAGTGGTTCTTAGCTTATTAACAATTATCTTGCAACGGACATAGTTTTACACCTACAAATAGATCATAATATGTGGAATGGACTAGAAAGCCTGTTGATAGCATTTTTTTAGTAATTTGAGCTTAAATTGGACGTTAAGGAAGAAGTTATAGCCACCCATTCTATGAATCTATTCAAATGGAGTGATGGCTTCTTCAGCAAGGATGGAGATAGTTACAGAAAGAAGAAAGAAGTAGCCTCTATTGGAAACCATTTTTCCTGCAAGTTTCCTCTTGCTAAACATGGGAGTGAGCTACAAATAAAATAAACATAACAAGTAAATATGAATGGATAACAATTATATATACATAGTTGGGGAATCTTTCATCTTTTGAAAGGGTCTTTGCACAATGTCTATTGATTATTCCCCTCCAAAAAGTAAGCATCTTGGTCACATGATTGCATTATAGTTTATAACAAATGATAAATGGTCAGATAGAACTAAGCAAGTAAAATGCATGCTCTAATTCTAAAGTGTACAGCATGGAGCTAAAACAATTAGTTATTCAACACTATACATTCGGTACCAACTTCCAAGTATAAGGCGGTAGGCTAAACATATTAAAAACATGAGCCATGGAATCCATATACCATTTTCACGGAATGCTTGTCTTGAGCAAGACTTGGCCCCTTTACTTTTAACTTTTCTGTCCCTTGAGTTTCTATCACTTAGGTCAAGGCTTGTATCTTTTTGAGGCCTCTTCCTTGCCAGCGAATTGGAACCCCACATAGGTATATGCTGTAGCGATCTCGATTCTCTACTTCATCCCCTGTAGATATGAAATGGAAGTATGATTGTTCTTAGAAGTACTGAAGATCACAACCTTGGTCTTGTTAATGTTTAGAATAATAAGTCTATGTTTGGTATTGAAGATCATAACCTTAGTCTTGTTAGGGTTCACTGTCATAATCTATTTTTGGTATTGAATATTGTAACCTTAGTCTTGTTAAGGTTCAATCTGATAAGTCTATGTTTGAGATCGAGGATCATAACCCTCGTCTTTTTCAGGTTCACATGCCCATAAGGGAACATTCTTCAGCTTCACTAAACTCCCAAGCTCAGTCACTCTTGTAGGGATCTTATCATCTTTCTTGGTTTTAGAGGTGGTTTTCTGAATACCTCTTCCCAACAGAGATTAGAGATGATGCTCATCTCTGCTTGTGTCTACTACTGCATCAAAATTTCTCTTGCCCATTGTTAATGTAGGTACTTGTAAGCCTTTATGAAAGAATGTATTATTTTTGCATATATTTGTTCTATTGTGAATTTATGATCACCATGTTCATCTTCATTGGAATTTAGTAGGGTTTCAAGGAATCCATATACCATTTTCATGGAATGCTTGTCTTGAACAAGACTTGGCCCCTTTACTTTTAACTTTTCTGTCCCTTGAGTTTCTATCACTTAGGTCAAGGCTTGTATCTTTTTGGGGCCTCTTCCTTGCCAGTGAATTGGAACCCCACATAGGTATGTGCTGTAGCGATCTCGATTCTCTACTTCATCCCCTGTAGATATGGAATGGAAGTATGGTTGTTCTTAGAAGTACTGAAGATCATAACCTTAGTCTTGTTAATGTTTACAATGATAAGTCTATGTTTGGTATTGAAGATCATAACCTTAGTCTTGTTAGGGTTCACTGTCATAATCTATTTTTGGTATTGAAGATTGTAACCTTAGTCTTGTTAAGGTTCAATGTGATAAGTCTATGTTTGAGATCGAGGATCATAACCCTCGTCTTTTTCAGGTTCAGCTTTCAAGGACATTTCTGGACGTTTCTGTATTGCTTCATCTCCGGTAACAACCTTAATCTCCTTTCTGAGTTTTTGTTTAATTTCTATTTCATCCATGGACCATGATAGAAAATCCTCTGCCATCCATTGTACATTAGCCATAGAGCAGATACAGAGTCTTATAAATTTGATTCAAAATTATTTCCCAATTGAATTGATTTGGTTATATATATGCTTTCTTGATAATTTAAACTTTATTCCTTTGTGTTAGACTAATGCAAAGTGGTGCCATCGTGACTTCAAATGTTTTATGAGGAGTGATCTCATAACACTGTGTTCTTACTACCATCAATTTACCTATGGTCTTGCAAATAATGTGATTGGCCACCCTTATAGGGATCTTATCATCTTTCTTGGTTTTAGAGGTGGTTTTCTGAATAACTCTTCCCGACAGACATTAGAGATGATGCTCATCTCTGCTTGTGTCTACTACTGCATCAAAATTTCTCTTGCCCATTGTTAATGTAGGTACCTGTAAGCCTTTATGAAACAATGTATTGTTTTTGCATATATTTGTTCCATTGTGAATTTATGATCACCATGTTCATCTTCATTGGCATTTAGTAGGGGTTCAAGGAATCCATATACCATTTTCACGGGATGCTTGTCTTGAGCAAGACTTGGCCCCTTTACTTTTAACTTTTATGTCCCTTGAGTTTCTATCACTTAGGTCAAGGCTTGTATCTTTTTGAGGCCTCTTCCTTGCCAGTGAATTGGAACCCCACATAGGTATATGCTGAAGCGATCTCGATTCTCTACTTCATCCCCTGTAGATATGAAATGGAAGTATGATTGTTCTTAGAAGTACTGAAGATCACCTGTAGATATGAAATGGAAGTATGATTGTTCTTAGAAGTACTGAAGATCATAACCTTAGTCTTGTTAATGTTTAGAATGATAAGTCTATGTTTGGTATTGAAGATTATAACCTTAGTCTTGTTAGGGTTCACTGTCATAATCTGTTTTTGGTATTGAATATTGTAACCTTAGTCTTGTTAAGGTTCAATGTGATAAGTCTATGTTTGAGATCAAGGATCATAACCCTCATCTTTTTCAGGTTCATGCTATCATGGTTTATTCTCAGAAAGTTGTGAGGATGTTGAGAAACAGTTTTATTTTAAATTGTCGTCATTCTAAGATCTGCTGTGTAAATCAATGTTGGTAAATTATCCTCATCTAAATAGCAGGGATCCCAGCTGGTCCTATTGTTTATTTTATATTGTTGTTGAGAAATTCGTGTTGATTTATATGTGCAGTGGCAATGTCTATCCGCTTGTTATTGCTGCACATCCATCAGAACCTAATCAGTTTGCCATTGGGTTGACTAGGCATTGTCTCAACACCAGGATTGTCGTTTGTTTGAAAGTTCTCCTTTGTTAAATAAGAGCGCTCCCAATAGATCTCGGGATAGGTCCAGATATATTATTGTTAGAAATGTCCCTAAAAATTCACATCACATCACAGGGCAATAGAAATGTAAGGACTACCCTTGCAGCTATTATGTTTTTTAGATATAGTTCTAAAAGGGAACCTTAGAAGCCTTAACCAAGACATTAGAATAACTAAAACTCACAATCTGTCTAAATTTATAATATGCCCCAGCTCTACAGGAATTTTTCCCGTGGTATTGTTGGAGGACAGATCGATGTTTGATACTTCCAACAGTCTCTAACTCAGTTTTGAATTCCCGCAAGCTTTGTGGATAGTGTGTGTATAGTCTTTTAATAGCAACTGACTTACAGTTCTTAAGATCACATCTGTAAGCTGTGCTTGTAGCACCATTGCCAATTATGAATTTCTCATTCAAATTTTCGGTCATTCTCATTATATCATCATACATGTATAGGGCCATATCCATGTGCAATATTACAAGCCTTGGAGAACCTGGTCAGGACATGCAAGAATATTTTAACAAGAGGCATAGATATTGATGGTAAGATGATAGCTTTACTCTGAGAAATAACAAATTTGAAATGAGGCATAACACCTTGACCCGTTTTGCTTGATGACCCTTTAGTGAATGGTTTATGTTGATTTGAAAGGTAGAGAGCGATGGTGATTACACACACTAATATCACTGAACCCAATGAGATGCAAACAATAGCTGTTCTTCACACAGAAGCTGTCCATTTACACAATCAATAGATAACACTATCAATATAATCTAAAGGATATTTAATACAAATCTATGGAATCTGATTTGTAATATCTAGTTCTGTTTTCACCTTTTGGTTGTCTGGCAGATATCCCACAAAGTCATCCAATCCAATAACCACAGAGACCTGGATTTCCAAAAAAACTGAGGCAAAAATCATTCCCATCAGATAAAATGTACAGACTTGACAATATCAAGAAGAAAACTGAACATTATTTCCTAACAGGTCTACATGATGTTGAACTTAGAGCCTATTTTGTTTCTTGTTGTAGGTACATGTTCTGTTTGATCAGATCTATAATATGTAATTTGAAACCCAGTAGGAGGGGTGGCAGCGGAAGCAACTCACAGGGTCAAGGCAAGGCCTAGACATTTGTCCAGGACTCAGTCAAAACTTATTCCATTGTTGTCCCTTGAGAAATTAGAAATTTGGAAACCATGGTGGATGATGAGAGGCAATTTTATTCTGACTCTAAGATAATGGAGGAGATTTCTTGTTGGGCTCCCGATCATAGCCATATTAGTGGATGGAGAAACAAATACCTCAACTCAATTTCAAGACCCCAACTCAATTTCATTACACTAGAAGATAAAGACCCAGCTTGGTATGATGATGAATGATAAACAAGTGGAGAGATACAATGTTTTTGCTTAGTTGGAGAATATTAAAGGAATGTTGAGGAATCAACATATTTTCATGCATAGGATGGATACAAGGCTGACCCATGTAGAGAATGTGAATTTGATACTTCTGTGCCTTCCCATTCTAGCCGATGTAGAAGGTCATCTTCAATGTGACTTTGATATTTTTCTCTCCCCATTTGAGTGAAAATTTCCTTTAACTCTTAATAGTCTACAAATCTACTGGCATATATGGTTTCTTCTTATGTTTTGTACTGATTAACCAAAATGTGTAGTTTTTTTTACTTTCTGCTCCTCTAATTTCCCCAGAAGAAACCCAAATCCCCCAAATAATAAGAACATCATTGTACTCTATATTTGAAGGCATTTTGATGCAATAATGTTTTTTAATATATATATATATATATATATATATATATATATATATATATATATATATATATATATATATATATATATATATATATCCGGTAACATGAATTTGCACATAAATGGAAAGGAGATTTCTGCCATTGTCAAAGTGCAAAGGAAATTTTATGGCATCAAATTTTTGTAACCTATATCCTTCTTTGATCGTGAACCAACCAAGAACTTCTGTGTCACTGAATTTTCTTATTCCATTTCATCCATTGTTGATGAACCAGCTATGTTTGTATAACCCGTTCTTTACCCACTGCCCAACAACGTTGACCTAAGGAGATGCCGCAAAACTGTATTCCAAACCAGTATATATCTCTGTTACGTCTTAGAAGATTATTATAAACGCATTTTTTTCAAAACACCAGATATTGACTGAATTCCAGCGATGATTTATATCATTCTAGACATATACCAAATCATATCCCAGACAAATTGTTGTGGCAGAGGTTTCTGTAAAACAAATTGATCGTTTCCAGTATGAATAACTACGAGTTGATATACGAGGATTATTTCCTCTGTAATTTCACGATGAAATGAACAAAAAATAGCACCAATTCAGGCAAATTCTTATAGAGTAGTAAGGCTAAAGCAGTTGGTCAACTGCCATGGCATCTCCTCTGATAAACTGTTGTTATTCAGTATCCTGTATATTATCCACTTACAGAGTTATTTTTAGAATAATTGTGAGGGTATTAATAAATTGTAATTTAGGGATCACTCCAAGGAACTTACAATGAGAGCAAATTCTATAGTTGTCCAAGTTCTGTAGATGAGCCAACATGGTATTGCAATTTCCTGTAGTTAGTGAAAATGATTTAAATGGAACTCTGCAAACAGGTTTTTAGGTCACGATCTCAACTTACCTCTATGAATAAGCCAACAACCACAACAAGAGGAATTTTTGCAGTGACCCAACTTAATCTTGGAGCAAGCGGAAGGCCTGATAGCAAGGAAGCAATCAGGCCTGAAATGCGCTGGACTCTAATATCATTCTGGGACTCCTGGCTCTCCAGATCCGAATGTTTCTCATGTGTAAGAGCTTGGACATGCTTCAGGCTCTGTTAAGTGTACATGACAAGAGGAATATTTGAGATACTTGAATTATATTTGAAATAATTGAAGTCTACCAATAATTTTGACTGTCAAGTTGTTGATTGCAGTAGAAGCAGGTTTCATCTCTGATATGTTCAACACACTTTTACCTGAAAGAAAAGACCGTAGCAGAAAGGCAACCCAAATATGCCACACATAAATACAAGGATGGCTATAATTGATATATCCCAATTTCTTGACATGGTCCTTCTTGCATTGGGGCCAACTTTATTTTGCAGTGAAAGGGAATTATTGATTTCATTTAGGCTAAACTTGGGTCTGATTCAGTCTAATAGTGACCCTGTCCTGTATTCCAGTCAATATGGACTGAGAGTAGAGAAAGAGATGACAATAAATGGCACCCTAATAAATTCTAGAAAGTTAAAAGCAATAATAGTAACCTCTGCTCGATGAAACTAAAAAGTAAATTGGGGATGCCAGAAGGATTACTTGTATCAAAATGGAAGCAGCATTGTGGTCTACAAAAATCATGGATGCAAGCAATGATCCAGGAATGACTGCCAGAAAAATTGCCCATAAGGGAACATTCTTCAGCTCCACTAAACTCCCAAGCTCAGTCACTCTTGTAGGGATCTTATCATCTTTCTTGGTTTTAGAGGTGGTTTTCTGAATACCTCTTCCCAACAGAGATTAGAGATGATGCTCATCTCTGCTTGTGTCTACTACTGCATCAAAATTTCTCTTGCCCATTGTTAATGTAGGTACTTGTAAGCCTTTATGAAAGAATGTATTATTTTTGCATATATTTGTTCTATTGTGAATTTATGATCACCATGTTCATCTTCATTGGCATTTAGTAGGGTTTCAAGGAATCCATATACCATTTTCATGGAATGCTTGTATTGAACAAGACTTGGCCCCTTTACTTTTAACTTTTCTGTCCCTTGAGTTTCTATCACTTAGGTCAAGGCTTGTATCTTTTTGAGGCCTCTTCCTTGCTAGTGAATTGGAACTCCACATATGTATGTGTTGTAGCGATCTCGATTCTCTACTTCATCCCCTGTATATATGGAATGGAAGTATGGTTGTTCTTAGAAGTACTAAAGATCATAACCTTAGTCTTGTTAATGTTTACAATGATAAGTCTATGTTTGGTATTGAAGATCATAACCTTAGTCTTGTTAGGGTTCACTGTCATAATCTATTTTTGGTATTGAAGATTGTAACCTTAGTCTTGTTAAGGTTCAATGTGATAAGTCTATGTTTGAGATCAAGGATCATAACCCTCGTCTTTTTCAGGTTCAACTTTCAAGGACATTTCTGGACGTTTCTGTATTACTTCATCTCCGGTAACAACCTTAATCTCCTTTCTGAGTTTTTGTTTAATTTATATTTCATCCATGGACCATGATAGAAAATCCTCTGCCATCAATTGTACATTAGCCACAGAGCAGATACAGAGTCTTATAAATTTGATTCAAAATTATTTCCTAATTGAATTGATTCAGTTATATATATGCTTCCTTGATAATTTAAACTTTATTCCTTTCTGTTAAACTAATGCAAAGTGGTGCCATCGTGACTGTCTTGTTTCTAGTGAACAGACTCTAGAAATCTTAGATACCAACTTTAATAGCTTTTCTCATGTCTATCAGAATTCTGGAATAGTCATATCCCTGTATTGATATTATATTCCACTTGGCATTTTTTTTGTCATCCACACATTAAGAAAGCGGAAAACAAATACATGCATGTGCATTTGCATTTAGAATGCATGCAGAAATTGATTTATGACTTAGTGTGTGCTTTCTACTCTATGTTGAAACAATTTCACTTCTCTTTCCTTAGTAGCTAGGATTTTCATTGCAAAAAGAAAGTAAACGACTGTTTATCATCTTAGATTGCATATTTAGGAATTGTATATGTACATCACGCGATCAACCTTAAAGGAAAACTTCTTAAGAAAGATCAACTGTAAAATAAACTTCAATAAACATAAAAATGCTTTGGAACCTAACGCACAACATTTAGAAGTCTAGGCTAGAGACGTGCTCCGGCGTCGTAAAGCCTGGTAACTATTGCTTTCATCGTAGGTTGGGTGATTCCTCCTCTTTGAAACGACAAGTGCTAGTATGAACTTGTGCTCCCACGTACTGTCGAGTATATATTGGGAGACCACAGTAGGCTATACCCTTTATCCTTAGGAAGCCGTGTCTGCGCCCTATCGATCGCAATGCACTGAACACAACATTCGGGAAGATTGACTTCCATACCATAAAAAGTATTCTGTAGTTTTGCAATTGGTTTGGTAATCCCCCTGTCTAGATATCCAGAGTAGTCACTTTCGTTCCTTTTCAGACTCCTTAAAAGAAAAGGTCCATCTGAGCACTTGTCACTTCAGGCTCATTAAAAATCGAAGGCGACTAGAGTCATCTTTAGCTTTTTCTCGACTCTTAAAAATTGAAAAAGCAAATTATGTCAAAGCGTCATAAAATTTATTTCAATCGGAATAACATCGTTGTTCCCTCGTTGGTCTTAGGGTGAGAAAATGGAGTCCACCAATCAAGGATTTCCCCTTGGGGGAATCCTACTCCCTTTTCCTCTAGGGGAGATGTTGGTGCACCTCATATGGCTACATTATCCCTTCCAGGGCTTGCAGTTGGCCCGCCAATATGGCTTTTCTCGACCTCTCTCGTTCAAATCACCGTGATTCTTGAGCAATCAAATCAGCAACCAGATGATACTAGAGTTACCCAAATCGAAGGCGACTAGAGTCATCTTTAGCTTTTTCTCGACTCTTAAAAATTCAAAAAGCAAGTTGTGTCAAAGCGTCGTAAAATTTATTTAAATCGGAATAACATCACTGTTCCCTCATTGGTCTCATGTAGAAAAAATTGACTCCACCAATCAAGGATTTCCCCTTGTGGGAATCCTACTCCCTTTTCCTCTAGGGGAGATGTTGGTGCACCTCATATGGCTACATTGTCCCTTCCAGGGCTTGCAATTGGCCTGCCGGTATGGCTTTTCTTGACCTCTGTCGTTCAAAACACCATGATTCTTGAGCAATCAAATCAACAACCAAATGATACTAGAGTTACCCTCCAACCTTCTACTTCATCTGTTTCTCCCTCTCCTTCTTCCTCTTCGCTTGGTGAAACTATGTTTCAAAAAAAATGAGCGTATAAAAGTTGTTGTTATAAATATCTTTCTTCATTATGTTTCCAAGCTTAGATATCCACTCATTTAGAAACAAATTGAACATGCTTCTTGCCCTTTGCCCTTTAATTCATATATTTTCAAGTAATGCTGTAGGAATGTAATGAATATTAAACATCTTACGCGAAGAAAACAACATTTTGTGTTTTGTTTTGTAACAGAAAATGGCAACAAACCTTACTCAGAATGCAATTTCCTCGATGTTATTTGGATCAACTCATATTCAACCATACCTACAAATTGTTGAACTTCAACCAATACAATCAATGCAAAATTCAACTCCACGATATCGTACTGCAATTTCAGACGGAACACATAACAAACACATCATGCTTCCAAAAGATTTCAATGATCTCGTAGCAACAGGCTTGCTACAAAAGGGTTCTGTTATAAATGTTAAAAGTTGGGCTACCTCAGCTATCAGTCCATCAACGTAAGTTTGTTATAAATTTCTTATTCCAAATTTAACATTTTTTATTTATAACACAACCGCTTCTAACAGTTATTCCTATGACTCTCATTGTCGTGTAGGTCTATAAAGCTAATGGACTTTGAAATATATACTTCATCTGCACCCTTAATTGGCAATCCAAAAACTATGAGTATTGTTACACACTAATTTGTCACCGTCCCTGTTTCCCCTTCTCCTGCACCTTGGAGGACTTATTCGGGGACCTGTGAGAAGTGACATGACCTGGAAACACTTGCATTGTATCCCCTTGAGTATGTACTTCATATGCCCTGAAGACACCTTCTGCAAAATACCCATAAAAATAGCCCTTTTTCCATTGGCACGGTTCCACTGTGTATCACTCGCGCCAATGGGGGAAATCCTCCAAAGAGGGCGCGCCAGCTGGCGCTCTATCTCAGAGTCGCACTCGCGCCAGCCCAGTTGGGTAAAGTTTTTAACAAACAAACTTACGAAGGTTCTTCCTAACCTATTCATGAACTGATTCCATCTTGAGTTAGTTCAGTTGGGCTTCGAATCTCCATAGAAGGAAAATAGTTCTCCACCTCTCATGGAAGCTTCTTAGTGATAAAGCCAATCCCATGAATCTTTTGGATGACCCTAACTCCTTCTCCTCTATCTATAAAAGCTTGTCCTTTTGCCTTTGACAAGTTAGTCTCCGAGTTCCAAATTCTAAGTCCCAAAGTCTGAGAATTGCTAAGCTCATGCTACAAGAAGCCTTCTTCATTCCCATGAAGCTAAATCTAAAGTGAGGAGATTCTTGTCCAAGTAACCAAGGAGAGAGAGGCTTGTTCCCCATTCCCAACAAGCTTTGCAAGGCATGTGTTGTTGATCACCCAGCCAAAGGAGGATTTGACGTCAAAACTATGGTTGTATTCTTCTTTGTTGTTTATCAATAATAGACAACTATCATTATGGTTCCACTCTTATTGTCTTTGTAATGATGATTGAGTTATATCCTTTCTGACTGATATATAGTTGCATCTATTGGATTTTATGCTTGTATTTGTGTCATTCTTTGCATGTGCAGGTGTCCGTTCACGAGGATCGTGGGGATTGTGACCGGCCAGAGCAAAGGAACGGGAGCGACGACTCTTCTACAAATATTAGCGTTGGAATCCAGGTAGGCCCTCATCATCGGTCTTTGATTTGCAATTAGGAACCTGCATGTTAGTGTTGTTTGATTGTTGCTAGACCCCATTTGGGCTAGTAGGGATCGCCTCTGTCCGCAGAGGGGATTTACCTCCACAACAATTTGGCGACTCCGCTGGGGAGTTGGCTTTTTGTCTTGTTGTTTGATTTGTAAACTTTGGACGGAGCCTGAAGTACGGCCAGATAGCCTTCGAAACGCTATTGCTTCGCAATAGCAAAGTAGACCAACGCCACTTCAGTCCATCTCCGGTTTGGTTTACGAACTGAATGGCTTGGAACTTGCCTTGTTTCTTGGTTTCTCCTGCTTAGTTAGCCTTCTGGGTTGAGTCCATGTGTTGCTTCTTGCCCCTTGGTGTACCTGGGTACTGTTGACTTAGCTTTGGCTCGTTTGTTTTTATTTTTCCATAGCAAACTCGGCTGGCGTTTTTTTATAGCGTTACAGTCGCGCCAGTTGGCGCTCGTTGCACATTGACAACCCGCGCCAATAGTTGAAAGGCGCTTATTTCAGCTTGACGGTCGCGCCAGGCTTGGGAACTTTTGAAGTTTGCTTGGCTGTGAGCCCTCTGAGCTTGGTTTTTGTTCTGGGTACCTTTTTTCGACCACTTGAGTGTGTTGGAGTGTGATTTGACTGGCTTTGATCGTTACCCTTTGGGTGTTTGCTTTTTTCCATCGATTTCACATTTCTAGCCCTAGGGCATCTAGTGGCTTTGTGTGTCGAGCCTTCCTCAGGTGTTTTGATCTTCTAGTGGTCCAGTCGACTCTTTGATTACTCCCTTGCACTTGTTTGGTGGTTTCAAATCGTTTTATTGCGTTATTTGGGTGACTTGCTTCGCTTTCACTTGAATTCCGCTTTGTCTCACTTTGAGCCTAAATTACACAGCTCATTGGTCTCTTTGGGACTTTTCTTGTTCTTTGGAGGATTGCTTGGTGATTTAGGGAACTGAATGTGCTTGTATTGAATAGAATTTGTTTGTTATCATTTCTCAAAGTTTGTTTAATGCACTTTGCCATCAACAAAGGAAAAAATCTCTTTTGCTTTGTATTATTTAATGAGAATTAGAACTTTTCATTTTGATTAGTGATTAGTGATCTCGAAGAAAAGTTTGTTAATTGCCATTAGCTGCATTAGAGATATTGTTGATTGTTCTATGATCATTTTGTTTGTGTGAAAACTCTCAACTCTCTCGTAGTTAGCATTCATCGAATGAAATGATATATTTTGGCATATAGTTTGCATTTAGGAAATTTTGAGATATTACACACGGTAAGGCCTGAAAATTGAAACAACTGAATAAATCTAACAACGAATTGGAATTTAACACACACATTTAGAGTTCTAGGCTAGAGACGTGTTCCGACGTCGTTAAACCTAGTCACTGTTGTTTTCACTTAAGGTTGGGTGGTTCCTCCTTCTGTGACTCAATAATGGTCTAACATGGATTTGTGCTCCCACGTACCGTCGAGTATATGGGGAGACCCCACTAGGTTATCATCCTTTATCCACAGGAAGCCGTGTCTGCTGCCTTACGACCCGTAACGCACCGAACACAGCATTCGGGAAGATTGACTGCCATACGGAAAGTCCTTGGTTTTCATATGATTGCCAAGGTGTATATGTAGTTTTACGGATTGTCTGGTAAACCTTTTGCCTAGTTCTCCAGAGTAGTCACTTTTGATCCTTTTCAGACTCCCTAAAAGAAAACGATCATCTGAGCATTTGTCACTTCGGGCTCATTAAACATTCGAAGGCGACTAGAGTCATCTTTTTGTCCTTTTCTCGACTCTTAAAAAATGAAAAGGTCAAGTTATGTCCTTGCGTCTTAAAATTTATTTGGCCACGATTCACATTTACCCGGTTAGATCTTGTTTGCGTTAGTTTGAGTAGGGTTCTTTCTCGTTTGTGATGGCAACTTTTCCAGAGTTTACCAACCCAGGCTTCCCCTCTGAGGGGAATCCTGGTCATTTCCCTCCTTTTGGAAATGTTGGTGCTCCTTACATGGCAACGTTGTCCCTTCCTGGGTTAACTGTTGGGTTGCCTGTTTGGTTGTTCTCAACCTCTCTGGTCCCTACCATCTCAACTATTGGTCAATCAGTGCCTCCACCCGAACAACATCATGTTGATTCTAAGGTGGACCTCTCCCCTTCTTCGCCTGTTTCTGCGTCCTCATATTCTACTTCGCCTGGTGAAAGTCTGGATTCAAGTAACCAGGTGGCTAAGAAGAAGAAGAAGAAGAAGACTATGAAGAAGAAGTCTCCTAAGCAAGAGGTTAAAAGTACAACTCAAGTCGAGCCACCTTCTGCTCCTCCGCGGAAGGTCAAATTTCCTTGTAGATTGTGCAAGGATGACCACCTTCTTTGTGATTGTCCTGGCATTCCCAGGATTTAGAAGTATCGTCTCGCGATCCGGCCCGCCCCTCATCGTCCTCTGAAGCTCATGGTGATGCTACCTTCTCGACTCACAAAATCAAAGAGAAAGGGCAGATTCGAATCCCCTGTAGACTATGTGAAGGAAACCATCCCCTTCACCTTTGTCCGCTCATGGATAAAGCTTCCGTTGTTTTGGAAAGTCTTACAGCTTCATCACCCCAACTTCTCGTTGGTTATCAACGTCTCTCTACAGCTGCAGATCATCTCCCTGTTGACAAAGAGATTGATTTAGATTCTTCTCTTGTCCAGGCTCCTCTTCCCGAACCTGGCAGTGCCAAGCCTATTCCAGACCAACCATTAGTCGGAAAGAGTGTCGACTCGAGTTCACCACTCGTCGATCACTCTGTTTCGGAAGAGAATCATGCTCATGTTCTTCTCATCTCCTCAGATTCTCCTGAATCCGGAAATGACTCTCCTATCCTAGCTGATCCCGAGAGTCCCTCTTCGGTTCCTTTAGAGCATGGGGGCAATCATACGATTCCCCCACCAAGTAGTTTGGTCGCTTCCTTCAACTGGAATTACCTGACTGACTTCCGCCTTCCATCCAATGTGCCTTTCCAGATTACAGTACATGCCTATGCTAAGGCGGTACCTGGCACTGTTCTGGATGAAGGTGCGTCTGTCAGTCTTATGCCGTCCACTACTTGGCAAGCTTTGGGTTCCCCGCCGCTTGGGCCAGTCACGCAGAATCTGTTGGCCTTCGACAGAGGAGCCTGTCCATCTCTAGGAGTCCTCCAGAAGTTCCCTATTACTTTGGGAGGCAAAACCGTCTATATAGACGTACTGGTTACCCAAGGTGCTTTAGATTTCAGTCTTCTCCTTGGCCGTGACTATGTTTATGCCATGGGGGCCCTTGTTTCTTCGCTTTTCCGTGTGGTTTTCTTTCCACACGATGGAAGAATCGTGACTATAGATCAATTATCGTTCTTTAGTCCCCCGGTGCCTCCTACGCAGTTGTCCTCCCCTCCTGGTTTTTATCCACCAGTTGTGTCTGCCCCACCGCAGGTCAACTACGTGGCTACTTATCCCATGCCCGTATCCAGTGATGATGCCATCGTGCATGATGTCTTGGGGGGCATTGGGCCCTGACTTCCAAGATGTTTTCCTTCCACCGGGAGTGACACTCTTGGAAACAACGACTTCCTGTTCATTATGATGAAGTTTGTTCGGAGCATAGTTCGCTTTCCTATGTCAAGCTCCTTAAAAAATGAAACTAGGTCTGGTCGAGGATAGTTCTTATCTTGTCTCAACCTCGTTAAAAAATGAAACAAGGAGTCCCGAGGATAGTTTTGATCTTGTGTCAACCTCGTTAAAAAATGGAACAAGGAGTCTCGAGGATAGTTTGTTCTTGTCTCAACCTCATTAAAAAATGAAACAAGGTGCCAAGGATAGTTCTGATCTTGTGTCGACCTCATTAAAAAATGAAACAAGGAGTCACGAGGATAGTTTGTTCCTATCTCAACCTCGTTAAAAAATGAAATTGGCTGTCACAAGGATAGTTTGTTCCTGTGTCAACCTTGTTAAAAAATGAAACACGGATCATGGAGCACAGTTCCTTGTCTTGTGTCAAGCTCGTTAAAAAATGAAACAAGGCGTCTCGAGCATAGTTCCTGATCTTGTGTCAAGCTCGTTAAAAAATGAAACAAGGGTTATGAGGATAGTTCTTTTACTGTGTCAACCTCATCAAAAAATGAAACAACTCCCTTTCCAAATCAAGTCTTTTGATTAAGATCTCGTAAAATACAAGTCGAGTCTTTCATAGATCTCGAGAGTGAACCTTCATTCCATCCACTTTGTTGAATGCAATGAAGCGTGGGGGGCATGTACCTCATTTTGCGTCATTATGCCGGGGGCATGCAAACTGATAACAAGCATAGTTTTTCATTTCAAGCTTGTGTAAACATGAAACCGAATCCAAGCAGAGTTCTCCATGGTTCAAGCTTGTGTAAAAATGAACCCATACCTGATTTACATCTCGTGATTGCCGTTTACCTGCTAAATTCTGCTAGATGAGCCTTGGTTGTTTCATTCCATTGCTACCATCTCTTTGGCCGATCATATGCTCTCACTTGGTCATTTTCCTTTCCTGAGGAACCACAGCAATGAGTGGTTTTATTAGCCAGCCTCTTGACCATTACATGTTTTGAGCAGTTCCACCATTGCCGGAACCAGTTGCTACCCTTTATACCACTCGTTCCTCCAGGACAAGTCACCTTTAAGCTTTTTTTTCGACTCGTAAAATATGAAAAGATTGCCGAGTATTTTTCCCTTTTTGACTCGTTAAAGAGAATAAAAATGGCGGTCTTCTTTAAACTCTTTTCCGACCGTGTAAAGACGAAAAGATTGTCGGGCCCTTGTCGTTTCAGGCTCGTTAACGGTTACGAAACGACGTGATTTTGATCGCTTTTTTACTTTTTCAGGTCGAAGTCACTAATCATGAAAAGTACTCCTCGATCGTAATGGTCGGGCGGTTCTTTCGAGCATTGTTTTATACTTTTTCGGGCTTGAGAGACACAACTTTACGAAAAAGGACACCCCTGGAGTTTACTTTTCTGCTGTCTTTTCAAACTCTCTAAACATGAAAAGGCGTCGAGTTCTTCCTCTGTCAGGCTCGTTAAAACTTGATGACATTGGATTCCGTCAAAATGACGCTTTACAAGCATATGCTATCCCCGTCAAGCTTGTTGATAAAAATAACTGGGGTACTCGCCAGAAATGGTGGGGAAAATGGAACCAGAATCATTGTCGTGTCGGCAGTATGTCGCTCTTGAACATGGCACTTGTCTGCATTCGTGTCTGGGTGGGGACATCTCATCTCGTTTTCACTTGCCTCCATGGGTTTGGGTGATCCTGTTTGACCTCTCATCTGCTCTTTGCCTTGTCACCATGACCTCTGATCGATTGATGTCAAATACTGCCAAGTCCACTGTCGTGCCGCCGATATGTTCAAGAGAAGTTGACCTCTACAAAATAACAACCTCCCTCTGATAGCTCACATAATCCTGATTCACAACAACCTTATCGTCCTTTGTCTCATGTCGATGATGTGGGAAACATTATGGCCCACCTTCGATCAAGGTCACTTCCTGTCGACTTCAACTCATTATCCAGGAAGTTGATCTAGAGACTCCCTTCTGGTGCCTTGGAGCCTGCATGCCTCAATGGCAGGTTCTTCGCGTTCGACACGAGGTTTTCATCATTGGCCTCCGATCGAATGATTCTACGGGTGTTCGACGCCGGCTCACTGATTCGCACGCCGTAGATTGTACCTATAGTACCTTGAGGACCATTGTCATTATTGGTGGTACCTCTCGCGTCTGTTAACAGTTTTCATCATTGACTGGTAATCAGACGTTGTTCTTGCATGTTCGACTTCGACTCCCATATTCGCATGCTTGAACTTGTACTTTATCCGAGTCGAGATGGAGCGCAAGACCTTGGATTTTGTCTGTTGAGATCCAGGTTGCGATTTTGTGGATTATTATGATCATTACATGACTCATTCACTAGATGGCTGTGACCATGCCTGAGTCTACTTATCGATCCTTACTGGATGGCTGCGCCCATACCTTGGATCCAGATTTTTATGTACTCTGCTATGGATGGCTGCGCCCATACCACATACATCATGTACTTGAGATATCAGTTGTACTTCTTCATGTAGGTTCTCCGGCGGCAGTGTTTTCAGTTGGCCATGTTCTTGTAAAGCATTTCACCCCTCTCTCTCTCTCGGGCCTCATGCTTTAGGGGGCATCTATTACACAGTAATTTGTTACCGTCCCTGTTACCCCTTTTCCCGCACATTGGAGGACTTATTCCGGGACCTGTGAGAAGTGACATAACCTGAAAACATTTGCTTTATATCCCCTTGAGTATGTACTTCATATGCCCTGAAGACACCTTCTGCAAAATACCCATAAAAATAACCCTTTTTCCATTGGCGCGGTTCCACTGTGTATCACTCGCACCAATGGGGGAAATCCTCCAAAGAGGGCGCGCTAGTTGGCGCTCTGTCTAAGAGTCGCACTCGCGCCAGCCCAGTTGGGTAAAGTTTTTAACAAACAAACTTACGAAGGTTCTTCCTAACCTATTCATGAACTGATTCCATCTTGAGTTAGTTCAGTTGGGCTCCGAATCTCCATAGAAGGAAAGTAGTTCTCCACCTCTCATGGAAGCTTCTTAGTGATAAAGCCAATCCCATGAATCTTGTGGATGACCCTAACTCCTTCTCCTCTATCTATAAAATCTTGTCCTTTTGCCTTTGACAAGTTAGTCTCCGAGTTCCAAATTCTAAGTCCCAAAGTCTGAGAATTGCTAAGCTCATGCTACAAGAAGCCTTCTTCATTCCCATGAAGCTAAATCTAAAGTGAGTAGATTCTTGTCCAAGTAACCAAGGAGAGAGAGGCTTGTTTCCCCATTCCCAACAAGCTTTGCAAGGCATGTGTTGCTGATCACCCAACCAAAGGAGGATTTGACGTCAAAACTATGGTTGTATTCTTCTTTGTTGTTTATCAATAATAGACGACTATCATTATGGTTCCACTCTTATTGTCTTTGTAATGATGATTGAGTTATATCCTTTCTGACTGATATATAGTTGCATCTATTGGATTTTATGCTTGTGTTTGTGTCGTTCTTTGCATGTGCAGGTGTCCGTTCACGAGGATCGTGGGGATTGTGACCAGCCAGAGCAAAGGAATGGGAGCGACGACTCTTTTACAAGTACTAGCGTTGGAATCCAGGTAGGCCCTCATCATCGGTCTTTGATTTGCAGTTAGGAACCTGTGTGTTAGCATTGTTTGATTGTTGCTAGACCCCATTTGGGCTAGTAGGGATCGCCTCTGTCTGCAGAGGGGATTTACCCCCCTGGAGTTTACTTTTTTGCTGTCTTTTCAAACTCTCTAAACATGAAAAGATTCCAAGTTTTTCCTTTGTCAGACTCGTTAAAACTTGATGACATTGGATTCCGTCGAAATGACGCTTTACAAGCATATGCTATCCCCGTCAAGCTTGTTGATAAAAATAACTAGGGTACTCACCAGAAATGGTGGGGAAAATAGAACCAAAATCATTGTCGTGTCAGTAGTATGTCGCTCTTGAACATGGTACTTGTCTGCATTCGTGTCTGGGTGGGGACATCTAATCTCGTTTTTCACTTGCCTCCGTGGGTTTGGGTGATCCTGTTTGACCTCTCATCTGCTCTTTGCCCTGTCACCATGACCTTTGATCATTTGATGTCAAATACTGCCAAGTCCATTGTCGTGCCGCCAATATGTTCAAGAGAAGTTGACCTCTGCAGAATACTCAACCTCCCTCTGATGCCTCACATAATCCTGATTCACAAAACATTTTTATCTTTCTCTGTCTCGTGTCGATGATGTGGGAGACATTATGGCCCACCTTCGATTAAGGTCACTCCCTGTCGACTTCAGCCCATTATCTGGTGCCTTGGAGCCTGCATGCCTCAATGGCAGGTTCTTCGCGTTCGACGTGAGGTTTTCATCATTGGCCTCCAATCGAATGATTCTACGGGTGTTCGACACCGGCTCACTGATTCGCATGCCGTAGATTGTACCTATAGTGTCTTGAGGACCATTGTCATTATTGGTGGTACCTCTTGCGTCTGTTAACAATTTTCATTATTGACTGGTAATCAGACGATGTTCTTGCATGTTCGACTTCGACTCTCATATTCGCATGCTTGAACTTGTACTTTGTTCGGGTCGAGATGGAGCGCAAGACCCTGGATTTTGTGGATTATTATGATCATTACATGACTCATTCACTGGATGGCTGTGACCATGCCTGAGTCTGTTTATCGATCCTCAATGGATGGCTGCGTCCATACCTTGGATCCAGATTTCTATGTACTCTACTATGGATGGCTGCGCCCATACCACATATATCATGTACTTGAGATATCAGTTGTACTTCTTCATGCAGGTTCTCCGGCGGCAGTGTTTTCAGTTGGCCATGTTCTTGTAAAGCATTTCACCCCTCTCTCTCGGGCCTCATGCTTTAGGGGGCATCTGTTACACAGTAATTTGTCACCGTCCCTGTTACCCCTTCTCCCGCACCTTGGAGGACTTATTCCGGGACCTGTGAGAAGTGACATGACCTGGAAACACTTGCATTATATCCCCTTGAGTATGTACTTCATATGCCTTGAAGACACCTTCTGCAAAATACCCATAAAAATAGCCCTTTTTCCATTGGCGCAGTTCCACTATGTATCACTTGCGCCGATGGGGAAAATCCTCCAAAGAGGGCGCGCCAGCTGGCGCTCTGTCTCAGAGTTGAACTCACACCAGCCTAGTTGGGTAAAGTTTTTAACAAACAAACTTACGAAGGTTCTTCCTAACCTATTCATGAACTGATTCCATCTTGAGTTAGTTCAGTTGGGCTTCGAATCTCCATAGAAGGAAAGTAGTTCTCCACCTCTCATGGAAGCTTCTTAGTGATAAAGCCAATCCCATGAATCTTGTGGATGACCCTAACTCCTTCTCCTCTATCTATAAAAGCTTGTCCTTTTGCCTTTGACAAGTTAGTCTCCGAGTTCCAAATTCTAAGTCCCAAAGTCTGAGAATTGCTAAGCTCATGCTACAAGAAGCCTTCTTCATTCCCATGAAGCTAAATCTAAAGTGAGGAGATTCTTGTCCAAGTAACCAAGGAGAGAGAGGCTTGTTCCCCATTCCCAACAAGCTTTGCAAGGCATGTGTTGTTGATCACCCAGCCAAAGGAGGATTTGACGTCAGAACTATGGTTGTATTCTTCTTTGTTGTTTATCAATAATAGATGACTATCATTATGGTTCCACTCTTATTGTCTTTGTAATGATGATTGAGTTATATCCTTTCTGACTGATATATAGTTGCATCTATTGGATTTTATGCTTGTATTTGTGTCGTTCTTTGCATGTGCAGGTGTCTGTTCACGAGGATTGTGGGGATTGTGACCGGCCGGAGCAAAGGAACGGGAGCGACGACTCTTCTACAAATATTAGCATTGGAATCCAGGTAGGCCCTCATCATCGGTCTTTGATTTGCAATTAGGAACCTGCGTGTTAGCGTTGTTTGATTGTTGCTAGACCCCATTTGGGCTAGTAGGGATCGCCTCTGTCCGCAGAGGGGATTTACTTCCACAACAAGTATCCCGATGACATCTGATGAAAACACTCCATCCTCATCGGACCCAAATCCTTTATCAAAAAGACACTGCCCTCTTCCAACTACTCCAACTCCATCCGTTCTGCCAATTCAAATTCCCATCAAATCGTTAAACCCTTACCACTCAAATTGGTGCATAAAAGGATACGTCCAAAGGAAAACAGCTCTTCGACAGTTTCAGAATCAATACGGACCCGGTAAAGTGTTTGGTTTTGACCTGTTCGATACAGAGGGTGGAGAAATACATATTACATGTTTCAATAATGTCGCAGATTATTTTTTCGACAAAATCCAAAATGAAATGTCTACATTGTCTCTAAAGGGAATGTAAAAATGGCTAATAAGCAATACAACCACTTGAACAATGACTGGGAAATTTTGTTGAATGCAACATCTACCATAGAACATGTTGCCAATGAAAAAAAACATAATCCAACAGTACGATTCAATATAAAATCAATTAATGATATCAGAACAACAAACGTCAACTCCATTGTTGATATTCTTGGTGTTGTCATAGCCATTTCCAGTGTATGCACTATACGTAGAAAAGACGGCTCTGAAGTTAATAAAAAAACAATACAACTTCAAGACATGTCAAGGTATAACATAGATGCAATCTTTTGGGGAGATAATTTTAACGCTGTGTCACAGGAAATCTCCTCCCTATGTGCTACAGGAAATAAGCCCATCATTGCAATCAAATATGCGCGTGTTGGAGAGTTTAATGGAAAAAATATTGGCACTACAACGAGATCCATTGTTCTTGTAGATCCTGACATTGAAGAGGCCCATACGCTAAAGTCGTGGTTTAAAAAAGAAGGTTCGACTGCAGCTTCTACATCTTTGACAACAAGATCTCCTTTTGGCCATCAACAAAAAAAAATAACAATTGCTGACATTTACAGTATGGATTCCTTAGAGAAACCAACATTTTTTCAATTAAAGGGCACAATAACAAAAATTGGGATGGATAGTTTTTACTACATTTCTTGCCCGTCGATCGTTGGTGGGAAAAAATGCATGAAAAAACTTATTTCACAAAATACAGGGATGTGGTTCTACCCAAAATGCAACGCTGAAGTAAGTGACTGTGATTACAGATACTTATTGAAAATCGACATACAAGATCGCACTGGTGAATTAGCTTCAACTGTTGCTTTTGAAGACGCAGGATCCACAATTCTTGGAAATAATGCCAAAGACTTCTATTTATTGTCTTCAGATCCAGAACTGATCAAGGAAATTGTCTCTAAAGCTCTATGGACAGATCATATCTTCACGCTATCAGTGAAGACAGAAACTTTTAAAGAAGTGCCACCATTCATCTTCACCTTTGACTCCACAATTTTTTACCAGCTACAAGCAAATGTCTCTAAACAAGTTCAATGCATATTTATGCCTACTTGCATTCCATTTCAACGGTTTTCGGCATGGCTTCCTCAAATTTAAACTCGAAATCATCGACCCTTGCTTTCAAAAAAGCCCACAAAAGCCTGTTCACATTTCAATATTCTTCCACACACTATGCCTTACGGCGTTTCCTTTGCAACATTAGGTGCAAATGCTAGTATAACATCTCTGGACCATAAAACTCTTTGCGATAAAATATATTTAACTACATAAACATTGCAATAGCAGCGCAAAAGAAATAGTGAAAATGAATTAAAAAACATTTTGGTTGGTGATGAAGATTAAAAGAATACTGTCACTATTGCTCCGGTTCTTCTGAAAATGGAATGTCACTAGATTCCATCTGCAAAAGGCTTTACAAAACATGGTGTTTATCCAACTAAGCGACATTCACAGATTAGATGCCATGTCGACATTGTCTCGCACATCATGGAATTATATTTTCTGGGCAGCGGTCACATGTGTCATGGCGCGGTGCATCATACTCCCTTACGACACAACTCACGGACAGTTGGGGTTAATCTCCGGAAGCTTTAAATTACACACTGCTTACCCTGCGGCTCGGCTCATTATGATCTTCTCTCTCTGTGAATTTCATGGTGCGGCACTCCACTCACAGCATCTTCAGAACATCAATTATGTTCCTTTTCAAAATTAGTTTCCACCACTTTGTAATTATCTGATCAAATATCTTCTTTTCACACCTATTTTCACGAATTTTCAATCCCATTGCACTCATGGGCATCACTAAATTATAAACCGTAGCTAACAGTTAAATCTGAAATCCTGATTAAACATTATACAATTTCTTAAATTTGCTTTTAAGAAAAATTCCATTAATAGTCTTCCTTGGAATCACTTGACTAAGATTACATCGTCTCGCGTGCCACTGTTGTGGTTGAATTAATTTTAAAGGAAGCAATGATCGATGTCACATGGGGCTATGCATCCTACTCCGTCTATTGGCGGACAACATAGTACGACCCCACCTTATCTTACGGCATCACACATGTTTCTTCCCAAATTATTTTGCGGTAGTTTAAAAATTATGGTTTTTTTTTGTGTTGAAAGTTACAGAAATTTTGACTATATTTTAGAAAAATTTGGGGGATTTTTGTAAATTCAAATAAAAGATGTCAAAATTCATAATTTTAGGTGTTGTAGACATTTTTAATGGTGCTGAATCCATTTCCACTATCAAAAACATGATTCAAACACTCCATCTACAAAATTTTTTGAAATTTTTTAACTCAAATTTCGACCACTTCTAACCATCCCAACAATTCCTCAACTTCCATAAACTACTCCAAATTATTTTGACGACTTTTATATGGCCTTGTACTCATCGGCATGGTTATGCTTCACTAACTTACTGTTCCATCTCTTAATGCTTCACTAACTTTTACCACGTTCATTGTGAATGGTTATAAACGCAAATCGAATACACAGAATTTTAACCCTTAATGTTACAGTATGAGGCATGTGGACTATGGTAGAAAGCCATTTAAATGACCGATGGACGGTTCTCCTCGGTAACATTTTACATTCTTCTCATCCCGCAATTAGTGCCTTCATTGATTGGCCAAGCCTTAAACTCATCTTTGTTTCTAGTTGATCCCATCCCTTCCCCGTTTGTGTTTGTAAGACACAGTAGCTATGGAGTCCGCTGCCACAAAACCAGTGTCAGCAACATATCACGTTTTTATAAATCACGGGGATCCCGATGTCAAGAAGACTCTGTCCAGCCTCATCTACCATCGCCTCAAATCTTGTAGGCTCCGCATCGTTCTCGATGAAAATGAACTCCACATGGGAGATGAGCTCTCTCCCGCAGTTGTCACAGCCATTAAGAGTGCGTTAGTGCATATTTCCATTTTTAGTAAGCATTATGTTGAATCAAGTTGGTGTCTGTTTGAGTTGTGTTGGATTTTGAGATGCATCAGGAAGATCATTCCTGTGTTTTATGACGTTGAGCCTATAGACCTCCGTTACACTAACAGGGACAGTGGACGTTACAGAGTATCAGAGAAAAAAATCCACACTGAGAGCTTGTTTCGTTCATTACTAAACATCGCAATCTATACACATTTCTAGCTACGGATGAACAATAACTGCGCCGAATGATACTGACACTAGTTGACTATGTTGATTGTTGAACAGTGATCGATGTCGTTTGAACAGTGAGCGGCGTCGTTCGTGATTAATACCTAACAACTCCCCTTAATCACGATCTACATGTTAACTTGCCTGCTAGTCTAAGTCTCAGCTAGGATTACAACATAATTTGGATTTTCAACAACGCACAACTTACTTCTACACATTTCAAATTTAGCCTTTCCAAGACGCTTGGTGAATATGTCAGTGACATTTTCATTTGCATTACAATATGATAAGTCAATTTCTTTTGATTGCACTTTTTCTCTTACAAAGTGATGTTGTGTATCAATGTGTTTTGTCCGTGCATGATATATAGGATTGTTTGCCAATTTGATAGTGCTTTGATTGTCACATCTGATTACTGTAGGTTCTTGTTGTGTTTCTCCAACATCTTCAAGTATCCTTCTAAGCCATATTGCTTCACAGGTCGCACTGCATAATGCTTTATACTCAGCTTCAGTGGATGACAAGGAAACAGTTGGTTGTTTCTTACTGCTCCATGATATTGGTCCTGAACCAATGTTAAACACGTATCCAGTAGTAGATTTCCTATCATCTAGATTTCCAGCCCAATCAGAATCAGAATAACCTGTCAACTCAACATCAAATTCATCAGTATACATAATACCAAAATTAAGTGTTCCTTTCAGATATCGAAGGACTTTCTTTGCTGCTTTCCAATGGCTTTCACAAGGCTTAGCCATGAACTGACTAAGTATGCTGACAGAATATGCTATATCTGGCCTGGTAGTGGTGAGATAGTTCAAACTTCCCACCAGTTGACGATACATAGTTCCATTCACCTCTTTGGTTCCATCATCACTGCACAATTTGACATTATGTTCTAAAGGAGTAGATGTTGCCTTGCATTCAATCATATTGAACCTTTTAAGGATTTCCCTTGTATATTTGCTTTGTGTGATTAGTGTCTTACCAGATTCCCTCCAAACTTCAAGACCTAAACAATAATGCAATTCACCAAGATCCTTCATCTCAAATACATGTGACAACTAAATTTTAATTTCTTCAATCAACTTGCATGCATTTCATGTTATGATAAGATCATCAACATATACAGATATTAAAGCAACATTCCCACCTTCATCTTCCTTGATGTACAAGTTAGGATCATTTTTGCTTCTCATAAAACCTTTCTCATAAAAGAAAGAATCAATTTTCACATACCAACATCTTGGTGCTTGTTTCAAACCATAAAAAGCTTTCTTTAACCTCCAAACCAGATGCTCCTGTCCCTGTTTTACAAACCCTTTAGGCTAAACCAAATAAACTTCTTCTTTTAACTCACCATTCAAAAATGCAGATTTGACATCTAACTGATGCATTTTCCAATTATATTTTGTAGTAATGCAATCATGATTCTAATTGTGTTCAACTTAGCTATAGGTGCAAAAGTATCTTCATAATCAATTCCTGCTTTTGTGAATATCCTTTTGCAACTAATCTAGCTTTATGTTTATCAATACTTCCATCAACATTAAACTTGGATTTATACAGTGATTTGCATCCTATGGGAACTTTGTTTTTAGGCAACTCTGTTAATTCCCATGTGTCATTCTTCATTATAGAGTTATATTCTTCATTCATTGCATCTCTCCATTCTTCATATTCTTTAGCTTCCTCATAGCTTGAAGGTTCTACAACATTCATAACAAGAGACATTAATGCATAATCTTTATACCTTACAGGTACCTGACTTTGACGTGATGACCTTCTTGGAGTTTTACTGCTTTCATCTTTCTTTCTGCTTTGCGGAGTCTTCTCTCCTCTTCTCGGAGTATCATGACTGTTGCTCCTTGCTCTTGAACTTGTACCTGTTCCTGTGCTTGTTCCTGTTCTTGTTCAACACTTGTATCTAATTTGACATAATCATCAGTATCATGCCATACACCAGTATTATTCATTTTATCACCTTCGTTTGCATTCTCATGAAACACCACATCCCTACTTGCAAACAGTCTATGAGTACTGGGATCAAACAACTTGTATGCTTTCTGATCATCACAATATCCAATAAATATGCACTGTTACACAGTAATTTGTCACTGCCTTCCTGTCAGTCACCCTGCTGTGTCAATCACAAAGCTTCATGTCTTCTGAACTAGCCCAGAAACCCATTTTTCTAAAGTTTTATGCCTCAGCGCGTCTGTTTAAAAAATATCCGCGATTACTGGCGCTCCATAGTGTATTCAATGCGCTGACAGCTCGGAAGGACACCACTTTTCCGCGCTGGTCGCCAGCGCGTCTTTCCCGTGTGCTTCCGCGCTGACATGACTGTCCCAGTTATGTAGACGCGGCGACATCGCGTCAGTTTCCTCATTAACCGCGCTGATCCAGTTTGGGCGAATTTGTTCAAACAACCAGCCTTCCAGATAACTCCAGGCTTGGTTGTTAGCTTTGTGAATGTCGACTCCCTTCTATGGCATGACTGTTCGACCCTTTGCAACCGTTTCTCTCAAAGATAAGCTCATCCTTCCACCTTTTTAGGAGACTCCTTCTCCTATATAAACTTCCACCATTACCATGAGCAGCTAGTTAGACTTAGCTTGGAATAGCTTGGATTGTACAGAGCTTGTAGTGCTCAGATTGCTGCTATAGGTATGGTGTGCTAGGTGTGGAAGTGATTGATTGCTTAGGGAAGGTTGTTTTGTGCTATTTGTGTGAGAGAGAGAGTTGTTTGTCTTGGGAGAATCATCCTCAAAGGTGAATGCTTGAGATACATGCTGACTGGCCCCTCTTGAGAAGGTTACCGACGTCAGAACATTTGGTTGTACTCTTCTCTATTCTGATTAATAATAGATGACTGCTATTATTGTTCCATTCTCATTTGTCTATGCAATGGTTAAATGTGAATTACATCTTTTCTGACTGATGTATGGTTACTTTTACTAGATTTCACGCTTGTGTTTGTTTCCTCTTCGTGTGTGCAGGTATCTATTCGCGAAGATCGCGGAGGATTGTGACCAGCCGAAGCGGAGGAGCGAAGGCAACATCTCTTCATCAAACGACAGCGCAGGAATCCAAGTAGGTGCTTCTTACCTCTTGTTTAATTGTAATTAGGAACATGCGTAGCAGCATTGTGTGATTGTTGCTAGACCCCTGCTGGGCTAGTAGGGATCGCCTCTACCCGTAGAGGGGATTTACCTCTCCAACGATTTGGCGACTCCGCTGGGGATCAGCCTTTTTGTCTCTTGAGTCCACTTTTGTGTTTGGCTTTGATTGATCTCTTTTCGAGTTTTTGGGATTGTCTCTTTTGCTTATGAACTTTCTGGGCGTTTCTGGGAAGCATCTTTATTGTTAAAAAGCTCTTGCCTTTGGTTTGGGAAGTCTTTAGTTTGGCCTTGCTTATTTTGCGCTCAGCGCGTTTTAATTCCAAACAGTCGCGCTGACATCGCGACCCTGTTTTTGGGTTTTCTTTCCATCGCGCCTGTACGTCTAACAGTCGCGCTGACCTCGTTTTCAGAGATAGCGCGCTTTATCCGTGTCCTTCCGCACTGGCATCGCGCCGCCGCTTCTTTGTGTTTCTTGTCATCGCGTCTGTGTGTTTTCTTTCCACGCTGACCTCGTTTTTCTGAGACAGCGCGCTTTATTCCTGTCTTTCCGCGCTGACGTCGCAAAGTTGCTACAGGCCTCCCCCTGTCAGCGCCGAGTTGCTGAAGGCTACCCGCGCTGATCCTGTAAAACTCATTTTTGACCAAATTGGCCTCCTGAACCTCTTGCTGTGACTTTCCCTTCTTCTCTCCACCTGTCTGATGACTTGTTTTTCATTGTTTGAACTCTGAACTGCTTGATTGCGGAGCTTGTTTCCATAAGGTTTCGTTTTTGCTCAGTTTCAAGTTTGCAAATACCTTCCCTTTTTGCTTTCGCTGCTTGGTTTGTGTTCCCATCATCGCTTTTGCAATTGCTGGATTGTGTTGTGTCTCTAGTTGACTGGTTGTGACTCTCGTCCTTCGGGTGTTTGCTTTTTTCTATTGATTTCGCACTCTAGCTCTAGGACATCTAGAGGCCGTGTGTGTGTCAAGCCTGCCGTAGGGAGCTTATTTGCTTGTTCGACCAGCCGAGTTCAGATTTGTTCATGCACTTGTCCAGTGATTGTTGGAGTGTTTTGGGTTGTGTTTCCAAGTGGTTTATTTTCGCTTCCTCCTTGCTTGCGATCCTTGCTTGTCTTGCAGAGCTTAGATCACATAGCTCGTGCAGACCTTTGTTTTCTTTTGATTTGGAAGCATTGGTTGAGTGTTTCGGGAACTTTGCGTGCTTTCATTAAGTAGTTTACTTGGTGTTCCGGTTCCTCCAAATTATTTTAGATGCTTTGTGTCACTGAAAGAAAATCAAACTAGTAGCTTTGTTTTTGAAAATTGAAAAGGAAAAGAACCTTTCATTGATTTGCATCTTCAAAAGAAAAGCTTCCTTTCCTCACTTTAGTTGCATTAAGTTGCTTGTTTGCTTGTACTTGTTTTGTTTGGTAGAAAATTTCTTGCCCTCTCGTAGCTAGAATTCATCGAACAAAACGGAATTCTTTGGCATATAGATTGCATCTAGGTAATTGTGAGCAAACATACGATAGAGCTTGAAATCGAAACTTAATCTCAAGATCAACTATAAAATGAACCAAATGAATCTAAAAACGCATTGGAACTAAACGCAAATATCTAGAGGTCTAGGTTAGAGACGTGTTCCGGCGTCTTTAAACATAGTCACTGTTGTTTCACATTAGGTTGGGTGATTCCTCCTTCTGTGACTCGATAGTGGTCTAACACGGACTGCGCTCCCACGTACCATCGCGTATATAGGGAGACCCCACTAGGCTTTTATCCTTTATCCATAGGAAGCCGAGTCGGCCGCCCTACGATTCGCAATGCAGTGAACACAGCATTCACGAAGATTGACCACCCGTACCCTAAAAGGTATTCTGTGGTTTTGCGAAAAGTTTGGCACACCCTCTACCTAGAATTCCAGAGCAGTCACTTTTGATCCTTTTCGGACTCCTTAAACGAAAAGGTGCCTGTGAGCATCTTGTCACTTCGTGCTCATTAAACATTCGAAGGAGACTGGAGTCATCTTTTCGTCCTTTTCTCGACTCCGGAAACATGAAAAGGTCAAGTTTGGTTCTTGTGTCTTAAAATTAATTTGGCCACGATAACATCACCTATTTTAGATCTTGTGTGCGATAGTTTTGAGTAGGGTTTTATCGTTAGTTTCCTTTAGGTTTTCTAAGGGGTCTGGTCATCCTGGCTGACCCATCAACTCCCGGTCAAAGTGATCAAGGTTCTCCGTCCTCTGTCGCTCCAGAGGTACCAGTTGTAAGCGGTACTCTTCCCATTGTTCCGAGTATCCAGCCTATCAACGTACGTGCCCCAGGCGACGAAAATTACATAGAGGATTGGAATCCCATCTGGGAGCCCGATTATACCCCTCGTACCCCTCTCGGTATGTCGTCTCCAATGTCTTCGTCCCACATGGATGAGGCAGCTTCCAGCACCGGTGAGACGCCCGTGGTCACAGACGTCGAGACCCCGATCCCGGCTTCCTCTCCCCTCCCTCCACGATACCAATCACTGAGGGATAGGTATGCCGCTAGAACGACTTCTACAACTATATGGGATCCTAGTCTTGCTGCTTCCACTGGGCCTTTTGTTTCGCAACCCCTTAGTACGCCCCTTACGTCAGGGCTTAACACGCCCGTCACCTCAGTTCCCACTCAACCTACTGTCTATGTAGCACGTTCGACTCTGGTCGTCAGTGCTGTACCGGTTTCCTCGTCTGAAATCCCTCAAGCTGGTTCCTTTGTTGGTGGAATTCCAGGATCAGGGCCGTATGATGCTTATGGGGAACCCATAACGGACCCGGATTACGAAGGTCCCTTCTTTTTCTATGATGAAAACGGTGAGTTCCTTGAGAGCGTCTCAGGCCTCCCTCATCGCCCTTTCGAAGAAAACGAGGAACCCTTGAATATCACGTACGATTACGCTACTCATATGTTCAAAGGGAACCGGGATCCTCCCAGGCAGCCCATAGGACCACCCAATCAAGGCCAGCCATTCTACGTGCAAACCCCCCAGGGGCAACCACTTTATGGCCCGCCTGACCCAGGACAATCTGGGGGCCCACAAGGTCAACCTTACCAGGAACAACCCTTGGGCATTGGAGGTCCGCCATATCCATATCAAAATCAACCCACTGGACAACCGGAGCAACCTTCTTTTCAACAAGGCCAACTCGGTTTCCAGCAAGGGTACCCCTCTGGACAAACTGGCTCAGTTTACAATCCTCCAAATCAACCAGTAGTCCAGCAAGGGTATCCTCTTGGGCAGGGTGGACAACCCTATGTTCAACAGGGCCAACCCACCCCTCAAATCATGAATCCTTCTGGGCAAGGGGGGCAACCTGCTCTACAGCAAGGCCAACCCTCTGCTCAGCCCATGCACCAAGGGGGGCAACCTGCTATGCAGCAAGCCCAACCCTCTTCTCAATTTGGTCACACTGGGGGACAAACGGGCCAACCGTCTATACAGCCGAATCAACCCGGTGTCCACCCTCATCGCCAAACTGGACAAGCTGGCCAACCTCGGCGTCAACCAGCTATCCAGCCGATTCGACCATCCGTTCCGCAAAGACAACCCTTGGTGGCACATGGACAACCTGGCGCCCAGCAAGGCTACCCTGCTGGCCAACCAGGTCCATCTCGAATCCGACCAAGTCAACCTTCGGGACATATGGTTCAACCCCAGCCGGTTCAAGGACATTACTCTGGACCTCAAACTCAAACAGGTTATCAACCTTCATACCAAACGCAGCCTGCTTACCAGGCTCCGTATGGGACCCAGCAGTCATCTGGCTACCAGCCACCCCAGGGGCAAAATCAGTATGCTCCTTATCAAAATTATCAGCAACCACAGGCCACTCCTTATCAAAATTATCAATATGGTCAACCTGTCGGGCAAGCTGCTAATACTTGGGGAGCTGGGGGGCAGACACAGGGACAGCCGTCCGCATATGGCCAAAATCCATACGGACAAAACTCCTACGGACAAACTCCCTATGCGCCAGGTCCTTTTGGACCTGGTCCGTCGGGACAAAATTCCTACGCGTCAGGTCCTTTTGGGCCGGGCCCGTCCGGACAGAGTTCGTGGGGGCAACCCCCATCTGGGTGGAACCCTAATGTCGCCTCGAATCCGCAGCCACAGATGTCCTTCAACCCGCAGCTACCATTTTTGGCAACGTTGGAACTACCTGATGTGTCCAAGTTAACAAATGACCCTATTTTGCATAATCCATATTGGCCACCGGTTCCAACCAAAATACCAGGTGACTGTCCAAAGTTCGACGGCAAAGCCGGAGAGGATCCTCAGGCCCATGTAATGACTTATCACCTTTGGTGCTCATCTAACTCATGGCTTGATGATTCTATCCGACTTCGCCTCTTCCAGAGGACCCTCACTGGCTCAGCTGCTAAATGGTACATCGAACTCAATCGCGGCATGTTTTCTGATTTTAACTCGTTGGCTATGGCCTTTTTAACTCATTTTCAGTTACCCATTCGGTACGAGACTGGGACCCATCTTCTCACGTCTCTAAAACAGGATACGGCAACGCACATCTCCGATCATATACATGAATGGAGAAGGCGTCGTCGCTTGATTAAATTTTGGATCCCTGATCAACTCCTGACCGACTGGTTTACCACGTCCTTTGTCCCTAAAATTGCCAAAGATATCGCAATGGGGGCGTGTGTAACTGAGGAGCAAGCAATCGCGCGAGCTCAATACCTGGACTTAGTGTATTCTCAGTCAGGTACCTTGTATGAGTATTTGCCAGATGCCCCGAGACACGGACAACCCAAAGCTCCACCAAAGCCTTCTGTTGATGGAGTTATCGGTTCCGTAAACTCACCATCTAAGAAATCGGCCGCGAACCCTGGGAAGCAGAAACAAAATGCATCTAACGAAAATGCTTCTCAGAGCCAATCTATTCCTGGGAATACCTCCGAGGTAAATGCCGTTCAGTCCACCGCGGCAGACAAATCCTCGAAAGGCAAAAAGAAAGGGAAGGCCAAAGATAAATCTGGACAGCCGAAGCAGAACCCTCCTAAACCTCCCTCCGAGGAAGGAGCCAAACGGAAGCCTAAGTATCCTTGTCTCATTTGCGAAGAGGATCACTACACCAAGGATTGCCCCAGGCGGTCCGAGGTTAGTCGGCTTTTGAAAGGTGCTCCAGGGTCCCCTGCCGTGCTGAAAGAGCCTTTCCCGTCCCAGCAGACGCATCAGGTGGCAGATCCTTCTCAATCCTCTTCCTCGTTCGGTTCTCAGGTGTTCATGGCTGGAACCATCCCCATCCATGTTACAACTCGAGCGAAAGATTACCCATCTTCAGCCGGGAAGGAGCCGGAAGTTCCCTCCAGCGCTCCTCCGTCCAGTTCTGGTCCCCTTCACATCGAAAGGCCCAGCACCGAGACGATCCCCCGACCCCCTCCCAAAGGTGTACTCAGGAAGTCATCTTATAATCCCAATGCTCGTGCTGCACAGCATTATAGCATTGTGGAGGACTTAGCTCAGGCTTCGTCTGCTATGTCCGCATTAGAAGTCCTCCAGAGCTGCCCCTCCCAGAGGAAGTCCCTGCTATCAGCAATTGGTGGCATAGACCCGGCAGATTCGGATTTAATCTCTTTTGATCTCGAGGGTTTTACGCAGAGATTGCCTCACCAGGTGGCCTTCCTTATACAGGTTCTCATCAATGGCAAAACGATCCATCGAACGGTCATTGATGAAGGTGCCTCAACCTGCATCATGTCGGTTGCTTGTTGGAAGGCTATTGGTTCCCCTGCTCTGAGCCAGTCTCCTACCACCCTAGAGGCTTTCGATGGAAGAGAATCTCGTCCATATGGTATCCTCCCGCGATTGCCTATCTCTTTAGAAGGGAAAACGGTAGAGGTCGAGGTTGAAGTCGTTGATGCTAATCTCACTTACAACCTCCTCCTTGGACGAAGTTGGACGTATGCCATGCAGGCCGTGGCTTCCTCTTTGTTCCGTGTCGTTCGTTTTCCTCACCAAGGGAAAATCGTCACAGTGGACCAGCTGTCCTTTTTTGCTTCCTCTTCTGAAGGGAATGTGCCATTCGTAGAGCATACCTCCAAATCGCTAGTGAGTGTGGGTGCTGGATTATTTAAAGATCCCTCCCTGATGGGAGTCTTTCCCCTCCCACCTCCAAATCTCGCCTCCGTTAACATGATCTCAGTGCGTTCCGATCCATGGGTTCTCCCTCCCTTGAATCAGGAAGACTCTTGGGGCGAGATGATGCCGTTGAGTCCCGCCGAGCTCAACTACATCGAGATAGTCGCTGCATCGGCTCCACCTCCCGAACTTGCTTTTCCAAGAAGTGTTCCCGATTCATATGACCACTTCCCTTGGATGGGAGGAGAGGCCACTTCGGATCCCCTGAAGGAATCATTTCCCTCCGACGAGGCTATCATTGAGACTATGTCTCCCGAGGAGCTCCCTTGGTCAGATTACCACCATCGCTCTTCGTTTCTCCCTCCTCATTCGGAAATGGCCACGTGTCTCGAGCGGTTTGCTTCATGTGTCCCATCTATCCCTCTCCAAACGCCTGTTCAGTTGTATCAAGTGTCTTCGGAAGGAAACATGGGTAACATTACGCAAACTCTGGCTATCGACATCTCTGTCAAATCAGGGGTTGTCGAAAATATTCATATTGGAGTCACATGCACTCCTGAGGAAATTCAACTTTACACTGATTTATTTCGTGAATTCCGTGACGTTTTTGCATGGTCTTACGAGGAAATGCCCGGCATTGACCCCAGTATCGTGGAGCACGAAATCCCTACTTATCCCGGCGCTAAGCCTGTTCGTCAACGCTTACGCCCAGTGCACCCTCGAAAGGCTGCAGCCATCAAGGCCGAAGTTGAAAAACTCCTTCGAGCTGGTTTCATCTATGCCATTCCTCTCACGGAATGGGTATCTAATATAGTCCCTGTGAATAAAAAACAGGGTACTATTCGGGTTTGTGTTGACTATCGCGACATCAATCGCGCCTGTCCAAAAGATAACTTTCCTACGCCTTTTATTGATCAGCTTATCGACGATTGCGCAGGAAGCGAAATTTATTCATTTATGGACGGCTTCTCTGGTTACAACCAGATCAACATAGCCCCCGCAGACCAGCACAAGACTGCTTTCATTTGTCCTTGGGGCACCTTCGCTTACAAGAAGCTCCCTTTCGGTCTCAAAAATGCCGGTGCTACTTTCCAGCGTGCGATGTCGTATGCTTTTCATGATATCCGGCACATCGTACAGCCTTACCTGGATGACCTACCAGCTCATTCAGCTAAACGTCAAGACCATCCATCTCATTTACGCGAAATCTTTCTCCGCTGTCGACACTACCGTATTCGACTCAATCCGCATAAGTGTGTCTTCTGCGTAGAATCTGGCCGACTGCTCGGGTTTATCGTCTCCCGGGAAGGTATCCGTCTGGATCCCCTTAAGGTCGAGGCCATTTTGAATCTTCCTCCCCCTGCCTCTCTACAGCAGTTACAGAGCTTGCAAGGGAAAGCCAATTTTCTCAGACGATTCATCCCAAATTATGCCGAGGTGGCTAAGGGTTTCACGCGATTATTAAAGCGAGACACGCCCTTTCGCTGGGACGCTATCGCTCAGCAATCTTTTGAGCGTCTTAAAGACCTTTTGGTCTCAGCTCCGCTCCTAAGACCTCCAAATTACCACCGTGACTACACCCTTTATTTGGCCGCCGCCGATACCACCATCGGCATGGTTTTAGTGCAAGACGACGATGATGGCACCGAGCATGTTGTATATTATCTCAGCCGCAACCTTCTGGATACGGAAACTCGCTATGCATACGTCGAGAAGTTGGCATTGGCAGCTGTCTGTGCCGTCCAACGTTTCCGTCATTACATCCTGTTGCGCACGACGACCGTGATCTCTGATTGCAACCCCATGACCTATATTTTGTCACGTCAGTTGCTGGGGGGCAAATACTCCAAGTGGATCGTAATCCTCCAAGAGTTCGACTTGGAATTCACTGCAGCCAAGTCTAAGAAATCACTGGTCTTCGCCGAACTACTCTGCTCCTTACCATCTCAGTCTACACCATCTCGTTCATAGGAACATATTCCGGATGAAACGCTATTTCTCATCAGCACTCTCGACCCATGGTACGGGGACATTATCGTATATTTACAAACGTCTTCGTTTCGTCCCAACACATCGAAAGATGCTCGACGACGAATTCGTCACCAAGCTCAACCATATCGCATTTTGGGCGATACCCTGTACCGCCTCGGCGTCGATTCTGTTCTTCGCCGATGCTTAACCCTTGAGGAGGCTGAGAGAGTCTTGAATGACTGCCACTCCGGCGCTTGTGGCGGCCATATGTCTGGATATGCTACCGCTCAGAAGATCCTCCGTGCTGGTTATTTCTGGCCTTCTATTTTCAAGGATTGCATCCTTGCTGTACGTGCATGTCACGAATGCCAGGTTTACCACCGGAAGATGCGTGCACCTGTTGCACCACTGCACCCTCTCGTAACCGTAGGTCCATTTGCAAAATGGGGCATCGATTATACGTCCTGTAACCCTCGTTCGGCCGGGGGGCATGGGTACATTATCGTTGCTGTGGACTATTTCACCAAGTGGGCCGAAGCGATGCCTACATTAAACGAAGACGGTTACACCGCGGCGCAGTTTTTATTCAATCATATTATCACTCGTTTCGGAGTCCCTCAGGCTATTGTTACAGATCATGGAAAGCATTTCCGAAATCATATGATGACGGAACTAACAACCCAACTAGGCTTGCGCCAAGATAGTTCGACACCGTACTATCCGCAATCTAACGGCCAAGTTGAAGCCGTGAACAAAGTCTTGATCACTATGCTTCAGCGCACCGTCAATACGCACAAGTCTAACTGGCACCTTATGCTTTTCCCAGCCTTGTGGGCCTACCGGACTTCTGTGAAGGATGCCACCGGTTTCACCCCTTTCCAGTTGGTTTATGGACTGGAGGCTACCCTTCCCGTCGAATGCGAGATTCCTTCATTAAAATTAGCTGTCGAGTTACTCCCCAACACCACTCTGGTGGAGGAGCGGCTTCTTTACCTAGAACGGTTAGACGAGACTCGTCGTTTGGCTTCTCTGGCTATCGAAGCACAGAAGAAGAGAGTCAAGGCTCACTTCGATCAGAATATTCACCCGCGTTCCTTTGTTGAGGGAGATTTAGTACTGCTCTACGATCAAGCTAAGGATAAGCTGGGGGCAGGAAAACTCGAATCTATGTGGTTAGGTCCCTACATCGTGAAAAGAGTTTTACAAAAGGGCGCATATGAGTTGATTGATTATGAAGGAAATCCTCTGGACAAGCCCCGCAACGGGCTGTACCTGAAGAAATATTATGCATAACTTCGCGCATTCACTTTGTATATACGTGTGTTTTGTGTGTTGTGCATGTTTTCGTTTTGCCTTGGTGTGAAAGCGTGTTTGCCTCTTATTGTGTTTTCTTCTTCTTGTGCAGATGTCTAGTGCACCTTATGTTGGTTTCGCTGATGGCGCCTGCCGTAGTACTTGCAATTTGTCATCTGCGGCGTGGGTGATCTACGATCCTCACGGAGAATTGGTAGACCTTCAGGGTGTCTGCCTAGGTCGTACCACTAACAACGTTGCCGAATACAGCGCTGTAATTGAATTACTTGCCGAAGCGGTTGACCTTGGCATCCGCGAACTAGTGGTGAACCTGGACTCCCAGCTAGTTGTCCATCAACTCAACGGGCGATATTCCGTCAGAGACCAGCGCATATTAAGGATGTACCTACGTGTAAGATTGTTAGAACGGAACTTTGATTACATTACTTATCAACACATTCCGAGACGATTAAATACGTTGACCGACGCATTGGCAAATCATGTGTTAGATAGACATTTGCGTAACAGATAAACATCATGCAAGAAGACATAGAAAGCATAATAGAGTAAAGCATATGTAAATAAATCATTTCAAGCATAGTTTGCATATAGGTGCTTTTAAGCTTGCATCAAAAAATATAAAATCCATGGATCATGTGTCGTGCAAATTCATACATAAGATCACAATTGTATTGAATAAATGCATAACATAAACAAAACATCATCACATGTAACAATGATCCATCCAAAAACCGGTATGTATATATATATATATCGTGTGGCGCACTAAGGCGCTCAAAAATAAGTGTATATGTCCAAAAATCAGTATGTCTGAGTCATGAGTCTCAAAATAACAGTGGAAATAAAGCCTAGGTGACTATTCGGCCGGGTGATGCTCCCTGTAGTACACAACTGCTCGTGCCACCCGCCTCAGAAGGCGGTGCACCCTGGGTTGCACCCCCACTGTATGGATCTGATGCTCTATGGGGACCTCCTCGACCCCCTGGTAGTCAGGCACCCCCTCCAGCAACCCCTCAAGGTTGCGAGCCACAGTCTCTGACGTATCAACCCCTGGAGGGGCTAAGGCCAGGACCCTAGCTCCTTGCCCTTCTCTCCGTGCCGTGGCAGCCAGGCCAATCGGTCTAGTAGGCCCCACATCTGCATACCATGACATTTGTTAAAGACATGTACGTAAAAAACCCAAAAACATTAAAAAATTCAAAAGTCAAAGTGTTATACCTGCATCATCCCACTGTTCACCTGGGGGCAGTGCCAGATCAGGGTCATTGCGGAAATCCATGCCCGCATATGGCCAATCCTCCACAAAGATCTCCTGCTGATCCAGCCAGTCTCGGAAAAATGCTCCCCAGCTATGTGGCCGGCCGCCACCTCCGCGTGGCATGATTCGAGCCCATCGTGAGGCCCTCGTCTCCCGAGGATCCCTAGGAGCATCCACGGCCATCGTCTGCAGCCGCATGGCTGGCACTCGCTCTAGAATAAGCGGGACTAAGATGGACCCGTAGCCGAACTGTTTCGTCTCCCCGCGACGACAGTTGCTCAGCTGCCTCTTCATGTTATTGGTCACTGCTGTGCACCAATCAAACACTGTAGGCTCAAGGCAATCGAGAGCTAACAAGAGATGAGTCTTTGAGGCCTCGTGGTTAGCCATACTACCCGCTGCCCGGGTCACCATGAACAGAATGGTGCGAAGCACTATGTTTCCCACGGTGGGGATTGCTACTTTCCCACTTCGCGCTTTCTCAGCCTCCGGACATACCCGAGCCATCAGATCATCTAGCGTGCCGCCGCTAGGTCGCTGCCCCTCTATAATGGGCCTCGCACCTCGGCGTGACAGCCCGGTCAAAAAGAAAATATCCATGTGGTCAAATTCGATATCCTGGCCCCGGATAGTGAATTTCATATCCACCGGGTTCCATGCCCTGATCAGTAGCTCGAGAAGATCATGCTGAGCTCTTAGGCGAGGTGTGAGGAAAAATTTCATAAAACCGCAAGCCCGCATGGCATTGCAGCAATCCACATTTGCCCAAGCAGCAACATCTTCGACATCGTGCACTCTTTCCTGCCATTGGAAAGCCATTACGTCCTGCAGGGACCATGAAAAGAAATTAGAAGTGCTGCCTTTGGATTTTTTACGTTCAAATTAAAACCAAATATTTTTTCCGCGCCAGCGCGGCTGTTTTAAAAACAGACGCGCTGGCCATGACAGCCCTTTGTTAATTTTCGAGGTCAGCGCGGAAGAACACGGGTTTTCCGCGCTGACCCGAACTTGGCCACGTTTTGTCCTAATTCGGCCAGCGCGGACCCGCGTGGGATATCCGCGCTGACCGAGAGCGCATCCATGCACCAAGAATTCGCCCGATTGGGCAAATTCGACCGCTAAAATTCTACCAAAAACGACCAAAATGCAGGGCAAGAGAGCGAGGACCTACCTGGAAGAAGCGGTTCGAGAAATGGTGTCCGTACGGGCTGGAAATCACTCCGTCAACTTTCTGGCTTCTCCACGTCCTTCACATCCAGAAATGGTAAAATGGTAAAAATGAGTTTTCACCCTCTTCTATTTATAGCAAAAACTTATAAAATTGTCATATTTTTGGGTTTTTGCCACCTTTTGCCATAAATTTAGCCCTAGTTTTGTCAAATACATGTTTTGATATGTTTTTTACTCATATCGAATGGATTTATGCGGGTAGTGCTCTTGTGCAGGTTAATATAAACGGTGGAAATCATCATGGTTCTGAAATCACTTAGCCCCCAACAATGTCGTCTTTGAGCTCTTTTCCGACATAAAACGAGAAAAGATGGCCGAGCCTCCTTTCAGCTCGTTAAAGGGAACGAGAGGCGGTCATTTTCAGCTCTTTTTCCGACCGTATAACTTAAAAAGATTGCCGGGTGTTTGTCGTTTCGCACTCGTTATTGGTTCTAAAACGACGTGTTTTCGACCGCTTTTTTACTTTTTCGGGTCAAGAACACTATTTACGAAAAGTACTCCTCGATCGTAATGGTCGGGCGGTTCTTTCGAGCATTGTTTTATACTTTTTCGGGCTCGAGAGACACAACTGTACGAAAAAGGACCCCCCTGGAGTCTTCTTTTCTGCTGTCTTTTCAGGCTCTCTAAACAAGAAAAGACGCCGAGTTTTTCCTTTGTCAGGCTCGTTAAACACTTGATGACATCAGGTATTGTCGAAATGACACTCTTCAAGCATATGCTATCCCCGTCAAGCTTGTCATCCAAAAATAACCGGGGTACCTGCCAGAAATGGTGGGGAAAATGGAACTGTAATCATAGTCGTGTCGGCAGTATGTCGCTCTTGAACATGGCACTCTTCTGCTTCGTGTCTGGGTGGGATCATCTCATCTTGTTTTTCACTGGCCTCCGTGGGTTTGGGTTATCCTATTCGACCTCTCATCTGCCCATTGCCATCATCACTATATCCTTTGCTCATTTGATGTCAAATACTGCCAAACCCGCTACAGTGCCGCCGATATGTTCAAGAGAAGTTGACCTCTGCAATAATACAACCTCATCTGTCATCTCACACAAATCATTTTTCCTCTGACTCGCGTCGATGATGTGGGAAACATTATGGCCCACCGTCGATCAAGGTCCCTTCCTGTCGACTTCAGCTCATTATCCGGGAAGGTGACTTAGAGACTCCTTTCAGGTGCCTTAGAGCCTGCATGCCTCAATGGCAGGTTCTTCGTGTTCGACGAGAGGTTTTCATCATTGGCCTCCGATCGAATGATTCCGTGGATGTTCGACAACAGCTCATTGATTCACATGCCGCGGATTGTACCTATAGTACCTTGAGGGCCATTGTCATTATTGGTGGTACCTCTCGCGTCTGTTAACAGTTTTCATCATTGACTGGTAATCAGACGATGTTCATGCATGTTCGACTTCGACTCATATATTCACATGTTTGAACTTGTACTTTGTTCGGATCGGGACGGAGCGCAAGACCCTGGATCCGTGTCTGTTGTGGGCCAGGTTGCGATTTTGTGGATGATCATTACATGACTCATTGATGGATGGCTGCGCCCATACCCGAGTCTTCATGGATGGCTGCGACCATACCTTGTCACTATTATGGTCTCTTTAGCTGGGTGGCTGCGTCCATTCCACAGACCTTTTCGCATGTCTTTTGGATGGCTGCGCCCATGCCTAGACTGCATGTACTTGATTGTCAGAGATATTTCGGTCCTTCCTGGTGGTGTTCCAGTTCGGCGTGTGTTGTAAAGCATTTCACCCCTCCCACTCTCTCGGTCTTCATGCTTTAGGGGGCATCTGTTACACAGTAATTTGTCACTGCCTTCCTGTCAGTCACCCTGCTGTGTCAATCACTAAGCTTCATGTCTTCTGAACTAGCCCAGAAACCCATTTTTCTAAAGTTTTATGCCTCAGCGCATCTGTTTAAAAAATATCCGCGATTACTGGCGCTCCATAGTGTATTCAATGCGCTGACAGCTCGGAAGGACACCACTTTTCCGCGCTGGTCGCCAGCGCGTCTTTCCCGTGTGCTTCCGCGCTGACATGACTGTCCCAGTTATGTAGACGCGGCGACATCGCGTCAGTTTCCTCATTAACCGCGCTGATCCAGTTTGGGCGAATTTGTTCAAACAACCAGCCTTCCAGATAACTCCAGGCTTGGTTGTTAGCTTTGTGAATGTCGACTCCCTTCTATGGCATGACTGTTCGACCCTTTGCAACCGTTTCTCTCAAAGATAAGCTCATCCTTCCACCTTTTTAGGAGACTCCTTCTCCTATATAAACTTCCACCATTACCATGAGCAGCTAGTTAGACTTAGCTTGGAATAGCTTGGATTGTACAGAGCTTGTAGTGCTCAGATTGCTGCTATAGGTGTGGTGTGCTAGGTGTGGAAGTGATTGATTGCTTAGGGAAGGTTGTTTTGTGCTATTTGTGTGAGAGAGAGAGTTGTTTGTCTTGGGAGAATCATCCTCAAAGGTGAATGCTTGAGATACATGCTGACTGGCCCCTCTTGAGAAGGTTACCGACGTCAGAACATTTGGTTGTACTCTTCTCTATTCTGATTAATAATAGATGACTGCTATTATTGTTCCATTCTCATTTGTCTATGCAATGGTTAAATGTGAATTACATCTTTTCTGACTGATGTATGGTTACTTTTACTAGATTTCACGCTTGTGTTTGTTTCCTCTTCGTGTGTGCAGGTATCTATTCGCGAAGATCGCGGAGGATTGTGACCAGCCGAAGCGGAGGAGCGAAGGCAACATCTCTTCGTCAAACGACAGCGCAGGAATCCAAGTAGGTGCTTCTTACCTCTTGTTTAATTGTAATTAGGAACATGCGTAGCAGCATTGTGTGATTGTTGCTAGACCCCTGCTGGGCTAGTAGGGATCGCCTCTACCCGTAGAGGGGATTTACCTCTCCAACATGCACTTAATGGACTTTTCATCAAGTTTTCTTCTTTCATCTTTTAGAATATGAGCAAACGCCTTTCAACCAAAAACTCTTAAATGACTCACTTTTGGTTTGTACCCATAAAATGCTTCAAAAGGTGTTTTAAGCTCTAAACTTTTGGTTGGACTCCTATTTTTCAAATAAACAGTAGTATTAATAGCTTCAGCCCAAAAACCATTAGAAATATTTTTACCTTGAAGCATACTACGTGCACATTCAACTAGTGTTCTGTTTTTCCTCTCAACAACTCCATTTTGCTGAGGTGTATGTGGCACTGTAAATTGTTGTAGAATCCCATTGCTTTTACAATATTGATTAAATTCTCTTGATTTGTATTCTCCCCCCTGATCAGATCTCAAAATTTTTATGCAATTACTAGTTTGTTTTTCCACCATATTCTTAAACTCTTTAAAGTACTCAAAAACATCACTCTTCTTTCTTATGAAATAAACCCATGTATACCTAGATCTATCATCCACAAAAATAAGAAAATACCATGCTCCACCGATAGATCTAGTTTGCATAGGTCCACATACATTAGTATGAATTAATTCAAGTATTTCCCTTTGCCTTTTTTCTTTATGTATAGGAAATTCCTCCCTATGTTGCTTTCCAAGTACACATGCTTCACATTCAACATGATCATTCTTCAAGACAGGAAGACCTTCAACCATTGTGTTCTTTTGAAGTAGCATTAAATCTTTGTGATTTAGATGTCCATACCTTTGATGCCATAACTCTATTGTTGATATTGTTGTAGATGTCAACGCTTGATGACTTTTCCTAGTCACATCCAACTTATACAAGCCTCCAACTCTGGTACCTGTGGCAATAACCTTGTACTGATCTTGAATGTCTTTCACTACACACTGTGATTTAACAAATTCCACCTCCAAATATTGGTCAGCAATAGTAGAAGAAATTAAATTCTTTTTGATACCAGGAACATACATCACATTATGGATCTGTCTCTCTTGTCCATTAGGCAAATTCACACCTATTACTCCATAACCTTGAACTTTAAGTGATCTGTTATCTCCTAGATAAACATATGTTCCATCAATGTTTTCATAATATTCATCAAACCACTCCTTATTACAAGACATATGGAGTGATGCACTAGAATCAATGAACCAAGCATTCACATCATCATTTTCCACAGACAATGCAGCATCAGAAACAAACAATTTAAGATTTTTAAATCCATCACTGATTGAGGTATCTTTGTCCACAAAATTTCCATTATGCCTTCTGTTTCTTTGCCTAGACTCATTATATTTCCTTTTATAGCAATCTTTAGAATGATGCCCAGGTTTGCCACAATAATAACAATCATCATTTCTCTTATCATGGATTGGAAATTTAGACTGTGTCATACCTTTCTGTTTTGCTTGAAACTTGCCTCCTTTGTTCTTGTCCCATGGCTTGCCTCTGTATGGATGTTTGCCCTTGGCCACCAATGCCAAATCTGAACTACTAGAGCCCAAATTAAAGCTCTTCATCCTTTCCTCCTCTTGTAGAAGAATTCCTGACAATTCATTAAATGTAGGGGACTTCTCTCTAGCTGAAATACTTGAAACAAAAATTTGATAATCTTGCACTAAGCCATTTAATGTGATCGTGACTAAGTCAGTACTAGACACCTTTTCACCAATACCTCCTAACTTATCACTTAAATCTTTGACGCAAGATATGAAATTGCTTATATTTTCATTTTCTTCCATTTTTAGAGATAAAAGCTTAGTCTTCAAAAACAAGATCCGGTTTGTATTTGTTGTTTCATACAAACCCTTCAGCATATCCCATGTTTCCTTTGATGTCTTGCAATCTCTGATGTGAGGAATAATGTTGTCCTTTATGGACATACGCAACAACACCTTTGCTTTCATCTCCCTTCTCTCCCAATCTGGAATAGAAGCTGTAATAGTGGGTTTGGGCTCATCCCCACTCACAATGGACCACAAATTATAACCTTCTAAAATAGTCAGCAACTTGAATTTCCAATTCACATAATTTCCTCCATCAAGTTTGGTGGATTCATTCAAATAAGTATCAGCCAACAAATTTGACATGATGGAAAAAAAAAAAAACTTTCTCCAATCAACAAAATGCCACCAAATCTAAATCCAAATGCACCCAAATTCACCAAATCCCAGAAAACTTTCACCACACATGCACCATAAAAATATTTACTAACTCCTTTTCACTATTAAAAATTTCCACCAACATTTTTTTTTTTTAACCTTTCACCACTTTAAATAAAAAACAAATACTAAAAAACCTTATCACTCCTTAGGATAATCTTCTCATTAAAAACAAACACCCCTTTTTAAATTTAGTCTCAACACTTAAAATAAAGAAAATCTTTTAAAAAACTTACGTCTCCCAACAAAAAAAAAACCAAACTTTGATTTGCTTTGTTTTAAAATAGGTAAAAGAGGGCTAAAACCTTTTAACTCAAACTACTTCCACGATTTTCAAGCAACATGAAAATTATTTGCTTCAATGCATTAGTTGGTTGGAGGCACCTCTAATGTAGTTGGAATCTGTAAATGACATACGGTAGCCACTATGATATTTGCAACACAGCAAGCCTGACACTTGCACATCTGGTTGCAGCTTTCACCCAAACAACAAACTCCACCGGATTAGCAGGCACTTGGAAGCACAAAACTCCACCGTATTAACAAGGCTCTTTGCAGAAATTCAAGACCCTTGCAGAGCTAACACAACTCTCACCCCACTCAGTTAACACTCCACTCTCACACAATAATTCCTTCATGCTGTCTCACAACACAGTGGCACACCATAAGAGCTTTTCACTAAGGTGCTTTCCCACAGCTCACGCTCTCTGCAAAACACTCAGCTTCACAAGTGGCCTCACACACAGCTACCACAAAGCTACCACCAGTGGCTCTGATACCATATCAGAGAACAAAATCCACACTGAAAGCTTGTTTCGTTCATTACTAAACATCGCAATTTATACACATTTCCAGCTATGGATGAACAATAACTGCACCGGATGATACTGACACTAGCCGACTATGCTGACTGTTGAACAATGATCGGCGCCGTCTGAATAGTGAGCGGCACCATTCGTGATTAATACCTGACACAGAGAAGCCTTTGAAGAACACCAATGTAAAGGCAGAGTCGCCATGAAAGACATCAATAAATGGAAGACAACCCTCAACGAAACCTCAAAGATTTCTGGGCTACTGTTCAAAACGTATGAAAAGTGAATACCTTATTTATTAGGAATCTTGGATTTGTCAAAGTCTGTTCTTCCTTCTCGTAATTTATGACTGCATGTACCTGATTGTTGTTTTTGCAGTGACCATGGAGAGGTTTTGGAGGAGATTATCAAAGCTGTGTGAAAAGGGGTGACGTGGGAACCATTTTAGCTGCCTAAATACCTAGTTATACTTGATCTAGTTGTGAAGGAAATAAATGATAAAATTAAGAAACAAAGCGAGTTAAATGGCACAGTGATCATGGGCATTGCTGGAATGGCCGGAGTAGGCAAGTCAACTCTGGTTACATAAATCTACAATTTGAAGCGTTCGGATTTTAGTAGGTCGTGTTTTTTGTCGGACATCAGAAAAAAAGATTTACGGTCTTTGCAGCAGAAGCTCCTTCTAGATCTGTTGAATTGTGATTTTCGAATTGAAGATACAGACAAAGAACCAATATTTTTCGCAATCCTCCAGGTTCTGATTGTTTTGGATGACGCAGATCATATCGACCAAATAAGTATTCTACTAGTCACAGATGTGGTGGGATAGCGTAGTTTGATTTTGATCATGTCTCGTGATCAAGATTTACTCAGATGGTTTTCTCCAAAAAACTGTAGTATATGATGTAAAACCATTGCAGATAAAACATGCTCGAGAGCTTTTCTGGTGACATGCATTCGACAAATGTTAAATCTATCAAGAGCATACATATGAAAACATAAACAAAACTAATGAACAAAAATAAGAGAAGTCTGATTCTCAATCCATGAGCTGAACCCTCATTGGAATCTCATATCTCCATAGGAGCAATGAATACATTATTATATAGCTGACATATTTCTAATTTGATTATCCATTATCTGATTAATCTACTGTCCCTAATATTTTGCTGAATGATAAATGACTAATCTATAAATGTGTTGCCTTAATTCTTATAACTCAGAACACAAAATTCGCTGGCTAATTTGTCAGCGATTACATAGCTTATTTTAAGCATTATCCTCAACACTCCCCCTTAATGCTTAATGAGGTGATTCCAAGCATATCCCTTAAGTATTCAAACTTCCCTTTAGGTAGTGCTTTGGTAAATATATGCAAGCTGTTCATTTGTTGTACAAAACTTTATTTGAATTTCTCCTTTTGCCACATAGTCTCTTATGAAATGATATTTGATATCAATGTGTTTGGTGTGATTATGAAACACTGGATTTTTAGTTATGACAATGGTAGACAAGTTATCACAGTAAATAGTTGTGGCATATTTTGGTTCTTGTTTTAGATCTAACAATACTTTCTTCAACCAAATTGTTTCACATGTTGTTGTTACTGCTGCAATATACTATGCCTCTATAGAAGACAATGAAATAGTTGGTTACTTCTTTGAACACCATAATACTGCACTTGATCCAAGGTTGAATACATAACCTGAAGTGCTTTTTCTATCATCAAAAGAGCCAACCCAATCACTATCTGTATAACCAACCCACCCAAAATGATTTAATGAAGTATACCAAATTCCATAATTTCATGTTCCACACACATACCTCAAAATTATTTTTGCTGCTCCAAAATGAATCTTACTTGGACTTTGCATGAATCTAGAAATCAAGCCTACTGCATGCATAATATCAAGCCTAGTGGTAGTAAGATACAAAAGACTTCCTACCAGACTCCTATAGGATTGAGCATCTACCTTTTCAGCTCCATCTTTTACATAAAAAATTTCATTTGTATTCATGGGTGTGCTCATGGGTTTATAATTTCCCATTCCATTTTTTTACAAGATTTGAAACATATTTTTTCTTGTGAAATAAAAATTCCATCATTCACCTGTGTCACTTCTATTCCAAGAAAATAATGGAGAAAACCCAAATCAGTCATTTCAAATTCAGTCATCATAGCCTCTGTGAACTCTTCCACTAACAAATTACTTGAAGATGTGTATATCAAGTCATCATCCAGGTGGATGTTGGTGGCCACCCACCTATCCCATTTGGACCCCCACAACTGTCTCTTTCAGTTTTTTCAGTTTCCTAAATTGTAGCACAATTTACTATTTTTAGCAGTTTTTCGGGTCCTGAACTTCCTACCAGACTCCTATAGGATTGAGCATCTACCTTTTCAGCTCCATCTTCTACATAAAAAATTTCATTTGTATTCATGGGTGTGCTCATGGGTTTGTAATTTCCCATTCCATTTTTTTAGAAGATTTGAAACATATTTTTTCTTGTGAAATAAAAATTCCATCATTCATCTGTGTCACTTCTATTCCAAGAAAATAATGGAGAAAACCCAAATCAGTCATTTCAAATTCAATCATCATAGCCTCTGTGAACTCTTCCACTAACAAATTACTTGAAGATGTGTATATCAAGTCATCATCCAGGTGGATGTTGGTGGCCACCCACCTATCCCATTTGGACCCCCACAACTGTCTCTTTCAGTTTTTTCAGTTTCCTAAATTGTAGCACAATTTACTATTTTTAGCAGTTTTTCGGGTCTTGAACTTCCGGAGCCGTTTTGAGGCCCTAAACGACGTTTTTTGGGAAATTTGAGGGCAACGTGTTCATGGACCATGTTGCTCTTCCCAAAGTGGTAGTGCTCGGATAGATCTTTCTAACGAGTTATTGTATGTGTCAAACGGAGATCGTATGCCAAAGTTACGACCCCGGGAAGTTGATGTACCAACTTACCCAAAACGAGGCCCACAATTTGGCGTTTCATCTTCTAAGGTTAGGTTTTGGGATGTGAAGGGTTTTCCATTGTTTCTCAACAATAAATAGGCCTTTGAGCCTCATTGTAACATAGTTCAGAGGCATGTAGCCGCCACATCTCTTCTCAGAGATAAGCTACCATCGCCCTAGCTGGTTTATTTCCATTTCTGGTTGTAAGCATATTTCAGTATTTTACATTAATGAAATGAAGTATTATTTCTGCTGCATATTTGTGTTTATGGTTATCTCTGTAATTTGTTGCGTTCTTGTTTAAGTTCGGATCAGTGGTATCAGAGCGGTCTACTTTTTCTCTGTTTTTCTTTGCATGTCCCCAATGAGGTCGGGATATTAGGAGTTAGGGATTGAACTGGTCGAACCTTTGCAAGACCAGCCTCGCAAATCCCGACGGCCTCCCATGGCGGATGAGAAGAAAGGCGAGGGGGCAGGAGATGCTATCAAAATCTTGCTCGAAGAAGCCCTCGAGCGACAATGGAACATGATGATGGGCAACTTTGCCCAGATCCTTCAGCAGCTACCCAGAAGCGATGCATCAGCTTCCATCAGCTACTCTGGAAACGCCACACTGTTTAAGGTACAAGTTAATTTTGAAATCCCCATATTTGAGGGTCAAATAGACGCAGATGCCGTAGATAAATGGTTAAATCTGCTAGATGGGTATTTTTTTGTTCATGAATTTTCAAGTCAGGAAAAGATTGTTTTCGCTCTTCTTAAAGCAGCTTGCCACGTCAAGGATTGGTGGGAAACCTACTGCGAGCAGAAGGATGAAAGTACAGGGTCACTGTTTTCAGCCACACCCACTTGGAATGACTTCTGGGATGCCATCAAGGAGCAGTACTACCCTGTCAAAAGCTATGAGGACAAATACATCAAATGGACCACACTGTGGCAGGGACGAGACCAAGATGTGCCGAAGTTCACAAGCATTTTTCATACCCTTCGCACACAGTTGGGTATCAAAGATTCTGAGCTGCATTTGGTACTCAAATACCATGGCAGCCTACACAAATACATCCAAGAAGAGATGGAGTTCCTAAACATCTCCTCGCTCAGCACGGCGTATCGATACGCTGTCAAAATCGAGCAAAAGTTCAAATAGAAGAAGCGAGACTTTGGATCTGCAAATCTGAAGCCCAAAGGAAAAAGCCAAGGCGGGGTGACCCAAGACAACCCGTCGAAGCCACAAGAAAAGAATAACACCACGAAGTCGAAAAAGGACACAGGAAAGTGGTGTGAGTTCCACAAGAGCCCCACTCACAAGACAAGTGAGTGTCAGACCAAGCAGTCATTGGTGGTCGAGTTGAAGGCTTCCGAATCAGATGCATGCTCCGACCTTGAGCCAGAACCCGACAAGGGGAATGGCAAAGGGAAGCAGATCATTGATGCAGATCCCAGCGCCACTGTTGCCACTGCCAAGATCCAGAAAAATGAACCCGAAAATCCAGAGGAAGGGGAGCGTCTTTTACACTCACAAATGTGGGTGAAGGGTTCGCCGCTGCAATTCATTGTCAACAGTGGTAGCCAAAAGAACCTCATTTCAGTAGAGGTCGTGAAGCGGTTGGGCCTACCGACTACACCACACCCGTTGCCGTACAGTATCGGGTGGCTTCATGAAGGACGAGATCTTAAAGTTCGCCAGCAGTGTCACCTTCCCTACAGCATCAAGCCCTTCACAGACGAGGTATTGTGTGATGTTACACCTCTAGATGTTTGTGATGTTTTATTGGGCCAGCCATACTTGTGGAGGCGACATGCTGTGTATGAGTTAAGGCCTCGCGCTATCATTATTTCTTTGGATAATTCATTATACAGGATACCGGAGGTAGCTCCACCTACCGCCACCTCTTTGATCACTGCCAAGAAAGGCAGCAAGCTCATCTCCCAAACTAGGAAATTCATTTTCTGTCTGGTTCGCTCCCAAAGTAAGGGGAAGATCGTTGCTACATCCATGACCCCCGCAAAGGGTTCTTCCACGCAGCAACAACAACAAAGGGATACGGTCATGACAGAACACAGGAACAACTTCTCCTCACCCACAGGGGTACCACAAAAGTTTCAGGTGGGTGACAAAGTTTGGTTACATCTGCAGAAAGGACGCCTTACCAGAACCCATCAGAAACTCAGACCACTCCGACATGGTCCTTACACCAGTACCAAGGCCACGGGAAACAATGCTTTGAAGCACAGCATTCCTCCATTCCTTCGCTTGCACCGAGTGTTCAATATGGACCATCGTCGACCATGCTTCCCACCATTTCTAGACACATCAGAGATTGCAGAACAGCTCACCAGAGACCCAGCTCAGCAAAGCTTCCTCATCTCAGGGAGGAACTCAACGCAATGGGGACCATTGCTTCCTAAGGGGGGAGGAATGATCTAGGTGGATGTTGGTGGCCACCCACCTATCCCATTTGGACCCCCACAACTGTCTCTTTCAGTTTTTTCAGTTTCCTAAATTGTAGCACAATTTACTATTTTTAGCAGCTTTTCGGGTCCTGAACTTTCGGAGCCGTTTTGAGGCCCTAAACGACGTTTTTTTGGGAAATCTGGGGGCAAAATGGGTCCATGGGTCCATGGACCCATGTTTCCCTTCCCAAAGTGGTAGTGCTCCGATAGATCTTTCTAACGAGCTATTGTACGCGTCAAACGGAGATCGTATGCCAAAGTTACGACCCCGGGAAGTTGATGTACCAACTTACCCAAAACGGGGCCCACAATTTGGCGTTTCATCTTCTAGGGTTAGGTTTTGGGATGTGAAGGGTTTTCCATTGTTTCTCAACAATAAATAGGCCTTTGAGCCTCATTGTAACACAGTTTAGAGGCATGTAGCTGCCACATCTCTTCTTAGAGATAAGCTACCATCGCCCTAGCTGGTTTATTTCCATTTCTGGTTGTAAGCATATTTCAGTATTTTACATTAATGAAATAAAGTATTATTTCTGCTCCATATTTGTGTTTATGGTTATCTCTGTAATTTGTTGCATTCCTGTTTAAGTCCGGATCAAGTCATCTACATATAAGCACACAATTATTATATCATTACCATTTGACTTGATATATAATGTGTGTTCATTTTCACTTCTATTAAACCCCTTTTTCAAAAAATAAGTGTCAATTCTACTGTACCATGCTCTTGGAGCTTGTTTAAGCCCATAAAGAGCCTTTTTCAGTTTGTAGACTTTGTGTCCATTTCTTGCTTCTTCATATCCTTGGGGTTGGTGAACACATACATCTTCTTTCAACTCACCATGTAGAAAGGCCGATTTAACATCAAATTGATAAACTAACCATTCATATTGTGATGCCAATGCCAAAACAATTCTGATTGTATCAAATCTTGCAATAGGAGCATATGTTTCATTGTAGTCAATATCTGGTTGTTGAGCATATCCCTTTGCTACTAACCTTGCTTTGTGCCTTTGTATTGATCCATCAACTGCATACTTGGTTTTATACAACCATTTCACCCCAATGACTTCTTTTTCAGTAAGAGGATCCACAAGCTCCCATGTTTCATTCTTTTTAATTGTTGCCATCTCTTCATCCATTGCTTTGCACCAAACTAACTCTTTTATTGCATCTTCAAAACATCTTGGTTCTGCTTCAATTTGAGACATCAAAGCAAAATTAGTATAACCATAAATTTCATTTAAGGATTTTGTCTTTTTCGGAGGAGGACTTGGACTTGAAATAAGACTTGAAGTAGCAGAAGATGATGGAGTGGATGTTGCCTCTGAAGTATTTTGATTACTGGATGGATTTGAAGAAACAAAAGATTCATCTTCTTGTACAACAATACTTGGAGTTTGTTGTTGCACATCATGATTCCACTGCCATTCTTCTTTCTCATCAAATAACACATCACGACTAATCATTAATTTTTTAGTTTCTCGATTGTACAATCTATATCCTTTGGTTTCCTCACAATATCCAATAAAAATGCATTTCACAATATTATCATCAAGCTTTCTTCTCTTTTCAGTAGGAACATGGGCATAAACAATGCAACCAAAGACTTAAATGAGAAATATTTGGTTTTCTTCTACACCATGCTTCATAGGGGGTAATATTTTACAAACTTCTTGTTGGGCATCTATTAAGCAAATAAATATATGTAGCTACAGCTTCAGCCCAAAAAATGTTTGGAAGGCTTTTACCTTTCATCATGCTCCTAGCCATCTCAACAATTGTTCTATTCTTACGTTCACCAATGCCATTCTGTTGGGGAGTATAACTAGTTGCCAATTGCCTTTGAATTCCATTCATTTTACAATAAGAATCAAACTTATTAGAAGTGAGTTCTCCCCCTCTATCTGTGTGTAATGTTTTTAGACAATAACCACTTTGCTTTTCCACAAGAACTTTAAATTGTTGAAATATGACAAATGCGTCAGATTTTTCTTTAATGAAATATACCCATGTTCTTCTACTAAAATCATCCACAAAAAGAATGAAATAATTATTTTTGTTGAAAAACAAGGTTTGCATAGGACCACATATATCTGCATGCACTAGCTCTAATAGTTTACTTGCTCTCCATGATTTTCCTACTGGAAATGAATCTCTATGTTTCTTATCAAGAATACACCCTTCACAGAGTTTATCAGTAGAACCAATAAGTGGTAACCCTTTGACCATTTTCTTGTTATATAACAATTTCAAGCCTTTCATATTCAAATGTCCATACCTTGTGTGCCATAGAGAGAAACTATCATCATAAGCAACATTTAATGTTGTACTTTCTTCACAAGGGAGATTGAAAGAAAAAATTCTGTTTTGCAGCATATTAGTCTTAGCAATAGTTTTATTGTGATCATTTTTATCATAGATTATACATTGTTTGTCCTTGAAAAAATTTAAATATCCCTTTTCAAGGAGCTGCCCCACACTCAACAGATTATGTGCTAGACCAGGAACATATAAAACATCATTAATATGCTTTGGTTTTCCTTGTTTTGTCTTCACATCAATTGTTCCCTTACGTTTAGTTTCAACTCGCTAGTCATCTCCCAATAGTACATTAGATTTTGTAGATTCATCTATCTCTATAAAGCCATCTTTGTTTCCTGTCATGTGATTACTGCACCCACTATCCATAAGCCACACCTCTTTGGAAACATTATTAGTTGAATCAGAAGCTAAGAATAAAGTGCCAACCTCTTCTTTTTCTTCAGAAAAATTAGCTTGTTGTGTTTGCTTTTTCCAACAATTTCTTTCATAATGGCCAAATCTTTTACAATAAAAACACTGAACTTGGGATATATTAAATCTTTTACCTCCATCATTGTCATCATTACCTCTTCCTTTGTTGTATGCAGGAAAAAATCTTCCTTGACCTCTCCCTCCTCTGTATGTTTGTCCTCTTCCTCTTCCTCTTCCAAAAGTGCTCTAGATTTCCTCATAAGAGGAACCATTTTTGTCTTTGAAAATATTTCCTCTTACTTGAAAAGCTTTCTCAATAGATTTTTCAGAAGATCTATTGATTCTTTGCTCATGAGATTGAAGAGACCCCATTAGCTCATTCATAGACAACTGAGTTAGATCCTTAGACTCCTCAATAGCAACAACAACCCCATCAAATTTTGCAAGCAAACTTCTTAAAATCTTCTCAACAATTTTTTGATCTTTTAAATCTTCTCCATAAGACCTAATTTCATTCACTATACCCATAACTCTAGTGAGAAAATCTTGAATAAATTCATAGTTTTGCATGCACAAGGTTTCAAATTCTCTTCTTAATGACTGAAACTTAAATTTTTTTACCTTATCACTTCCTTGATATGCTTGCTACAAAGCATCCCATGCCTCCTTTGATTTTGTTACTCCAACTAGTCTTGGAAAAATAGAATCATGCATTGCTTGCTGGATAAGGAAGAGAGCCTTTGAATATTTTCATAAGATATTCAACTTGCGCACTTAGACTAATGATCTTCTCCTCCTTATATACTCTTAGGCCCTTCTCAATACCTTGGACCAAAATTACTTATGACCAATACCTTGGACCAAATACCTAGGGTCAATACCTTGGACCAAATACCTCGGACCAAATACCTTGGATCAAAATGCCTTGGACCAAATACCTCGGACCATAAACTTGGTTTTCCAACATTGTTGGCCGCTTTAATTGCTTTCACAATTCAAGCTCCACATAAATTGTCAACCCGAGAAGGTCTTTTTATTCCAAAGGTAACAGCGCACTGTATGTGCTCAATTTCAAAAGCAGTTCAATGTTGTAGTAAAAGAAAGTCACACACAATTGTTAAATTCAATAATCTATCAATTTACAGTCTACTTAATTAAAGCTGAAGTCAATTAACTTATAGCAGACACGATTTCTCTGTTACAGCAAAAGGAAAATAAATGCATAAAGAAAGAAATCATTCAACTATAGCAGGAACAGGACCCTATTCCTTGGTGGGAACTTCAGCACCTGCTGCCTGGCACTAATCACACTGTAAAAGAAGTAATCTCAAGAGGTCAAGACCCTATTCCCAGGAACAGGAATCTTCAGCACTTGGCCTCTCTGTTCTAATCACACTGCAAGTAAAAGAAAGCAATCAATGGAGCAAGACCCTATCCCTCTGTACCGGGATCTTCAGCACATGCTCTCATCATTCACTCGTGCAATCAATACATGTAGCGCTAAGAAACAGAGTATCACAAACCATGTAACTAGTGTCTCAGCAACAGAACTTAAACACAACGCAAATACATAAGAAATGAACAGCTACAGGAATGAAGGGGTGAATCTTGTGAGGAAGGCGGGCCCTTTCCTTCTCACAAGATTCCCCAAGAGAAAGAATTAAACTGGAATGCTCAAAACAGGTCTTTATTCATCTGTCTAGAAAACTGGTACATACAAAAGAGGAGACTAGCTCCTATCTCACACGATGCTGTTCTCAAAATTACAATTTGATCGATCCCCTCTAATGATGATGTCTCCCCTTTTTAAAGGGGAGGCATCATTTACAATTTTACACAAGAACGAAGATCTCGATTCTGATCTAAACAAAACTATTCTGTTCTTTCTTAAAAGGAGATACTGTTACAACCGAGACAACAAAAATGCTATCTTCAAGATGATTCAGGTAACCGTATCTTCTGGCTGCTGCCATTATCCACAAAAAGTTCTTCCAGAATCGCGAAACGCATAGCGGGAGTTGCGTGCTTTGACGGTTGTTTCAGCAACTGCGTTTGCTGTTTCAGCAACGGGCAGCTGTTCCAGCAACGGAGTTGACTGTTTCAGCAATGAAGTTCAGCTGTTTCAGCAACGACCGCTCATTCCCAATAAGGCATATATTATCTGCGATCTTTAACTTGTGTTAGCAACAATGCACTTCAATAATTGATAAAATATAAGAGTATTATGGAATTAAATGTAAGACAGATTAATCATATAATAAAGAGAAGGTTTCCATATACCTTAGGATATCGTGAATGAAAAAGACATTGGAGCTTATGGTTTTAAGAGTAAAATGATATGAAAGTATATAACAAAATGATACATATTGGAGTCCTAACAAACATGTACGCGCTTTTCCTCTTGTGAAAGTGCGTGTATACGTTATACACTTCTTTTGTTCTGTTAACCCGCGTGTATACGCTTCTTGGACAAAGTGAACCTGCATATACCTCTCTTTCTTCATTCTTTGGAGTTTGATCTGTAATCCTTTGCTGTTAACTTGCTGCACTGTCAACTGTCATCTGAGTGAGTTGCCATCAAGTATAACACTTGTATCATAATGCCAACAATCTCCCCCTTTGGACTTGATGGCAACAACAACACCAAGACACTCTCCCCCTTTGACATCAAGGGCAAAGGGTGGACCAAGATATTCTCCCCCTTTGATATACATTATGCTGTCCATGCTCCCCCTGAGTATATGCTGAATTCTTTGATTAAGCTCCCCCTATGTTGAGATGTACTAAACCGTCCATACGAGGTCCATGCTCCCCTTGAGCATATGCAGAGTCTGGAAAAATATTTTTCAAAAGAATAACATGACTTTATAACTCAACTAAGTGAGTATGATCTTCCTATCACCAATGACTCCTACATACATCAATCTCCCAACCAAGTGGGGATACACCAATTCTGACTCATCCACCCAACCAAGTAGGGATATACCAAATGTTTATACATGATTGAAATAGAAATTATTACATCATCCTTCCCATGCATAGTGGGGTTACAAATTAGGTCTTTCCATGACCTTTACCGATGACATTTATAACAAGGACCAACAATCTAAACAAGACCATGATAGTCATCAGCAACTATCATACATCATATATGATCTGCACCATCAACATCTGTCAGCAGCATCAAGATCAACAAAATGTATGTGTACATCATCAAAAGAATCATCTGAATCTAAACAACTATGTGGATCAAGCAATATAAGTGTCTTCAAGTACCAAGATCTTCTAACATAATGCTAACAATGCATTATTAGAAGCATATGCTCCCCATGAACCTGTGCCAACTGTTCATTGTCAGATCTGATCATTGCAAATATCAGTGAGAGTCATCAAGGTATCATCATTAATAAGATATACATCAACTTTTTAACACCTTATGAGCACCAACACATTTCCACATATCATCAGCAGATTGTAACCATCATCAAACAGAGCAGATAAGTGACTGAACCATATCAGACTCCTTTTCCTGAGTCTGTCCCGCTGCTTTTTCCTTAAAACACCATATACGCAACTTTGCAGCTTCTAACTCGTGTATATACGCGACTTCTCTTCATAATAGCTGCGTATGAAAATTGGAATACTGAAGTTTTACACTTTCAGCTTCCCCTAGGTCTGTTATGTCTGTAAACTGAGCTATGCCACATCTTTTTGACAATAATTTTGTCTTCTTCAATACCTTGGATTGTGATGATGTATGCTCCTTTTGGTATGGTGTCCAAAATTTGCTCCTGCATTCCTTTACTTTATGTCCACACTTTTTACACGCTTAGCATCTTACATGTTTCATATTCCTTCTATTGCAATCAATAGCTTTGTGACCAAACATATTGCAAGAAAAACAATATCCCTTAAAGTACCTAGAACCTGATGATCTTTCTGTGTGACAGTCTTGAACCATTCTACTTCTGCATCTGGTTGCAACATGTCCAAAATTATGACATATAAAACATTGATCAACATCATTCATCGAAGGAAATAACCAACTATCACTTCCACAGTTAGGAGTAAAAGATTTTATTTCCTTGGTTGTTGATGGGGCTGACTTTTTATCTCCTTGTTGAGCATTTCAGATTTTTCATTGGAGTTCCTTACCTCATCTTGTGAGCTAGATTCACCTTCATGAAAACCAAGACCAGTCTTTATAATGGGCAAACTCTGAGCTTTGATGATTTCATCTAACGTTTCTAATCCTTTAGCAAATCTAAGATTCAGAGTCTTTGTCTTTTCATGTTCTTTTCTTAGACTTACTACTTCACATTCTAATACTTCATTATGTTTGTCTTTTTCAGTGAGTTGATGTTTCACTGGGTTTATGACTGTATCCTTTCCTGCCAAATTAATTTTAAGTTGACTGATTTCTTTAAGGAAATCTTCCTTTTCTAAGGCATTATTTTCATATGCCATGAGAAGTTTAATTTCATGATAATCTTCATCACTATTGGACAAGCCATCACTATCACCATGAGTATAATAACTTCTATTACCTTATGCAGACATCTTTCCTTTGACATGAGGGCATCTAGCAGTGTAATGACCAACTCTACCATAAGAAAAGCATTTGAAAGGCAGCTTACCTTTGACCCCTCCAGAACCCCGTTGAAGATTCTTGACAAAATTTACCTCATCTTCTTCTTCTGAAATGTGTCCTGATTCATTGTGTTTTTCTTTTTCTTTTCCCTTTGCTGATGCTTTCAATGCAGCTTCTCTCATATCTGATGGACCTCCTTTTCTCATTTCAAAAGCAATTAGGATTTTGTGAAGTTGCGTCACAGTGATATTCTGAAGATCTTGCTTTTCTTCTATAGCAGACACTTTTGACTCAAATTTAGCAGATAAAGATCTCAAAATTTTCTCAACTAGAGTGACTTATTTTATCTCTTCACCCAGATTCTTCATACAATTAACCATCTCATCTATACATAAGAAGTAACTAGCTATACTCTCATCACTATGCATCTTAAGAGTTTCATACTGAATTCTGAGAGTTTGAAGCTTAGCACATTTTACCTGAGAGTCTCCTTCGTAGCTCTGAATGATTTTGTCCCATATCTCTTTGGCTGATTTGAGCTGCATGACTTTGAAAAACTCTGATTGTGACAAACTTGCCAATCAAATAGTGACATCTTTGGCATTGGTTTCATATTGCTTTTTACCTGTCGTGTCTGTAGGAATTGTTGTGGGAAAGTTATATCCTTCTTCCACAATTTCCCAGAAATATGTTCCAAGAGATTGTAGACAGGTTGTGGTTCTTATTTTCGAATAAATAAAGTTGCTCCCATCGAATATTGGCAGTCTGATGGATCCCATGCTTTCGTGATTATTCATCTTGATGGATCTTCCTTCAAGCGATCAAGCTTCTTTTGAAGGACCTGCTTTGATACCAATTGTTGGAAATAATACTGAGAGGGGGGGTGAATCAGTATTAGTCAACTCAATAATCTTTTTATTTTCATACTCAAAATTATATACGCTACTTCAATGAAGGTAACTCGTGTGTACACGCAGCTGTATTTAAGGCAACCAGCGTATATCCAACAAACTTATGATTCAGTTAATTCATCATATGTTGATCTTTAATCAGTGCATCAGTACATATAAGCAGTGACCATGTACAGTAATATCAGAACAAACCATCACACATAATAAACACACATGAACACCAAGATTTAAGGTGGAAACCCAATGTGAGACAAAAACCACCTACTGTTGTCTTCTTTTAATATAAGAAAAACATGTTTACAATCTTGTACTAGTTCAGACTCATACCAGTATGCAGGCACCCACCTGCAGAAGACTACAACCTTCTCTCGTTCTCTAGCTTCTACTGGAAGGGAGCTACAACCCCCTAGCTCTTGTACTAGCCGATATGTTTACTAGTACGTAGGCCCTGACCTACAGAAGGCTACGACCTTCTTTCTTCCTCCAGGGACCACGTTTCATAAATTTTCAGACTGGATACTCCTGGACCACAATCTGAAGGCCACGTTTCATCCAATTTTCATACTGGACCCATCAACAACATTTAAGCTCAAAATCAATTACCACTGCAATACAATCATCAAATACATCTGCATGAAACTCAATCACCAATCTCTGAATCATCCATAGCTGAATCACTGAAAGCCCATCGTTACTGAAGCAAATCACAATCAATCAATCTGAACATTCAAAATATTGTCATCAAAACACAGTGACCAGAACACAGAGTAGAACCCAGAACTCTGCAACAATAGCTAGATCCAACTGCAACTTCAAATATCATATTTCATAATGTATATGCTACTTAAATGTGCTGAACCAACGTGTCGCTTTTATCAAAGCCAACCAGCGTACATATCTGCAAATATTAACTCATAACTTTTTAGCTATTCAAGACTTCAGCCATACCCAGATCATAACATTTATAGAATAAAACATGCGTCAGTAAATTAGATCTAGACTATACATGATCAAAACACATAATGATAATTCATTTCAGGCCTTAAGATCTCGATCCATCATTAGATCTTATCCCTCATCAACCACTAAGGTTCATCCTTAGTTCAGATCAAGCAAAGCACCATAAGCCCATAACCTGCATACTTCATAAGATATTCAACTTGCACACTTGGCCTAATGATCTTCTCCTCCTTATATACTCTTAGGCCTTTCTCAATACCTTGGACCAAAACTACTTAGGACCAATACCTTGGACCAAATACCTAGGGTCAATACCTTGGACCAAATACCTTGGATCAAAATACCTTAGACCAAATACCTCAGACCAAAAACTTGGTTTTTCAACATGTACGTGTTTTTCCTCCTGTGAAAGTGCATGTATACGTTATACGCTTCTTTTGTTATGTTAACCCGCGTGTATACGCTTCTTGGACAAAGTGAACCTGCGTATACCTCTCTTTCTTCATTCTTTGGAGTCTGATCTGTAATCCTTTGTTGTTAACCTGCTGCACTGTGAATTGTCATCTGAGTTAGTTGCCATCAAGGACAACACTTGTATCATAATGCCAACAAGCAGGAATGGCCGGAGTAGGAAAGTCAACTCTGGTTACATATCTCTCCAACGTGAAATGTTCGGCTTTTACAAGGTTTTATTTTTTGTCCGACGTAAGGAAAAATGATTTATCATCTTTGCAGCGGAAGCTCCTTCGAGATCTATTGGGTTGTGATTTCCATGTTGAAGATACCCGACATAGAAAAGGTATTTTTCACGATCGTCTCTGAGGACTCCAAGTTAGGATTGTTTTGGATGAACTCGATAGTATCGAGCAATTAAGTAACCTACTAGTGAATGATGTTGTGGGGTCTCGTAGTTTGATTTTGATCACTTCTCGTGATCAATATTTACGCATACGCTCCTCACCAAAAGTTGTAGTGTATAATCTAAAACCATTGTAGAGAGAGCATGCTCATGAGCTTTTCTGCTGGCATGCGTTCGATCAATATGAACCATATGAAGGATTCAAATGTTTGGTTGAGGAGGTTTTCAAAATTTGTGGTGGGCTGCCATTATCTTTACAAGTGTTGGGCTGGTTGTTTCTTGGTCGCCATGAGGAAAAATATTGGAAACAACAGTTGGAAAGGTTCTCAAGAAGACTGCCAGAGGATATAGTGGACACGTTAAAAGTGAGTTACTAGGCTCTGAATAGTGAAGAGACGAAGATATTTTTGGACATCAGTTGTTTCTTGGTGGGAGAGGAAAAGGAAGTCGCAGTTCTAGTATTTGAGGGACTAGGTTACACAGATGTCTATGATTGCCTTGAAAATCTTCGTAAAAAATGCCTAGTCGAGTTTTATGATGAGGTCCAAGATGATGAAATGGTATCCCTACCGAAATTGGTAAGAATTATCTCTGTATTTTATGTTTTTTTTTCTCTGTTTTCCAAAACTATTGTTCTTGTGGGATCTTAAACACCCTATTTTTTTTTCCTTTGATCGAGATTAATGGATTCAATCTCCCCAGCCATATGATGAGTTACGATCCAGAAGGTAGCTACGATTATTTCTACCTACCAAAGATAGAGAAGATTAAAATGCATGGGCATATTAGGCAGTTGGCCAGACATATCACCAGGGAAGAGTTTGGTGTGCTCCCAACGCGTACCCCACTACGACTCAGCTGCTCAAATGATGTAGAGGAATTAATGTTGAAGTTGCAAGTAACCATATTTTATCCCCAGATTTTGTCTTATTTTTGTCTAAAGATCCATTACAGACAGGCATTTAATAGAGCTCCATGAAATGTGTTTCTTAGGGTGGAGCTGATTCCTGTTTGATATGAGGGATTCCGACTCCAAAAGGCGAGCATCTACCAGATTGCACGAATTACATTAAGGGTGCGGGTGTATGCCTCTTTGTGATTGAGGTTCCCATAGATTTGTCTACGCCTTTCGTATGTGGGATATTTCGGGAGATTTGGTGTGGCTTCGCTTGTGCAGTTTTAGCGCCATCTATTTTCCTAATACCGTGTCACTCAGAAACTTGAGAGTTTTGGAACTAGAGGGCCATGGGGACCTCAAGCAGTTCTTCCAAAGATTTAATATGGTAAGTACATTCATAGTTTGCTGAGTATTTTGTGGTGAAATTCGTCCCACATTGTATTAAAGACATTATGTGCATTAGCATTTGCATCCTCCTCACAACTTGAGTTTGTTGAATATTGATGTGACCGACACACATCCAAGGCCCATCCTTAACCCTTCTGCGCATCTGACGGGAAAGAATTGTAATCAATGGTTAAGTCGGGGGCGTGCCAGTCATATGCCTCGAAAGAACAATCAGGGTAAGTTAGGGGCAAGCACCTCTAGCAACAACAACCTTGATCTTAACGATTCTACGATGGTCTCAAATAGTAGTAGGGAAGGCTTCACGACATCTCAATTTTTTCGGCTTTCTGGAATGGATGGGAACCACCATAAAAAATTCCGGGCAAGATTGTGTTGAAAAATATCAGGTTTCTACAATCACTCCCTATTGGTTTTAGGGAACTCAAAATCCTGAGACATTTAGACCTATCTGGCTGCACTAATCTAACCCAACTGCCCTATTCTTTCTCTCAAACAATGCATCTGCAATATCTAGTTTTCCGAAATTGCAATAATCTCTCAATCCCCATAGACGTTTTCGGAAATATGTCATCACTAGAGTATGTCGATTTCGAAGGTTGTAGCAAGTTGAAATATTTTCCAGCGGGAATCGAAAATCAAAAGTCTTTAAGATACCTAAATATATTATCTACTGATTTAAAATGGCCCATGAATTTGAAACTACCGGAAAAGTTACATAAACTAAGAATAGGGAATCAGAAATTGAAACTTGTTCGAGGTACTTATTCTCCACAAATAGAAGAACATTTACAGGGGACAAAGCTATTGCATTCTCTAGACGATTTGAGGATAGAGCTACGGCAACCTCTGGGTGATTTGAGGCGATTAAAAGAGTTGAAAGAGATGGTTTTGATAGGTTTCAGAGGTCAAGAGCTTATTTTATGGAAGGGAATTGCAGGGCCAAATATGAAATTTTTGGTTATAAGGGATTGTCCAACAATCTCTATCTTTAGTTTTAAGAAAGGGACCATGCATGTGGGCACTGTTTTAAGAGATTTCACTTTGAGTGGCACAGATATAACCAAGATACCCAGCCATGAAATTGTTGATATTTTAGGAAATTCGGAGCTAACGAAGTTCAAAACTTGTCATTGACATTAGTAAGATTAAACCTGCAAGGATGGTCACAATTGAATACAAGATGAAGCCTTTCAAATCTGGTATGCCTCAAAGTCCTAAACGAAAATGAATGTTCTGTGTTGGAAACTTTGAATGTTGAAGGTCTGACATCGTTGGAAGAGATTCAAGCGAAGACATGTTGGGCGCTGAAGAGCATACAGGGACCGAGTCAAAGGGATCGGTTGAAATGTCTCTGCATTTCAACACACACTCGTACTATCTGGAATGATATTTGCAATTTTTTGGTTAGTATCACACAACGTTTAATTCATGGTTAGGCGTGTTCTGCTTATCAGTGGATGTGTAATCTTATTTTTCTTATTTATTTACTAAAGTTAGCATGATTTTATTGTAATCATATAAAAGACTAATTAATGAACAACAAAATATCTTTCATGTTGGTGGTTCTCAACCTTCTTCCGTGCCGAGAGAACACATCATTGACTTGGTTATGTTGACTCTGTTATATGCTAATGTGTCTTATTGTTCTTCGATGCTTCAAGAACATTAGTTACAGGTTTCTTCATGCATATGTAAGTGTATTTGTAAAAAATGGTTAGTGGTATAATTGACTATTGGATACACTTAGTACCTAGATAACTCACCTATACAACTATCAAAAGAGTAGTTCGATGCATTTTGATAGATGGGAGTTGGTCTATAGGGTGGTTCAGTATCAAGATCGTTCTTCAGGAGGTCAAGAAGCGTCAATTGTACAAATTTCATCAACTATGGTGAGAGGCAGTTATGTTTTAAATGGAGGTCAAGTGACAGCTCGAAGATGTGGTGGTGAAGAAAGAGCGGTGTTTGTGAAATTCTAAAGTGGATGTGAGCGCTGATGAAGACCAGTCAGACATATATCATATTGTTGTTATATGTGTTTTGGTTAAATCCATGTAAGCATTAAGGGAGGGTGTTGGAAGTAATGCTTCCATGTCATGTGTAGTTGTCATTGTGAGTTCCTAGGCATCAGTCTAGAAGCTGACGATTCTTATGTGATGAGTTGGAGTCATGATCTAGATGTGTGTTATGTCTTATATATATGTAACTGTTGTGATGAATAAGATCATAATGTGATTTGTGTTGTGTTGTGCAATCTCTTTCTGCGCATTTCTCAATTTCTAATAGATGATATATAGCATCTTTAATTTAAAATTAATTAAAATTTATTATAACATTAAACACTGCATAGTGGTATAGATATTAAACATTACACATTTTTATCATATTTTAATAGAGTCAAAATATTTATATTACATTATACATTTTTAATATAGTAAATTGGAGAATAAAATCTGAAAAAATGTTAATGTCAATGTAACTATTTTACTTTAATTATAAATTAATTTAATTGTTATGTTTATATAATTTAATCCAATCAAATAAAATATCACAATATCTCTGCATAATATGTTAAGACAAAATAAAATATCACAATATCTCTACAAAATAGACCAAAAAGTTAATCCAAATAAAATATATTTAACCACATAAACATTGAACCACACCAACAGACAAACAAAAAAACAAAAAAATTGAAAATGAATTAAAAAACATTTGGTTGGTGATGAAGATTAAAAGAATACTGTCACGAAATAAAGTTTAGGTTGCTCCGGGTCTTCTGAAAATGGAATGATTTGGAATGTCACTAGATTCCATCTGCAAAAGGCTTTACGATACATGGTGTTTATCCAACTAAGCGACATCGACGAATTAGATGCCATGTCGACATTGTCTCGCACATCATGGAATTATCTTTTCTGGGCAGCGGTCACATGTGTCATGGGGCGGTGCATCATACTCCCTTACCACACAACTCACGGACAGTTAGGGTTAATCTCCGGAAGCGTTAAATTACACACTGCTTACCCTGCGGCTCGGCTCGGCTCATTATGATCTTCTCTTTAAATTTCTTGGTGCGGCAGGGTAATATTTGAGCACTCCACTCACAGCATCTTCAGAACATCAATTATGTTCCTTTCAAAATTAGTTTCCAGTTCCACCACTTCGTAATTATCTGATCAAATATCTTCTTTTCACACCTATTTTCACGACTTTTCAAGTCCATTGTACTCATCGGCATCACTAATTTCTAACTGTAGTTAACAGTTAAATCCGAAGGCCTGATTAAACATTATACAATTTCTTAAATTTGCTTTTAGGAAAAATGTCCATTAATAGTCTTCAATGGAACACTTATGACTAAGATTACATCGTCTCGCGTGCCACCGTCGTTGTTAAATTATATTTTAAAGGAAGCAATGATCGCTGTCGCATGGGGCGGTGTATCGTACTCCGTCTATTGGCGGACAGCATAGTACGACCCCACCCTTATATTACGGCATCCAAGTTATTTTGACGACTTTTATATGGCCTTGTACTCATCGGCATGATAAAATTTGTACATCTACATACAGTTTAACCCAAATTTCGGAATACACATTATAAAATTTGTACATTCGTATGTTTTTTTAAATCGTATAAAGGCTTCTATGGAATAACCTCACTGATGAGTAATGAAGTTAGATTTAACCAATATTTTTTAATTACCTTATCCTATTCTATTAAATGATTTTTTAAATACATTATAGAATCTCCCAAAATCACAACTCCTTTTACCATTTACGGTTCCATCTCTTAATGCTTCACTAACTTTTACCACCTTGATTGTGAATGGTTATAATCGCAAATCGAATACACGGAATTTTAATCCATAAAGTATGAGGCATGTGGACTATGGTAAACCCTCTTAGAGAAGGCCATTTTTATAAATGACCAATGGACGGTTCTCCTCGGTTAACATTTTACATTCTTCTCATCTTGCAATTAGTGCTTTCATTGACTGACCAAGCCTTCAGCTCATCTTCGTTTCTATTTGATCCCATCTCTTCCCGTTTGTAAGACACAGTAGCTATGGAGTCTGCTGCCACAGAAACAGTGTCATCAATATACCACGTTTTTATAAATCACAGGGGTTTTGATTGTAAATGTGTTAGAAAACCTGCACAGATGAATCTAGCTAGTAATGGTTGAACACATAGCTTTGCAAAGCAAAAACACTAAACGAAAATCGAAAGAACAAAAGAATGGTTCATTAGAAAATAGGTTACAATGCTCATGATATAGCATCACTGGGTGAAGATCCCAAGGTAATGCACCATAGTGGTGATCAATGAGAAGACTCAACACCTACAACAAGTTCTGGAGAGAAATAGCCAGTTGCGGAGTGAAAGAAGGAGTAAATCAGGGAGTAAATCATGCAGAAGAACTAGCCAGTTGCGGAGTTAAAGAAGGAGCAAATCAAGGAGTAAATCATGCAGAAGGAATCTTGCATGTAGTCCCATGCTCTAACTAAGTGTCCACATGTAGGTGTGTAGTTCCTCCAACACCCCCCCTGAACACCACTATGGGGAAAAATAGAAAATGGGCCCTGGCAACTAAGGCCAAAGGTCACCCAAAATACAGTGCAACTTGTACTAAAATTGAGGAAAGAGGGAAAACCTCGTGGGAAACCCCCCCTAAAAATACAATGTAATCAAAAGAAAAGAGGAAGAAAAGACAGTTGCTAAGCAACTGTGTCCTTCACGCCAAGACGATCGCGCAGAGAGCGAAACTTCTGCTTAGTGAATGTCTTGGTGAAGATGTCTGCAGTCTGTTCTGCTGAAGGACAGAACTGCAAATCAATGACCCGATCATGTACTAAGTCTCTGATGTAGTGCATATGGATCTTGATGTGCTTCATCCACTGCCGCTGTACTAGATCCTTGCAAAATTTGAGAGTGCTCTGGTTGTCACACCAGATGACAATGGGCTGGTGGAACTGGACGCCCAAGTCAGTGAGGAAGTGTTGTAGCCACAAAGCCTGAATGGTGATGTTGACTACTCCTCTGTACTCAGCCTCAGCTGAAGAGAGAGCAATAGCAAACTGCTTCTTGCTCAACCAACAGATAGGGCTAGACCCTAGACTGAGTGAATATCCAAAGGTGGACTTGCGATCAATGTTGTCGTCCACCCAATCAAAATCAGTGAAGCCAAGGAGATTCAATGCAGTGCCTGCTACATAGTGAATCCCGAAGGTGATGGTGCCCTGCACATATTGGAGGATGCGCTTGGCAGCATTCCAGTGTAGCTCATGCGGCTCCTGCATGTATCTGGAAACTGCCCCTACTGCATATGAGAGATCTGGTATGGAGTGGGTGAGGTACAATAAGCTCCCCACTAGCTGTCGGTAGAGAGTACTGTCAACTAATGGAGTGACACCTCCATCCTCAACGCAAACCCCCGACAAAAAAGAAGTCGGTGCTGGCTTGCAATCAGTCATGTGAAATCTCTCGAGGAGATCCCGTGCATACTTACCCTGAGAGAGTTTGATGCCTATGGCATCCTGGCTGATCTCAAGACCAAGAAAGAAGTGTAATGGACCCATGTCCGTCATCAAGAACCTATCATGCAAGGCCCTCTTGACTGCAACAATGGCTGAAGCCGAGCTGCCGGTGATCAGGAGATCATCCACATACAAAACTAAGATAAGAAGAGAATCATGTGTCCTGAGCATGTAAACATTCGGATCAGACTTACATCTTTCAAAGTTTTGTGATAAGAGAAAAGAATCCATCTTCGCATACCAAGCTCTTGGGGCCTGCTTAAGGCCGTAGAGAGATTTCTTCAGTCTGCAGACCAAAGATGAATCCTGAATGAAACCATGTGGCTGCTCCATGTAGATCTCCTCAGATAGGTCTCCATGAAGAAAGGCATTCTTCACATCCATCTGATGTACTTCCCACCCCTGGGCAGTCGCAATGGCAAGTGCAAGGCATATGGAATCCATCTTTGCTACTAGAGCAAAGGTCTCATCATAATCAATGCCATGCACTTGCTGGAAGCCTTTGGCTACTAGCCTAGCTTTCTGTCTGGTGATTTGCCCATCTGCAGCACTCTTGGTCCTGTAGACCCATTTGCATCGGACAAGTTTCCTTCCTGAAGGAAGGGGGACCAGATCCCAGGTCTGGTTCTCGAGGAGGGAGTTATACTCCTCCTCCATGGCAGACTCCCAAGATGGATGCCCAACAGCCTCAGCATAAGATTGCGGATCAGAAGACTGAACCAAATGACAATGCCAGGATGGCGTTGGTTCAGTGGCAGTGAGGGCAAGAGGAGGCTCAATAAACTCTGAGCTAGTCCTCTGTGGATCATAATTATCCCCCACAAGACCATTTCTAGCAGCTGGGTGGTCTTGTGCATATATCTCACGTAAGCTCCTTGTTATTTGATTTATGACAGGGGAAGCTGATTCACTGCTGGAAGCCCGATCTGGGCTTGGATGTGGATCATCATATGCATGCACTAGATTTGTATCTGAAGACTCTGTCTCTGCATTTGCATGCTCTGCATGCTCTGTATATGCATCTGAGTGTACTGAGTCATCATCTCGGACATGAGGTAGATAAAAGGTATCTGCATGCAAGAGACTTTCCTCAAATTTGACACTTCGCTTAATGATGAGCTTGTCCGTAGAGGAAATCGGTAGTTGGTATCCCTTCACACCATTAGGGTATCCAACAAAGATGCACTCAATGCTCTGTGGATCAAGAGCTTTCCTCTTTTCAGAGGGGATCCTGGCCCATGCTCGGGAGCCGAAAACACGGAAGTGGGTGACCTCTGGTTTAGTGCCACTCCAAGCCTCAAAGGGGGTCTGATCCTTGATAGACCTATGAGGAGATTTGTTCTGGATGTAGTTAGCACAATTAAGTGCTTCAGCCCATAGCTTATGAGGTAGTGACTTAGCACGCAACATGCAGGGAGCCATCTCTTTGAGAGATCAGTTCTTTCTCTCAGCAACTCCGTTCTGCTGTGGAGTGTATGGAACTGTGTACTGCAACTGTATGCCGGACTCAAGGCAAAGGTTCTGAAGTGCTGTGTTAACATATTCCCCCCCATTGTCTGTACGGAGGGCTTTGATCTTTCTCTCTGACTGTGTCTCAACTAGTGCTTTGAAATCTTCAAAGTGCGCAAAAACTTCAGATTTGTCCCTGAGAAGATACACCCAAGTATACCGTGAGAAATCATCAATAAATGTAAGAACATACCTTGCTTTGTTGATGGAAGGATGAGGAAAAGGCCCCATGAGATCACTATGGATCAGATCTAGAGGAGAGGATGCTCTGTGAGTCTTGCCGGTGTCAAACTTTTCTCTAGGATGTTTGCCAAGGACACACCCTTCACAAACTCCCTTGGAGAAACTAATATTTGGCAAGCCTTCCACCATCTCATGCTTTCTTAGCTGCTGCATATACCTGTAATTTAAGTGACCAAACCTCTCGTGCCAAATACTACTACTATCATCAGCATGTGTAAGCAATAAGGAGGATTCAGATTCAATAAATTCAAAAAATGTATACAGTCTAGCTCCATTGTTTATCTCACCGGTTGCAATTTTGGAGCTGCTATGTAGGTCATATATGTTCACTGTATTTGGAGTGAATTCCACTCTCTTTCCGGTGCTGGAATGAGTGATCTGATAAACTGAAAGCAGGTTTACCGAAAGTTTTGGAACATGAAGCACATCTTCAAAGCTTCCATGTAAAAGTTCCACTCTACCTTTTCCGGTGACCTCAATAGGTGAGTCATCTCCCATGAGGATGGGAGGTCCTTTGCATGCATCCAAAGAGGAATAGACTTCCTTTGCAGCAGCCATATGATGTGATGCACCAGAATCTATAATCCATGCATTAGGGGAAGAATTAATTGCAACTAAAACATGAAAATTGTTACCTTTCCCGTGTGGCGGATCCTCAGTTTTCTTCTTGGTGCCCTGAGGGATGTGGTCCCCAAGGTTGTGCTTTTGAAGGATTTCTGCCATTTGGTCAATTTGTTTCTTCATGCAAGAGGATTCTAGATGGAATCCTCTTTGATAGTAGGTGCATTTGTTTCCTTTCTTCCCTTTCTCATTTCCCGAGCCGGAGGAGTCATTTAAGGGCTGGGTGTACCCTTCCTTCTTTGGATGGGAATGCACTTTTCTTTTGTCTTTTTGTTGCTGATTTTTATGATTTGAATCAGATCTGTGATTTTTATTATGGCTGCCATCATGCACAGCAAGTGCATGCGCTTTTGGAGGTTTGATTTTACCCATGCCAATGAGTTTATCTTGCTCAAAAGTAAGGGACTCCATGAACTCTTTGAGAGAAGGCATAGTGTAGGATTTACCTGTTGCGAGCCTTACTGAATGAAATGTAGACAGAAAGACGGAGTATTCCAGTCTGAGCTTTGACATAATAGAGAGAACTTGGCGACTCTCCTCCTTGGATTTGTCAATTCCACAACCCTTGAGTTGCAGCAATAGATCATTATATTTGGTGAGGAAGTCTTGAATTCTGTCATAGTTCCATGGATCCAATGACAGCAGCTCCACTTCGAGCAGATGTTCTTTCATCTCATCCTATTTCCCGTAGAGTTCTTCAACCTTTTTCCAAATCTCATTGGGAGTATTGCAGGCAGATAGATGAAACTGCAACTCTGGGGAGATGCACATGCATATGGATCCGTGGGCCTCATCCATGCGGTTGAGGTACTTGGATTTCTCTATGGCTAAAGTGGGTTCCACTTCTACAGCCATGGTAATCCTGTACAACCCTTTTTGATGAAGGTATCGAGCCATTTGGTCCTTCCATTCGTGATAGTTATATGGTGTTAGGATCGATGCTTTGGGAAACTCCATTTGTCTGTTGATCTTCGATCTCCAAGCTATAATACCTGCAAAATAAAGTACTGGTGCGCATTTTATCTAACAACCTGTGGGCTCTGATACCATGTAAATGTGTTAGAAAACCTGCACAGATGAATCTAGCTAGTAAAGGTTGAACACACAGCTTTGTAGAGCAAAAACACTAAACGAAAATCGAAAGAACAAAAGAATGGTTCATTAGAAAATAGGTTACAATGCTCATGATATAGCATTACTGGGTGAAGATCCCAAGGTAATGCACCATAGTGGTGATCAATGAGAAGACTCAACACCTACAACAAGTTCCGGAGAGAAATAGCTAGTTGCGGAGTGAAAGAAGGAGTAAATCAGGAAGTAAATCATGCAGAAGAACTAGCTAGTTTCGGAGTTAAAGAAGGAGCAAATCAGGGAGTAAATCATGCAGAAGGAATCTTGCATGTAGTCCCATGCTCTAACTAAGTGTCCGCATGTGGGTGTGTAGTTCCTCCAACATTGATGTCAAGAAGACTCTGGCCAGCCTCATCTACCATCGCCTCAAATCTTGCGGGCTCTGCGTCTTTCTCGATGAAAATGAACTCCAGACGGGAGATGAGCTCTCTCCTGCAATTGTCGTAGCCATTAAGAGTGCGTCAGTACATATTTCCATTTTCAGTAAGCGTTATGCAGAATCGAATTGGTGTTTGTTTGAATTGTGTTGGATTTTGAGATGCAACAGGATGATCATTCCTGTGTTTTATGACGTTGAGCCTATAGACCTCCGTTACACTGACAGGGAGAGTGGACATTACAGAGAAGCCTTTGAAGAACACCAATGCAAAGGTAGAGTCGCCATGAAAGACATCAATAAATGGAAGACAACCCTCAACAAAACCTCAGAGATTTCTGGGCTAGTGTTCAAAACGAATGAAAGGTGAATACCTTATTTATTAGGAATCTTGGATTTGTCAAAGTCTGCTCTTCCTTCCCATAATTTTGACAATTATTACTGCATGTACCTGATTATTGTTTTTGCAGTGACCATGGAGAGGTTTTGGAGGACATTGTGAAAGATGTGCTAAAAGGGGTAAAGTGGGAACCATTCGAGCTGCCTAAATACTTGGTTGGACTTGATCCAGTTGTGAAGGAAATAAATGATAAAATTAAGAAACGAAGCGAGTTAAATGGCACAGTGATCATGGGGATTGCTGGAATGGCCAAAGTAGGCAAGTCAACTCTGGTTACATATCTCTACAACTTGAAGCATTAAGATTTTAGTAGGTCTTGTTTTTTGTCGGACATCAGAAAAAAGGACTTACCGTCTTTGCAGCAGAAGCTCCTTCGGGATCTGTTGAATTGTGATTTTCGTATTGAAGATACCAGACAAGGAACCATTATTTTTTGCGATCGTCTACGAGGACTCCAGGTTATGATTGTTTTGGATGACGCAGATCATATCGACCAAATAAGTAATCTACTAGTCACAGATGTTGTGGGATCGCGTAGTTTGATTTTGATCACGTCTTGTGATCAAGATTTACTCAAACGCTCTTCTACAAAAACTGTAGTACATGATGTGAAACCATTGCAGATAAAACATGCCCACGAGCTTCTCTGCCGGCATGCATTCGACCAACCTGAACTAGATGAAGGATTCGAATGTTCGGTTGAGGAGGTTTTGAAATTTTGTGGTGGGCTGCCCTTATCCTTACGAGTGTTGGGTGGACTGTTTCATGGCCAGAGTGAGGAAGAGTATTGGAAGCGGTAGTTGCAAAAGCTCAGCAGAAGACTGCCAGACGATATAAGGGACACGTTAAAAGTGAGTCACGAGGCTCTGAATAGTGACGACAAGGAGCTATTTTTAGATCTGGGTTGTTTCTTGCTGGGAGAGGACAAAGAAGTCGTAGTTCGTGTATTGGAGGGATTAGGTTACAAAGACGTTGGTGAATCTCTTGAAAATCTCCGTAAAAAATGCCTTCTTGATTATCAGCATGACCTGCAAGCCGATGATGAAATTAAATGCCGAACAGATCCTGTAAGAATTATTTCTCAATTTTTATGTTTTTTTTTCTTTTTTTTTTCAGAGTTATTTCTCAATTTTTATGTTTTGTTTAAAGAGGATCTAGATAGATAGTTTTATGTTTTTTTTTAAAGAGGATCGGGATAGAGTAGTTTTAAGTGTGATTTTTTGGAAAGATTTTTAGGATTTTTTACAATCTAATTTGTTTAGAATTCTGTCGAATTGAAATCATAAGTTTGATTGGTAAATTTTTCATAATCAAGTTTGATAGGGTAAACTCTTCATAAAGAGGATCTAGATAGAGTAGTTTGAAGTGTATTTTTTGGAAAGATTTTTAGGTTTTTTTACAATCTAATTTGTTTAGAATTCTGTCGAATTGAAATCATAAGTTTGATAGGTAAATTTTTCATAATCAAGTTTGATAGGGTAAACTCTTCATAAAGAGGATGTAGATAGAGTAGTTTTAAGTGTGATTTTTTGGAAAGATTTTTAGGTTTTTTTACAATTTAATTTATTTAGAATTCTGTCGAATTGAAATCATAAGTTTGACTAGTAAATTTTTCATAATCAAGTTTGATAGGGTAAATTCTTCACAATCAAAATGTTAAAAAGTTTTTGAGAAATTGAATCCATAAATACAATAAAAAAAACTGGTTTAAACAACACAAATTAAAATTTAACCACAAATTTTTTCCCCAAACTATGGCTATGGAACTCTCACGAGCTCCATAGTGAAACGGGTGGTTGGGCAGTTCCTAAAACACCATGGATGGAAAGGTTCTGCCATCTCTGTGAGAATACGAACATCGAGGATGAAAATCACTTCTTCTTAGAGTGCCCTGGGTACAACCACATTAGATCTCAGTTTCAAAATCTCTGTTGCAATACTAACCTTCCTAGCCTTTTACGATGTCAAAATTATAGTGAGCTTGGAAGGCTTCTCTCCAAGCTTTTTGAGCATAGGAATAAAATCTTAAATGAAATTAAATAATTTGTTTCTTTAGGTCTGATAGACCAGAATTTGGTCTCCGTGGACGTTAACCATCATCATCATAAATCTAACAAACACTCCATGAAAAAAACACATTCTCCCACTCCCATTCTTACACGCCCTAACTGTTTTCATGTGTAAGATTGACGTATGGCACGATCCAAACGGTAACTATTATTATCTCTACCTACCAAAGAGAGAGAAAATTACAATGCATGAGCATATTGGGCAGTTGGCTAGACATATCGCCAGAGAAAAGTTTGGTGTGCACTCACCCCGTTAGCCACTACGGCTTAATTGCTCAGATGATATAGAGGAATTGATGTCAAAGCTGCAAGTAAGCTTATTTCGTCACCATGTTTTACATTATTTTTATTTAATAATCCATTACACACGGGTATTTAATTTAAGTTCGTGAAGTGTGTTTTCTAGGGCGGAGCCGATTCCTGTTGGATACGAGGTATTCGGACACCAAAAGGTGAGCATCTGCCAGATTTCACAAATTACATTAAAGGTGTGGGTGTACGCCTCTTTGTAGTTGACGTTCCCATAGATTTGTCGACACTTTTTGGTATGTGGGATATGTCGGGAGATTTGGTGTGGCTTCACCTGTGCAGTTTTAGCTCCATCTATTTTCCTGATACCGTTTCACTGAGAAACTTAAGAGTTTTGGAACTTGAGGGCCATGGGGACCTCGAGCAGTTCTTCCAAAGATTTAATATGGTAAGTACATCTACAGTTTGTTGAGTATTTTTTGGTGAAATTCGTCCTACTTTGTATTAAACAGGTCATGTGCGTTGCATTTGCAGCAACCTCCTTTGCACTTGAGTGTGTTAAATATTGACATGAAGGGCACACATCGGGTGACCCTAAGGCAAGAAAAGGTTGTTTTAGAGGTGGATGCCTGCAACGGCTACCTTGATCTTAATGATTCTGAGGTTATCTCAGATAGCGCTCAGCAAGGCTTCACGACACCTTATTTTTTCCGTTTTCTGGAATGGATAGGAATGAGCATAACAATTCCCGGCAAGATAGTGTTGAAAAATATCACATTGCTAGAATCACTCCCTATTGGTTTTGGTGAACTCAAATGCCTCAGACATCTAGATCTATCCGGCTACACTAATCTAACCCAACTGCTCGAATCCTTCTCTGAACTGATGCATCTCCAATTTCTAGTTCTGTGAGACTGCATCAATCTGTCCATCCCATTAGATATTTTGGGAAATATATTGTTACTTGAGTATGCCAATTTCAATGGTTGTCGTAAATTGCAATACTTGCCTGCGTGAATGGCAAATCAAAGGTCTTTAAGATACCTAAATTTACTGTCTACTGATTTAAAATGGCCCTTGAATGTCAAACTACCGAAAAAGTTACAATGACTAAGAATAGGGAATTCAAGGAAGACAGTCTCCCCACCACTTGTGGTGTATTCTCATAAAGAAAAAAAGCCAGAGGCCGAAAATAAAGAAGAAAAAAAGGCAAACACGTCAGCGTATTTTTATTTGGACAAAATGAAAGAAGAAAAAAAGGCAGATGCGTCAGCGTATTTTCATCCAGGAAAGAAGACAATAGAGGGGACAAAATTACGGCAGTCTCTGGGCGATTTGAGGTGGTTAAAAGAGTTCAAAGGGTTGCTTTTGATTGATTTCAGCAGTTTGGATGGCATCTTATGGGAGGAAATTGCAGGGCCAAATATGAAAGTTTTGGTTATAAGGAATTTTCCAATATATATCCTTAATTTTAAGGTGCAAGAGACCATGCATGTTGCCATGGGTGCTTTAATAGATTTCACTTTGATGAAGACACGCATATCTGAGATATGTATTCCAAAAGGTGTTCTACCCAGCCTTGAGACTCTTGATCTTTCAGAAAATAGTTGGCTAATGCAGGTTAAATACTTGCCATCAACATTAGTAAGGCTAAACCTACAACGGTGCCACCAATTGAAGGAATTAATAAACCTTTCAAATCTGGTAAATCTCAAATTCCTCTCCATAAATGGTTGCAAGGAGCTGGAAACCTTGAATGTTGAAGGTCTGACATCGCTTGAGGAAATTCAAGCGGAAGGGTGTACGCAACTCAAAACATTAATAAACCTTTAAAATTTGGTACATCTCAAATTCCTCCTCATAAATCGTTGCCACCAGCTGGAAGCCTTGAATGTTGAAGGTCTGACATCGCTTGAGGAAATTCGAGTGGAGGCGTGTAAGAAGCTAAAAAGCATACATGGACTAAGTCAGCTGGAACAGTTTAAATATCTTGTCCTTTCATCAAACACTGATGTTATGTGGAATGACATTTGCAATTTTTTGGTTAGTATCCTTCTTAACACAACATATTAATTCATATAAACTATTTATATATTTTCTATGCCGAGGAAGAAACTTGCAACTATCGAAACCTGTAAGCATATGTAATATAGTATTAGCCTACCAAAAAAATCGTTGATTGATTGATCTCTGAGGTGCATCGGCGTGTAATCCTATTTCTAGATTTACTGTGAGTTTATCAAGACTAAAGTATACGTTTGTGCTCAATGGATTTGGGAAATTTTTGTAGACATTGACCTCTCATGAAAAGTTAGCAAGTGCCTTCTTTACTGGAGCGTCAACGATCACTTACTATGATACAGATATGGTGGGTGTTTAATTTTCCGGGAAAGCAGATAAATATTTCTCAGAAAAATAAATGAATTTTATATTTTATCAAATTTGAAATGGATTATGAAACCTGTGCAGGTGGTGTGACAATCCATTACGGAAAAGTTTAAAGTGAAAGTGGTAGATGTTGTCTTTCCAACAACTCCATCTGCCTTTAACGAGGGTTCATTTCAGTTTCATGCGAAGATGGAAGATTTCCAAACATACGGTGGTATATTGATGTGTCAGGTATTAATCACGAACGACGCTGCTCACTGTTCAGACGGTGCCGATCACGGTTCGGTAGTAAGCTAGTGTCAGTAGATAATAAAGTCATTCGGCGCAGTTATTGCTCCTATGTGACTGAAAACGTCTATAAATTGCAGTATTTAGTAATGAAAGAGATATGTTTTGAGTGCAATTCTGTTCTCCGATATAGTATCAGAGCAACTTGTGGTAGCTTTGTGGTCGCTGTGTGTGAGGCCACTTGTGAAGCTGAGTGTTTTGCAGAGAGCGTGAGCTGTGGGAAAGCAGCTTAGTGAAAAGCTCTTATGGTGTGCCACTGTGTTGTGAGACAGCGTGAAGGAATTATTGTGTGAGAGGAGTGTTAGCTGAGTGGGGTGAGAGTTGTGTTAGCTATGCAAGGGTCTTGAATCGCTGCAAAGAGTCTTGTTAATACGGTGGAGTTTTGTGCTTCCAAGTGCGTGCTAATCTGGTGGAGTTTTGCTATCTGAGGTGAAAGCTGCAACCAGATCTGCAAGTGTCAGGCTTGCTGTAAGTGAATCTGATTGTCAATAATCGTTGGGTGTTGTTTCTAATATTTGCTGTGTTGCAAATATCGTAGTGGTTGTTGTATGACATTTAGAGATGCCAACGACATTAGAGGTGCCTCCAACCGACTAATACATTGAAGCAAAGAATTTTCATTTTGCTTGAAAATCGTGAAAGTGATTTGAGTTAAAAGGTTTCAGCGCCTTTTTACCTATTTTAAAACAAAGCAAATCAAAGTTTGGTTTGTTTTCTGTTGGGAGACACAACTTTTTAAAAGATTTTCTTTATTTTAAGTGTTGAGACTAAATTTAAAAAGGGGTGTTTGTTTTTAATGAGAAGATTATCATGGAGTGATAAGGTTTTTTAGTATTTGTTTTTTATTTAAAGTGGTGAAAGGTAAAAAGAAAAAAAAAAGTGGAAATTTTTAATAGTGAAAAGGAGTTAGTAAAGATTTTTATGGTGCATGTGTGGTGAAATTTTTTTGGGATTTGGTGAATTTGGGTGCATTTGGATTTAGATTTGGTGGCATTTTGTTGATTGGAGAAAGTTTTTTTTTCCATCATATCAAATTTGTTGGCTGATACTTATTTGAATGAATCCACCAAACTTGATGGAGGAAATTATGTGAATTGGAAATTCAAGTTGCTGACTATTTTAGAAGGTTATAATTTGTGGTCCATTGTGAGTGGGGATGAGCCCAAACCCACTGTTGCAGCTTCTATTCCAGATTGGGAGAGAAGGGAGATGAAAGCAAAGGTGTTGCTACGTATGTTCGTAAAAGAAAATATTATTCCTCACATTAGAGATTGCAAGACATCAAAAGAAACATGGGATATGCTGAAGGGTTTGTATGAAACAACAAATACAAACCGGATCTTGTTTTTGAAGACTAAGCTTTTATCTCTAAAAATGGAAGCAAATGAAAATATAAGCAATTTCATATCTCGTGTCAAAGATTTAAGTGATAAGTTAGGAGATATTGGTGAAAAGGTGTCTAGTACTGACTTAGTCACCATCACATTAAATGGCTTAGTGCAAGATTATCAAATTTTTGTTTCAAGTCTTTCAGCTAGAGAGAAGCCCCCTACATTTGATGAATTGACAGGAATTCTTCTACAAGAGGAGGAGAGGATGAAGAGTTTTAATTTGGGATCTAGTAGTTCAAATTTGGCGTTGGTAGCCAAGGGCAAACATCCATACAGAGGCAAGCCATGGGACAAGAACAAAGGAGGAAAGTTTCAAGAAAAACAAAAAGGTATGACACAGTCTAAATTTCCAATCCATGATAAGAGAAATGTTGACTGTTATTATTGTGGAAACCATGGGCATCATTCTAAAGATTGCTATAAAAAGAAATATAATGAGTCTAGGCAAAGAAATAGAAGGCATAATGGAAATTTTGTGGACAAAGACACCTCAATCAGTGATGGATTTAAAAATCTTAAATTGTTTGTTTCTAATGCTGCATTGTCTGTGGAAAATGATGATGTGAATGCTTGGTTCATTGATTCTAGTGCATCACTCCATATGTCTTGTAATAAGGAGTGGTTTGATGAATATTATGAAAACATTGATGGAACATATGTTTATCTAGGAGATAACATATCACTTAAAGTTCAAGGTTATGGAGTAATAGGTGTGAATTTGCCTAATGGACAAGAGAGACAGATCCATAATGTGATGTATGTTCCTAGTATCAAAAGAATTTAATTTCTGTTTCTACTATTGCTGACCAAGATTTGAAGGTGGAATTTGTTAAATCACAGTGTGTAGTGAAATACATTCAAGATCAGTACAAGGTTATTGCCACAGGTACCAGAGTTGGAGGCTTGTATAAGTTGGATGTGACCAGGAAAAGTCATCAAGTGTTGGCATCTACAACAATATCAACAGTAGAGTTATGGCATCAAAGGTATGGACATATAAATCACAAAGATTTAATGCTACTTCAAAAGAACACAATGGTTGAAGGTCTTCCTGTCTTGAAGAATGATCATGTTGAATGTGAAGCATGTGTACTTGGCAAGCAACATAGAGAGGAATTTCCTATACATAAAGAAAAAAGCAAAGGGAAATACTTGAATTAATTCATACTGATGTATGTGGACCTATGCAAACTAGATCTATTGGTGGAGCATGGTATTTTCTTATTTTTGTGGATGATAGATCTAGGTATACATGGGTTTATTTCATAAGAAAGAAGAGTGATGTTTTTGAGTACTTTAAAGAGTTTAAGAGTATGGTGGAAAAACAAACTGGTAATTACATCAAAATTTTGAGATCTGATCGGGGGGGGAGAATACAAATCAAGAGAATTTAATCAATATTGTAAAAGCAATGGGATTCTGCAACAATTTATAGTGCCACATACACCTCAACAAAATGGAGTTGCTGAGAGGAAAAATAGAACACTAGTTGAATGTGCACGTAGTATGCTTCAAGGTAAAAATATATCTAATGGTTTTTGGGCTGAAGCTATTAATACTGCTGTTTATTTGAAAAATAGGAGTCCAACTAAAAGTTTAGAGCATAAAACACCTTTCGAAGCATTTTATGGGTACAAACCAAAAGTGAGTCATTTAAGAGTTTTTGGTTGCAAGGCATTTGCTCATATTCCAAAAGATGAAAGAAGAAAACTTGATGCAAAGTCCATTAAGTGCATATTTATTGGTTATTGTGATGATCAGAAAGCATACAAGTTGTTTGATCCCAGTACTCATAGACTTCTTGCAAGTAGGGATGTGTTGTTTCATGAGAATGCAAATGAAGGTGATAAAATGAATAATACTGGTGTATGGCATGATATTGATGATTATGTCAAATTAGATACAAGTGTTGAACAAGAACAGGAACAAGCACAGGAACAGGTACAAGTTCAAGAGCAAGGAGCATCAAGCAGTCATGATACTCCGAGAAAATGAGAGGAGACTCCACAAAGCAGAAAGAAAGATGAAAGCAGTAAAACTCCAAGAAGGTCATCACGTCAAATTCAGGTACCTATAAGGTATAAAGATTATGCATTAATGTCTCTTGTTATGAATGTTGTAGAACCTTCAAGCTATGAGGAAGCTAAAGAATATGAAGAATGAAGAGATGCAATGAATGAAGAATATAACTCTATAATGAAGAATGACACATGGGAATTAACAGAATTGCCTAAAAACAAAGTTCCCATAGGATGCAAATGGCTTTATAAATCCAAGTTTAATGTTGATGGAAGTATTGATAAGCATAAAGCTAGATTGGCTGCAAAAGGAGGGAATTAATTATGAAGATACTTTTGCACTTGTAGCTAAGTTGAACACAATTAGAATCATGATTGCATTAGCTACAAAATATAAGTGGAAAATGCATCAGTTAGATGTCAAATCTGCATTTTTGAATGGTGAGTTAAAAGAAGAAGTTTATTTGGTTCAACCTGAAGGGTTTGTAAAGCAGGGATAGGAGCATCTGGTTTTCAGGTTAAAGAAAGCTTTATATGGTTTGAAACAAGCACCAAGATTTTGGTATGTGAAAATTGATTCTTTCTTTTATGAGAAGCAAAAATGATCCTAACTTGTACATTAAGGAAGATGAAGGTGGGAATGTTGCTTTAATATCTGTATATGTTGATGATCTTATCATAATAGGAAATGCATGCAAAGTTGATTGAAGAAATTAAAATTCAGTTGTCACATGTATTTGAGATGAAGGATCTTGGTGAATTGCATTATTGTTTAGGTCTTGAAGTTTGGAGGGAATCTGGTAAGACACTAATCACACAAAGAAAATATACAAGGGAAATCCTTAAAAGGTTCAATATGATTGAATGCAAGGCAACATCTACTCCTTTAGAACAGAATGTCAAATTGTGCAGTGATGATGGAATCGAAGAGGTGAATGGAACTTTGTATCGTCAACTGGTGGGAAGTCTGAACTATCTCACCACTACCAGACTAGATATAGCATATTTTGTCAACATACTTAGTCAGTTCATGGCTAAGCCTTGTGAAAGCCATTGGAAAGCAGCAAAGAAAGTCCTTTTATATCTAAAAGGAACACTTAATTTTGGTATTATGTATACTGATGAATTTGATGTTGAGTTGGCAGGTTATTCTGATTCTGACTGGGCTGGAAATCTAGATGATAGGAAATCTACTACTAGATACGTGTTCAATATTGGTTCAGGACCAATATCATGGAGCAGTAAGAAACAACCAACTGTTTCCTTGTCATCCACTGAAGCTAAGTATAAAGCATTATGAAGTGCTACCTGTGAAGCAATATGGCTTAGAAGGATACTTGAAGATGTTGGAGAAACACAACAAGCACCTACAGTAATCAGATGTGACAATCAAAGCACTATCAAATTGGCAAACAATCCTATATATCATGCAAGGACAAAACACATTGACACACAACATCATTTTGTAAGAGAAAAATTGCAATCAAAAGAAATTGACTTATCATATTGTAATACAAATGAAAATGTGGCTGACATATTCACCAAGCCTCTTGGAAAGGCTAAATTTGAAATGTGTAGAAGTAAGTTGTGCATTGTAGAAAATCCAAATTATGTTGTAAACCTAGTTGAGACTTAGAGCAGCAGGTAAGTTAACATGTAGATCGTGATTAAGGGGAGGTGTCAGGTATTAATCACGAATGATGCCACTCACTGTTCAGACGGCGCCAATCACTGTTCGGCAGTAAGCTAGTGTTAGTAGATAATAAAGTCATTCGGTGCAGTTATTGCTCCTCTGTGGCTGAAAACGTCTATAAATTGCAGTATTTGTTGACACCTAATCATCAGGATTGGGTGAACATAATGTAAATAAATAAATAAGTAATGTGAACAGTCATCGGGAGATGAAGTGAATAGTCTCTCCCTCATGTATATAATGAAGACCAACCTGAAGGAATAAACACACGAATAAATTTTGGTTGAGGAGTTACTGCCTGGTCTGACATGGTATTAGAGCCAGCTCCCAAAATAGTTGTAACTCCCTTCTGCCTACTGCTCTTTGTCCACTGCCCCTGTGCGCTCTGTCTGCCATAATTAACTCTGAATTCTCTGACCTAACAGCCTCAGACCTGAAAATCCTCTGAATCGCTGAGTTGAATGCCCTTGAGGCCGTGCTGCTGCGTTGAATGGTTCGAGTAGCTATGCGGAGGAGCAGTGAAACACTGCTGGTGCGTGAATCGACTCCATGACCATGTTCACTGCGTGAATGGTGCGTGAATCAAAGCCTCTATCTGCAAAAAAATTTCTGAAGATTTAGAGATTAGCTGGACGACTTGCAATCATGGTATTTACACTGGTATGGCTATGCATTGAAGTTTCTTTGGAAATCTGTTGAAGTTTTTGGCTATGCGTTGAAGTTTTTGGCCATACGCTGGTATACAAGTGTGGTGTTCACTAGTTTATGAAGGGCAAACGTTGAAATTAATGCCATACGTTGAATGCTATTAACACTGTTTTAATATTGTATTAACACTGATGTATTACGGCTGTTTGGTATGGTATTTACGCTGTTGTATTAAGGCTGTTTGGTATGGTATTTACGCAGTTGCATTAAGGTTGTTTGGTATGGTATTTACGCTATTGTTAAATGCTGTAAGTTAACGCTGTCTCCATCGCATGAATTGCGTCTTCCTTCATCAGATGAACCTCTTCTGCGTTGGGAAAACTTTGTAATGGTGTGGCTGTGGGGTACGAGTCTTCCTATGGTGGTGTATTGGTAAAGTGTTGCGCTGATGCTACACTCCGAGAGCTGACCGATCTGGTAAAAGAGGTCGCACCGGCAGCAAGGAGAAGAGATGCAAAACTATCATTTGCATCGAGTTATGTAAGTTTTTGCACTGAGACACATTGCAAGGGATTTCTGAGTTTGCAATTGTAAGAGATTTTTGACAAAAAAAAAAAAACGTACCTCTGTTGGAGTGCTGTTGAATGCGCTATAAAGTTCTATGTATTTACACTGTTCAGAGCGCTGTCCAGTTGAATTTTCTGTCAAGTCATATCAAAAATATATTTCTTTGAATTGTAATTTTTAATAATAAAAAAAAAATTACCACCAGAAGTACAATTTTACGGTATATTGGCAGAAGTATTTTTCTATCAGCAGAAGTATTTTTACAGTACACAGATTTTTTCCAGCAGAAGTATTTTTTTACAGTATGCATTCAATCATATCTATTGTGGGAATAGTTCTCACTGGAAAGGAGAACTAGCCTGAGTGCTCTCGGATTACAAAACACACCCTCATTTTCAATGAGTTGTGGAAAGGAGTGTGTGTCGGAGACGGGGACAATGAACCAGAACAACCTACATCAGACAAAGAGCTCGTCATTTGGGAAAACAAGAACAACAAAGCTTATGCATTAATCGCAGCATCTGTAAATGAAGAGGTGAGTCACCATATTTCGTCATTCTCAACTGCCTTTGAAGCCTTACAAAAGCTGAAAGAACTCTATGAATCACATTCTGCACCTGAAGTTGTTCAACTCATGATTAAACTCTTCACTCTTGAACTGCAAAATAATGATCCTCTTGCTCTTGCATCTGAAGTAAAGTCTATAATGCATGATATCAAATCCACCAAGGTTGAATTGGATATTCCTCTTATCGCTTTTCTCAAGGCACTTTATCCTACTTACTCCCATTACATTGAGTCATTGCAAGCAAATGGAAATCTCAAAGATATCACCTTTGACTCTCTTGTGAAAAAGTTTGCTGAAAGAGAGAAAGCTTTTGGAAAGAAGACAGCCCCTAAATCTTCTGAAGAGGCTGTGTGCCTTGCTCATAAAGAAAAGCATCCTGCTCAAGATTCTTCAAGAGGAAGAGGTGGTCGAAGAGGAAGAGGAAGATATTTCAGAGGCGGGGGGGCAGACACTCTCAAGGAGAAAAGGCAGATCTGCACTGCATACGCTGCAAAAGAAATGGATCACCTGATGCCTCTACATGCAAGTTACCATGGGACAAAATTGAGTAATGGGAGTAAGTAGGATAAAGTGCCTTGTAAAGCGATAAGAGGACCTGAATCCGCTCACTATGTTGTGGCACAATGTAATATTGGAGTAAATGAAGCTTTATTTAATGCTTCACTTGCTTCTTGGAAAAATGATTGGTTGCTTGATTCAGGAGCAACCTGCCACATGACTCATAGAAAATATTTTTTTGAAGAATTTACTGACAATGTTGATGGAGCAGTATACTTTGCAAACCAATAAAAAATCAAGCCATCAGGACTTGGCACAATCAGGCTTAAACTGCCTGGTCTTCCAGACTTTCTTCTGCATTCTATATCTCCCACAGCTCAAGAGAAACTTGTTGTCCTTGGTCCACATCCGCCAGCAAGGTCACTCCATTCATATGTTTGATGGCAAACTTGAGGTAAGAAAAGCATTTGACCACTCACTTGTCATGAGGGGAATAGAAGAAGAAAGGCTTCTCAAGCTGCAAGGAACCTCTGCTCGTGCACAACATTTCTCATACAATTCTCATCATGAAGAAGGTACACTTCCATCAAGTTTATTATGGCATGCTAGATTTGGACATTTGAACTATGACAGCCTCCGCTTGTTGAAGAAAAATGGTGTTGCTGGTTTGCCTATAATTCCTAGGAAATTTAAGCAATGTGATGCTTGCATTCTAGGAAAGCATAGCAAATAGTCTTTTCATGATTCACATTCAAGAGCACATAGAAAACTTGAACTCATTCATTCAGATTTATGTGGTCCAATGCCTGTTCCTTCTGCAAATGGAAATAAATATATGATGACATTTATTGATGACTACACCAGGATGCGTTGGGTTTATTTATTGAAGAACAAATCTGATGCTTTTCAAACATTCAAGAATTTTCATAAATGGATTGAAAATGATGCACAATATCATATTGGGTCTATTCGCACTGATAATGGAAAAGAATACACATCAAATGATTTTGAAAACTATCTTCGCCAACATGGGATCAAACATCAAACAACTGTGCCTTATAATCCCCAATAGAATGGTGTAGCTGAAAGAATGAATAGGACAATCTTAAATATGGTACGATCCATGCTCTTCTTCAAAAATGTAAAGATAATGTTTTGGGTTGATGCTGTTCTATGTGCTGCATATATAAAGAATAGATGTCCATCTAATGCTATTAGAAACAAGACTCCTTATGAAATGTGGTATGGACATGTTCCTTCGGTAAAGCATCTCAGGGTCTTTGGTTCCACCTGTTATGCCTTGATACCAAAGGTACATAGAAACAAACTTGGTGCTAGAAGTCGTAAGTGTATCTTCCTGGGGTATTCAAACACCTCCAAAGCATACCGTCTCTATGATGAAGTAAATAAAAAGTTTGTTTTATCTAGAGATGTAATTTTTGTTGAATCATCCAAAATTGACAATGTTGTTGAGCGGTAACTTGATCGCTTGGATAGATTCGCAAAAGAAAAATCATTTCAAGAATTTGATAATCAGATTCCACATTTTGAAGGGGGGATTCCTATACTAGATCAACATGTGGAACCTTCTTCTGAAGAACACTCTCCCCTACATGAAACTCCAACAATGGATGATGCTTTAAGTGATGTGATTGTTAGAATTGGGAGACTCAACCTTGATTCAGTCCTAACTCAATTAGCGGAGCAGCCTGGACCATCTGAGAAAGGTCCCCCAAAGTGGCTGACAAAGACACTTGAAAGTGTTCATCCTGATGAGGTTGGAAAGACAGGAACTAGAAATTCAAACTGGAAAAATGGAGGTGATGTAGATGACTCTAATTCACCTGTTGATATGGATGTTTCTTATGATTGTGAATTGAACTTGTCTACAGATTTTGAACCAACTTCCTTCAAAGAAGCTGCTTCTCATGATGAATGGAAAGAAGCGATGCAAAAGGAGTATGATGCCCTCATAAAGAATGGCACTTGGAAGCTGGTTGATCCTCCATTAGGAACCAAACAAATTGGCTGCAAGTGGGTCTACAAGAACAAGTATAAAGCTGATGGCTCACTTGACAAGCACAAAGCTAGGCTTGTGGAAAAAGGTTTTGCACAGAAGGAAGGGGTCGATTATGAGGAGACTTTTGCCATCACAGCAAAATGGGCTACCATTCGGACACTCTTTTCCCTAGCAGCTCAGAACGGTTGGAAAGTCCATCAAATGGATGTAAAAACTGCTTTCTTAAATGGAGATCTACAAGAGAATGTTTTTATGTCTCAGCCCGAAGGATTTGCTGTGAAAGGACATGAACATAAAGTATGCAAACTTGTGAAGTCCTTGTATGGCCTCAAACAAGCACCACGAGCCTGGTATGAAAAACTAACTGAGCATCTTCTGAAACTCAATTTCAAACATTATGATCTTGATGATGTAACTTTATTTGTCAAGAAAGTTGGAAAAACAATTGTATATCTTGTGGCATATGTAGATGATCTTTTGATGACAGGGAACAATGAAAGCTACATTGCATCCATAAAGATGGAATTGGGGAAAAGTTTTGAAATGACTGATTTGGGCTATGTTCATTACTATCTTGGCATTGAAGTAACCCAACATCCGAAGTCCATATTTCTTTCTCAAAAGAAATACATTGGAGATCTGTTGAACATGTTTGGAATGATAGAATGCAATCCTCTTACTACTCCAATGGAACAAAACTTAAAGCTCACATATATTGAAGGAAAAAAATTTGAGGATGCAACAAAGTATAGACATCTTGTAGGAAGTCTCAACTACCTAACTACTACTAGACCAGACATTTCGTTTACTGTTGGAATCCTCTCTAGGTTTATGCAAAAGCCTTGTGAGGGACATTGGTCTGCTGCAAAAAGAGTTCTAAGGTACTTGAAGGGAACTCAAGACTTTGGAATCAAGTATACACAAGTGGACGACTTCAGCTTGTTTTGATACTCTGATTCAGACTTCGATGGAGACAAAGAAACTGGGGTATCTACTTCAGGATATGCTATGAGTCTTGGATTAGGAGCTGTCTCCTGGAGATCACACAAACAATCAGTTCCAGCAGATTACACAACAGAAGCAGAATACGTGGCAGCAGTTGAAGCAACAAAAGAAATTTTGTGGCTCAGGAAAATTCTTGAAGATTTGCAGGTAAAACAAGTACAATCAACTCCACTCATGATTGACAATACCTCTGCAATAAAGTTGGCCAAGAACCCAAAGTTCCATGTTCGAACGAAGCACATCAATACTAAATATCATCTGATTCGACATCATGTTGAGGCCAAAACAATCCATCTCCATCATTGTTCCACTAATGAGCAAATTGCAGACATCTTCACCAAAGCGCTTGGAAGAGAAAAGCTTGAATGATTCAGAACGATGCTTGGACTCACCAACATCCCTTCAGATTAAGGGGGGAAATGTTGACACCTAATCATCATGATTGGGTGAAAATAATGTAAATAAATAAATAAGTAATGTGAACAGTCATCGGGAGATGAAGTGAACAATCTCTCCCTCATGTATATAATGAAGACCAACCTGAAGGAATAAACACACGAATCAATTTTGGTTGAGGAGTTACTGCCTAGTCTGACAGTATTTAGTAATGAAAGAGATATGTTCCAAGTGCGATTCTGTTCTTTGATGGAAGATTTCATTTTAGTTTCATGCGAAGATGGAAGATTTCCAATCGGGAATATTTTGTTCTCTGATGGGTTCATTTTAGTTTCATGCGAAGATGGAAGATTTCCAAATGTACGGTGGTATATTGATGTGATTTCTCACTATTAGTCATGGACGTGATGTGTTTGGTGTAAGATTTGATGCCAGTAATGATGGTACCTCAGCTAATGAATACACAATCAAATGTGGTCACGATGTGAGATATGAACAAAAGCTACATGTGTTTATGTGGACAGAAGAGTGTGGCTTGTTTATAGATCACAAAGGGTATGACAACATCGGTATATATAGTGACACGATGCCACTTTCCAAGGGATGGATTATCATGGTCGATAAGAATATCGATGTTTCACAAATTTGCAAACAAATTATAATTGCATTATCCATAGCTTAGGTGTATATACTCTTTATCCTTTGGAGGGTTTTTACTTAGAAGTACATATTCTTAAGTTCATTGACAGTGTAACTTGTAATAACATTATTTAGATTTTTTATTTGATAATAAAAGGTTTATATTATTCATGTGACATCTTTATCATAGAGCAATATAAAATAATAATCTTTATTATTAGCTGAGAGACTATTGTAATCGATATGTTTTGGAATCTTAGATGTCTGTAGGGACTAAAAATGCTTTAACCAAAGTTTGATTATATATATTATATTAAATTTTTGCTGAGCTTATTAAACAGTGAAACGACTTTGCATTAACCAATGAATGCTTTCAAAAATTAGAGATCTTATTTAACCTTTTTTCAAGGCAGAGTGAGAATACAAACTTCTTATTAAATAACATACAATCCAGCCCATTTTTCGATCATTGATTTCTAGTGTTAATCAACATAAAATGTTGTCACAAAATACTTTGGGTTTATTACCTTTGAGGCTCTTACCTAACCCAGTGTCTCATACGTGTAACAGAGTGTCTCTAGCCATTGCAATGTCTCATGTCATGTTAGCCATCTACCATGGCTCTCATTCAATGCAACCTCCACTACCAATTCAACTCTATATCCTCTCGGCCCAACTCTGCACAACTATGAACAAGTTGGAAGGTTGGGTGTTGAGGACTAGGAACAACAATAGCAATAGCAAGTATCACTGAACTTATCTATCTCCATTTTGATCCATTGTAAGGACCAGAGGACCAGTAACACTATATCAACTAAGCACAACTTCGAATAGGGTAGGAAGGCTGAGCCTTGAGACTTGAGACTTTACATCCTTTCGCAAGGAGCGGGAGTAGTAACAATAATGAGTGACGGAGTAGGAGCAGTAACAACAATGACTGCTACTCAGAAGAGCTAAAAGGTAAACACACATAGCTTTGTAAACTTGACCCTATTCAAATTGCTATTGATTATGCTCGATTTGTTAGCCATCAAAGCCCAATAGATGACCTACATGACTCTATCATTCACTACCATATATAGAGCCCGCTAAGTAAATCGATGCAGATAGAGAAAAATTAAGATATACTGATTCTAAAACTAAACCTTGAGCCTCCCTACTAGGTATGATACGCACGTAATAGGTAAACTTATGAGGGATCTACGTAATTTATAATTTGTTTCCCCTGTTAGTTGGTTGTTTGGATGATAAGTTGTGGATCTTAACTCGAGCTGTTGTTAGGCTGGTCATCCTCACTAGCTTGTTGTTCCACTGGAAGCTCAATGTTCATTCGGTGGTTTCTCCTCCCTTACTCTTGCTGATTGAGTTGGTATGCAGAGATAATCCCAATAGTAGCAGGGACACACCCTGGCCCTAGTGGAAGGCAGCTCATTCAGGGGAGAGAAATTAGACAGAACTCAAGCACTACACTTTGAGTTACACACCTGGGATAAACATGCACAAAAGGACGAGTGAAATAAGAAATAGTCATATGACGTAAATAACAACAGATTGCTATAACATGCCTACAAATCATCACTTGTTGAAGTTGGAAAATGTAATTCCTACTTGTCTCAGTTGTGATTCTTGCTATGTAAAGGAGTTTGTTCCTATTAGTTAGGAGTTGTTTCCTAGATTGGTGTGTGGTTGAGATATTCTATGAACCAAGTGATTGTGTGTCCAAGATAGTTTCCCTATCTTGAGACAACTCTTCATATATTTATTTGTAACATTATTTGATTAAAAACAATATAGATTTCCTTATGGAAATTTAACATGGTGTCAGAGCCTGTATGGGCATGGGCCTTGGCCCCAACTGGACCAAGGGAAATAAAGAGTATATTTTGTTTTAATTTTTAGTTTGTCCATCGAGCAGGGTTCTCAGAGTCGAGGGAGTGTGATGTTATCCGTAGAACATCGATTTTGACTATTGATTAGTTGGATCTTGGAGTGGCGGTGGTGTCTGGATTTTGGAGCGGCGATGGTGTCTAATCTTGGATATGCCCAGAACTCTAGTGGTGCCCGTATTTTTTCCTTTGGGATCTGTTCACGGGCGGTGTTCTACAAAGCTACTGTGCTTGATCGGTTTTTGTACAGCGACAGGGTGGACGATGCCACTGAGAAGGGCCGAGTCCTCAAAGGCTGGCTGTGATTTGCTGCCAGCGGAGGTGTTGGAGCGCTGGTAGTCATGGTGCGTGTGGCAGGTCACCATGCCACCGTTATGTCGACGTGGAGCAATTGTGGTGTGGGTGCAATGGAAGTTGTTGGAAGCCGAGCGTGGTGCAAACGAGGCTAAGGATTAATACTATAATACTTTCCCTTTGCCGCATCCACCTTAAAAGCGACCTGGTGCTTGCAGTGTTAATGCTTTGGTTGAATGGCAGTAGTTGACAGGGATTTTGTATGCATTCAAGGATATATCTTCTATCATTGTTTGGGATTTTCGTATAGGAGAACTAGCTTGCAGTATCCCATATTCGATAGAAAGTTGCATTGCAGCCCTGTCTGCATCTCAGGTTCATGATCCACAGTTAGTTGTCGCTTATGTTGATTGCCTTGGAGTTCGCTGTAGGTGCAGTTGCCGCTTATGTTTATTTCCTTGGAGTTCACTGTAGGCGCAGTTGCTGCATAGTGGAATCCATGGCTTTGCGTTGCCTCCCCGTCATCATCGCAGACAATGTTTCTCTGTCATACCCAGTTTTACGTAATGTAATATATTAATCTCACGAAATGTTTGAGTGAGATTCAGATTGTGGGATTAAAATCTATTATTGTGTGTATTGTGTTTGAATTCATGTTCGATACATGTGTTCTGGTGTTGAGAACCGTGTGTGACATGAGGCATGTACTCAATGTTTTGGCGGAAAATCCAGGCTGCTACAACCGAGGTGGGGCAACTTCCGCAGGCCAATCCTTATACTCACAGATTACGCGTTGCGCCAGAGATATTGGTTGAACCATGGATGGCTGAGGATTAATACTATAAGACTTTCCCTCTGCTGCATCCACCTTAGAATCGACCTGGTGCTCACAGTGTTAATGCTTTGGTTGACTGGCAACAGTTGACAGGGCTTTTGTATGCATCCAAGGAGATATCTTCTATCATGGTTTGGGATCTTCGTATAGGAGAACTAGCTTGCAGTATCCCATATTCTATAGAAAGTTGCATTTCAGCCCTGTCTGCATCTCAGGTTCATGATCCATAGTTAGTTGTTGCTTATGTTGATTGCCTTGGAGTTCGTTGTAGGTGCAGTTGCCGCTTATGTTGATTGCCTTGGAGTTCGCTGTAGGTGCAGTTGCCGCATAGTGGAATCCATGGCTCTGCGTTGCCTCCCTGTCATCATCGCGGATAATGTTTCTCTGTCATACATAGTTTTACGTAATGTAATATATTAATTTCACGAAATGTTTGAGTGAGATTCAATTTGTGGGATTAAAATCTATTATTGTGTGTATTGTGTTTGAATTATGTTCAATACATGTGTTCTGGTGTTGAGAATCGCGTGTGACACGAGGCATGTACTCAATGTTTTGGCAGAAAATCTTAACTGCTACGACTGAGGTGGGGCAACTTCCGCAGGCCAATCCTTATACTCACAGATTACACATTTCGCCATAGATATTAGTTGAACCGTGGATGGCGGTGATGCTGTGCTCAACTGGGCCATCAATGCTGTGGTTCGATCGACAGGTGCTTTGGCGAGGAGGAGGACCTATATGTGCTTTGCATGATAGAGAAGTATGTGTTGCTTGTTAGTGGTCACGAAAAAAATCACAAAAAACAACAAAACTCTGAAGCGTGTGATTAAAAGCAGACTTCCTTTCTTAAATCCCATTAATATGATCCAAGTGGAAATATTGCGTCATCTACGAAGAGATGTGAATAACTCTACACTTCAGGATGCATTGGTTATCACCACCAATGGCATAGCTGCAGGCACAAGGAACACTGGCTGAGCAACTTGTTTAGGGATGCCACTGTTCCAACTTTTGAGATTGTTTTGAGTCGTGAATGATGCATTTACACATCACACTTGGGAATATACGCTATCCAGATTGATATTTGTATAAGGTACAACAAGAAAGCAGGCTGTTAAAGTGGCATAATTGGAGCTAGTGAAAGGCTTCAATGCTTTGAATTTAAATTTGATTGGGTCATGTTCTTAATGTAAATCTGGTTGAAGGAATTGTACACTTTGTTGTTGTGATATCTAGTTTGTCCAACCATTGTCACACATTCGTGTATGTGTTGGAACTAGCCATTCCAACCATAGACAATTATTTTCAGGAATGATTAATAACCAAATAGGATGAAGACATGATAGTGAATATGGAATCAGAGGATAGTGGTTGGAGTTGCATCAAAGAGTAAAGGATGATGAACAACTAAGTGAAAGTTTGTTAGGGTTTTGTACTATCAAATTTTATCTTGGTATCGGAGAGGAAACGTGAGGGCCTAGTCCTTGGCCCCTCCTGAGCCGAGGGAAATAAAATTTTTGTGAATCTTTGTTTGTCCATCACCCTTTATCCGTTGGCCAGGGCATCAATGGTTGTGGCGATTCACCCCTAAGATCTGCTTCAGTTGGAGAATTATGGACCAACCTGCCGATGTAGAAAGAGCTACATTATAAGTTGTGAAGGGAGCCATCCTCCGAGATCGATGGAAGTGAGCGTGTTAGTGGTGTGATTGTTCTTTTGATCACTCCGCTTGTGCGATAAGAAGAGTTGTAGAAAATGAGCCATTAGATACGACTTGCCGAGCTCAGCAGTGTATGATGATATGGTAGTACCAGTCCATGAGGTCAATCCTTGGACACTGGTGATTTTCGTGACGTGGTTGTTTCTCAAAAGAGTTTGGAAACTAGTGAGGTTATGGTTCATGGAAGCCCAATCTCAATCCCCCCTTGGGATGAATGCATTTACTTTTTCAATTAAGTATCAGGATTTTGAAGAGTGCTTTATGCACCAAACATTTTTAAAACTTGAATTTGTAATATTTTTTGCTCTTGCGTAGAACTCCATTTTAGGAAGGCATTTCATTTGTAACTCAAAAACTTATTTAAATTTGTATGGATCTTGTGGATGTTTTATTATGCTCTTTATGATTCTACATGAATGAAATCATTTTTTAAGTTCTCTGATATACGAATAGTGTTATCTCATATCTATCCTTTGATATGTTTTTACTATAATGGAATGGATGGATGTCATTCTTAAATTTTCATCATTATATCTTTTACTGTATTCTTTCTTTGCATATTTGAGGTAAAACACTTGGTCCACTCACATATGCATGTTTTAATGTTTTAATTCCATTTCAATTACCTAAGCATGTTCATAAAGAGGACAACCACCTCTCTAAAAATGTAGAGGAACTTGTTGTCAACCCCTAGGAGGTAGAATTTTTCCTTAACGGTAAAATGGATCAACAAGAGAGCAATATTGTGATTCGAATGTATGGATTTCAAGGTAAGCCATTACTACTATCCAAGTATTTTTTAGATAAGTATTTTGTTGTAGAGGTTTGTAGAGAATACCACCCATGGTTATTTTTATTTGAACGAAAGAAGGAAAAACAATTCATTTCCTTGCAATTTTCTATTCGAGAAGTGATTATAAAGAATGGGACCTGCCTTACATAGTTTTCTTTTATCTAAATTGTTTTAATTTAAGTGAAGTTGAAGTCGTTAAATGTTTTGATCCAGAAGGAATATTTTCTAGGCACTTGGCTATAGTCAAATACGAGAATTTGTTTACAAGAGCTATCTCAACAACTATCTAAAAGCATCACAAAATTCAACAACACAAGATCCACCCTTCCACATTTTGTGAGTATCCTTAATTCTTGAAGCATTCCCTTCCTTCTTCCTAGTCTTTGATCATTTAGGTTTCTTGGTTGTGTTATCTATTATTTAAGCTAATCCTTGATTATAGTTCCCTTTTTCTTCCAAGTATCTTATTTATGTTACGGTTCATGAGAGCCCAATCCCAGTCCCCCTAGGGATGAATGAATGTTTTCCTATGCTCTTTAGGATGTTACATGAATAAAAACATTTTATAGCTCTCTGACATCTAAATCTTGTCAATTGTCTTTGTTCTTTGATATGCTTCAATGATATTTCTTTTGATATGATGGAATGGATGGACATTTGTATTTAAATTCTACTTTTCGATTCATTATTTTTTTAATTTGTTTTTTTTAAGAGACCTAGTCTACTCACAAGTGCATGTGTTAGAAAAACAATTTTATTTTTGTGAGTGTGTTCATAAATAGAAGTACCACCTCTTTAAGAACATGGAGGCTCTTGCATTCAGGCCCTAGGAGATTGAATTTTTTCCATTAACCGAAAAAATATCAATAGTGTCAAATAACGAAACCTGCCATTTTACCTCTGCCTATACTTTTCGTCTACACATACTTTATTTCTACATAGAATTTAGCTCCGCACATGTCTTACTTCCACACATATCTTACTTCCACACATGCCTTACTTACAATGACATATTGATGTGCTTTCTCACCATTAGTTCTGGACCTGATGTTTTTGGTGTAAGATTTGAATCGAGTAATGATGGTACCTCATATGATGAATACACAATCATCTGTGGCAACTATGTGAGATATGAACAAAAGCTACATGCGTTTGTGGACGGAAGAGTGTGGCCTGTTTACAGATCACAAAGGGTATGACACCATCGGTATATATATTGACATGATGCCACTTTCCAAGGGATGGATTATCATGGTCGGTAAGCTTAGGTGTATATACTCTTTATCATTTGGAGAGTTTTTACTTAGAAGTACATATTCTTAAGTTCGTTTACAGTTTAACCTGTAATAACATTATTTAGATCTTTTATTTGATAATAAAAGGTTTATATTATTCATGTGACATCTTTATCATATAGCAATATAAACTAATGACATTATTATAATAAAAATAATAATATTATTTGAAAATTAAAATCGGAGGTTAATTATAAACAACCTATATATACTTATCGTATCATTTTTATTGTTATTATTATTTATTATAAATATGATATTTTTTGAAATTAATATATAATATTATTTATTAATAATATTTTTATTTTATTATTATTATTTATTATAAATATTTTATTTTTTGAAATTGATATATGTTAGGGTGTATTAATAATATTATTTATTATTTTAATTTGTAAATTATATTTTTTGATATAATAAATTTATTTTACATAATGAAAGAGTGTAGAATTATTTTGTAGCAGTTTTATTTTTTCTTATATATTTTATAAAGTTCTCTACTTTCGTATCATTAATATCAAATAATATTAATAAATATGGTTTACATTTTCATATTATTAATATTAAATAATAGTAATATATTTTCTTATATATTTTATAAAGTTATCTATTTTCCTATCATTAATATCAAATAATATTAATAAATATGGTTTACATTTTCATATTATTAATATTAAATAATAGTAATTAATCTATATATAGATATATAGATATAGAGTTAATGCAAATGTTTCTAAAAGATTCTAATTTTCAATTAATAAAGAAAACATTCATTACGAATTTAGTACAGTAAAAATTACAATATTAACTTTGTTGAATTGTAGTAGTTAAAAAATGATATAGTTTTGTTAGTTTATAATTTTGAAAATATATGGAAATATTTTTTAGTTGTTAATTTTTTTTAACAATTTAATTAATTTGACTATTTCAAATTCCTTTTCTTGAAACCAAATTAACGGATTTGATGTTATAAAGTTTTATATCACTTACCTTCCCTTTAATCAATAATTTCCCTTATTTTAATGAATTATGATATTACGTTAGATAAAAGTTAATGCTAACATAATACTAATGTAATGTTATAGTATTAGTATTTATTCCTATGTTATGCCTTATATGCTTATGCTTATGTAGTATATCTAAATAAACTCATGTTAATTGTTACTAATTATATAAATATAATGTAATCTATAATAATATATTAACTTTTATATATATATTAATACATATAATATTAGATTTAATATAATATATTAAGTAATATTATACTCTATTAAATATTAAGGTTGGTTTGTTTGTTTGTTTGTTTGTTTTTTTAAATGGTAGTTTTTGGATAGGTTGACGTTATATCCATGGGAAAATCCAGGCATATCAACCTTAAAGAGAATCAAATCTCATCCAACAAATTAACAAGAACCTCCCAATCAACAAAATATTTAACAACGGAAACTCCACTACTTAAACTAACCTTAAAACTAAATATTAATATTATTCTAATTTAATCTAACCTATACTACTATAATACTATAAAACATATAATGCTAATATGTTATAATAATGAAATATTAATTTAATACAATACATTTCAATTCTACTTTATCATCTAATCTATAATTTAATAATATTAAATAATAATACTATGTTATCCTAAAATGAGATGTGTCCTAAAATGTTAATGATTAGTCCTAATTAAAATCCATTATATTATCAAATGTTATCGAAGAAAGAAAAATGTCAAATGTTAGATATGATTGACAAATTTATATACAAAATTTACAATTTCTCACCATTAGTCGTGGATGTGATGTGTTTTGTGTAAGATTTGAAGTGGGTAATGATGGCACCTCAGTCGATAAATATGTTGAGATTAATAAAGAAATGTCTTAATGGAGTGATGTTCAAACCAAACCTTAGATTAGGAGTTTGTTCCTGTTTTCTAGGGTGTTGTTTCAACTTCCCTAATTATGTGTAAATTATATATATTTCTCATGTAATGCATGTAAGTGACGGAGCGTGTTCTGCAGAGACAGTCTCCAGGTGGTGTTCCACACCTGTGAGTTGCTCATGTTTGATTCAATAAAGTTGATTCTTATATTTTTGACATGGTATCAGAGCTTGAGGGCTGAGGATGACCTGTAACCTTGAGTGGAGGCATAAATTTGACCGGGGTGGTTGGAGGGTGATCAACGCGTTTTTAAGGGCGATAGTCATGCCAATTCAATTCTGGCATGTGATTTTTATTTTCAAGAATGGCGTGAGTGGACCATTCTTGAATCACGCCGTTCGTGAAGAGGAGGAAGTCTGTGGTGAAGAGGTGGCGAAGGACAGGCCGCCGTGGATTTGGTTTAGTTGGAGTTGAATCCTTTTTTGGATTGCTGCTAAGAGACTGTCGTGGAGGAGGCCACAGGAGTTCGGGACTGTCGAGGAAGATGAGTTTTCGTGCTGCTGCCTACGTGTTAAGTTGTTGTCACCATCCAAAATTAGGCTTTGTCGCCATCCACGATCCGTGATCACTGCGTCTTATATGCCCCGATCAGTGATTGCGTGTCTTCAAATACTATTGTTGATCCATTGTTTTGCTGATGTGAAGAGGGAAGGATTGATTTTGCTGATCCGTGATCATCGTGTCCTTCGATTTCGCTTATCAGGAGTTGTTGGTCGATTGGGCTCTACTCCTTGTGCTGGCATCAGCTCCTACGGGATCGAGTCACGGAGGGATCGATAGAGGCCTGACGTGATTAGCATCGTGCTGCTTCTTGTTAAAGGGAATCAACATTGGCGGTCGAGTCACGGTGGTTGGAGTCTGATTTGAACACGATATTGGCGATATCAACGTGGAACGGGCTCTAGAGCAGGTGGATTGAAAAACAGTGAAGTCTCTGCCATTTTTTGAGTTGTGGATCAAACAATGTTGGCTTATTGGGGCCTGACCTAGGTTCGGAGGTGTTTTAGCCAAACAAATCCCGCACTATCGGCTCTTTTGGCAACAATCCGCGGAGCGCAGATTGAAGTCTCACCCAAGGTAGTATGGGAGGGTGCTAGAACCAGGTTTCCGCACCCTAGGGATGTCTTGATGGGTTCTGGAAGGGTCGCGAAACGATCTACGCACTCACGCTATGCGGCACAACTATCTGGCCATCGCGTAGCTCTGCGACGAGGAACTTCCTAGATTCCTTATTATTATAGCGGTTATTATAGATCTGATCTAATTCTTATAGTCTTAATCAATCATTCAATAGTATGACCAGTGCGCGTAACCATAAATCTCAAAGATATGCATAAAACCATAACATAAGAATGAACATACAGATTTGGACCAAATGCACAATAATTTAGAAACACGTATCTTTATTAATATTTTGTTTCAGTACATCCCAATTCCGCCCTGCGCACTTAGCTGCAGGGGTCCGCGCACACAACTGCGGACTCTACCAGGCCTTTGCGCACACAGCTGCAGAGCCTACACTAACTACTACCGACCACGACACGGACTTACAGACTCAGAGTGAACAACCCATTACACTTCAGATCTAATCCAGAATTACCAAAAACTAACTTCTAAACCTAGAGCCCTACTCTATTTATACATTCCCATGGTCCGTGGACCATGGGCAGGCCGACTCGCTTTCTATTATCTTACATTATTTTCGGGTGGACAACCCTTTGACTTGACTCATTATGATTCACGCTCTACGCACTTCACGGAACCCTTACCATACTATTACCCCAAATTGTGGACTTTAAGCCCCAAAACCATTACGCGGGGGATCCACTGCCCAACAAGCCCCCAACACAATCATCGCGACTCGTTTCGAGTCACTCGGATGGCGCGGTGATCTTTGCTCGGAGTCCATCCAGCAACGTCCACGCTGTGCTGACATATGCCACACATTCTTCCGTTGTCCGCTGTATCAATTGTGCGCGACTTTTTGATGCATTTTCGAAGGCACTTTCTTGCCTTAGTGCATTGGTGTCCTGCAGCTGAGTCAGCTTCCCCTCGATCTTAGCGGTGATCGTGAACGCTTCCTCAAGCCAAGGCTGGATGCGTGCTTTAAGCCTTGCTTCTTTCTGACGCGCGACGTCCACCTGTTCTTCCATGGCTTAGGCTTCCCTCATATTGGCTAAGCACTGAGGGCGACCGTTTGCCCAGTCCCCTGGACATTATCATAAGCTTGTTGTAACTCCCGTGCTTCTGTCTCTACCTGTTGCAGCGTTGGGTCTTCTTGCAGTGATGTGAGCGTAAGAAGGGACTGATCCAAAAAACCCATGCAATCCTGTACAGCGCGCTCTATCACTTCCAACCCTGCTTGAATGACGCAGCGGCATTGCTCTCTGACTTCTGGTGGTGTAGAGGGTTACGCTTTCAGCCTTAGCTCCGCGATCTGCAAGTTCAACTCCAACTGAGCTTTCGCGGCCTCCTCTTGGGCCCTATGGAATCCTGTCGCCATGTGATGAATCTTTTCGGCTGCTGGGAGTTCCACTAGCACAACCAGTTCTGGTACACTGCTACAGACCTCCGCCACGGCCTGTTCCAATCCTTGGTTGTGTGCAACCAAGTCATCGCACTGTATACTGATCTACTCCAGATTTCCCTTTTGCTCCATTAAGACCTGGAGGGCGCGGCCTTCCTGGGCGCGGAGCTCAGCGGTTACCCCATCCTACAGCTGGTATAGGGTCTCTCTAGGAAGGGCAGCCAAATTCAACCCCCAACCCCTCGTGTCACCTTTGGCCTCTACTAACACAATGCCTACTAGTAACACTAAAGTATTCATTGTGTGGGCACGCACCATCTGCTCAGCTGCTAATGTACCTTCTGCAAGGTGCGACATCATCCCTTCTGGGGGTCGCACCTGTAATGCCTGCAACTACGCTCTGAGTGCCCCCAACACAGTTGTCTGCTCCGTCATCAACTCCTCCAGAGCACCTTTAGTAACATCGCGTATTGGTTCGCTTCTAGCAAGAAAATCTCCTTCCAAAGTCTTTGCTCTCTTTGGCTTTTTGCGTGCAGATGGTTGCTTGTGGATGCGCGACCTCTTAAGTTGGGTCAATGTTGTGATCAGGTCCGTGCATTCCTGTGTCTCCACTTCCCCCTATATTTCCATCTCCGTGGACATGTCCTGATCCTCCATGATCTCTTCGGCGGGCGCAGTGGTGGTTTCTGTTGCTGCCTCGGTCGCCTCCCGCTACATGGCCGCTTTTTGTTCTTGGCGCATTATTTCTGCCCATTATTTCAACTTGATTCCCTTCTTCTGATGCTGTGTTGCAACCTTTTCTAATTTGGCCAAGTCCGGGGCGCGCCACTCCGGAGGCCATGCCGCCATTGCCTCGAAAATTGCATCGTCCATTGCAATGAACGGAAGCTTTACCCATGTTCGAGTTGGATCCTTTCGCGCCCGGATATACAGATTATGCATATCCGCCTTGAACTCGGTCGTGCTTTGCAAACTGTTGTATACTGTCGGGGATAACCGCAGTCTGCGGTCAATCCATGTTCGGATACTCGCCTCCATAAATATCCAAAACACCTTGATCTCACGAATCCTCATGGCGTCTTTTGTAGCCCAGAGCAAGTTATACCTCACGGCTTTAGGTAGGTTCTTCTCAATGTTGGGAAATTGGCTTCCCTTCGGTAGCTCCCCTGCAACCAACATAATCGACAAGAGAAACCATGCGTAGTGGAAAGTATTACCTTGCTCCTGGGCTTCCCTACAATTCGTTAAAAATTCGTCGCAGAGAAACTGCGCCCAGTTGAATTGAACCCCCTCTGCACACTACTCCGCGAGCGCAATGATAGATGCTAGCACCTCGTTTGTGTGACATTTCCTCATGAGCTTGCCTTCCAGTAACTGGGTGGTGACGCACACCCCTTGGTCTTTGATACTTTCTATTACATACCCTCGCTTCCGCTTCTCCAGCTTATATTTAGCCTTCATGGCTTCTACGAGACCCATGTCACTACTCGTTCCTACTATGGCTGTAGGATCGTTTCCTTTAGTAGGCAGCTGGGAAATTTGGTGTACTAAATTGGCCGTGATGGGAATCGGTTCCTCTAGCCAGAGATATCCATCATGTATTAGACATAGTAGCTGTCGGATAACAAAAATTGTGATGGCCGCGCGATGATAGTAGGGTATCCACCTTAGATTGAGTAATCCCGCCTTCTCCACACCCCGTAACCACTTCTCCTGCTAAAATTTCTCCACGGTCAATTGGGGGAACTTCTCACTATCCGCGAGGTCCCAATATTCGAACTTGATATTCGGTATCCGACGTAGCGGCAGACTGTCGAACCTTATTTCATCTAGAAGAAGCGGGGTCTAGAGCGTGTTCTTCGTGGCCTCTAGGTCCTTCGGTATCTTGGCCGAACCTTTCCACGGGGAGATGTATGGTGGTAGCGTTATCACAGAAGGTATTTGGGAAACATTTTCCTATTCCTCATTCTGTGCTTCAATATGAGCGATTAGGGCTTATAAATCTTCCTCTTCCTCCTCAGGTTCAGTGGTGATAGCTTTTCCCTTTTCGGTCATTGACAATTTACTGAATCGCAGTGATACCCGGACTGGCCCCATAGTTTGCTTATCTTTCTGGGGTCGCGGCATGCGTGGAGACTTTGGAACCTCTAGGGTAGCGGCCGCTTTTCTAGGCTCCTCCTGAGTCAGATGGGGCTCCTCCGCGAATCTCACTCTAGTTCTAGCAGCTGACATGGTTTCTATCCTGGATTTGCTCGGGTACTTAGTCACGGGTGGCAAGGTAGCTTGGTGCTTGCTGCTCTGTACTGGCTCGAATCTCAAATATCCAAGTGTTGTTTTGAGGCTACCCCAAGGGGTTTTATAGTAATGTTTGAATTTGAATTCGACCATTCCCTCCACTTTTGAGTCATTAATATCTTCTTGGCAGCAGATCTTCTCGTATCTAGCTCTGAATTCTGGTCGTAATGGCTCGCCGCCCACTCCTTTCTGCCGTAAGTCAGACTTCTTGTCATGAATAGTGACATCAATGGTCACCTCCCAGCCTACCCACGTGGCAGCGCAACCTCTTATGCACGACTGCGATCCTGGTGACCTACTGGCCCTGTGCGGAACCTCCTGTCCGCACAACTCTCCTGCAGACTTGTTTATAGTCCCGCACCTTCTCTCAACTGATCGGAGCGCTGAGACTGTGATTTCCACAAATAGTTAGGTAGTCGCACCCCAGGGGTGAGACTTCAACTTCCTTGCTAGCCTGGGTTCCGGGCACCCTTCTCCTACCCTTGTGTCCATTAATGCATCTCGTTCTTCTTTGTATGGTGCACCCCCCAGTTTGGTAAAGTGCCGTCACAGCCATGATAGCAGGGTCGCAACTGTCGCAACTAGCATATCTTCGACTGAGTGACTCCACTCTCGTCTGGTGGGAGAGAAAGTTGCAGAAAGGCAACAAAAACTTGGGTAATCTCGTTTCTTCTTGGTCCAATTTTGTTTCTATATTAAAAAATCAGCTTTATCCTTTGGGTTATCGACAAAAGGATTTAATGGATTGGCAATATTCTAGACAAGAAAGGGTTCAAAATTTACAACACTTCACATAAGTGTTTAGAAGGAAAAGCTTTGAATTTTGATATTTCACTTGATTCACTAGAAACTGTAGCAAAGTATGTTGGTGCTTTACATAGTTACATCAGGAATTCTTTGTTGTTATTTGAGCCTACTACTATTGATGTGGCCAATATGAAGGCCATTCACCTTGAAAGTAGGAGAAATAATGACAAAGAAGAGCAACCAAAGAAATCATCTTTCAAACCTCATAATGGCAAGTTAAAAGAAAAAGGAAAGGGAAAGGACAAGAAGGCAGCTACAATCAAGAAGGAGGAAGGAGCAAATCCATCTTGCACACAGTGCAAGAAGGAAGGCCATGATGAGGGACATTGTTGGAAGTTGCATCTGGAGTTGAAACCAAAGAGATTTGGTGGGAAGAACAACCAAAAGACGATGCAAACTGTACAACAGGTCCTTGGATCCGATTCTGGTGACGAGACATAGATCACATCAATGGGCATATAAGGTACTCTTTTCTTCATGGTAATGAAAATTCTGAATTGCATGCAAGTAAAAGTTCTTCAAACGAGTCTCTTGTTAATGCACGAAAGAGGACTGAATTGTTCCACACTAGAATTATAATGAAACATACTAAAGTGGAACCCTTGTTTGATCGAGGATCACAAGAAAATTTGGTTTTCAAATCCTTGGTTAAGAAGTTAGGGTTAGAGACCAAGCCTCATTCGAAACCCAACCCTCTTTGTTGGGTGTGTGATAAAGCCAAATTACATGTAACCAAGCAGTGTAGAGCTAGATTTTTCATTACATCCAAACTAGTAGATGAGATTGATCTTGATGTTGTACCTTTGGATATTTGTGGCATTGTATTAGGAAGTCCATATTTATATGACATGAAAGCAGTTTTCGTTCGCCATGAAAATAAGTATCATCTCACGAAAGATGAGGTGGAATATATTGTTAGAGCTCATCATGCCAAAATCAGTGCCAGTCTTGTAAGTGTGGGTTAGATGAAGAGAATGATCAATTCCAGCAAAGGGTGCATGTTCATGTTTGTGAGAGAAAAAGATGTAGAGACATTGGAAGCTTTGCAAGGTTGTGATCCCATTCACAAAAGATAACTGTATGAAATTGTTTCTAACTATAATGGGATTTTTTAGGAACCAAGTGGGTTTCCTCCAAAGCATGAGATCCAACATGAGATTCACTTGCAACAAGATGCTCCTTTACCCAACATTGGTATGTACAGGTTGTCAACCATTGAGATGGAGGAGATAAAGAAGCAAGTGCAAGAAATGTTGAACCAAGGGGTAATAAGGCCAATTTATTTTCCATGTGGCTCACCCATCGTGTTGGTGCCAAAGAAGGATGGCACATGGAGGATGTGCATAGACTATAGGGAAATCAAAAAAATAACGGTGAAGAATCAGTACCCTCTCCCTCACATTGATGATTTATTAGATCAATTGAAAAATGTTGTCTATTTCACAAAATTGGACTTGCGCAGTGGCTATCATCAGTTCAGGATTGCAGAATAGGATGTATGGAAGACTGGATTCAAGACAAATAGGGGTTGGTTAAATGGTTGGTGATGCCATTCAGATTGTGCAATGCTCTGACCACATTCATGAGGGTGATGATTGATATTTTCAAACATTTTCTTGATGATTTTGAAATTATGTATCTTGATGACATTCTTGTTTTTAGCAGAACATGGGAATATCATGTGAGTCATGTTAAAAAGGTGCTTGACTTTTTGCAAAAACAAAAATTGTATGTCAAAATATCTAAGTGTGAATTTTGTAAGACCTCTTTGGTTTACTTGGTTCACATTGTCGGAGGTGGACAATTAAAAATAGATCCTTCTAAAATTGATGTGATTGTAAAGTGGCCTAAACTCACCAATGTTACAAAGGTTCGTAGCTTTTTGGTTGCAGTACAATACTGGAGAAGGTTCATTGCCAACTTATCTATCATTGCATCCCCCTTACATGCATTGACAAGTGTGAAGAAAACTTTTTAGTGGGGAGTAAAGCATAAAAAATCCTTGATACACTGAAAGAGAAGATCAGTACCGCACCCGTTTTGGCCTTACCTAGCCTCCAACAACCTTTTGAGATCAAGACAGATGCCATCGGCTCTGCCATGGGAGCAATGTTGATGCGATAGAGGAAACAGATATGTTACCATTTAGAGACATTCTCCCAAACTGTTGTGAACTATCCCACATATAACAAGGAGTTGTATGCCTTGGTTCAAAGCGTGAAGAAGTGGAAGCACTATTTGATTGGCAAGGAGACCATCATTCACGCAGATCACCAGCCCTTGCAGTACCTCCTACTGCAAACCAAGCTTCAACAAGCACGTTATTTCAGATGGATGGGATTCCTCCAACAGTTTCACTTGGTAATAAATTGCAAGAAGGCCACCAACAACAAAGTGGCAGATATGCTTTCTCGCCCTCCTATTTTTGTGTCTATAGTTTTGCAAAATTATTCTTTATCTTTTGAAAGTTATGTTGAACAGTCTAATGATGACGATGATTTTAAGGAGATTTATGGAAATCTGACTCATGGATCACACGTGAATAATTACTATTTGAAGGGAAAATTGTTGTACCACCTTGGCAAACTTTGTGTCCCCACTAATGAGAGAATACATGTAATCAGAGAGGCACATACCTCTCTTATGTCATGTCATTTTGGTGTAGGGAAAACTTTGTGTCATTTCCAGAGGTTTTGTTATTAGCCTCACATGGAAAATATTGTGACTCGATATGTAAAGGGATGTGTGTTGTGTTTAGTTAGCAAACCCACTAATACAAAATTAGGGCGATACACACCGCTCCCTATTCCGAGTCATCCATGGGAAAGTGTGTCAATGGATTTTGTTGGCGGTTTGCCTTTGTCTAGGAGAGGTCATGATTATTTGTATGTCGTTATGGATCGATTTAGAAAAATGTGTCTTAATCCCTTGTAAAAAGAAGATCACTACAGAGCAGACTGCTCATCTCTTCTTCCAATTTGTATGGGTCCACTTTGGGCTTCCCACATCCATTGTGTCTGACCACGACTCTTACTTTCTTGGAGAGTTTTTGATGAGTTTGTGGATAGTCGTGGACATAAAGCTGAAGAGGAGCATAACATTTTATCCATAGATCGACAGAAAAATTGAGGTTGTCAACCGCACAATGATGCATTTACTTTGAGGTTATTGTGGCAAGCATCCCAAGTTGTGTGATGAGAAACTTCCTTATGTACAACATGCATACAACCGGGCAGTGCATTCATCCACTCAGAGCTCACCGTTCAAGACATGCTTTGGATATTTTCCAAAGGATCCGTTAGACATGGTCTTTGGGAGAGATGAAGATTCCAGTGGGTAAGATGACAGGGAAAAAGCACGGAAGTTCATTAAGAAAATTTCGATGATTCACCCAACAGTGTAGGAGTAGTTGGAGAAAAATCATGCTCAATACAAATCTCGACATGACAAACATAGGATCAATCACCAATTCCAGGTTGGCGACAGAGTGTGGCTCCACATTAACCAAGACAGGATGAAAGGGGAAGGAAATAAGTTGATACCAATCCGATATGGCCCATTCACCATATTAGAAAACATTGGATACAATTATTTTCATCTTGATTTGCAAGCATACATGCAAAATGTACTCAGTGGTGAACATTGAAAACTTGAAGCTTTATGAGCCTACTTCGATGATGGACACCAAAGAGGTTGGATAGGTTCCTACAGTGGATGAATTTTGACCTAAATACTTGGACAAGCTACTTGAGGATATCATTCTCGACAGAATCACTAGGACTTGATGACGGGGAGACATGGAGTACCTTCATATTGGTTTCAAGGTAATGCATCCAAGTAAGGCTCGATGGATTGAAAAAGAGAAAGTGAGGGAGAAATTCCCTCACTTGCTAATTGACAGATAAATCTTTTGGCAGCCCAAAAGATCATTAGTCGGGAGGAATGATCTAGGTGGCTCTAGAAGTGCTCAAGATTTAGAAATGGTTCAAAAATAAAAGTCATTAGATTGAAGTGAAACCAGGGTTAGATCGAATATCTCAATGCGAGATTTCCAATGGCATGAATGACACCTTAATCCATGTTCGTATGTGAAAGTTACGACCGGTCAATTTTTTGTCAAACTAGGCCTAGTGGGATTCACTAAAGAGGAAACAATTTGACATTACTAGCACATGAATTTCGGCTAATGGAATAGGCGAATTCGTTGCCTCTTTAATTTTGCGGTGACCCTAAAAATTTGGTGGAAAATTTTCAACCAATGTCTTTTAATATATAAAAAAAGTAAAAATAAAAATATGTATGAGTTGGTTGGACGGCAGTCAAACCCGGCCAACCGAGCCCCAATAGCCACAATCCATTATTATAATGGTCATTTCAATGACTACCAAAAGGGAGCTGGTGGGGGTCGAACTTGCAATGTGCGAACCCATATATATATATATATATATATATATATATATATATAATATATATATACAAACAACACAAAATTGAAATGATTGTCGTTATAACATAGCCATGGCATGCCATAATGGGAAGGCCCCCGAGTTGAACCTCGGGACCTCCCCAACCAAAATATTATTTTTTCTTTAGCCAACCAACAGGTTATTCACCCATGTGTTGGAAGCTTCATTGCTCCTTCACAATATAAATTTTAATCATTTGCTTGATGGGGAGGAGGCAAACTCAACCAACGGGAGTCAAGAGGCCGAATTACAAGCGGAACTAGGTGCACATCCACGCTGAAACTGCACCACGGAGGGCCTGGATTTCGAGAAATATACCTAGGTAATATTGGGAGAATATTTTATATGGAATCTTGAGGGAATCTAAAGATTCATTAGAGATACATAAGTCCCATGCTCATAATAGGGTCAATTTTATATTCACTTGACCCGATTACATGTGATGAATCCAATGGTGATGTTCCTTTCTATAGCTGAGCTCCGCATTTTCAGATCATGCCAGAAAATAGAGGTATAAGGGTCATTCATGTAATTAATTGTAATTTGATTTCTACTGTTATTTAATGAAAGAGACTTCCCCACATTGAGCAAGGCCCGGAGACATAGCCCACACTGGGTGAACTCTATAATCAAATATTCTTGTGCCTATGATCTCATGGTTGCTTTTGATTTCTGCTTCTTTTCATGTGTTTATGCTCTTTGGTTACATGCTCTTTTATATGCAATTGTGTATGCATCGATGGAGTAAAATATTTCGATCAATTGTTAAGGCCTAAACTAGAATTCCAACTAAATAAGATTGAAAATTCAAGAGATGGAAAAGATAATTGTAAACATCCATAATTAGATTGCACATAGCATGTACACCCATTATATTACTCGGGTTGTTAATAATACATTGAAATAGAGAAAAAATTCAAAGGTTTTGGGAAGTAAAATTAATTTCTTTTATGAATAAAAGCAATTGATCAAAAGCTTCAAAATCAAAACCTTGAACTCACCATTTTACTCCTTTGAAAGATTTATTGAAGAATGAATCTAGCATTGACATCTTGCTTCAAGATGCCACCAAAATCCTTAAAAACTACAAAATCCAAATCAAAGGGGTGGTTATCTTCTCTCATTTAAGAGGGGCATGTTCAATACCAGAAGTCAAGCTATCCTAAATATAAATCAAAGGTAACCCACCTTCTATATCCTACCTCCTGATTTAAAATTTTTCTATCTTTAAGGGATAGGGGATGGAGGGAACTTGTTAGAAAATGGAGAGGGTGTGGCTAGAGTTGGAATTTCAAAACAGATTCACCCATCAAATTTGATAGTTTTCACACTTCCTCGATCCATTTTTGTAGTTTCAAGGAAGGATCTTGACAGATTTGGATTTACAAATTTTTAATTATATTTGGTAGGCAAATAACCACATTATAGACAATTTTCTCGTCAAATTAAATCCTTGGGCATGGTGCTAGTTTGAAAATGCAAAATGAGCAGTATGATTTGGTTTTAATGCATTGCAACATTGGTAGGTGGACATCAGGTCGAATGGGAAAGGTTGTGATGAGCTAGACAATCCATGCAGCTAGATTAATGACAAAGGTCCATGTCAGTGGTTGGTGAAAATGTTTCTAGGAAAGATAATGAAGGTCGGCAGAGTTAGACTGACTGGAGCACTTAAGATTGTTGGCAAACAATCAAACATTTGAGAAAAACACCATTAGGGATGGAATCTCATGAGAAATTTTCCGGTCATAGGGAATTTTTACCGTATTTGACATTCATAATTTTTTAATGACTATTTATCCCGACATGTTGTAATTGTGCAAAATATATTATTGATAATTTACATTTTTATAAAAACATCATTAATACCCATTCCCATTAAGCCAAGGAAATTTCCAATATCTATAGTCACAGTTGTAGACATCATCCAAGGGGATAGACTAGACATGTCATGAATTTCAAAGTTACTTACCTGGATATTCACCCACCTAGCCTATCATCCTACATATGAATATCAGATACCTTGCAAATCTGGTTAACCTGGCACGTCCTTCAAAGATACCTTGCAAATCTGGTTAACCTGGCTCGTCCTTCAAACAACATGGTGAGGACTCAGAATGAGGGACCATGTCTAAACAGGTAAGATAAAATTATTGCATGATCAGGGCTCAGAATGAGGGACCATGTCTAAACAAGTAAAATAAAATTATTGCAGGGGATGGTATGACATTCAATAGGCACACAAACATCATTAATACAAGACAATGAGAGGTGTGAGGGAGTAGCTCAATTCATTCATTTAACTCCCTTTTTCATGTCAATCCTAACGCAACCCATATGCAATCACAACCGACCATAATAAGCTTTGAAATTTTTTTGTTGCTGCATTCAAAGAAAAATAGGATTATAAGATTTTTTCCTCCATAATGGAATTGCACCTTTACAAGGCAGAAAATATGAAAGGCCCCTGTATATTCTAGCTAGGCTTGTCCAATATTTTGCAGGTTTTTAAAGGATTTGTTGGCATAAGTTGACATGAACGATCTGATCAGAGCCCCTAAGGATTTTTACAGTGGTGTTTTTTATCGGCAACCAATATTTACAATGTGATTTGGTATTTAATACACCTTACACCATATATGTGTGGGCATAATGATGTGACTGCTACTTGGTCTCCCATGATTTTTTGGCAGCTACACTCCACATCTTTCCAGGAAGCTCAGCTCCAAGCTGTCACACGGTAGATAAGACAATCCAACATACTCATTCAATGCAAACTTGATGCCGAAAATTTCAAAATTCAGATGTTATCTCGCACCTGAGGTGGCTGCGAAATTTTTGAAATGAACCCATGACAAAAATTTTGAAAATCCAGAAGGGTCTCTCTTCACATCATCGCCTTCTAGAGAAGTCAAAATATTTGGTAAATCAGGGAGGGATCATACTACTAGTCATTTGTATGACAAACGATCGATTGTATAATAGGCAATCTGAATGCCATTAGATTTGATTTCAGGTGGTTCTTTTTAATTTCAATTTATTAGTACAACTTGTGATTATTACGTTGAATTTTCGAACTTAGTATGTATTATCTTTGCACTACACAATTTGATTCTCCTGGGGACTCAAGTATTTTCACCATCGATTGGATCTATGAACATGCCAGAAGTAGCAGCGAAAACATTGCCAAATACCTTCTGTAAGAAAAAATGGTTGAAACTTAGGGTTAACGTCAAAACCACTACTGGCGATTTATTTATTTTGGATGATAAATGGCCAACTATTTCGATATTTCCCTCACCTCACCGTTTCACTAATTTTACATTGCATTGTTGAATTATGTATCGTGTATTGTTTAAAGGATATTTTATGTCACTAAATCTTCTACACAACCTTTCTCTCACGCTCCTATAATGTGTTTCCTTCAGAGCATATAACACAGTTTCTTCACAATCGTACCCTCCTATCTCCATCTTCCATCCAGACTCTTTTTATCTACATTGTGTAGCTAGAACTTTTACTACAACATTTTTTTACTCATAGAAATTTGTCATAATCCTGTTGTGTCCATAGAAAGTTTTCATACAACGTTTCTTTTTTTCATCTATCGTGTGCATAGAAATTTTACACACATCGTTTTTTTGTTGTTGTTGTCATTTTCATGTGTTGGGTAAGACTTTTAACTCTTGCATAAGGTTGATGGTTAACTTTGCCTACATGTCTGTCTTAACTAACCTTGATGATATGTCTCAAAGTCCTCTCCATGAAAACCATGATGATATGTCTCAAAGGTCCTCTCCATGAAAACTATGGTATTGTGCATTCCTAAAATAAATGGAATGTCTTACTTTCTATAGTGTTCGTGTAAAACATGTGTTATACTATAATTTTTTTAAATTAATGAAAAAACTAATTGGTGAAACCATATTTCTCATCATGTACTTCATTTCAATAATTTTAAATTCACTATATGTACTCCATTTTAATAAATATGTGTCTGAAATATAAGTGATATATATATATTTTTAAATAATTACATATACTTCATTATTAAATGTGTCTAAAACATCAATGATATATATTTTCATTATTTTTCCCAAAATGTAATTTTATAAATAGTGAAAAATTATTTGAGATAACATTTTCTTTGCCGATCCACTTATTGCCTCAAGAGGTGTACCTCAAAATATGTGCTTCTTATATAGATACATTATCTTTTATATATATACATATATATAACAAAGAAAAATTTATTAAAACTCTATGTAAGGTATATAGTTATACAATAAAGTTATAAAAGAGTAGAAGTTAATGTTTTTGTAATTTTCAAAAAGTAAGATCTAAAGAATAACAAAATTCAATACTTTCATATAATATAATTGAAAAAGAACATTGGGTAGTGGTGAGGTGAAAATCAATCTCGCATTTTTGACTTATTTATTTCAAATAATGGGGGACTCATTATTTGGCTAAATTGTCTTTTAATATTTTTTATTTATTTAAGTGTCTACAATTTTGCCAAATTTTCATTTTTATTGGATTTCTATTTTGATTGTTTCATTGAGTTTGACTTTTCGCGAGATTTCCATTGACTCTCGTTTCATCTCATTTGGTTACCTGGTTTGCAGATGACGCTTCCCCAAAGTTTGATGATTTTTACCACCACGGCTAAAAAATGTACAAAATGTATATTATTTTAATTTTTGTAAATAAAGCAGTAATTGATTGTAAATATTGATTCCTAGTTAATTTCTACTAATTAATTCATTTTTCGCTAACGGTCCTACAAAATCACAGCAGCCAAATTGTAGAACAATTAAAACTGTGTGTTATCGGATTGCAAAAGTTAATTTAAATTTAAATTTCAATAAAAGTTTCGAGATCCAAAATCCCAAAAATTTAAGTAGCTGTAGTTTTCTAATGTTACCGAGACTTTTTAACATTAATTCGTTGTAGTTTATGGGCAGGTCCCACTCCACATGGTCCTCCTCTCCCACTTCACACCATACCTTGACTCATTTTTGGCACATGTTTTAGTCAACACATTTTATATTGCAATATTGGAACCTCGAGACAGTTGAATATCGGAGGCACATAACAAAAACATTGCAATATTCCCGATGACCGATATTATTAAACACTCTAATTCCACCTTGAGACCTCGAGACTCTTTCATAAAACCTTTGATATTCCAAATGTCGATATCCATACTCTCTCATATATCGGACCTTGGAGAATAGTTATATCATAACTCTATTTTAATGAACCTCTGATATCCCAATTCTCCGATGCTCCGATATCGATCCAAAGCGTGAAGGGGCTAAAACACGTTGATTATTTTTTAGAAGGGTTAAGTATTTATGTATGGAGTTATGTTATAAGTTTGATGTTGTGGGTATAATGAAAATATCCTCTTTAATGCCTCCACGTTATAACATATAACAGAGCCCTTATGACTCCCACTTAGTCTCACCATGGTTCATCCATGTGAGACCAAAGCCACTCATGGCTCATAGGTTGAGCCAAAAAGCCACTCTGGCCCATCCATATGGGACAAACAGCCACTAATGCCACATGTCCCAGTATACTTGTAATATTAATTAATTATTTTAATTTTTTGTAATAATAATTAATAATATATTTTTTTATTAAACTAAAATTAAAATAATTTGTAATTTATTTAAATTTTTTAATTAATTGTATATCATTAATTAATTAATTTTATAATTGTAATTAAATTTAATTTAATTATACAACTAATTAGAATTAGAATGTTTAATTAAAATGTCCAATTTTGGCCTAGGTAGAAAATTATTCTAGAACTTTAACAATTTTGATACTTCAACTTTGGAAGCTCATAAGTTCAGTTTTACTTGACCAAATGAGGCCCAGGATGACTCGTTAGATAGATAAAATCATGGAGAATATCTTTGAAGTTGTTTCATTACCTGTTATGCTATTGACATGTGAAAAATTCCACAATACCATAAATGCGAAGAAATATAGCCCAAAACACAGAATAAAATGAGAAAAACAACAAGTATTTTATTGTTCAGAAATAGATTCAATGTTCACTTGCCTCTTCAAGAGGGAAACCTCCAGTAGAGTAGAGCTCAATTTAAATAAGAATCAATGATCTTTCCTTTACTAACTAAGACTATTTATAGCTAAATGACATCCAAAACCCTAACTACTAGTGGTCCATTGCATAACACATGTTAACCACTTTATTTATTAACTATGGCCCATTTACAACTAACTATGGTCCATTTTCTCTAATGTGGGTCAACCACTTACAATAATTAATGTGGCATTTATTTACTCTCTAACTAATTATGACTATGACTTGGCCCATTGGTCTTATTACATAAATAAAGGGGTTAGGGTTGGACCATAACATGCCCTCCCCAATGAAAAGCAACATTGTCCTCAAGGCTGAAGCTGCGGAAACTGCTGAAGAATAGTGGCTGTTTCCTAGGTCACATCTTCTGGAGAGGTGTCTTTCCACTTGACGAGGACTTCCTTGATTGTGCGGCCACGGAGATGTCTTTCACGGGTATCGAGGACCTATTCTGGTTGGAGCCAGAGTGAGCCTTCCTCATCCAATTTGGGTAGACTGGTTTGAATTTTGCATTTGTTCCCTACCACTTTCTTGAGGCATAATACATGGAATACCGGATGGATTTTTGAAGTTGGTGGCAAGGCTAGTTTGTATGCGACTACTCTAGTGCGTTGAAGTATCTGATAAGGTCCATAGAATTTTGGTGCTAGTTTCTAGTAGCCCTTTTCTTTGAGAGATGTTTGCTTATATGGTTGCAGTCACAGGAATACCTGATCCCCTTCTTGAAATGTGCACTTGGAACAATGTTGGTATGATTGTTGCTTCATTCAATTCTGAGCTTGATGTAGATTTCGGATGGATTTTTGAAGTTGGTTTGTAGGCGACTACTCTAGTGCGTTGAAGTATCTGATAAGGTCCATAGAATTTTGGTGCTAGTTTCTGGTAGCCCTTTTCTTTGAGAGATGTTTTCTTATATGGTTGCAGTCATAGGAATACCTGATCCCCTTCTTGAAATGTGCACTTGGAACAATGTTGGTTTGCTTGTTGCTTCATTCGATTCTGAGCTTGATGTAGATTATCTTTGAGATGAGCTATCATGGTGGCCCGGTTCTGTAGGAGTTGATCAACTACCTACACCTTAGAACATCTAGGGATATAAGAAATATGTGAAGGTGGGAGTTGGCCATACACTACCTCGTATGGGGTCATCTTGGTGGCTTCATGATAGTTAGTATTATACCACCATTTAGCTAAAGGTATCCACTATACCCATTAATGCTGCTTTTTAGAAGTGAAGCACCTTAGATATGTCTCCAAACATTTTTTGACTTCTTCTGTTTGACCATCGGTTTGGGGATGATAAGCGGTACTTAGTTGGAGTTGCGTGCCTTGTAGCTTGAAAATTTCTTGCCAAAATTTGCTAGTGAAGGTGGGGACATGATTAGACACAATGGAAGTCGACATGCCATGCAGTTTGAAAATCTGGTCCATGAAAGCTTGAGCCACCAAAGTGGGGGTAAATGGGTGGGGTAGAGCACAAAAATGAGCATATTTAGAAAGTTTGTCCACAACCACCATGATGATGGATTTGTTGCCCAACTTTGGGAGACTAGTGATGAAATCTATGAAAACATCTGTCCAGGCAGAGCCAAGAAGTGGTAATGGTTATAAGGTTCCTGGTAACTTGATTGTTTCTCCTTTGTTGCGTTGACACACATCACATTCAACTACAAAAGTAAGAATGTCATTTTTCATGCCAGTCCAAAAGAAAGAACGACGAGCACGAGCATAAGTCTTTTGAAATCCTGAATTCCCTGCGGTTGGAGATGAGTGCAACTCTTCCAAAATGCAGGTTTTGAGGGTGGATGTTGGTGATATAACTACTCGATCCTAGTAGCGAAGAATATCATCCTTCCAAGAGTAGTCAGCTATGGAATTAGGATATTATCTCAAGTTATTAATAAGTTGGGAGAGAGACGTGTGTGAGAACGATTCCTTGCGGGCCTCTTCAATCCAATCTGGTATGGGAAGAGAGATTGATAGCAGGGTTCTTTCATCCTCAAATTGGCGCGATAAAGCATCAGCTACTACATTGTCACACTCTTTCTTGTAAATTATCTCATAATCATATCCCAGCATTTTGGACAACCATTTTTTGTGGAGATGATAAATGTTGCTCCAAAAAATATTTTAGGCTTTGATGGTCCATGCGGATTTGGAAACGTCGCCCCAATAAGTATGGTCGCCACATGTTTAATGCATGTAAGATGGCCATAATTTCTTTCTCATAGGTAGATTGACCCAGATGTTTTACACTTAGTTGTTGGCTGGTGAAGGCTAATGGTCAACCTTCTTGCATTAATACAACACCAATACTAGTATCGAAAGCATCACATTCAATCAAAAAATATTTGGTGAAGTCTGGTAGAGCCAATACAAGAGTGGAGCGCATGGCCTGTTTGAGAGCCATGAATGTCTGCTGAGCTGCATCAGTCCAAAGAAATGAATTTTTCTTGAGAAGATTAGTGAGGGGTCTAGTAATCCGACCATAATTGCACACAAATTTGCGATAGTTACCAGTGAGACCCAAGAATCCCCTCAAACTCTTCAAAGTTTTTGGTTGGGGCCAATCTTGCATTGCCTGTATCTTTTTTGGATCAAACCTCACTCCTTCATGACCCACAATGTGTCCCAAATACTCGACTTCTTCCACGCCAAAAGAGGACTTGGACAACTTGACAAACAATTTGTGATTTTGAAGTAGTTGCAAGATGAGGTCTACATGTTAAAGATGTTTGTACTAGGTTAGGCTATATATGAGAATGTCATCAAAGAAAACGAGGACAAATTTTCGGAGATATGGTTTCAGCAGGTGGTTCATGAGGCTTTGAAAAGTAGATGGAGAATTATAGAGACGAAATGGCATGACCAATTCATAATGGCCTTCATGAGTTTGGAAGGTAGTCTTGGGAATGTCTACTGCCTTCATGTGTATTTGGTGATAGCCAAAGCGAAGATCTATCTTGGTAAAGAATTTAGCGCCATGTAGTTCATCAAGAAGATCATCAACAACCAGAATAGGAAATCTTTCTTTGACAATGAGCTTGTTGAGGGCCTGAAAGTCTGGACACATGCACCATTCACCATATTTATTTAGCACCATGACCACTGGTGATGAATAAGGATTGATGTTGGGACGAATAACACTAGCTTCAAGGAATTCCTTGATGTTTTTTTCAATTTCATTATTTTGGGTGAAAGAATATCGGTATGGGTGCACATTAGGTAGTTGGGCCCCCGGGACCAAAGGGATGATATGATCATGTTCACCCCTAGAGGGTGGAAGCCCTTTCGGTTTGTCAAATACCTGTTGGTGGTAGTCTAAGACCTGTTGCATCTCAGGATGAATATGAGGAGGAGTGGAGTCAATGGCCCGAATGGCATTAAATTGGGTGATGACTCCGTGATGGCCCTTTTTCAAAAGCTTTTCCATTTGATGCAACCTAGAGTCCACGTAATGTGTGAATGTGGTCGTTCTTCTTAAAGATTATATATAACTCCTGGAAATCCATTGTGATTGGACCTAGTGCACGAAGCCATTCATCACCCAAGACAATGTCACAACCATCCATTTCAATAGCAAACATATGGGTCTTTAGATGGTAGTCTCCCATCTAAAGTTTAATATTTTCACAATGGCCTTCATGTTTCATGGTCCCCCCATCGACAATAAGGACTTGGAAATTAGAGACTTCCCGCACAAAATAATGAACATCTTCAGTGACTCACTTATGGATAATGTTATGAGTGCTGCCACTATCAATCAATACCACTACTTGTCGATGTTTAAGAAAGCCTCAGATTTTAAGAGTTTGAGGCGAAGAAATGCCCGCTAAAGCATGTAGTGAGATAATTGGTTCATCTGGCATAGCTGTGAGATCATTGTACGATTGGGTTTCCTCAACTTTGTCCTCGGGTCCACCAAGGGTTGGGGCTTCCTCAGATGAGCTGTTATTAGTAGCATCAATTTGAAAGAATTTTAGTTCGTTTCATTTATGCCCCGAGGAGTATTTTTCATCACAATAGTAGCACAATCCTTATTTTCTTCTTTCAGCCATTTCTGTTGGAGACACATTTTGAACGTTAAGTGTTTGGTTAGTGCCCCGAGCCTGGGTGGGATGCCCCTTGGTTACGAAATTTGGACGAGTGGTCTAGGAAACTAAGGCAAGTTCCACCTTGATGGCCTTTTTAGAGGTGTCCATCCACGTAGCTGGGTGGTGCATCCAAACATGGGCTTGGATGGATTCTTTGAGACCACTGATGAAACACTCCAAATACAATTCATCTACTAGAACGTCAGTTCTGATGGCAAATATCTCAAAGGCTGCAAGGTAGTATTTTATTGTTCCTATCTGCTAGAGCTTAGTGAGAGGACCCAAAAAATTAGATTCACTGTTAAAGCGGTCACATAGGGATTTTGAGAACATGTTCCAAGTTATGTTCCCGAGATAACATTTTTGATGCCACTGCCACTATTTCCATCTCTCTTGGTGCAAGTAAAGGGCTCCCACATGTAGTTTAGTTTGATATTCGCAGATATCATTAAGGGAGAAATATTATTCCATTTGTGCTACCCATACTGCAAGATTAGAGCCATCAAATTTGTACATGTCCTGGTTGGGTGGCCGAGGATGGGAATGTTGGTAATTTCCATGGAAGTGAATGTGATGGATAGATTCTCCTTCGAGGTGTTCATCAACACTATGCTCCTCCCGATGAGGCCTCTGCATCATATTGGTGAGCATTGAAAGCTGTGAGGTAATTTGTTTCATATTGCCTTGGAACTCATACAACCTTTTTTCAAGGCTCTCGATCTTATCATAGGACATGACTTGAGATTTGGTACCTACCATACACAACCCCATTCAATTACTTAATAGTAGTCTTCTTGGAAATATGGTGAGCTCAGGAATCTATTAGCGGGGATCACTTGAAGTCACTTCGGAAAAATTTGGGACCGCCAAAAAATTGAGGTTGACAAGTGAATGGTACCAGCTTGTCGTCCTGAAGCTTATGGGACAAGTCTCTTGCAAGCATCCGAAAGTAGTTTTACTCCCCACTGATCAATACTGTATTGACCGAATTCCAGAAAACTTGATCCTTCCGAATGTCCTGTGAAAATAAGGCCCGGACTATAGTAGTAGCAAGCCTCACAACGAAAATAGTCTGATCGGAACTATGAAACCCCAACTGTTGAATGTGAGTTTCATGGTGGCCTCAGAACCCCAACTATTGGATCTGATTTGTACGATGACGACAGAACCCCAACTATTGGATCTGATTTGCACTGCGGTGGGAGAACCCCAACTGCTGGATCTGATCTCAAAGATAAGGTAGTGGGTGATCTTCAGATAGCGGAGGGAACTATGGTCACAAAGGAGTGTCAAGTGCTACAAATCATAATATAAATATTAGGGTCCTATAATTTATAGGATCAAATGATGATTGAATGATTTCTTTCAGTATTTCAGATTGTAAATAATATTGCATACTGCAAATGATTTCCAAAAAAAGATATATAAATGAAAATAAAAAATGAAAAGAGGGTATATAAATAGAAAAAATAGAAAAGAAAGAAATGATAAAAAAACCCCACAAAAAATGAATAAATGTGAAAGTGATGCCTGTTGAAGTGCCATTGATAGTACAATAATTTTGTAAAAAATAAATCCATGAAATTGTGTGCAGCTTGTCTAAAATGCCACACTACCTTTTTGTTTGAAACATACAATTTAATCATGTTCAAGAAAATTTCAATTTATGTCAATTAGATTAGAGTGAATAACTTAGCCAAACAATGTAATCTTGGCTAAGATTAGATAGGTAGAATAGGTGAATAAATTAATCCAATAGTTTAATCTGGATTAATGCAGTTTTTAGATTAGTTTAGTTGTTTGAATAGATATTTTTAGTCCTTTAAAATGGAAAAATAAATCAGGGTTTTCACTTTTAAATGCACCCTAATTGGTTTAATTTACATTAGTTTATGAAAATTTGATTTATTATGTAAATGGTTAAATATCGTCATTTGTCCAAAGTCAGACCTTATTGTAAAAAATATATCCGCCCGAGATATGATGTGGGACCATTGGCGCTAAACGCCGCACACCTCTCCACGCCCGATCATGATCATCTTTTCATGCAACAGCTCTAAGGCTTTTTCGGACAACCCCCCCGCTATGTTCTCTTTAACGGCGGCGGGGGGGGGGGGGGTTCGAAAGGGTGGTTTCCCCGCCACTACATGTCCTTCCCTCCTGATTTAGGATCCCCCCCTCTAATACCATAAACTACTACGACCCCCATATGAAAGTGGTTTCCTTGATCCCACCATAACCCACAATTTCACTTCACGTCAACCTCCACTTCCGCTTGACGTCACCCTCCACTTCCACTTCACCTCCACTCCCCTACTACCACGTATCCCTTCCACCTATCACTTCCCGCCAACGGTCCCGTGCCTCTGTCTACCTATCCCTTGCCGCCACATCCATGACTATTACACTTTTCCATTGCAGCTCCCTCCCATTGCCTCCATCTCGTTGTTGAGTAAATGCAACTCCCACATAGCCATTTGGCCAACGATCTCGCTCCATGTGTAAAGTTATAAAGCTTTGCTTTGTCCTGCGATCATGTCCTTTTCTTACTTTCCTACTATTACACTACTCCCAAGCCCACTATTTTCTTGTCTATTAATGACTGCCCACAAAGGAATTCCGTCCAAGTTTTTCCTGCGAAATTAATATTCACCCTCTACGAATCCCGTCTGTCATCCTTTGTAATTTCATTCTCTTACCACGATGGCCCCAAAAACTACCACTGTGGTAAACCCCATGCTCTCTCCCCCTGTGGATTTAGACCACATCCCCCTAGCTGACTGAGATTATAAAATCACTGAAACGCAGTGTGAATTCGACCTTTTGAATTACGTTGTTGGTTCGTGACACTTACCTTGACTAGTATGACGAGATTAACCTATGGTAGTCTAGACTACCCCTATTTGTTCCCCCCCAGTCCTACTATTTACTTGAATTCTTCCTCAAGTGCCATGTATCTTATCTCTTAAGTAAGAGGGCTATCATCTCCCCTAATGGTGAAATCCTTTTCACCATTACCTCTGAAAGTATAAACCAAATGTTGTAGGTCCCATACAGTGACTCCCTCACTCCCTTTTCCCTTGAAGATCTTAAAGAAATCTATCAGAAACTCACCTTTCCCTAGAGAGCCAAGATTTTTGAGGTCTTCCTCCCAGAAAATTCTTAACACTCCAAGAAGAATCCCCCTTATCTCTCTTCTATTTTCCCTCAAAAAACCAGACATATTATCTTTGTCTTGTCCTGCCTACTTGGTTATTTTTTAGATGAATGGGTAGATGAGCCTATTTTAGGATTCCTATCCACCCTTTCTACAGAAGAAGGACTATCAGTCACCTTTGACTATGGTCACTTCCTTGCAGATATAATTGATGAACAATTCATTCAGTTTTTAACTGAAGAAATGTTAAGATATTCTTCCATTCTTATGTACATGTTCATTTTCTTCTAGACATACAGGTTTCCCTTTGCAGTGCATAAACTCAATCAACAAGGACAACCTTAGTCCATTATTTTATGGACCTCCATGATTAGAAAGAAATCATAGGAATACAATTTTAAAGAGTTTATTGATCAGTTTGTGTATCCAACAACTTGTTTGCTGAGTGGCTAACAGATTCCAAGAATCAGTGAGGATATTAAGAAAGTGTTGCATCTCAGTGAATAGGTGAAGATAGGAGATTGGTATCTATACCAGTCATTTACAGAGATCAGAGTTTATGGCTCAGAGTTGCCACCATATAAGCTGCTCAAGTACCTTCCAATCAGGATATTTTCCTTGGAGTACATCAGGAAAATAATCCAGTCAGAAAAAATCCATTTTGTGGCAGCCAAGAAGAAGTCTCAATTCAGAATTAAGAAACAGATAAGACCTTTTATCTGTAACAACAGAGCAGCAGGAGAGGAAGCAGACCTCATGCTGAAACAAATGAATTTCCCTCTTAAATTCACATGGTCTTATGACCTTGTTGATGGTGTTGGACCCGCCAACATGCAAGGGGATCTCCCCGGTAAGAAGTCCCAATTAGACCTCAAATCGTTTGGTGTAGGAGTCCCAGTAGTGGGTCGTAAAGCAATGCCTTGACCGCAATGTCGCACAGAGGCAAGTAGGATAACTCTATTGGTAGAAAGGGTGTGACCATTGCAGTGAGTCAAGGAAGGTGCATGAGAGGTTCCAACACAAGTGGGTTGAGATGAGTGCGCCCATTGGTAACCTGTAATAGTACGCAGCTGGGAAGGGAACACACGAGAAAAGATGTATCACAAGCTGGAAAGCAGGTTAGTCGGAAAATCCAAAGTGATGGTTAAACCAACAACACATCTACAACAAGATTCATATAATTTCATTCAAAATAGTTCATACACAACTACATAAGTTAAACAACATACATTGCTATAGCAACCAGAGCAGTCCAACTATAATAACAACATATGCATGAAAATGTGCTGGATCTTATTATATAAAGAAGTTTAAGTTCCAATCATATAATACATCCATGTAAACCCGCTAGACCCAACAATGGGATGTTACAGGAACATCCACTTGCTCCTCTAAAAAGATGTACAGAATTCGTGCAGTGGAGAGGCCAAGGCGTGTTACAATACTGTCCAAGCTCTTTCCAAGATATTCTTAATAGAAGCTTGGCTGACCAAAAGCCTATACAATGAGTTATGAGGTTCTATTTATAGCAAAGAGTGGGGTGACCCTTGACATTACCCTTTATGACAGTTCATCTACCCTCATGACTCTTCATCTACTCTATGACTATTACACCCAACTATTGACACTTAAACTTCCACTTGACATGACGTTACATTACAATGCACATGTGCTCAATGGCTTGAGCGAGCCATGCAAGACATCAATGACACTCGGTCCATTGTGGTGTGACCAACTCTTTGACATGCTTATGATGGTGAAGTTGGTGAGCTAATGCCAAGCTTGGTCATCCGTGATGGTGTGCATGCACCCCATGGTGACATCTTGCTGAAGCAAACCCTTGCCTATGTTGCAACCGGTGAATTGGTTCAACTCCTTCATCTAACTCATCTGCTAACATGTGCATGGTATTCTTGGGTGTGGCTGAACTGGCAACACACTGATGCATAATGTCCGTGCTGATCTTCAAGTGTGTGTTGGTGGTCATGCGCATCAACTTGCCGAAGTACATGTTCAACTCCAATTGGACTTGCTTATTGTCTTCGCCATGGTGAGTGTGCTAAATGGGTTGAATTGCGTGCGTGCACAAGATGACATGCATGCTGCTGAATCCCTTGCATGCGATCGACAACAATGCTCACCATGTCTGCTTCATGCCAGCTGCTGGGCTGGATCTTTAACTTGTACGGGCGCAGTTTCATCCGTGAGTGCATGTTGTGCCCACTACTGTTCCTGTTCCTGCAGCAACTCATTCGTCTGTCTGTGGAGCTTCATGTTTTTCCTTGAGTTACTGCTTCAACACATGCAACTCCTTCTTTCTTCCATTCTTTGTCTTCGCATGATCTTCATATTGCGCCGTCACCTCATAGCCTGAGTCTCCAAAGTTTCTTTCATCATTAGTGGATCTGCTTGAGCTTGCAACTTTGTTCCACCTTTGTGTTTTCAACAATATTCCTCTTGCATTCATTGCATTTGGTGCATTCGCTGCGTTCATTGCATTCGCTGCGTTCATTGCATTTGCTGCGTTCATTGCATTCACTGCGTTCATTGCATTCGCTGCATTCGGTATGTTGCCTTCGACTGTTGTTCATGATGCTGCTCGCTGTGGTGTTGCTGTTGTCATATATTGATTTCTTTGTCTACGAACAACTTGATATCTTCGCGAGTAGGAAAGCTCATAGACATTTGATCGACTGCATATCCAGGTGTGCTATGAACGGTGTCTTTGACTCTGCTCTCTTGGAAACCATTGTACCTGTACTGCTGAGAGGTAGATGAACACCTACAATACCTGGAGACATGGCAAAACTCATGGCAAGAAATCTATCAGCCGAAAACCAAAATGAACTTGAGGACTGACTTGCAACAAACTTGTGTAACTGATCATGAAGGTTTCGCAATTTTGGCCAGGAGGTCAGGAGACTGGCTGCCAAGACTGCGCAAGGCACAGTCTGGGCTACTAGGAGACTGACTGACTGCTAGAACCGCGCAATGCATTGTCCAATCTGGTTGCTGACTGCTGGAATTACACAATGCACAATGTTAGCTGGAAATGGTTGCAGGCTCAGTGACTGCATTGCGCAATTTTTTGGGCCAGCAGCCACTGTCACTCAGAAATGCACAAATCAATCCTGGAGGATAGTCACTGGGTAGAAATGTGCATTTTTTGAGAGGTAGACAGATCCTTCCCTCTCAGGATTGCGTAATGTTGTCTTGGTGAGGCAGAGTCTGGGCCAAGGCTGCCCAGACTCGTCGACGGGAAACTGAAAGTGAATATGAGTGCGAATGCATGATGATACTGAGTGTAAGTGTAAGTGAATGATCATGCATGCAAATAGAGAATGACAAATTCAGAAAATGGAACAACATACATGTGGGTGAGGCGAGTCGCCAAATCAATGACTGTTTGTGAAAAACAATTTCATGCATGCTACAACAGTAAGATAGAAACGAAAATTGAAACAGTGCTAGGACAAGCTAATATACATGTAAATGATAGCAAGTGTTCAAATAAATCAAGCAAACAGTACTCACAAAAGCGAAAACACAAAAAGCGACAGAAATGAAACACAAGGCATGGAAAGCGAGCTTACCCCAAAACAACTGAGCTGAATGTGTCGACTGCTCCTAGATGTGATGTGGGATGTCAGAGCTATAAGGTTAATGTGAGGAATTATCTCTACAACATTTGGTTGATGAGTTTTGATAACATCGATGTTGTGACGAGCATGCCACAAATCTAGGGAAAGCGACACTTGGTGGGAGGTTTATGAAATGATCCTTGCATGTAACCTCCAACTGCTAAACATATATCCCTAAAAGAAGGGATGCATTTGCATGCTTCCTTTGGAGAATTAGCCCATGCATGCAAGTTAGTTTTGCTTTGTCCCAGAGGGAACTAGTCAACTCAGTTGTACATGCAAGAGATTGCTCGACTGTTGGGAGAAAATGCACATTTCTGGCCGGGAGATGGGCTGGCTGCCCAGGAGATTTGTGTAATTTCTGGGTAGAGCAACTGACTTCTGCCCATATTTGCGCAAATTCTGGGTTGAGCAGCCCTGCTGGGGAAAATTACACAATTTTCTCTGTGAGGGTTGACTGGCAGAATTGCACAATTATGGAGCCCAACAAGCTGCCAGTCACGATTGCACAATTTTTGGAGGGAAGGATGGTTTCCCTCCAGAATTGCGTAATTTATTGGGGGAGTTGGTCAGCCTACAGCTAGACCAAGACTGGGTGATCAACCTATGAGGGGAGTGCGTTAGGTTGTGATCGACAGGATGCCTTTGTGCAAAAAAAACACTGAAGCTTGTGAACTTGACGAAGCAAGGCAAGCTGCTGTGAAGTTTGGAAGGGAGGCTCCAAAAAGAAGCTAAGTCAAAATTTTGGAGGGTGGTTGTAGCCGCTACAACACTTGGCGACACACTGGTAGAACTCTAGCTCTTTGAATGGACCTTGTTCGTGAAAAGCAAGTCTAACACCTCCAGAAGTATTGTTTAGTTCTCAACTCCTCTTGGTTTCCACACTAGCTTGATTGTAAGATGTAGCATTTTCCAAGCTCTTGGTCGATTGACACACATTCCAAGCTAATGCAACACATTTGTTTCGATTGGGGTTGAGGGGTATATTGGTGCACAAGCATTATAGTCTTCAGAGTCAGTTTCATCCCTCGTGTTGCTCCACTACCAGTAGGCCTGAATAGTACCCCGCCGGAGTCACATAGGAACACAAGCATGGCTTTTCTTCCAGCGAGCCTGGTCAGTACCCCAACGGAGTTACTTATATCACCTCCCTGCGTAGGAAGCCTTTCTCTTCTTTCACCTTATTCATTTTCACTTTGAATTTTTTGACTTTTGCATTTTTTCATTTTTCATTTTTTTCGATTGTTTATAGCACTTATTCATTTTAGAGGCAGAAGAGGGATCCCAACTTATTGAGAGCAGAAGAGGTTGTTCTAGCAGAGAAATAGTTTATTGTATCTCTGATGCGCCTGTTAAGGTTTTCCCCCTCACCTTACTCTACTTGATTGAGCTCACAAGGATTAACCCAAAAACAACCGATTAGAGTAGGTGATACTAGTTAGCGCGCAAGCGTTGTGTTTTCACCAAGGTTCACTTCGAACAGTACGGATTTTCCTTTGATGTATCATGGACTAAAAAAACAAGTTCTTCATACAAAGGTAGGATGATAGATAACCAATTATTAGTGATAGCAGCACAAGGCCTTTTGTACTTTACCCAACTTGCTTCAAGATTCATACATGGTTTCATGTGAAACTATCCTACAAAATGAAACAAGTGAACTAACAAATAACAAAGCAAAGTAAAATTAGAAGCAAAAGCAAAAGCAAAAGCAAGTAAGAAAACAAGCAAGCAGACAAACAAACAAACAAAGAAAGTAAGCAAACAAGCATGCAAGCAAACAACTCAAAAGAAAACACTACTTCTACTCCCAAGCTAACAGTGCATGGGTCATCTCACGTGAAGTGATACTTCCAATGCAGCGACCAACGCATTGGTTGACCCATGTTGATGAAGGCATGGTTCATGAACAAGACAGCTGTGCGAACCAACAAACAAGAAAGATGTAACAATGAAGACAAACACACTTCGAGCTTACAAGTGACCACAGAAAAAAGATGAGTGAAAGTGCATGACATGCATTCCGTGGTGCTGCCATGATGTTGTGCTACATTGCATGCATATGTTGAGTGTATGCATTCTCTTGACTGTGGCATGCAAGAAAACGTGAGAAAGTTGGACCACTTTTGTTGTGCATGTGTGCTTGTTGTGTAAGATTCCTCCAACGCATGAAAGGGATCATGTAGTTTGAGTGGAGGCAGAGAAATCTGGGTGTTTGGTTGATCTTCAATGCAAAGTAGAGAGTGATGAGGAGCCTTGAGTGTTTCAACAATTTCTTGATCGAAAGTGAAACCAACTGTTATGAAACCAGCTCAGGAAAAGATAGAAAAGATAGATCAACGCCTTAGAATTCAGCCTCTTCGAGGGGGCAACCTCCTTTACATTACATGAATGAACAATTCTTGGATGCTTCAAATGACAAAACCTCCTTTTTATATATAGGAGTCTAAGGAGTCACAATATAATCCAGCCGACCTAACAATAATAATATAAAGCCACAAAAATAACAATAGAGGGATTCTATGGGGCACATTAATAACAATATGGGGGCAATAGGGGCACAACAATATTAATAAGGGGTATAACTACAATAGGGTAATCACTAGTATTATGGGGACCCAACATGTCCCTCTCCTTAAAAAAAGTGTTGTCCTCAACGCTCAAGTAGTTCTGGATACTTCTACATAAAATTCTCATCCTCCCATGTGGAATCTTCAGCGGATAAGTTCTTCCACTTGATAAGATACTCTGAAATTGATCGATTTCGTAGCTATCGAGTTCTTGTTTCTGTGACTGCTTCCGGTTCCAATATAATTTTTCCTTCCTCGTCAAGTTTTGGCAATATTGTTTGAACTAGGAGCTTGTCGCCTATAACCTTCTTTAAACATGAAACATGGATAACTGGGTGCAATCGAGAAGCTGCAGGAAGCTCCAATTTGTATGCCATAGTACCAATCTTTTGCAACACCTTGTACGGACCATAATACTTTGGTGATAATTTATTATCCTTCTTAGCTTTCTTGAGGGACATTTGCTTATATGGTTGTAGCCGTAGGAATACCCAATAACCTACATCAAAACTTCTTTCACTGCGATGTTGATCTGCCTGTTGTTTCATTCTATTCTGTGCCAACACGAGGTTATCCTTTAAGAGTTGGAGGACTTGTTGTTGATGTTCAATGTGATGTTCCACTGCCTGAACCTTAGAATTTTCTCTTAAATATGATGTGATGGATGGTGGTTGATACCCATAAAGTGCCATAAATGGGGTCATTTTTGTTGCTGTGTGGAAGGAAGTGTTATACCACCATTCAGCCAGAGGCAACCATTTGACCCATTGTGTCTGTTTATCAGATACAAAGCAACGAAGATATCCTTCCAAACATTTGTTTACTATCTCAGTTTTCCCATCAGATTGAGGATGATAAGATGAGCTATGAGCTAACTGAGTACCAAGACAAGAAAATAATTTTGTCCAAAAATTTCCAGTGAAAATGGGATCTCTGTCACTTACAATAATCTTTGGGTTTCCATGTAGCTTTTGAATTGTTTCCATAAATGCAGTAGAAACTGTACTGGCTTTAAATGGATGTGATAATGCACAAAAGTGTGCATACTTGGTAAGTCTGTCAACTACCACCATGATGACACTCTTTCCCTCAGACTTGGGTAAACCTGTGATAAAATCCATTGAAACCTCCTCCCAACGTTGGCTTGGAATGGATAAAGGTTGTAATAGACCCGGTGTCTTAATTGTTTCAACTTTATTTTGTTGGCAAACCAAACATTCCGCCACAAACTTTTGAATATCTGATTTAAGGCCATCCCAAAACAATTCCTTCTTAACCCTGTGGTAAGTTTTTAAAAATCCTGAGTGCCCTCCTAAGGGAGAAGTGTGCAATTCCATAAGAATCTTTTATTTTAGCTGGGAATTCTTACAGAGGTATAAGCGATCTTTGTACCATAACGAATCATTTTGCCAGCTAAATGTATGAGACGTACTGGAATCTTGTTGTAACTTTCGAATAAGTGCCCACACTTCTTCGTCATTCTTCCACTCCTCCCTTGCTTCATTTATCCAATCTGGTTGGATAATAGAAATGGCGCACAACAATGCTTCCACATCCTCATCCTTTCTTGAGAGTGCATCTGCCACCACATTTTGCTTCCCTTTTTTGTAGATGATTTCAAAGTCATAACCCAACATCTTTGTGACCCACTTTTGTTGCTCTTCAGAGGATAATCTTTGTTCTAAAAAGTATTTAAGGCTATCATGATCCGTTTTTACCTTGAAGTGTCTTCCCATTAGGTAGGGTCGCCATTTCTTAAGTGCATGGAGTATTGCCAACATTTCCTTCTCATAAATAGCTTTGCTTAAAAACTTTCCCTTGATTGGACGACTTTCAAAAGCAATGGGTCTTTCATCTTGCATTAGAACATCACCAATTCCATTTCCTGAAGCATCACATTCCACAATAACGGTTTTTGTGAAGTCCGGTGTAGCTAAGACTGGTGCTTGGCACATTGCCTCTTTAAGATGTTCAAAGGCTTTTGTTGCTTCCGGAGTCCATGAAAATGCATCTTTCTTCAATAATTTTGTTAGAGGTGCTGCTATTCTCCCATAATTCTTAACAAACTTGCGATAATACCCTGTCAACATGAGAAATCCTCGCAGATGCTTTATGGATGTGGGGATTTTCCATTCCTTAATGGCTTTAATTTTGCTAGGGTCTACCTTAACTCCTTCATGAGATACAATATGACCCAGATATTCCACCTCCTGGACTCCGAAGAAACATTTGGATCTTTTTGCATATAATTGTTTCTCCTCCAATAGTTGTAGCACCCTGTCAACATGTTCAACATGATCCTTCCAAGACTTGCTGTAGATTAGTATATCATAAAAAAATACTAACACAAATTTTCTAAGGAATGGTTTGAAAATTGAATTCATCAAACCTTGAAATGTTGAAGTGCATTGGTAAGGCCAAAAGGCATGACCAAAAATTCATAATGACCCTCATGAGTTTGAAATGCTGTTTTCAGAATGTCTTCAATCTTCATTCTGATTTGATGATATCCTGAACGAAGATCCAACTTGGTGAAGTAAATTGATCCATGCAATTCATCCAGTAATTCATCAATGACAGGAATGGGGAACTTATCTTTAATAGTGAGCTTGTTGAGCTCCCTATAATCCGGACACATGCACCATGATCCATCCTTCTTGTGCACCAATACTACTAGAGCAGAGAAAGAACTTTGACTCCGTTGAATTATACCAGCCTCTAGCATTTCTACAACCATACGTTCAATTTCACTCTTTTGGACATAGGGATATCTGTATGGCCTAATGTTTGGAGGAACACTTCCTGGAATCAGATGAATAGCATGATCATGATCACGCATAGGTGGGAGACCTTTGGGAGTCTCAAATACCTTGGAATGATTGTCCAGGACTTTTTGGAGATCTAGAGAAATAGATGATTCCGATGTGGAAACATCTAGCGAACATAACTGTGCAATTACACCTCTTTGTTCCTTTTTTAGAAGCCTTGTCATACCATTAAAGTTGATTATATTTCTTGGTTTCCCTGCAATACCCCTTAATTCAACTTCCTTTCCTTCCGTAGAAAATTTGATGAAAAGTTCTTGAAAATTAAAAGCTATTGTACCCAAGGATTGTAGCCATTGGACTCCTAATACAACATCAACACCTCCCATTGGAATGGAAAGCATTGGGCTAGTCAATACATATTCTCCCATGGATAGCTTGATATTATGGCACTTTCCAGAGCAATTTATTGTTCCTCCATTTGCAATCATCACTTGACACTCTGGTGCTGGATATAGGAAGCAATTCAATTCTTTTGCTACCTTACAATGAATAAAATTGTGGGTGCTTCCTGAATCAATCAACACTATTACCTTTTTCTTCTTGATTTGTCCTTCTATCTTGATGGTTTGAGGAGTGGTAATTCCCACCAATGCATTACAAGATATGGTCGGATTTATTTGTTCTTCATCTAGGCTTTGTTCTTGGAGTATATCCTCTTCTTTTGACCTTTCTTGCTCCTTTTCTTCTTCCTCTTCACAATCTATGTAGAATAATTTATTCTCAGCACACTTATGACCTTTAGTGTATTTGCTATCACAACTGTAACAAAGCCCTTTTGCTCTTTTTTCTTCCAATTGTTGTGGTGTCAACCTTATAGGTTGTGGAAGACTAGGGGCAACAACACTTCCGTCTTTATAGTTGTGAGTGGTATGCTTCCTGGTTGCCATAATTTTGCTTTCCATTTTTCTTGCTAACCTGAATGCCTTCTCTAATGTATCAGGTTCCCAAAGGCGAACATCATGTTGGATATTATCCTTTAAAGACCCTATGAACACATCAATCCTATGCTCCTCTGGAATATCTTTTACCCTTATGTTCAATTTTTGGAACTCCTCAATGTGCTCCATTATTGAACCCTTTTGTTTGAGACTTATCAATTGGCTAACAAAAGTGTTGCTTTTTGTATCCTCATAATGTGCTATCAATTCTTCCGTAAAAATTTCCCTAGTGATAAATTGTTTACGAGAGCAAAGCCATTGATACCATACAAACTGATTTGGTTCCAAATATAAAGTTGCCATACGTACCTTTTGTGTGTTTTGCACATTATTGAGATCGAAGAATTGCTCCATTTGTAATATCCATGTTGCGGGATCCTTGCCATCAAACTTCCTCATATCGATTTTTGGAATATGGCGGGTCTTCGATCCAACATTAGAGTCTATGGAATCATGATTAACATTTCTTTTGTTCTCATCATGAGTTTCCTTTACTACCCTTTCACCATTAGTGACCCTTTCTTGTAGCAACTTCTTCAATTCTTCCATGTTTGTCTTCAAATCTATCTTCAAATCGTCCATCTTAACTTCTACGCCTTTCTTTAAACCATCCATCTTAGCTTCTACATCTTTCTTTAAACCATCCATCTTAGATTCTGTTCCTTTTTGTGCAAGTGACACTTGTTGCACTTGGTCTCGTAATTTTGCTATATCATGTTGCATTTCTTCCTCTTCTTCATAAGTCATGCTAGAGCTTTCAGGTTTCTTACTAGGTGTTTGCATTTTCTTTCCTTGGGGTATCAATTATCGATAATAATGCTTTACTATGCCCTTTGAATTCCTTCAAACCAAGCTTACGCAAAAATTAAAAAAAAAACTACACACCTTTTTTCACTTTGTAGAAGCCTGATATTGAATCTGATGTATCTCTGTAATTTCGAATCATCCAGTTCTGAAAGTGTGATCTGTAGTAGCCTTCTATGTCCTCTTTCCAATTCCACTAGTCTGATCCAAATTGGATTCTCCAAGAAAGAGTTATGCACAATCTCCCGCAGTGACCTGATTGTATACTAGTTCAGTAGAGTGAACTTGTATGAAGTGCCACGTGTCACTGTTTCGACCTTTGACTCTGAAAAATATATACAAGAAAACTACAGTCCGTCCTCTTTCTGTACCTTCTTGTGAAATTTCAATCCGATGCTCAGAAAGAAATTTATGAATATTTTCCCCAGGTCACCTGTTTGGAATGTAATTCAGGAGTCTGCAAAAACACCAACTTCCTCAGATCATATCTCCGCAAATATATCATGAGAAGCTCTGAAATCCGGATCCGTGGTTCAGCACGATTTCTTCTCAAATGGGTTTTTTTTGCAACTTCTGAAATGTCACAGAAAAAAAGTTATAGCGAAAATGCCATGATGACCTGTTTGGAGCAGCGAAACCCTAGAATCCAAAGCTCTGATACCAAATGTTATGAAACCAGCTCAAGAAAAGATAGAAAAGATAGATCAACGCCTTAGAATTCAGCCTCTTCGAGGGGAAAACCTCCTTTACATTACATGAATGAACAATTCTTGGATGATTCAAATGACAAAACCTCCTTTTTATATATAGGAGTCTAAGGAGTCACAATATAATCCAGCCGACCTAACAATAATAATATAAAGCCACAAAAATAACAATAGAGGGATTCTATGGGGCACAGTAATAACAATATGGGGGCTATAGGGGCACAAAAATATTAATAAGGGGTATAACTACAATAGTAATGGGGTAATCACTAGTATTATGGGGACCCAACACCAACCTCAGGACAACGAGGGCCTGACATAACCATTAGCTCGGGCTGAAGTGCCTCGACAGTCTGGGGGGTTTCGACCTCATTGACAGATAGATCATTGTCGACCAGTGTGTTGGATAGATTAAAAATGATTGAATCAACATCGTGATCAAATGAGGAAGTGAATAAATCACAAAAACCAAGATCAGAAAATTTAGGATGTTCGTAGGCATCCTCATGATTTGATGAATTAGGCAGAGGGCTAGATGAGAAGAAAAGATGTTCACCCTCTGAGGTGTCTTGTGAATGATCGGAAGTAGAAACATCTGGAAATGGGTTTTCGTAGGGTAAATCAGCAGTGGCATAATCACAAGGGATGTCAGGATGAAGCGGATGAGGCGCGACTGGAAGGGAGTCATCCTTCACTGTGGGCTCTTCTTTAGATTCCTGCACACACTCATCATGGATGATGGTGCAGGTTGGCTGCATAACACCAACTCCATCGACATCTTGATCCTCATTCACATCAAGTGAGGAGTCCGAAATGGGAGAACACAAGGTAGTACAATCTAGAGGATCAACAACATGCGAGGATGGAGGTCACGAACAAATCCATGTGACAACCAACGGGCTTGCAAGCCACATCTACGCAAATCTCATGAGCAGGTGGGGTGGGAGGATGTGATAGTTCAACATAGGTGTGTGCATGATTTTCCACATCACTTCGCGGTGGTGGAGCTGTTTGATGAGGTGAATGTGGACAATCACTTGTGATAGCGACTATGCCTGCCTGTGATTGCGCAGCTCCATCATCAAAGTGTGCTGAGCGGGGTTCGGATATGTGAAGACGATACTCAAATCTTCCATAAATAAATTCCCAATCAATTTCATCTTCAGAGAATCAGTATGTAAGATTACAAAAGCGTGTGTAAAACCAATCAATGGATTCATCGGGTGCGTTTTGTAATTTCAGAATTTCTTGATGAAGTGATTTCTAGTTAAAGTGATTGAAAGCATGGTCTATCTCTGCGACCTGATGAGCAAGAGAATGAATAGATTTTTCGGGCAGCATGGCACACCAGTGCATGGGGTGCCCTCGAAGTGTGTAGATGAACAATGCACAGCTCATGTATTCTTCAAAGAATCCATGTCTTTTGCATGAGCCTACAACATTGACCGCATGCCTAACCAAGGCTACATAGCCTCCACCATCAAATATTTTATGAGACAACTTATCCGAGAGATTTTCCGAGATGATGAAATCATTTCCATAAGACATACATTCAGGAAGAGCAACTCGGTAGTTAGTTATGATAGATGTGTAGATATTCAAAACAAATGTGAAGAATCATCTTGTCATTTGGCCCTCCTTCTAGCACCAAAATGTTGATGGTGCTGGACCCGCCAACATGTAAGGGGATCTCCCCAGTAAGAAGTCCCAATTAGACCTTAGATCATTTCGTGTCGGAGTCCCAGCAGTGGGTTGTAAAGAAATGCCTTGACCGCGATGTCGCACAGAGGCAAGTAGGATAACTCTGTTGGTAACAAGGGTGTGACTGCTGTAGTGAGTCAAGGAAGGTACATGAGAGGTTCTAACACAAGTGGCTTGAGATGAGTGCACCCCTTTGAAACCTGTAACAATACGCAGTTGGGAAGGGAACACACGAGCGAAGATGCATCACAAGCTGGAAAGTAGGTCAACCCACAAATCCAAATTGATGGTTAAACCAACAACACATATGCAACAAGATTCATATAATTGCATACAAAACAGTTCATACACAACTACATAAGTTAAACAACATACATGACTATAGCAACTGGAACAATCCAACTGCAATAACAACATATGCATGAAAATTTGTTGGCTCTTATTATATAAATGAGTGTAAGTTCCAATCATACAATACATCCATGTAAACCCTCTAGCCCCAATAGTGGGATGTTACAGCCACATCCGCCTGCTCCTCCAAAGAGATGTACTAGCTCCGTGCAGTGGAGAGGCCTAGGCGCATTGCAATACTGTCCAAGTTCTTTCCAAGATAGTCTTATCAGAAGCTTGGCTGACCAAAAGCCTATACAATGAGTTATGAGGTTCTATTTATAGAAAAGGGTGGGGTGACCCTTGATATTCCCCTTTACGATAGTTTATCTACCCTCATGAATCTTCATCTACTCTATGGCTGTTACATCCAACTATTGACACTTGAACTTCCACTTGACACGACATTAGATTACAATGCACATGTTCTCAATGGCTTGAGCGAGCCATGCAAGACATCACTAACACTCGGTCCATTGTGGTGTGACCAACTCTTTGACATGCTTGTGATGGTGACGGTGGTGAGATGATGCCAAGCTTGGTCGTCCATGATGGTGTGCATGCACTCCATGGTGACATCTTGCTGAAGCAAACCCTTGCCTCTGTTGCAACCGGTGCATTGGTTCGGCTCCTTCATCCAACTCGTCTTCTAACATGCACATGGTCTTCTTGGGTGCGGCTGAACCGACAACACACTGATGCATAGTGTCTGTGCTTATCTTCAAGTGTGTCCTGGTGGTCATGCGCATCAACTTGCCAAAGTACATGTTCAACTCCAATTGGACTTGCTTATTGTCTTCGCCTTGGTGAGTGTGTTGAATGGGTTGGATCAAATGCGTGTTGCTGAATCCTTTGCATGCGATTGACAACACTGCTCACCATGTCTACTTCATGCTAGCTGCTGGGATTGATCTTTAACTTGTACGGGTGCAGTTTCATCTGTGAGTGCATGTTGCGCCCACTGTTGTTCCCGTTCCTGCTGCAACTCATTCATCTGTCTATGAAACTTCATGTTTTTCCTTGAGTTGCTGCTTCAACACATGCAACTCCTTCTTTCTTCTATTCTCTATCGTCGCGAAATATTCATGTCACGCCGTCACCTCATAGCCCGAGTCTCCAAAGTTTCTTTCATCATCAGTGGATCTGCTTGAGCATGCAACTTTGTTCTGCCTCCGTGTTGTCAACAACCTTCCTCTTGCATTCGTTGCATTAACTGCATTCATTGCATTCGCTGCGTTGGCTGCATTCGGTATGCTGCCTTTAGCTGTTGTTCATGATGCTGCTTGCTATGGTGCTGTTGTTGTCATATCTTGATTTCCTTGTCTACGAACAACTTGATATCTTCGTGAGTAAGCAAGCTCATAGAAATTTGATCAACTACATCTCCAAGTGTGCTCTACACGGTGTCTTCGACTCTGATTTGTTGGAAACCATTGTACCTATACTACTGAGAGGAAGACGAACACCTGCAATACCTGGAGACATGGCAACACTCATGGCATGAAATATGTGAGTTGAAAACCATTTGAACTTGAGGACTGACTTGCAATATACATGTGTGACTAATCATGAAGGTTGCGCAATTTCGGTGGGGAGGTCGGGAGACTGGCTGCCAAGACTGTGCAAGGCACAGTCTGGGCTATTGGGATACTGACTGACTGCTGGAATTTCACAATGCACAGTCCAGTCTGGGTGCTGACTGCTGGAATTACACAATGCGTAATCTCAGTTGGCAATGGTTGCAGGCTCAGTGACTGCATTGCACAATTTTCTGGGCCAGTAGTCACTGTCCCTCAGAAATGCGCAAAACGGTCCCAGAGGATAGTCACTGGGAAGAAATGCGCATTTCCCGAGAGGAAGATATAGCCTTCCCTCTCAGGATTGCACAGTGTTGTCTTGGTGGGGCTCTTGGTGAGGCAGAGTCCGAGCCAAGGCTGCCCAGACTCACTGATGAGAAACTGAAAGTGAATGTGAGTGAGAATGCATGGTGATACTGAGTGTGAGCATAAGTGAATGATCATGCATGCAAACGGTGAATGACAGATTCAGAAAACGGAACAACACGCATGTGGGTGAGGCGAGTCGCCGAATCGACGACCTTCCATGAAAAACAATTTCATGCATGTGAAAACAATGAGATAGAAACGAAAATTGAAACAGTTCTAGGACAAGCTAATATACATGTAAACGACAACAAGCATTCAAATAAATCAAGCAAATACTACTCACATAAGAGAAAACACAAAAAATGATAGAAATGCAACACAAGGCATGGAAAGAGGGCTTACCCCAAAACATCTGAGTTGAAAGTGTCGACTGCTCCTAGATGTGATGTGGGATGTCAGAGCTGCAAGGTTAATGTGAGGAATGAGCTCTGCAACATTTGGTTGATGAGTTTTGATAACATCGAGGTTGTGACATGCATGCCACAAATCTAGGGAAAGTGACACTTGGTGGGAGGTTTCTGAAATGATCCTTGCATGTAACCTCCAACTGCTAAACATAGATCCCTAAAACAAGGGATGCCTTTGCATGCTGCCTTAGGAGAAGTAGCCCATGCATGCAAGTCAGTTTTGCTCGGTCCCAGAGGGAACCAGTCAACTCAGCTGCACATGCAAGAGACTGCTTGGCTGTTGGGAGAAAATGCGCATTTCTGGCTAGGAGATGGGCTGGATGCCCAGGAAATTTGTGTAATTTCTGAGCAGAGCAGCTAACTGCTACCCAGATTTGCGCAAATTCTGGGCTGAGCAGCCTTGCTAGGGAAAATTGCGCAATTTTCTCTGTGAGGGTTGACTCGCAGAATTGTGTAATTCTGGAGTCCAGCACGCTACCAGTCAAGATTGTGCAATTTCTGGAGGGGTGGTTGGTTGCCCTCTAGAATTGCCAATTTCTTGGGGGAGCTACTCAGCGTGCAGCTGGACCAAGTGCGGGTGATTAGCCTATGAGGGGAGTGCATTGGGTTGTGATCAACAGGCTGCCTTTGTGCAAGAAAAACACTGAAGCTTGTGAACTTGACGAAGCAAGGCAAGTTGCTGTGAAGGTTGGAAGGGAGGCTCCAAAACGAAGCTAAGGAAAGATCTTGGAGGGTGGTTGTAGCTGCTACAAAAGACCCCTTTGGGGTAATTTCTAAGCTAAGAGGGGAACATAAGGAAACTCCCTATGTACATACCCAAAGATAAGAAATAGAGAAGTACATGAACCAACAAAATTGGGTAGAGAACACATTGCAGGAGGCTAAAGAATAGGTACTTTCCAGGACTGCCTCAGAGACTCATATACCAATAGAAAAGATCGAGAAGAGACCGAGAGAGGAGGACTCTCCTTCAGTCACAAAAGTCTCAGCCAAAGAATTCAAGATCTATACCAAGAAGATTAAGACAAGCTCTAAGATAGAATTCCCACTACTGGAGGAAACACAGGGTACCATTGTGCTCTTTGGACTTCAAAATTTGAATTTTAACAGTAGTACCACTAGTTCTCCATCATCCTCTACTACTAAAGAGACTCCAGCTACAATGCCACATACACCAGAGACATTCATAGAATAAAGGCAACTGGATATTTTCCAAATATAAAAAGAAATTAAATAGAGGAATGGAGCCCTTCATGACAACATCTATGCTCAATTCAAGAGGCAGTATTACTAAGTCCAGCACAGGATCATTTCAGGCTATGACAGAGAGAAGGGGAGAATGCATATGACATTCTTACAGGCACAGGTTCCACAACCAAAATCAAAAGCTGACTTCAAGCAAACTACCTTTGAGTTTGAGGCAAAGGACGTTCATCCTTTGGATCAGATGGATGTGCACAGGAAAACAGGAGAAATGGTCTACTCAACCTTTACATAGAATTCCCTCACAGCTTCCAAACTACAGTTGTCTTTGAAAAATGTCCAATCTCAACTTAAACCGGAGAAAGTTTCCTCTCTTGCTAAAGACAACAGAATTAAATATTTGGAGGAAATGGTGATCAAAGTAGGTTTTGATATTGGTAATTCAAAGACCATGGAAGAAATTATTAAGAAGAAGAATGTTGACATAGGATCTCTAAGGAAGCAATTAAATTTTCCTGTGACTGAAGATCCCCAAGAAAAGGAGATATGAGAGACAAAGTTATAGAAAGAAGAAATGATGAAGCTGCTGGTGGAGCAGAGTGCATAGATCAAGTAGATGGAAGCAGAGATGGAAAAGTTGATCAAAGAGAAGGAGAAAAGTTCTCAACTAGCAGTGGTTCCTCTTGATGCAGTGCCTATTGCATCCCTACTTCAAACAGGTATCCCCACAACAGCTACAAGGGTAGGAGAATCCTCTTCTATAATACTTCCCTCATCAACTATAGATGATTCAATTAAGTTAGCCCAATCCCTGAAAAACATGTCTATACAGGGAGAAGAAATAAAGAAATTAATACAGAATGTGAATACCCTACAGGAGCAGAGCAATAGATACGAGAATTATATCGTGACAGAGATGCATAAATCCTAGACATTGTCCCAGAGATTGCAGCAGATGGAAAAAGACATTGCCATTGGTAATACCTTGGCCTAGATCAAAGAAAATATTTTGAAATGGATCAATGAAGATATGATAGATATTTGGCCTTTAATACAAATCATATTTGAGCAACAGGAACTGATTGAAAGGTCTAATGAAGCCATTGAAGAAGTCAAAATATAGTTGGGTGACAAACCTAGCGAACCAACTGAGCTCATCAAGTTCCTCAACTCTAAAAATAAACAGGAATTAGAAGAGTTGGATATTGAAGATAGAACATAAACCATATTGGAGGTAAAAAAGGTGCTGACTAAGAGAAATTTAATGAGGCAGCTTGAAGAAAAGTGTCAGATTCTGGACATTGGCGTACAAAGATTCTTCAACAATCTAGAGGCCCTCTACAAAAAGGGACTTCCTAATTTATTAGTAATAAATGATAAGCTTAGTACATGGTCCGATTATAGTGAGAAATTGATAACCAAGGCTAAAGACAGTTCTAAAGTTACAAGTGGAAGAATCAACATGATAGGAAAAGCATTCTTGGAAGCGTTGACATATGATTTGGATATCTAGTACAAGATTAAGCATATCTTTATCTCTAAACCAACTTTTGCTAAATACACTGAAGTGGACGAGGTTTACAGAAAGTTACTGAAGACAACTATCCCTAGTGAGCAGTGCTAGGATAAATTATGTGAATTACTAGAGTAAGCAGAGGATTTGGTTATACATCTCAACGTCAACAACACAACAAAATTCGAAGGGCTAGACAGTCAACAATTCTACAAATTGAGTGCCAGCACTTCAGACAGTTCAAATTTTCCTAAATTTTTGTAATAAGTTAGATAGATTCAGTTTAGGAATTCCTAAATACATCCTAGTTGGTTTTGACAAGATTTTTTGTAAATATCTTATAAATACTTCTCTTTTAGAAGTATCAAGTGTTGATTTCTGCATGGTTTTTTTTGTTCGGGAAAGCTATTGTACTATTTTCATTTGATGTGTTGATTAGTAATAAAAAGGACATTCTTCACAGGATTCATGTGTTGGACTATTTGGTGATGTGCTTCTATCACTTTTAATGTTTTATTACTTTGTTTCCATAGTTATGTTTTCTTAATCTGAATTATTTTACAGAAAATTGATGAACATAATTTGTTGAAAAATACATTCTACTTCTGGTTGTCGATAATTTCAATGTTTTTTTTTTGATATCATGTTAAGGAATTCTTAATTGCTCTTTAACTTCTATTGAACTTATATCTTTTCTTCCACTCCATTTCATTTAAATATAAAGGATCCAATTAGTTTAGCTATCTTTCCCTGTGAAACTCCTTTCCAAAAGCTGAAACAGACCCCTGTTGAACTGTAGACTCCATAGCCCAATGGAAGGTTCAGGCACTTAATCAACCAATCAATTTAAAATCAAACATCAAACCTTCATAACTAGCCTAATATCTAAATACAACAAAGCTAAATGTGATAGAGAGAGCCCTCTCTGAAGCTGGCATGGCTTGTGTTATGTTCCTATACCAATAGGTGTCATAATTTATGATTGACTTAGTTTATCTTTGTAATATGTACATACCTTTGCTAGCTGCAAATGTTTTCCATATTCAAAACTTCAAAAAAAAATTAAAAGATGGAAAGAGGATATATCCTAAAAGAAAATCAAAGGATAAAAAAGAATAAAAAAGAAAAGGTAAAAAAAGATGAAAAATGAACCCCAAGAAAAAAAAGACCATGAAAGTGTGCAAGTCTACTATTTACTTTGATAAAAAATAAAAGGTTGTGTGAAACTTGTCACTTATGGCACAATCCATGAATGGTCAAATAGTGTAAACTTGGCTATTTCATGTTGAAAAATAGAGAATAAAATCTGACCAAACAGTGTAATCTTGGCAGATAATTAGATTAGGTAGAGTAAGTAAAAGGAGTTCAACAGTCTAATCTGAGCCCTTGGATGTAATAAAGTTAGACATAGATAGATTTCCATTGTAAAAGAAAAGAAAAGTTTGATAAGGGTTTGCCAGTTTAAGTGCACCCTAATAAAAAGTAGAAAAAATGGTAGGATGTTGTTGATGCCTCGAAAATCGTTGCATCAACATTGGGGGATAACCACCTGGTCCGGACCTTAATACAGCTCCTTTTCCATTTGGGATGGTGGCTCCGACTGGATATAATGGGACCAGTTTCCCATTAATGAATAAAAAAGAGATGGATAAGTGACTGGTTTTCTAATAAGTGATAATGAATGGATGACTTAATCTAAAAGCGAAAATACAAATGACTATTCTATCCCGGGAAGCTTCTATTCTTAAGTGCAATGTTTGATGATCTCTGTTCATTAATAAGCATATAGATGACTCTATTCAATAAACATAGACATTCATTCATATAATGATTGCTTTGTTCAAATAGTTGAACAAAGTAATTAATAAAACATTGTTACACTTATCTTTTTATATTACTGATACATGTATGATTAGAAGAAAAGCACGCTGTAAACATCCAATAGTGGAAAGTATAAAGAATGCTGTTAAAACACATGCATATATTCAATAATAGCAAGAATGGTCAAATAACAATTCACATACAAAGAATGAATTCAGACATAGATAGTAGTACCATATGAGCTGCAGATCATTCCCAACATCAATCGCAATTCGAATTCCTTCTTCCGACTCAAAAATACTTTTAAATAAAGGCAGTAGTGCACATCCACATAAAAGATTTGTTATCAAAATTGGAATAATTGGCCCAGTCTTTATAAAAAATATACCTGAAGTATAGTAGTGCAACTTCAGGTTTAAGTCATATACAAAAACTTACGACCCTTTCTAAATACATGAAAGCGTCTATAAATACTTAATTAAACTAACTAACTATAGAATTAAAGTGCTACTAAATTGGTACAACTTGATCTTGAATATCTTCCCCAAAAGCAATCTGGTAGTCGGCAGCATGATTCATCACTCTGGCAGTTTGCCTTTCGACCTGAGTTGGCATATCGCTAGCATCAGTTCCACTTCTTGAGGGCGGCTGAGACGAGAATTGAGTTGAGCAGCATAGGTGGCATCGTGTATATCGGGAATGATACATCCGATTGCATCTGTGAGGCACTTGAGGGTGGCTCTCTGGCTGTATGGTTTTACTAGGAACAACCAATAGGTGTCCCAAGTTAAACTTTTAATACCTGTGATCAATCTCCCATTCTTTTCCAGCTCTTGATAACATGATTGCTCCAATGTTTTGGCCGACAGTAATTTACCTGGTGTACACTGAGAGATCATATTAGCTAAATAGAGAGTATTGTTAATTAATTCAATCAAATTACTTGTGGATAATTTGCATCTAGAAACTGCTCTCTCTGCCTTCACCAATTGGGACTGCCACTCCATAAATAAAATTTCTTTATGGGATTCTAGGATTTTAGGCAAATTTGCTGCCTGTCCCTCATTAGTGTCCTGCCAATTAAGAAAATTTGTTAAGGTCTCATCGGCCTGCTCTAAGTCTTGTCTAGCATCAATTGATTTATCGATTATTGATGCTGTTATGTCACACAGGGGTTCAACTTGAGCAATTTTATGACACAATAATCTTATTTGTGTTACCAGTGCCTTATTAATCTGTAGTGCTTCTACTCTGAAATCGACAGGCTGCGGAAGACCCTTGAAATTCTCTATTTGACCTAATAATTGAGCAATTTTCTCATCTTTTGTCTTTTCCATCTGTTCATTCATTGTCTTCAATTTTGCTAATGCCTCCGATAGTTCTTTCTGCTTTTGAATCGCACTCGAATCCACCCTCTGTTTCTCTTCATGTAACTGCTTGTTCAATTGATTATTCAACTGTTGCTACGTGCACAATTGTTGTTCTAATTGTTCTGCTTTCTGTTGTGCCTCCGATAGCTGTGCTTGTAACTAAGTGATTGCCTGGTCTTTTTCTTTTAACAAATTACTCACTTCCGATGCCTTGTCCATGGTGGTCGCCGAATAGGCTCCAGCATATTGGGACAACTTTGTTAGGTCATCAGAAGGATCGAACTCCTCCTTCTACACTACGTTGGCTGTCACTGTTTGTTCAGGGAACATGGAAGGTTGCTCAATCCTTCTCCTTTTCCGCTGTCGCTTTACTACGGCCCTGTGCTTTGGGCTGTAAAAGACATCCAATGGAGGTATATCCTCCACTTGCAAAATGATTTGATCGGAAGGATCTTTGGGAATTATTTCTAAGTCTGTAGTGGGGGGTATACCACTGGTTCCTTTGCTTGGAACCCCTTTTGATGCTGTATCCTGTGTATGAGTAGCTTTGGATGTATCGGCTTCTCTTGAGCTTTCTAGATTGCTTATGATTGAATCGAATTGCTGCCATTCCTGGAGCAACCTTGGGTCAATCTGGGTATCGACATTCACATCCTTGCTGCTCTGCTCCTACTGCCTTTTCTGTTCCTCTTCACATATTCTCTCTTGTTCTTTCCTCTGCGCTTCCTCTTGTTCTTCCCTCTGGAGTTCTTCCTGCTCTCTCCTCTAGAGTTCTTCCTGCTCTCTTCTTTGGACTTCTTAAAAAATTTCGGATGTAGCAGGAGGTTTGTTGGTAAGTCGCTGTTCAGGCTCGCTTGACTGTGTCATCGGGGCAGTGGCTAACAAATCTAGAGGCAGAGTTTGCAACCTCTGCTCTCTAAGTTTGTTAAATTAGACTAACCCGTCGTCGTGATATCTCATTTTAGCCAACGCTTGAACCTGAAATAATGACTCGGCCGAGGAGAATAGGTCATCAAACTCATCTTTTTTATGTTCAAATTTAGTGAGTTTTGCCTGTTCTAGTACATTATAGACGGCTTTGTTTGGATCAAATCGTCTGTTAGGAAGAGTGGTGAGATTCAGTGTATTTATCTTTTCTGCTTCTTTCTCTGCATGCTTGTAGTCATGCAGAGTGTAAACACCACACCTTAGAGGAAAAAGAGGCCAGACTTGCTTCTTTTTATTCCTCAGAGTCTGTGTAACTCCTTCGGATGTAAGCTGATATGCTATCTCTCGAGCCAATAGTTTGTTGGGTATATACAAGGGGAGGACATGAGGCCTGGCATGATTGCCGAAAACTCTTACATATGTAAATTTTTCTTCTCCGAACCAGGTTCCTAAGGCTGTCAAGTCAATCTCTGCTTGTGAGGAAATCTTAGGAGCAGGTTTGTCAAAAATTGCATAGTAAATGGGTAACATAAATCCATTGCAAACTTGATATAGGTGGTGTTTATAATGGGCTTTCCACAACTTCTGGTGATAGATATGAATGGGCATGGGGTCCTGTGGAGTCCATCTCCACCCCAGCACAAGAAATTCGGAGTTAAAATAGAGAGTATATAAGATGTAGGCACTAAAGTAAAATGGAGGAATGAACTTATCAGTAACGTGGGATTTCTTTCTGAACTCAAGAATAGCTGTTGCTAACTTATCAGATAATATATTCCCCCAATCCATTATTTCGCTATTGCATGCTGCTTCCATTAAAGGTACCATCTCTATGGAGAATTTTGTGGAATCATGCAACCCCCAAATCCTACACATCATCGCTCCAACATAACAATAAGGAGAACACAAGGAATCGACAGAGTACTTACTTGAGGACTCATGCTTGTGTTTCGCTGGGTTTTGTCTCCATTCCCGTATAGGTGCTGATTCAATTTCATTTTCTTCTCTGAACTTCTCCAGAAATGCTTTGTTATACTTCTTCTCTGGTTCGGGCAAATGGTACATTTGTCTTAAATCATTGGGCTGAAATGAACCGAATACTCTCCCATCGATAGTGCAAAATGTTCTGTTTGTAATTGGAATTTCCTCAACTGCCCATCTTACCACATCTGTGTATGGAAGAATTTGCTCTCGAGCCGCTATCTGGTGTAGGTACGAATCAGCCAAATCCTTTAGGGTTGCTTCGGACTTCCGGTTCGGGTTTGATGTAGCTTGTACTGATGTTTCTTGAGGCTCTTCGGCCTCAACCAGATTATAGATTCTCTGCCAAGTAGTATTACCGAGACCAAGACATGTGGTGTCTGAGATTAATTCTTTTTTACTTGGTCCCGGATCGGCAGTGCGTTGTCCTGTTACTATGGAAGCTGAAGTTGTTCCAAATTTATTAGACTTCTTCCCCATTTGGCCTAAATTCGCTGCTTCGGAGGAGCTCTGCACAGGAGATAAAATGAATGTAATGCGGAGAATAGGTGGCACAAACCAAGTATGAAAGAGTTATATCAATCAATGAATAATGGAGGATTAACCTAAGACTGCCGCGGATACAATCTCTGAAGATATTTTGGCATAACTGCTCCATTAATTGGCCGGTTAAACCTGTCAATCATTTAAATGCTCATCATATCGTTTATTGGTCGAATAATTCATTTAAGCGTGGCTTTGATGTTTTGGCAGTTGGGCACAAGTGAATCACTATCGGGAAGAGAAAGGCTTTTAATAATAATTTAACATAATATACCCAAGCCTTATCAATCCTTTTTGAAAGTCACGCTTAGCTTTATCACAATCGGGGATCGGAGGAATGTTTAAGTAGTTATATTGGTGTCATTACGGAATCCCCGATTGCCGATAGTGATATCGCTAATTCGTATCGGGAGCTTTTTAGAAGAGGGCTTTTAGTTGCATGCATATTACATTCCCCGATCGCCAATAGCGATATCGCATCGGAGCAAAGAGAGGGGCCTCTTGTTATGATTTCTTACCTTCCCGATATCCGATAGTTATTCGTGCTTGTCGCATCGGGGAAAACCAATGGGTCTTTTGTTATGCATCCTTTGTTATTGCGATATGCGATCTTGCGATCGCTTTATTGCAATAACAAAGAATTATTCTTTTTTTATTATAAGACCGATTATATATTGTCTCAAAAGGTTTATAATGTTTTGTTTTTTTTCAGACCTTTTGAGGAATGATAAGTTGATACCAATTTAATCTAAAAGGGACCCATTTCATATTATAGTTTTGAAAGTAAAATTTTATGAAATGGGGGGTTGTGGTATAGCACAACAATTGGCGATTCGCTGGGAGAAACATTATCTCTGAGAAATATTGAAATACTTAGACTTTCTTTGTATAGAAATCTTATCAAAGAGGAAAATTCTAATATAACTAGGTATACATACATTCTGAATATAATAAGAGCTATTTTTGCTAATTTCTTATCTTGTTAAAATTAGATACATTCTAAGTTTTAAATTGGCCTCTATTGGTTGATAATGATAAAACAAAAAAACTTTCCAACTTAGCCTTTTTAATTAACTCCTTTGTCATAGGTAGAGCCTCTGTTGCCAGCAAATGTTCATAGTTTCGACAGGGATACCTTTTAACCATTTGACTGTCCATTATCCCATCCATTTCAGAGTATGATTAAAAGAATGAATTCAAAATATTCTTTCATATTTTGTATTTCTTTTTCCTTTTCTATTATTTTGTAAGATAAAAAGCCATTGTCCTGGTTTGGTGGCCAGCTGTTTGACAATGCCATTCACTGGTTGTAATCTAACCGAACAAGCTGGCTCGTGATGAGACCCCTTGTCTTATGATTATAAGCCATTACCCTGTTTTGGTATGCAATGTTGGTAATGTCGGTTAAACTATTTCCCAATGATCATGGTAAGCATGCTTGTAATAAGACCCCTTATCTTTTATATCAAATATTTTAGAATTACACTCTGAGTAATCATAAACTTGGATGAATGGGATGGACAATTTTCTCCTTAAGAGAGAATGGATGACAGGGTAAGAGTTGAAGATGCTAAGATTGAATTAGTTTCTGTTTTGATATTGATAACCTTTTTGTGGCCAGTTTGAAAACCATAAAATGATTTACAATACTTCTAAATCTTGAGAAGATTTCACAAAAATGAAATGGGGTTTCAGAATGTGAATATACCTAATTTCCTAGAAATTGTTCCTTTTGTTTAAGATTTCTATTTTAAAAGTAAGTATCAAATCTACTTCTTTTGAAAAACTTTTTCAATATATCAAAGGCCAATGGAAGATGTCTTACAACTTTATTTCCTAATGGTCCTAAAAACTACAAATTCTACTGAACTTAAAAAAGGGAGAAGGGGTTACCTCCTCAATTGAAGAATTTCTTTAAGATGAAGCCATTAACAGGAAGAGAATCTCTCTTTCCTGATAAATATTGTAATATGAATGTCGAATGGCGTATCTTCTCGTAGATCTGAAATGGTCCAAACCACATCTTCTGGAACTTGGTGTGTTTTCCTTTATCCTCATGGGCTTTGTCCCATTTCAGAACTAGATCACCAACCTGTAACTGTTTCGAACTGAATCAAAAGATGACTTGATAATTTGCTGATGTTTTGCATGAGTAATTTTGGCATTTTCTCTTTCTTCTTCTAATTTTAAGATTTGATCATGTCTAAGTTGAATAGAAGAAGAGGGGCTTTCTTCAATAAATTGAACTAGGGCTAGAGAAGGAAGCACTAGATTGGTTGGTAGCACTGCTTCTTTCCCATATACAAGGTTGAATGGAGAAGTACCTATGGAATCCTTCTGCGTTATTCTATCAGCCCATAGTGCGAATATTAAATATTTGTGCCAGTTTTTATGATTCTGTTCAATAGTTCGCTTAATAATTTTAACTAGATTTTTATTGGTAGACTCTGCTAAACCATTACCCTGGGGATAGTAATTTGCAGAATATTTCAATTTAAACCCTCTTTTAATAGCGAAATCAAACATAGCATTTCCAGAGAAATAAGATGCATTATCGAAAACAAGAGCATTTGGGACTCCAAACCTGGTAATGATGAATTGATCTATAAATTCTATAATTACTTCAGAGTTTGTTGTCTTTAAAGGAATTGCTTCAACCCACTTAGTAAAGTAATCAGTAGCAGTAAGGATATACTTATGTTGTTTGGAGGATTGTGGAGTTATTTCCCCAATGATATCTAATCCCCATTGCTCGAAAGGTTGATCAATGTTGACTGGTTGCAAAGGGAAAGCTGGTTTTCTTTGTCTTCCACTGGAGATTTGACAACTTCGGCATTTCCTTACATATTCATGAGTATCTCTGAATAGGGTGGGCCAATAATATCCAGCATGAATGATTTTGTGGGCTGTTGTGTCAGATCCAAAATGTCCTCCTGCTGGTCCATCATGTAGTTCCTGCAAAACCTTTTGTGCTTCAGGTTTTTCTAGGCATCTTAATAAAATTGAATCATAATTTTGCCTAAAAAGTACATCATCAATGATTATGAAGTTTTTTTCTTTTAATCTAATGGTCCGTTTGTTTTTATAAGAAATGTTAGGAGGTGCATATCCATTTTTCAAATAAAAGATCAAGTCTGCATATTGCGATTCAGAATCAGTGATACTTATCTGGTTGATTTCTTCGATATGTTCTGTATCACCTGGTTCTTGAATGTTGGATGCTCCTGCTAATAACCTGCAAAAACCTTGGCCTCTAACAATCTTTGCTGGCTTGATTTGCAAGTCATATTCTTGAAGTGCTGTAACCCAGTTTGCCCTTTTTTCACCTAATTCCCTTTGGATTAATAATTGCCTTACTGCAGGAAAAGGAACTATAACTTTTGTATGGGCTTTTAAAAGGAAGGGTCTGTAATGTTTGACAGCTTTATACACAGCAAAGGCTTGTTTTTCAACTTCGGAATAATTTAGTTCAACACCCTGCAGATTTGAACTATAAAATGAAATCGGTGCTTCCAAGTTGTGATCATTAATCTGAGTGAGTACTGCTGCATAAGATGAATCAGATGCGATAGTGTACAATATGAAATGATTAGAAAAAATAGGAGTGTTTAAAGCGGGGGCATTGATTATTGATTGTTTGATTGAATCAAATGCTTCCTTTTCTGCAGATCCCCATCTAAACACTGAATTTTTCTTAATCATAGTTTGTAATGGTAAAATGATGTGGGAAAAATCAGGAACAAATCTCTTGACAAAGTTAATTTGACCTAAAAATGACTGCATGGATTTTTTGTTATGAGGAAATGGAATTTCAGAAATCTCTTTAATCCTATTCGGATCAATATAAATACCATCTTTGGAAATGATAAAGCCCAAGAGCTTTCCTTGATTAAGAGCAAAGAAGGATTTTTTGGGATTGAGTGAAATACCATACCTTCTGCAGCGTTCAAAGATTTGATTCAAATCATGTAAATGATTGGATCTCTTCTTGGAAAATACAGTAATATCATCTAAATAGACAACTACTGTTTTGTTGATCAATCCTTTGAAGGCTATATCCATTTCTCTTTGGAATGTAGCTCCTGCATTAATAAGTCCAAAAGGCATTTTCTGATAAGCGTAAGTTCCCCATTTTGTTCTGAAGGTAGTTTGAGTTTGTCATCAGGATGGACCAAAATTTGGTTATATCCTGAAAAACCATCTAAAAAGGACATTAACTCAGAACCTGCTACTGAATGGAGTATCTGCTCCATGGTAGGTAATGGGAAATTATCTTTTTGGCTTGCCTTATTCAGATTTCTGAAATCTATACAAATCCTGATGTCACCATTTTTCTTCCTAACATGCACCATATTGGAAACCCAGTTTGAGTGCCGAACGGGAAAAATAATCTTAGCTTTCAAGAGTTTATTGAGTTCTGATTTTATTTGACTCTCTAAGTTCGGATGTATTTTCCTCAACTTTTGTTGAACTGGTTTTTGTTTAGAAAGCATTGGAATGGTATGTTGGATGATTGATGTATCGTATGTTTTTAAATCATCATATTTCCAGGCGAAGACATGTTTATTTTTTCTTAATAATCTAATGAATGCTATCCTTTCTTCCACAGAAAGTCCTAATCCCAAACTAATGTTTTGAGTGTTCTGCTCAGTACCAAGGTTTATCAATTCAAATCTTAAGGTGGAACTTTGGAGCTTTGAATTGTTTACCTGTTTAAACCTGTCTTTAATATCGTAGAGATCCTCAAGTTTAACCACAGGTTTTGGTATTGAGTTTTCCTCGTGTTTTTCTTTCATCTGAAGATCATGATTGCTTTCCTCAATGACCTGATCATCGTAGGACTTGTCGAAAGTCAAAAAATGTAAGATGTCTTCATCGTGATTGAACACTCGCCAATTTGTGACATTGTCAGCAATCGATGGTCTAAAAATTAACTCTACTGAAAATCTATCTGGGCTATAATCTTCGGAAGGTAGGAGTTTAGAAGCAACATTGGCTAGCAAGTCAGCTGCTGCATTCTGGGACCTAGGGATGGGAGAAATATTGAATGCTAAAAATTGAGAGGTGAGTTCCTGTACCAGAGACTGATAGTGTTTGAGATGACCAGAGAGGCAATGAATTGTGTTTCTAACCTGTTTTATGACAATCTCTGAATCACCAAACACTTTCAAATATTGAACATTAAGGCCAATAGCTTTATATAGTCCTTGAACTAAGGCTTCATACTCAGCTGTATTATTCGTGCATTCAAATTCCAACCTACAAGACAGCATCGTTTTTCTCCCTCAGGGCTAACTAAAATGCAACCTGCTCCTGAGCCTTCACTAGACTTAGACCCGTCAAAATATAGTGACCAAAATAAGGAATTATCAACAATTTTATTTTCAGTTTCCTCGGTAACATTAAAACATCTTGACCTATCTGTTTGTGAAAATTTTTCGATCTAAGATGTGAAATTATTAACTGGGAAAGGACATGGTTGGGCAGTGAAGTTGCCAAAGAATGATTCAGATGAATAATTCCCCAAGATATTGTTATTAAATGTTATTGGTTGATTCTCCAGTTCAAATTCTGTAATAGTATGGGTCATATGTTTCTATCGATTGATCTTGATCTGATTCGGTTTTCCTTTATAAGCTAACCACATATGAGACCAATCGGTGGAAATATAACCGTGGAGTTTTTCGGACCAATCCCTACTTAAAATCAACCCATAAAATTCAGGTATATCGGCGATCAAAATATCAATTCTTTGAACTACTCTAGGATCAGCCGATAATCTGATAGTCACAGAGTTGATTTCCCCTAAAACCTAGACTTTGGTTCTATCTAACTGCACAATGTGAATTGAGGAATTTTGGGGTTCAATGTTCAGTTTGGAACAAACTGAAGCTGGCATTATATTAGAGGATGCCCCTGAGTCAATCAAACAATTGTGTAGATTTCGATTATAGATCTCGTAGGTTAAGAGGAAAGGAGGAGTATGGGAATTTGATCTATCTCCAATTAGAATCGTATCAGTAGCTTCAACCCTACCAGAAGGTGGTTGGCCTGAATCATTCACAGCTTTAGCACTAGGAAGAGGCGAAGAAGGAACTGCATTCAGTTCCTTAAGAATCAGTTTCTGCTGATGTTTTAATTTGCTAATTTCAAACATGGTGATGTTTGCCTTAGTCTTCTTCATATCATCAACAATATTGTAATCCATTGAATCCGATACTACCAACGTTTTAGATGTTGAAGGTATATTTGAGGATGATGGTTGGTTTTGAGGTACTGTTGCATCCAGCTTCTTTGTGGGTACCTTTTCCTTTGTAGTAGTAGTACCTGCACTCCTTTTCTTTGAACTTGCCTAGACAGGTTCAGGGGCACCTTTACTCCTAGTAGTCACAGGAAAAGCTTCTTGTTCATTTTCTGTATCGGAGTTAGGTAATATGAAGTCCCACATTCCATGGCATTCAACAACTTCCTCTTCTTCGAATTCATCGAATGGTGAAATTGTTTCATCTTCTTCTTCCTCTTCAGGATCTGAATCTGCATTAGATATAACATTTGGTGGTTTTGATTCAGGTTTCTTGAAATTTATAAATGGCCTTTTTGTTGAGGTTTCAGCTACTTGTTTTTTGATTTCAACCATTTCATTTGACATAGTCTTGAGGACTTTTTGTAGACCCTCCATATCATATGGATCTTTAGGAGTTTTCTTCTCTGAATCATCTTTAAAAGAAACTTTTTTGGATTTTGTATCTTCAAGAGCAGCTTTCTTTTTTAGAGCATTAATGCATTTCTCTACAGCAAGCGCCTCTTTCATATTTTTAGCTAAGGTTGGTTTTGCAGCTCTATCTACAAAAATGGCTATATTTGAAGGAAGGGCTGTTATATACCATTCGCTCCTGATCTGCTCACTTGGTTTGGAGGCCGTTGGAATTTTATTCAAGAGTTTATTGAATCGCGAGTTGAATTCTTTAATCGGTTCCTTATGCTCTATCCTAAGATTGGAGAGATAATTGATTAATGTGGCTAAAGATCTATCATCTCCATACTTAGTAAGAAATTGTTCTTGGCAAATGTTCCAACTGGTAATGGATCCAGAGGGCAGGGGAAAATACCAAGATCTCGCTGATCCTTCCAAAGTATAAGGGAAAAGCCTAACGACAACATCTTCCTCTGTTACTCCTTTCAAATTAACTGATAACATGAAGTTATTAATATGTTCTTCGGCTTGTGTTCCAGTATCTGGATTAAACTTGGGTAGCCATTTTTCAGGAGAATTAGGCAATGCATGTAATGGTGCAGGCATATTGACCGCACCAGGACTATTCCATGGATTTTCCATTGAAACACCAGTAGTGGATGAGATTGCTGATGAAATTCCAGATGTTTGGGAAGGAATTGATATTGAGGATTGAGCAGATTGGGATGTTGAAGTTCCTAATCCCTGATGAACAACAATATGTAATGAGGGAGTGGATGGCTGACTTTGCACTGGGGAAGATGAGATGGAGGATGTGGATGAGAATGCTTCACTGTCAGATCCTTCAGTGTTCTTCTTTGCCCTTTTCCTTTTAGGTAAGGGCAACTCAGTAGGTTCGATACCGAGCTTTCTGCTCTGATGTCTGGTGAGAGGTTGAGGTAGATTGAATTGCGAAGTCTCACTACCTTAAGATACCTCAGATTTCTGTGGTGATATCGAGAAGCCTTGAAGTTTATTGATGAGAGACTGAACTTCAGGAGACTCAAGACTTAATCGTTCTGGAGTATTGTGGGCTTGAGCAGTGGTAGTTGATTCCTCTTCTTCTCGCTTGGATACTGGAGAACCAACATGCAATTGGGAAGTACGAGGTGATGTGGAGGGAGATTTACTCTCAGAATGGATTGTAGATTTGGGTTTGCTCACCATTCACAGTTCATGCCCTCCTTCTAGCGCCAAAAATGTTGATGCCTCGAAAATCGTTACATCAACATTGGGGGATAACCACCCAGTCCGAAACTTAATACAACTCCTTTTCTATTTGGGATGGTGGCTCCGACTGGATATAATGGGACCAGTTTCCCAGTAATGAATAAAAAAGGGATGGATAAGTTACTGGTTTTCTAATAAGTGATAATGAATGGATGACTTAATATAAAAGCAAAAATACAAATGACTATTCTATCCCGGGAAGCTTCTATTCTTAAGTGCAACGTTTGATGATCTCTGTTCATTAATAGGCATATAGATGACTCTATTCAATAAACATAGACATTCATTCATATAATGATTGCTTTGTTCAAATAGTTTAACAAAGTAATTAATAAAACATTGTTACACTTATCTTTTTATATTACTGATACATGTATGATTAGAAGAAAAGCACGCTGTAAACATCCAATAGTGGAAAGTATAAAGAATGCTGTTAAAACACATGCATATATTCAATAATAGCAAGAATGGTCAAATAACAATTCACATAAAAAGAATGAATTCAGACATAGATAGTAGTACCATATGAGCTGCAGATCATTCCCAACATCAATCGCAATTCGAATTCCTTCTTCCGACTCAGAAATACTTTTAAATAAAGGTAGTAGTGCACATCCACATAAAAGCTTCATTATCAAAATTGGAATAATTGGCCCAGTCTTTATAAAAAATATACTTGAAGTACAGTAGTGCAACTTCAGGTTTAAGTCATATACAAAATCTTAAGACCCTTTCTAAATACATGAAAGGGTCTATAAATACTTAATTAAACTAACTAACTACAGAATTAAAGTGCTACTAAATTGGTACAACTTGATCTTGAATATCTTCCCCCAAAGCAATCTGGTAGTCGGCAGCATGATTCATCACTCTGGCTGTTTGCCTTTCGACCTGAGTTGGCATATCGCTAGCATCGGTTCCACTTCTTGAGGGCGGCTGAGATGAGAATTGAGTTGAGCAGCATAGGTGGCATCGTGTATATCGGGAATGATACACCCAATTGCATCTGTGAGGCACTTGAGGGCGGCTCTCTGGCTGTACGGTTTTACTAGGAACAACCAATAGGTGTCCCAAGTTAAACTTTTAATACCTGTGATCAATCTCCCATTCTTTTCCAGCTCTTGATAACATGATTGCTCCAATGTTTTGGCCGATAGTAATTTCCCTGGTGTACACTGAGAGATCATATTAGATAAATAGAGAGTATTGTTAATTAATTCAATCAAATTACTTGTGGATAATTTGCATCTAGAAACTGCTCTCTCCGCCTTCATCAATTGGGACTGCCACTCCATAAATAAAATTTCTTTATGGGATTCTAGGATTTTAGGCAAATTTGCTGCCTGTCCCTCATTAGTGTCCTACCAATTAAGAAAATTTGTTAAGGTCTCATCGGCCTGCTCTAAGTCTTGTCTAGCATCGACTGATTTATCGATTATTGATGCTGTTATGTCACAGAGGGGTTCAACTTGAGCAATTTTATGACACAATAATCTTATTTGTGTTGCCAGTGCCTTATTAATCTGTAGTGCTTCTGCTCTGAAATCGGTAGGCTGAGGAAGACCCTTGAACTTCTCTATTTGACCTAATAATTGAGCAATTTGCTCATCTTTTGTCTTTTCCATCTTTTCATTCATTGTCTTCAATTTTGCTAATGCCTCCGATAGTTCTTTCTGCTTTTGAATCGCACTCGAATCCACCCTCTGTTTCTCTTCATGCAACTGCTTGTTCAATTGATTATTCAACTGTTGCTGCGTGGACAATTGCTGTTTTAATTGTTCTGCTTTCTGTTGTGCCTCCGATAGTTGTGCTTGTAAAGAAGCGATTGCCTGGTCTTTTTCTTTTAACAAATTACTCACTTCTGATGCCTTGTCCATGGTGGCCGCCGAATAGGCTCCAGCATATTGGGACAACTTTGTTAGGTCATCAGAAGGATCAAACTCCTCCTTCCAAACTATGTTGGCTGTCACTGTTTGTTCAGGGAACAGGGAAGGTTGATCAATCCTTCTCCTTTTCCGCTGTCGCTTTACTATGGCCCTGTGCTTTAGGCTGTAAAAGACATCCAATGGAGGTATATCCTCCACTTGCAAAAAATGATTTGATCAGAAGGATCTTTGGGAATTATTTCTAAGTCTGTAGTAGGGGGTAGACCGCTAGTTCCTTCGCTTGGAACCTCTTTTGATGCTGTATCCTGTGTATCAGCCGCTTTGGATGTATCGGCTTCTCTTGAGCTTTCTAGATTGCTTATGATTGAATCGAATTGCTGCCATTCCTGGAGCAACCTTGGGTCAATCTGGGTATCAACATTCACATCCTTGCTGCTCTGCTCCTGTTGCCTTTTTTGTTCCTCTTCACATATTCTCTCTTGTTCTTTCCTCTGCGCTTCCTCTTGTTCTTTCCTCTGGAGTTCTTCCTGCTCTTTCCTCTGGAGTTCTTCTTGCTCTCTCCTCTGGAGTTCTTCCTGCTCTTTCCTCTGGAGTTCTTCCTGCTCTCTCCTCTAGAGTTCTTCCTGCTCTCTTCTTTGGACTTCTTAAAAAATTTCTGATGTAGCAGGAGGTTTGTTGGTAAGTCGTTGTTCAAGCTCGCTTGACTGTGTCATCGGGGCAGTGGCTAACAAATCTAGAGGTAGAGTTTGCAACCTCTGCTCTCTATGTTTGTTAAATTTGACTAACCCGTCGTCGTGATATCTCATTTTAGCCAACGCTTGAACCTGAAATGATGAATCGGCCGAGGAGAATAGGTCATCAAACTCATCTTTCTTATGTTCAAATTTAGTGAGTTTTGCCTGTTCTAGTACATTATAGACGACTTTGTTTGGATCAAATCGTCTGTTAGGAAGAGTGGCGAGATTCAGTGTATTTATCTTTTTTGCTTCTTTCTCTGCATGCTTGTAGTCATGCAGAGTGTAAACGCCATACCTTAGAGGAAAAGGAGGCCAGACTTGCTTCTTTTTATTCCTCAGAGTCTGTGTAACTCCTTCGGATGTAAGCTGATATGCTATCTCTCGAGCCAATAGTTTGTTAGGTATATACAAGGGGAGGACATGAGGCCTGGCATGACTGCCGAAAACTCTTACATATGTAAATTTTTCTTCTCCGAACCAGGTTCCTAAGGCTGTCAAGTCAATCTCTGCTTGTGAGGAAATCTTAGGAGCAGGTTTGTCAAAAATTTCATAGTAAATGGGTAACATAAATCCATTGCAAACTTGATATAGGTGGTGTTTATAATGGGCTTTCCACAACTTCTGGTGATAGATATGAATGGGCATGGGTCCTGTGGAGTCCATCTCCACCCCAGCATAGGAAATTCAGAGTTAAAACAGAGAGTATCTAAGATGTAGGCACTAAAGTAAAATGGAGGAATGAACCTATCAGTAACGCGGGATTTGTTTTTGAACTCAAGAATAGCTGTTGCTAACTTATCAGATAATATATTCCCCCAATCCATTATTTCGCTATTGCATGCTGCTTCCATTAAAGGTACCATCTCTATGGAAAATTTTGCGGAATCATGCAACCCCCAAATCCTACACATCATCGCTCCAGCATAACAATAAGGAGAATACAAGGAATCGACAGAGTACTTACCCGAGGACTCATGCTTGTGTTTCGCTGGGTTTTGTCTCCATTCCCTTATAGGTGCTGATTCAATTTCATTTTCTTCTCTGAACTTCTCCAGAAATGCTTTGTTATACTTCTTCTCTGGTTCGGGAAAATGGTACATTTGTCTCAAATCATTGGGCTGAAATGAACCGAATACTCTCCCGTCAATAGTGCAAAATGTTCTGTTTGTAATTGGAATTTCCTCAACTGCCCATCTTACCACATCTGTGTATGGAAGAATTTGCTCTCAAGCTGTTATCCGGTGTAGGTAAGAATCGGCCAAATCCTTTAAGGTTGCTTCGGACTTCCGGTTCGGGTCTGCTGTAGCTTGTACTGATGTTTCCTGAGGCTCTTCGGCCTCAACCAGATTATATATGCTCTGCCAAGTAGTATTACCGAGAGCAAGACATGTGGTGTCTGAGATTAATCCTTTTTTACTTGGTCCCGGATCGACAGTGTGTTGTCCTGTTACTGCGGAAGCTGAAGCTGTTCCAAATTTCTTAGACTTCTTCCCCATTTGGCCTAAATTCGCTGCTTTGGAGGAGCTCTGCACAGGAGATAAAATGAACGTAATGCTGAGAATAGGTGGCGCAAACCAAGTATGAAAGAGTTATATCAATCAATGAATAATGGAGGATTAACCTAAGACTGCCATGGATACAATCTCTGAAGAGATTTTGGCATAACTGCTCCATTAATTGGCCAGTTAAAGCTGTCAATCATTTAAATGCTCATCATATCGTTTATTGGCCGAATAATTCATTTAAGCGTGGCTTTGATGTTTTGGCGGTTGGGCGCAAGTGAATCACTATCGGGAAGAGAAAGGCTTTTAATAATAATTTAACATAATATACCCAAGCCTTATCAATCCTTTTTGAAAGTCGCGCTTAGCTTTATCGCAATCGGGGATCGGAGGAATGTTTAAGTAGTTATATTGGTGTCATTACGGAATCCCCGATCGCCGATAGCGATATCACATCGGAACAAAGAGAGGGGCCTCTTGTTACGATTGCTTACCTTCCCGATATCCAATAGTTATTCACGCTTGTCGCATCGTGGAAAACCAATGGGTCTTTTGTTATGCATCCTTTGTTATTGCGATATGCGATCTTGCGATCGCTTTATCGCAATAACAAATAATTATTCATTTTTTATTATAAGACCGATTATATATTGTCTCAAAAGGTTTATAATGTTTTGTTTCTTTTCGAACCTTTTGAGGAATGATAAGTTGATACCAATTTAATCTAAAAGGGACCATTTGATATTATAGTTTTGAAAGTAAAATTTTATGAAATGGGGGGTTGTGGTACAACACAACAGATGTGTAGGTGGGTAAGTAGATGAATGGTTGTAGAATGGTGTATGATGAATGATTAGTTGAAACTCATATCATTTACTTTCACCATCATATTACTTTAAAAGGATGGATAACAATGAGACATTTACAACGTCAAGTTATTAATTTCCTCATTCCTTTTACCAATAATTTCACTAATTTCCCCATAAATAACAATCTAAGCACCTAAAACCTTAAGTCAAAGGGGCTCAGAGCATTTCTCTGACTTTTGGAGGGACCGGACCCTCGGCCTAATGACTTACAGGTTCTAAAGTGCTAAAACCCCTTGATCAACATTAACCCCCTTCATCATTCACTCATTTCCCCTAAAAACCCCTTTTCCTAAAGTAAAATCACTATTTACTTAGGAAAAGTAATTATCCTCATACAAAACTCCTTCTCACAAAAAACCCATAAAATGCACCTAAGCCTAAGTTATAATGTTTAAATGCAAAAATGTGGATATATTTCAAAAACAATTTACTTAGCGCATTCTTATCCCCGTTTCCATTTCATATTAACATTGATTTATTATAGTTAACTCCCGGAAAATACACCCCGTCCCGATATAGATTATTAAAATCCTTTATATTAATATCCCACCCCGGTTTGAAATATAAACCTTAATAATGAAATAATTAGATTAATTAATTAATCTATCTGCGATCAATGAAGACCCATAACCCTCCGCTACATTAAAAAGGAATTAATCAATCAACCAGTGATTAATTAATAGCCTTCTGCCAATCACATCGCCCCCGACGTCATTAATCTCCCTAATTCATAATTATTATCCCATTGGGCCCCTCCATAAAATCCTGAGCAAGTCTCCTACCCGACCACTGTACGATCTAACCCCTTCAGATCTGACAGCTGATGCTCATATCGGGCGGCCTTCGATGCCGAACTTTACCCGCCCGATGTGAGTGGTTTTACTGTACACCCTACCGCTACGTGTTGCTCGATGAATGGCATTGGGCGGACCTCTCCCAATACCGCCATACCCTCATAAGCGGTGCGATAGATTCCGCTTACCACCTCCGCTTACCACCTTCGCTAAACGACAAAACATCACTTCCATCAATTATTGCCAACTGTCACTTTCCAGCACCAACTGTCGCATTTCCATTATACACACCAAAAGCATTGACTTTGCTAATAAACCCAAAAATATTCATTATTTTTGTTTTACCAAGAAAAGAACCTTCTGTTCTCCATGCACACTCAGAGTACGTTCGAGCCGTCACCCTGCTTCCAACCGTTAACCTCCAGAAACCGCTAAACTCCAGATTGCCATCGTAGACCCGTGAACTCCATGCAAATAGTGCACCAGAGCCATTTGTCTCTCCATGCAACCATAACCAAGTATTTACCTCATTTCAACTAAGAAACCCTGTTTTTCATACTGACCCTGAACTAAATTGTTGTAAGATATAAGTAATTTAGTGAAAATAAGCCGTTTGACAGTCTTGACACTCTCTCAGACGATCCATTTTTCACAATTCCCCAAAAATTCCCTGCCCCCGTCCTTGAATCCACAAGAACCAAGGATCGATGCCCTAGTCGCCTTAAATGTCATGCTAGTTACCACTCCTCACAGAGATATAGACCATCTTCCCCTGGCTGACAAAGACTTCCAGATAAAAGACCTCACCTTTGACGAAACCCCTTTGAAATTGCATTGCAAATACCGAGATATCTACTTGAACCATGCAGATAAGATAGGTCTCTAGGAATCAAAGTTGCCCAAGTATCAATTCCCCAGTGTTCATGTTTTCCCGCAAAATTATTCATTACTGCCATGCAAACTATGACCCTATTATGAAAGCTGTAATGTCCCTGGACCAGAAAATCCTATTCACCATTACAGCTGAGTCCATAAACGAGATGTTACAGTTGCAACCTGGTCAAGACCTCACCCCCCTGTCTATTGCTGATTTACTTGAAATATTCTCCAAGCTGTCTAGTTCTAGAATTAATCAAATCCTCCAGACTTTCATTTCTGAAGAAAAGCACATGCCAAAGGACCCTCCTCCTTACATGTCAGCCTTCTTTTCTAATCTAGGCAAAGATATCACAACAATGCTATCATGCATTTTAGGTTCTACCACTAATGAGTATATAGATGAGACTATTTTTGCTGGCATGTCTATTTTTACCCCCGGTCAACCTCCTGCAGTCAAGTTTGATTATGCAAAATTCATCGCAGATAAAATGCATGATCAGTTTATGAGACTTGAAAATGAGAGGGTGTTCAAGTATTCATCAGTCCTGTATCATTTGTTTCTCTACTACCAAACTGATAATTTTCCCTTCTCTGTCCAAAAGCTTGATACTAGAGGGAATCCTAGATTCGCCATCTTCTGGACTGCTCTATTCTACATGTCCTGTTATTCCCACTATCCATACACAGATTTTATTGACCTATTTGTACATCCAGTAACTACAATGTTATTAGGAAGTCCCCCTCCTAGAATTAGTGCAGACATTAAGAGGGTTCTCCAGCTGTCCAAACAATACAAAGTAGGGGATTGGTACTTGTACCAAAACCATACTAAAATTGGAATTTATGGGTGTGAGCTTCCTCCTTACAAGTTACCTAGATATCTCCCCATGCGATTATTTGCTCTGAAGTACTACAGGCAAATGATCAATTCTGATGAGATTCACTTTGTCAAAACCAAGAAGAAGGCCCAGCTAAGAATAAAGGATCATTTAGGTCCATTTATTTGCAATAACAAAGAAGTAGGAAAGGAGGCAGATGAAATCGTCCAAAGATTGAGATTAAAACAGAGTTTCATATGGGCTTATGACCCCCATGGATTCATTTGTAACAGAAGGCAGAAACATAAGCTATCTCCTTATATCCACCATAGGATCCCAGAAATTGAACAATATGCCAACCAATCAGAATGGGTAGAAGGCACTCTAATAGATGAAGATAGCACACAAGTTGAAGTTGACAATGTAATGGTGGACTTAGAAAGAAGGTTTGATGAAGATTCGTTTGTATAGGTGTTTGGAGAAACTTCATCATGAAAGCAGTCACAGGAACACAACACACAACCATCAGAGCAACAAGGACCCTCAGAACAAGCAGAAGATTCAGAACAACAAGAAGAGTTAGAGCAGCCTGAAATTTCATAGGAGCTTGCTCAACCTGAACAAATCATGAGCAAACCTCCTATTTTGTAGACTCCTCTAAATGAGGAGAAAAATTTAAAGAGAAGCCGAGATGAAGCCACTCCTTATACTATGCCTATTGATCAAACTTTTGTTAAAAGGCAAAGGTTAAACCCATATACATAGGAGGAGTACATTGAGGAAACAACAGGCAACTCAATAGCCGAAAGCACTGACAACAAGCCAACCATTCCAACATGAGGCACACCATCTGTCTCACAGATACAAGCATTGGAAAGGAAACAGAGCACAGAGGTATCTTCTTTCAGGGCTTCCTCTAAATAGAGCCTGGACATTAAAGGAAAGTATAAAGAAATTAAAGCAAGGAATGAGAAACTAAAAGCTCTAACCTATGCTCACTACCTCAAAATGGCTCCAACTAACCATACCAGGCTTATGTCAGCTTTTGACATAAAGGAAGGAAAACTGTAGATGAGCTTCCTTAAGCCAATTGTGCAACAACCAAGATCCATGGCTGATTATTTAAAGACTCATTTTGAAGTTTTGGCAAAGGATATCTATCCTATTGACCAAATAGAACTGCACAAGCAAACTGGTGAAATGGTCTATTCTACATTGGCTAGTAAGGCCATCACAGCACACCAATTGCAAAATTCATTGCACAACACCACTGCACAGCTGCAACTAGAAAGGGCCTCCTCTCAGGCTAAAGACACCAGGATAAAAACTCTAGAAGACTTGGTGATAGAATTGGGACATGATCCCAAAGATGTCAAAGCAGCTGAACAATTGATTAAAAAGAAGAATGATGATATAGCTACACTAAAGAAGCAGCTCAAGATCCCTCCTCTCCACCATCCTCAAACTGCAGAAGTCATAGAGAAACAAAAGGAGGAAGAACTTATGGACCTAGTCCTTAAGTTAAATGATCAGTTAAAAGAAACTGAAAAGGAATTGGAAAAAGCAATACAGTCTAAGCAGAGTGAGCTGGCCACCACTCCTCAGACTGTCATACCCACAGTTTCTACAGCAGTACCCTCTACTCTGGCAGCTTCTTTGGCACCAACACTTCCACCAGTGACAACATTGCCAATAGCAGAGACTACTCTAACTACAGGTACATCAACCAGTGCAGGGACAACAATAGAAAAAACATATGAAGTGATTAAAGCCATGGAATAAATGAATATCCAGGCTACAGAACTGAAAAAGCTCAAGGAACAAATATCAAGTATAGAAACAGACTACGAGCTCGCACAGATTCAAAACAAAGAACAATAAAGGAAAAACAAAAGGATGGAGGAAAGAATCAGAGTCCTGGAAAAGGACTTGACATTAGAAAAACCACTGGGAGACATGAGAAATATATTGTGGGCCAATATCATTGATTCCATCAATGATATTTGGCCTTCTATCCAGGTAATTTTTGAATAGACTGAATTAGTAAAAATAGCTGTAGAAGCTATACAGAAGACTAAAGAAGAACTGGGAGATAAGCTCGAAGAGGCAAATCAGTTAATTGATTTTTTGAACAGTAGGAACAGGTACCAACTAGATGAGTTGGAGATTGAAGACAGAACAACTACTATCATTGAAATAAAGAAAGTTCTTACTAAAAGGAACTTGATGCTTAACTTAGAGAAAAGGTGTCAGAGTATTCAGGCAGATATAGATAGCTTCATGTTGAAATATGGAATTTTAAGAGAGAAAGGGCTTCCCAGTCCTATGGTTATACATGACAAGTTAATGACACAGGACGACTATATCGAGAAATTAGAGAAACAGGCCAAGAGTCAAGCAAGTTCTTCAGCAGTAAAAGCATTACCTACAGGAAAGGTACTTTATGATGGTCTGGAGAATCTATTCTACATAGAGCATGAAATAAAACATCTATTCACCAGCAATCCCAATTTTTCTAAGCACACAGAAGCTAACGAAGTTTACAGGAAGATGATCAGGGTGAAATTGCCAGATAATGAAATGTGGACCAATTTGACTGACTTACTGGAGTAAAAAATGCTTATTATGGTAAAGTTTGGTAATGCAGGATGAAAGGATGAAACAGTACAGGTAAAGAGTATCAGCACAGGTAAAGACTATAAGTAGGTGAAGATAAGAGTGAATCCAACACATAATTACTAAGGAAACTACAAGAGCCTAATCCGAATTCTAGCAGCCAACACATTCACAAATAAAGGGACAACAAACAATTTGTTTTCCATCTATCTCTATCTTCGTGTTGAAGATATTTTTTGTTTCCTAGATTAATTGTCATGTAGTTATGAGATATTTTGTATCAAATTTTGTATAAATACTTCCAAAGTTGAAGTAATTAGGGTGGATTAAAAAGCATTTTTGTAGACTTTTGTTTTGAGCTAAAGGAACTACTGTAACCAAGTTTGGACTGGTTTACTAGATTAAATAACGCTGAGGACATTTCACTCGATTCATGTGCACTATGGGAAACAAATAAGTATAATTTCTCTGAGTTTGAATATTGTTTTCCTTTATGTTATAAAATATCATATGTGTTTTCTTATAATTCTTAAAAGCAAACGAGGAATAATATCATCAGAATTAGCTTAAGTTCTCTCTGTTTTAACTGTTTGCTTATTTAATGTTTTCTACTAAATTGCTTAAGTCTGGGAATTCTTAATTGCTCCCTCACTTCTGTAATTCATTCCTTCTATTGGCCCCTAGTACAAGATTCTTAATTTCCCTTGCTATTTTCCAAACTTCCCTTCTTCATCTTGATCCCTGCTAAGGATTCTTCATTGCCCTTGGCCCTGGTTAAGATTTCCATTCATTAAGACTTTCAGATTTGTCCTTGCTATGCTAGCTTTCCTTGTGAACTCTTACCTTAGTGATTAATCAAATCCCGTTAAACTTTTCCAACTTGACTCCATAGCCCAATGGCCTGAATACCTACTCTGCCCATCTATTTCCTTAATTCCACCAAACAAATCGAAACAAATCCCTTAAGCATTAATAGCTGGCCTAATATCATATCAAAACAACGCTGAATCATAAAGAGAGAGCCCTCTCTGAGTATAGATCGACTAGGATCTATACTTAAAAGATTGGTTTGTAGTTACCTTGGATCCTTTCCTTCTTTCAAATAACTTCTAAGGAAAATCTGAGTGATAACATAGTGGCGACCATACTGGGGAAGAACAAATCCTCAGTCAAAATAAACCTTTGAGAAACCTAAAAGTTTAATTTAAAGCATCTTAAAGGATTGTTAGAAGTTATTGTGGACATTCATAAAAGAAAATCATTTAAAAGACTTGAAATCTGGCTTCAGGTAGAACTCATTACACCAGGGCTAACCCTGATCCAAATCCTCCCCCTGTGTTTGAAAATCCCAATTTAATTCCAAGAATCATTTGAAGACAAGAGAGTTTAGTCATCCCTAGACCTTTATTTATATCATATTCATGCCATGTTGAGTGGCTGTTCCTAGAATATTTTCCTTTTGACGAATATTTTGAAACTTCTCTGTTTAGAACCACATCTGATAGTGAACTATTGGACTTAGTCCAAGATCCATATTTCATTAGAGAACTTGAAATCCAACGAGCCAATTTGTCAATTGATTGAAATCTACAGAACTTTCCTTAGTCATCCCTTACCACCGATAGAACCCTTGAACTTTCTGAAACAACTTCACTTTCTGTTGGTTCATGATTATTCCCTCACTTTTCTGAAGTCCAGTCCACCCCTCCATTCATTCCTTCACTTCCTCTTCAGCCAATCACCACTCAACATCCCACCACTACCTCTAGTTCTTCCTCCTCAACCCAAACACCCCCTCTTACCCCAACTCCAGTTCACACTCCTACCCAACCTAAAATCATGGCCAATAGATATGCTCCCCTTATGATGACTGCTCCCCAAGGTGCTATGCCAGAGGAATGTTAGGGTAAAATTGTTACTTTTGTTGGCACTGAAACATACACAGCACAACAACACACTAGGAAGATGACAGACTACTTTGAACTTCATGAGATTGACGTAGTAGATGTCCAAATGAGAATTTTCGTCCAAATTCTAGCTGGGGAAGTGAGAATATGGTTTAGATCTTTAGCCCATCAGATCATAGATAGTCTAAGAGTCCTTTACCAACAATTCTTGAATAGGTGGGAAAAGAAGAAAGACTGCCTTCAAATTTTATCTGAATATGAAAACCTTAAAAGGGGGCCAAATGAAACTGTTCAGGACTATTGCACTAGGTTTAATAATGTATATAATGCCATTCCACTTGACCTTAGACCTCCACCTGGCTTAGCCCTGATCAAATTTCTGGATGGATTTGATACAGATATGGCTTTTCAATTAAGAGAAAGAAATCCCCCCACTCTGGAAGAAATGCAGAGTGTGGCAGTAAGCGTTGAAGCTAATCTGCTTTCCAAAAGAGCCAGAACTAGAAGTGAGAGAAGAATACCCTTGAAAGATGAAACTTCACCCTTTGACCAAAAAATGGATGCTTTGGCCAAAGGAATGGAAAGGTTGATGGACAGAATATAAGTTATTGAAAGGAAACCTCACTAGGATAAGCAACAGGATAATCCAGTGAGAAATCCAAATTTTAGGAAAAAAAAAAACCAAACACTGGCAAGAATGGTCCTGATCAGAACATTAGACCACCTTTCCAAGAAAACTATGCAGAGACCTCACACCTAGAAGACCCTGAACAAGATACTCAGATAAATTTGATGGGCCTAGATGATGAAGAAACTGTCTTTCTAACTCAGGATGATCAAGAATTATACATGCTTCAACAGTTACAAACTCAAACAGGAGAATCTTTCGACTATAAGCAAGGGTATGACTCTACTATTTTCGAGGTTCATAAACAATATAACTTAAGGAGCAAGAAGAACCTTGATGTTCCCGATCAGAATAAAAAAGCAATGCCTAGCCAACCTAAGAAAGGAAAAGCTACAAATCAGAATCCTCAAGTTACAAAAACCTTACAAATCCTTTCTAGACCACATCAAAATCCTCCTAACCCCACCATTGAAGATGTAACAGATAACCAACCTATTAATGATCAACCTTCCACTTCAGTTCCCCTCAAAGGAACAATGGAACAACCCCCAGAAATTATATTAGAAAATCCAATTGAAAATATTCCTAACAATGAAAAAGAAAAACGCACTACTCAGAGCTTTGGCTCTAAAATTCCAAATATTCAAACAGATAAAATCCCTCTGCCTTTCAATTTGGGAGAAGAGGTGGCCAAGCTCAAAATTTTAGTGCCTTTGACAGAATTGATCAAACATGAAACCTACAAATCTCAAATTAGTAAATCTCTGAACTATGTTGAAAATGAATATTCTGTGAATCTATTTGATGACCAACCTGAGTTACTTTTCGGACCAGATGTTAATGGAAAGCTAGTTGAAGGAGGGATACCACCTTTCTACATCAGCCTTAACATCCACGACAAAATCCTACACAATGCCATGCTGGACTCTGGAGCCTCACATAATCTTATGCCTAAGTCTGTAATGGAAAAGCTTAACTTGGATATCACTAGACCTTATAAAGATCTATTCTCCTTTGATTCAAGCCAGGTTAAATGCTTAGGTCTCATAAAATATTTGTGTGTCTCCCTAGTTCAGTACCCTGCCAAAACTATACTCATGGACATTGTTGTTGCTGATATACCACCCAAGTATGGCATGCTTTTATCTAGATCCTGGGGTGTTAAACTCCAAGGATATCTGTAATTGGATATGTCTTATGTTATGAAACCAGCTCAAGAAAAGATAGAAAAGAAAGATCAATGCCTTAGAATTCAGCCTCTTCGAGGGGGCAACCTCCTTTACATTACATAAATGAACAATTCTTGGATGATACAAATGACAAAACCTCCTTTCTATATATAGGAGTCTAAGGAGTCACAATATAATCCAGCCGACCTAAAAATAATAATATAAAGCCACAAAAATAACAATAGAGGGATTCTATGGGGCACAGAAATAACAATATGGGGGTAATAGGGGCACAACAATATAAATAAGGGGTATAACTACAAAAGTAATGGGGTAATCACTAGTATTATAGGGACCCAACATGCCCCTCTCCTTCAAAAAAGTGTTGTCCTCAACGCTTGAGCAGTTCTGGATACTTCTGCATAAAATTCTCATCCTCCCATGTGGAATCTTCAACGGATAAGTTCTTCCACTTGATAAGATACTCTGAAATTGATCGATTTCGTAGCTGTCGAGTTCTTGTTTCTGTGACTGCTTCCGGTTCCAATATAATTTTTCCTTCCTCGTCAAGTTCTGGCAATATTGTTTGAACTGGGAGCTTGTCGCCTATAACCTTCTTTAAACATGAAACATGGAAAACTAGGTGCAATCGAGAAGCTGCAGGAAGCTCCAATTTGTATGCCATAGTACCAATCTTTTCCAACACCTTGTACGGACCATAATACTTTGGTGATAATTTATTATCCTTCTTAGCTTGCTTTAGGGACATTTGCTTATATGGTTGTAGCCGTAGGAATACCCAATCACCTACATCAAAACTTCTTTCATTGCGATGTTGATCTTCCTGTTGTTTCATTCTATTTTGTGCCAACACGAGGTTATCCTTTAAGAGTTGGAGGACTTGTTGTTGATGTTCGATGTGATGTTCCACTGCCTGAACCTTAGAATTTTCTCTTAAATATGATGTGATTGATGGTGGTTGGTACCCATAAAGTGCCATAAATGGGGTCATTTTTGTTGCTGTATGGAAGGAAGTGTTATACCACCATTCAGCCAGAGGCAACCATTTGACCCATTGTGTCTGTTTATCAAATACAAAGCAACGAAGATATCCTTCAAAACATTTGTTTACTATCTCAGTTTGCCCATCAGATTGAGGATGATAAGATGAGCTATGAGCTAACTGAGTACCAAGACAAGAAAATAATACTGTCCAAAAATTTCCAGTGAAAATGGGATCTCTGTCACTTACAATAATCTTTGGGTTTCCATGTAGCTTTTGAACTGTTTCCATAAATGCAGTAGAAACTGTACTGGCTTTAAATGGATGTGATAATGCACAAAAGTGTGCATACTTGGTAAGTCTGTCAACTACCACCATGATGACACTCTTTCCCTCAGACTTGGGTAAACCTGTGATAAAATCCATTGAAACCTCCTCCCAACGTTGGCTTGGAATGGATAAAGGTTGTAATAGACCCGGTGTCTTAATTGTTTCAACTTTATTTTGTTGGCAAACCAAACATTCCGCCACAAACTTTTGAATATCTGATTTAAGGCCATCCCAAAAAAATTCCTTCTTAACCCTGTGGTAAGTTTTTAAAAATCCTGAGTGCCCTCCTAAGGGAGAAGTGTGCAATTCCATAAGAATCTTTTGTTTTAGCTGGGAATTCTTACAGAGGTATAAGCGATCTTTGTACCATAACGAATCATTTTTCCAGCTAAATGTATCAGAAGTACTGGAATCTTGTTGTAGCTTTCGAATAAGTGCCCACACTTCTTCGTCATTCTTCCATTCCTCCTTTGCTTCGTTTATCCAATCTGGTTGGATAATAGAAATGGCACACAACAATGCTTCCATATCCTCATCCTTTCTTGAGAGTGCATCTGCCACCACATTTTGCTTCCCTTTTTTGTAGATGATTTCAAAGTCATAACCCAACATCTTTGTGACCCACTTTTGTTGCTCTTCAGAGGATAATCTTTGTTCTAAAAAGTATTTAAGGCTATCATGATCCGTTTTTACCTTGAAGTGTCTTCCCATTAGGTAGGGTCGCCATTTCTTAAGTGCATGGAGTATTGCCAACATTTCCTTCTCATAAATAGCTTTTCTTAAAAACTTTCCCTTGATTGGACGACTTTCAAAAGCAATGGGTCTTTCATCTTGCATTAGAACAGCACCAATTCCATTTCCTGAAGCATCACATTCCACAATAAAGGTTTTTGTGAAGTCCGGTGTAGCTAAGACCGGTGCTTGGCACATTGCCTCTTTAAGATGTTTAAAGGCCTTTGTTGCTTCCGGAGTCCATGAAAATGAATCTTTCTTCAATAATGTTGTTAGAGGTGCTGCTATTCTCCCATAATTCTTAACAAACTTGCGATAATACCCTGTCAACCCAAGAAATCCTCGCAGATGCTTTATGGATGTGGGGATTTTCCATTCCTTAATGGCTTTAATTTTGCTAGGGTCTACCTTAACTCCTTCATGAGATACAATATGACCCAAATATTCCACCTCCTGGACTCCAAAGAAACATTTGGATCTTTTTGCATATAATTGTTTCTCCTCCAATAGTTGTAGCACCTTGTCAACATGTTCAACATGATCCTTCCAAGACTTGCTGTAGATTAGTATATCATCAAAAAATACCAACACAAATTTTCTAAGGAATGGTTTGAAAATTGAATTCATCAAACCTTGAAATGTTGAAGGTGCATTGGTAAGGCCAAAAGGCATGACCAAAAATTCATAATGACCCTCATGAGTTCTAAATGCCGTTTTCGGAATGTCTTCAATCTTCATTCTGATTTGATGATATCCCGAACGAAGATCCAACTTGGTGAAGTAAATTGATCCATGCAATTCATCCAGTAATTCATCAATGACAGGAATGGGGAACTTATCTTTAATAGTGAGCTTGTTGAGCTCCCTATAATCTGGACACATGCGCCATGATCCATCCTTCTTGTGCACCAATACTACTGGAGTTGAGAAAGAACTTTGACTCGGTTGAATTATACCAGCCTCTAGCATTTCTGCAACCATACGTTCAATTTCACTTTTTTGGACATATGGATATCTGTACGGCCTGATGTTTGGAGGAACACTTCCTGGAATCAGATGAATAGCATGATCATGATCACGCATAGGTGGGAGACCTTTGGGAGTCTCAAATACCTTGGAATGATTGTCCAGGACTTTTTGGAGATCTGGAGAAATAGATGATTCCAATGTGGAAACATCTAGCGAACATAATTGTGCAATTACACCTCTTTGCTCCTTTTTTAGAAGCTTTGTCATGCCATTAGAGCTGATTATCTTTCTTGGTTTCCCTGCAATACCCCTTAATTCAACTTCCTTTCCTTCCACAGAAAATTTCATGAAAAGTTCTTGAAAATTAAAAGCTATTGTACCCAAGGATTGTAGCCATTGGACTCCTAGTACAACATCAGCACCTCCCATTGGAATGGAAAGCATTGGGCTAGTCAATACATATTCTCCCATGGATAGCTTGATATTATGGCACTTTCCAGAACAATTTATTGTTCCTCCATTTGCAATCATCACTTGACACTCTGGTGCTGGATATAGGAAGCAATTCAATTCTTTTGCTACCCTACAATGAATAAAATTGTGGGTGCTTCCTGAATCAATCAACACTATTACCTTTTTCTTCTTGATTTGTCCTTCTATCTTGATGGTTTGAGGAGTGGTAATTCCCGCCAATGCATTACAAGATATGGTCGGATTTATTTGTTCTTCATCTAGGCTTTGTTCCTGGAATATATCCTCTTCTTTTGACCTTTCTTGCTCCTTTTCTTCTTCCTCTTCACAATCTATGTAGAATAATTTCTTCTCAGCACACTTATGACCTTTTGTGTATTTGCTATCACAATTGTAACAAAGCCCTTTTGCTCTTTTTTCTTCCAATTGTTGTGGTGTCAACCTTGTAGGTTGTGGAAGACTATGGGCAACAACACTTCCGTCTTTATAGTTGTGAATGGTATGCTTCCTAGTTGCCATAATTTTGCTTTCCATTTTTCTTGCTAACCTGAATGCCTTCTCTAATGAATCAGGTTCCCAAAGGCGCACATCATGTTGGATATTATCCTTTAAAGACCCTATGAACACATCAATCCTATGCTCCTCTGGAATATCTTTTACCCTTATGTTCAATTTTTGGAACTCCTCAATGTGCTCCATTATTGAACCCTTTTGTTTGAGACTTATCAATTGGCTAAAAAAAGTGTTGCTTTTTGTATCCTCATAATGTGCTATCAATTCTTCCGTAAAAATTGCCCAAGTGATAAATTGTTTACGAGAACAAAGCCATTGATACCATACAAACTGATTTGGTTCCAAATATAAAGTTGCCATACGTACCTTTTGTGTGTTTTGCACATTATTGAGATCGAAGAATTGCTCCATCTGTAATATCCATGTGGCGGGATCCTTGCCATCAAACTTCCTCATATCAATTTTTGGAATATGGTGGGTCTTCGATCCAACATTGGAGTCTATGGAATCATGATTAACATTTCTTTTGTTCACATCATGAGTTTCCTTTACAACCTTTTCACCATTAGTAACTATTTCTTGTAGAAAATTTGTCAAATCTGTCTTCAAATCTGCCATGTCTGTCTTCAAATCTGTCCTCAAATCTGTGTTCAGATCATCCATCTTAGCTTCCATGCCCTTTATCTTAGATTCCACGCCATTTATCTTAGATTCCACGCCATTTATCTTAGCATCTGTTAGCTTTTGTGAGCGTGACATTTGTTGCACTTGTTCTTGTAATTTTGATATATCATGTAGCATTTCTTCCTCTTCTTCATGAGTCATGCTAGAGCTTTCAGGTTCCTTACTAGGTGTTTGCATTTTCTTTCCTCTGGGCATCAGTTACCGATAATAATGCTTTACTATGCCCTTTGAATTCTTTCAAACCAAGCTTATGCAAAAATTAAAAAAAAAAACTACACACCTTTTTTTACTTTGTAGAAGCCTGATATTGAATCTGATGTATCTCTGTAATTTCAAATCATCCAATTCTGAAATTGTCACCTCTAGTAGCCTTGTATGTCCTCTTTCCAATGCCACCAGTCTGATCCAAATTGGATTCTCCAAGAAAGAGTTATGCACAATCTCCCGTAGTGACCTGATTATAGACTATTTCAGTAGAGCGAACTTGTATGAAGTGCCACGTGTCACTGCTTCAACCTTTGACTCTGAAAAATATATAAAAGAAAACTACAGTCCGTCCTCTTTCTGTACCTTCTTACAAAATTTCAATCCGATGCTCAGAAAGAAAGTTATGACGATTTTCCCCAGGTCACCTGTTTTGAGTGTAATTTAGGAGTCTCCAAAAAGACCAACTTCCTCAGATCATATCTACGAAAATATCGCGCGAAAAGCTCTGAAATTCGGACCGAAGGTTCAGTATGATTTCTTCTAAAATGGGTTTTTTTTTCGACTTCTGAAACGTCACAGAAAAAACGTTATAGCAAAAATTCCACGATGACCTGTTTGGAGCAGCGAAACCCTAGAATCCAAAGCTCTGATACCAAATGTTATGAAACCAGCTCAAGAAAAGATAGAAAAGAAAGATCAACGCCTTAGAATTCAGCCTCTTCGAGGGGGAAACCTCCTTTACATTACATAAATGAACAATTCTTGGATGATACAAATGACAAAACCTCCTTTCTATATATAGGAGTCTAAGGAGTCACAATATAATCCAGCCGACCTAACAATAATAATATAAAGCCACAAAAATAACAATAGAGGGATTCTATGGGGCACAGAAATAATAATATGGGGGTAATAGGGGCACAACAATATAAATAAGGGGTATAACTACAATAGTAATGGGGTAATCACTAGTATTATAGGGACCCAACATCTTATGCTACCATTTCAGTCTTTGGACATCCCAAGGAATTGTATAGAGATACTTTGATGAAGTATGTAGTGAGTAGTCAGGAGAAGCCTCAAAACTTTTCTATATATTCAGTACATTTTGACATGGATTCTTTTATTATTTACAATGTTGAGACTAATCAAGAAGATACTCCAACTGATATAACAGCAGAACCAAAAGAAATTGCAAAAGAAAATTCAAATGTCCAAATTCATGAGATATCAGATAACAAAGAAAATCTAGATGCCCTAGTTAAGAAGGATTCCATTACCCCAGATGAAAATTATGAACATGAAATATTATGGCATCTGGAATTTGATGGTTCGGTAAACAAGCTAGGTGTAAGAGCAGGTGTATGGATTTATAACTTAGAAAATGATCATGCAGAGGGCCATGCCTACAGACTAAACTTTAAATGTACAAACAATATGGCCGAATATGAAGCACTTCTGTTAGGACTGAAACTGGTTAAAAGGTTAGGAGCCATCAGAGTTTCTATCATGGGAGATTCTGAGTTAGTGATCAAACAAATTAAAGCTATTTACATGACCAAGGATCCTAGGCTAGGATTTTATAGAGGAACAGTTATAGAAATACTAAATACCTTTTTAGAAACTAAAGTTGTTGTTATCCCCAGAAAACACAACATGCAGGCTCACAGCTTAGCCATGTTTGCTAGTACTTGTAAATTGCCTTTTGAGCCTAACCATCAGTGCATTGCTGAGGTTAGGCATAGACCTGCAATTCCTGACAATTTAAAGAACTGGAAAGTATTCGAGAATGATTAGCAAATCAGTAATTTTTTAACTTTAGACAATGAATTTGTAAATACCAACATAGACATTGACATAGCAGTAGCTTTTGATTACTCTGATGAATTTGAAATTAATAAACTAGAAGAAGATCAAATAGATAGACTTCATCCTACAAAATTCACAAAAACAAATATTCAAGATTTAAAACAAATGGAAATTGATGAAGTAATTGATGATGAAACCAAAGTCATAAACCTCAAAGATAATTTCTTGCCCAAAGGATTAACTCCTTTGGAGGACTTATTCGACTCAAATGATATTATTAAAAAGCCTAAAATGGAGCCTTTGAAATCAGACATTGAGGAATGTAATATAGGATCTGAAGAGAATCCCAAGCTAATAAAACTGTCTAAAACCTTACATCCCAATGAAAAATTGAAATATATGGAACTTATGAAGGAATTCCAGGATGTTTTTGCCTGGAGTTATGAGGATATAAAATCCTATGATACTAGCATTATACAACACACTATCCCTTTAAAAGAAGATCAAAAGCCCTTTAGACAAAAGCTTAGAAGAATTAACCCTGTTCTACTACCTTCTATTGAAAAGGAAATCAAACGAATGTATGAAGCAAGAATTATTGCACCCATTAGGTTTTCAGATTGGGTATCTAATCTTGTCCCTACAAGAAAGAAAACTGGAGAAATAAGACTGTGTGTTGACCTTAGGAATTTAAACAAAGTTTCACTCAAAGATAACTATCCCCTACCAAAAATGGATCACATATTGCAAAGGGTAGTAGGTTCCACAAGGATCTCATTGTTAGATGGTTTCTCTGGTTACAACCAAATCCTAGTCCATCCTGATGATCAAGCCAAGACTGCTTTCACTACCCCATGGGGTACCTTTATGTATGTTAAAATGCCTTTTGGACTTAAAAATGCGGGGGCCACCTTTAAAAGGGAAATGGATATTGCCTTTGCTAAGGAAATCCATGATTTCCTAGTTATATACCTTGATGATATCACAGTGTTTTCCAAATCAGATCAACAACACTTGGATCATCTTAGGCAGGTCTTTATTAAATGCAGGAAATATGGCATCTCTCTGAATCCAAAGAAGTCTTTATTTGGTTTGGAAGAAGGAAAATTATTAGGCCACATTATCTCTAAAGATGGTATCAGGATTGACCCAACCAGGATTGAAGCTATTTTGCAAATACCTCACCCCAGAAACATCAAAGAACTTCAGGCATTTTTAGGAAAAATAATTTTTTTAAGAAGATTTATCTCTAACCTAGCTGAACTAATTAGACTGCTAAATAACATGTTGAAAAAAGATTCGGCTATTAAATGGACAGTAGAGGCTAAGAAATCATTTGAAGATATAAAATTAGCCTTGACTCAAACACCAGTCCTCATAAGTCCAATGTTTGACAGAGAATTTATCATTTTTTCTTTTGCATCTGAACATAGTATTGCTGCAGTTTTACTACAGAAGAATGATCAGGGATTTGAACAACCAATAGCCTTCTTTAGTAAAGCTCTAAGAGATGCATCCTTAAAGTATAACATAATGGAAAAACAAGGTTTTGCTTTGGTAAAAGCTATTAAAGATTTCAGAGTCTATATCTTGTACTTCCACATAGTAGCTTATGTTCCCAATGTTGTAGTCAAAGAAATTCTAACACAAAATGGAGTTGATGGAAAAAGGGGAAAGTGGATAGCTACCATATTACAATATGACATAGAGATCAAACCTAAAAAACTAATCAAAGGCCAGGGATTGGCCAAACTTATGGCTGAATCAAATTGCCAAGCCCTAGGTATAAATTTTATTGTAGAACTGGACAACGAAGAGGAGATGGCGACTCCACAGATCAACCAAGCCTTTTTAGATTCACCTTGGTATGCTGATATAATATACGTTCTACAAAATTTACAAGCTCCTCTAGGGTTGTCCAGAACCAAGAGTAGGTTTTTGAAAATGAAATCTTTGTAATTCTGCATAATTGATACTACTTTATTTTGGAAAAATCATGAAGACATTCTGTTGAATTGTTTATTAAAGGAGGAATTTGACAAAGTACTCCAAGAATTTCATGCAGGTGATTGTGGAGGACACCTCTACTGGAAGACAACAGCTGATAAAATCCTCAGAGCTGGATTTTACTGGCCAACCTTGTTTTCTGATGTGAAAAAATTTGTAACCTCCTGCCACAAGTGTCAGATATTTGAAGGGAAAAGAAAACTTTTGCCTTTACCTTTGAAACCCATTTCTACTGAAAAACCTTTTCAATAGTGGGGCCTAGACTTCATTGGTGAAATTCACCCCCCTCTTCTACTCAACATAAGTGGATCTTGATTGCCATAGATTACTTTACAAAGTGGATAGAAGCCATTCCCTCTAGACAAGCCACTGATACTGTCATCATAGGTTTTCTAGAGGCCAATATTCTGTCTAGATTTGGTTGCCCCAATAAAATTATCACAAAAAATGCTGCAACATTTAAATCAAAGAGGATGATCGATTTCTGCCATAAATACCATATAAACCTTGGTCACTCTACAACCTACTATCCACAAGGGAATGAATTTGCAGAATCTTCCAACAAAAGCCTACTAAATATTATTAAAAAATTACTGGAAGACAATAAGAAAACGTGGAACAAGAAACTGATCAATGCTTTGTGGGCAGAAAGGCTTACAACTAAGAAATCTATTGGTACCAGTCCCTATCAGTTATTCTATGGGATGGAAGTAGTTTTCCCTTCATCAGTAGGAATCCCAGTGATGAAACTACTCTAGGAATTCCTAGTCAAGCCCAATGATATTCAGAGGAGAATCAATCAGACCATTCATTTGCAGCAAACCAGGGAGGAAGTATACATCAGAGCCCAAGTACTTCAGGAGAAACTCAAGAAAGTTTTTAATAAAAGAACCAAGGCAGAAGACTTCTATCTTAGTGATAAAGTTTTGAAATGGGACTCCAGAAGGGAAGATAAAGGGAAGCATGGGAAGTTTGACTTCCCGTGGAAATGTCCATACATTATATATGCCTTCAGAGGTAATAATGCTTACTTTCTTAAAGAATTGAATGGTGGAGAGGTAGAAGGAGGACCAGTAAATGGTCGAATGTTGAAGCACTATATTGATCCAAGTTACTAATTTTATCAGTTTTAGTTGTACATATTATATCCTTCATAATGTTTAGAGTGGATTGGATGGTAAAGTTTTGGAGTTGAAGCCCGAAGAGAAGGCCCTAAGCTTCAAAAGTGTCACTGTCATAAATATCAATAAAACAGCAGAATAAAGGACAAATTGTAGAATAAAATCACAGTCATTCAGAAGGCCATTGATCTACAGTCCTTGACTTTCCACTAGAGAAAGCCATCCCCAAGTGGAGCCACTATTATGTTCCTATACCAATAGGTTTCATAATTTATGATTGACTTAGTTTGTCTCTGTAATATGTACATACCTTTGCTTTCTGCAAATGTTTTCCATATTAAAAAATTCAAAAAAAAAAATTAAAGTTGTAAAGAGGGTATATCCTAAAATAAAATCAAAGGATAAAAAAGAATAAAAATGAAAAGGTCAAAAAAGGATGAAAAATGAACCCCCAAAAAAAAAGACCATGAAAGTGTGCAAGTCCAAATGCCACTACTATTTACTTTGATAAAAAATAAAAGGTTGTGTGCAGCGTGTCACTTATGCCACAATCCATGAATGGTCAAATAGTGTAAACTTGGCTATTTCATGTTGATAGATAGAGAATAAAATCTGACCAAACAGTGTAATCTTGGCAGATAATTAGATTAGGTAGAGTAAATAAAAGGAGCTCAACTATCTAATCTGAGCCCTTGGATGTAATAAGGTTAGACTTAGATAGATTTCCATTGTAAAAGAAAAGAAAAGTTTGATAAGGGTTTGCCAGTTTAAGTGCACCCTAATAAAAAGTAGAAAAAATGGTAGGATGTGTAGGTGGGTAAGTAGATGAATGGTTGCAGAATGGTGTATGATGAATGATTAGTTGAAACTCATATCATTTACTTTCATCATCATATTACTTTAAAAGCATGGATAACAATGAGACATTTACAAATTCAAGTTATTAATTTCCTCATTCCTTTTACCCATAATTTCACTAATTTCCCCACAAATAACAATCTAAGCACCTAAAACCTTAAGTAAAAGGGGCTTAGAGCATTTCTCTGACTTTTGGAGGGATCGGACCCTTGACCCAATGACTTACAGGTTCTAAAGTGCTAAAACCCCCTCATCAACATTAACCCCCTTCATCATTCACTCATTTCCCCTAAAAACCCCTTTTCCTAAAGTAAAATCACTATTTACTTAGGAAAAGTAATTATCCTCATACAAAACTCCTTCTCACAAAAAACCCATAAAATGAACCTAAGCCTAAGTTATAATGTTTAAATGCGAAAATGTGAATATATTTCGAAAACATTTTACTTAGCGCGTTCTTATCCCCGTTTCCATTTCATATTAACATTAATTTATTATAGTTAACTCTCAGAAAATACACCCTGTCCCCATATATATTATTAAAATCATTTATATTAATATCCCACCCCGGTTTGAAATATAAAACTTAATAATGAAATAATTAGATAGATTAATTAATCTATCTACGATCAATGAAGACCCATAACCCTCCACTGCATTAAAAAGGAATTAATCAATCAACCAGTGATTAATTAATAGCCTTCCTCCAATCACATCGCCCCCGACGTCATTGATCTCCCTAATTCATAATTATTATCCTGTCGGGCCCCTACATAAAATCCTGAGCAAGTATCCTCCTCGACCACCGTATGATTTGACCCCTTCAGATTTGATGGCTGACGCACATATTGGGCGGCCTCCGATGCCAAACTTTACCCACTCGATGTGAGCGGTTTTACTGTACACCCTGTCGCTACGTGTCGCTCGATGAATGGCATCAGGTAGACCTCTCCCAATACTGCCATACCCTCATAAGCGGTGTGATAGATTCCGCTTACCACCTCCGCTAAACGACAAAACATCACTTCCATCAATTGGTGCCAACTGTCACTTTCCAGCGCTAACTGTCACATTTCCATTATATGTGCAAAAGCATTGACTTTGCTAATAAACCCAAAAATATTCATTATTTTTGTTTTACCAAGAAAAGAACCTTATATTCTCCGTGCACACTCAGAGTATGTTCGAGCCGTCACCCTGCTTCCAACCATCAACCTCCAGAAGCCGTTGAACTCCAGATTTCCATTACAGACCCGTGCACTCCATGCAAACAGTGCACCAGAGCCATTTGTCTCTCCATGCAACCATAACCAGGTATTTACCCCGCTTCAACTAATAAACCATGTTTTCCATACTGAACGTAAACTAAATTGCTGTAAGATATAAGTAATTTAGTGAAATTAAGCCGTTTGACAGTCTTGACACTCTCTCAGACGATCCATTTTTCATAATTCCCCAAAAATTCCCTGCCCTCATCCTTGAATCCACAAGAACCAAGGATGGACGCCCCAGTCGCCTTAAATGTCATGCCAGTTACCACTCCTCATAGAGATTTAGACCATCTTCCCCTGGCCGACAAAGACTTCCAGATAAAAGACCTCACCTTTGACGAAACCCCTTTGAAATTGCATTGCAAATACCGAGATATCTACTTGAACCATGCAAATAAGATAGGTCTTTGGCAATCAAATGTGCCCAAGTATCAATTCCCCAGTGTTCATGTCTTCCCAGAAATTATTCATTACTGCCATGCAAACTATGACCCTATTATGAAAGTTGTAATGTCCCCAGACCAGAAAATCCTATTCACCATTACAGCTGAGTCCATAAATGAGATGTTACAGTTGCAGCCTGGTCAAGACCTCACCCCACTGTCTATTGCTGATTTGCTTGAAAGATTCTCCAAGCTGTCTAGTTCCAGAATTAATCAAATCCTCCAGACTTTCATTTCTGAAGTAAAGAACATGCCAAAGGACCCTCTTCCTTACATGTCAACCTTATTTTTTGATCTAGGCAAAGATATCACAACAATGCTATCATGCATTTTAGGTTCTACTACTAATGAGTATATAGATGAGACTATTTTTGCTAGCATGTCTATTTTTACCCCCAGTCAACCTCCTGCAGTCAAGTTTGATTATGTAAAATTCATCGCAGATAAAATGCATGATTAGTTTATGAGACTTGAAAATGAGAGGGTGTTCAAGTATTCATCAGTCCTGTTGTTAGAGTCAGTCTGGTCATCCCTTCGTCAGAGATCATTTCTCTTATTGCATTTCATTTTTAGGTGTCTCGCTTGATTCACTCAGTTGCATTCCGCTAGGGGCATGCCATAATCTGATGGAAGGGTCTTGTCATTCATTGCCCCTCATGCCTTATCCTGCTGGCTCAGGTCTATTCATCAAAATCAAGTTTTAAAGTCACTTACAGTCCTGTTTTAGTCTCTTGATCAGCAAGAGTCATTTTAGTCACTAGGTCTAGGGTTAGTTGATTTGGTCTTCAACAATGTCCAATAATGCCAGCAGACCTATGAGGGAGGTTCTTAATAAGTTTTCATTTCAAATATTTTCATCATCATCTTGCCGGACTATGACTTTTCTTCAAAACTCTGTTTTGAAGAAAATTCTTCATTTCGTTTTGTAATAAATTTCCATGTAATTTTCAAAAGTTTTTCAGTTGTTGAATTCTCTAGGCGCAGCCCTGGTCTTCCTTTGTCAAGACATGCCACTATCCCTGCAAAAATAGCCAAAAGATTCATCATTCAAGCCAAAAAATCAAGGAGGAAACAAAAAGACAGAGTTGTATTAACCGTGAAAAAAGTGTCAAGCCAAAACATTACAAAGTGGGTTTGTGAGAAACAAAAATTAAATCCATCACTATAAGATATTCTCATTGTTTTGAAACATCCATTTGCATCCAAGAGATCAAAGAAGGTCGAAGTTTAGTGGTGAGAGGGCGAAACTGTAATTTTCCAAGCCAAAACTGTGTTTAGAGTGCGTGCGGCGCACTGGGCAGAAGGCGCGACGCACCGGAGAGGCGCGGCGCACTGGGCGTGAACACTCAGTGTATTTTTGCACAGGCGTGGCGCACTGGGAAGGTGCGGCGCATTGGGCGAGCTGCGCGGTGCACACAGCAAAAGGCCCGAAACTGCTCACAATTCCTCCAAATTGCCAAGAACTCGCACGGATTTGCCAGGTAGAGCCTCCATCTTGATGTTTCATCCAATTTTGTGATATGCTATGGTGGTTTATGGATGGTGATGGTCTAAACATATAATCAAACCCTACCTTGTCAAAGCCCTCACATAGAAATGGCTGCCTAGGGTTTCGACAACTGTTTGCCACCAAGTTTATTCTTTTCCCATCATTTTCTTTTCTCCCTTATTCCATTTTCCCCTGATTTCATTGTTCCCTACCCCCTAAACCACTAAACCCCTATCCCAAATTCCCTTTCCCAAATTTCCAAATCTAAAACCCTAAACCTTAATCCCATACATAAAATCCCAAACCCTCTCCCATATTTCCCTAACAAAATCTATCCCAATGGTTCCTAATCCCTCACTATTTTCTTCTCTCCTAACAGTCCCTGTTTCACTGTTTTCCCCTTGGTGGCAGAGGTTAGGCACATCACTAAAGAGCAGTCCAAAACAGTTTCATTCACTAACATCTATTTCTCCAAGGCAATTTTTCTACCAGCAGGCATGTCGTCTGAGCATTCATCTGATTATGAAGTGGAGGCCCAAAGTGACTCACCCATGGAGGAACATGCACCCCGGAGGCCTCATAGAGGTGGCAGACATATCAGAGAAGAACCAATCACCCTCACTGAATTATAGGCCTGCCCTCTTGCCATCTCTTGTTTCCAGCGTCAGTCATGTTATGAGTTTTGTGAGAAGGTTGCTAATGTTCAATTTCATCATGAGTTGGCTCGTTTGTTTGTATTGCATTTACACGGTGATCAGGCCACTTTAGCTGGTGTCACTTTCACACTAACACCAGAAACCATTTCATTGGCAACTGGCATACTAAACGTTGGAGAACCATGTAATAAGAGACAGAAGATTGACCGACAACACTATGAACCATACATTAAACCTTGTTTTCTGAGGCAGCTTAAGAGAGTCTTTCCTTTTCAGTTTATCAAGGATGAGTATGCTCCTTTAATGAAACTCATCATGAAATATTTCACTTGTGAAGGCCGGTTTTCCCGCTTGTATGCTTATCACATCAGGCTGCTGATGCATTTCACACGGGTGCGGATGATGAACATTCCTTATTTCGTATGCCAAAACATAGAAAGGATGACCACCCTTGTGCAGCAGAAGACCCCTAAACAGCAGCTTAACAGTGTTTATCATTTTGCTCTCATCAAGATTGTGGTTGTTCATCAGCTTGGATTACAGGGCATCACTTGGGATGACTTCATCTCACATGAGTTTTTCAAAGCTTCACAGGGATTATCAGAGGTGAAGCATGAGAAAGGTGGACCTTCTCATCAGTATGAGCGCCATTAGACCGCTAGTGTGCCGGTATTCATCACATATCAGAGGGGTACTAGAAATTTGTTTGCAGCAGTGAAACGAGTGTTATCTCCACCCGGGGTGGAAGGGGCCTCGCTTCCTCCATTAGCACAGCAGGTTTAGGATCGAGACAAGAGGCCTCTACAGGATGAGGGGCCTTCAGGTGAATGAGAGACCGACTTCATTCTCATTCAGGATGATGAGACTGACATGGGCTCACAAAATGCAGATCTTAAAGAGATCATTCGGGTGCAGCAGGCGGACATTGATGCCTTGTCCACTCACTTAGATAGAGCCCAGTGGACTATTCAGTATTTGGAGCGGAGGAACAAGCAGCTTGAGGATCAGCAGGAGGTGATGGAGTTACAGAACATTTGGCAAACTCGTCAAGCTGCCCAAAGGAGGAGGATTGAATTCACTTCATTGGAGCAAGAGATTAATGATGATCGGGAGTCTAATCTCGAGAGAGTTAACATCCACTTAGAGAAACTACTAGAAAAGGCCAATAGGGATAATGCATTGCTGAGACACATGGCTTTCCACTACATGGCGTGGAACAAGGTTTGCGAGGCACGAATAAGGAATCTAAAGGCAAAATTAAAGAAGGCAGTAAGGAAGAAAAAGAGGCAAAAGGAGCATGATCGTCTTCAGATATTGGTCGAAGCCTCTTTGGCCCAGCGTGACACTTGATAGAGAAGGTCCAGCCCAAATTTCAAGAAATTTGGAGCAATTTTTGGCATTTTGAAATTTTTTGCACTAAAAAACAGGTTTTGCCTCCCTATGCGTCGCACCACGTGGCGCTCGCTTTTTCTAGAGGGCTCCAAATCCAAAAAAAATTGCATTTCTGTATTTTTCATGATAAATTATGGTTTCTTGTGCATGGCCAAGAAATTTGGGCAGGTTTTGAGCCCTCAAAAGGTCAAAAAACACTCAAAAAATGACCTCACTTCCCCTATTTTGACACACAGGAAGCAGTCTTGGAAGATTGAAGTTTTGGAGGGGCAAATGACATCCAAATTCAGAAATTCTACTTGGGTTGGAAAGTAGACAGGTAGGGCTTTCCAACAAGCTATCTTGGGCTTAATTTGGACTTCAGGAAGTGCATCAAATTCAGCTCCAAAGTGGCGCGACGCATAGAGAAATTAGGCGTGGTGCATAGCGGATTTTTGCCTATTTTTCACTGTACAACTCAGAAATTCGCCCAGTTTTGACCAGTTTTGCTTTTCTATGTTACTCTTGACCTTGCATGATGTAATTTGATAACCATGATGTAATATTGGCACATTTTTACTTGTTCTAGAGGATTCATTCACTAAGAAGTGAAAAATTAAATGAATGAATCAGTTTCCTAGCATATAGGGGCAAGTTGTTTGATTTCCTAGATTTTAGTTCCTTGTTTAGAATTGTTTCAAACAGCTCCTAGAATGATGAGCTCGACCCCTAGAGGCAAGGGAATGGGTTAGGCTTGTCTATATCATGTAATTTCTCAATCATTTTCAGGGTTGGATACTTGGGATTGCCTAGCACTCTATTGTACATTTCATTTATGCAATTTTGGCAAAGGAAAGACCAGGGTTTTGCAGCACTTGTTGGGATCCATGTGGCTCTATGTGTTGATGGTGTTTTTCTCTATGTATTTGTAAGTTCATTGATGTTTATGTGTATCATTTTCCCTTCTCTTTTCTTTTGCATTTAAACAAATGAGTGATTAAGGTAGAATTCATTGGACTGCTGTGCTCTGCCTTGAAATTTTGTTTAATTCTACATGTTTTCATCTGTTTGAGGAGGACTCTTGAGACCCTCTTGCCCTCCTTAACTCCTCACCAGTTTGATCCCTCCATTCATTCAATCTAAAGCATCAAAACTACTACCTATGTTGCCCCTACCAGAACTCTGCAAAAATTTTGCCTCATCCCCGGACCCAAATTTTCCTTTCCCTTTTTCCAACAAAAAACCCGCAAAAACTCAAATTAAATCTTTGCACTTAATACCTAGCCTAAAATTAGTTGCTAAATCAGTCATCTCAAGCCCCATCTAATTATATTTTTCTGAGATTGACCCGGAGAGAGCCCTCTCCTGTCCTCATAGGGCTAGCTACGAGGCTGAGCGTGGTTTGATGTGGACCTAGAACCTTGTCTTTTCAACCTGAGGCAAATCTAGGCTCTAACACCTGTATCATTTGTTTCTCTACTACCAAACTGATAAATTTCCCTTCTTTGTCCAAAAGCTTGATATTAGAGGGAATCTTAGATCTGTCATCTTCTGGACTGCTCTATTCCATAGGTCGTGTTATTCTCACCAGCCATACATAGATTTTATTGACCTATTTGTACATCCAGTAAATACAATGTTATTAGGAAGTCCCCCTCCCAGAATTAGTGCAGACATTAAGAGGGTTCTCCAGCTGTCCAAATAATACAAAGTAGGGGATTGGTACTTGTACCAAAACCATACTGAAATTAGAATTTATGGGTGTGAGCTTCCTCCTTACAAGTTACCTAGATATCTCCCCATGCGATTATTTAATCTAGAGTACTACAGGAAAATGATCAATTCTGATGAGATTCACTTTTTCAAAACCAAGAAGAAGGCCCAGCTAAGAATAAAGGATCATTTAGGCCCATTTATTTGCAATAACAGAGAAGCAGGAAAGGAGGTAGATGAAATCCTCCAAATATTGAGATTAAAACAGAGTTTCATTTGGGCTTATGACCCCCATGGATTAATTTGTAACAGAAGGAAAAAACATAAGCTATCTCCTTATATCCACCATATTATCCCATAAATTGAACAATATGCCAACCAATCAGAATGGGTGGAAGGCACTCTGATAGATCAAGATAGCACACAAGTTGAAGTTGAAAATGTAAAGTTGGACTTAGAAAGAAGGTTTGATGAAGATTCGTTTGTACAAGTGTTTGGAGAAACTTCATCACGAAAGCAGTCACAGGAACACAACACACAACCATCAGAGTGAAAAGGACCCTCAGAACAAGTAGAAGATTCAGAACAACAAGAAGAGTCAAAGCAACCTGAAATTTTATAGGAGCTTGCTCAAACTGAACAAATCATGAGCAAACCTCCTGTTTTGTAGACTCCTCTAAATGAGGAGAAAAATTTAAAGAGAAGCCGAGATGAAGCCACTCCTTCTACTATGCCTATTGATCAAACTTTTGTTAAAAGGAAAAGGTTAAACCCATATATAGAGGAGGAGTACAGTGAGGAAACAACAAACAACTCAACAGCCAAAAGGAGTGACAGTAGGCCAACCATTCCAACAGGAGGAACACCATCTGTCTCACAGATACAAGCATTGGAAAGGCAACAGAGCACAGAGGTATCTTCTTTCAGGGCTTCCTCTGAACAGAGCCTAGACATTAAAGAAAAGTATAAAGAAATTAAAGCAAGGAATGCGAAACTAAAAGCTCAAACCTATGCTCACTACCTCAAAATGGCTCCAACTAACCAGACCAGGCTTATGTCAGCTTTTGACATAAAGGAAGGAAAAATGCAGATGAGCTTCCTCAAGCCAATTGTGCAATAGCAAAGATCCATGGCTGATTATTTAAAGATTGATTTTGAAGTTTTGGCAAATGATATCCATCCTATTGACCAAATAGAACTGCACAAGCAGACTGGTGAAATGGTCTATTCTACATTGACTAATAAGCCCATCACAGCACACCAATTGCAAAATTCATTGCACAACACCATTGCACAGCTGCAACTAGAAAGGGCCTCCTCTCAGGCTAAAGACACGAGGAAAAAAACTCTAGAAGAGTTGGTGATAGAATTGGGACATGATCCCAAAGATGTCAAAGCAGCTAAACAATTGATTAAAAAGAAGAATTATGATATAGTTGCACTAAAGAAGTAGCTCAAGATCCCTTCTCTCCACCATCCTCAAACTGTCGAAGTCATAGAGAAACAAAAGGAGGAAGAACTTATGGACCTAGTACTTAAGTTAAATGATCAGTTAAAAGAAACTGAAAAGGAATTGGAAAAAGCAATATAGTCTAAGCAGAGTGAGCTGGCCACCGCTCTTCAGACTTTCATACCTATAGTTTCTACAGTAGTACCCTATACTCTGGCAGCTTCTTTGGCACCAACACTTCCACCAGTGACAACATTGCCAATAGCAGAGACTACTCTAACTATACGTACATCAACCAGTGCAGGGACAGCAGCAGAAAAAACAGATGAAGTGATTAAAGCCATGGAACAAATGAATATCCAGGCTACAGAACTGAAAAAGCTCAAGGAACAAATATCAAGTATAGAAACAGACTACGAGCTAGCACATATTCAAAACAAAGAAGAAGAAAGGAAAAACAAAAGGATGGAGGAAAGAATCAGAGTCCTAGAAAAGGACTTGACATTAGAAAAACCACTGGGAGACATGAGAAATATATTGTGGGCCAATATAATTGATTCCATCAATGATATTTGGCCTTCTATTCAGGTAATTTTTGAACAGACTGAATTAGTAAAAATAGCTGCAGAAGCTATACAGAAGACTAAAGAAGAACTGGGAGATAAGCCCGAAGAGGCAAATTAGTTAATTGATTTTTTGAATAGTAGGAATAGGTACCAACTAGATGAGTTGGATATTGAAGACAGAACAACTACTATCATTGAAATAAAGAAAGTTCTTACTAAAAGGAACTTGATTCTTAACTTAGAGAAAAGGTGTCAGAGTATTCAGGCAGATATAGATAGCTTCATGTTGAAATATGACATTTTAAGAGAGAAAGGACTTCCTAGTCCTATTGTTATACATGACAAGTTAATGACACAGGATGACTATATCGAGAAATTAGAGAAACAGGCCAAGAGTCAAGCAAGTTCTTCAGCAGTAAAAGCATTACCTACAGGAAAGGTACTTTATGATGGTTTGGAGAATCTATTCTACATAGAGCATGAAATAAAACATCTATTCACCAGCAAACCCAATTTTGCTAAGTACACAGAAGCTGATGAAGTTTACAGGAAGATGATCAGGGTGAAATTGCCAGATAACGAAATGTGGACCAATTTGACTGACTTACTGGAGTAAAAAATGTTTATTATGGTAAAGTCTGGTAATACAGGATGAAAGGATGAAACAATATAGGTAAAGAGTATCAGCATAGGTAAAGAGTATCAGTAGGTGAAGATAAGAGTGAATCTAGCACATAACTACTAAGGCAACTGCAAAAGCCTAATCCGAATTCCAGCAGCGAGCACATTCACAAATAAAGAGACAACAAACAATCTGTTTTCCATCTATCTCTATCTTCGTGTTGAAGATATTTTTTGTTTCCTAGATTAATTCTCATGTAGTTATGAGATATTTTGTATCAAATTTTGTATAAATACTTCCAAAATTGAAGTAATTAGGGTGGATTAAAAAGCATTTTTGTAGACTTTTGTTTTGAGCTAAAGGAGTTGCTGTAATCAAGGCTGGACTGGTTTACTGGATTAAATAAAGCTGAGGACATTTCAGTTGATTCATGTGCACTGTGGGAAACAAATAAGTATCATTTCTCTGAGTGTAAATATTGTTTTCCTTTATGCTATAAAATATCATATGTGTTTTCTTATAATTCTTAAAAGAAAATGAGGAATAATATCATCAGAATTAGCTTAAGTGCTCTCTGTTTTAACTGTTTGCTAATTCAATGTTTTCTACTAAATTGCTTAAGTCTGGGAATTCCTAATTGCTCCCTCACTTCTATAATTCATTCCTTCTATTGGCCCATAGTATAGGATTCTTAATTGCCCTTGCTATTTGCCAAACTTCCCTTCTTCATCTTGATCCCTACTAAGGATTCTTCATTGCCCTTGGCCCTGGTTAAGATTTCCATTCATTAAGACTTTCAGATTTGTCCTTGCTGTGCTAGCTTGCCTTATGAACTCTTACCTCAGTGATTAATCAAATCCTGTTAGACTTTTCCAACTTGACTCCATAGCCCAATGGCCTGAATACCTACTCTGCCCATCTGTTTCCTTAATTCCACCAAACAAATCAAAACAAATCCCTTAAGAATTAATAACTAGCCTAACATCATATCAAAACAATGCTAAATCATAAAGAGAGAGCCCTCTCTGAGTGTAGATAGGCTAGGATCTATACTTAAAATATTGGTTTGTAGTTACCTTGGATCCTTTCCTTCTTTCAAATAACTTCTAAGGAAAACCTGACTGATAACATAGTGGCGACCATACTAGGGAAGAACAAATCCTCAGTCAAAATAAACCTTTGAGAATCCTAAAAGTTTAATTTAAAGCATCTTAAAGGATTGTTAGAAGTTATTGTGGACATTCATAAAAGAAAAGCATTTAAAAGACTTGAAATCTGGCTTCAGGGAGAACTCATTACACCAGGGTTAACCCTGATCCAAATCCTCCCCCTGTGTTTGAAAATCCCAACTTAATTCCAAGAATCATTAGAAGACAAGAGAGTTCAGTCAGCCCTAGACCTTTATTTAGATCACATTCATGCCATGTTGAGTGGCTATTCTTAGAAGATCTTCCTTTTGACGAATATTTTGGAACTTCTCTGTTTAGAACCACATTTGATAGTGAACTAGTGGACTTAGTCCAAGATCCAGAATTCATCAGAGAACTTGAAATCCAACGAGCCAATTTGTTAATTGATCGACATCTATAGAACTCTCCTCAGTCATCCCTTACCACCGATAAAACCCCTGAACCTTCTAAAACATCTTCACTTTCTGTTGGTTCATCATTATTCCCTCACTTTTCTGAAGTCCAGTCCACCCCTCCATTCATTCCTTCACTTCCTCTTCAGCCAATCACCACTCAACATCCCACCACTACCTCTAGTTCTTCCTCCTCAACCCAAACACCCCTTGTTACCCCAAATCTAGTTCACACTCCTACCTAACCTAGAATCATGGCCAATAGATATGCTCCCCTTGTGATGCCTGCTCCCCAAGGTGCTATGCCACAGGAATATTAGAGTAAAATTGTTACTTTTGATGGCATTGGAACATACACAACACAACACAACAACACACTAGGAAGATGACAGACTACTTTGAACTTCATGAGATTGACGTAGTAGATGTCCAAATGAGAATTTTCGTCCAAAGTCTGGCTAGGGAAGTGAGAACATGGTTTAGATCTTTAGCCCCTCAGAGCATAGATAGTCTAAGAGTCCTTTACCAAAAATTCTTGAATAGGTGGGAAAAGAAGAAAGACCCCCTTCAAATTTTATTTGAATATGAAAACCTTAAAAGGGGGCCAAATGAAACTGTTCAAGACTATTGCACCAAGTTTAATAATGTATATAATGCCATTCCACTTGACCTTAGACCTCCACCTGGCTTAGCCCTGATCAAATTTCTGGATGGATTTGATACAGATATGGCTTTTCAATTAAGAGAAAGAAATCCCCCCACTTTGGAAGAAATGCAGAGTGTGGCAGTAAGCGTTGAAGCTAATCTTCTTTTCAAAAGAGCCAGAACTAGAAGTGAGAGAAGAATACCCTTGAAAGATGAAACTTCACCCTTTGACCAAAAAATGGATGCTTTGGCCAAAGGAATGGAAAGATTGATGGACAGAATAGAAGTTACTGAAAGGAAACCTCACTGGGATAACCAACAGGCTAATCCAATGAGAAATCCAAATTTTAGGAAAAACCGGAACCAAAACACTGGCAAGAATGGTCCTGATCAGAAAATTAGACCACCTTTCCAAGAAAACTGTGCAGAGACCTCACACCTAGAAGATCCTCAACAAGATACTCAGATAAATTTGATGGGCCTAGATGATGAAGAAATTGTCTTTCTAACTTAGGATGATCAAGAATTATACATGCTTCAACAGTTACAAAATAGGAGAATCTTTCAACTATAAGCAAGGGTATGACTCTGCTATTTTTGAGGTTCATAAACAACATAACCTAAGGAGTAAGAAGAACCTTGATGTTCCCGATCAGAATAAAAAAGCAATGCGTAGCTAGCCTAAGAAAGGAAAAGCTAGAAATTAGAATCCTCAAGTTAAAAAAACCTTGCAAATCCTTTCTAGACCACATCAAAATCCTCCTAACCCCACCATTGAAGATGTAATAGATAACCAGCCTATTAATGAGCAACCTTCCACTTCAGTCCCCCTCAAAGGAACAATGGAACAACCCCCAGAAATTATATTAGAAAATCCAATTGAAAATATTCCTAACAATGAAAAAGAAAAGCACACTGCTGAGAGCTTTGGCTCTAAAATTCCAAATATTCAAATAGATAAAACCCCTCTGCCTTTCAATTTGGGAGCAGAGGTGGCTAAGCTCAAAATTTTAGTGCCTTTGATAGAATTGATCAAACATGAAACCTACAGATATAAAATTAGTAAATCTCTGAACTATGTTGAAAATGAAGATTCTGTGAATCTATTCGATGACCAACCTGAGTTACTTTTTGGACCAGATGTTAATGGAAAGCCAGTTGAAGGAGGGATACCACCTTTCTACATCAGCCTTAATATCCACGAAAAAATCCTACACAATGCCATGCTGGACTCTGGAGCCTCACATAATCTTATAACTAAGTCTGTAATGGAAAATTTTAACTCGGATATCACCAGACCTTATAAAGATCTATTCTCCATTGATTCAAGCCAGGTTAGATACTTAGGTCTCATAAAAGATTTGTGTGTCTCCCTAGTTCAATACCCTGCCAAAACTATACTCATGGACATTGTTGTTGCTGATATACCACCCAAGTATGGCATGTTTTTATCTATATCCTGGGGTGCTAAACTCCAAGGATCTCTGCAATTGGATATGTCTCATGCTACCATTTCAGTATTTGGACATCCTAAGAAATTGTATGGAGAAACTTTAATGAAGTATGTAGTGAGTAATCAGGAGAAGCATCAGAACTTTCCTATGTATTCAGTACATTTTGACATGGATTCTTTTATTCTTTACAATGCTGAAACTAATCAATAAGATACTCCAACTGATATAACAGTAGAACCAAAAGAAATTGCAAAAGAAAATTCAAATGTCCAAATTCATGAGATATCAGATAATAAAGAAAATCTAGATGCCCTAGTTAAGAAGGATTCCACTACCCCAGATGAAAATTATGAACATGAAATATTATGGCATCTGGAATTTGATGGTTCGGTAAACAAGCTAGGTGCAGGAGCAGGTGTATGGATTTATAACTTATAAAATGATCATGTAGAGGGCCATGCCTATAGACTAAACTTTAAATGTACAAACGATATGGATGAATATGAAGCACTTCTGTTATGACTGAAACTGGTTAAAAGGTTAGGAGCCATCAAAGTTTCTATCATGGGAGAGTCTGAGTTAGTGATCAAACAAATTAAAGCTATTTACATGACCAAGGATCCTAGGCTAGGATTTTATATAGGAACAATCATAGAAATACTAAATACCTTTTTAGAAACTAAACTTGCTGTTATCCCCAGAAAACACAACATGCAGGCTCACAGCTTAGCCATGTTTGCTAGTACTTGTAAGTTGCCTTTTGAGCCTAACCATCAGTACACTACTGAGGTTAGGCATAGACTTGCAATTCCTGACAATTTAAAGAACTGGCAAATATTCGAGAATGATCAGCAAATCAATATTTTTTTAGCTTTAGACAATGAATTTGTAAATACCAACATAGACACTGACATAGCAGTAGATTTTGATTGCTCTAATGAAGTTGAAATTAATAAACTAGAAGAAGATCAAATAGATAGACTTCATCCTACAAAATTCACAAAAATAGATATTCAAGATTTAAAACAAATGGAAATTGATGAAGTAATTGATGATGAAATCGAAGTCATTAACCTCAAAGATAATTTCTTGCCCAAAGGATTAACTCCTTTGGAGGACTTATTCGACTCAAATGATATTCCTAAAAGCCTAAAATGGAGCCTTTGAAATCATACATTGAGGAATGTAATATAGGATCTGAAGAGAATCCCAAGCTAATAAAACTATCTAAAACATTACCTCCCAATGAAAAACTGAAATATATGGAACTTATGATGCAATTCCAAGATGTTTTTCCCTGGAGTTATGAAGATCTAAAATCCTATGATACTAGCATTATACAACACACTATCCCTTTAAAAGAAGATCAGAAGCCCTTTAGACAAAAGCTTAGAAGAATTAACCCTGTTCTACTACCTTCTATTGAAAAGGAAATCAAACGAATGTATGAAGCATGAATTATGACACCCATTAGGTTTTTAGATTTGGTATCTAATCTTGCCCCTATAAGAAAGAAAACTAGAGAAATAAGACTGTCTGTTGACCTTAGGAATTTAAACAAAGTTTCACTCAAAGATAACTATCCCCTACCAAAAATGGATCACATATTGCAAAGGGTAATAGGTTCCACAAGGATCTCATTGTTAGATGGTTTCTCTGGTTACAACCAAATCTTAGTCCATCCTGATGATCAAGCCAAAACTGCTTTCACTACCCCATGGGGTACCTTTATGTATGTTAAAATGCCTTTTGGACTTGAAAATGCAGGGGCCACCTTTCAAAGGGCAATGGATATTGCCTTTGCTAAGGAAATCCATGATTTCCTAGCTATATACCTTGATGATATCACAGTGTTTTCCAAATCAGATCAACAACACCTGGATCATCTTAGGCAGGTCTTTATTAAATGCAGGAAATATGGCATCTCTCTGAATCCAAAGAAGTCTTTATTTGGTTTGGAAGAAGGAAAATTATTAGGCCACATTATCTCTAAATATGGTATCAAGATTGACCCAACTAGGATTGAAGCTATTTTGCAAATATCTAACCCCAGAAACATCAAAGAACTTCAGGCATTTTTAGGAAAAATATTTTTTTTAAGAATATTTATTTCTAACCTAGCTGAACTAATTAGACTGCTAAATAACATGTTGAAAAAATATTCGGCTATTAAATGGACAGTAGAGGCTAAGAAATCATTTGAAGATATAAAATTATCCTTGACTCAAACACCAGTCCTCATAAGTCCAATGTTTGACAGAGAATTTATCATTTTTTCTTTTGCATCTGAACATAGTATTGCTGCAGTTTTACTACAGAAGAATGATCAGGGATTTGAATAACCAATAGCCTTCTTTAGTAAAGCTCTAAGAGATGCATCCTTAAAGTATAACATAATGGAAAAACAAGGTTTTTCTTTGGTAAAAGCTATTAAAGATTTCAGAGTCTATATCTTGTACTCCCACATAGTAGCTTATGTAAAATGTTGTAGTCAAAGACATTCTAACACAAAATGGAGTTGATGGAAAAAGGGGAAAGTGGATCGCTACCATATTACAGTATAACATAGAGATCAAACCTACAAAACTAATCAAAGGCCAGGGATTGGCCAAACTTATGGCTGAAACAAATTGCCAAGCCCTAGGTATAAATTTTATTGCAGAACTGGATAACGAAGAGGAGATGGTGACTCCACAGATCAGCCAGGCCTTTTTAGATTCACCTTGGTATGCTAATATATTATACGTTCTGCAAAATTTACAAGCTCCTCCAGGGTTGTCCAGAATCGAGAGTAGGTTTTTGAAAATGGAATCTTTGAAAATCTGCATAATTGATAATACTTTATTTTGTAAAAATCATGAAGGCATTCTGTTGAATTGTTTATTAGAGGAGGAATCTGACAAAGTACTCCAAGAATTTCATGCAGATGATTGTGGAGGACACCTCTACTGGAAGACAACAGTTGATAAAATCCTCAGAGCGGGATGTTACTGGCCAACCTTGTTTTCTGATGTGAAAAAATTTGTAACCTCCTGCCATAAGTGTCAGATCTTTGAAGGGAAAAGAAAACTTCTGCCTTTACCTTTGAAACCCATTTCTACTGAAAAACCTTTTCAACAATGGGGTCTAGACTTCATTGGTGAAATTCACCCCCCCTCTTCTACTCAACATAAGTGGATCTTGACTGCCACAGATTACTTTACAAAGTGGATAGAAGCCATTCCCTCCAGACAAGCCACTAATACTGTCATCATAGGTTTTCTAGAGGCCAATATTCTGTCCAGATTTGGTTGCCCCAATAAAATTATCACAGACAATGCTGCAGCATTTAAATCAAAGAGGATGATCGATTTTTGCCATAAATACCATATAACCCTTGGTCACTCTACAGCCTACTATCCACAAGGGAATGGACTTGTAGAATCTTCCAACAAAAGCCTAATGAATATTATTAAAAACTTACTGGAAGACAATAAGAAAACGTGGAACAAGAAATTGATCAATGCTTTGTGGGCAGACAGGCTTACAACTAATAAATCTATTGGTACCATTCCCTATCAGTTAGTCTATGGGATGGAAGTAGTTTTCCCTTCATCAGTAGAAATCCCAGTGATGAAACTACTATAGGAATCCCAAGTTGAGCCCAATGATATTCAGAGGAGAATCAATCAGACCATTCATTTGCAACAAACCAGGGAGGAAGTATACATCAAAGCCCAAGTACTTCAGGAGAAACTCAAGAAAGTTTTTGATAAAAGAACTAAGGTAGAAGACTTCTATCTTAGTGATAAATTTTTGAAATGGGACTCCAGAAGGGAAGATAAAGGGAAGCATGGGAAGTTTGAATTCCTGTGGAAAGGTCCATACATTATATATGCCTTCAGAGGTAATAATGCTTACTTTCTTAAAGAATTGAATGGTGCAGAGGTAGAAGGAGGACCAGTAAATGGTCGAATGTTGAAGCACTATATTGATCCAAGTTACTAATTTTATCAGTTTTAGTTGTACATTTTATATCCTTCATAATGTCTAGAGTGGATTGGATGGTAAAGTTTTGGAGTTGAAGCTCGAAGAGAAGGCCCTAAGCTTCAAAAGTGTCACTGTCATAAATATCAATAAAATAGCAAAATAAAGGACGAATTGCAGAATAAAATCACAGTCATTCAGAAGGCCATTGATCTACAGTTCTTGACTTTCATCTCAGACCTCAGTTATGACCACTGTCCGGTATGCATGATAAAATATGGAATTCCCTTTGCATGAGCTATCAAAGAACTATGATTAGAGGCTACCTCAATTTGATGGTATAGGTGATATCACAACAAGGAAACACGTAGACAAAATCATTGACTTCATTGACTTGGAGGAAGTCGATCATGAAGATGTCAAATTGAGGTTGTTTTCTCAAATCCTTTCAGGAAAAGCTAGGAAATGGAATAGAAGTTTGTCAGCCAAAAGTATTGCTGATTTCCAACAGTTTCAAAGCATTTTCTTTAATATATGGGAGGTTAAAAGGAATCCTTTTTAGATTATGGATGAGTATTGGAATCTAACAAGGTAGCCCGATGAGATAGTCCAATATTTCTCAACCAGATTCAATAGTGTTTATGATTCCATACCTACTGATATAAAGCCTCCCCCAGGATTAGCTATGTTTCATTACCCATATGGTTTTGATGCTGAGATTTCCTATTATCTCAGAGAAAGAAACCGTTCCACTTTGGAGGACATGCAAAAAAGTGTTATTGATATGGAAATAAACCTATTGAGTAAAACATCCATAATGGAAGCTGAAAGGAGGAAAGTAATTAAAGAGGAGTTTCCTCCTTTATTAAACCTTAAGTTAGAGACATTAATGAAAACCATGGAAAGGTTTATGAACACATTTATTTTGCAAGATAAACTTGTTGTTAGCGGACAACAAAAGATACCTCCTTTTCAAGCAGATATGGAAGACGAAGGAGAGGTTGTTGGGTCACATCACCAAAAGGTAGAAACTGGTTGTTTTGTGGATTCATTTGAAAGAAGTTTAGAACAATAACCAGTGGAAGGTTATCAACAAGAGGATGTTAAATTTTAGCAAGTTGAGGAAAACAGTCACCATGTGTGTGTTACTTATGACAATGATGAAAAATAGGATGAAAATATTGAGACAAATGAGCATGCATATATTTTAGACATTGAACATCAAGAAAAAAATGCAAATTTTGTTGATGGTAACTCTTTACCCCTATGTTATGCCACATTTCAGGTGTTGAAAGAAAGTCATGATAACTCTTTACCCCTATGTTATGCTACATTTGAAGAGTTGAAAGAAAATTATAAGATCACTGGTCGAGCAGGAAAGCAAGTTGAAACGAGCATAACGGGGAAACCACCTTCTTATATAGAGGATGACCCTGTTTTGTGTTACATTGGAGACTCCTTTATTCAAAAATCACAGTTATTAAGTAACCATGAGATGGAAGATCATATAGTCTCCTGGGAACCAATAGTTAATAGTTTACATCAACCTTGCAAATTTTATCTAATCATGTTATGGATGAGGACTATATTTCAATTTTTTCTTCTGAATTTTAACTTTCTGAAATTTTATTTCAAAGAGAAGATTGTCAAGTTCAGATTTCTAAAGATGTATGTGTGGACAATGTACATAATGAACCTGCACATGCCAATTTTCAAACAAAGTCATATGAAGATGAACATAATTGTCAACAAATTCTGCCAATCACCTTTTCAATACAAAAGAATTGTATCATTGAGTTTCAAGGAGATGCTGAAGAACAACAAGTTGTTTTACATCCTATAGATGATAAACACAATATTTATAATCTTACATCCCTTGAAAACACAACGTTAGAAAATTCAAAAAGGGATAGATACATTTTTTAGTAAGTATATGAGAAGTTATTTTCAGGCATAGTACAACAAAGAGAAATTCTCCATGATTTTGAGGATCCTTTGGAAAACTTGTTGGAATCTTTAACAAAACTTAATTCTATGTTGGTTATGGATTATGAAGAAGGCTCTAGTCATAATTTTGAGTTTATTTTTCTATTTGGAGAAATGGAATGCGAGCTTCAAATTAGTAGTCATCTGCATGACTGGCTACATTGCCATTTTTGTTTTATTTGATTCAGCATGACTTTCAGCAGTGTGGAGTAGGTAGTAATGTGCAGATAATCTCAGTGTCCTGATCATATTTTCAAGCATTCTTTCCAGTTTCTGTTTCAGATTGCAGTACATCTTTCATTTTATTTTTTAGTTCAGTGTGTATTTCATATTTCAGTTTGCAGGAAGGTTTTAAGAATGGTTTTGATTTTAGTTTAAGAGTTTTCAGTCACAAAAATTTTATGGCAGAACAGGTTGCAGTTTTTGGATCAGCCCAATGGATTAGGATACTAGTCTACGATGTTCTTGGAATCTCACAAGGAGAATGCCATCCCTAGTTGGAGCCATTGTTAGGGTCCTATAATTTATAGGATCAAATGATGATTGAATGATTTCTCTTAGTATTTCAGACTGCAAATAATATTGCATACTGCAAATGATTTCCAAAAAAAGATATATAAATGAAAATAAAAAATGAAAAGAGGGTATATAAATAGAAAAAATAGAAAAAGAAAAAAAATGATAAAAGAACCCCACAAAAAATGAATAAATGTGAAAGTGATGCTAGTTGAAGTTCCACTGATAGTACAATAATTTTGTATAGAATAAATTCATGAAATTGTGTGTAGCTTGTCTAAAATGCCACAATACCTTTTTGTTTGAAACATACAGTTTAATCATGTTCAAGAAAATTTCAATTTATGTCAATTAGATTAGAGTGAATAACTTAGCCAAATAGTGTAATCTTATCCGAGATTAGATAGAAAGAATAGGTGAATAAATTAATCCAATAGTTTAATCCGGATTAATGCAGTTGTTAGACTAGTTTAATTGTTTGAATAGATATCTTTAGTCCTTTAAAATGGAAAAATAAATTAGGGTTTGCACTTTTAAATGCACACTAATTGGTTTAAGTTACATTAGTTTAGGAAAATTTGATTTATTATCTAAATGACTAAATATTTTCATTTGGCCAAAGTTAGACCTTATTGTAAAAAATATATCCACCCGAGATATGATGTAGGACCATTGGTGGTAAACACCGAACACCTCTCCGCCCCTGATCTCGATTAGTTTTTCATTCAACGACTCTAAGGACTTTTTGGACCCCCCTGCTATGTTTCTCTTTAACATCGGGGATGGGGGGGGGGGGGGGGGGGGTGGATCCGAAAAGGTGTTTTCCTTGCCGCTACATGTCCTTCCCTCATGATTTCGGACCCCAGCCCTCTAATACCATAAATGGCTCTGACCCCCCTCCAAAGTGGTTTTCCTCGCTCCCGCCATAACCCACAATTCCACTTCATGTCACCCTCCACTTTCGCTTCACTTCACCCTCCACTTCCGCTTCACCTCCACTCCCCTATTGCCATGTATCCCTTCCACCTATCACTTCCTGCCAATGGCCCCACCTCCGTCTTCGTATCCCTTGCCGTCACATCCACGAATGTTACACTTTTCCATTGCGTCTTCCTCCCATTGCTGAGTAAATGCAGCTCCCGAACAACCATTTGGCCAATGATCCCACTCCATGTGTAAAATTATAAAGCTTCACTTTTTCCCACAATCACGTCTTTTTCTTACTTTCCTACTGTTACAATGCTCCCAAGCCCTCTGTTTTCTTGCCTATCAGCAACTGCCCACAGAGGAATTCCCTCCAAGTTTTTTCTTGTGAAATTAACTGTGACCCTTTGGGAATCTTGTTTGTCATCCTTTGTAATCTCATTTTGTTACCACGATGGCCCCAAAAAATACCACTGTGGTAAACCCCATGCTCACTCCTCCCGTGGATTTTGAGCACATCCCCCTAGCTGACCGAGATTATAAATCATTGAAACGCAGTGTGAATTCAACCTTTTCAAATTACACTACTATTTTCATGACATTTACCTTGACCAGTCTGACGAGATTAACCTCGAGAAGTCTAGACTACCCCTGTTCGTTTTCCCTTAATTCTACTATTTCCCTGAATTCTTCCTCAAGTGTCATGCCTCTTATCTCTCAAGTAAGAGGGCTATCATCTCCCCTAATGGTGAATTCCTTTTCACCAATACCTCTAAAAGTATAAACCAAATGTTGCAGGTCTCACACAATCACTCCCTCACTCCCTTTTCCCTTAAAGCTCTTAAAGAAATCTATCAGAAACTCACCTTTCCCTAGAGAGCCAAGATTTTTGAGGTCTTCCTGCTAGAAGATTCTCAAATCCCCAAGAAGAATCCCCCTTATCCCTCTTCTATTTTCCGTCAAAGAACGAGACAATTTATCTTTGTCCTGTCCTGCCTACTTAGTTACCTTTCAGATGAATGGGTAGATGATCCTATTTTAGGCTTTCTATCCACCCTTTCTATAGAAGAAGGACTATCAGTCACCTTTGACTATGGTCACTTCATTGCAGATATAATTCATGAACAATTCCTTCATTTTTTAACTGAAGGAATGTTCAGATATTCTTCCATTCTTATGTACATGTTCATTTTCTTCCAAACATACAAGTTTCCCTTTTGCAGTGCAGAAACGCAATTAGTAAGGAGAGTCTCAGTCCATTATTTTCTAGGCCTCCATGATCAAAAATAAATCACAGGAATACAATTTTAAAGAGTTTATTGATCAGTTTGTGTATCCAGCATCTTCTTTGCTGAGTGGCCAGCAGATTCCGAGAATCAATGAGGATATTTAGAAAGTGTTGCATCTCAGTGAACAGGTGAAGACATGAGATTGGTATCTATACAAATCATTTACAGAGATCAGAGTTTATGGCTTAGAGTTGCCACCATATAAGTTGCCCAAGTACCTTCCAATGAGGATAGTTTCCTTGGAGTACATCAAGAAAATAATCCACTCAGAAAAAAACCATTTTGTGGCAGCGAAGAAGTATCAATTTAGAAATAAGACATAGATATGACCTTTTATCTGTAACAATAGAGCAGCAAGAGAGGAAGAAGACCTCCTACTAAAAAAAATGAATTTCCTTCTTAGCTTCACATGGTCTTATGACCCCCTTGGTGTAATTCATAAGGTAAGAGTGGAACATAAGGAAACTTCCTATGTGCATAACCAAAGACCAGAAATAGAGAAGTACATGAACCAACGGAATTGGGTAGAGAACACATTGTAGGAGGCTAAAGAAAAAGTGCTTTCCATGACTACCTCAAAGACTCCTATACCCAAATAAAAGACCGAGAAGAGACTGAGAGAGGAGGACTCTCTTTCAGTCACAAAAGTATCAGAAAAAGAATTAAAGATCTATACCAAGAAGATTAAGTGTTGGCTTGATGGGCCCTGACCCAAGTTCAGTGTTAATTAGCCAAGAAAATCCTTACACTACTGGCCCTTTCAGCATCAATCTGCAGAGCGCGGGCTGAAGTCCACCCGAAGCAGTATGGGGGGATGTAGGAACTAAGTTTCTTCACTCTGAAATGGTAGTGATGTCGCTTTATACCCTAACCCTTCCTTTGCGCAGATCGATAAGCCTTTTAAGGCTTATTGATATACTTCCCTTAGTCGTCCTTTAGACCACCACGAAGGTATACGAATGTCTTCTGTGTACCTATTACACAACATTTTGTCACTTTCCTTGTACTCCTCGTTCCTTGATTCTGGGGGACCTCTACAGTGAACCCCACATGCTTTGCCTTCATGGAGAAACTCCCATTATGCCCCTCTTCATGAGCAAATCATTTCCCTTTTGCACCATTTCCCCTGAAACTTCTGTTTTGCCCAATTTACAAGACCGATGCTAATGACCTTTGTCTTCCCCGCACTGATGTGCAGAGATTAGCACTATTCCCCGCGCCGATTGGTGCGACTGAGATATGTTCCAGTCGCACAGGTCCTATTATGGATTTCTTTTAAAATTAGAGCTAAGCTTCCATCTCTGGAAGCTCCGTAACGGAAGTTTGGTAAATGGTTTAGCCAGATGGGGTTGAGAATGACAGTTTGGGCTCCTTTCCCCTATAATGATGGAGCTACCTCAAGGGATAGGTCCTTCTCCCATGAGAAGAGGATCCATCTCCCATCCATCTTTCCTATATAAACCTCCCTTCTTCCCAAGCACAAACTAGTGACTAGTGTGAAAATCAGAGTTAGAGTTTTGGCTGAGTGTAAATATACTAGACAAGTAAGCTATTACTAGTTGTAGCCATCTAGTTGTGTGAGGGAGAAGTGTGTTTGGTTTGGAGTGAAGCCTAAAGGGAAGAGTCTTTAAAATATTGTTGTTTGAAGCCATCATGAAGTGCTAGCAGAAGTGTGTGGGAACCTGGTCTTGTCAGAGGAAGACTGCAACTTCAAGATGAATGGTTGTAATCTCTCTTTGAATAATAATATATGCAACTATCAATTGATTTCTTACATGTTTTGTAATATTACATATTCATGTCTTAATGCTTCTTGACTCATTAAGTAGGTTGAATTGCAATTTGTCTATTATTATGTTTGTGTGTTGTTGTTGTTTACTTGTTTCAGGAGCTTGAAGAAGGAAGCAAGAGATTGCTGGAGCGAGCAAGCGAGGACATCATCAAGCAAGATAAGCGACCAAAAGGTAGGCCCTCTTGATTGATTCTAACCTAAGGAAATCTTCCATGGAATGTATCTGTTGTGGCTAGACCCGTTATCGGGCTAGAGGAATTCATTCGTGTCCACACTTATAATTTTATTTCACCACAAATTGGTGACTCTGCTGGGGAGATCCCATCCTTTTGTTTGTTTTGGATTTAATGATTTCGTGAGAACTTTGCTTGTTTCACGTTTTCCCTTTTGTTTTGTTGCCTTTCTCCTGCTTACTGACTTAAGTCTAAAATCCATAGTCGCAGATCTGGTCTCTGTTTTTTTTTTTTTTTTTTTTTTTCTTAGTTCCCTCTGTTGGGCCGTTAACATGTCATTATTATTATCACTTTTGAACGCTTATTCCACCCATTTCTACCATTCTTTATCACGTCATTTATCATAATTTATCATATAATTCTATCTTATAATTATTTACGCTCTTATGGATAAATATCATTTCTTCTCCTTTATTTTTAATAAATTGATTATTATGCATATTTTTACCAATGATGGTTTATTAATAAATTTTTTCACCATTTTAGCCTCCAAAATATTTTCCAGATTGAAGATTTGATCATTAAATGTGCCAACTCAGAAATTCGCTGGAATAAGAAGTGACAATTTTTTATTGAACATTTCGGCTAAATGGAGAAGAATATGGAAAATCCGAAACATGGGTTTTGTTCAGAACAAACCAAATTAGTTTTGTGTTGAGCAGTTTTCCCAAATTAGGCCGGTACTAAGAGAAACATATGGTTCTCTGAAGACATTTTTCTTAGATTTGCTATTGTGGCTTTTTTCCAAATTATCCCAGTTGCAATGCCAAATTCAACCTGTTCCTGTTGAATGATTGATGGAAAGATATTTCAGATATGATCTTGCTTATCAATTTGTTGAGAACAATCCAATTTTGTAATAAAAATCATATTGTAATCATATCTGTTGTAACTTCTCTCTGCTCTTTGTGTATTTAAATGAGAAAAGAGATCAGAGAAGGGGAAAAGAGGATTCATGATGGATGATTAGAGAGAGAATTAGATAGATTAGAGATAGATAGGATAGGATAGGAGGAATGGGATAATTACTATTGATAAATTGTAACTTTTATTGTTGACTCTCGTCGTTGAAGCAGAGAACGAAACTATTGTAATGTTTATGCAATGATTAACATATAAAAATAGTTGTAGTTTCTTCGCACGTCCTGAATTAATCCGGTGGTGCTTCACTAGCAGCTAAGGGTCTGGCCTTGGGTGGATCCACTTGCTTCTTGTATCATTATTTTATAGTTTCATGTGATGGTTTGATTTCCTTTTCATTTCTTTAATTTGTTTTATTCAGTAATCTTCTATTTCTGAACATTTCGCTGAATCGCCCTGTTATATCAAAATTGTGATTGGATTGCGTTGATAGCAAGATTATTATTTATAACTTAAAATGTCATGCTGTTAATTCTGATATAATACTTCACTGTCCATTTCAGATTCTGTTGTTCATTTATAACTACGATTGCTGTTCATTTATAACTACGATTGTTGTTCATTTATAACTGCGATTGTTGTTCATTCTGCTAGATTAAGACTGCTGATTCAGTTACATTTGCAGTTGCTATGTATTTCTATTTAATTAGCCCTGCTGTTTAGTTATATTTAAGATTATTGTTCAATTCTAATAATTTAGCATTACTGTTCCTTTCCATTAATATTTCATTTCTGTAAGATGAGCTTTGTTGTTCAATTCATTTCTGTTAGATGAAGCTTTGCTATTCAGTTTTTCAATAGACTTAGTTGCTGTTCCTTTTCATGCAAGGATTTGATTTCATCTTGTAATTGATATTGCAACAAGTGTGTTTTAGTAAGCATTCCCAATTGAATTGACATTTCCAGTGATTTGCTTTAGTGTGGATTGAAAGATCAACAACTGTAAAGAACATTGACTATAGTTGTCTAATTTCTCAGATTGTGGATCCTGTTTATGTTTGATTTCATTTATATCAGTTGACAGAGGAAAGAGTTATCACTACTACATCCTTGAATGATGATTGTTGTAGTTCCTTGAGTAAATTATTTAGTTGCAGAGCATTTGAGTTTCTTGCCATTCCAATTAGGTTTTGTTTCCAGCATCCATTTACTTTTTCATTTTAAGCACTATACTGCAAAACATTACACTTGAGCAAGTGACCGCCTCAGACTGAGTAAACTCTTGAAATAAAAATTGTCCTTGGGTTGACAATTAATGTGAAGATAATTAGGAGTTAAAAAGACACCTTTTATCACTCAACATTTTGGCGCTTGCAGAAAAGAACAACGACTAAGTCTATTGAAAAACTGAATAACAAAGCTTAACTTTAGCAGAAATGAATTGAACAACAAAGCTCATCTTACAGAAATGAAATATTAATGGAAAGGAACAGTAATACTAAATTATTGAAGATGAACAGCAACGCTAAATGGAAATGAACTGGAAACCTAAATGAACAACAATACTAAATGGAAATGAACAACACTACGAAATTAATAGAAATGAGCAGCAATACTAAATAAGCAGCAACCTGTAATGCACGGCAGAATCTGAAGTGAACAACGAAGCTTTATAACCAAAATGAACAGCATAACAATTTAAGTTGTAATGAATAGAAATCTTTGTTATGGTGGAAGAAAATAACAACGTGATCCAATTGCGATTTCATGCACGAAACGATTTCAGGAAAATGTACAAGAATAGGAAGTTAGAAAGCAATGCAACTCAAAATCAATGAAAAGTAATTCAAATCATCACATGACTGGAATTGTAAAATAATGGTACAGGTGGCAAGTGGATCCACCAGGGCTGGGCCCTTATCCGCCAGTGAAGCACCACCGAACTTACTCTAGTATCAAATAATGGAACAACAACTCTTTTATTGATTAATCATCAAACTGTGAAATCATTACTGGAACAACAGGGAACAACACTTTTTCACATGCATTTTTCTGTTGTTCCCTACAGGGAACAACAACTTTTCGTGTGTATTTTTGCTGTTGGCGTGCATTTCCTTTGCTGTTCCCCACAAGGAACAACACTTTTTTGAGTGTTTTTGTTGTTCCTTCAAAGGAGTAACACTTTGGGAGTATTTTCGAGAACAATCCTTCCTTCCTCTTGTGGGATTATTCCTAGTTCATCTCAACCACATTTTACTGATTCCCTTTCATGGCATGAAGTACACTACTTTTATGAGGATAAGAATTATGGATTCTATTAAAGCGAGTTAATATCATTCACGTTATGATCTTTAACAGGACAGCTCCTTGATGATAGATTATTTTCAAAAGCGACACATTTATTTATATACTACTTTACTACATTGTTTTCTGTTGTACATGATACTGATTGATCATCTTAATACCATGTTGGTTCCACCCTTCCTGGTTATAATCTTCTTTGTCTGTAATAAATGAGATTATGGGTATATTTTTTTCTATTGACATGTTCAACTTCTTCCACCATCCCTGCTCTTAAGGAGTACTGAGCCTCCCTATATTTATCATAAAAATGTGTAATAACAACAAAATTTTGCTTATAGATAGAGGATAGGGGGTCTTATCAAGAGCTAGCCTACCATGTTCATAAGGATGTAATGAAGTGACATTCCCACTATGGCCACCACACTAGGGTTATGATCCATTGGATAGCCACAATATCCTTGGAACAGGAGGTCTCATCACGAGCCGACTTGATCACTTTTGCTACATCCTAGTGAATGGCAGTGTGGTTATCTGGTTACCACACCAGCACACTGATCTCTTCTGTAGAACAACACTAGAACTCTCCATTTATAAATTGAGGATCTCGGTTCATATGGGTTAAAAAGAAACCCTACCAAGGCTATGGACGCCTGCTGGCAGCAGAGGCTCTGCTTATGGTATTGAAGTTATATCTTATCGTCAATTATTACTATAATACCCTTTTCTTATTTTCTCCTTTTATAGGAGAATTTATTTCCTTAATTTTTTCCCTGTTTTGAACCTTTACGCATGAGAAATTGTTTTCAGATCAATCACATCATTTTCAGCTAGAATACCGTCAGCAAAGCATCTTTTTGGCATATTGTTGTCCTTTTTTTTTTCCCATAACTTATCATCAATCCAAAGCGTCCTATCTCTTATTCATAACTATGTTTACACACTCTGCTCTCATTATAACCATACATCTTGTCGTCCTATCATTGATATGTGTACACTGCTTCATTTACTGTTGTATTGTTCATTCCCTTGCCTTGTCGTCAGCACAACACCTTTCATATGCTTTATAGTCATGGAATCCTTTTTCCAATTAGAAGGGGAAATGTATGCATTATGGGATAGCATGCAATATGCTTACTGCACTCTATCATAACTTGTTGATTTGACAAAATATTAGTATTGCATGTATACAAAAGTTTTTCTAATTGACATTTTTGCATGCATTTTATCTGTTGCTATTTAAAACTAACACTGTGGATTCAAAAAAATTGTATGCAAAATAGTGTTTTGTTTACAGGAGAACAATAAGTATGGGTATAATTCTATTCGAAGCACGACCACACTATTGCAACTAATAGAAGAGGCTCGAGCAACTCGAGAACACGCGTAATTATTCAGACATGATGTGCTTGCTTGGATTCCACCTTTTGCATCACTTTCAGCTCAACAAATGCCAATCCATACATGTCATTCCACGTTTTTCTTTTTGGAGGTAAAACTTGAGGTAAAATAACATAATTTTCTAATTTATTACGAATTTAGGAGAATTTCATGAAAATCCCTTGAGCATTATTTATCATCATTCATTCCACATCTTTACCGTTTTTCAGCGACATATCATCTTTCATTTTGGGGGAGTGTTGTTTTCATTCATTTATTTCTTATGACCATGTCATTAATATTATTTATCATCCATTGATATTCTTATTCATTCTCAACACTTCCCTTATTCCATGTTGTTTTACACCAAGCATAGAATTCAACAGATGGTAGCAATCACCTCAATTTGTTTTCTAGCATTGCATAAGGGCATGCTAATTCTTCAGTTTGGGGGAGGAATTTCTATGCATGATGGATGTTTTCTACTTTCTTTCCCATTTAAGGCATACAATTTCATTTTTTTTATACAGTGTAGAAATTGATTTCCATATATTTTTAAAAACTATGAACTCAATTCTTGTGATTTTTGGAAAGCACAGACATATCATTAAAATACGAAAACCCAGATAATTTCAAGTTAAATTAGTTCATAAAATTTCATAAATCATGCACTATCACCTACAGCCATGTTGTTTATATCTCATGATCCGTGCATCAAAACGATCTAATTTTTGTATCATAGAAGCATTAATATATTATAAATCTACTTGCAACATTTCAACCAAATCTAGTTTGTAGTTTTTGAGAAAATGGTTAATGAAGTTGTTGTTACTTATATCATATTTTGCTGCAACTTCATACACACATAACTTGAACGTCAATGTAAAAATTGTTATGCCTTCATCAAGATTTCTAAAATTGAATATTCATTAAATGAGGAAGAATTCATTTGTTCTATCCATTTCATGAGCTGGGATGAACAATTTTTTTATTGCTTGGTTAACACAAAGTCTTTGGGTTGTATGAGGACATGCAATATATTCTGTTTTTTGTTGCATGAGGACATGCAATATATTTAGTTTGGAGGTATGTTGGGCCGTTAATATATCATTATTATTATCAATTTTGAACGCTTATTCCACCCATTTCTACCATTCTTTATCACGTCATTTATCATATAATTCTATCTTATAATTATTTACGCTCTTATGGATAAATATCATTTCTTCTCCTTTATTTTTAATAAATTGATTATTATGCATGTTTTTACCAATGATGATTTATTAATAAATTTGTTCACCATTTTAGCCTCCAAGATATTTTCCATATTGAAGATTTGATCATTAAATGTGCCAACACAGAAATTCGCTGGAATAAGAAGTGACAATTTTGTATTGAACGGTTCAGGCAAATGGAGAAGAATATGGAAAATCCGAAACATGGGTTTTGTTCAGAACGGACCAAATTAATTTTTTGACGAGTAGTTTTCCCAAATTCGGCTCGTATTAAGAGAAACGGAAGGTTCTCTGAAGACGTTTTTCTCAGATTCGTTGTTGTGGCCATTTTCCAAATTATCCCAGTTGCAATGCCAAATTCGACCTGTTCCTGTTGAATGATTGATGGAAAGATATTTCAGATATGATCTTGCTTATCAATTTGTTGAGAACAATCCAATTTTGTAATGGAAATCATATTGTAATCATATCTGTTGTAACTTCTCTCTGCTCTTTGTGTATTTAAATGAGAACAGAGATCAGAGAAGGGGGGAAGAGGATTCATGATGGATGATTAGAGAGAGAATTAGATAGATTAGAGATAGATAGGATAGGATAGGAGGAATGGGAGAATTACTATTGAGAAATTTTAATTGTTATTGTTGACTCTCGTTATTGAAGCAGAGAACGAAACTACTGTAATGTTTATGCAATGATTAACATATAAAAATAGTTGCAGTTCCTTCGCATCTCCTGAAGTAATGCGGCGGTGCTTCATTGGTGGCTAAGTGCCCGGCCCTGCTGGATCCACTTGCTTCTTGTATCATTATTTTACAGTTCCGTGTGATGGTTTGATTTCCTTTTCGTTTCTTTAATTTGTTTTATTCAGTAATCTTCTGTTTCTGAACATTTCGCTGAATCGCCCTGTTATATCAAAATCGTGATTGGATTGCGTTGATAGAAATATTATTATTTATAACTTAAAATTTCATGCTATTAATTTTGATATAATACTTCGCTGTCCATTTCAGATTCTGTTGTTCATTTATAACTACGATCGTTGTTCATTTATAACTACGATTGTTGTTCATTTATAACTGTGATTGTTGTTCATTCTGCTAGATTAAAACTGTTGATTCAGTTACATTTGTAGTTGCTATGTATTTCTATTTAATTAGCCCTGCTGTTCAGTTATATTTAAGATTACTGTTAAATTCTAATAATTTAGCATTACTGTTCCTTTCCATTAATATTTAATTTCTGTAAGATGAGCTTTGTTGTTCAATTCATTTCTATTACATGAAGCTTTGCTGTTCAGTTTTTCAATATACTTAGTTGCTGATCCTTTTCATGCAAGGATTTGATTTCATCTTTTAATTGATATTGCAGCAAGTGTGTTTTAGTAAGCATTCCCAATTGAATTGCCATTTCCAGTTATTTTCTTTAGTGTGGATTTAAAGATCAACAACTGTAAAGAACATTGACTATAGTTGTCTAAGTTCTCAGATTGTGGATCCTGTTTATGTTTGATTTCATTTATATCAGTTGATAGAGGAAAGAGTTATCACTACTGCATCCTTGACTAATGATTGTTGTAGTTCCTTGAGTAAATGATTTAGTTGCAGAACATTTGAGTTTCTTGCCATTCTAATTAGGTTTTGTTTCCAGCATCCATTTACTTTTTCATTTTAAGCACTATACTGCAAAACATTACTCTTGAGCTAGTGACCGCCTCAGACTGAGCACACTCTTGAAATAAAAAATCGTCCCTGGGTTGACAATTAATGTGAAGATAATTAGGAGTTAAAAAGACACCTTTTAGCACTCAACACCTGTAGAAAACACATTTAATTGGCTGACAGTTGTTCCGATCAACATGAATTGCAGAATAAGAGTCGTGCCAACCCACGTCTGGCGCTTGTTGTTAGTTAGGCAGTCGCGCCAATCCATGTAAGTGAAGATTAAGGCTAGACCCCAATCTTGGCCAGTGTGTTTCGCTCTTGTGTTTTTGACCCTGTGAGCCTTTTGACTATTTTCTCCCTGATTAGAAAGCTACTTTTCGTTTGGTTTTGCTTGCTTGTAGGCTTGTCATCTTGCTGTTTGATTGATCAAGTAATTGAGTGGCCAGAAACACTAGGACATCTAGCTAGCCATCCATTCAACAACTTGTAGACTCATCGAGTCCGGTTGTGGGTGTGTTTGCTCCTTGCATTTGTTTTTGGTCCCTCTTACGACTATCGCCTCTTTTTGCACAAGTTTGAAAAAGTTTTGTTTACTAGTTTGAATGTATTTTTCCGGCATAGATTACATTGTCATTCTTGTGTTTGGCAAATTCAGTGTTTCATCGATTTGAATGAACTTCTCTTTTCATGTTTTCATCTACTTGAAGAGCTCATAGCCTCAAATTTTTTTTCATTGAAAGATTGTATGCGAAAGTTTTTTTCGTTGTTTCATGAGAAAACATGAAATTCTAGCTTGTTGCATCATTATGATTTGCATCTCTTAAAAACTAGAATTGCATTAGCATTTGAAAAGGAAGAGAATTTTTTTTTTCATTTCGAAAGGATTGGTAGATAAGTGCTTGTCAAGAAATTAGGAATTGGAATGCATTTTTCATTAGTTTATTTTTTGAAAAAGTGAAGTAGTGAAAAATCATTTCGTTTTCAGTTTCTTGATTGTTTTAATTTGATTGAGTAGTTTCTACCCTCTCTAGTGTATGCATTTCATCGAATTGAAAGGGTCTTGTCCCATTTAGTTGCATTTTAGGTTTTTTGAGTAGCATCGATAAGACCTGAAAACTGAAACTTAACTCAAGATCAACTCTAAAATGAATTCAATTTACTTGAGGCGCATTTGAAATTAACGATCACATCTAGAAGGTCTAGGCTAGAGACGTGTTCCGATGTCTGTAAACCTAGCAGTTGTCGTTAGCTTCAGCATTAGATAGCGCTAGCACGGATTTGTGCTCCCCATATCGTTGTGTATATAACGGGAGACCCCACTAGGTTGCAACCCTGTTATCCTTAGGAAGCTGAGTCGGCCACCTTGCGAACGTGATACACCGAACATAGCATTTGGGGAGATTTCCTACTTGTACTTTTTGGTTCGCTAGGAGGTATTCTGCAGTTCACGGTTGCCTGGTAATCCTGTTTACCTAGATCATCCAGAGTAGTCATTTGATATTTTTGACTCATTAAACTTAAAAGATCATCCAAGCACTTGTCCTTTCGAGCTTGTTTCCAATCGAAAGCGATAGAGTCATCTTTGTTTCTTTCTCAACTCTTAAAAAATGAAAGAACATCAGTCATTTATGTGTCTTAAATAATTGATTGCCCACGATCCAAAACATCCTGTTAGATTTTTGACCAAATCGTGAGTTCCCTTAAAAGGAAATTTTAAAGCCTTGAAGTTATTTGTTCTGTCGACTAAGACAAGGTCATCGTGGCTGAACCATCTGGTTCACCCATTTCCTCTTCCTCTCCTCCGTCTAAAAGATTGTCCGAGGAGCCACTTCCTGAGTTATCAGAGCCATTTGAGGACCAAAATGTTGAACTCACAATTGTTTTGAGTGTTCAACCATTATCATCTCATCCTCCGCCTACTTTCGATTCAGGGTGATCTGTTGGTCTTGACCCGGAATCTCTGGATAATCCCGTTCGAACTCCAAAGAAATCGCCGACCACTGACGGTCAGCTTGGACTAGTTGTCTATCCTCTGAACTGTCTGTTTGACGTTGTTGAGATATCACCATAGTGTCTTCACAGTCCATACAATCAACCGGGTGTTCCTTTGGAACTATCCCCCAGTACACGTTCGGCTATTCGTCGTCGTTTGTTTCCGGACATGGAACCCGAAGGCAATGCTCTAGTCACTTCTCCAGATGAGTCCGAAGTCTCAACTACACACACTATTGAGGGGGAGGAATTACAGTTGTAGTTCCCTCCCGAGGGTTTCCCTTATTCAGAAGGTATTCCCGCCAGCTTACCACCCGGCTATGTGCCTTTAGGGCACTTAGTTTCAGGCACACCTAGTGCCTCACCACTCTACCATAACTCTATTTAGGCGTTAGGCGTCAGACCTACGTCAGGTCCGTTCATCACGAACACGATTTCCCAACTAGTTGTTACTTCAGTCCCGGTGCAACCGACTGTCCTGAACACTCTTGTATCATCGATCCCAGTTACGCGTCAGTCTCAACCGACGGTTTCAAAGATTGTCTCTGCCAGTTCTTCTGTCCCATTAGTCAATAGCCAGATTGTGCCATCGCCTGGGGGGCAGAACCTAAATGTATTTATGGTGTCAGGTGCCACTAATGTGAGCATCTCACAACCTCACATGCTTGGTATAAACCAACCCTCTTTTGTTATTATTTACAACCCTGCTGACCCTACTGGATCAAGCAATGTGCAGTACCAACAGGTCTAGAATCCTGGTGGTCCGTCTAGATCGAGCAATGTTCAGTATCAGCAGCCCTATGGGGCTCAGGTCCAATACCAAAATCCTTACGTTCCATATGGTTCTCAAGGATTGGTTAATCAACCTTACACCCTCCAACCTGGGCAGTAAATACAGCTTGGCTACAACCAGATTTAGTTCGGAAATTTCCTGGGCACTGTTCAAGTAACCTTACAACAGCCAGCGCAACTTTTGCAACAACCAGTGCAGCCATTGTTACCGTAAAGGAAACCTTTGTTATAGCAAGGGCTTTCCATGCAACAGCAAGGGTAGATTATCCCGCAACAAGGTCACTTGCAACAACCACAAAGTCATTCCTTTAACCGTTGCAGCAGGCCGCGTAGCAGCAGATGAAATATGCTATGCATACCTCTCAACCCATAACCTTGCAGGGCCAACCTCTGCAAACCCAGGGATGAATTTTGCAACCGCAAGGTCATTAAAACCAACCTGGGCAGCAACAACCCTTGTATACCTATCAAAAAGGGCAACCCTTGTAGGGACAGGTTCAAGGTCAAAGCTTGCAGCAGCAGGTGTATAATCCTCTTGTCTAGGGCCAACAGGTTTAGAATCCTGCCGTCCAAGGGCACTAGGTACAGAATCCCTACGTCTAAGGGAAAAAAGGGTATCAACCTTATGCCCAAGGATTGTAGGTCTAGAACCCTCTTGTTCAGGGACAACAGGCCCAACAGCCCTATGTTCCACGAAAACAGGTCCCATACCCATATGTCCAAGGTCAACAGTCTCAACAACCTTTTAACCCATACATTGCCTATCAACAACATATGCATGGACAGTTTCAAGGTATTTAAGGTCCAAATCCTCCCTTTGGTCAAGGTAATCCATAATGGGGGTAGCCTCAGATGCCATATGGCAAAAATCCCCCACTGTGGGGTCAAAATCCTTACCAGCAGGGATGGGCTCCTTCTTATGGGCCTGCCTATCGACCTCCCATGCCTTTTAACACTCAATTGTATTTCTTGGCTACACTTGAGTTTTTGGATGTATCGCGTCTTATGAATGATCCGATTCTTCATTTGTCATACTGGTCTCCAGTGTTGTCCAAGATACCAAGTGATTGCCAAAAGTTTGATGGAAAATCTAAAGAAGATCCTCAGGCCCATGTGATGACATATCACCTTTGGTGCTCGTCGAACTCATACGTGGACGATTCCATTCGTCTTCGTCTTTTCCAACGAACCCTCACGGGTGCCGCAACAAAATGGTACATCGAGTTACCTCGAAGTACTTTTCATGACTTCAATTCGTTAGCCATGGCCTTTCTCACGCATTTTCAACTGTCGGTTCGTTATGAAACGGGTACCTATCTGCTCACATCGCTTAAGCAAGACACTACGACGCACATCTCTGATCATATCCATGAATGGAGACGTAGACATCGACTAATCAAGTTCGAGATAACTAATCAGTTTCTCACTAAATCGTTTACCAAATCATTCGTAGCCCCAATTGCTCATGATATAGCCATGGGTGGATGCGTCATTGAAGAGCAGGCCATCGCTCGTGCCCAGTACTTGGACTTGTTCTACTCTCAGTTTAGCACCTTATACGAATTATTACCCAATGCTCTGCGGCCATCATCCAATCCCACAACATTGAAGTCACCCGTTGTTCCTCCCGTTGATGTAGTTATTGGTTCAGTATCCCAGTCCCCTGCCAAAACTTCTTCCAAACAGAAGTCAGTCTCAAATACTGCTCCCAACAGTTCATCTCAAAACCTTCCAAGCCCTGCTAAAACCTCAGAGGTCCACGCTGTCCAATCTACCGCAGTGGACAATTCCTTGAAAGGAAAAAAGAAAGGCAAAGGCAGAGTTAAAGTTGATGCCCCAAAATAGGGTCCTTCCAAATTATCTGCCGGTGAATCTTCACAACGGAAACCTAAGTATCCTTGCCTCATTTGCGAGGAGGATCACTACACTAAGGATTGTCCACGACAATCCGAAGTTAGTCGTTTGCTCAAGGGGACCCCTGTTGTCCTCAAAGAGCCTTTTTCGTCTCAATAGACTCAAATGGTAGACCAACCCTGATCTTATTCCTCTGGATCTCAAGTGTTCATGATGAGCACACCCATTAATGTGGCTACCTGATCGAAGGATTATCAAACTACAGCTCCCATAGAAGGGAAAGAAAAAGAAACTCCACCTTCTTCTTCTACCCCAAGTTCTGGCCCTTTGCAAATTGAGTGCCCTAACCATGATTCTGCTCCACGACCACGATTTCGTGGTGTGCTACGGAAATCCTCGTATAATCCCAACACCTGAGCCACTCAGCACTATAATATTGTTGAAGATTGCACTCAGGCACCGTCAGCTATGTCAACTCTTGAGGTACTCCAAAGGTGCCCAACACAACGGAAATCTTTGATGTCGGCTATCGGGGGTGTCAGGTTCCTATACCAATAGGAGTCATAGTTTTTGAATGGTTGAGATTAAACCTGTAATATGTACATACCTTTGCTTTTTTGCAAATGTTTTCTATATTAAAAAAAATTAAAAAAATGTAAAGAGGGTATGTCCTAAAAGAAAAATCAAAGGACAAAAAGAATAAAAAAGGTCAAAAAAGATGAAAAATATGAACCCCAAGAAAAGAAAAGACAATGAAAGTGTGAAGTAAAAATGCCACACCTAGTTACTTTTATGCAGAATAAATGATTGTGTGCAGCTTGTTACCTTTGCCACAATTCATGATAGTCAAAATGTTTAAACTTGGCTATTTCATGCTCTAAATTTCATGCTTATAGATAGAGAATAAAATTTGACCAAACTGTTTAATTTTGGCAGATAATTAAATTAGGTAGAGTGAATAAAATGAGCTCAACTGTTTAATCTGAGCCCTTGGATGTAATAAAGTTAGACTTAGTTAGATTACTATTGTAAAATAAAAGAAAAATGTTTTGATATGGGTTTGCCAGCTTAAGTGCATCCTAATAAAGAGAAATAAAAATGGTAGGATGAGTAGATGGGTAAGTAGAAAAAAGGTTGCAGAATTGTGATGATTGTTAGACAATAGCATATTTATCAACCTCATCATAAAAGTTCTAAGTATGGATGAGAAATGGGACTGGGATCAAGGTCACAAAGTCAATTGATTAATTTCCCTTACTCATTACACCTTTCACTTAACTAATTTCCAATAAAAGTCTTAAGTACCCAAAATCTTAAGTCAGGGGCTCAGAGCATTTATCTGACTTCTGGAGGGATCAGACCCTCGGCCCAATGACTTACAGGTCCTAAGTACTAAAAACCCCCTCATAAACATTCACCCCCTTCAATTCACTCATATTCCCAAACAAATCCCTTTTCCTAAGAAAAACACCATTTTCCTAAGGAAAAGTCATTTTCCCCTAATAAACCCCTTTTTCTAAGGATAAAATCTTGTTACCCTAGGAAAAGTGATCACCCCAATGAAAATGACCCCTTTTCTCAAAAAACCCAAAAATACTTTTAGCCTAAGTCATAATATATGTGTGCTAAAAGCAAACAAATGATCTGGATTTAAACAAGAATGCAACAAAATACATAGATAACCATAGACACAAACATGCAGCAGAAATAATACTTCATTTCATTAATGTAAAATACTGAAATATGCTTACAAACAGAAATGGAAATAAACCAGCTAGGGCGATGGTAGCTTATCTCTGAAAAGAGATGTGGTGGCTACATGCCTCTGAACTGTCTTATAATGAGGCTCGAAGGCCTATTTATTGTTGAGAAACAATGGAAAACCCTAAACATCCAAAAACCTAACCCTAGAAGATGAAACGCCAAACTGTGGGCCTCGTTTGGGTAAATTGGTACATCAACTTCCTAGGGTCGTAACTTTGGCATACGATCTCCGTTTGACGCACACAGTATCTCGTTAGAAAGATCTATCCAAGAACTACAAATTTTGGAAGAGCAACAATGGTCCATGGACCTATGTTGCTCTAAATTTTCCCAAAAAACTTTGTTTAGGGCCTCAAAAAAGCTTCGGAAGTTCAGGACCCAAAAAACTACTAAAAATAGTAAACTATGCTACACTTAAGGAAACTGAAAAGTTGAAAGAAACAATGGTCGGGGTCCAAGTAGACTTGGTAGGTGGCCACCAATATCCACCTGGATCATTCCTCCCCCCTTAGGAAGCAATGGTACGCATTGCGTTGAGTTCCTCCATGAGATGAGGAAACTTTTGCTAAACTTGGTCCTTGGTGAGCCACCTGCCCTGGTGAAGGAGTTGGCCTGCTTTGACAACTCGATACAATTGGATATTATGCTAGCGAGTGTGCTTGATCTGTGTGTCAATGATCCAATTAGTTGCAGCTTTTTCCTTGCAATCTGGATTTAACTCTATGGGTGTGAGCTGTTCTGCAATGTCGGATGTGTCTAGTAATGGTGGAAAGTATGGCCGAAGGAGGTCCACATTGAACACTAGGTGCAAACCAAGGAATGGGAGAATGCTGAGCTCAAATGCATTGTCTCTCACAGCCTTGGTAATGTTGTAAGGACCATACCGGAGTGGTCTGAGTTTCTAATAGGCTTCGGTAAGGCGTTCCTTTTACAAATGCAACCAGACTTTGTCGCCCACCTGAAACTTGTGTGGCACCCAATGTTGATCATGTCGCTGCTTGTACTTGGCATTTGATTTCGCCAGAATGTCATGGACCTATTGGCGAATATGTTGGGTGTGCTCAATGAAGTTGTTTGCCTTATCTGTTTCGGGCTAGACATGAGCCAGATCTGCGTGAGTAGCTGTAACTGGCATGGCCACATCAATGGGACATAGTGGCTAGAATACCAAGCCCACCTGAAAAGGGTTGTGGCCAGTCGAGCTGTGGAGAGCCCGGTTGTAGTTGTGTTGAACATCGGGGAGGCTCTCATCCCATGTGTGTGGATGCTTTGAGTTGTACATGCAAAAAATGTGTACAATCATCCTGTTGACAACCTCTGTTTGGCCATCAGTTTGAGGATGTAAGGCTATGGAATTAGTGAGTTTGGTGTCAAGCATCGACGAGAGACTAGACCAAAATGTACTGAGGAACCTGCTGTCCTGATCTGAGATGATAGACTGTGGGATCCTAAAGTGTACCCACACTCGTTCAAAGAAGAGTTTAGAAGTGGCTTCTGTTGTGATATTCTTCTTGCAGGCGGCCATAATGGCCATCTTCGAGAACCTGCCGACGACCACAAAAACACAGTCATTTCCATGCTTAGTGGAAGGAAGACCTGACATATAATCCATGGAGATGGATTCCCAAGGTCGACTAGGGGTAGGCAGCGGGGTATAGAGGCCTTACTTCTTGATGGTCAGTTTGGAAATGGCATAGGCAGTGCATCATCTGATATACTTTCCAACATCGTGTTAAAGATTCGGCCAATAGAAATACTTTTGTAGTACTGCCACCATTTTCTCGACCCCGAAATGTCTAGTAACCCGACTGTAGTGTGCTTCCCAAATCATCTTGGCACGCTTCCTTGAAGGAACACAAAGGTGACCTAGGTGGCATAACAGGGCATCCTGGAAGTGAAAATCTGGAACATGTTGGCCCTCCAAGAGTGTCTGGTATGTGTGGCCGAATTCTGGGTCACTTTTGTAGAGAAGTGGCCAATCAGAAGTCTCATGCCCACAAGAGTTGAGCACAGTGGTTAACGCCATGATCGGTGGTCGACTGAGGCAATTTGAAACATTATTGGTGCTACCCTTCTTATACTTGATATTCAAATGGAACTGTTGCAGGTATGTGGTCCACTTCTGATGGTGATCATTCTGCAATTTCCCTTGGGTCTGTATGAACTACAGGGGTCGGTGGTCTGTGTGGATGACCATTTCCTTCCCCAAAATGTAATGCTTCCATTGTCGATAGGCCTGCACAATGGAATACATCTCTTTGTCATAAGTGGGATACTTCCAGATTGTGTCTGAAAGTGTCTCACTGTGATATGCCACTGGATGCCCATGTTGAGTAAGGACTACCCCAATAGCATGGTCAGAGGCATCTGTCTTGACCTCAAATGGTTGTTGCAAGTCTGGTAATGCGAGCATAGGTGTCGTGCATAGGTGATCCTTCAACTCTGTGAATGCCATCTGTTGAGATTTGGACCAAAAGAATTTTTCTTTCGCTCCTCCCTTGGTGACTTAACTCAAGGGCCAAGTGATATGAGAAAAGCCCAACACAAACTTGCGGTAGAAGTTGGCAAGACCTAGAAAGCTGCAGAGCTCTGTCAGAGTGGTTGGAGATGGCCAATATCGAATGACTTGTATCTTGGATGGATCCACATGCACCCCCTGTTCATCAATAATGTATCCCAGATACTGAACATGGGTCATGCCAAAAGTGCATTTCTCCAAATTTGCACATAACTTGTGTTGCCGCAGTGTTTGGAGAACCTGTCGGATGTGGTGGAGGTGCTCTTCCCAACTCTGGCTGAAGATCAGGATGTCATACAAGTATACCACTACAAATGAGTTGGTGAATGGCCGCAAGATGTCATCCATTGGCCTCATGAAGGTTGCAAGAGCATTTGTCAATTCGAAAGGCATCACCAACCATTCGAATAGGCCCTCCTTGGCTTTGAAGGTAGTCTTCAACACATAGGAGGGTTTGATTGGTACCTGGTGATATCCTGACTTCAAATAGATCTTGCTGAAATATTTTTCCGCTTCAGTTGGTCCAAGAGGTCATAAATCCATGGGATCGGGTACCTATTACGAACAGTGATCTTGTTCAGCGCTCGATAGTCAATACAGAGTCTCCAAGTCCCATCCTTCTTCTGTACCAACACGATAGGGCTCCCACAGGGTGATGAACTTAGATGGATGTGACCTTTCTGCAGCAGCTCCTGTATTTGCCTCTTGATTTCATCATTCTCTAGAATGGAGCACCGATAGATTGGTCCATTGGGCAGCGGTGCACCTGGGGTCAGATCAATGGAGTGCTTGACTTGAAAGTGCAGAGGAACCCCTGTGGGGGAGGTGAATATGTCCTTATACTCCTCCATGACCTTGTCCATCTGTAGTTGTCGTGTGGAGGGGCCCTGTCTGGAGGTTGTGCCCACCATCTTCTTCTTTCCTTGAGGGCGTATCATCAGGAAAACAAATTTCCCGGTTTTGGAAACGAGTTTACTACATTGTTTTACAGTAATCAAAGAGATGGTAGTAGGTGTTTCTACCTCCGGTATCCTATACAACTTAGTTCCCAAAGTAACAATAGTAGCACGGGGCTTTGATTCATACACAACATGTCGCTTCCACAAGTATGTTTGTCCTAGTAATACATCACAAACTTCAAGGGGAGAAATGTCACACAATACCTCATCCATGAAGGGCTTGATGTTGTATGGAAGGCGACATTGCTGGCTCACGCGAAGATCCCGTCCTTGGTGAAGCCACCCGATGGTGTAGGGTTGTGGATGTGCTGTGGTTGGTAAGCCCAGCTGCTTCACGACCTCTGCCGAAATGAGGTTATTTTGGCTCTCGCTGTTGACAATGAATTGTAGCAGGGAGCCCTTTACCCACATTTGGGAGTCGAAAAGATGCTCCTCCTCCTCTGGATCATCGGGTTCCTCCTCCTGGATCTTCATGGTGGTAATGGTGGCGTTGGGCTCCGCATCGATAATCTGCTTCCCTTTTTCATTCCCCTTGTCGGGTTCTAACTCAGATTTGGAACTTGCATCCGTTTTTGAAACCTTTAGCTCAACCACTAGTGACTGCTTGGCCTAACACTCACTTGTGTTGTGAGTGGAGCTCTTATGGAACTCACACCACTTTCCCGTGTCCTTTTTCGGCTTCGCGGCGCTGTTCTTTGCTTGCAACTTTGGCAGGTTGTCTTGGGCCACCCCGCCTTGGCTTTGTCCTTTGTTCTGTGGTTTGGGTGCACCTTTCTCTTGCTTCGGATTTGCAGATCCAAAGTCTCGCTTCTTCTGTTTAAACTTTTACTCAACCTTGATGGCATATCAGTATGCAGTGCCGAGCGAGGAGATGTTCAGGAATTCAATTTCTTCCTGGATGTACTTGTGCAGGCAGCCACAGTATTTAAGTACCAAATGCTGCTCTAAATCCTTGTTACCCAACTTTGTGTGAAGGGTATGGAAAATATTGGTGAACTCCGGCACGTCTTGGTCACTTCCCTGCCGTAGCGTGGTCCACTTTATGTATTGATCCTCATAGCTTCCGACGGGGTAGTATTGCTCCTTGATGGCATCCCAGAATGAATTCCATGTGGGTGCAGCTGAAAATAGTGAGCCTGTACTTTCATCCTTATGTTCTTAGTAGGTTTCCCATGAGTCCTTGACATGGGGGGCTGCTTTGAGAAGAGCAAAAATAATCTTTTCCCGACTGGAAAAATCCTGAACAAAAAAATAACCCTCTAGCAAATTTAACCATTTATCGATGACATCTATGTCTATCTGACCCTCGAATATGGGGATTTCAAAATTAACTTGTACCTCAAATGGTGTGGTGTTTCCAGAGTAGTTGTTGGAAGCTGATGCGTTGCCCCTGGGTAGCCGCTGAAGGATCTGGGCAAAGTTATCCATCATCGCGTTCCTTTCTCGCTCGAGGGCTTCTTCAAGCAAGGTTTTGATAGGATCTCCTGCCCCCTCATCTTTCTTTTCATTCGCCATGGGAGGCCATCGGGATTTATGAGGCTGGTCTTGCAAAGGTTCAACCAATTCAAGCCCTAACTCCTTATATCCCGACCTCTTTGGGGACATGTAGAGAAAAATAGAGAAAAAAACAGACCACTCTGATACCACTGATCTAGATTTAAACAGAAACACAACATAATACAAAGATAACCATAGACATAAAGATGCAGTGGAAATAATACTTCATTTCATTAATGTAAAATACTGAAATATTCTTACAAACAGAAATGGAAATAAATCAGCTAGGGCAATGGTAGCTTATCTCTGAGAAGAGATGTGGTGGCTACATGCCTCTGAACTGTCTTACAATGAGGCTCGAAGGCCTATTTATTGTTGAGAAACAATGGAAAACCCTAAACATCCAAAAACCTAATCCTAGAAGATGAAACGCCAAACTGTGGGCCTCGTTTGGGTAAATTGGTACATCAACTTCCCGGGCTCATAACTTTGGCATACGATCTCCATTTGACGTGCACAGTATCTCGTTAGAAAGATCTATCCGAGAACTACAAATTTGGGAAGAGCAACAACAGTCCATGGACCCATTTTTCTCCCAGGTTTCCCAAAAAACGTCGTTTAGGGCCTCAAAACGGCTCCGGAAGTTCAGGACCAGAAAAACTGCTAAAAATACTAAACTGTGCTACAATTAAGGAAACTGAAAAGCTGAAAGAAACAATGGTGGGGGTCCAAGTGGACTTGGAAGGTGGCCACCAATATCCACTTGGATCAACAAAGGCAATAGATACATTATACTTAGCGCTTTTTCATTCTCCACCATTATCATATTAATTTCTAACATTTATGTATATATTAATTCCCAAAGAAAAATAACCCTTCCCCGTATAAGTTATAATAAACCCTTTTTATTATATCTCATCCCCTAAAGTTTGAAACATAAACTTTATTAATACCACAACCCGACTAATGAGTTAATTAATTAGTCAATGATTAATTAATAATCAAAACCCTCCGCCAATAAAATCACCCCCGACGCCCTAAACCCGCCTTAAGCCATCATTTGATTAAAACCTGTCGTGCTTAAATATTAGTTGGGACCATCCATTACCCTTTGTATAAACTCCCCACCCCAATCACCGTGCGATCACCTCCCCTTTAATCCGACGGTTATTAAACATATTGGGTGGCCTCAACACCCAAACTTTACACACCCGATATGGGCTGTTTTCCTTTGGGCCCTGATGCGACGTGGCACCCGATGAGTGGGATCGGATAGCCTTCCCCCAAAACCACCCAGCCCACAAAGGTGGTGCGAAAAAACCCGCTTACCACCTCCCGCTAAATGACAAAGCATCACGTCATCTCGCTAAAAGCCAAAAGTACTATTATTCCCATACACCCGCCAAATCATTGACTTTGTTAATAAAACCAAAAAACCTTATTATTTTTGTTTTATCGTGGAAGCAAATGTCCCAGACCTCCATGCATGCGACTAACGATGTCCAACCGCCAACCTACATCCAACCGCCCAGCTGCAGAAGCCACTGAACTCTCAGTCCACCCTCCAGTTCACGTAGACCTTCTGCAACCGTGCACAGTCGCCTATCAACCCATTTAGAGCCAGAATTCCCATAAATTCCAGGTATTTTTCTAAATTCACCAGAAACCCTGTCTCATTCCTGAACGTCTTACTTTATTGCTTATACATTAATAAGAAATTAAGTAAAAAAATTGCACTGCGACTGCAAACTGCTCTGTATTTAAACCAAATTGCCCCAATTGACTGAAAATTCCTTTTCCCCATTCTTAAATCCACAAGAACTAAGAATGGCCACTCTAGTCGCTATGAATGTCCAACCAGTTTCAACTCCCCATCTGGACTTAGACCATCTCCCTCTGACAGATAAATATTTCAAAATTAAGGACACTGTTGTCCCTGAATCCCCTATCAAACTGTACTGCAGATACAGGGACCAATACCTAAACCAAGCTGATAAAATATGTATTTGGGAGTCTAATTTGCCCAAGTATCAATTCCCTGAGGTGCACATTTTCCTTGAGATTGTTCGTTATTGCCATGCAAACTACATTCCCAGTCAAAGAGCAGCGATGTCCCCTGACCAAACCGTAATTTTCACCATCACTGCCGAGTCAATCAATGAAATTCTACAACTGCAACCGGGACAAAATCTGACCCCTATTTCCATTTGAGACCTACAAGACTAATTTCCCAAGCTTACCACTGCCAAAATCGCTGAAATGCTTCAGACCTTCTTCAGGGAGGGAAAGCATGTCCCAATAGAACCTCCTCCATATGTGGCTACCATATTTTCTCCATTTGGTCAGGACATAGTAGCAATGATCTCTTGTGTTTTAGGCTATACCACCGATGAGTATATAGATGAAATCATTTTAGCCTACATGTCCATTTTTACTCCAGGACAACCCCCTGCTATCATGTATGATTATGCCAAGTTCATTGCTGATAAAATGCATGATCAATTCTTGAGAATGAACAATGAAAGAGTATTGAAATATTCTTTAGTTTTGTACCACCTTTTCTTATACTATCAAGCTGAAAAGTTCCCATTCACTCTCCAAAAGCTTGACACTAAAGGTCATCCTAGGTTAGTAGTCTTCTGGACTCTTCTGATCCAAAAATTTGAATCACCATATCCATACACAGACTTCATAGATCTTTTTGTATATCGAGTAGTGACCATGCTGCTAGGAAGTCCTCCTCCAAGAATTAGTTCAGACATCAAGAGGATCCTACAGCTGTCAAAACAACACAAAGTGGGAGATTGGTACTTGTACCAAAATCACACAGAAATTAGGATCTATGGCTGTGATTTGGCCCCATATAAACTGTGTAGATACTTCCCAATGAGGTTATTTGCTCTGGAGTACTATAGGTATATAATCAACTCAGATGAGGTACAATTTGTTAAAGCCAAAAACAAGGCCTAGCTCAGAATCAAAGATCAACTAGGCCCCTTTGTATGCAATAGCAGAGAAGCTGGAAGAGAAGAAGAAGAAATCCTTCAGAGACTCAAACTAAAACAAAGCTTCATGTGGAAATATGATGCTTGTGACTTTATCTGCAATAGAAAGAAAAATAAGATGACTCCCTTCATTCACCACCAAATCCCTGAAATAGAGAGATATGCAAATCAGCTGGAATGGGTGGAGAATACCCTAGTGGACAGAGAGCACCGAAATTGTTGTTGAAAATGCACTGATTGATCTAGAGAAAAGGCTTGATGAAGGTTCTTTCCTGCAGGTTCCAGGAGAATCTCAAGCACAAGGGAATCATAGGCACACAGTGAACAACATACAGAAGAAGAGTCCCAGGTATAAGAAGAACCAGAGCAACCAGACCTATCAGAAGAATTAGGTCAAACAGGTACACAACAGCCCAATATGAGTACTTCCCCTAACTTTCAAACTCCTCTAAATGAGGAAAGAAGCCTCAAAAGGAATAGGGAGTAGGCCACTCCTTCAGGCAGAGCAACTTCACAAACATATGTCAAAAGGCAAAGGTTAAATCCTTTCTCTGCGCAGGAATTCACAGAAGAAATAGTTGAAGCCACAGGCACGGAAAGAGAAGGGAGTAGGCATGTTACTCCCTCTGGAGGCACATAAGAACCTTCCACATCACATGCTCAGATGTTGGAAAGACAACAAAGTGTGGAAACATCCTCATTTAGGATGCCAGCTGACCAAGACCAGGATATCAAAGAAAAGTACAAGGAAATAAAGGCTAGGAATGAAAGGCTAAAAGCTGAAAGCTGTGCACAATACTTAAAAATGGCACCTACCAACCAGAAAGGCTTATGTTAGCCTTTGATGTGAAAGAAGGCAAAATGCAGATGACTTTCATGAAGCCCACCACTTAGCAACCCAGAACAACAACAGACTACCAAAAGATAGATTTTGAACTACAGGAAAAGGAAATCCATCCTATTGACCAGCTTGAGTTGCATAGACAGAGAGGGGAGATGATTTAATCCACCTTGACAAGGAAAGCCATCACAACCCACCAATTGCAGAACTCCCTGAATAATATATCATCTCAGTTCCAATTGGAGAAGGCCTCTTCACAGGCAAAAGACACCAGAATCAAGTCCTTAGAGGACTTGATCATTGAGTTGGGACACGATCCCAAAGATGTAAAGGCCACTGAAAAATTGATAAAGAAGAAGAATGATGACATAGCTGCTTTAAAGAAGCAAATCAAAATTCCACCATTACATCATCCACAAACAACATAAGTCCTGGAAACACAAAAAGGACAAGAAGAGCTTATGGACGTTGTCCTTAAGATAAATGACTAGTTGAAACAAACAGAGAAAGAATTAGACACAATGATTCAGTCCAAATAGAGTGAATTGGCCACTACCTCCACAGCTGCAATTCCCACAGTAAAAACTACAGTCCCTTCAATATTGACAACCTCTTTAGCACCAACATCTCCACCTACCCCAACACTTCCAGTCATAATAGAACTTACAACAGCAAGTACTTCAACAGAGAAGACAGCAGAGTTAGTGAAAGCCATGGAGGAAATGTCCATCCAGGCAACAGAGCTAAAAAAGCTTAAGGAGAAAATAGAAAGCCTAGAAACTGACTGTAAACTTGCCCAAATACAGCAGAAAGAAGAAGCACAGAAAGCCCTAAGGATGGGTGAGAAGATTAAGTTCCTAGAGAAGGATCTAACATTACAAAAGCCACTAGGACAGACTAAGGAGATGCTCTGGGCCAATATCATTGACTCTGTCAATGATATTTGGCCATCAATTCAAGTAATATTTGAGCAAACAAAATTGGTGAAAGTGGCCACCGAAGCAATACAAAAGTTAAAGGAAGACCTAGGAGACCAGCATGAGGATGCTAATCGATTCATCAATTTCTTGAACAGTAAAGACAGACATGAACTAAATGAGCTTGGTATGGAGGACAGAACTGAAACCATCATTAAAATCAAGAAGGTTCTTTCTAAAAGAAACCTTATGCTTAATCTAGAGAAAAAATGCCATAACATGCAGGTAGGTATTGAAAGATTCATGGCGAAGCTTCAAATTTTGAGGGATAAAGGCCTTCCCAATCCCATGGTAGTCGATGACAAACTTATGACCCAATTGGACTATGTTGACAGATTAAATAAATTTTGCAAGGAACACGCAAATACATCAGGAGTCAAAGCATTTCCAACAGGGAAAGTATTATATGATACTTTAGAAAATCTATTCTTCCTAGAGCATGAGGTGAAACATCTATTTGTCACCAAGCCTAGATTTTCCCAATACACTGAGGTAGACGAGATATATAGAAGGATGCTCAAGGTAAAGTTACCTGAAGACGAATGGTGGAAAAAAATGATAGACTTACTATAAATTACCACAGTAAATCTAAATGGCAACCAGATGAAATACGTAAATAGGGTCAAAGAGTAATAGGTTAAAGAGTATCAGTCAAAGGTTAAAGAGAAAGATGATTCCAGCGTACACATATCAGCCAGCTTAAGAGGGCTCAAGTTCAATTGCAACAGCCAGCAGAACCACAATAAAAAGGACAACATGATACAGTTTTCCATCTGTCTCTATCTTCATGCTTGAAGATATTTTGATTTCCTAGATTAATTCTCATATTGTTTCGAGATATTTTTTACATACCTTTCGTATAAATACTTCACCTTTCAAAGTATTTAGTGTCGATTCAAAGACATTTCTATAGACATTTTTCTCTCAAGTTAAAGTGCTATTGTATCAAGACTGGATTGAGTTGCTGGATCAAGGAATAAAGTAAAGACATTTCACAGGATTCTTCTGTAAAGCAGAAATTAGATAAGTATTTTCTCTCATGTGTATTATTATTTTTCTTTATTTTTATTAATAATCATATTTGTTTCTATGAAATTTGAATGGTAAACTAGGAATGATATTTCAGAACTGGATTTAATGCTCTCTGTCTTAACTGTTTACATTCTTAATGTTTTCTACTAAACTATCTTAGTTAGGGAATTCTTAAATGCTCCCTTACTTTCGTAGTTTCTCCCTTGGTCTATAGTAAAGGATTCTTAGTTGCCCTTTGCTCATGATCACCTCCTTCTCTTCATCTTAATCCTGGTCTAAGGATTCTTCATTTCCCTTTCTCCCTGGTTAGGACTATCTCATCCATTGAACCTGAAGATTTTCCTTTTGCTTTGCTAGCCTACCCTATGAACACTGCTTTTAGTGATCTGGTCCAGTTAAGCTATCCTTTTCTTGAATCCATAGCCCAATGGCTTGAAGAAGCTAGCTCTATCCATCTGTTCCCAAAATTCCACCACCTAACTTCAATTTCAAAATCAAAATCCCATGAGCACTAAGAACTAGCCTAAAATCCCATAAAAAACAGTTAAATTATAAGGAGAGAGCCCTCTCTAGACTTAGATTAGCTAGAGCCTAAGCCTAAAAGATTGGTTTGTGGTTACCTTAGATTATTCCTTCTTTTGATAACTTCTAGGGAATACTTCTGAGTGATAACATAGTGGCGACCATACTGGGGATTCAAACCCTTAGTCTTAATAAACCTTTGAGAAATTTCAAATTTTTATTTCAAGCCTCTTCAAGGGTTTATTCGAAGTTATTTATAAAATTTCACAAAAAGGAAAGTAATTAGGAAAAGCTTGAAATCTGGCTTCAAGGAGAACTCATTATACTAGGGCCAATCCTGATCCAAACCCTCCCCAAGTATTTGACAATCCTAATCTAATTTCAAGAATATCCAGAAGACAAGAAAGTTCAGTCAGTCCTACACCTTCAATTAAAGTAGATTCCTGCCTGGATGAGTGGTTGTTTTTAGAATACCTCCCCTTTGACGAGTATTTTGACCTTTCCCTATTTAGAACTAGGTCTGAGAGTGCACTTGATGACATAGTTCTAGATCCAGAATTTACAACTGAATTTGAAGTTGAAAGGGAAAACTTGTCAATTGATTAGTATATTCTAAATTCCCCTCAGTCGTCCCTCACCACTGCTAAGATCTTTGAACTTTCTGAAACATATTCATCTTCCTTTAGTTCACCATTATTCCCTTCCATCTCTGAAGTTCATTCCTCACCTCCATTTATACCTTCACTTCCCCAACAACCTACCATTACACATTAGTCACCCATTACTCCTAGTTCCTCATTACTCCTTGTATCATCCTCAAGAACCCAATCTTCCCTTGTTAGTCTTGCTCAACTTAGAGCCATGGCAAACAGATATGCTCCTCTTGTGTTACCTGCTCCACTAGGTGCCATGCCACAAGAGTACCAGAACAAATTCATCCAATTTGATGGCATAGGACCCTATACAACACAACAGCACACAAAAAATATGACAGATCATTTTGAATTACATGAAATTGATATTGAAGATGTCCAAATGAGACTGTTTGCTCAGACTTTAGTTGGTGATGTAAGAACATGGTTTATATCTTTACTTGCTAACAGCATAAACACTTTAGAAGTATTTTACCAGTGATTTTTAAATAGATGGGAAAATAAAAAGAATCCCCTGCAGATACTTTCAGAATATGAAAACATTAGGAGAGGACCAAATGAAACAGTCTAGGACTACTGTACTAGATTCAACAATATATACAATGCAATACCAGTCAATCTCAGACCCCCACCTGGCTTAGCTCTGATATAGTTTCCTGATGGGTTTGATACGGATATGGCCTTTCAACTTAGAGAGAGAAATCCTCCAACTCTAGAAGATATGCAGAGTGTAGCAGTTAGTGTAGAAGCTAATTTGCTAGCAAAAAGAGCTAGGGTTAGGAATGAAAGGAGAGCACCTTTGAAAGAAGAAGCCTCACCCTTTGACCTTAAAATGGATGCCCTAGCCAAAGGAATGGAAAAACTGATGGATAGGATAGAGAACATTGAAAGAAAGCCTCACTGGGATAATCAACAGGCACCTCCAGTGAGAAATCCAAACTTTAGAAAGAATCAAAATCAGAACACTGGAAAAAATGGACTTGATCAGAACATTAGGCCTCCTTTTCAAGAAAACTATGCTGAAACTTCCCATTCAGAAGACCCTGAACAAGACACACAAATTAACTTAATGGGATTAGATGAGGAGGAAACTGTCTTCTTGACTCAAGATGATCAAGAATTACATATGCTTCAGCAATTACAGACCCAATCTGGAGAATCATTCGATTACAAGCAAGGGTATGATTATGCTATCTTCGGTGCACAAATGATACAATTTGAGGAGTAAAAAGAACACTGATACTCCTGACCAAAACAAGAAAGCAGTACCAAATCAACCTAAGAAAATTAAAGCAGTTCCAGTTACAAAAACTCTCCAAATCCTCTCTAGATCAAGTCTGAACCCTCCTAGTCCCACCATTGCAGATGTAACCAATGACTAACCCCCTGATGATCAACCATCCACCTCAATCCCCTCCAAGGATACAGTGGAAGAAACTCCAAACATCACCTTAGAAAATTCACTAAAAAATACTTCAAATACGGAAAAAGAAGAGCAATCTGCTCCAAACCCTGCTATTAAAATTCCAAACACTCAAACAGAGAGATCCCCTTTGCCTTTCAATTTGGGGACAGAGGTAGCCAAATTGAAAATCTTGGTTCCCTTAATAGAGCTGATTAAACATGAAACTTACAAATCTCAAATAAGCAAATCCTTAAACTTCGTTGAGAATGAAGACTCTGTTAACCTATTTGATGATCAACCTGAGCTTATTTTCGGTCTTGATGTTAATGGAAAACCAGTAGAAGGAGGGATACCACCCTTTTACATTAGCCTTAACATTCATGATAAAATCCTACACAATGCTATGCTAGACTCTGGGGCTTCACACAATCTAATGCCTAAATTTATTATGGAGAAATTGAACTTGGATATCACTAGGCCTTACAAGGACCCATTTTCATTTGATTCAAGTCAAGTTAAGTGCCTAGGACTAATAAAAGACTTGTGTGTTTCCCTAGTACAATACCCTACTAAGACCATTTTTATGGACATAATTGTTGATGATATACCACCTAAATATGGCATGTTGTTGTCTAGATCATGGGGGGGCAAACTCCAAGGATGTTTACAACTTGACATGTCATATGCCACAATTTCAGTGTTTGGACATCCTAAAAAACTGTATAGAGAGACCTTGATGAAATATGTAGTGAGTAGCTAGGCTAGGCCTAAAAAATTTCCTATATATTCTATGCATTCAGACATCGATTCTTTCATTCTGTACAATGCTGAAGCAAACCAAGAAAATGCTTCAAACAACACTTCAGAACCAAAAGAAATTGCAGTTGCAGCAGAAAATCAAATTTTCCAAATTCAAGAGCTTTCAGATAAAAAAGAGGATCAAGATACCTTAATCAAAGAAGATTTTGTTCCCCTAGAAAGTAAGAATTATGAACATGAAATACTATGGCATCTTGAATTTGATGGGTTAGTGAAAAAACTAGGTGTAAGAGTAGGAGTGTGGATTTACAATTTAGAGAATGATCACTTAGAGGGCCATGCCTATAGGCTAAACTTCAAATGCACGAACAACATGGCTGAGTATGAAGCACTTATTTTAGGTCTCAAATTGGTTAAAAGGTTAGGAGCCATAAGAGTTTCTATTATGGGAGATTCTGAGTTGGTTATAAAACAAATCAACACTGTATATATGACTAGAGATCCTAGGTTAGGTTTTTATAGAGGAACGGTTGTAGAAATATTGAACACTTTTTTAGAAAATAAGCTTGCAGTCATCCCAAGAAAACACAATATATAGGCTCATAGTTTAGCAATGTTTGCCAGCACTTGTAAGTTACCATTTCAACCTAACCATTAGTACACTGCTGAGGTTAGGCATAGACCTGCTGTCCCTGACAACTTGAAAAACTGGAAAGTATTCACTAATGACCAACAAATAAACAATTTTCTAACTTTAGAGGAAGAATTTGTGAATACCGACATAGATACTGACATAACATTAGATCTTGATTTTACAGATAAAATAGAAATTAACAAATTAGAAGATGAAGAGATAGATAGATTCCATCCCACAAAGTTTACAAAATCAGATATTCAAAACCTAAAGCAAGTTGAAATTGATGAGATAATTGACGAAGACTCTGAAATCATCAATCTCAAAGACAATTTTTTCCCAAAGGATTAACTCCTTTGGAAGACTTGTTTGATTCAAATGATGTCCCTAGAAAACCAAAAATGGAACCCTTAAAATCTGACATAGAGGAGTGTAACATAGGCTCTAAGGAAGATCCTAAATTGATAAAACTTTCAAAATCCTTACCTCCTACTAAAAAAATGAAATACATAGAACTGCTAAAGGAATTCAAAGATGTCTTTTCTTGGAGTTATGAGGACCTCAAGTCCTATGACACTAGCATAATACAACACACTATCCCCCTAAAAGAAAACTAGAAACCTTTTAGACAAAAGCTTAGAAGGATTAATCCTACACTATTGCCTTCTATTGAAAAGGAAATCAAAAGAATGTACGACGCCAAGATCATAGCACCAATTAGATTCTCTGATTGGGTTTCAAATTTGGTGCCCACAAGAAAGAAAACTGGTGAGATTAGACTGTCTATTGACCTTAGGAATCTCAATAAATTTTTACTCAAAGACAACTACCCTCTACCCAAAATGGATCATATATTACAAAGGGTGGTAGGTTCAACTAGGATCTCATTACTCGATGGGTTTTCTGGTTACAATAAGATTTTAGTTCACCGAGATGTCTAGGCAAAACCTGCATTCACTACTCCTTAGGGCACTTTCATGTATGTGAAGATGTCTTTTGGATTAAAGAATGCAGGGGCCACCTTTCAAAGAGCTATGGATATAGCTTTTGCTAAGGAAATCCATGACTTCCTTATACTTAGATGATATCACTATATTCTCTAAATCTGATAAACAACACCTAGATCATCTAAGGCAGGTTTTCATCAAGTGTAGAAAGTATGGAGTTTCTTTGAATCCAAAAAAATATTTATTTGGGTTGGAAGAGGGAAAACTGTTAGGCCACATAATCTCTAAAGATGGTATCTAAATAGATCCTACAAGAATCGAAGCCATCTTACAAATACAACATCTTAGGAGCATCAGAGAACTACAAGCCTTTTTAGGTAAAATAAACTTTCTTAGAAGATTTATTTCTAACTTAGCAGAACTAATTAGATTATTAAATAACATGTTGAAGAAATATTCGACTATTAAATGGACAATTGAGGCTAAAAGGTATTTTGAAGATATTAAGCTAGCCTTAACACAAACACCAGCTTTGATCAGTCCAAAGTTTGATAGGGATTTCATTATATTTTGTTTCGCCTCAAAACACACAATTGTTGCAGTCCTACTGTAGAAGAATGATCAGGGTTTTGAACAACCTATTGCCTTCTTTAGCAAAGCCTTGAGGGATGCCCCTTTAAAGTATAATATAATGGAAAAGAAAGCTTTTGCTTTAGTCAAAGCTATCAAATATTTCAGAGTTTACATCTTATATTCTCATGTAATAGCTTATGTTCCCAATGCTATGGTCAAAGACATCCTAGCTCAAGATGGTCCAGATGGAAAGAGAGGGAAGTGGATAGCTACTATATTAGAATATGACCTAGAAATAAAACCTACAAAATTCATCAAAGGCTAAGGTTTAGCCAAGCTCATGGTTGAATCGAACTGTCAAGCTTTAGACATAAATTTTATTGCAGAAATGGATAATGAAGAGGAGATGGCAACTCCACCAATCAGCCAGGCCTTTATTGAATCACCATGGTATGCTGATATTATATATGTTTTACAAAATCTACGAGCTCCTCCTAAATTATCCAGGACTAAAAGTAGGTTCTTAAAAATGAAATGTTTAAAATTTTGCATAATTGACAATGCTCTGTTTTGGAGGAATCATGAAGGTATCCTTCTTAACTATTTATTAAAAGAAGAATTTGATAAGGTATTGCAGGAGTTTCATGAAAGTGACTGTGCGGGACATCTTTACTGGAAAACCACTGCTGACAAGATTCTAAGAGCCGGTTTTTGTTGGCCCACTCTATTTTCTGATGTAAAGAAATTTGTAACCTCATGCCATAAATGTCATATTTTTGAAGGAAAGAAAAAAATTTTACCCTTACCTTTGAAGCCAATATCTGCTAAAGCACCTTTCCAACAGTGGGGTCTTGAATTCATTGGTGAAATCCACCCACCTTCCTCTACCCAACACAAATGGATTCTCACTGCTACATATTACTTTACCAAATGGATAGAAGCCATACCATCAAGGCAAGCCACTGATACTGTTATAATAACCTTCCTTGAATCCAACATCCTATCTAGATTTGGGTGCCCAACCAAGATCATCACTGATAATGCAACAGCCTTCAAATCTAAGAGAATGATTGATTTCTGTAATAAGTATCATATAACCCTAGGCCACTCTACAACTTATTACCCTCAAGGGAATGGACTAGCAGAGTCCTCCAATAAGAGTTTAGTGAATATCATCAAAAAATTGTTGGAGGATAATAAGAAAACATGGAACAAGAAGCTAGTAAATGCCTTGTGGGTAGATAGGCTAACCACAAAGAAATCCATTGGTACAAGTCCTTATCAATTAGTTTATGGAATGGAGGTTTCTTTCCCATCTTCCTTGGGAACACTAGTGATGAAATTACTCCAAGAAGTGTAGGTTAAGCCAAATGATATTTAAAGGAGAATCAATCAGACAATTCACTTACAACAGACCAGGGAAGAAGTGTACATCAGATCCCAAGTTGTGCAGGAAAGGATCAAGAAGGCTTTTGATAAAAGGACTAAGGCAGAGGATTTTTACCTAGGAGACAAAGTTTTGAAATGGGATTCAAGAAGAGAGGATAAAGGTAAACATGGGAAGTTTGACTTCCTATGGAAAGGCCCATATATCATTTATGCTTTTAGGATAATAATGTTTTTTTCCTCAGAGAATTGGATGGCACAGAAGTAGAAGGAGGACCAGTTAATCGTCGAATTCTTAAACATTACATAGAACCTAGTTACTGATTTCACTAATCACTTGTACATATTCTATTTTTCAAAAGTTTAGAGTTGATTGGATAGTGAATTTTTGGAGTTGAAGCCTAAAGAGAAGGCCCTAAGCTTCAAAGGTTTTACTGTCATAAATAGAAATAAGGTAGAAAAGTGAAAGGGAAAAAGTTGCAGAAGAACATCACAACAATTCAGAAGGCCATTGATCTACAAGTTCTTGACATTTCACCAGGAAATGCCATCCCCAAGTGGAGCCACTGTTAGGTTCCTATACCAATAGGAGTCATAATTTTTGAATCGCTGAGATTAAACCTATAATATGTACGTGCCTTTGCTTTTTTGCAAATGTTTTCCATATTCAAAAAAAATAAAAAAATGTAAAGAGGGTATGTCCTAAAAGAAAAATCAAAGGACAAAAAGAATAAAAAAGGTCAAAAAAGATGAAAAATATGAACCCCAAGAAAAGAAAAGACCATGAAAGTGTGCAAATCAAAATGCCACTCCTAGTTACTTTTATGTAGAATAAATGATTGTGTGCAGCTTGTTAACTTTGCCACAATCCATGATAGTCAAAACGTTTAAACTTGGCTATTTCATGCTTATAGATAGAGAATAAAATCTGACCAAACTGTTTAATCTTGGCAGATAATTAGATTAGGTAGAGTGAATAAAAGGAGCTCAACTATTTAATCTAAGCCCTTGGATGTAATAAGGTTAGACTTAGTTAGATTACTATTGTAAAAGAAAAGAAAAATGTTTTGATAAGGGTTTGCCAACTTAAGTGCACCCTAATAAAGAGAAGTAAAAATGGTAGGATGAGTAGATGGGTAAGTAGAAGAAAGGTTGCAGAATTGTGATGATTGTTAGACAAAAGCATATTTATCATCCTCATCATGAAAGTTCTAAGTATGGATGAGAAATTGGACTGGCATCAAGGTCACAAAGTCAATTGATTAATTTCCCTTACTCATTACACCTTTCACTTAACTAATTTCCAATAAAAAGTCTTAAGTACCCAAAATCTTAAGTCAAAGGGGCTCAGAGCATTTCTCTGACTTCTGGAGGGATCGGACCCTCAACCCAATGACTTATAGGTCCTAAGTGCTAAAAACCCCCTCATAAACATTCACCCCCTTCAATTCACTCTTATTCCCAAACAAATCCCTTTTCCTAAGAAAAACACCATTTTCCTAAGGAAAAGTAATTTTCCCATAATAAACCCCTTTTTCTAAGGATAAAATCTTATTATCCTAGGAAAAGTGATCACCCCCATGAAAAAGACCCCTTTTCTCAAAAAACCCAAAAATACTTTTAGCCTAAGTAATAATATATGTGTGCTAAAAGCAAACAAAGGCAATAGATACATTATACTTAGTGCTTTTTCACTCTCCACCATTATCATATTAATTTCTAACGTTTATGTATATATTAATTCACAAAGCAAAATAACCCTTCCACTAAGTTATAATAAACCCTTTTTATTAATATCCCATCCCCTAAAGTTTGAAACACAAACTTTATTAATACCACAACCCGACTAATGAGTTAATTAATTGGTCAGTGATTAATTAATGATCAAAACCCTCTGCCAATAAAATCACCTCGACACCCTAAACCCGCCTTAAACCATCATTTGGTTAAAACCCACCGTGATTAAAAATTAGTTGGGCCCATCCATTACCCTTCGTATAAACTCCCTACCCTGATCACCATGTGATCACCTCCCCGACGGTTATTAAACATATAGGGCAGCCTCAACACCCAAACTTTACTCGTCCGATATGGGTTGTTTTCCTTTGGGCCCTGATACAATGTGGCGCCCGATGAGTGGGATCGGGTGGCCTTCCCCCAAAACCACCCACCACAAAAGCAGTGCAAACAAACCCGCTTATCGTCTCCCGCTAAACGACAAAGCATCATGTCATCCCACTAAAAGCCAAAAGTACTACTATTCCCATATGCCCGCCAAATCATTGACTTTGTCAATAAAACCAAAAAACCTCATTATTTTTGTCTTATCGTGGAAACAAACATCCCAGACCTCCATGCATGCGACTGATGATGTCCAACCACCAACCTATGTCCAACCGCCCACCTGCAGAAGCCACTGAACTCTCAGTCCACCCTCCAGTTCACGTAGACCTTCTGCAACTGTGCACAGTCGCCTATCGACCCATTCAGAGCCAAAATTCCCAGAAATTCTAGGTATTTTTCCAAATTCACCAGAAACCCTGTCTCATTCCTGAACCTGTTACTTTATTGCTTAGAAATTATTAAGAAATTAAGTAAAAGAACTGCACTGTGACCCCAAACTGCTCTGTATTTAAACCAAATTTCCCCAATTGACTGAAAAATCATTTTCCCCATTCTTAAATCCACAAGAACTAAGAATGGCTGCTCTAGTCGCTATGGATGTCTGACCAGTTTCAACTCCCCATTTGGACTTAGACCATCTCCCTCTGGCAGATAAAGATTTCAAAATTAAGGACACTGTTGTCCTTGAATCCCCTATCAAACTGTACTACAGATACAGGGACCAATGCCTAAACCAAGCTGATAAAATAGGTCTTTGGGAGTCTAATTTTCCCAATAATCAATTCCCTGAGGTGCACATTTTCCTTGAGATTGTTCATTATTTCCATGCAAACTACATTCCTAGTCAAAGAGCAGTGATGTCCCCTAACCAAACCATACTTTTCACCATCACTGCCAAGTCAATCAATGAAATTCTACAACTGCACTCAGGACAAAATCTGACCCCTATTTCCATTGGAGACCTACTAGACCAATTTCCCAAGCTTACCACAGCCCAAATTACTGAAATGCTTCAGAACTTCATCAGGGAGGGACAGCATGTCCCAACAAAACCTCCTCCATATGTGTTTCCAGGAAAACTAGTGTCTATTCGATTTGCTAGTCCCACTAAGACGGGTAGCTATCTTAGAAACAAACAATCAAAGAAATTCGAGATTTCCTTTAAGTGTAATAGATAAGAGGGAAGAAAAGAGGACCAACCTGGATCTTCCATTAAGATCCTTGCTTGAGTTCTCTCTCCCTTGATAGAATTTTCCACTCCTCTCCTACTTGTCTCGCTTTAAAGAGTACCTGTAGAGTCAAAAGTAAGAGAAAACCATCAAAGCATCTCTCTCTAAAACATCATAAACAATGCAGAATCAGAAACACATTGACCATACAGTTGCATTTATAAACAATAAGATTCATAAACACACGATCATATGGAGGAAAACTCAAAGAACTTTATTAATAGTAGAAGAGAGGATTACAACCCAGCTGTCTGATCCAGCATCATCCTCCCAGCATAGAAGCCCTCTTCACCTCATGAAAAGCAAGATCACCCAACAATACAATGTCTCTTCTCACAGATAAACCAACAACACTTCCTTACAAATTACAAAATTCCAGCCTTCAGATCTCTTAGATGAGGGATCCATTTATAGATGTATTGAAAAGGTGTGAGTCAACTCTGGGTTTCTGATTAGTGTCATTCCACTGATAGTTCTTGGTTCCACTTGGAGATTTCATTGATCTCTTACTCATCCCTGGGCGAATTCAGAGAGGCAAGTGTCATATTAGAAGTTTCTGGAAGATTCCATGATCCTCCACTTAGCAAACTGTCTCTGCCATTTGTCTATTCTCGCCCATCGCACCCCATAGAAGGCTCTTTCAGTATGCATCGCACCTGGCTAGTGTAGCAGCTAGTATGCATCGCACCTTGACCATGGAGCAGTCAATATGGTCCAGTTTTGGTAAGTTCTGAGTGGTTTTTCAGGTGGAACTTCTGGGAAATGATGTAATCAGTTGATCATGATCCTTTAGGGTATGAAACAACACTTTTAGGGGTTAAAGAGCCCTTGGTTTATAGACATATGAGTTTGGGGTTGCAGTGCCCAAATAGGTCTATAACAGTTTCCACCTAAAGCATGAGGTCGTAAATCTTTTGATGTCGGGTGAAATTCTTTATCATGAGGATCCGAGGTATTCGAACTGGAAGGTGACCTGTATAAGATACAATACAATACATCATCATCATATTATCTTCATGATCTAACTAAGGCGGGCATTCCCATGCTCAACTTTATAAATTCATTTTCATGTACATAGGACAGACAATCGTCCATTGTTGCAGACTGGTGATTCTTCGCATGAAGAGTCATCTTCCCCGGCTTAGATGACTATCTGTACAGCTTCTGTGTACAATTGATGTCTTTATTTTCCTGAATATATCGTAGCTCGAATGGATGAAACTAGATTTGGGGTCTTCAAACTTGTTCAATCTTCACCTGATGTACAAGTCGGTGCATGTGAAAAGATGTTCCGAAGTCGAACATGGAAAGACATCGCCTGATTACCAACCAATAATGTAAGCTGTTAACAGGCGCGAGAGGAATCATCGATAATGATAATGACTCTCAAGGTACTACAGTACAATTCACGTGGTGTGAATATATGATCTGATGTCAAACACCATGCAAAATCTTTCGGTCGAAGGTCATTGATGTAAACCTGTCACCGGAAGTGAGAAACTTGCCATTGAGGCATGCAAGCTTCAAAGTACTGAAAGGGTTGTTTCTAAGTCAACTTCTTGGATAATGAGCTGATGTCGACAAGAAGTGACTCGCCATAGGAGGGCCTTAATGTATCCCACATCTACGACACGAAACGGAACAAAAAGATCTTCTGGAGGTGAAAACGATCTGGTGATATAAGGTTCAGGAATGGCGGTCATGAAAAATGAAGGGTGAAGGTATTACAGTGGATGAGGTGTTTTCTGGATGGTGAATTCTCTGAATGACTTCTCTTGAACATGTTGGTGACACTGATATGGATTGGTAGCGTTAACCCCAAAAGATGGATGGTACGGAGGACCAATGGTGATATGACCGGTGAACGGAATAACCCAACCCGTCTCAATCATGGTGATGGAGTGAAAGTGTCATGTTCAAGACCGACCTGCTACTAATAAAATTCTTCAAGTTTTCTTCCCTTTTTCCCCAGTCATTGCTGACCAGTACCTCTTTATTTTTGTTAAGCTTAAGGAGGATAACATATGCTTGTTCTATAATTTGCCCTTCGAGCAAACCTGTCGCTATGTTTTAGTGAGCCTAGCGTCAGTGAGACTCGTTCTTGTCTGGGTGGACAAGTTTGTGGCTATTGTTTTAACGAGTTTAACGACAAAGATAACTCGGTCCTTTTCATGTTTAGAGAGTTTGAAAAGGGATGAAAAGGAAAGTCCAACAGTGCTTTTTCGTAGCATAATCCCTTAAGTCTGAAAAAGTATAAAATAATACGAAACAGATGACTTTTTGATCGCTTTATCGAGCCGAAAAAGACAAGCGCTCGATATTTTTGTCTGATAATCCCTCAGGTCCAAAAAGATTAAAATATATAGGAGGGATGGTGCTTCTCCTTACTTTAATGAGCTGGAAAGGCCAATAGCTCGACAATCTTTTTATATTTAACGAGTCTAAAAAGAGTTTAAAAGAGATTTGTTTTTGAGGAACGAGTGGTGTTTTCGGGTAGCAACTAGTTCCAGGTAAGTTTGGAACTTCTCAAAACATGGCAGTGTGAAGAGGATGGATAACACGACCACTTGTCGCAGTTGTTCCTCAAAAGGGTAAACAATCAAGTGGAAGCGTATGATCGGCCAAAATAATGGAGGTGATCGTAAGAACACAACCAAGGCTTGAAAGGCTGATAGCAGGGTAATCACAAAGGTTATTTACCAAGGGTGGACTCATTTTTTAAATGAGCTTGAATTGAGAGAAACTATGCTCAGTGGCAGGTTTATTTTTTAACGAGCTTGAACCTTGCGGAAACATTGCTCATAGGCGGGTTTATTTTTTAACAAGCTTGAACATTGCGGAAACATTGCTCATAGACGGGTTTATTTTTTTAATGAGCTTGAATCTTGCGGAAACATAGCTCATTTTCCTTTTTATGTAAGCTAGGAACGACCAAACTATAAGGCTAAAAAGCTAAAAACACTAAAAAGCTAAAAAATAAAATTGGTCGTTTTTGCTTGCATAAAAAGGTTTGCATGCCCCCAGCATAAAAAAAAAAGTCTTCAGTAACCATATGGAAACTTACTGTGGTTAAGTAGGATGATTTTCTGTCAATACTTAGACAAAACACTTCCTGCACTTTTTCCGCCAAATAGACAAAGGTGAAAGGTCACCCGGACCGATCACATAACTTACAGGGAAACTTATCTCTACAGCTAGGTTTGTCTGCAAAATAGACAAGGGTGCATGCCCCCTAAGCTTTGTTACATTCATCGGACTACTCGCGGTAATTAGGTGGATGGAATGAAGGTTGAAGAGTCATACTTGACTCAAAGAGACCATTTAGGGATGATGTTTGACTTGGAGTTGTGTTTGAACCGGGAAATGAAAGCTGGTCGATAAGCTGGACAACTTTTCCTTCATGCGGGAAACACATCACTCGAAAGAGTGTGGAAACAATAACTTCCATGCTATAAACATAGTCACGTCCAAGGAGTAGATTATAATTTAATGGCCCTTGGACCACCATCACGTTCAAGTGAATGTTTTTCCTTCTCAATGTTATCGGCAACTTAGGAAGGATCCCTAACGGTCGACTGGTTCCTTTTTTAAAACCTGATAAATTTTGCGTACCAAGCGTAAGCGATGGAAAACTAAGCACTTTCCAAGTAGTTGAGGAAAGGATACTCACTGAAGCCCCTTCATTTATGATAGTTCCAGACACGATCATTTTGTAAACTTGTACTATGATTCAGAATGGTACATTAGATGGAAGGCGGGGTCTTGCTAGTTGATTCTAATCGAAGGAAACAACTAGACTGCTTGGAGGGGTTACTGGATAAATGGTTGAATGAACCCCTTGAACTGGGGAATTTTCCTCTTGTTGTAAAGAAACGGGCGGATTGTCCCCAAGTTCATCGGACTCTGAAGAAACAAAAGAATTTGAACGGTATCGTTCTCACTTTCTCAGCCACTTGGTTACTAGCATCGCTATCTTCACCAAGCGAAGAGGAAGAAGGGGAGGGAGATAGGTTTCCACTGTGGCCACTTCCGCCAGATTACTTGGAGGCGGGAGGGCAAAAGTACCCATTAAGGAAGGGTCTTTTGGGAGACCTACTTCGACATTTTGAAGTGATTGAGAACTTCCATGGATCAATGGAATGCTTCCAGTAGCTCGTGAACTATTGGGGAAAAAGGTTAGTTGGTCAACGATTGTAATTTTACCTTGGAAGGGAAATGCAATCTTTCTAAAATATGTTGACACAACGGTGGCCATAGCATAAATCCAGGGCCTTCCTAGCAAGATATTGTAGTCAAGGTTTCCATCTTGCCCCCAGTTCAACTTGCAAGTTACTTAATATCCCATACGGCATGTATGTTCTTCCATCAAATGCTTTTAATGTCATTGATGATCATGACAAGGGTGGTGCGCCTAAAGTTTTCCAGCAACCCATTGACATAATACAGGTAGATGCCCCCTCATCAATGATTGTTCAATGAACAGTTTTATTGAGGTCTTTTACTTGTATGAGGAAAGCGAGTTGGGCCGGTAACTGAGGTTCATATCCTTTATGGTTGAAGGCCACAAGGTTGGAATCTGTTGGGTCAATCCCACCTATTGCTGATAACAAAGCCTACTTTTTGGAGGGGCAATTCTGTAGTACTTCGAGTGTCGACATAGCGGATGGCGATTGGGCCAGATCCTCCACTATATTATAATTCTGTGCTGCTCGGGCACGAGGATTAAATGTCAATTTATGTACTACTCCCTTTGGTGGTTTTATAGTTAATTCAGGAATGATGGGTGGAACAACTTCTGGCGAAGTTGTTGTTGAACTACCAGGTTGATCTGTAGCCTTGTTGTTCGACGATTGTGGATTTCAATAATCTTTATTCTTTGTTGATATCAAAGCATCATTTTACTGTTTCGATATGGATAGAATAAGCACTTGGGATGGGGAAGCACGATCAATAGCAACCAGATTAGTTTTTGGGTTTGGAAACGGATCAGTCAATACCGCTGAGGTGCTTGAAGTCTTTAAAAACTTCGTGACCTCAGCTCAACATGGACAATCTCTCATATAATGGTCCTCATCACATATGAAACATTGTTGATTGGGTTTCTTTCACCCAGTAGGGTTTCCAGAAGATTTCTTAGGAGTTGAATCTTCTTGTTTCTTCTTTTTGTTTTTCCCTTTCTTCTTGCCCTTTGGTTGCTTTGGTTCTTTACCCTTGTCAGATGACATGGCATTAACTTCCGAGGCAAGAGGTTCTTCATTTGCTTTTTGACTAGAAACTGCAAGGGCTTTCTTAGATGTAGCCTTCGCGGTTTTTGTGCTTGTTGTATTGATCACGCCATCACTGGCATGAGAGTTCCAGTTTGATTTAGGATGGGGAGGAATGGAAAATTCTGGTTTAGGAGCGTCAGGAATTTTGTCGTAGAGCATGCCAGACTGAGTATAGATCAAGTCTAAATATTGTGCACGAGCAATGACTCGCTCTTCAGTGACAACTCCTCCCTTAGCCACATCCTCTGTAATAGAGGGCAATAATGACTTTATAAACCATTCAGCTAAAGGATGATCAGGAACATATGTCTTTACCATTCGATGATGATGTCACCACTCATGAATATGATCAGATATGTGAGTGGTTGTCATATGTTTAAAGTTGGTAAGGAGTTCTATCCCCGTTTCGCACCTTATGGGTAACTAAAAGTGGGTTAGAAAAGTTGTGGCAAGGGTGCTAAAGTTATAGAACGAAGATCTAGGCAATTCAATATACCATTTTGCTGCCAGACCAGTTAGCATTCGTTGAAAAAGGCGAAGCCTAATCGAATCATCATTTAGGGTGTTAGATGAGCACCACAAATGGAAAGTCATTACACGATTCGATGGATCTTCACCTGGATTTCCATTGAATTTAGGAATATCAGAGGGAAGTTTATGAGGAATCACTAGCCACCAAGGGGTGTAAGCAATTGGATCATTTGTCAGTTGGTTTAGATCTGGTAATTCTAGAGTTGCTACAAAAGTTAACTGTTGATTAAGGTTTGGTGAAGCATACCCAGCATAAGATGGGATCGCCTGAGATGTAGGTCTTTGCATACCAGCATAATGTATCTGATGTTGATAACTTTGATAAGGTTGATGGGCATAACCATTATAGTATGGTTGTTGATAACCGTTTTGAAAATGCGGTTGCCCATTAACTATAAAGCCTTGTTGCTTAGGTCCTCGGTAATCTTGCTGAAAATGCGGTTGTTGATATTGTACCAGCCATGGTTGTTGGACCATTTGATGTTGCCCAATACTGGATGATTGACCAAGATGCAGAGTGATAGTACCTTTTTGAGCCTGAGTCATTCCAAGTAAGGAGGCACTAACCTAAGGTTGTGATTGAACCGCATAGACAAGAGGCTGTGGTATTGCAGCCTAAGAGACTTGAGGTTGACACACAACAGGTAATGCTTGTGCTTGCGATACAGTCATAATAGCAGGTGTAGTGGGAATATTCGACACAGGTTGGACTGGTTGCATTGAATATACAACCCTTGGTTGTTGAGGCAGTGTTGGTACCCAACCGCTGGATATAATTCCAGTTTGAATTGAATTTTGTTGTAAACTCTCATATGGTTTCTCTCCAGGAGGGAACAATGAACAGGCATACTGCCCCCCATATGGTGGCAATCTAGTGTTAAAGGATAGATCGGTCTTTGAAGACTGGACTGCCCAAATTAATACTGACATACGGGATCAATTTGTTGAGTTTCAACATAAGAAATACCAGATGAGACTCCGGATGAAGAAATAGGAACAGACCATGTCGTCGAAACAGTCCCTGAGTGGACTCCAACTAGTGGTTGATAACTAGCTGGGACAGATGGTATACCAACAAACATTGTAGGAATGGCAGCAGGAAGCTCTGCCGTAGTTGTGTCAGTTGACACAGTCCTAGATGTTGATGGTTTTTCAGACATATTTAGTCTATCCAAAAGATTTCCTAGCGATTCGACAGGAACTTGCGATGAAGGATGATTAAAAGAACTAACTTCAGGAATAGAAGGATATAAGTGGATCCCAGTTCCAAAATGCAATGGAGTACTGGATGGAAGATCCTCTACTATCTCCTCTATGGCAATCAGTCCAGGTGGAAGAGGTAGACCGTCAGGTCCGTAAAATATTTCTGGAGCCGAAGAAGGTATAGCTTCTGCAGTAACAGATACTGGAGGGGTGGCACCTTCTGAATTCTAGAATTCAGCTTCCAGATGTTCAGGTAAGTGAACTTCAATTCCTGGTTCAACTCTAGATGGACCTGTCTCAGGTATAAAAGTGCCTACTGTTACACTAGGATCAATTCTAATGTCCTCTTGTAATCACAGAGATTCTTCTCTAAAGGAAGATGTACCAGAAATGATCGAAGTAACTGTAGTCTCTGACGATGTTGAAACACAAGTTTCAAATAGATCAGGTGAATTGGACTCAGTTAAACGAGACCGTTTTGCCCGAAATGGTTTCGTCTTCGGAGTCAAAGACAGTTGACTCGCTAGTCTCCACGAACGACGGGGTTTTGATTAACTTTCTTCCACGATTGCAGATTACTTGATCAACTCAAAATTAAGGGAAAAATATGTTCCGTATTTAAATAAATTTTAATGATGCTTTGACACAACTTTGGTTTTTCAATTTTTAAGAGTCGAGAAAAAGCTAAAGATGACTCTAGTCGCCTTCGATTTTTAATGAGCTTGAACTGACAAGTGCTCAGATGGACCTTTTCTTTTAAGGAGTCGAAAATGAACAAAAGTGACTACTCTGGAAATCTAGACAGAGGGATTACCAAACCAATCGCAAAACTGCAATGTACACCTTGGTGGTAAATTAAAGAGAAATTACCAAGGACTTTACGTACGGTAGTCAATCTTCCCGAATGCTGTGTTCAGTGCATTGCGATCGATAGGGCAGCAGACACGGCTTCCTAAGGATAAAGGATATTAGCCTATTGTGGTCTCCCAATATATACTCGACGGTACGGGGAGCACAAGTCCGTACTAGCACTTTTGGTATCAAAGAGGAGGAATCACCCAACCTTCGATGAGAACGATAGTTACCAGGTTTTACGACGCCGAAACACGTCTCTTGCCTAGACTTCTAGATGTGTTGCATTAGGTTCCAAAGCATTTTTATGTTCATTGAGATTTATTTTAGAGTTGATCTTGCTTAGAAGTTTGTCTTTCAAGGTTCACCACGTGATGTAGATGTAAAATTCCTAAATATGCAATCTAAAATGATAAACAGTCATTTATTTTATTTTAGCAATGAAAATCCTAGCTACTAAGGAAAGAAGAGTACGGTTCTTTCAACATAGAGCAAAGAGAACACACTAAATGCACTTTTACTAAATCATCTTTCACACACAATCTAAATGCAAATGCAAATGCATGTATTTGTTTTGCATTTCCTTAATGTGAGAATTCTCAAAAGGAAAACTAAGTACAGATCTAAACTATTTTCTTCAAAGCAACATTTTGACGATTTCTTTTCAAAATGAAAGGAAGACTAAAATGACACTTTCAATTTCGAATGGAAAACTACTTTCGACACTACAAATATTAACAATTCAAATCAAATACAATGACAAAAGTACAACCGACTATCTAGAGGAGGAAGACTTTACGACACTCTTCTTTTTGACTCAAAATCACAGTTACGACACTTTTGCATCAAATACGACAGTTCGATTAAGCTACTTTTGACAAAGGAGGACAGTAAATGATGGACAAATACATAAAAACATTTACAAATCCTAATCAATGGAGGCTGAATAATGTAAAGGAAGGAGGCTTCAGCAATGAGACACTGATCATGAGTAGCAAAACTACTGAATAGAGCTGAAAACAAGGAGGAAAAACCAAATTTCAAAGAGAGAAATAGTATCACTCAGTCATCGCTCCTATCCTTAAGGAAACAGGGATGCATCTCACCTGCAACACACAAGAGGTGTGATGCATACAAGCTGCCAGTTACAGATAGTGCGATGGACCAGGGAGCGAAACTAAGTTTGGTTTTTGCTCAAAATTTGCAGCTAAGTTCAGTTATTTCAGCTGAGCTATGATGGACAGTAAAAACAAAGTATAGGGGTATGAAATTATGAGGTTATGAGCTACCACAAGGGTGCTTAGAATGCTTGTCAGTCAGATGTTCAGTTCATAAACCAACCCGGAGATTGACTGAAGCAGCATTCATCTACTTCACAATTGCATAGCAAAGGCGGTTTGAAGGCTAGCTGGCTAACTTCAGGCTCCGTCTGTAGTTTATAAGAAAACAACAATAACAAACAAACAAACTATTCACTCCCCAGCGGAGTCGCCATTTTATTTTTAGGAAAACTAGTGTCTATTCGATCTGCGAGTCCCACTAAGACGGGTAGCTATCTTAGAAACAAACAATCAAAGCAATTCGAGATTTCCTTTAAGTGTAATAGATAAGAGGGAAGAAAAGAGGACCAATCTAGATCTTCCATTTGGATCCTTGCTTGAGTTCTCTCTCCCTTGATAGAATTTGCCACTCCTCTCCTACTTGTCCCACTTTAAGGAGTACCTGTAGAGTAAAAAATAATAGAAAACCATCAAAGCATCTCTATCTAAAACATCATAAATAATGCATAATCATAAACACATTGACCATATAGTTTCATTTATAAACAATAAGATTCACAGACACACGATCATATGGAGGAAAACTCAAAGAACTTTATTAATAGTAGAAGAGAGGATTACAACCTAGCTGTCTAATCGAGCATCATCCTCCTAGCATAGAAGCCCTCTTCACCTCATGAAAAGCAAGATCACCCAACAATACAATGTCTCTTCTCACAGATAAACCAACAACACTTCCTTACAAATTACAAAATTCTAGCCTCCAGATCTCTCAGATGAGGGATCCATTTATAGATGTCTTGCAAGGGTGTGAGTTAGCTTTGGGTTTTTGATTAGTGTCATTCCACTGATAGTTCTTAGTTCCACTTGGATATTTCATTGTTCTCTTACTCATCCCTGGGCGAATTTAGAGAGGCAAGTGTCATATGAGAAGTTTCTGGAACATTCCATGATCCTCCACTTAGCAAACTGTCTCTGCCATTTGTCTATTCTCGCTCATCACACCCCACAGAAGGCTCTTTCAGTATGCATCACACCTGGCTAGTGTAGCAGCTAGTATGCATCACACCTTGACCATGGAACAGTCAGTATGGTCCAGTTTTGGTCAGTTCTGAGTGGTTTTTCAAGTGGAACTTCTGGGAAATGATGTAATCAGTTGACCATGATCCTTTAGGGTATGAAACAACACTTTTAGGGGTTAAAGATCCCTTGGTTTATGGACATATGAGTTTGGGGTTGCAGTGTCCAACTATGTCTATAACAATATGTGGCTACCATATTTTCCCTATTTGGTTAGGATATAGTAGCAATGTTTTTTTGTGTTTTAGGCTATACCACCAGTGAGTATATAGATGAAATCATTTTAGCATACATGTCCATTTTTACTCCAGGAAAACCCCTTGCTGTCATGTATGATTATGCCAAGTTCATTGCTCATAAAATGCATGACCAGTTCTTGAGAATGAACAATGAAAGAGTATTCAAATATTCTCCGGTTTTGTACCACCTTTTCTTATACTATCAAGCTGACAAGTTCCCATTCACTGTCCAAAATCTTGACACTAAAGGTCATCGTAGGTCAGTAGTCTTCTGGACTCCTCTGATCCACAAATTTGAATCTCCATATCCATACATAGACTTCATATATCTTTTTGTATATCCAGTAGTGACCATGCTGCTAGGAAGTCCTCCTCCAAGAATTAGTTCAGACATCAGGAGGATCCTACAGCTGTCAAAACAACACAAAGTGGGAGATTGGTACTTGTACCAAAATCACATAGAAATTAGGATCTATGGCTGTGATTTGGCCCCATATAAACTGCCCAGATACCTCCCAATGAGGTTATTTGCTCTAGAGTACTATAGGCAGATAATCAACTCAGATGAGGTACATTTTGTTAAAGCCAAAAAGAAGGCCCAGCTCAGAATCAAAGATCAACTAGGCCCCTTTGTATGTAATAGCAGAGAAGCTGGAAGAGAAGCAGAAGAAATCCTTCAGAGACTCAAACTAAAACAAAGCTTCATGTGGAAATATGATCCTTATGACTTCATCTGCAATAGAAGAGAGAAAAATAAGATGACTCCCTTCATTCACCACCAAATCCCTGAAATAGAGAGATATGCAAATCAGTTGGAATGGGTGGAGAATACCCTAGTGGACAGAGATAGCACCGAAATTGTTGTTGAAAATGCACTGATTGATCTAGAGAAAAGGCTTGATGAAGGTTCTTTCCTGCAGGTTCCAGGAGAATCTAAAGCACAAGGAGAATCACAAGCACACAATGAACAACATAGAGAAGAAGAGTCCCAGGTACAAGAAGAATCAGAGCATCCAGACCTATCAGAAAAATTAGTTCAAACAGGTACACAGAAGCCCAATATGAGTACTCCCCCTAACTTGCAAATTCCTGTAAATGAGGAAAGAAGCCTAAAAAGGAATAGGTAGGAGGCCAATCCTTTAGGCAGAGAAACTTCACAAACATATGTCAAAAGGCAAAGGTTAAATTATTTCTCTAAGTAGGAATTCACAAAAGAAGCAGTTGAAGCCACAAGCACGGAAAGAGAAGGGAGAAGGCATGCTACTCCCTCTGGAGGCACACAAGAACTTTCCACATCACATGCTCAAATGTTGGAAAGACAACAAAGTTTGGACAAATCCTCATTTAGGATGCCAGCTAACCAAGACCAAGATATCAGAGAAAAGTACAAGGAAATAAAGGCCAGGAATGAAAGGCTAAAAGCCGAAAGCTATGCAAAATACTTAAAAATGACATCTAGCAAGCAGACAAGGCTTATTTCAGCCTTTGATGTGAAAAAAGGCAAAATGTAGATGACTTTCATGAAGTCCACCACTCAGCAACCCAGAACAGCAGCAGACTACAAAAAGATAGATTTTGAATTACTGGCAAAGGAAATCCATCCTATTGACCAGATTGAGTTGCACAGACAGACAGGGGATATGATTTACTCCACCATGACAGGAAAAGCCGTCATAGCCCACCAATTGCAGAACTCCAGGAATAATATATCAGCTCAGTTCCAATTGGAGAAGGCCTCTTCACAGGAAAAAGACACCAGAATCAAGTCCTTAGAGGACTTAATCATTGAGTTGGGACACGATCCCAAAGATGTAAAGGCCACTAAAAAATTGATAAAGAAGAAGAATGATGACATAGCTGCTTTATAGAAGCAACTCAAAATTCCACCATTACATCATCCACAAACAACAGAAGTCCTGGAAACACAAAAAGGACAAGAAGAGCTTATGGACTTGGTCCTTAAGCTAAATGACCAGTTGAAACAAACAAAGAAAGAATTGGACACAGTGATTCAGCCCAAACAGAGTGAATTGGTCACTACCTCCACAGCTACAATTTCCACAGTAACAACTATAGTCCCTTCAACATTGGTAGCCTCTTTAGCACCAACAGCTCCACTTGCCACAACACTTCCAGTCACAACAGAACTTACAATAGTAGGTACTTCAATAGAGAAGACAACAGAGTTAGTGAAAGCCATGGAGGAAATGTCCATCTAGGCAACAGAGCTAAAAAATCTTAAGGAGAAAATAGAAAGCCTAGAGACTGATTGTAAACCTGCCCAAATACAATAGAAAGAAGAAGCACAAAAAGCCCTAAGGATGGGTGAGAAGATTAAGTTCCTAGAGAAGGATCTAACATTGCAAAAGCCACTAGGACAGACTAGTGAGATGCTCTGGGCCAATATCATTGACTCTGTCAATGATATTTGGCCATCAATTCAAGTAATATTTGAGCAAACAAAATTGGTGAAAGTGGCCACCGAAGCAATACAAAAGTTAAAGGAAGACATAGGAGACTAGCATGAGCATGCTAATCGACTCATCAATTTATTGAACAGTAAGGACAAACATGAACTAAATGAGCTTGGTGTGGAGGACAGAACTGAAACCATCATTAAAATCAAGAAGGTTCTTTCTAAAAGAAACCTTATGCTTAATCTAGAGAAAAAAGGCCATAACATGCAGGTTGGTATTGACAAATTCATGGAAAAGCTTCAAATTTTGAGGGATAAAGGCCTTCCCAATCCCATGGTAGTCGATGACAAACTTATGACCCATGGAAAGTATTATATGATACTTTAGAAAATCTATTCTTCCTAGAGCATGAGGTGAAACATCTATTTGTCACCAAGCCTAGATTTGCCCAATACATTGAACCAAATGAGATATATAGAAGGATGCTCAAGGTAAAGTTACCTAAAGATGAATAGTGGAAAAAAATGACAGATTTACTATAAATTACCACAGTAAATCTAAATGGCAGCCAGATGAAACAGGTAAACAGGGTCAAAGCGTAACAGGTTAAATAGTATTAGTCAAAGGTTAAAGACAAAGATGATTCCAGTGTACACATATCAGCCAGCTTAAAATGGCTAAATTTCAACTGCAAACAGCCAGCACAACCACAATAAAAGGGACAACATGATACAATTTTCCATCTATCTCTATCTTCATGCTTGAAGATATTTTAATTTCTTATATTAATTCTTATATTGTTTTGAGATATTTTGTAAATACTTTTTGTATAAATACTTCACCTTTCGAAGTATTTAGTGTGGATTCAAAGACATTTCTATAGACATTTTTCTCTCAAGTTAAAGTGCTATTGTATCAAGACTGGATTGGCTTGCTGGATCAAGGAATAAAGTAAAGACATTTCATAGGATTCTTGTGTAAAGCGGAAATCAAATAAGTATTCTCTCTCATGTGTATTATTGTTTTTCTTTATGTTTATTAATAATCATATTTGTTTCTATGAAATCTGAATGGTAAACTAGGAATGATATTTCAGAACTGGCTTTAATGCTCTCTATCTTAATTGTTTACATTCTTAATTTTTTCTGCTAAACTATCTTAGTTAGGGAATTCTTAAGTGCTCCCTTACTTCCGTAGTTCCTCCCTCGGTCTATAGTAAAGGATTCTTAGTTTCCATTTGCTCATGATCACCTCCTGCTCTTCATCTTAATGCCGGTCTAAGGATTCTTCATTTCCCTTTCACCCTGGTTAGGACTATCTCATCCATTGAACTTGAAGATTTGCATTTTGCTTTGCTAGCCTACCTTGTGAACACTCCCTTTAGTGATCTAGTGCAGTTAAGCTATCCTTTTCTTGACTCCATAGCCCAATGGCTTGAAGAAGCTAGATTTATCCATCTGTTCCCGGAATTCCACCACCCAACTTCAATTTCAAAATCAAAATCTCATGAGCACTAAGAACTAGCCTAAAATCCCATAAAAAACAAAGTTAAATTATAAATAGAGAGCCCTCTCTAGACTTAGGTTAGCTAGAGCCTAAGCCTAAAATATTTGTTTGTGGTTACCTAGGATTATTCCTTCTTTTGATAACTTCTAGGCAAGACTTATGAGTGATAACAGGGGGCATTGATCCCACCGATTCTAATTTGATCTATTTTGATCCAGAGAACCATGTTCTGAGACTCCCTCATCAGATTGCCTTTCTTATTCAGGTAATCATTAATGAAAATACCATCCACCGCACTATCATCGATGAAGGTGCTTCTACCTACATCATGTCAACTATGTGCTAGAAGGCTATTGGTTCCCCTACACTGTACCAGTGTTCGAACACATTGGAAGCTTTCGATGGGCACGATTCGTGACCCTTTGGTGTCTTACCCAACCTTTCCATCACCCTGGAAGGTAAGACACCGCAAGCCGAAGTAGAGATTGTTAATGCCAATCTCAATTATAATCTTCTACTCGGCCGAAGTTGGACCCATGCCATGCATGCCGTGGCCTCCTCTTTGTTTCGTGTGATCCATTTTCCCCATCAAGGGAAGATTGTCACCATTGATCAGCTGTCTTTCTTTGCCTCTTCCTTGTCTGATGGCAACGTTCTGTATGTCAAGCACTCTGGTGCTCCTTTTGAGAGTGTGGGGGCAGGTCTCTTCAAAGATTCTGCCTTAATGGGGATTTTTCCACTCCCACCTCCTCATGTTGCCTCCGTCAACATGATCTCGGTCAAATCTAATCCCTGGGTCATACCTGCGCCAGATCTGGTTGATGCTTGGGGCGACATCATGCTGCTTAGTCCCGCTGAAGTCAATTACATGGATATTGTTTTGGCTACGAGCTCTGCATCCTTTGATTCTCATATCTTGAAGACCTCTCTCGATGTGTATTCTCAATCCCCCTTAGCTTGGCACTTTGGAATCTTCCGATCCCTTAGCCGAGACCTTCCTCGCCGATGAAGGTATCATGGAAATCATGTCTCTCGAGAAACTCCATGGATCGATACCCATCATCGCTCCTCGTTACTGCCTCGCCTGGCAGTCATGTCTACCTCTTTCGAAGAGTCCTCTTCCCCATTTCCACCACCGACTGTTACTCATGAAGTATGGTCGAAAGGAAATTTGGGTAATATTACCCAAACGATGCTGATTCACATTTCTATCAAACCTGGTGGCACTAAACACGTTCATATCGAGGTATCTTTTTCTCCAGATGAGATCAAGACATATACTAGTATTTTTCAGGAATTCCGTGATGTGTTTGCGTGGTCTTATGAAGAAATACCTAGCATTGATCCCAACATTGTGGTGCATAAAATACCAACGTATCCAAATGTGAAACCTGTTCGCCAACGTCTTCATTCAGTGCACCCTAGGAAGGCCGCTACTATTAAGGGCGAAGTCGAAAAGCTTCTCAAAGTTGGGTTCATTTATCCCATTCCCCTTATAGACTGGGTGTCCAATATTGTCCCGGTGAATAAAAAAAAGGCACGATCCACGTTTGCGTGGATTATCGAGATCTTAATCGTGCCTGTCCTAAAGACAACTATCCTACTCCCTTCATTGATCAAATCATTGATGAATGTGTCGGGAGCGTGATATTTTCCTTTATGGATGGTTTTTCTAGTTACAACCAGATCAGTATCGCATCGGTCAACCAAGAGAAGACAACCTTCATCTGCCCATGGGGTAAATTCGCATACAAGAAGCTCCTTTTCGGCCTCAAAAATGCCGGGGCCACATTTCAACAGGCAATGTCCTATGCATTTCATGATATTCGCAACATTGTCCAACCTTACTTGGATGGCCTTCCTGCCCATTCTCGTAAGCGATGAGATCACCCAAACCACCTTCGGTAGATTTTTCTACACTATAGACACTATAACATCCGGTTAAATCCACACAAATGTGTTTTATGCATGGAATTAGGATGACTCCTCGGCCTCATCATTTCCAAGGACGAGATTCGCCTAGATCCACTAAAAGTCGAGGCCATTGCAAACTTACCCCCTCCATCTTCACTGCACCAACTCCAGAGCCTCTAGGGAAAGGCCAATTTTCTTAATTATTTTATACACAACTACGCCGGGCTAGCTACAGGATTTACCTGTTTCCTCAAACAAGGAACACCCTTTGCATGGGATGTGATAGCCCAAAAATCTTTTGATGATCTTAAGGCTGTACTCATAAATGCTCGTTTGTTGCATCCACCGAACTATTATCAATATTACTTCCTTTACCTAGCTGTAGCCCCTAGCACCATAGGTATGGTGTTGGTTCAAGACGATGACGAAGGCGATGAACACGTGATTTACTACTTGAGTCGGAACCTCCTCGACACCGAAACACGCTATGAACATGTCGAGAAGTTGGCTTTCACTGCCGTCTAGGCTGTTCAACGTTTTTGTCATTATATTCTCTTACGAACGACTACAGTGATTTTTGAATGCAACCCTATGACCTACATCCTAACTCATTAGTTGCTAGGGGCAAGTATTCTACATGGATTGTTATCCTGCAAGAATTCGATTTAGTCTTCACTACGGCCAAATCTAAGAAGTCACTTGTTTTCGCGGAATTGATTTGTTCCCTTCCCTCCAAAGCTCTCCCTGCTGGTGCAGATGAACAACTCCTAGATGAGACCATTTTCCTGATTAGCACCCTTGATCCATGGTACGGTGATATCATCGTGTATCTCCAAACCTTCACTTTTCAGTCCGCATTGACCAAAGATGATCATCGAAGGATTCAACATCATTCTCAACCCTACCGCATTATTGGTGATACTTTTTACTGTGTTGGTGTTGATTCCGTTCTTTGTTGATGCCTCATGATTGAGGAAGCTGAAAGAGTTCTCAATGATTGCCACTTCGAGGCATGTGGTGGTCATATGTCTGGTTATGATATAGCTCAGAAAATCCTTCACATTGGTTATTTCTAGCCATCAATGTTTAAAAACTGCATTCTTTCTGTCTGCAAGTGTCACGAATGCCAAATCTACCAATGCAAGATGCGCGGCCCACCCACTCACCTACACCCCATCATTACCGTTGGTCCCTTTGCCAAATGGGGCATCGATTATATGACATGTAACCCTCATTCGACTGAGGGGCATGGCTACATTATCATTGTTGTGGACTACTTCACCAAATGAGCCGAAGAGATGCCTACATATTCGGAAAATGGTAAGATGGAAGCTCAATTCCTTTTTAACCATGTTATTTCTAGGTTCGGCGTACCCCAAGCCATTGTTACAGATCATGGATCCCATTTCAGATATTACATGATGGCAGAACTGACATCTGCATTGGCCTTGTGCCACAATGGTTCGACCCCATAATACCCTCAGGCCAATGACCAAGTTGAAGCCATGAACAAAGTCTTGGTCACCATGATTCAACGTAATATTTGGATGCATAAGTCAAATTAGCATCTCATGATTTTTTCGGCTCTATGGGCTTGCCGAAGTTCAACCAAAGATGCCACTGGTTTCACACCATTCCAGCTGGTATATGGTCTAGAAGCAACATTGCTGATCGAATGTGAGATTCCTTCACTTAAGTTAGATTTTGAACTGCTCCCTGAAACATCGCCTCAAGAGCAAAGCCTCTTATATTTAGAATGACTAGACGAGACTCGCCGTCTTGCTACCTTGGTCATGGAAATACAAAAGAAATGGGTCAAAACCCATTTCGACCAGTCAGTCTCCCCTCGCGCTTTCTCTGAGGGTGATTTGGTCCTGCTATACGACCAAGCTAATGATAAGCTGGGGTAGGCAAGTTCGAACCTATGTGGCACGGGCCCTATATTTTAAAATGTGTTTTGTAGAAAGGAGCCTATGAACTTATTGATTATGAAGGAAATCCTCTCGGTAAGCCCTGAAACGGGCTTTACCTCAAAAAGTACTATGCATAGGTTATATTGCATGGTTACTTATGTACATTAGTGTGTGATTCATTTATGTACAGCATGGTTTTGTGTGAAAGTTTTCAAATAGCCCTCCTGTTTACTATGCCTTTCTTGCTTTGCAACTGTCTACAGCTCCTCACGCCGTTTCGCCGATGGTGCTTACCGAAGTACACAGAACCTATCATCCGCAGCATGGGCTATCGACAACCCTAACGGTGAGTTAATTGACCTTCAAGGTATTTTCCTAGGTTGTATAACCAAGAACATTGCTAAATACAGTGTGGTCATCGAATTGTAATCAGAAGCCATCGCTCTGGGCATCAGAGAATTGGTTGTCAACTAGGATTCACAGCTTGTCGTCCTTCAACTCAACGGGCAATATTTCGTCAGGAACCCTCAAATTTTATGAATGTATCTCCTTATCCATCTGTTGGAAATAAATTTTGATTATATTACATATCATCATATTCCTAGATGCATGAATACATCAACAGATGCATTAGCTAACTACGTGTTGTAGGAATTTACAGGGTAAGTTCCACAGAAGAATACCAAAAGGACACCGCTCACAACCAGATCTCAAATCAATACACCAGTATTTTTGACGTGGTTAAAACCCTCAGAGTGCAAGGAGGGAAACAGTCCACGGCCTGTCCCAACGTGGGTACAGACAATTTATTAATCAAAGAATGAAAATTTACATAAGCTTCTCTCATGCACGGATTACCCGAACAATGACCCTCCATGCGCTTTAAATAGAACTCATGGACCAATCGGGTGTCAAGCCACGGATCAAGTGTCGGTAATACCGAGGTGAGAGTGAACCGTCGGATCACTACATATCGTGACCGTCGGATTGTAAGTTACAAAATGTACAACGGTAAAGAAACACACTTTACCTAACTCTAACCTAACTCTATACTAGACCAAGTTGAACTTAACTATATCCTATGTGTCGGAATATCCTAACATCCCCCCTTAAGAACAACTTGGGATAGGATTGAAGGATTTACAAATATGACACAATAGGAGAAGGAAGGAGGCACTAGAGCCTATCCCCCCTTAGTGACAACTTCCTGAACTCCAAGCATATATCGAAGTTTAGTGAACTTCGCCTCTGTGAGAGCCTTTGTGAAGATGTCTGCAACCTGATCATCCGTTGGACAATATTGCACTTCAAGAACATGGTCAAGAATGAGCTTTCTGATGAAGTGCATGTGTAGTTCAATGTGTTTGCTGCGCTGATGCTGGACTGGATCTTTGCATAGCTGAATGGCACTTTGATTATCACACCAAAGTGTGGTTGGATGCTGCTGCTCAAAGCCAAACTCTGATAGGATCTGACGAAGCCACAAGGCTTCCTTACTAGCTTCCACGGCACCACGATACTCTGCTTCTGCTGACGAAAGAGAAATGGCAGCCTGTTTCTTACAAGCCCATGTAATAGGTCCTGAACCAAGAGTGAAGACATAACCGGCAGTAGACTTCCGATCATCAAGGTCACCAGCCCAATCAGAATCAGTGAAACCAACTAACAGAGGAGCTGCTTTGGCACTGTAATGAATCCCAAACTGTATTGTACCTCGAACATAACGAAGTATTCTTTTAGCTGCTTTCCAATGACTTTCACGGGGGTTTTGCATAAAACGAGCAACAAGGCCAACAACAAAGGAAAGATCAGGACGAGTATGGGTTAAATACAAGAGTTTTCCGACAAGTTGACGGTATAAGGTAGCATCAACTTCAGGAGAAGTACAAGAGACTGAAAGTTTGACTCCAGACTGAAAGGGAGAAGGGGCTGGCTTACAGTCTTCCATGTGAAAATGACGAAGAATATCACAAGCATACTTGGACTGGGAAAGGAAAATACCCTCTTGGGATTGCAAGACTTGAAGACCGAGAAAATAGTGTAAGTGTCCTAAGTCTGTCATTTCAAATTTCTTTTTAAGGCTGGACTTCACATGGTTTATAAGGTTGGGATCACTACCAGTAAGAATAAGATCATCAACATAAAGAACAAGGATGATGAGAGAGTTGCCCACTTTCTTGGTGTAGACAGTATTGTCAGAATGACACCTAGAAAAGCCAGATTCTAAAAGAAAGCTATCCATTTTGGCATACCAAGCTCGAGGAGCTTGCTTGAGGCCATAAAGGGATTTCTTAAGGCGACAAACGAGGCTGGAGTCTGTTTGTATGAAGCCAATGGGTTGTTCCATATAGATTTCTTCCTGCAAGTCCCCATGCAAGAAGGCAGATTTAACATCCATTTGATGTACTTCCCATTTTAAAGAGGCAGCAAGGGAAAGAACAAGGCGGATAGAGTTCATTTTGGCAACTGGAGAGAAGGTTTCAGTGTAGTCAATGCCTTCAACCTGTGAAAAGCCCTTAGCAACTAGACGAGCTTTATGTTTGTTAACTTTCCCATCTGGTCCATACTTGGTTCTGTAAACCCATTTGCATCTAACAAGTTTGCGTCCCTTTGGTAGAGGAACAAGATCCCATGTATCATTTGTCATCAATGAATGATATTCTTCATTCATAGCTGTTTCCCAATGTGGATGGCCTGAAGCTTCTGCAAAAGTGTCAGGATCATGATTCACTGGAGCTTGAGCCAGTAAAGAAGAGGCTCTTTCAAACTGAGAACGTGTACGTCGCTGATCTGTAGGATCACCGGCAAGATCACCTGCTGCATCCCGAGTAGCACGGACCCATCTTGGAAGTTGAGGATCCTGAGAAGGTGGGGAAGGATTATCATCCTCGCTTTCATCATCAGAAGAAGAAATGTTCTCAAAGATAGAAGAGATGGGAAGAGGTGGCACATCCGCCGGACTAGGCTTGCAGGCCGATTTATTTTCATCAAATTTTACATCTCTTCTAATGATAACATTTTTGGACTTAAATGGAATAAGTCTATAGCCTTTTACATCTTCAGAATATCCAACAAAAGTACATTTCTCACTCTTAGGTTCTAAGGCTTTATGCTTTTCATCTGGAATATGGGCCCATGCTTCACTTCCAAACACACGAAAGTGACTTACATCTGGTTTAATGGAACTCCAAGCTTCTTCTGGAGTGATATTCTCTAGAACCTTAGTAGGAGTGCGATTGATTATATAATTTGCACAATTAATTGCTTCGGCCCAAAAACTAAGACTGAGTCCTTTAGATTGCAGCATACAATTAGCCATTTCCTTTAAAGTGCGATTTTTCCTTTCAGCTACACCATTTTGTTGTGGAGTGTATGGAACAGTATGTTGCATTTGAATGCCATTTTCGGTGCAAAAGGTGATGAATGCATTTTTAACATATTCTCCACCATTATCAGTTCTTAGCTTAAGAATTTGATGTCCAGATTGTTTTTCAACGAATGCTTTGAAGGCCAAAAAGGTGGTAAATACTTCGCTCTTGAGTTTTAAGAAGTATACCCAAGTGCGTCTAGAGAAATCATCAATGAAAGTTAAGAAGTACTTGCAGCCAGAGAATGAAGCAACAGGAAGAGGACCACATAAATCACTGTGCACAAGCTGTAAAGGGGCTGAGGCGTGCCAAGAGGCACGTTTGTCAAAACTGTCCCGATGATGTTTTCCGAGTACACATCCGGAACAAACACCATCTTTGCAAGATACCATAGGAAGACCTGTCACCATGTTTTCTTTACAGAGATGCTGAAGGGAGCGATAGTTTAAGTGACCATACCGCTCATGCCAAAGTTTGCTCACTTCATCATTATGAGCAACAAATACTGAGGGAAGATGGGATGACCCAAAGTTGTGAAACTTATACAACCTTTTGGAATCATCAGCAAGACCAGTAGCTAGAATCTGTTTAGGATCTTTTAGATCCTTGATTACAACATCATGAGGTGAAAATTCAACGATTTTACCTTCACCTGAATGAGTTATCTGATAGACAGATAGAAGGTTGCAGGATAAGTTTGGAACACATAATACATCATTGAACTGACCATTGTCTAGATGAACAGTTCCAGTCCCTACAACATTAAGAGATCTATCATCACCAACATATATATTTTTGGTGTTACAATCATTTAAAGAAGAAAACATGGCTTGGTTTTTGGCCATGTGACAAGAGGCTCCAGAATCAATGAGCCACTCATGAGAATGAGAAGAAGAAGAAGATACATTTAATGCATAACTAGACTGAGATGATTGACGATGACATGCAGAAAATGCCGTTCCGGAAGTTGAAGTTGAAGTAGGCTCCAGATGGATGTTATGTTTCTTCATTGCGGCTTCCAAGGCTTCCATCTTCTTAAAGCATTTAGATTCTAAGTGGCCATCTCGATTACAAAAGTTACAATGTCTTTCAGTCTTCTTCCATTTGTTTTTATTGGGCTTATCATATTGCTGAAATGATCTTTCATCTTGAGGCTGAGTTGGTTTAGGACCATTCCTTTGAGGATAAGACTTCTTAGGATTCTTTGAATTTGGATACTGCTGGGCGGCTAACGCTTTTGTGGAAGAGTTTCCAAGATTAAGAAGACCAAGGTGTAAGAGTTTTTCTTGTTCTCTTATTAAGGAATCACAAAAGGAGTCAAAGGAAGGGGGCTTGTAGTCTTTGCCTTGACAAATGAAAGCTTCCCTGGTAGAATGGAAAGTGGAAACAAATACAGAGTAGGCTGGCCCTAACTTAGTGAGGATGGAATAAATAAGGTTACCATCATCTTTCTTAACTTTAACACCTTCCAAGAGATATCTAAGGTTCTTGAATTTTGACAAGAAATCTTCAATGCAAGAAAAATTATTAGGATCCAAAGTAAGCAGCTCATTTTCAAGTTGATGGGATCTAATTTCATTTTTAATCCCAAAAACTTTAGCAAGTTTTTCTAATGCTTCATGAGGAGTTTCAATTTCTGCAATGTGGAATCTAAGATCAGGAGAAACAGACATTCCTATCAAGCCACGTGCTTGATCTTGTCGATTTTCCCATTTTTCGGCCTTGTCTTCATCTTTGGGTTTCTTCTCTTGGTCTGTGGCTATTCTGAAGAGACCTTTACTTCTAAGTAAATCTCCCATGTAGGCGACCCATTGGAAGTAGTTAGTGCTGTCAAGAATGACTTGGCATGGACTTTCCATTTTTGAAAAACAACTGAAGCTGAAGATGCTGAAAGTGAGTGGTCCAATGGATAGATCTCGAAAAAATAGGCGGTTTTAAAAAAAACGGCTCTGAAAAAGGCTTCCGGATGAAGAAGTTATGGCTTTTTGAAAAAAAATTGTTGACGTTGCCGGCAAAGTGCGCGAATGTGCGGGAATGAAAAAATCCGCCCCCACAAAATGGAGACTTGAACCCAAGACCTCTACTCTCTTAAAAGGTCTTTGAACCAATTGATCTATACAAAAGATTTGAGAGAGAGAGAGAGAGAGAGAGAGAGAGAGAGAGAGAGAGAGAGAGGGGGGGGGGGGGGGGGGGCCTCGATTTGCGTGCTTGCCTTGGGAAGACTCTTTTCCCCTACAAAACACAAAACACAAAACCCAACACGAATATCCAAAGAAAAACGAACCTTACGGCTCGAAGTTAGCTTTAGCCAAAAAACTAGAAATTTTAAAAAAAATCTCAAAGTTAGCTTTTAGCCGAAAAACTAAATATTTTCCTCAATGTTTCTGATTTTCCGAGATCACACTAAGGTGCAGGGAAAAGAGCATACGCATGAGAAAAATCCTTTCTTTCTGTTTCTGATTTGCCCAGATCGCACAGAGTCGCAGGGCAAAGAGCATACGCAGAAATGAAAGGTATAGATCCGGAAAAAAAAAGGCTAAATAAACCGAAACCGAAATAAGCAGAGAGAAAATGACAGTAAACTGCAAAAAAAACACTGTATACCTCCCGATCTGAAAAATGACGCAGCTAGGGCTACCGGAAACCTTTTCGCGTGAAACGAAAGGGGTTCCTCACTGAAACAGATGCTCCGAATGCAACAGAGCAGTCCTCTCGGCCCGAAAGCAGTCAGAAACAGCAGATCTAGGAAACGACAGCCGCATGCAGTTCTACCGGCTTCAGATTTGGATCACCAACGGACGCGGCCCTCAAATAGCTCTGATACCATGTAGGAATTTACAGGGTAAGTTCCACAGAAGAATACCAAAAGGACACCGCTCACAACCAGATCTCAAATCAATACACCAGTATTTTTGACGTGGTTAAAACCCTCAGAGTGCAAGGAGGGAAACAGTCCACGGCCTGTCCCAACGTGGGTACAGACAATTTATTAATCAAAGAATGAAAATTTACATAAGCTTCTCTCATGCACGGATTACCCGAACAATGACCCTCCATGCGCTTTAAATAGAACTCATGGACCAATCGGGTGTCAAGCCACGGATCAAGTGTCGGTAATACCGAGGTGAGAGTGAACCGTCGGATCACTACATATCGTGACCGTCGGATTGTAAGTTACAAAATGTACAACGGTAAAGAAACACACTTTACCTAACTCTAACCTAACTCTATACTAGACCAAGTTGAACTTAACTATATCCTATGTGTCGGAATATCCTAACACGTGTTGGATAGACATTTGTGAAACATGTAAAAGATAAGACAAACTATTTGTACCATAATAGATAGGAAATACAACATCTATATATATATATATATATATATATATATATATATATATGTGAGAATGTTTGATACATCAAAACCCCAAAAAATAATATGTATGTCCATAATAACATCAGTGGCTCATAGGCCTCATACATCTGTGGCACCCAGGCCTCAAAAAATATGTGAGTAATGGACCTAGGAACTACTCAGCATGGTGGTCATGACAGCATGAGACAACTTGTATGACATGACTCAGTAATCAGCGGATCCGATCTGAGACTCCCACTGTGTGCCTCTGGTACCGTTGAGGCATGTCTCCTATCCGAGCATACTTAGGGATACCATGAGTCAACCCCTCGACGTTCCTCACAATTGCCTCCTCGTTATCACTCCCTTCCTCATAAGAGGTGACAACATCAATAGAACAGGGATAGCGCCTAGATATCGGGGACATCCTGGCTGGCCGCTCTTGTCTAACATCTGCATACACAAGGGAAATGTTATAAGCATGCATATACCAAAAAACAATTTAAAAACATCAAAATAAAAAATTTTGGCTTTTACCTTCATCATCAAAGTGCTCCCCATCTGGTAAGGGCATATCCGGGTCTCCACGAAAATCAGTGCCGCTGTACGGCCAGTCCTCCACGACGATTTTTTGTCATTGTAGCCACAAAAAGAATGCTAGTCGATAGGACATCTGCTGACCCCCAATGATCCTGGACATCAAATGACTCCAGTGGGCTATCCGCAGATCACATGGTGCAGGGGGATCAACCTCAGTCAACTGGTACTGGAACAATGGAACTCATTCCAGGAAAAAGGTCACAAGTATTGATCCGAAGCCAAATTGCTTCAAATTTCCCACCTTGGCCTTGGAAAACTGGCGCTTGATGTTCATCTTCATGGCCTATGCCCAGTTGAAGATCGTAGGAGTTGTACACTCAATAGCGTAAAGGAACTTCGACTTGTTAGTCTCATGTTTTTCCTGGGATCCTGCCACTCTGTTGATGGTCAACAGAAGCACCCTCAGTGTCAAATCCCGCACACTGGAAATCTCGATCTTCCCAATTTTGGATTTCAGGGCCTCAGGACAATGCGTGGAAAGTAGGGAAGATATGCTTGCCTCGACCAGACGTGACCCATACAAATTCATTAGCTCACCTCTGTGGGATAGCCTAGTGATGAAGTAGATGTCTAAAGTTGTCAACTCCAACTCCTAGTCCCCAATGACAAAAATCTCACGATTGATGTCCCAAAAGCTTATCAAATATCGAAGCAATTCAGGCTAGGCCCGCATCCCTGGTGTAAGGAAGAATTTGAGGAGCCCGCAAGCCCTCAAAGCCTCCAGGAAATTTGGATCATTCATTGCTTGGGTGTCCACATCTTCATGTTCTCTCTCCTTCCAATCCACCATTTTCGGCAATTTCTCTCCTACAAAGCCATTTATTTGAGTCAATCATTAATTTTGACACATAAAATTCAAGTTTTGACGGTCAGTTCTTGAGAAAAATTGTTTTTTCCCTATCCATGGCGCTGGAGCCCCCGTTTTAGAAATAGTCATATTGGTTGGCGTGGATGGTCGTGCAAATAACCCTCGGCCGGCGCGATCCCATGCCCAGAAATCGTGTCTATCGAGGGTGAAAAATTTTCTCAAAAAACTCCCTAAAAATCCTAAAAAATGGCTAAAAGCAAAAATAAATGGCATGAAAATGGAGCTCAGGGCTTCGGTTGTTATCTGGAACTGATGGCTCGGCGATTCACCTCCTGGATCTCTCGCAATCCGCTCCGGAAAAACTAGGGAAAAAGTGAGTAAAAAGTCTTCACTACAAAGGTAAAATGGTAAATGGTGAAAATATATTTACTTTTCCCCTTTTTATTCATTTTTCATGAAAATATCAGGTTTTGTAAATATTTTTGACCTATTTTACCTCAAGGACTCGATGCCTTACTTGTGCAGAGACAGGTGATGGATGTTCGACAATGGCGATGAGTCATAGTTTAGCTCTTTTCTCGACTCATTAAACCCATATGAAAATATCGCAGAGTATTTTTCCCTTTTTGACTCGTTAAAGAGAATAAAAACGGGGGGTTTGTTTTCAACTCTTTTCAGGCCCTTTAAAAATGAAAATATGGTTGAGCCCTTGTCGTTTCAAACTCGTTAACGGATGTGAAACGTCGTGTGCCTAGTATAAGTTTACCCCTTTTTCAGGCTGGGAGGCACTATTTACGAAAAAGGTACTCCTTGACTGAAATGGTCAAGCAGTTCTCTCAAGTATTGTTTTTTACTTTTTCGGGCTCGAGAGACACAAACATACAAAAAAGGACCATGTGGAGTTTTCTTTTACATGTCTTTTTCAAGCTCTCTAAACATGAAAAAGATATCGAGTTACACCTTTGTGGGACTCTTTAAAATATTAAACGACATCGGATTCGTCACCATGACGAACATGAGCTTCTCCTTCCTAGGGCTTGTTAAACTTACTCGGTTGAATTCGTATGAAGGATGAACTTACAGTGCAAGCATATGTTATCCCCTTCCAGCTTGCAATTAAAAAATAATTGGGGTACTTGCCAGAAATGGTGAGGGAAAATTTGGAAATATATCAAGTCGTGTCGGCAGCTCACTCTTGAACATGACACTCTTTGCTTTGTGTCAAGTTGGGATATCCTCCTTTGTATTATTGACCTTCATGGGTTTGGACCGTTCATTTTGTCCTTCCATTTGATCTCTACCACGTCATCATGACCACCGATCCTATGGATCCAAAAGCTTCCGAACTTCTAGTTGTGTCACCGGTATGTTCAAGAGTTGTCCTTCTGTAGTTACACTTACCTCTGATTCTCTCTATCATCCAAAATCATTTTGCATCCTCTCGTCTCGCGTCAATGATGTGGGGATCATTATGGCCCTCCTTCGACACGGTCGCTTTCTGTCGACATCAACTCATTATCTGGGAAGTTGATCGAGAGACTCCCTTCCAATACCTTAGAGCTTGCATGCCCTAATGGCAAGTTCTTCGCACTCAACGACAAGTTCACATCATTGGCTTTCGATCAAGTGATTTCATGGGTGTTCAACTTCAGTTCTTGTATTCACATTCCATGAACTGTGCTAATAGTACCTTGAGGGTCATTGTCATTATTGATGGTTTCTCTCACTCTTGTTAACAATTTACATCATTGACTAGTAATCAAGCGGCTTTCTAGCATGTTCAATGTCAACACATCTATTCGCATGTTAGAATTTGTACTTTGATCGGGTCGTGTTGGAGTGCAAGACCCTAGACTCAGATTACAAAAATTCGAGGTTGCGAAGTAATGTGACATGGTTATGATGATATGCATGTCTCTTTCAGATGGCTAGCTGCGACCAGACCATGAGTTATCATATGTGATCCTTCTCATTATTGGATGGCTACGACCATACCTTGGTTTCATTATGATCCTCTTTGACAGATGGTTGCGCCCATGCCTAGATCCATTTACATGATAATTCTCTGGATGGTTGTGTCCATGCCACGATTCATGTATCATTTGACAGGGATCTCATTTTATGTATATGTATCTGTACTTGCTTGCAGGTTTTCCAATGGTAGACTGATTCCCCTCACTGATATATAAAGCATTTCATCCCTCACTCCGGCTCGGCCTTCACGCTTTAGGGGGCATCTGTTACACAACATTTTGTCAATGTCCCTGTACTCCTCATTCCTTGATCCTGGAGGACTTCTATAGTGAACCTCGTATGCTTTGCCTTCATGGAGAAACTCCCATTATGTCCCTCTTCATGAGCAGATCATTTCCCTTTTGCACCATTACCCCGGAAACTTCTATTTTGTCCAATTTACAAGACCGACGCTAATGAACTTTGTCTTCCCCACATCGATGTGCAAAGATTAGCACTATTCCTCGCGCCGATTGGTGCGACTGAGCTGTGTTCTAATCGCACCGGTCCTGTTATGGAAAGTTTTTTAAATTAGAGCTGAAGCTTCCATCTCTAGAAGCTCCGTAATGGAAGTCTAGTAAACGGTTTGGCTAGATGGGGTCGAGGATGACAGTTTGGGCTCCTTTCCCTTATAATGATGGAACTACCTCAAGGGATAAGTCCTTCTCCCATGAGAAGAGGATCCATCTCCCATCCATCTTTCCTATATAAACCTCCCTTCTTCCCAAGCAAAAACTAGTGACTAGTGTGAAAATCAGAGTTAGAGTTTTGGCTAAGTGTAAATATACTAGACACGCAAACTATTACTAGTTGTAGCCATATAGTTGTGTGAGGGAGAAGTGTGTTTGGTTTGGAGTGAAGCCTAAAGGGAAGAGTCTTTAAACTATTGTTGTTTGAAGCCATCATGAAGTGCTAGCAGAAGTGTGTGGGAACCTGACCTTGTCAGAGGAAGACTGTGACGTCAAGACGGACGATTGTAATCTCTATTTGAATATTAATATATGCAACTATTGATTGATTTCCTACATGTTTTGTAATATTAAATATTCATGTCCTAATGCTTCTTGACTCATTAAGTAGGTTGAATTGCAATTTGTCTATTATTATGTTTGTGTGTTGTTGTTGTTTACTTGTTTCAGGAACTTGAAGAAGGAAGTGAGAGATTGCTGGAGCAAGCAAGTGAGGACATCATCAAGCATGATAAGCGACCAAGAGGTAGGCCCTCTTGATTGATTCTAACCTAAGGAAATATTCCATGGAATGTATCTATTGTGGCTAGACCCGTTATCAAGCTAGAGGAATTCGTTCGTGTCCGCACTTATAATTTTACTTCACCACAGTACCCTAAATAGGCGATTTAGAAGCTTACGCACGTCTGTAATTACTCTTACTGCTGTATTTACTTAGATTAGCTTAAGTAGTCGATAACTTCAACATGCATTATGATTATCTTCGTGTAAACATATAATCTTACTTGCGTTCATATAACAAAGTAAAACACAGAGTTGCGCATCAATACAGCATTAAATCATAAACCCAGTATTCAACATAACATAATCACATGCATTCATAACAGAAGTAAAATAGCTCATACGCAGGTAATTCCAAAATAATTCTCTTTATTGATGTTCAGATCTCCTTTACAGACTCTAACTACCCTGCGCACACAGCTGCAGGGGTCCACGCACTCAGCTGCGGACTTCTACCCTAGGCCTTTGCACACATAGCTACAGAGCCTCTTTCCTATGCTAAGACTCTTTGCTCTTAGCTCTCACAAACCCATTACATCAATGACTCTTCAAAACATATCTCTCCACTGAACTACTAGAAGGCTCTTCTAAGACTTCTTTTTATACAATCCCATGGTCCGCGGACCATGGGTAGATATCCTAAAGCTGGCATGACTTACATTAAACAAAGGGAGGAAACCATTTATGAATATTTACATCTTTGCACTCCATGACCACAAAATGCGGAGACTTTACACTTCTTATACAAAACTTGGGCTTTTAACCCAAAAATTGACCTTCGGGGACCCGTTCCCAATAGGCCCCCAACACAAATATGGTGACTCATGCCCGAGTCATTCTATTGGCATGAATATCTTGTCGCGAAGACCTCTTAGCTCCACCTGTATTATTGCAACCTCAGCGGTACACTGTGTCGCGGCCTTCTTAACCTACTCGACCAGCTGCTCCGTCGCTGGTCCTGTGCTATCTACCTGTATTTTCTGTTGTGTTGCCTACAGACTAGTCAATTTTCCTTCAATGGTGACCATGAGCACATACGCTTCATCTAGCTAAGGCCCCAATCTGGCCTTCAGTACTACCTCCTTACGCTGTGATGTGTCCACCTGTTCCTTTAGTGCCTTCACTAACTGCAGCTTCACCAACCTCTGTGTGATGGCAACGGTGCGCGCCATCGCTTTGACCTCGTCATACTTCTCCTATAGTTCCCTTGCATTTGTTTCTAGCCATTGCACATTGGGATCTTCCTACAGGCTGGTAACTACTTCGAGCGACTGCTCGAAGAGCAAAGTGCAATCCTTCACTGCGACAACTTCATCCTTAATAGTTGCCTCGTGCTAGTCTCTAACTTCTAGTGGGGTCAAAGGCTGGGTCCTCCACTCAAGCTCTGTGATATTAAGGTTCAATTCAAACTGAACCTTAGCTATCTCTGTCCTTGTGTCGTGCACACTTATAGCAAGCTTTCAAATTCTGGCATCGACTGGCGCATCTTCTGGGATATTCAGCTCCGGAATAGTTCTGTAGGCCTCAGCTGCCACAGCTGTGGTGTGCTCATTCTTCTCTGTGATATTTTTAAGGAGATCAATTGTGGATGTCTTCTCAACAAACATTTGGGCATTTTTGACCTTCTTCTTGCTGATCACATTCAGCACGCTCTGCTCTCAGGCTCGAAGTTTCGTGATCACACTGTCTTGTAAGGTGTGAAGGGTTTCACTTGGAAGCACAACCAAGTTTAACCCAACCTTCTTGAGAGCACTAATGGTGGCCTTGTCAGCTTCCACTTATGTAGTCAATGCTCCATCTGGTAGCACGATGGCTTGGGGATCCAAGGAGCAAACCAGCTCCGCTGCTTCTGAGGTCCCAGGCGCCAAGCTAGTTGATGCCACGCTTCGTTGTCCCACACTGGTTTGCACTTGAGCGGCCTGGATCTGCAGCTCATGTAGACCCGTTTGAATGGCAACCAAGGCTTGCGTTTGCTGCTGCTCGAACTGTTGCAACAGTTTCGTGGTTGCATCCCTCACTGTGTCCCCAATATCATTCAGATCACCTTCAGTAAAAGTGATCAGGTCAAGTGATGATTTTCTGGCCTTGGACTTCTTCCGTGACTCTACTTTTTCCCGCTCCCTAGTGCGCTTAACCCGGAATGGAGTAGTCTCCGAGAATGAACCTCCCTGTCCTCATTGCTGCTCTTCTTCCTCTGTTTGCGGCGAAGGAAACTTTTTACTTCTGTCAGAGTCACTCTCTTCCTCTTCTTCTTCCTCCTATTCCTTCGTCTTAGCAACGCACTCTGCTTTAGCTTTGTCTTCGGCCTCCTTTTTCCTTATGTCGACCAACTGCTGCATCTTCAGTTGGGCCTTTTCCTTCTTCTGCTTCATGGAGGACTTATTAGACTTAGCTGACAAGTTTGAGGTCGTGCGCCACTCTGATGACCAACTCTCTAGGACCACTATGATTGCATCGTCTGTTGCTAGGTATGGAATATAATACCATTTTTGCGTGGGGTCCTTCCATGCCCGGATGGAAACATAGTGGAAGTTCACTTTGAACTCCACATATCTTGACAATTGCTCAAAGACAATTGGGGATAACCTCAGCTTGCAGTTTATCATGGAGCGGATGCTTTCCTCCATCAACACCCAAAATATTTTAGTGTCCTTGACCCTCGCGGCATCCTTGGTGGCGTAGAGCAAGGTGAACTTCGCTACTTATTATAGATATGACGCGACCGGAGGAAACTGGCTATCCTTCGGTAATTCCCATGCAACCAGCACAATTGATAACAGTAACCAAGAGTAGTGAAAGGTTTTACTCTGGTCTTGCGCTTCTCTGTAGTTCGCAAGGAACTCACCGCAGAGATAGCATGCCCAATTAAATTGTATGCCCTCTATGCACTGAGCCGCTAATGACACAAATGGTGCCGACACTTCATCTACGCGACACTTCCTCATTATTTTCCCTACCAAAATATGGGTGGCGACCTTAACCGTGGGGTCGATTATGCTAGAAATTGAGTATCCACGTGGTTTCTTGGCGAGCTTGAATTTGTCCTTCATTCTCACGGTGAGGTCGCGCTCACCCATCTTTCCGCCAAATGCCATGGCCAGATTCAACCCTGAATGTGGTAGCAATGTGACCCTATGGATCAACATATCTGTGATGGGTATCGATTATCCTAACCACAGGCACACATTGTGCACTAAGCATAGCAACTATTTGATCACCATCAAGGTTATGGGTGCACGGTGGTAATACGTCACCCATAGTAGGTTTAACAATCCTGCCTTGTCCACCCCTTTAATCTACTTCCGTGGCTCTAGTGCAGTGACACTGGAATCTTCATAAAACACATGGGTCATAAAGGTATCAGTCACCAAGTGGGGGAATCTCTCTGTGTTCGCCAAGTCCCAACCCTCTAGCTTGAGAGCGAGAATGCACGCCAAGCGCGGCTCTTCAAACGTCATCTGATTTGGCAGTAACGTGGTATTGAGTAGAAATTTCCCCACATCCGGGTCCTTCGGGACCTTAGCCTTACCCTAGCGCGGAGGGATGTACTCGAGTAGCTTTGAGATAAGTTATACACCCTCAATGTCAATTTCCTTTGTGCCCATATCCATATCTTCGGTGCCATCCTTAGATTCTAAGTCTACCACCTTGCATTTCTCCTGCAGGGTGGGCTTTTACTTCTGGTGCTTTCTTGGTGACTCACGCACCGACTGTGTTGCTTTTTGCTTATCCTTCTTTGTCTTGGGATCCTAATTGGGCGGCGTAAGCCTCGGCCTGGGTGACCTCTGCGATTTTGGAAATTTTGTGGGCATTTCTACACTTACGACCTCCAGGGTAGCTCCCTCAGATGTCATTGATCTTCCAACACTTACGGTTTCCACAGGCGCCGACATGAGTCTAGTAAGAAGCTCATGGGTTGCTTTAGGCAACTTGTCAAATACTGAACTAGCCACCAAAGCCTCGAAATTCTCAAGGTTCATGCGTGCCTGATAGCTCAACATCTCAATTCTTAGCATGCAAAGTGTTTTTCGTTGGGCAGCCATCTGTAATTTATAGGCAAATTCGAACTTGAATTTGACTGTTCCCCCCAAAATCCACTCATAAATTCTAGATTGGCTGCAGATTTTCAAAGATCTCGCTCTTAAATTCTTAATTAAATGTCACCCCCCTATCCACTTAGCCATTTTCCCACTGTTAACTCATGAACAATGACCATAACAGTCACTTTCTGCCTGCCCTGCATGGTCTCTCCTCCTATAGCGCAACTCCCTTCGCGCTTCTGCTGATACTATGACATTCCTCCCTTCCGTGCAGTACCCCAGTCACGTAGCTCTACAACCTGGGCAGTGTAGTTTATAGTCCCGTGCCTCCTTCCAGCTGCCTGGAGCACTAAGATTGTGCCTCCACCATATAGTCATCTGGTTGAATTCCCAGTGTATGGCTTCAATTGGCTGCCATTTACCTTCCCTAGAAATGGCTCTCCATTCAACTTCACCAGCTGAACTCCTCCACCATTGGTAATCTCCTTGATGACATAGGGCCCCAGCCAGTGCATCCAAAATTTTCCTGGAAATTTATCAAACTTGCTGTCATATAATAACACTAAATCATTTACCTTGAAGGTGTGCAGTGTGATTTTCCAATCGTGCTATGCCTTTTCGCGCTCCTTTTGAACTTGCTGATGGAATCCAGCCAAAAATTTATCCTCTTCAAGCTCTGTCAGCTACGCGAGCCTTTCTTCTAGGGCTTCGCGATCCACCATTCTTGTGAATGCCACTATGCGCAGACTAGGTACAATGTACTCCATTGGCATCACATCTTCTACGCCATAAACTAGCCTGAAAGGCATTTGTCCAATTAGCTTTTTGCAAGTCATTCTGTAAGCCCATTGCACCACAGGTACGCGCATATCCTAGTTGTTCCTTTGTGCATTGCAGACCTTCGTCAACGTGTTCTCTAATATATTATTAAATGCTTCCACCATCCCATTAGCCTGTGGGTGATATGGCATAGTCTTCTAATGATAAACCTGGAACTCCTCCGTCAGTGCGTTAATCATCTCATTAAGGAAATGCGTACCGCGATTTCTCATCAAAATCTTTGGGCAACCAAATATAATTAGTACATACTCAAAGATGAACTTTGCTGATGTTTCCCATGTAGAGTCCTTCACAGGCTGCGCCTCCACCCATCTGGTCAAATACTCAGTCATGGTGATGATGTACCACACACCTGTCTTCTTTCCTGGAGGCTAAATTGGTCCCACAAAATCAATCGCCCACTTCTCAAATGGTTGTAATGACAGTTGTGGATTCAGAGGCACCTCGATGGCCTGCCCATCCTCTGACATGCATCACATGCCTTACAATAAGCCTTGGAATCCTTATGGAGCATCGGCCACCATAACCCAGCGTGTAAAATCTTCTGCGTTGTTGCTTTTACTGCATAATGTCCTCCCGCAGGTCCTCCATGAGCTTCAGCTAGGATGCTACTTGGTTCAAACTCAGGCACATAGCGTCACAGTATTTCATCCGACCCCATTTTATATAAGTGTCCTGCAATGATGAAGAAGTCTACCACGAGCACCACCAAATCCTTCTTTTGTTGACTAGTATACCCCTCTGGAGCCATCCCCGTCATGAGGAAGTGTATGATATCCACAAAGTGATTGTTCGCAATGTCAAGCAGTAAAAAGGGTCTTTTTCACCACTATTTACCCTACATTAATTGTCAATCCAGGAACGATTTGTTATATCAAAGAGTGTGCTCAGTTTGAGGAGGTCATTTGTTAAAGTAATTCTAGTAGTATAGTGCTTGAAATACAAGAGTAAATGGATGCTTGGAATAAAATCTACTTACAAAAAGAAACTTAAAACTCAAATAATGCATTCAGAAAGCTACAGTAATTTATCAGTCAAAGGTACAGTAATGGTAACTCTTCCCTTTGTAAATTGATGCAATTAAAAAGCAATCAAGGAAAAGATCATCAATCTAGGAACTAGACAACATATGTCGATGTTCACTATAGTCTCAGATCATTCTGCACACCAAAGCAATGATAATTCAAATGACGGGAAATGGAACAGCAACTAATCTTATTAACAGGATTGAACAGCAAAACCTTAACCTACAGAAATGAATGCAACAATAATTATATCCTACAGAAATTGGGTAACAATCTTTACTTTAGAGATAATTTGAACAGCAAATGCAAATAGGACAGCAGACTAACAGAAATGAAATATGGAACAACAACTTAAATAAAATGTAAATGTAAAACAAACTAGATCAAATATTACACACGATACTCTAATATTGAAAGGAACAGTAATCTGAGCTTCGATACCACAAGTATGAATCACATTAATAAAGAAACAACAATTGTGATCGTGATGGAACAACAATCCCAAATGAACAACAATCACGTTTAAGAGTAAACCATAGATAAATACAATAATACCGATTTATGAATATACAACACTATTACTCTGTAATCGAACAACAATGGCAATCTGTAAGGAACAACAATGTTATATCAATTGTTAAAGGAACAATGATGCGATATAAAGTTAGAATGAATAGCATAACATTCTTGTTGCAGAGAATAACATTACTTAGTCAAGTATAAACGAAATATAACAGAACTAATATGTAAAATAGTAAGGGACATCAGATTACTAAACAGAGCAAATAGAAGAGATCAAACCACACACGAATCAGAAATAATGGTACAGGAGCAAGTGATCCACCAGGGCCGGGCCCTTAGCCTCCAGGGACACACTGCTTAAGATTACTCCAGAATCAAAGATGGAACAACAACCAAAGTTTATATATTACACATCAAAATAGAGTTACAGTAATCGCTCTTAGAGAGAGTCGATGATCAAAGTTCCAATTACAAAGGAGAATTTCATAAAAACAACAATAGTCCTCCCCTCGGGCTAGCAGTGTTGCCCCTTCTTATAACAGCCGAGCGGAGATATCAATGACATAGAGAATCGTTAAGGTAGCAGTCCCTCAAGATCATAGGATCCTGAGGGATTCGCCATACTTTTGGTTCTCAGTTACTTTCTCGTTCTCTTGCGCCGATTTGGTATCTCCTCTTCCTTTTTCTGGTTTGCACGCTCCAGTCTGAATCTTCTCGTTTGGATGCGGTTCCCTGTCAAAGGGACAACAATGGATGGCGTCTTGTCGTTTCCTCCGGATTGGTAATTTTCCATTTTCCCCTTTTTCTGCATAAAAAGGGTAATTATTAGTCATCTTACGTTGCACATAAATATTCTAGATTTTATCATAATCTCTTTTCATATACCTAGTTCATGATGTAAAGAGGTTATGAGTTTTAAAGAAAAGATGACAAAATAAATGATAATAACATACCTTCTCTAGTGCTCAACACGCGACACGCATTGCAAAAATCTGCGCGTCAGGCAATCCTTCCTCCAGATTAGTAGGTTCCTCTCCCATTTCAATGTGCGACAGATGATCTAGTCTTACATTCAGTCTTCCTAGTTTTACAATAACTTTAAAGTCATATTCTTGAAATAGCAGCAACCATTTTCATATCTTCCCCCAAAACATAGGCTTGTTAACCAAGTACTTCAATGGATAACGGTTTGTATACATCTTGAAGTGTACACCTAATAAGTAATGTCTGAACTTCTGAAGTGCGTACACCATAGCCAATCCTTTGTGCTCTGTCATTGAATAGTTCTTCTCAGCTTTAGACAATTTTCTACTTACAAATACTATAGGGTGATCCAGCTCTCCCTTACCGGCCTGTGTCAGCACTGCCCTGAGTGCAATGCATGACGCATCCACATGCACATGAAATTCCTTCTTCCAATCTAGGAAGACTAAGATCGGCATTGTGACCATCTTTTCCTTCAACACATATAAGCTTTGCTGACACTCTTCATTCCAACAGAACATATAAGCATCCTTCTTTAGGAACTTCTTCATTGGCGCGATAATCTGGGCATAGATTTTGATGACCTTTCTATAGTATCCTGTATGCCCCAACGTTGTGCATAGCTATTTCACACTTCTTAGTGACTCCAAATTAATTATAACCACGAGCTTAGCAGGGTCTACCATCAAGACTTATCTGCATACCACGTGACCCAGCAAGATCCCAAAAGGGACCCAGAACAAGCATTTCTTCAAATTGAGCGCGATATGGTACCTCCAGCATGTATCCAACATCAAGCGTAGACTAGCTACATGACACTTTACCAACCCAAACATTATCCAATCGTCAAAGTATACCTACAAAAATTGTGAATGAAGTCTTTAAATGCTGTGATGACCACACATGAAAATATCATCGGCGCATTATTCAACCCAAAAGGAATTATGGTATATTGGAAGCACCCCCAATCCGTGCTGAAGGTCATCTTACTTCTATCCTTCGACGCGATCTTGATCTGATGGTACCCCGAGAACCCATCTGTGAACGAATATGGCTCCTTTCCTTCTACATTATCCAACACTTAATCAGTTAATGGAGTTGGAAAGGGATCATGTATGCAGGCGTTATTCAACTTTCTGAGATCTACGCATATCCTTATTTCATCCTTTTGCTTCTTTTCCTAAACTACTATTGGGCTCACCCAATCAGACTCTTCTACTGGTTCAATAATACCTGCCACAAGCATTTTATCCAACTCTAAGTGGACCCTTTCTTTATACTTCAGATTGAGGCGGTAAGGCCTCTGCTTGATCGGCTTCACGTCCGGTTTCAACGTAATTTTCATAACCCCTAGGTCCCCTATTATCCCCTTTAGGTCTGAGAACTTCGTAGGGAACAAGTCCTAGTATTTGTGGAGCAATTCAACAACCTTATCTACTGTTGTGTCATCCCAGTAGTCCCCAATCTTTGCAAAATTCAGCTCTGCCTCTATCCCAATCTTCACTTGTATTGTTTTTAGTGGTGCAAGGATATCTGGATTTTCAATTTGCGGTCCTTCAACTTCGCGGTGACCTTCAATCTCTGGGACGTTAATGTTCCTTAGGTCCTCGTCCTCTTCTTTGACAATCACATTATAGCACTCCAGGGTGTGGCTCAGTTGGGTGGTCCAATCTAGTTGAATTAAGTCCAAGGGATCCTGCGATACTCTGAATATTGTTGCCTTAACTTCCTGTAATGCCTCATTAATACTTTCAAACCCATCCTCAAAGCTAAACATCATCAAGAATCCTTGTCGCAAAACGTCCCATTCTTCAGTGCCATGGCGGAGCTCCATTTCTAAGTACTAGTTCATCGGTATTACATCCAAAGTATGACAAAATAGATGTACCCATTCAGGCTGAGGCTCCGCTCCATAGACCTTAGTCCATTTGGCCAGGTGACCGCATGGGTCATTCCTTCCATCATATTTCTCTATTAGTCGCACTTGTGGGTGACCAAACCATAATCTCATCATCTTTCTGTAGACGCACCAATCATCAAAACTATCTTTGTGCGTAACCCACCATCTCGCAGGCGTAGCGCGCAATTCCCAATCAAAGGCTTGGAAGTGATGCTTCTCTGGCACTTCCCTTTCAAATGCATCCAAAAAGTTACCGACATCAGTTAAACCATCATAGTAAGGCATATTTCTTACCTCTGGTGATACACAACGCAACGATTTGGTCATCATATTATAGCATAGCATAGATACTTCATGCAGTCAATTCTGCCAATGTTCCAACTCCTCATCTGAATCTGAAGTGAAGGAGCTTTCGCGGTCCCACGCAATACGTCCATCTGCTATTGGAATCACCCAATACTGATCTCGCACTATTATCTTATAAATCTTGTCCAAGTCATCATCGCTTTCATAATCGCGAAAGGGTTCAGTATAGTTTGGTCGTTCTGCAGGGTCCAGGGGCACTATTACGTGGACCAATTTCTTCTCAAATACCATCTTCCACTTCTTCAAATTGATTACCCCATTCATGTCACTGGCCTAATCGATCCCAATGAGTGCATGGTAGGGATTGTTGTCATCCACAATATCTATCACTTCGAAGTCATCCAATGCACTCGCGACCTCAATACCCACTGTCACTCCCTGTAAGCTTCCCATGGGGATAGTTTTCTGGTGATTTGCCATTCTTAACTGAATCGGAGACCACTGGATCACAGGTTTCCCCATCCTCTCCCATGTCCTCTTAGGCAAGACATTCACGTCTGACCTTAGATCCAGAATTATTTGATCCATCTCATATTCTCCTATCTGTGCTGTGAGCCTCATCTCACGCCCCGTTTTTGCATTATGCTTACCAATCTTCCTGACTACGCGCGATCCGTCAGGAGCATTTTCTTTCCCGACACACTTATTTATAAGTTCCTGTAGCCCTTTCACAGCCTTGCTGTCACGCGGCAGCTTCATACAGGTCTCTAAGAAAGTAGTAATCATGGAAGGGTCCATCTCTTTAGCTGCCTTATCCCGACTTCCTGAGGTGGAGGCTTCAGCGAAGCTTTTCTTTGCTTCCATAAATGTTTCCTGTGCGCGCTTCAGATCAAAATCAATCTCCTTTTCTAGATCTTTGCGGATCCATTCAGTTCTTTAGGATGCTTCCCCTTATCTTCGCGAGTCTTCATCCCACTCCGCAACACAATATTTACCTTGGGATCCTCTTCGCGAGGCTCAACCCTCATCATCTACAGATTTTGAGTCGGCTATGGAGGCTGCGCCCCCTTTTCACGTATCTTAGCTAGCAATACCACACAATATGCAGTTGTGTGGTCAAACTAAGTACAATATCGACATGACAAACGCGTCGAATTTGGGCAGTCTCGCGCGTAGTGTCTCGGTCCTCCACAATTGTAACAAATGACCTATCCCCGATCTCTACCAGGTCCTCCTCCACCTCGGCCTCATCCATGCCCCTGATATTTGCCTCGCGCTCCCCCAACACCTTGGTTGGAGGTTGGGTTTCTGCATGCACCTTATATGCGAGCATTCTATCCATCATTAACTCGTAACTATGACAATTTCACTCATCATGACCCACCAATTGATAGAAGTTGTCGAAAAGCTATTGCAGTGTCTATACAAATTTCTGTAGCAAATGGTGTTGGCTTGTATGGGCCTGACCCAGGTTTAGAGGTGATTTAGCCAAGGAAATCCCGGTACTACTGGACCTTTTGGCAATAGCTCGGGGACCGCGGACTGAGGTCTCACCCGAAGTAGTATGGGAGGGTGCTAAAACTATTTTTCCGCACCCTGGGGATGTCTGATGGGCTTCTGGAGGTCCGCGGTCTGACCTGTTGCTATGTGCACTTGCTATCCCTTCGCAACCTGCGGTGCTGCTTCTGTAGAGACTTATTCGGGGCACAACCCATACAATACCCAAGTTCCTTGCTATTTAATCTGTGATTACCTGATTACTTATCTTGTGTGTGTAAGATTAATGATTATTACAACATATTCAGCAATCATATCAGTGCGCATGATAAATAAACCAATACAACCGTAAAGAAGACAATGTATAGCAAATACATAGAAATAAGAATCAACTTCTCTTTATTAATATTTAATCCCGCTTATAGACTTGACACCGCCCTGCACACTCAGCTGTAGGGGTCCGTGCACTCAGCTTTAGACTCTACTAGGCCTCTGCGCACTCAGCTGCAGAGCCTCTTCCTACTACTATGACCCAATACACTTAGAATCCTACTCTAAGTTTGAACCATTCCTTCGCTAGCAACTATCTTTACAACTTAGAGCCTCGCTCTATTTATACAATCCGATGGTCTGTGGACCATGGGTCGGCCAACATGACTTTACATTACATTACATTACTTTAGGGCAGACAACCCTATGACTTAACCTCTACTTGGGTTTTGAGCCCCAAAACATGCTATGGGGGGATTCCATGCCCAATAGGCCCCCAACACAATCATCGTGACTCGTCCCGAGTCACTCTATTGGTGCAGTGATCTTGGCACAGAGCCCCTCCAACTGTTCCCGTACTGCTCGAACGTCCGCGACGCACTGTTCTGCGGTTTGCTGGACCTGCTGCATTCTTGCTTCTGAATCATCTGCGTCTGAATTGTGTCCTTTCTTTGGTACTGGCTTCTGGTGCATGTGTTTATAGTCCCATGCCCTTGTCCGGCTCCTCGAGTCACAAATACTGTGCTGCGATCGGTCAGTCAGAGAGCCGGCCCACTTGTGTAGGGTTTCAAGCAGCTGCCATTTACTTTACCTGGGAAGGGTTCTCCATTGAGCTTGACTAGATCGACCGCGCCTCCATCTATGACCTCATTTACCACATATGGTCCTAGCCAGTGCATTTTGAATTTTCCTGGAAATTTTTCAAACTTATTGTCATACAATAGTACTAAGTCATTTACCTTGAAGGTGCGCAACTTGATATGGCGGTCGTGCCAGGCCTTTTCACATTGCTTTTGTACCTGCTGATGAAATCCAGCCAGAAACCATTCTTCCTCGAGTTCTTCTAATTGCATGAGCCTTTCTTCCAAAGCTTCGTGGTCCGTCATGCCTGTGAGCGTTGCTATTCGCAGAATAGGTACGATGTATTCCATTGGCATGACAACTTTCGTACCATAGACCAACCGAAAGGGTGTCTATCCCATCAATTTCTTGCAAGTTGTCCTTTACACCCATAACGCAGTAGGTACGCGCAGGTCCCAGACGTTCCGCTGCGCGTTACATACTTTCGTCAGCGCAGTCTCCAGTATTTTATTGAATGCCTCTACTGTTCCATTTGCATGTGGGTGGTACGGTGTACTTTTCTGATGATACACCTGGAACTATTCTGTGAGTGCGCTGATGGTTTCATTCAAGAAATGTGTTCTGTGATCACTCATTAGGATTTTGGGATAGCCAAATCATGTCAACGTGTTTTCAAACAAAAAATTTGTAGCCGTAGCAGCCGTGTAGTCCTTGAACGGTTGCGCTTCTGCCCATCGTGTCAGGTACTCCGTTGCGGTGATGATGTAGCGTGCACCCATATTTCCCTGAGATTTGATCGGGCCCACAAAGTCGATCGCCCATTTCTCAAATCGTTGTAGTGTCATTTGGGGATTTAGTGGCATCTCGTCCCTTCGTGATGGTCTTCCTGTCCTTTGACCTATATCGCAGGCCTTACAGTGCGCTTTCGAATCTTGGTGCAGGGTCGACCACCATGCGCGAAGAATCTTCTGTGCAGTTGCTCATCCTGCATAGTGTCCTCCTGAAATGCTCCCATGTGCTTCTGTGAGGATCTGACTTTGTTCAAATTCAGGTACATATCTTCGCAATATCTCATTGTTGCCCATCTTGTAGAGGTGCCCCGCAATGACAGAAAAGTCTGTTGCGTGCACCACCAATTCGTTCTTCTGTTGGATGAAGTATTCCTTCGGCGTAGTCCCTGTTGTTATAAAATGGATTATATCTTCGATGTGTCTGTCTGCGATGCGCACTACAAAGCGCTATGCATCAGGTAGTCCCTCCTCCAAATTTGTTCGTTCCTCGCCTGCCTCAATTCGTGACAAGTGGTCTAGTCCTGCGTTTAAGCGTCCCGGCTTGACTATGATCTCAAAATCCTATTCTTGAAACCGTAACAACCATCTGCATATTAGCCCCCCCAACACAGGCTTGTTCACTAGGTATTTCAATGTGGAATGGTCGGTACATCTTGAAATGTCCTCCAAGTAAATAGTGTCGATATTTTTGGAGTACATACACCATTGCCAACCCCTCACGCTCGGTGGTAGAGTAGTTCTTTTCCGCTTTGGACAATCTTCGACTCGCAAATGTGATCAGGTGATCTACACCCTCCGTGCCTTCCTGTGTGAGTACGGCTCCCAATGTGATACACGACGCATCAACATGTACATGAACTTACACGTCCCATTTTGGGAAGACCAGGATTGGAGCGGAGGCCAGTTTCCCTTTCAGGACATCCAAACTCTTCATGAAATCATCATTCTAGCAATATGTAACATCTTTTTTCAATAGATTTTCCATCGGCGCAGTTATTTGGGCATAACTTTTGATGAACTTCCTATAGTATCTAGTGTGTCCCAAGGTAGCACGTAGTTGTTTAACACTTCACGGTGCTTCCAAATTTATGATAACAACAATCTTAATAGGGTCCACCATCAGACCTTGTTTGCAGACCACATGTCCCAGCAGGTTTCCAAAGGGAACAAGGAATGTACACTTCTTCAGGTTCAGCGTAATCTCGTGTCGGCGGCAAGTATCCAGCATCAAGCTTAAGCTCGCTACATGGTGCTTAACTAATCCAAAAATAGTCCAATCATCTAGATAGACTTCCAAAAACTTGTGGATGTATTCTTTGAACGCGGCTACCACGATGCGTGAAAATATAGCCGACACGTTCTTCAGTCCAAATGGCATCACGGTGTATTGAAAGCAACCCCATTCTGTTGCGAAGGTCATCTTGCTCCTATCTTCCAGCATGATCTTGATCTGATGGTACCCTGAGAACCCATCCGTGAATGAGTATGATTCCTAACCACCAACATTCTCCAGTACTTCATCTGTGAATGGTGTTGGGAATGGATCGTGTACACAGGCGTCGTTCAGCTTCCTGAGGTCTATGCATATTCTTATTTCACCCTTCTGTTTTTTCTCCTCTACTACCATAGGACTCACCCAATCGGATTCCTCCACTGGTTCAATAATTCTGGTTGCGAGCATCTTGTCTAATTTGTTGCGGACCTTTTTTTTATACTTTGGATTCAATCGGTAAGGTTGTTTCTTAACTAACTTCGCGTTGGGTTTCAGGGTGATCTTCATCATCCCTAAATCGCTAACGATCCCTTTGAAGTCTGTAATTTTGGTCGGGAACAAGTCTTGGTATTCACGGAGTACCTCAACGACCTTATCAACTGTGGCATCATCCCAATAGTCTCCAAGTGTTGCGTACTTCGGTTCTGCCTCCGTTCCAATGTTGACATGCTTTGTCTTTAGCGGCGCAGTGATGACGAGGTTTTCAAGTGATGGTCAGTGAGTCTCGCGAGAGCCTTCCGTTTCTGAAATGTTAATGTTCCGTGGGTCGTCATCGTCCTCTTCAACATTTACGTTATAACATTCCAGTGTGCTGTTTAACTGTGTTGCCCAATCTGGTTGAAGTATGCCCATTAGCTCCAAAGGTATTTTGAAGATAGCGACTTTTACTACTTGTAGCGCATCGTCAACAGTGTCCGACCAATGATATTCAAATGTGAACATTAACAAGAATCCCTCGCGCAAGACATCCCATTCGCTCGTACCATGGCGGAGATCCGTCTCAATATACCAATTCATAGGTATGACATCCAGGGTATGGTAGAATAAATGTACCCATTCAGGCTTTGGCTATTCTCCGTAGACCTTGGTCCATTTCGCGAGGTGCGTGTGTGGATCATCTCATCCATCATATTTGTTTACTAGTCATATTTGTGGTTTTCCAAAATGTAGGCGCATCATCCTTCTGCATCTATGCCAGTCCTCAAAATTTCCTTGATGTGTACCCCACCATCGTGCGGGTGTGGTGCGTAGTGCCCACTTCAACGCATTGAACCGTTGTTGTTCTCGTACTGCGCTTTCAAATTTGAACAGAAATTCATCCACCACTGACAATCCATCATAGGTCGGCATCTCCCTTGCCTCTGTTGTCACTCAACGCAGTGATCTAACCATCATGTTGCAATTCAGTGTTGTTACTTCGTGTAGCCGATTATGCCATCGCTTTATCTGTTCGTCTGAATCTGAAGTTCAGGAGCTTTCGCGCTCCCACGAAATCTTTCCATCTACAGTCGGATTCACTCAATCTTCTCCTTGTGCAGTTATCTTGTAGATACAGTCGAGATCGTCATCATTATCATCATCACGCACCAGTGCAGTGTATCGCGCTCCTTCGGCTGGATCTAGCGGTACTACTACACGTAGTGACTTTTTCTCAAAGATCATTTTGGGATTCTTCATATTTATGACTCTGTTCAAATCGGTAGCACAGTCTATTTCCAGTAGCGCGGGATAGGGATTGTTTTCATTGAAAATCTCTATCACTTCAAATCCGACTGCACACTTGCACCTTCAATATCGACTGTTACCCCTTGCAATCTTCCCATGGGAAAAATCTTTTGTTGGTTCACCATTCGTAATTGAATAGGGGACCACTGTAACGCGGGTCTGCCCATGCGTTCCCATGTTTGCTTTGGTAGTACATTCACGTCCGAACCTAGATCCAGGATTACTTGATCCATTTCGCACTCACCTATTTGCGCAGTCAACCTCATTTCCCTTCCTGTGCGCAATGCATTCTTTCCAAGTTTCCATACCACGCGCGGCCCTCATGACTCCGTGCACCTAGTGATAAGTTCATGTAGTCCTTTGACTACCTTGTTGTCGCGCAGCAGTTTCATGCATGTCTCCAGAAAGGTAGTGAGCATTGAAGGATCCATCCTTGGTTCTAGTTGATCCTTACTACCTGAAGTGGAGGCCTCCATGAAGCTCTTCTTAGCTTCCATGAATGTCTCCTTCGCGCGTTCTAAATCAAATTCGGGTTCCTTTGTAGGAGCCTTGCGAACCCATGCACTTTCTTCTGGTTGCTTCCCTTTATCATCTCCCGTGGTCATACCGCTCCTGAGCATCATGTTTACATTTGGGTCTTCTTCGCGCGGCTCAAACCTCATCATTTGTAAATTCTGGGTCGGAGGGGTCTGGAGTACCCCCTTTTCGTGCATCCTCGCTATCAGCGAAGGGCAGTATTCTGCCTCATGATCAAATTGAGTACAGTAGCAACATGATATTCTTGTCGGGTTTGTACAATTGCGATCATAATGCCTTGGCCCTCTATAATTGTAACAAATTATTTGTCCGTGACCCCTTCCTGGTCCCATTCCGCCTCGACCCCAACCGCGCCCCAGAAACCTAGCTCGCGCCATCCCTGCATTTTGGTCAAGGGCTCGCGTTTCGGTCTGCACCCTATAGGTAGGAATCTGGTCCATCATTAGTTCATAGCTTCGGCAGGTGCGTTCGTCATGGCCTATCGGCCTATAGAAATTACAAAACAATTGTTCGAATGTCTGCGTATACTTCTGCAACAGATGACAATTGTTTGTAGTGTGTTTTCCTCCTATCTAGTAGATCGCGCACCATAATGCAGATGTCGCGCTCAGCCATGCTTGTGCCTCCAATCTTAGCGGCATCGGCCCTCCTCCTACCAAGTAGTTTGTGAATACTGGATAGTGGTCCTTGTCGTGCCCTTGGCCTTTGCATTTTATGCACCATACTTCCTCATGCACCTTCAGCTGAGGTGTCCTGTCCTGTTTCAAACTTTGCATTTCTAGACACAGATTCTGCAGTTGCGCATGGATCTGTTGGACTCCCAACCCAAGGTTTTGTATAGGGGTCTCATGTAATCTCATTTCCATCTCCAATGCTTCAGACTGGGTGGAAATTTTTTGCTATGACAGCGCCATCCTTAAGTGTGGCGTAAGTGAGGCCACAAACCATGCGCGACACTGTGCATCTGTTAACGTCATATTGGCTTCGCGAATCGTACTCTTCAACCTTTGGTCCAAATCCTAGGGGGTCTCACCCAAGAGCATCGCGATCTCCTTAAACCTAATGATTGATTGGGTTTTTTATTTTGGCCTTCTAAATTCCCTGTTCAGCGTGGCTTGGATCTTTGCAATTCTTGCGTTTGGGTGGTCATTAGAATGCTTGATATACCACGTTAATGCCCGATCTTGCAACACACTCAGCAGCGTAGCCTTTTTAATACTATCATCCACGACACCCTGTGCTTCCCATACTGCTCTTACCACGAACCAGAATTGGTCAGGGTCTTTGTTTCCCACTCCTCTGAATACCAGTAGTTTGATCGCACTCACCATACTGAACTGTGGTGGTGGTGGAGGTGGAGTGGGTGGAGATGGAGGTGATGGAGGTGAAACAGGTGGCGCTGTGGGTGGAGATGGTAAATGTGGAATACGCTTCCTTATTAGACTAACCGCGCTTCTCGGAGAAACTTTCACGAGCTCTTCCTCGCTCTCCCGCAAGGGTGAAATTAAGGGACTGTTTTCCAACTCTTCACTACATCCGTTTCTGTAGATCTTCCCGCTTCGCGTAGTTCAAAACATTAATTTATTCGCATAACATGCTTTTCACACAATAACATCTTAATCCAAGTGTTTAAAGATTTAATATACTTACCTCGCGGTCCCTTGAGAAAACATCGTTCCGCCTCACTGTAGCTGATGGTCGTGTTGACCACGAGCTCAGTGATAAATCCTCCTACTATTCGGTCGAGCCAATGGTCCATAACTCGCGCTATCTTATCTTCTGATTCTTCTAGTTTGCACACTAATTCCGGAGTCCACACTAATGGTTTGTCAAGCCTACACCTGCCTTGGCTGTCTACTAACTTCGCGATCCACTCATACAGCTCAGAAGGAAAGGATGCAAAGAAAGTTTCGTGGATTTCTGTATATAAGTAGCGATCCAACCATTGTTCCTTAGGTACTCGTGGACTTCTATTCTCCTATGCTGGAACTCGTGAATCTTCTTGTCCAACCATTCTTCAATTTATTTCTTTGTTGGATTCCAGTGGCATGACATCAGACATCCTTTATGCATATCCCAGTCTCGGCAGCGGAACCATTTGTTGGCTTGTATGGGCCTGACCCAGGTTCAGAGGTGATTTAGCCAAGAAAATCTCGATACTACTGGCCTTTTCGACAACAGTCTATGGAGCGCGGACTGAGGTCTCACCTGAAGTAGTATGGGAGGGTGCTAGAACCAGGTTTCCGCACCTTGGGGATATCTGATGGCCTTTGGGAGGTCCGCGGTCTGACCCGTTACTACGCGCACTTGCTATCACTTCACAACTTCTGGTGCTGCTTCTGCGCAGCCTTATTTGGGGCGCAACCCATACAATACCCAAGTTCCTTGCTATTTAATATGTGATTACCCTATTACTTATCTTGTGTGTGTAATATTAATGACTATTACAACATATTCAGCAATCATATCAGTGCGCGCGATAAATAAAGCAATATAAATATAAAGAAGACAATGTACAACAAATACATAGAAATAAGAATCAACTTCTCTTTATTAATCTTTAATCCTGCTTACAGACTCGACACCACCCTGTGCACTCAGCTGCAGGGGTCTGCGCACTCAGCTGCGAACTCTACTAGGCCTCTGCGCACTTAGCTACAGAGCCTCTTCTTACTAGTACAACCCAATACACTTAGAATCCTACTCTAAGCTCAAGCCATTCCTTCACTAGCAACTATCTTTACAACTTAGAGCCTCGCTCTATTTATACAATCCCATGGTCCGCGGACCATGGGTAGGTCGACATAACTTTACATTACATTACATTACTTTAGGGCAAACAGCCCTATGACTTAACCTCTACTTCGTGCTCCGCGCCCACAATTCGTGGAGTCTTACAAAACCTTTGACCAAAACTTGGGTTTTGAGCCCCAAATCATGCTGTGGGGGGATTCCATGCCCAACAAATGGCAATTGTCTGTCACATGTTTTCCAGCTACTTGACAGATAGCACACCATAGTGCGGGCCCTGCACTTGGCCCTACTTGAGCCTCCGGCCTCAGAGGCATTGGTCCTCCTGCTACAACATAATTCATGAAGACTGGGCAGTGATCTTTGTCATGCCCCTGGCTTTTTCGTTTCATGCACCAAACTTCTTCGCACACCTCTAGCCAAACTATTCTATCGTTGTTCAGACTCTGCATTTCTAGGAAAAGGTTCTACAACTGCGCATGAATCTGCTGAACCCCCAAATTAACATCTTGCATCGATGTCTCATGCAATCTCGTCACAATTTATAGAGCTTCTGCCTGGGTCCCAATCTTTTGCTGTTATAGTGCAACCCTTGGATGAGGCAGGAGTGAAGCCACAAACCATTTGTAGTGCCACCCATTTGTTAGATTCATGTTAGCTTCACGGATTGTACACTTCAATCTATGATCCAGATCCCAGGGTGTCTCGCTAGGCTTCATCATGATCTCTTTGAATCCCACAATTTATTGCACTTCAGACTTAGGTCTACTAAATTCCTTATTCATCGTTGTTTGAATATCTACCAATGCAGACGTCGGGTTATCAGTGCAGTACTTAATGCACCACGTTAGCGGGCATTCCTGCAAAGCACTAATCAACGTTGCTTTCTTCATTTGATCATCTGTGATACCCTGAGCTTCCCATACAGCCTTCGCGATGAACCAAAACTAGTTCGGATCCTCATTTCCCAAGTCCTTGAACACAGGTAGCTTTACTGAGTTCACCATACTAAATGGTGGCAGAGGTGGCGGTGGTGTAGGCGAAGGTGTATGTGGCAAAGGTGAAGATGGAGGTGGTGTGGGTGGATGGGGTATTCGCATGAACCCTTGCTTTATCAACTGAACAACGCTCAGTGGATAAGCCTGTGTTTCTTCCTTGTCGTCACTCAGAGGAGGTTCAATCAGCGGGCTATATTCAGGGCCTATTTTCCCTCTATTCCTAAAGGTCTTTCCACTTCACATAGCCCCAAACATCAAGGTCAATGCATAACCTGCTTTTCACATAAGAGGATCTTAATCCAGGTATTTAAAGACCTTAAATACTTACCTCGCGGCCCCTTGAAGAAGCAGTGCTCTGCTTCACTAACTGACCGAGGTATCAACTGCGAACTCTGTCATAAATACTCTTATGCTATGATCGAGCCAATGATCGACAACGCGCGTGATCTTATCTTCAGAGGCTTCTAATATCCGCACTAACTCCGGGGTCTAGACTATTGGACCATCAAGTCTCCTTGGTCATCTGCCAATTTCGCGATCCACTTGTACAATTCGAATGGGAAGGAACAAAATAAGATCTCGTGTATCTCTATGTACAAATATCTGTCCAAGCACTGATCTTTCATCAATCAAGAATTCTTGTTCTCTTGTGCCGCGAATTCGTGGATATTTCTATCCAGCCAGTCTTCGATCTCCTTGTTAGTTGGATTCCAATGATGTGACATCACACATCTCTTTATGTAGAACTTGGTCTTGACAACGGAACCATTTGTTGGATTGATGGGCCCTGACTTAGGTTGATCATTAATTAGCCAAGAAAATCCCTACACTACTGGTCTTTCGGCATCAATCTGCAGAGCACAGACTGAAGTCTCACTCGAAGCAGTATGGGGGGATGTAGGAACCAAGTTTCTGCACCCTGAGATGGCAGTGATGTTATTTTTTTCCCCTACCCTTCCTTCGCGCAGATTGATAAGCCTTTTAGGGCTTATCGATATACTTCCCTTAGTCGTCCTTTAGACCACTGCGAAGTTCTATGACTATCTTTCGCGTACTCTAAATAGGCGATTTAGATGCTTACGCGCCTCTATAATTACTCTTACTACTATATTTACTTAGGTTAGCTTAAGTAGTGGATAACTTCAACATGCATAACGATTATCTTCACATAAACAGATATTCTTACTTGCATTCATATAACAACATAAAACACATAGATTCGTGCATCAATACAACATTAAATCATAAACCCAGTATTCAAAATAACATAATCACATGCATTCATAACAAAATTAAAATAGTTCATACACAGGTAATTCCAGAATAATTCTCTTTATTGATGTTCAAATCTCCTTTACAGACTCTAACTACCCTGCACACACAGCTGCAGGGGTCCATGCACTCAGCTGTAGACTTCTACCCTAGGCCTCTATGCACACAGCTGTAGAGCCTCTTTCCTACGCTAAGACTCTTCGCTCTTAGCTCTCATAGACCCATTACATCAATGACTCTTCAAAACATATCTCTCCATTGAACTACTAAAAGACTCTTCTAAGACTTCTTTTTATACAATCCCATGGTTCACGGACCATGGGTAGATCTCCTAAAGCCAACATGACTTACATTAAACAAAGGGCAGAAATCCTTTATGACTCTTTAAATCTTTGTGTTCTGCGACCACAAAATGCAGAGACTTTACACTTATACAAAACTTGGGCTTTCTGCCCCAAAACTTGGGCTTTTAACCCCAAAATTGACCCTAGGGGACCTATTCCCAACATTAAGACAGGCTCTAAGATAGATTTCCCACTACTAGAGGAAACACAGGGTACCATTGTGCTCTCTGGATTCTCCGTTATCCTCTTCTACTAAAGAGACTCCATTTACAACACCTCATACACCAGAGACATTGACAAAATAGAGGCAGGTGGATATTTTCCAAAGATATAAAGATACTAAACAGAGGAATGAAGCCCTTCATGACAACATCTCTCCTCAATTTAGGAAGTAGTCTTCCTCAATCCAGCACTGGATCATTTCAGCCTATGACACAAAGAAGGGGAGAATTCATATGGCATTCTTACAGGAAAAAGTTCCACAACCAAAATCAGTTATTGACTTCAAGCAAACTACCTTTGAGTTTGAGGCAAAGGATGTTCATCCTTTGGATCAGATGGACATGCACATGAAAATAGGAGAAATGGTCTACTCAACCTTCACACAAATTTCCCTCACTGCTTCCAAACTACAATTGTCTTTGAATAATGTCCAATCTCAACTTAAACTAGATAAAGTTTCATCTCCTGCTAAAGACAACATAATTAAATATTTGGAGGAAATGGTGATCAAAGAAGGTTTTTATCCTGGTAATTCAAAGACCATGGAAGAAATTATTAAGAAGAAGAATGATGACATAGCATCTCTAAAGAGTCTATTAAAATTTCTTGCGATTGAAGATCCCTGGGAAAAGGAGATAGGAGAGATAGAGTTACAGAAAGAAAATATGTTGAAGCTACTAGTGGAGCAGAGTGCATAGATCAAGGATATGGAAGCAGAGATGGATAAGTTTATCAAAGAGAAGGAGAAAAGTTCTCAACTAGCGGTGGTTCCTCTTGATGCAGTGTCTCTTACATCCCTACTTCAAACATGTATCCCTACAACAACTACAACAGTAGGAGCGTCCTCTTCTACAGTACTTCCCTCATGAAATGAAGATGATTCAATTAAGTTGGCCCAATCCCTGGAAAACATGTCTATACAGGGAGAAGAAATAAAGAAATTAAGACAGGATGTGAAGACCCTAGAGGAGTAGAGCAATAGATATGAGAGTTCTCTCGTGACAGAGATGTAGAAATCCTAGACATTGTCCCAGAGATTGCAACAGATGGAAAAAGACTCTTCCATGGGTAATACCTTGGCCTAGATCAAAGAAAATATTTGAAAATGGATCAATGAAGATATGATAGATATTTGGGCTTCAATAAAAATCATATTTGAGCAACAAGAACTGGTCAACAGGTCTAATGAAGCCATTGAAGAAGTCAAAAAATACTTGGGTCACAAACCCAGTGAAGCTACTCAGCTCATTAAGTTCCTCAACTCTAAAAATAAACAGGAATTAGAAGAGATGGAGATTGAAGATAGAATAAAAACTATATTGGAGGTCAAAAAGGTGTTGACTAAGAGAAATTTAATGAGGCATATTGAAGAAAAGTGTCAGATTCTGGACATTGGCGTACAAAGATTGTTCAACAATTTGGAGGCCCTCTATAAAGAGGGAATTCATAATTTATTAGTAATAAATGATAAGCTCAGTACATGGTCCGATTACAGTAATAAATTGATGACCAAGGCTAAATTCAATTCTAAAGTTACAGGTGGAAGAAATAGCATGACAGGAAAAGCATTCTTGGAAGCATTGACATATGATATGGATATCCAGTACGAGATTAAGCATATCTTTATCTCTAAACCAACATTTTCTAAATACACTGAAGTGGACAGGGTTTATAGAAAGTTATTGAAGAGAACTGTCCCTAGTGAGCATCGCTGGGATAAATTATGCGAATTACTGGAGTAAGAAGATGATTTGGTTGTAAAGCTCGACATCAACAACACATTAGAATTCGAAGGGCTAGACAATTAGAAATTCGACAAATTTAGTGCCAGCACTTCAGACAGTTCAAATTCTCCTAAATTTTTGTAATAAGTTAGATAGATTCAATTTAGTAATTCCTAAATACATCCTAGTCGGTTTTGATAGGATTTTTTGTAAATATCTTATAAATACTTCTCTTTTAGAAGTATCAAGTGTTGATTTCTGCGTGGATTTTTGCATTCCAGAAATCTATTGTACTATTTTCATTTGATGGGTTGATTAGTAATAAAAAAGACATTCTTCACAGGATTCATGCATTGGATGATTTGGTGATGTGCTTTTTTCACTGTTAATGTTTTATTACTTTGTTTCCATACTTATGTTTTCTTAATCTAAATTATTTTACAGAAAATTGATGAACAAAATTTGTTGAAAAATACACTCTACTTCTGGCTGTAGATAATTTCAATGTTTTCTTCTGATATCATGTTAAGGAATTCTTAATTTCTCTTTAACTTCTATTGAACTTATATCTTTTCTTCCACCCCATTTTATTTAAATATAAAGGATCCAACTAGTTTAGCTATCTTGCCTTGTGAAACTCCTTTCCAAAAGCTGAAACAGACCTCTGTTGAACTGTAGATGCCATAGCCCAATGGAAGGTTCATGCACTTAATCAACCAAATAATTTAAAATCAAATTTGAACCTTCATAACTAGCCTAATATCTAAATAAAACAAAGTTAAATCTGATAGAGAGAGCCCTCTCTAAAGCTGGTAGGGCAAGATCCCAGCTTCCAAAGTGGTTTTTGGTTACCTTTGTGATTTTCTTCTGCAACCTCTGAAAATTACAGAGTGCTAACAATACATAGGGGTCCAACATTAATACTCAGCCCAATATTTTAGGGTGCTAACTAAGGAGGATCGACCATACCCTTAGCCGTACTACCCGAATACCCTATTGTAAACATGAGTAATCTCCTTCAGTGTTCTTCTCAGTGTATTGTAGCAACAAGACGACCAAAAACTGATCTAAGGTTAGGTTTCAGGTGCGCCTAGGGGGCTTTCGATATACCCAAGGGTACATGGAAGTGCAGTTAGTGCGCGGTTCTGTCTAATGTGCTACTACTAGAAGGGGTACCCATAGGGGTTACAAGGGATTTCAACAAGCGTGACCACCACTTGTAGTTCTTGTGTGCATGCCTCCCCAAATCTGCAGGTTTATGTGCTCAACGATAGATCTTGTGGTTTAAAGATGTCATAACATGTCTCTAGCCTAAAAGAAGTTTTGCGAAAATTGGAGGTACAACCAGTGCTAGAAAGTGCTCTGATACCACTTTTTATTCTCTTGACCTATGAGAAATTCCAGAATACTAGAAATGCAAAGAAATATAGCCTAGAACATAGAATAAAATTAGAAAAACTGCAAGTATTTTATTATTCAGAAATAGATTCAATGTTCACTTGCCTCTTCAAGGGGGCAACCTCCAGAAAAGCAGAGCTCAATTACAATAAGACTCGATGATATTTCCTTTACTAACTAAGACTATTTATAGCTAAATGACATCCAAAACCCTAACTACTAGTAGTCCCTTGCATAACTCGGGTTAACCACTTTATTTATTAACTATGGCCCATTTACAACTAATTCATGTGGTTCCTTTTCTCTAATGCGGGTCAACCACTTACAATTCTAAATGTGGGCTTTATTTAATATCTAAATAAATATTACTATGACTCGGCCCATTGGGCTTATTACATAAATAAAGGGGTTAGGGTTGGACCCTAACATTACTAGATTCGATCATTAACTGGGTTAAAATTTAGCAGAAAATTAAGCTCTGAATTTGTAACCAAAACTAATTTTCTAAGAATAATTTTTTACATTTTCTTTGGCCCAAAGAATTTGCTGATTGCAGATCCATTTGATGATGTTCTCTTTGACCAATAAGATATTTACAAGGCTCAATGGAAAGCACATATTTCTTTTTATTTATTTATTTATTGAAAATTTAATGGGAGATGTTTGTTTTCTAGATTTGATAATTTTTATTTTGATTTGCATTTTAATTTAATTTTGATTGGTTTTTGGCAGGAGAACATTTGAGGAGATGCGGAAGAGAAAATTTGAATCAATGGAATTTCTCCAACAAGAGAAGAAAAATAATTTTTACCAATGAAAATTAAGGGAGAGGGGGGGGGGGGGGCGCTCCTCTCTTCTGCAATTTTGTAATTCTTAAAGCATTATTGTAATAGGAGTTCCATGTTGTAGGTATAGAGGATCAATATGATATCTGGGAATTATTGGGATTTGTCTCTTTTCATTATGAATTGTGTATGAGAGGCAGAACTTGCACTATTGTAGCACTTTCTTTTAGTAGCAGAGTTTATGCTTTGGAGGAGATTTTAGGAGATCAGATTTAAATAACAGAGAAGGAGAACAGGTTCAAATAAATTTTTATTAGAAATACTATTATTTTTAATGTGAATTTCATTATTGATGGTAGATTTATGTTAATTGGATTTATATTGTGCATGTAACACCCTCCTCCCATGTCTACCCAAGTAACCAGTTAACTAGGGTAAACATGTGACTAGAGGCTACTATGATATGATTCAACCTCCTAGGTGACCTTAAGGAAATAGAATCAATGAAAACACATCATACAGACCTTCCACATCAGCTAGAGGACCCTTGAGAACCATCCCAACACTTCTGGTAACCAACCCCTGGGTCCCACTGATGTTTTAGACCTCTTAATCTCTGGACGCTCCCATGCTATGGGCCTGACAACGTCCAAGAGGCTATGTATGATCTCACGATAAGGCATGCCAATGTCTAGGGACTATTTTTCTCAGTGTTGTGCGACCATCCCTGAGATTTGAGCCTCTTTTTTCAGGCCCATAGCTCAATTCACTGCCCAGAATTGAATGATGCCTTCAGAACGGAAAGATAACAATGAAACAATGATGCAATGCAAATACTTAAACAAGCCCTTGACTGGACCCCTACCAGCCAAGACAACCATTTCGTCAAACATATCAAAATATGTAATCTACGGGTGTAAACAATAGATCTAAGCATAGGGGTCTCATACTCATATGAAAATCGCTAAGAAGCATTGATGCTTAAGCACATTAGTTGCAGTTTCATCCATTAGGTCATAGATACAATTATCATTCATTTACAAGTAAAAACATGATGAGAGCCATACACAACTGCTGTCATAAAACATATACATAACTAACATAATAGCAACAGAAATACCAAGGAAATCAAAACTATATGATCCACATAGAAACTAGTATAATGTTAGAAAATTATATATTACAAAGCAATGGAACACATAAAATATATTGAAAAAATATAAACACAGAAAACACATAAAAGAAGAGAGACAGATATACGTGGTTCACCCAATTTTGGCTACGTCCATGGGAAATAGCCAGTCCTTCCTTTTATATTATCCAACAAACTGAAGAGATACAACCTACAGTAGATCCGATGTAATTCCCTCTTCTCTCTCGCTCAATCTCCTCTCTCTTTCTCGCTCAGAATACAAATCTACATAGACGCAATACAATTCCCTCATATATAGCGAGGGGGTGCCTTCTAGGGCAAAAAAACTTAAATTAAACATAACTTCTACCGTCAGATCTCCGCCTAATGAACGACCTAGATTGACTACGAAATTACAACATTTTACAAGGCAATTTTACATCTATTTCTAGCTTCGGGGGCGCTGCCCCCAATCCCTCGCCAGGGGGGGTTCCCAAAGATTGCAACTGACCTCCCTGGATCCCCCTGGCAACACAAATATTATGAGCAGTGTTGCCACCACATTACGAACTGGGGTCCAATGCAGTGATACCTCTAAATAAAGAAGATAACCAGGCTCCACACCCAACACATAATACTCATAGGAATACAAGTAGAAATAACCTCATACTGATGATGCAAAATCCAAACCCGGGATAGGACTACCATGTTCCACCCGACCATAGAATGGTTAAGAAAAACCTCTCTTCATCCATTCACCCCCATGCCATATTCCAAGCATGAATGTGGGATCTCATAAAACACGTCAATCCAAAGCCATCCAAGGCTTCAAAAGGCCAACCACCTAAACCCATCAAACAGTGATTCCACCTCACATTCAGACATCACAAAACCATCATCAAATTGGTCTCTATCCAAACCTTCTAGGGCTCCAGAGCGTTCGTTCCAACCAAGGCTCCACGACTAGTAACTCAACCCATAGCTTATACTGGGCTCCAGATCGTTTGTCCAACCAAGGCTACGAGACTAGTAACTCAATCCACCTATGGCTCTAGAGCGTTTGTCCAACCAAGTCTCCAAGACTAGTAACTCAACCCAAGTTTTTACAGGGCTCTAGAGCATTTGTCCAACCAAGGTTCCAGGACTAGTAACTCAACCCAAGTTGTTACAGGGCTCTAGAGCATTTGTCCAACCAAAGCTCTAGGAACTAGTAACTCAACCTAAGCTAAGGAAACATGAGAACCAACCAAAACAAAAGAAAGGAAATAAATCCAGAATCACCATGGCTATCCAGGAAATGGCAAGGCCAGGAAAATGCATCGTCAATCCAAGAAATCCTCCATGCTAGTGGCAGATCATGACCAATAAACCACATTCATATGCGATGCATGCCAAAAATAGTGAGGGAAACATACATGCAACTCGATACCTGCAAGAAAAACATGTTATATATGTTGATATTGACATCCTCTTGGGCTTTCATGCTCTTCCTTTTCCTTCTTACTCCAAAACTCCAAGTATGCCACACCCTCCAAGAGTTCTCCAAGAAAACTCTAAGTGTCCAAGAGTGAGAGGGAGAGAATAATGAGAGAGCTCCAAAAATTGAACTGGCTAAAGGTTACCCATTGATCCTTAGAAGCCTCTTTATTAATAAGGCCTCTATTTTCTTCATTTTCCATTATTTTCCTTCATTACCCTCCTCACATGAAACTTGTGACCTTTCAGCCCCCTTTTCTCCTAATTTCCATTATTTTCATAAATAAATGTGCCAAAAATGCCATTTTTCCTTTCCAAAGCCTTATCCATTTCCTTTGCCAATTTCCTTAGCCATATTAACCGAAATGAACACCCACACTAGGATGTCTTGCTTAACATTTAGCTTGGAATAAGTGTCCCATCAACCGTGGTTATTATTCTGCGTTTATTAACATTTATTACATGGAATTTCACTAGGGATGTTACAGAACCCTCCGCCTTGGGGGAACACTGTCCTCGACGTTAAACAACACCTATAACCACAAGACTATTGCAATAAAAACATACTGCTGATGGATCTTTATAACTTAGCTCCTTGTAGTATTTACAATGATCAACCTGCTTAGAAGCAAACCAACATGAAAACATAACAAGTATAATAGCATAATGGCATGACACACATACTGCTTATTTGAGATTTATAACATAGCTCATGGTGGTATTTACATCCATATACATGTGTACATATACCAAACATCACCAAAACATATACCAAAACATATACCAAGACATATACCAAAAAACCATACCAAAACTTCTTTGCCTCAACCGAAACAATGAAGAATACATAGCCTGCATCTGATCCGCCATCTCCCATGTAGCTTCATCAGGCCCAAAGTGCTTCCATTGCACCTTAAGTTTCTCAATTTCTCAGTTCTTGAGCATGAGCACCTTTTTCTGCAATATACACTGAGGCTCTGGCTGGAATTCTCCATCTAGTTCCACCTGCAATACAAACCAGTGAATCACATGATCAACATCTTTAACATACTTCTTAAGTAATAAAACACGGAAAGCATCATGGACTTTCACTGTCGGAGGTAGTGCACGTCGATAGGCTACTAGCATGATCTAGGTCGTTGTTGGTGGTCACTCACCTAATCCACATGTACCCCCACCATTGTCTCTTTCAGTTTCCTTAATTGTGGCACAATTTACTATTTTTGGTAGTTTTTGGGGTCCTAAACCTCCGGAGCAGTTTTGAGGCCCTAAACGACGTTTTTTGAGAAAACCATGGCCAACATAGGTCATTGTTGATGTTGGCGACTCAAAAGTTGTATTTCTCGAATAGATATTTCTAACGAGGTATTGTGCGTGTCAAATGGAGATCATATGCCAAAATTTCGACCCCGGGAAGTTAATGTACCAATTTACCCAAAGAGGGCCCATAGTTTTGGTTATTCATCTCCTAGGGTTAGGGTTTTGGATGTTTAAGGTTTTCTATTGTTTCTAAATAATAATTAGGCCTTTGAGCCTCATTATAACAGATTTTAGAGGCATGTAGCCATCACATCCCTTCTCATAGATAAGGTACCATCGCCTGAGCTAGTATTATTTCCATTCAGTGTGTAAGCATATTTCAGTATTTGATATTAATGAAATTAAGTATTATTTATGTTGAATATCTGTAGTTATGGTTATATCTGTAATTTGTTGCGTTCCTATTTAAGTTCAGATCAGTGGTATCAGAGCGGTCTGCTCTTTCTCTTTTTTTCTTTGTATGTCCCCAATGAGGTCAGGTTATAAGGAGTTAGGGCTAGAACTGGTCGAACCTTTGCAAGACTAGCCTCGCAAATCCCAACGGCCTCCCATGGTGGAAGAGAAGAAAGATGAGGGGGTAGGAGATCCCTTTAAAATCTTGCTCGAAGAATCCCTCGAGCGACAGATGAATGCCATGAAGGACAACTTTGCCCAGATCCTTCAGCGACTACCTAAGGGCGACGCATCTCCTTCCAGCAGGTACTCTGGAAGTGCCACACCATTTAAGGTACAAGTTAACTTTTAAATCACCATATTTGAGGGTTAGATAGATGCAGGCATTGTAGATAAATGGTTAAATCCGCTAGAAGGATATTTTTTTGTTCATGATTTTTCCAGCCAGGAAAAGATTACTTTTTTACTTCTCAAAGCCGCCCCCCACGTCAAGGACTGGTGGGAAACCTATTATGCGAATAAGGACAAAAGTACACCCTCAATATTTTTGGTTGCACCCACTCGGAGTTCGTTCTGGGATGCCATCAAGGAATAGTACTACCCTATCATGAGCTATGAGGAAAAATACATAAAGTGGACCATGCTACGGCAGGGAAGGGACCAAGATGTCTCAAAGTTTACCAATATTTTTCATATCCTTCACACGAAGTTGGGTATCAAGGATTCTAAGAAACATTTGGTACTCAAATACAGTGGCTAACTACATAGGTACATCCAGGATGAGATGGAGTTCCTAGACATCTCCTCGCTTGGCATAGTGTACCGATATGTTGTCAAGGTTGAGCAGAAGTTTAAATAGAAAAAGGGATACTTTGGATCTGTGAATTCAAAGCAAGGGAAAGGTGCCCCCAAACCATAGGGCAAAGGGCAAAGACAAGGTGGGGCGACCCAGGATAACTCATGAAGCTGAAAGAAAAGAAAAACACCACGAATACAAAGAAGGACACGGGAAAATGGTGTGAGTTCCATAAGAGCTCCAATCACAACACAAGTGAGTGTTGGGCCAAGTAGTCACTGGTGGCTGAGTTGAAGGCTTCTGAGTCAGATGCATGTTCTGAATCTGAGTCAGAATCTAACAAGGGGAATGATAAAGACAAGTAGATCATTGACGTGGAGCCCAGTGCCACTGTGGCCACCACCAATATCCAAAAGATTGAGCCTGAAGATCTTGAGGAGGGGGAACTTTGATTCCACTCAGAGATGTGGGTGAAGGGTTCTTCTCTACAGTTCATTATCAACAGCGAGAGCCAAAAGAACACCATTTCAATAGATATCATGAAGAGTATGGGCCTACCGACTATAGCACATATGCATTTGTACACCATCAGGTGGCTTTACCAAGGATGAGATATCCACATCAGCTAGTAGTGTCGCCTTCCCTACAACATCAAGCCGTTCATGGATGAGGTACTATGTGACATTGCTCCTCTTGAAGTTTGTGATGTATTATTAAGGAAACCATACTTGTGGAAGAGACATGTTGTTTATGAATCTAGACCCCACTCTATTATTATTTCTTTGGGTGGTAAGTTATACAAGATACCGAAGGTAGCCTCGCCTACCGCCATCTCTTTGATCTCTTCTAATCAATGCAGTAAGATCATATCCCAAGTTGGGAATTTTTTTTCTTTCTAGTTCACTCTCAAAGTAAGGGGAAGATTGTAGCCACATCCATGGCCCCTGGGTAAGGTTCCTCCATGCAGCAGAAGCAAGTGGATACGGTCGTGGAAGAATATAAGGACATATTCTCCTCATCCACAGGGGTACCATTGCACTGTCAGGTCAACCATTTGATCGATATGACTCCATGAGCACCTCTACCAAACAGGCCGATATATTGCCGCTCCATTTTGGAAAATGAAGCGATCGAGTGGCAAATCCAGGAGTTGCTACAAAAATGGCACATATGACCAAGTTCCTCACCTTGTGGGAGTGCCATTGTACTTGTACAGAAGAAGGATGGGACCTAGAGGCTCTGCATTGATTATCAGGCACTAAACAAAATCACTTTCAGGAACAGGTATCCAATCCCATGGATTGATGACCTTCTGGACCAACTCAAGGGGCCAAGTAGTTCAACAAGATTGATATGAATTCTGGCTAACACCCAGTTCCAATAGAGCCCACAAATGTATGGAAGACTACCTTCAAATCAAAGGAAGGCATTTTTGAATGACTGGTAATGCCCTTTGGGTTGACAAATGCCCCTGTTACTTTTACGAGTCTAATAGATGACATATTGTGGCCCTTCACAAACTCATTTGTGGTTGTTTATCTCAACGATATCCTCATCTTCAGCAAGAGTTGGGAAGATGGGAAGAACACTTGCAACACATTCTGCGGGTCCTTCAAACCATTCGGTAGCACAACCTGTGTGGCAACTTGGAGAAATGCACCTTTGGCATGAGCCAGGTCTAATATTTGGGTCACATCATAGAAGAGCATGGTGTGCATGTGGGTCTGAATAAGATCTAAGTCATCCAGGACTGGCCAACCCCACCACTATAATAGAGCTTCACATCATTTTGGGCCTTGCAAATGTTTGTCAGAGGTTTGTGTTGGGATTCTCCCATATCACTTGGCCTTTGAGTCAGATTACTAAGGGTCAGTCGAAAGAATTTTTTTTGGTCGGAGTCCCAATAGAAGGAGTTCATTCAGTTGAAGCACTGACTCTGCTCTACACTAGTACTCACATTGCCAGACTTGCAGTAGCCAAATGAAATTGAGACATACACCTCATACTATGCTAATTGTGCATTCCTCACCCAACACGGGCATCTAGTTGCCTATCATAGTGAGCCACTTTCCGATACAATTAAGAAGTTCCCCAATTATGATAAAGAGATGTATTCCATCATGTAGGCTTGACAATAATGGAAAAATTACATGTTGGGGAAGGAAACGATTATCCACACCAATCACCAACCTCTTCAATTTGATGAGCCTCATCATTCGGTAATTATATGGGCCTTAATTCACCTCCTAGCTTAGTCAAGCCAACTTTTCTCATAACTTATTACATGTTTTTGATTATATTTTGTTTATGAGGTGAGTTAGAGCTGGATATTATGCTTTGTGGTCTAATATGCATTGAATGCAGGATTAAAGGAGAAAATCGAGGAATTTTGGCAAAGACTAAGGTCAAAACTCGAATGGGACAAGGGAGAGGGATTGTAGGAAGTAAATGCTCCTCATTTACAACTCCTCCATTCAAATATTCCTCCATTCATCACATCAGCTTGGAGTGCAAACAACGAAATCATGAGGACTAGAAGGCAATCAAACAAGTGAGAGACAAAGCACTAGTTTATCTCGAGTTTGGGAGCCGAGCCTCCCTAATTTTAAGGAATTCGTTGGGGAATTCAGATGTATAAGTAGAGAGGCCTAGGACCTCAGTAGGGTTCATATTTTTGATTGTAAAACTCTAATTTATTTTCGAGTTGCAAAACTTGTGACAGTTCTATTGGTGTAATTTATTGTTTTGGTAATAAGAATGAGTTTTGTTTTGAGCCAGCACTGAGTTAACTCAGAGGGATGAAGCTCTTGGGTTAGTGCCCAACCCTAGTAGCCAAGGCTCCTCTTTATTGTACATGTATGTTTAGTGTAGATTCATAGCTTCATTGTTAATTTGCTTTTTAGATGCATCTCCATTACAAATAGTGTAGATTAGATTGGTTGTTGGATAGTTTACTTCCATTTGTGCCTTATTTCAAGTAGCAGGTTAGCAAGGAGAAAAAGGATCACAACAAGGTTGATAGAAGGTGTCTCAGCCTCACTTCCTCCCTCTAGGACCATCACTTGAGGAAGGGACCCTTAAGTAGGCCCAAAAACACAGATTTCTAGTTCTTTTATGAGCTTTGGAGTTTGTTGTCTTTAATTTAGTATTTGCTTAATTTTACAAGGTATATTTCATTTTCATATTTTTCATCTCCATTTCTGCAGTAGATATCACTCATGCTTTCATTCATTTCAACAACTTTCTTCATGCATAATATAGGCAGTTGATTCATTAATTATGCTTTTCTAGTTTATGAAAATGTATCTTGTTGCATAGCTTTTTGGAAGACACACATGTTTTATGCAGAGTAGGTGCTTCAGGAGGAGACTAAGACTTCATAGCTAGCAGCCACCTTCCACTTCATCCACCTTAGCCATCCCTTGTTTTCACCATCACCTTCACTAGTTTTTCATCATTTTTCATAGAAATTCTCCCAAGCACATTGAGCGAATCTAGCCATCTATTATCTTGGATATTGACTCCTGAGTGATCCTAGACCTTATCCCACTCCATTCCACCCATCACAAACCTTTCCTAAGCCTCCCATCACCTCCAACACCTCACATATAGCTCTCGACTGTATACTGTAGGTTTCCTGTAATTCATACAGGATCATCTTGTAGGTTTCTAGTACATCCTGTAGATTTTCCCGAAATGGCCTGTTTTGAGGCTGAATTGATGGAAAACCTCTAGGAAGTCACCAAAAGCCTCCTAGGGGTCCTCCACACCATCCAACCATTTCATAACCCTTCTAGCCATCCTCAAACATCCTTAATCCACCTGCCACATCCACAAGAACAATTAGTTTGCATACTTGATTTTGCATAAAAAGACCAAAAAAGAAAAAACATATTTAGTTTAGTCTCTTTACTTGCACATTAGTATTGTTTGATGCTTCTTACTTCTGCAACTTAGATAGTAGCATTTGTTTCATGTTGATTTAGCATTTCTTCCTAGCATAGCTTCTTAAATGGTTAATTAGGGAATGGTGTGATTTAGCATTATATGTTGACCTTCTCCGTTAATGCAATAGAGCAACTCTCTTAGAGTAGATTTACCTTTCTTCCATCAAAGAATCAAGCTTCTTCTAACTCCATAGAAGTCTGGCTTAGAACCCCAGTGGTCTCTCGCCAGCTGAACAGTGACAACAGGCAGAACCATCACTTTTACTTGTGCATACAACACTATCACCTCCAAGTTTGTACGAACCTCAGGTTGATAAGTAAAGTTGGTAGCCCAGGAGCTGCAACATCCTTGCTGCAATATTGGTGCTCATCACTTTTTGGCGTCGTTGCTAGGGAGGTGTTTGAGTAGAATGTGATTACTACTTTCTTTTCTTCTATTTCTTATCTTCAATATTTTTCCATTAGTTTATTTCTGCAAAAGTATTCTAGTTGTTTCCTTTCTTTTATTTTGCATTGTCTGCTTTCCTTTCCATTCTGCAAGTAAGATTTCAATTAAGCAAGTAGCCTTTTCATTCTATCAGTAATTTTCATTCAATCAGTAATTTCAATTCTGCAAGTACTTTCCAAGTTTAAAAAAAAATAAAAAAATATAGAACCAAACCAAAAATATTTCCTTTCATGCCTCGTAGGGATAGGGACAACTTACGAAATTTTTTCCAAATACCCCCACTGCATCCAACAGCCAACCTTCCCTCTTATTCAGTGATTGTGAACTGGAGGAACCCTTAGGTGAGCAACCTAACATATTTGAAGAACCTACAGGGGAAGAAGAAGAAGAAGAACCCATTCCTACTGAGCCAATGGCTGAAAACAGAAATGACAGAGGGAATAGAGAGAGAGTTGAGGGTGCCTTCCCCATTAGGGAAATCAATCGGGAAACTAAGATGAAAAATATAAGCCCCTTTGTCCTACCCCATTTCCATGGCCTGACCACAGAGGACCCCGACACTTTCCTATTTGAGAAACTATTTCCATCTACCCTCAAGGATGCAGCATTACGCTGGTTCATGGGTTTACCTGGAGATAACATCACAACTTGGGCTCAGATCTAGCAGGCCTTTAACAACAAATATTGGGACTACTGTCGGTCAAAGGATACTAAAGAAGAAATTTTCAGGATGACCATAAGCAATGATGAATCCGTAGAGGATTACAAAGAAATATTCAATCTTAGTTACAAAAGGGACAGGTGCACACTTGACCTTGAGTCAATAAAGCTGGTCTTGCTTAGGGGAGTAAGAGAGGATCTTATGGATACCTTACATTTGATAGTAGGAGGAGATATCTACCAATTACCCTATGAGGATATCAAGACTATCTTTAGAAACCATTCTAGGGCAGCTAGGAAAAAGGGTAGGAGTAGTCAACCTATGGTCAGTACATTTTCTTCCAACTCATCCATCAATGGTAAAATTGGAAACATGCTAGAAGATTTCAAAAGTGAGATGCTGCAAACCCTTTGTTGGGCACCAAATCGGCCTATATTTTTCCTGCATTTCCATTCCTCTTCTCATCCTTTTTGTATTCATTCACATATACTTACTATGCTAAAACTGTGAGGTAATTCCCCTTTCTTCGTCTCTTGGAATATTTAATTAATGAAGTAGAGTCATGAGGGCTTTGCATATGTGAACCACTAAAACACGTTATGATTGCAGATTCTGGAGCACAGACATTGACCTCATGAAATATCGCAGCAATTCTGCGATTCGCAGCAGTTGATCGACCACAACGAAACAACATAACCAATTTGCAGCTGTTCTCAACCCATTTTGGATCATTTCTGTTCTTGCTCTCTCAGCGTTGGTGCTGTGTTGAACTGATGTATATCTTTGGGTATATAGTTGCCAGGTTTTAGGGGGAGATGTTATTTCCCTTTTGTATTGTATAAAAGATGGGTCATTCCTATCTGAGGGGTTAGCCAAACCCTGATTTATATTGTAACAACATTTCTCAGATTAATAAAGTACAACCCTTTTTGTTGTTCTATCTTTCACTGTGAGTAACGCAGCCCTGATCAGAGAGTTGGGCCCGCTCTTCTGATCAGGTGCTACGTATTTTCCTGTTATGTGTGTTGTTCATTGCTACGTGTATTTCTTGATTGCGGTTACATATTTCTTTAGATTACTGTGAATGTTTTTTTAAAGTTCTGCACTTTAGTTTTTATCCTTGTTATAGCAATGATTTTATTTTGTAATCACGAACCCTTGGTTGATGAAAAATTGTAACCTTTCCCCTGCATATACCTTGTGTGTTACCTTGAAAAGAATATGCACCCAGATTGATAAGTTAATATAGGAAAGGGGGTGAATAATTTGTTATACCTGGACACAAAAATTTTGGCGCCGTTGCTGGGGAGGCTAACAAGGTGCAAGACACGATCTGTATTGACCAGAGGGTCAATTTCTCATCCTGGGGAGAGAATGATCTTTCTCACTCTGATCCAGGTCCTGAGCATAGGTATTTCTTTTTGTTTTGTGCTTTTACTGTTTTCCTATTTTTATTAGTGTCTATCTCTTGTCCTGGGGAGGGAGGGGTCCTTTGGCGCCCTACTTCAGGTCTTGAAGTGTTAGGTTTTCTTGCATGTGCGTTATTATCTTGTTTGGCTTTTTGTCCTGGGGAGGGAGGAGTCCTTTGATGGCCTGCTCCTGGCTCTGAACCCTAGGTTCCTATTTTCTTTGTCGTTAGCTATTTTCCTTTCAACGTGATCTATCGTCATGGGGAGGGAACGGTTTTTTGATGCCCTACTCTAGGTCTTGGGCACTAAGATTTGGTATCAACATCTTTTTTCATATCAATTTGCATGAACAGAGAGACAAATAAGAGGGGCAAAGGGAGAGCCCCAAAGAAGGGAGGACATGATTTGGGAAGGAATACTTATATCCAACAAATCATTGCAAAAACTGAATCAGAGTCATCTTCCCGTGCATCCGTAAGACCAAGTGCACGAACAAGATCTGAGGGACAATCTGTAGATCAACCAGTGTTGTTTACAGCACCCCCTGCTGATTCGATACAATAGATCCTTCCAGCAGCTAAAGAGACAAGCAGCAGTAAACTTGATAAAGGGGTACCATTGCTCGTAACAGAAGAAGAAGAATTTGCAAGTAAAACATCCGAGGAAACAGTCCATCCCAGTAGGGAAGAAGAAGTTGCAGAAAGGAGGTCTAAAGGGTCAAGCCACTATGACATGAAGGAAGAATTTGTAGGGACATTCCTATCACCAAGGGATAGAGGGAGCGTTGTTAAGGAAACTCAAATCCCTGTGATAAGAGCCCTTCCTGCGGAGCCTACTGAAATCCCCAATGAGTATTGGAGGATATTCATGCCACCTACAACTTCTACTATTGACTTCCCAATTGGGGATCTTGGGACTGGTGCACCAACAAAGCCCATTCCTTTAATAGCTTTACCTAGCTTCCATGGGCTACTTCAGAAGACCCCAACATGTTTTTGTTTGAATTTGACATTGTGTGTCGGGGATATGATTATATAACGGATCCTCAGAGATTGAAAATATTCCTTGCTACACTAAAAGGGAAAGCCCTACGGTGGTTTATGGGTCTTGGGGGAAGGCATATCACAACATGGGAGGAGATGAAAACTTCTTTCCTGGAGAAATACCAGGATTACTCTAAATCACAGGATATTAAGGAAGAACTTTTCAAGTTTACACACAAAGAGGACGAAAATATGGAAGACTGTGTGGAGCATTTTAAATACACATTGCAGATATCAGGTCACTCTGACCTGGATAAGGACATTTTGAAAATTATCCTTCTTCGGGTGTTTCGAGAGGACTCTTTGGAGTTTTTAAATATAGTTGGAAAGGGAGATATATCAAAGGAGAATTTTGACACCATATGCAAATTGTGCATCCAGTGCTCAAGCGGAGTTGCAAGGAATAAACAGGGGATTCGATCAACAAAAATATCTAGTGTAGGTGTCACAAAAGAAGAAATTGGAAATTTGCTGGACAGCCTGAGGACTGATATCCTGAGTACCTTGTCTGAACAGATAGACACGCTATAGGTAAAACAGAAATAGCTAGAATTGGAAAGAACTATGGCTATATTTTGCCCAATGTGTAGGAAGGAACACCCACAGAGGGAATGTCCATTAAAATCTGTAGAGGAGTGTGCAATCTATGAGTTGAATCATCAGACAAGTTCAATGCCCATCCTTGCTAGGACTAAAATCATTTTTGGAAGGGACAGGTGAAGAGATGGAGCAGCTGTACTTTATGGGACCTAAAAATCCATGGCAACCTCGGCTGTCAATGGGAAATCAAGGTATGTTTCTAGATCCATCTCAATATTTTAGTAATTTTAATATGGGTCCCTAGTCCATGCCTTATCTGCCCATGTGGCCCTAATACCAGTTTCCACCTTGGCAGCAATGGGCTCCTCAAGCTAGTTCGAGTTCCTTGTGGGCTCCAAATTGGCAGGGACCTTCTCCTCCTGGACAGTTTCCCTAGTTAATGCCACAACAACAACTCCAGTTACCCTCTAATGTGCCTCTTGGTAATCAGCCTGTTCGTCCCCAACTTCCCATCCAACCTAATCCGAATCCTAACAATAAAGGGGCTCAGCAAGCTGATACCCTCAACCTACCTTCGTACAACATCTCTACCGCAGAATTTTATGAGATGAATCTACTATTTGGGTGGACATTAGATGATCAACCCTCACTAGTTATCATTGAACAAATTGACAATGAGGAAAAGGAACCAGAAATGGTTGAAGAGGAATCAAACTGAGTCAACAAAAATCATACGCCTCCTCAACCGCTAGTTACTCAAAAGCACCAAGCTGAACCGCCCTATCCTAAAAGGTTGGCTTTGAGTAAACAAATCCCTCAAGCCGAGTTTGACTTATTAGGGGAGTTACAGAATTTATTTGTCAAGATTTTCCTCCCTGCAAGCTATGAGGGACGTAGCTATGTATGCAAAAACTCTTAGGGAATATTGTGCTAAGAAGCCTAAAAAGAAATCAAGAGACCCGCTCACTATTCATGTAATGGGAAGTTATCAAATTTTATGATGGGAAGGTCCATGCCTGTAAAGTATGGGAATCCCAGGAACCCAATTTTAACCGTGAAAATTAATGGGGTAGAAATTCTAAATGTACTGGTAGATTTTGGTGCTGCCATAAATGTCATCACTGCTGAAACTATGCATGCATTAGGTCTTCATAACTTGAAACACACAGCTACAGTGTTAGAGCTGGAAGATGGATCTACAGTAAAATCGGTAGGGAAGTTAGAAGATATCACAATTTTGGTTGATTCATGGCACTACCTTGTGGACTTCCTAGTACTGCAAATGCAATCCCCAGTTGGAGGCCATCCCCTGATTCTAGGAAGACAGTGGTTGGCAACTGCAGACGCTTATATTGGGTGTTGGTCTGGACATATGGTCATTTCAAATGGACAAAAACACTAAGAATTTAATGTTATATCCTCCTGTAGAACCTAACCCATCAGCAAAACCATCAGGTCACAAGAAATATTTACCAAGGAAAGGGTCTGAATCGAAAAATGAGGAATTAAGACCAGTTCTTACGATTGGACAGGCCCTCCAGCTAAAAATAGAGATGGAAGATGACACCATTACTACTTTTATTAGTGATCCCTGTTCTGTTTTAGATTTAAATCAGCAAATCTTGGAGTCCATCTTGAGCTGTGAGACACAGGAAAGTATTGGAACAACAGATGGATTTGATGAGCTACCTACAACTGTGCCCCATGACAGTATTTCCATGGAAATAGAACCAGGAAAAACCCTGAATATCAATCCAGATCTATCAGAGTCCTAGAAGAAACAAATCTTGGATGTTCTTCGGAAACACAAAGAAGCTTTCGCCTCGGACTACTCAAATATGAAGGGGATTCCTGCTAATCTATGTACCCATCATATATACATTAAGGAGGACTCTCGTCCTGTGAGGCAACCCTAGAGGAGAATGAACCCTGCTCTGAAAAACATTGTCAAGGAAGAGCTTCAAAAGCTACTGGATGTGGGGTTTATCTACCCCATTTCAGACAGCCAAGGGGTTTCCCCATTGGTAATGGATCCTAATAAAAATGGTAAATGGTGGATATGTGTGGATTACAGAGAATTAAATAAGGCAACGCAGAAAGACCATTTTCCGTTAGCATTCATTGACCAAGTCTTGGATACGTTGGCTGGGAAGAAGTTTTTCTCCTTCTTGGACAGATTTAGTGGGTACAACCAGATCCAGATAGCTCTCGAAGATCAGGATAAGACCACTTTCACATGCCCTTGGGGGACATTCGGATACCGGGTCCTCCCATTTGGTCTCTGTAATGCGCCTGCAACATTCTAGAGGGTAATTTTAGGGATTTTCTCTGATTTGATGGATGATAGTTTTGAGATTTACATGGACGATTTCACGGCATATGGGGATTCATTCGAGGAAGCATTCGGGAAGCTAGAAAAATTTCTTGAAAGATGAAACCAGGTACATGTCTCTTTAAGTACAGAAAAATGCCATATGATGATGAACGAAGAAATAGTCCTGGGACACTTGCTTTCGGCTGCAGGAATCCGAATGGACCCAGCTAAAATAAAGGTAATACAACATTTTCCAATGCCCAAAACACCCATAGAGGTATGTAGCTTTATCGGTTGTGCTGGTTATTACAGGCACTTTATAGAAAATTTTGCTAAAATAGCACATTCGCTTTTTCAATTACTCACAAAAGATGCAGATTTTGTGTGGACAGATGACTGTGATGCAACCTTTGTGAAGATCAAGGAATTGGTCTGTAGTGCTCTAATCCTTAGAGGGCTAGACTAGGCATTACCGTTCCATATTCATGCTGATGCTTCCCAGGTAGCAGTTGGGGTAGTTTTGGGGCAGCAAGTGGATAAGGTACCATATGCAGTTTACTATGTTAGTAAGAACTTGGCTCCTGCTGAGTTAAACTAAACAATGACTGAAAAAGAATTCCTTGCTGTCATCTATGCCATCAACAAGTTTCGGCACTATATTACTCGGTACCCCACCTTTGTACATACTGATCATGCAGCTATCAGGTATTTGATGAATAAACCCGTTACCCCTGGTCGTATTACAAGATGGCTTTTGCTACTTCAAGAATTTGACTTTATTATAGTAGATAAACCAGGAAAGGACAACGTGGTTGCTGATTTTCTATCTAGGTTAGAAAATAATGCCAAAGGTACACCTATTGAAGATAACTTTTTAGATGAATATCTCTTTGCAATTTCCGCTAACACTCCATGGTATGCAGATATTGCTAACTATCTTGCTACAAGGAAGGTACCTTGTCATTTGTCATATAGGGATCAACGGAAAATTATTCATCATAGTACCTGATATTCATGGATGGAAGGATACCTCTTTCATATAGGGGTTGATCAACAGATTCAGCGCTGTGTATCAGAGGATGATATCTATGAGATATTGAAGGCCGCCCATGATGGACCTTGTGGAGGACATTTTGTAGATAAAAGAACATGCCACAAGGTGCTGCAAATGGGATACTACTGGCCTTCTATCTTTTGCAATGCTAGAGATTATGTATGGAGATGTGATGGCTGTCAGCGGATGGGACAACCTAGGAAATTGGATGAAATGCCATTGGGCTCTTCAACCCACCTTCTCACCAGAAAGTTCACATCCTGGTCTGCACTGATTATGTGACTAAGTGGGTGGAAGCCAGAGCTATTGCAAAAGCAACAGAATAGGTGGTTGTAGATTTCCTTTTTGAAGAGATTTTTGCTCTATATGGTACCCCAAGAGAAATTGTTTTAGATGGAGGAGCACAGTTCACATCCCACATGATAGGGAAGCTTATGAAGAAATATGGAGTTAAACACAAAGTGACAACTCCTTACCATCCCCAAGTGAATGGACAGGTAGAAAGTACAAACAAGGTATTGGAAAATATCTTGACAAAAACTGTAGCAATTCATCACTGGGATTGGTCACAGAAACTTCCAGAAGCTCTTTGGGTGTATAGGACAACGTGGTGGAATACAACTGAGTTTTCACCATTTGAGCTAGTCTATGGGAAATCCCCCTTGTTTCCAGTAGAGTTCGAGATCAGTATGCTCAAAATGGATTTGGAAGTGGGGTTAGACTTATCAGAGGCCCAGAAACACCGGCTGGAGTAGCTCAATGAGTTAGACGAGATTCGTTCAGTAGCTATCCAGAAAACTACTGCTATCCAACAACAGAGGATGAAATGGAATGATAAATTTATCAAGAAAAAGATGTTTCATACAGGAGACTGGGCATTGCTCTATGACTCCTGGTTCAAATATTTTAAAGGAAAGCTTCGCACTCGTTGGATGGGACCCTATGAAGTGGACGCTGTATTCAATAATGGAACAATCAGACTAGTTACAATAGATGAAAATTGTACTTCCTTCCTAGTGAATGGACACCGTTTGAAGTTATACCACCATCCAACTTCTAAGGATGCCTTCATCAAACATCTTTCTGATACATCTGGTTTAATGGTTGTCGATGCAGAGAATACTCTCTTTGATTTTTGTTAATATATATATCTATAATATAATAATAATAATATGCTGTTACTACTTACTTGTTTGTCTTTTGCAGGAATAAGAACCGAATCATGATGAGGAGAAACCGAGAAATTTTCCAAGTAACAGTCGGTGTTGTTACTCCGCTAGTGTTGTTACTCCACTGTTGTTGTTACTCTGCCGATGTTATTACTCTACCGTTGTTGTTACTCCGTTGGTGTTGTTACTCCACTGTTGCTATTACTCCACCAGTGTTGTTACTCCACCGTTGCTGTTATTTCGCCGGTGCTGTTACTCCGCTATTATTGTTACTCCGGTGGTGCTGTTACTCCACCGTTGCTATTACTCTGCCAGTGCTGTTACTCTTTTGTTGCTATTACTCTGTTGATGTTGTTACTTCATCATTGTTGTTACTCCGCCGTTGTTCTTACTCCGCCGGTGTTGTTACTCCACAGTTGCTATTACTCCACCTGTGTTGTTACTCCGTCGGTGTTGTCACTCTGTCAATGTTGTTACTCTGTCATTGCTGTTACTCCGCCGGTGCTGTTAATCCGTCATTGTTGTTACTCCATCGGTTATTTTTGCTATTACTCCACTGCCAGGTAGGTCGCCAGGTACGCCTTCAATGACTCTCATGTATTTAATTAAAATATTCCAAAAAGAGACTGGTACGTTCCACGGATGACTGCATTTAAGTTGGGGGGGCTCCCATCACAAATAAATGACGACGTACCTAAAATTGTAATTATATCACATCATTACCAAATCTAATGCGAACGGAAATAAAAAATATCGCGATTTTGTAATTATGATTCCGATGCATTGAAATTTGAAACCATATGCCAAAACCCTTATCGGCCATTTCCCTAGTACGCCACATTCAATCACCATAATCATTCATCTGTACTGCCATACCCTGCCATTATTTGCTATGTTTTTCGAGGTGTACCAGTCATTGTTACCAATCTTTTACCCTGCGGCCACCATGCTAATATTATTGCCATCATCAGTTTGGATTGTTGTTACTCTCCCCCTACCAGCCGACTGTATCCATCATGTTGATCCCATTCCTACAACGATGGGTGGGTTGGCTGTGCGCCATGAGCCGGAGGATACAATAATGGTCCAAAATAATTTGGAAGTATGGCAAGTTTTTGAAAACACGGGGTGGAACGTCTATCTCATCAGGTTGCAGGGATTTAACGAGGCAATTGCGATTGAATTTGCACTCAATTTAGAGGAAGGGAGCTCTCGGGTCCAGGGGATAAAAATCCCTGTTACAGAGGAAGCCATTGCGGAGGTCAGTGGGCTACCCCAGCAAGGATAGAGATGGTTTTCATGAAGAACCTCCCTCCCGAAGTTCCCCGAAGCATTTTTTCAAGCCGGAGAGAATGTTGTTCAGAAAGGTCGGGGGTATGACCGGAATTCATTACCACACCCCATGGGGTGAGATAGCGGGTTTGTTAATAAGATACATAGCCTATGAGGGGAGGTATGCCATTGTGTTTAAATATCATTTTAGAGTATTGGCTCACCTCCAGCTTCCATAGTTAGAAGCTTTCTCATTGAATATGCCTTACTTTGTGTTAAAAAGTCTCCAGCTGATGGCGCAATCTGCTAGGCGTTCACGACAAGTTGCGAAGTCATTACCAACCATGAGCTAGTTCAGCTGTTAGTCATGCATGCAATCGATCGATTTCAAATCCTGTGGGAAGCATTCCGGGATTCTACAGAGGAATAGATAGCAGCTACTATAGCTGCTAGAGAAGAAGAGCCAAAAGCGATGGAGGAAGAGCCCGAGGCAGAGGACGAATATGTAGACCAAGAAGAACCAGAAGAAATGGAGATGGAACCCAGGGAATTGGAACAAAATCGGGAGCTTGAACTTGAAAGGATAGTCGAGGCTACTCCACAAGAATCAACCTCGACTGCAAAACTGATGGAAGAAGAAGTGCTGCAGCAAGGAGCCGATATAGAAAAGGTTACTAGCACCACAACCGAGGCTGTCCCACAAGAGCCAACCTCGACTATGGAGCCAGTGGAACAAATCAGCAGCACTGTAACAAGAGAAGAGGTACCACAACAGGTTGAGGTGGAAGAATTTGTTAACATTGTGGTCGGGGGTGTCCCACAAGAACCACCCTCGACTGTGGAACCAATGGAGGAAGATGGACTAAGACGAGAGGGGCCTAAAGCTAAAAGAACCGTGGGGCCAAGTGAAGGAGAGGCTATACGCATAATGGATGGAGTTGACATAATGATACAAGAGTCCATTTTTATCAATGTCGTGCTGCCAAAAACAGTGCCAGCATCATCTGCTCAAGAATTGCTGGATACGGAGGGTGGTGTTACACAAGAACCACCATCAACCCGATTGGCCTGGAAATTGCAGAGGAATTGGATCCTGAGGCTGACGCTGCTCCACAAGAACCAACATCAACCTCAGAACGGGGGACTACATAGACAGAGATCTCAACCCAGAGCAGAGATGTTGCATACAGAGGGAAGGAGCTTGAGGTCACAACTGGGGTTGGGATAGACCAGGTAGAAAAATTCTTTCAAGTCCCCTCTTGTTTCTCCATTCTAAGGGGGCGAGGGTGTCTTGCTCTCCCCGATGCGCAGAGGAGGACGTTACCATTCCGCCTATCTTGAAGTTTGACGAGTTAATCAAGGGACCAGCCGCCACAGGTTTGTTGGCTGCAGATTTCCAGAGAGACCTTTTCTAGGAACCTAGAAGAGAGGAAGAGACAGGTGTTTCTCAGACAAGGGAACCTGGAGGGGAAATACTAGCTAAAACACTGATGGATACCCATCAAATGAGCCCACCACCTACCGAGATAGCTTCACAATGGGTCAAGGTAGGGGACAATGAGGAAGCAGTTGCTCCCAAGGAAGAGGAACCAAGCAGAGCATCCCCGTCGATTAAACCTGTTATCACTGAAAATGCTGTTGTCAAAATTTTTTAGCCTAGCTTAAGGATTGGGTGTTTTCGCAGCGCCTGAATTTTTTTTAGCAGTTTCGCAGCGCCATATGTTTTAGTGATTTCACTGACCTTGCAATGGCTGCGCTACGAAATCGAGAAGTGACAGAGACCTCTCTATGAACCAGGCAAAATCTATCAGGTGGAATGTGTTTGCTGGGGCTGCGAAGTTTAATCCACAGGGGTTTTCCAAATGGATCTATCAATGCTATTATGTTCTTTGTGTTGAAAAACAAGCCACTAGAATTGGTTAATGGGAAATGGCGTTGCACTTTGAATAGGATTTCCTACCAAGCTCCTGCAACTCTACTAAAGCTTGCTGATCATTTTAATTTAACCGGAGATTTCAAAATTGATTTCCCAGACAGACAAATGAACAAGACATCAAAGCTTGACATGTTAATAATTAATGGCACTTATAAAGGATTCATGGAAATCATGCTACAGAATAATGATATAACTGTGCAAAGTTATTACATGGATGGTTATGCCTTTTTCGTTCTCAGGATGGACTATGGCTATCTGGGTCAGTAAACATATGTAAGGGTTGTGAATTCAGAGATAAAACAACGAAGCTGTGTTGCCTTTGCCTAGCAATGCCCTTTTCTGTGGCGCCCTCTTACGTATACAGAAACCACAATCTCATACAAATGATTTAAAAGTCGGTGTCTTCTATCAATGTTGGCATGGTTATATTGCTTGGCTTCTCAAGCTGTGTGGAGAACATATCACCAAATAAATTCAACCAAGCTGTGACAATGCTACACCTTTGGACGCTGTCATCATGACATATGTCTCAAATGTGGAGGCTTTCAATCGTTCAGTGACTGCTGTGCAGTGGTATCCCGAGGGAAAAATATAGTTGATGGGAAATACCAACAATTCCTCACTCTGCAAACGCAATTCAAGTAACTCAAAGCATTATATATCTATCTGCAATGACTCAGCAAGTTTGGCATGAAACTAAGAGAAGGATTACGCACCCTTAAATACAGCGCAAACATTGTTTACATTATAAACCAGAAACCAGAGTTATGAAGGGGTTTATATTGAGGTTCTGCTCTTGGATGAAAACGTTTACATCAAATATTATCAATGATGAATATTGGGTGCTAATATTTATTTCTGAATGCAGTGGACCAGCGTTGGCTATTTCTTCTTTGCCTCAATCCTTTGGTGAAATGTCGGTCTCTGAAGTGGGCATGGAGAATGCGCATTAACTGTGTGACAATATCAGCATAAGACTTTTCTTTTATGCAATGCATTGATTCAATGCCAAATGTCAAATGGTTTTTATAAGAACTTGATTGCCACAAGGCCGCCCTGATTAGTGACACGGGATGAAGATGTGGCACAAGGGTTTTGAGGAATGACGGCCTGAGCATAAACCGCAAACACAAGATGATGAACAAGTTGGCGCACAGCTGATAGGGAAAACTTCTGAAAAGCGTGTCAGAGAATCAGAGTTGCGTGGAAATACTTCAGAGAGGAGATATAAAGCTGGAAATTTGAAATGTGGATCAGAAACCGGCTACACCAAGTCTCTCAAGGCGATGAATTGTGATATATGCTGCATCGAATTTAGTTTTTTGCCGTGAATGCTTTTGTATTCTTTGTGGGAAAGCTACTGATCAGAGTGTGGCATACTACTGTAATATCAGATGCGAGGGAAAGCTGAATGAAGAATTTGTTTGTGGGCATGTTGTTCACCTAGAATGTGCTCTAGTTTGTCATATGGCAGGCGTAGAGCCAAGCATTGGTTTAGATGTGGAGTATCATTGTATGCGCTGTGACAAAAAGGCGAACTAGATGATGTTTGTTTCCAGCATACTTCATGCATCTGAATCCCTGGAAATACGAGCTGATGTTGAGAAGAATTTATATCTTGCTTTACGTATTATACAGGGTACAAGGCAGATTGTAGAAGAAGCCTGCATAATAATATGGAATCATCTCTAAAAGAAGCTTCGTATTGGAACGGATCTGGAAATTCTGATGGCATAAATTTGGTCACTCAAAGAAGATCTCACATTAGTGATATACAGAGTGTTATTTTGAATCTCAGAATCCTTGTTTTTGGCCAATTTAAAGATCTGGTTACTTGCGCAAATGATTTAGTGTTAATTATGGTCATTTTTAATTGCTCACACTCCAGTTGCATATCAAGTTCTAGAGTATTTGAAACGTGTTTGGTTCCGGCATTCGGTTACAGCGTTAACACTATTCGAGCCTACCCTCAGTTTGATTGTAGTTCTGTCAAGGGATTTGCGTAAGGAGTTCATGCTTTTACCAAAGAGAGTGAGGGAACCTGGGATAGTGTTTTGGGAGGTGCTGTTGAAAAGGCACCAATTTATCAGTTCCAAACACAGATGTGTTTCTATCAAAGCCATTAGAGTCTGTTTTGTTTTAGAGGTCCATCATATTGCTTATGGAGTTAGACATGCTGCTATTGTTACAGAGTTTATATTTGAGAAATTTCCTATTGAGGATGGCATAGTGGAGGGGCTTGCAGATTCTACATCGAAGTTTAGGTCATTTGAGCACCAGCACTTAAAGGAACACTGTGATATATGTCAAAATGAGCAGAATGGATGTCTGGAAAACACACAGGATGCAATGTTAGGTCTCGACTAATGAATTTTCTGTTGGTCCACTAGATTCGGGCACATGGAATAATGGCCAGCGCATCATGGACGTGGAAACCTGGTAATTAAAGGATAAAAATCCACTTCTTTGGATTTGAATCTTTGAGGCAAACCAAAGACCGGTAATCATGAACAGTTTCCTATATTTCAGGGTGTGGGAGAACATGTATATTAAAGACCAACAAGCAATTACAAACACCTGTCACAGCCAAACTTAAAGAAGCCATGTGTTAGAAGATGAACCTGTTCTCTCATTTTCCTCGCAGGAGCACCAGCTTGATTATAATAAATGCTTTTTCAGCATGATGAAGAATTAGAGTTGTAATTGTTTTAGGATTCCAGTGTTAATTATTTTAGGATTATAGCGCTGTCAATTAGTAATAAATGACTTTTATTAGTTAGTTTAAAGGGGAATAGGTGGCGTTAGAAAAGGGCTCCGAGCTCTCCTCATGCTGGAGGTGGCAGCTCTGAGTAGTTAGAGAAATAGGTGTCTATATAGAGGTGAAGAGGAGAATGTAAAGGGGGTTGGATATTTTATGAAAACAGAGTGCTATTTTGGCTTGTGTAAAGAACAGTTTGCATTAATATAAGATATATGCCTTTCTTCACAGGATTCATACAACATTTCCATGTTCAAGATGTATTGTTTTACTTTGTCCTTCATGTCTTTTTTCAGTTGCTTAGAGGAGTAATCACTCAGAATTCACATATGTTGCTCTGACTTCCTGTACTCTTCTATGAACTGTGGTTTTATAAGAGTTATATTTTGAACATTTAAATGTCACATGCCCTGACTTCTATGTAGAGGAAATATCATTGTTTGTTGTAGCATGTTTGACTCCATAAGCCCAATGGATGTATTTGTATATTTGTCCAGCCAGCAAGTTCATTAAATCTATTGTACAAGAGTTAGCCCTCTTATCAACATTCAAAATCAATAACTTTTTCTTGAGAGAGCCCTCTCAGGCTAGGGAGGCTAATCCTTAGTCAAAAGCTTGGTCTGAAATAGTTACACAGAGTCTACCTGATCAGCAGCCCTTCAGTGCTTGATTTTGTGATAACATTTTGGTGCGTCTGCCGGGAGCTTAAGATTGGATTTCTGAAGGTAGCAGGAGTTCAAATGATTTTCAAGGCTGCAAAACTACCTTGGCGACTCCATTGTTGAAGAATTCAAAGTTTATACATTTATGGTGATTCCACTGGAGTTATGAAAGACCCAGAAGCTGCCATTATTTGTTCAAGGTATGCATGCATAGATTTCTCAGGAATTCATGGTTTCCCAAACCATTTTCCCAAGGATGTTTATTTTCTAAAGAATGGTCCAAAATTTAACGGTGAAGACTTGAGTTTAACGTTGGAGCATATCTCAGATTTTTGTCATTTTGCTGAGCTTCTTAGAGTTAAACATGAAGATATTTGCATAAGGTTATTTTATGATTCTTTCCAAGGGAAATGCAAACAGTGGGTTGAACGCTTGCCTGCCAAGTCCATTAAGTCATTGCCAGACTTTTGGCTTTTGTTCTTGGAGGAATGGATAGATAGACCAGAGGTGGAAGTAAAATCTCCTTCAGTTGAAGGTTTTAAACAGTGGAATGATGATCATAATAAAGAAGAAACAAATGAATCTTTTTCTTTGTCCCTGTCCTCATATCTGGAATCTTTTGACTGCAAGTCAGAGGATAAGATGAAATTTTTTGATGAATTTTCCAAAGACATTGAGAAAGAAATTGAAGGTTTAGAAGGACAAATTCAGGAATATAATTTTCATGATCATGATCATTATTCTCAGAAATATTTTATGGCTGAGCGCAAGGAGACTATGCTGGTTCCCCTCTCTTTTACGTTTGAGGAACTGAACACTGTGGTTGAAGATCAGTTTGCACAGCTGGAAAGTGTCGTGGAAAGACAAGCTGATCATGTGTTTTGGGATCCTATAGCTGATTACATGGAAGAGTTTTGTTCTCCAGTGTTTCAGCTTACCAATGAAGATCAGAGACAGTTTCAGTGGCAGCGGTCTTTACACTATTATATCAGTTCTGAAATCCGATACAGTCAGGGAAGACTTCAGTGGCAGCGGTCATTACACTGTCATATTGGTTCTGAATTCCGGGACAGGCAAAGAAATCAAATGTCAGACAAAGCAAATGATTGGCTGCATTGGAAGTTTCATATTGATTGAGCTGAGGAAAGTTTGAATTGTTAGGGTAGGTAGGTAGGTAGATTGCCAATAAGCTCAAGGTTGGCTGAGCATTTATTTTTCAGTAGCAGTAGTTTCTTTCTCCTACAGTCATGCTTGTCAAGCAAATTTTTGTTTGTCACAAATGGATAAGGCACTGGAGCTGCATGTTCTTAGCGCACCACAAGGGCACACTATCCCTAGTGGAGCCACTGTTATCACTGAAAATGCTGTTGTCAAAAATTTTTAGCCTAGCTTAAGGATCGGGTGTTTTCGCAGCGCCTGAATTTTTTTTAGCAGTTTCGCAGCGCCATATGTTTTAGTGATTTCACTGACCTTGCAATGGCTGCGCTACGAAATCGAGAAGTGACAGAGACCTCTCTATGAACCAGGCAAAATCTATCAGGTGGAATGTGTTTGCTGGGGCTGCGAAGTTTAATCCACAGGGGTTTTCCAAATGGATCTATCAATGCTATTATGTTCTTTGTGTTGAAAAACAAGCCACTAGAATTGGTTAATGGGAAATGGCGTTGCACTTTGAATAGGATTTCCTACCAAGCTCCTGCAACTCTACTAAAGCTTGCTGATCATTTTAATTTAACCGGAGATTTCAAAATTGATTTCCCAGACAGACAAATGAACAAGACATCAAAGCTTGACATGTTAATAATTAATGGCACTTATAAATGATTCATGGAAATCATGCTACAGAATAATGATATAACTGTGCAAAGTTATTACATGGATGGTTATGCCTTTTTCGTTCTCAGGATGGACTATGGCTATCTGGGTCAGTAAACATATGTAAGGGTTGTGAATTCAGAGATAAAACAACGAAGCTGTGTTGCCTTTGCCTAGCAATGCCCTTTTCTGTGGCGCCCTCTTACGTATACAGAAACCACAATCTCATACAAATGATTTAAAAGTCGGTGTCTTCTATCAATGTTGGCATGGTTATATTGCTTGGCTTCTCAAGCTGTGTGGAGAACATATCACCAAATAAATTCAACCAAGCTGTGACAATGCTACACCTTTGGACGCTGTCATCATGACATATGTCTCAAATGTGGAGGCTTTCAATCATTCAGTGACTGCTGTGCAGTGGTATCCCGAGGGAAAAATATAGTTGATGGGAAATACCAACAATTCCTCACTCTGCAAACGCAATTCAAGTAACTCAAAGCATTATATATCTATCTGCAATGACTCAGCAAGTTTGGCATGAAACTAAGAGAAGGATTACGCACCCTTAAATACAGCGCAAACATTGTTTACATTATAAACCAGAAACCAGAGTTATGAAGGGGTTTATATTGAGGTTCTGCTCTTGGATGAAAACGTTTACATCAAATATTATCAATGATGAATATTGGGTGCTAATATTTATTTCTGAATGCAGTGGACCAGCGTTGGCTATTTCTTCTTTGCCTCAATCCTTTGGTGAAATGTCGGTCTCTGAAGTGGGCATGGAGAATGCGCATTAACTGTGTGACAATATCAGCATAAGACTTTTCTTTTATGCAATGCATTGATTCAATGCCAAATGTCAAATGGTTTTTATAAGAACTTGATTGCCACAAGGCCGCCCTGATTAGTGACACGGGATGAAGATGTGGCACAAGGGTTTTGAGGAATGACGGCCTGAGCATAAACCGCAAACACAAGATGATGAACAAGTTGGCGCACAGCTGATAGGGAAAACTTCTGAAAAGCGTGTCAGAGAATCAGAGTTGCGTGGAAATACTTCAGAGAGGAGATATAAAGCTGGAAATTTGAAATGTGGATCAGAAACCGGCTACACCAAGTCTCTCAAGGCGATGAATTGTGATATATGCTGCATCGAATTTAGTTTTTTGCCGTGAATGCTTTTGTATTCTTTGTGGGAAAGCTACTGATCAGAGTGTGGCATACTACTGTAATATCAGATGCGAGGGAAAGCTGAATGAAGAATTTGTTTGTGGGCATGTTGTTCACCTAGAATGTGCTCTAGTTTGTCATATGGCAGGCGTAGAGCCAAGCATTGGTTTAGATGTGGAGTATCATTGTATGCGCTGTGACAAAAAGGCGAACTAGATGATGTTTGTTTCCAGCATACTTCATGCATCTGAATCCCTGGAAATACGCGCTGATGTTGAGAAGAATTTATATCTTGCTTTACGTATTATACAGGGTACAAGGCAGATTGTAGAAGAAGCCTGCATAATAATATGGAATCATCTCTAAAAGAAGCTTCGTATTGGAACGGATCTGGCAATTCTGATGGCATAAATTTGGTCACTCAAAGAAGATCTCACATCAGTGATATACAGAGTGTTATTTTGAATCTCAGAATCCTTGTTTTTGGCCAATTTAAAGATCTGGTTACTTGCGCAAATGATTTAGTGTTAATTATGGTCATTTTTAATTGCTCACACTCCAGTTGCATATCAAGTTCTAGAGTATTTGAAACGTGTTTGGTTCCGGCATTCGGTTACAGCGTTAACACTATTCGAGCCTACCCTCAGTTTGATTGTAGTTCTGTCAAGGGATTTGCGTAAGGAGTTCATGCTTTTACCAAAGAGAGTGAGGGAACCTGGGATAGTGTTTTGGGAGGTGCTGTTGAAAAGGCACCAATTTATCAGTTCCAAACACAGATGTGTTTCTATCAAAGCCATTAGAGTCTGTTTTGTTTTAGAGGTCCATCATATTGCTTATGGAGTTAGACATGCTGCTATTGTTACAGAGTTTATATTTGAGAAATTTCCTATTGAGGATGGCATAGTGGAGGGGCTTGCAGATTCTACATCGAAGTTTAGGTCATTTGAGCACCAGCACTTAAAGGAACACTGTGATATATGTCAAAATGAGCAGAATGGATGTCTGGAAAACACACAGGATGCAATGTTAGGTCTCTACTAATGAATTTTCTGTTGGTCCACTAGATTCGGGCACATGGAATAATGGCCAGCGCATCATGGACGTGGAAACCTGGTAATTAAAGGATAAAAATCCACTTCTTTGGATTTGAATCTTTGAGGCAAACCAAAGCCCGGTAATCATGAACAGTTTCCTATATTTCAGGGTGTGGGAGAACATGTATATTAAAGACCAACAAGCAATTACAAACACCTGTCACAGCCAAACTTAAAGAAGCCATGTGTTAGAAGATGAACCTGTTCTCTCATTTTCCTCGCAGGAGCACCAGCTTGATTATAATAAATGCTTTTTCAGCATGATGAAGAATTAGAGTTGTAATTGTTTTAGGATTCTAGTGTTAATTATTTTAGGATTATAGCGCTGTCAATTAGTAATAAATGACTTTTATTAGTTAGTTTAAAGGGGAATAGGTGGCGTTAGAAAAGGGCTCCGAGCTCTCCTCATGCTGGAGGTGGCAGCTCTGAGTAGTTAGAGAAATAGGTGTCTATATAGAGGTGAAGAGGAGAATGTAAAGGGGGTTGGATATTTTATGAAAACAGAGTGCTATTTTGGCTTGTGTAAAGAACAGTTTGCAGTAATATAAGATATATGCCTTTCTTCTCAGGATTCATACAGCATTTCCATGTTCAAGATGTATTGTTTTACTTTGTCCTTCATGTCTTTTTTCAGTTGCTTAGAGGAGTAATCACTCAGAATTCACATATGTTGCTCTGACTTCCTGTACTCTTCTATGAACTGTGGTTTTATAAGAGTTATATTTTGAACATTTAAATGTCACATGCCCTGACTTCTATGTAGAGGAAATATCATTGTTTGTTGTAGCATGTTTGACTCCATAAGCCCAATGGATGTATTTGTATATTTGTCCAGCCAGCAAGTTCATTAAATCTATTGTACAAGAGTTAGCCCTCTTATCAACATTCAAAATCAATAACTTTTTCTTGAGAGAGCCCTCTCAGGCTAGGGAGGCTAATCCTTAGTCAAAAGCTTGGTCCGAAATAGTTACACAGAGTCTACCTGATCAGCAGCCCTTCAGTGCTTGATTTTGTGATAACAAAACCTGTGGATATTCCCTCGAGTAATCCACCACTTGTTGAACTGACTGCAGTACTAGATGAGGTGGTGGTCAAACAAGAATGGATAGAGTTGTGTGAGCAACGGAGGCTTCCTGTTAAGCAGAAATATCAGCTGCAATTCAGGGAAACAATGTGGCTTAAAACGGAGGTTAAGAGGCTGAGGAGGTAGGTACACTAGTTAAAGAAACATGTGAAGAAATATAAGCGGCAGGCTGAAGCCCAAAGCCACGATGGCCGAAGCAGAGACACAGGTAGACGAAGTGGCAACAACCTCTATTGCCACTCAGAAAAACCCTGTTGAGTATTTTTTCGAAGGCCATGAGTTTTCCTTGACGGCTGAAGTACAAACCTGGAAATCCACTGCAGCGCAATATCATAACGAAGTGAAGAGAGCCCAAGAACAAGCAACCACAACTATCTTCGAATATGTGGAGCGTATAGATATAATGCGATTGAGGTATGCAAAGCAACAACTCAAGGTGGAGCGACTGGAAGGGCAAGTGCTAGAATTGAAAGCCGACAAAGAACATATGCTCAAATTAGCACAGGAGGTGATGGCATGTCACCCTCCTGCTTCTAGTTATGCTTTATTTTTGCATGAACATTTTCTTTTCTTCTATTTAGAAAGCATCAAGAAAGAAATTAGTCACGAGATTGAGGATGGTGTATAGTTCCTCCGGATATTAAGGGCCCATGATTTGCCAACTCAGCATTTGATGTGTGAGCTTTACATGCATGGGTATCTCCTACGTGTTGATAGAGAATTTAATCTGGTCCCATATGTGGGGGACATTCATTTAAGGGCCCTCACCTCTTACACTCTCAATCAGATAAGTTGGTAGAAGGCTTCTAATACATTTGAGTCAAATCAGGTCATGAAGCCTTTTATGGTAAGAGGAGAGCACGAGTGGTCAGTGACTATGTACAATAAGAACAAAACTTTTTTAGAAATTGTGGGGAACAGGGAATGGATGCTGAAGACACAAAAGTGGTGCATTGATCTCTGTGTCATGCAATTAGTCACATTTCAAGATGAGGCCCTTGATAGTTGCCAAAAAAGGTGGATGATGTCACCCATGTCTGTCCGGAACAGAGAACTGTTTGGAGCACCAAATTTTACATGAGTACTCAATAGGTTGCCAAGTTATGTGGCAAGCATCCAAACATGTGGGGTTCGGTGGATGGGAATTCAGTTTCAATACCCTGTCATTTGGTTGCCAGTAGAGCACTACACCCCCGCATATAATTTACCAAATGATTGGTGGAAGGAAGTTATTCTCTCAGAATGGTTTAAGGTTCCAGGAACAGAAATGGCCGAGGAATATGATCTCGCTCGGCTCCATGAAGTCCACATCCTATCCAATCCAAACCTGCGGAGGCAGCGAGCTGCATGAGGGCATGCAGAAGGCTAGTTGGAGGGAGATGTTGGGCACCAAAACGGCCTATCTTTTCCCTTCATTTCCATTCCTCTTATCATCCTTTTTGTATTCATTCACATATACTTACTATGCTAAAACTGTGAGGTAATTCCCCTTTCTTCGTCTCTTGGAATATTTAATTAATGAAGTAGAGTCATGAGGGTTTTTCCTATGTGAACCACTAAAACACGTTATGACCGTAGATTCTGGGGCACATATGTTGACCTCATGGGATATCGCAGTAGTTCCGTGATTCACAGAAATTGACTGACCACGACGAAACAACATAACCAATTTGCAGCAATTCTCAACCCGTTTTGGATCATTTATGTTCTTGCTCTCTCGGCGCTGGTGCTGTGTTGAACTGATGTATATCTTTGGGCATATAATTGCTAGGTTTTGCGGAGAGATGTTATTTCCCTTTTGTATTGTATAAAAGATGGATCATTCTTGTACGAGAGGTTAGCCAGACCCTGATCTATATTGTAACAAAATTTCTCAGATTAATAAAGTACAAACCTTTTTGTTGTTCTATCTTTCACTGTGAGTAACGCAGCCCTAATCAGAGAGCTAGGCTCACTCATCTGATCAGGTGTTGCATATTTTCTTGTTATGTTTGTTGTTCATTGCTACGTGTATTTCTTGACTGATGTTATAGATTTCTTTAGATTACCGTGAATGTTTTTTTTTAAGTTCTATACTTTAGTTTTTATCCTTGTTACAACAATGCTTTGATTTTTTAATCGCGAACCCTTGGTCGATGACAGATTGTAACTTTGCCCCCGCATATACCTTGCGTGTTACCTTGAAAATAATACGCACCCGGATTGATAAGTTAATGTAGGAAATGGGGTGAATAATTTGTTCATACCTGGACACCAACACCCTTGCCTTTCAAATGGACACCATGCACATTAAGAGGAAGCAAGAGGAAGCAGAGAGAGCCTTGGCCATTTTTTGTCCTAGATGCACCAGGAGGCATCCTAGGAATGAATGTCCATTGAACTCGATTGAAATTTTCTTACTCTATGAAGAAAACTACTCCATAGACAAGTGCCCTTCTTTGCTCAGACTCAAAGTTGTATATCAAGGAGTTGAAGGGGTCACTGAGCAGCTTTGCTAAATTAACCAAAGGAGACCTCATGGGCCTAGACCATACCAGCAGGGCATGCAAGGGTCGTCCCATGCATATTAAAACCCCAATGACACCACAACCATACCTTCTTGGGGACCCCCTGCTCATCCTTCCTGGTCTACACCCCCTCCTTAGACCTATGCATCTCAGTATCACTCCCAGCTAGCCAGCCAGTCATCTGAACCTTATGCTCTACCACAACCTCAGTGGAATGCACCACTCCAGGGGTGGAGGGCCCAATACAATAATGCTCCAACTCTATTGCCTCCACCACATGCCCAACCATAGCTCCTACACTCTTCTCCACCCAAGCAACCCCAGATGCCTGCCTAGCCAAATCCAAACCTGAACAACAGGTAGGCTCAGCAAGTATACAGTGGAGAGACATCATATCCAGCTTATGCTGTGGAAATCCAAGAGATTAACCTGAGATCTGGGAGAAATCTTGCAGATAACCAACCTCCACCTCCACCTCCACCTAGGGAGGTTGAGGAAGAAAGTTAGCAAAGAAATCTTAAAGTAAATCCACCCTTTCCTGAGAGATTAGCCCAACCACTCCATCCTATCCCACAAGAGACTAAACTTCTGGGAGAATTGAAAAATCTATGTGTGAAGATCCCACTTCTCCAGGCAATAAAAGATATTCCTATTTACAATAAGTTGATTAAGGAGAAGTGCTTTAAGCATCCAGGGAGGCGAAAAAGGGATGCCCCTACCATTAATGTCATTGGGCAGTTGTTCGACTTAATGTTGGGGCAGGTAATCTGTCCAAAATATTTGGACCATGGAAACCTTGTAGTAGATGTGCACACCAATGGCACCATTGTCCCAGACACTCTGATCGATGTTGGGGTTGCCATTAATTTGATGACCAAGGACACCATGCTCAAGCTCAACCTCCAATGTTCATTGAGGAAGAGCACAATAATTCTGCAACTTGCAGACCGTTCCAGAGTAACCCCTGAAGGAATTGTGGAGGATGTGATGGTCTCCATTGACTCTTGGGAGTACCCTGCAGATTTCCTAGTTCTCCAACCTAAGGCTAAGCTTACTGGTTACCCTCTCATCCTTGGGAGGCCATGGTTGGCCACTGCTGATGCTTAAATTAGCTGCAGAGCTGGGAATATGACCATCAAGAATGGGCATATGTCCAAGCAGTTAGTCATATACCCTCCTGCTCAACCTTCTCTAGAGCATGACTTACCTTTATGGTTGGAGGAGGAGGAAGAAGATGAAGTTTATTCCACCCAACTTTATGCTTTAGAAGCAACCATGGGAGGAGGACAACAGGATGAGGATGACTTGATTGAACACCTACTCTAAAGTCCAAATCCCAGTTCACTACCCTTAGAAGAAGCAGTAAAGGAAACCTAGAACAAACATCCAATTGAATTATGCTTGGCCGATTCCAACCCACTCTATTTCAAAACCATAGAACTCTACCCATAGAGAACCTTGAAAATCAATCCATCTCTTTATGCTCTCCAAGAAGAGAAGTTATGCAACATGTTAAAGGAAAATCTAGAAGCCTTCACTTGGAGTTACAAAGAAATGAAGGGAGTACACCCCTCAGTGTGTACTCACCACATATACATCAAAGAAGGTTGCAAGACGGTCTGACAACCACAAAGGAGGATGAATCTAGCTCTTAAAGATATAGTCAAAGAAGAACTGCAAAAACTGCTAGATGCAGGATTCATTTACCCTATCTTTGACAGTGAGTGGGTCTCTCCTTTGGTGTTAGTTCCCAAGAAAAATGGTAAGTGGAGAATTTGTGTTGATTACAGGGAGTTGAACAAAGCCACAAAGAAGGATCATTTTCCTCTACCCTTCATTGACCAAGTGCTAGATGGCCTGGCAGGGAAAAGGTTTTTCTCTTTCCTAGATGGATTCAATGGGTACAACCAAATCCAGATCTACCCAGAAGACCAGGATAAAACCACATTCACTTGTCCTTGGGGTACTTTTGCCTATAGGGTCCTTCCTTTTGGCCTATGCAATGCTCCTGCCACTTTCCAAAGAGCAGTCCTAAGTATTTTTGCCGAGTTAGTCCATGATGCGGTGGAGATTTATATGGATGATTTTACACCTTATGGTTGTGATTTTGAAGAAGCCCTATCTAACCTATGCAAAGTACTGCACAAATGCATTGAAATGAACATATCTCTCAGTTCTAAAAAGTGTGAATTCTTAATGACTGCAGGGACTGTGCTAGGTCATTCAATATCTCATCAAGGACTGCAAGTGGACCCAAAAAAAATAGCTATCATCCAAAGGGTCCCACCTCCTCAAAAGTAGAGAGATGTCAGCAAGTTGGCCTCTCCTTTATTTGGTTTTTTGGCCAAAGGCTCTGAGTTTATATGGTCAAAAAGCTGTCAAGAGGCCTTAGACATCCTAAAGGATAAGTTAACCACTGCACCGATTCTCCGAGGCCCAAATTGGGCCCTCCCCTTTCATATTCATGCTGATGCCTCACACAAAGCCATAGGAGCAGCCCTAGGTCAGATAGATGAAAAACTGCCTTATGCTATCTATTTTATCAGTAAGAATTTATCAAAGGCTGAACTAAATTATACAGTGACCGAAAAGGAACTCCTGGCTGTTGTGCATTCATTGAACAAATTCAGGCATTATATTACAGGCTATCAAACATTTGTGCATACTGACCATGCTGCAATCAAATATTTAATGAACAAACTAGATGTGAATGCTTGAATTATAAGATGTTTACTTTTATTACAGTAGTTTAATCTAACCATTGTTGACAAGCCTGGTAAGGAAAATGTTGTTGCAAACTTTTTGTCTAGAGTAAATTTGCCTGCAGGTGAAGAAGGAATGGTGGATGACCAGTTACCGGATGAGCACTTATTTGTTATTTCAGTTCTCTCTCCATGGTTTGCTGATATAGAAAACTATTTGGTATCAGCACAGTTCCCACCAAACTTGTCCTCTAAAGAAAAGAGCAAGATAGTCAGGAAAAGCGCCTCTTTCACTTGGATTTGGGGAAATCTCATCAAACTTGGCCCAAATCAAATCTTAAGAAGGTGTGTTAGGGACGAGGAAGTCTTTGACATCCTTTTGACTTGTCATGATGGGCCTTGTGGAGGTCACTTTGTAGCAAAGAGGACAACATTCAAAGTGTTACAAGCAGGCTATTATTGGCCCACTCTTCACCAGGATGTGAAAAAATACACTAGTCAGTGTGATCGGTGCCAAAATATGGGAGGGCCAACTCCGAGGGGCATGGACTTCATTGGGCCTATTGACCCTCCTTCAAAGAAAAAACAATACATTATTGTGTGCACTGATTATTTGACTAAGTGGGCTGAAACCAAGGCAATTAAGGTAGCAACAGAAGAGAAGGTGGTTGAGTTCCTAAGAGAGAATGTATTCTACAAATTTGGGTACCCTAGAGAGCTGGTCATAGACCAAGGCAGTCAGTTTACCTCTAGCATGATTGAAGACTTGCTTAGCCATCACAAGATCAAGCATAGAACCTCGACTCCCTATCACCCACAAGATAATGGGCAAGTGGAGGTGATCAGCAGAGTGCTGGAGGGCATCTTAACCAAAGTGGTAAGCAACAACAGGAAGGATTGGGTAGAAAGACTAGTTGAGGCCACCTGGGCCTATAATACCACATGGAAGACCACCACTAGATTCACACCCTATCAGCTGGTCTATGGGAAAAAGCCTTGTTGTCCATTGAATTTGAATATAACACATTAAGGATGGCAACCCAACTAGATTTGGATCTCAGCAGTGCACAGAAAGAGAGATTGTTCTAGTTGAATGTTTTGGATGAATTCAAAATGTAGGCCCTCCTACATATAGAGGTAGTTCAACTTCAGAGGAAGATCTAGCATGATAAAAATATCAAGGAGAAGTAATTTCAGGAAGGAAATTGGGTGTTGCTATATGATTCTAGGTATAAATACTTCAAGGGAAAGTTAAGGACAAGATATCTAGGACCTTATGTTGGGGAAATACGCCATGATTATGTTTCAGTGCAAATCAAAACCATAGATGAAGAAGCCATTCCTTTGCTTGTTAATGTACACTAATTGAAAATTTACAAGAGACCTTTATCAAAACAAGAGTTCATTGATGATATCAATAAAACAGTGATGATAATGGAGCAAGTTCCAGCTCCTCCCTCATCAAATCACTGAGAAAAAAAAAAAAGAATAAGTACTCAGGTGAAAACCTCCATGAGGCACCTGAGTCCCATCATTGGGTTGAAAACCTCTTGAGGCAGCTCAGTGGTGTCAAAACAAAAAAAGAAAAAAGAGAATAAAAAAGATCCCTGGGTGAAAATCTTTCTTGAGACACCCAGGGCAAACAGCTAGGGTGAAAACCTCTCAGAGCAGCCTAGTTATTTTTCAAAAAAAAAATAAAAAATTAAATCATGAAATTTCCATTTGTAGGTCAGCAAAAAGGATGGTCAGGGAACAAATCAGGATCACAAAGAGACCCCTGTCACTCACATATTTATTTTTCCACTCATTACCATGCATTCCTCCATCATTTATGTCGTTTTCCCACTCCATTGCTTCAGTTTATAAAAGGACTGTCTTTTCTACACGATCCCCTGTATTCCTACAAGATCCCCTCAGTGACCCAAAAATCCTACAGGAAGTAGTTCGAAGGAAAATGATTGAATTTCTAGGCCATTAAAATTCACCCTCTTCATCATCAATCATCACATCTTCTCCAAAATCATCGTCCCTACACTCACCATTAGAAAAAAAATCTGTTTCAAGAGTATTTTTTTTCAGTCTTCGAAAAAAGGGAAACAAAGAGGAATAAAGAGCATAACCTGAATATTGCTTGCTCTCCACAATCCCACTCCTTCTTTCCATCCATGTCACCATCCTCACAGCCCCAACAAGAAGAATGATTAAAGAGTTCTAAGGGAGAAGCAGCTACAGGACATCCTGTAGGAAATCCTATAGTAGCCTATCCCACAGAAATCATACCAGAAACAAGCCTTCAGCATGATGATCCAGGAGCTCTAGTCTTCGACAACTGTAGCATAGCATTGGAACCACAGGTAAGTATCCCAATTGCTCTCTCATATGCATCATGTAGTCAAAAAAATGTAAGGGTTATGAGATAGTTCGTTTATAAGTGAAAAGGTGGCCAATTAACTTGGCCACCTTCGTTCAATCAACACATGCACAACCGGGTGTCCTCTCACACGTGGTTGTAGTCAACTCAAAGACAGAGAAGGAGTAGGACAAAAACGATTAAAACAACGAATCCATAAGGTGGGAGCTGATTATGAGGAGTGGGGAATGATGAGGTGGTAGTGGGGACAAACGGTCCAAAAAGGGAAACGTACCTTTGCTGCCAGCACACCACCTCACCCCGAATCACCATAATAGGAAATAAAACATCATTCCCATCCATTCATGCATTTCACTTCCTCGAAACTCACTCACTTAGGTCGCTCTCATACCCAGGCAACCCACTGGAAGCAAAACTCCATCGTTTCACTACACAGGAATTCCTACAGGATTGCATAGGAATTCCTACAGGATCATGCACAGGAATTCCTACAGGATACACAGAGACTATCTACAAGATTGGCAGAGAAGAGTTCAGAAGGGATATCACGGGAGTTGGCCATTGCAAAGAATCTAAAGAGGTAGTCTTTGTAATTACATCCCTCTTTATAAGTAATTGAACCATAAATCCTCTATGTTTGAGTGAATTTAGCAACTGTGTAAGGTAATTACATACACAGTCATTTCTGTTGTGGTTTTGCATTTGAAAATTGTTTCAACCCTCTCATCTCCTCAAACTTCACCAACAAGATGATAGGAGGGTTTAATAGGAGGGATCCCACCAACACTGTGAGAGTCCAATAGCACCCCCAAGTGCTTGAAATCTTCACAAGACATAATTGGATGGGGTTTTTCAAAAAATTCAGAGGGTATGATGATAGGTAGCTCAATAATTTTCTCTCTCCCTCACTCCACTCACCAGAATCCATGCCACTATTGTAATTAGGGGCCTCTCTATAGATCTCACCCCTGAGCTCATCATCAGAGTCACCAAACTTCTCCTAGGAATACCATGGAGGAAAGAAGACAAAGGAGATAGCCAGGTTACCAAAAGAAAATTCTTTTTAGAAGGTGAGGAACCCACTGAGGGCAAAAATGGAGTAAGGAGAGAAAGTCTCTGCGATATCCATGGAATGAGGTAAGCTACCTACTGATCAAATACATTTCATGTGAGGGTAGCATTTCAGGATCCTTGAAGAATTGAGATTTGGAGTAGAAACACCCCCTCATCAAAGGCTCAACATACCATACTTCTTGCTTCAATCACTTATAGACTCAAGCATCAAAGTCAAGGAGGGAAATTCCCATCATTTAGCTCACCATGGGTTAATTAGGATCCTTATATAAGGTGCCCTCCAGAACCTCAGAACTCCTATAACATGGTCAGTTTTCAGAGACATGCTAGCAGAGGATGACATCAAAGCTCTCACTTATGATGTTAGTCCTACTGTCAGTGAAGAGGAAGTAAAACAGGAAGAAGAAGATACAGAAGGAGATGAGGATGAGATGGATGAAGAAGGAGATGACACAAAGGAACATGATGAAGATGAAGAAGAAGAGGGAGAAGAGAAGGAGGAGGATGAAGAAATAGAGGAGGATTTTAAGGAGGAAACTGATAGAGATGATGAAGATCTACAAGAAGAAGAAGACAGGAAGGACATAGAGGAAGAAGGAAATGGAAAAGAGAGGACAAAAAACAAGGAGGAGACACCTAGGGTGTCTCTAAAAGCCACTGAGAGAGAGGCAAAAACTGCCCTCACTGCTCTTAGCACCCTAATCAAGCAAAAATGAAAAAGGTAGAGACAGACCCCATTATATTTTAGGACAAGAAAGAGCACAAGAATAAGACAGGGGAAACCCCAAACATCAACCAAAATTCCTATTGTGATTGAAGACTCCCCTACAGAAAAAGAGAAAATTCCTTCCACTAAGTCCCCTATCACCTATGTGAGAAGGCCTACTACTAGATCAACTTCCTCCAAGGGAAAGGCAATCCTACAGGATACACAACAAAATGTATAGGAAGCAAAAACTTTCATATAGGATACTCTGCTAAATCTACATGAGGCACATAAGTTGGAAAGGAAGGTAGGGGAGCAACAAGAAACTAAAGAAGAGGACCCAGAGACAAAATAACCCAGCCCCCAACCTAACCTGGACTCCTATTACCAGTTTATTGAAGGAGATAGGGTCATCCCTCAAAGATTTTCCATCCCAGTGTTCTTCAAGCTTGAGAAGGAGAGGGCCAGAACTCACTGATGGATGCAGATCGCGAAATCAAAGGGGGTGGAAGACATTGGGCACATGGAAGAGAAACTCAAGGAGATGGGTAGAGAGCTAAGTGGCTTGAGGGAAAGAGAAACTATAATGAGAAATCAACTAAAGACAGAAAATGCATGGTTGAGGGGACAACTACAGGAAAGAGAGAGACAATTGGCATGTATGGCCAGTCTCTCTTTGGAAGCAATCCAGTGTAGGATGCCAACTAAATCCTATGCTATCTACCTCAAAGAAAAATGTATGTAGTTTCAGATTAAGACCCTAGCACAAAGAGGCACCATGCCATTTCAGGACTACAGGTAGTTTATTGATCTTTGTGATCAAAGTACGTTAGAAGATAGGGCCAAAATGGCTGAGTTTTATTTGCAAAACATGGCCCTCACAAACATGAATGTATGGGGCCCTAATGCCAAGCTAGGAGATTTAAAATTAATGGCTTTTCCATCACGAATGAACCATGAGGAGTCAAGGGCTGCAGAGATGAAAAGGATATTAGCAAGAGAGAAAATTGAACATCTTCTGATCAGAGCTAAACAATAAAATCCCATGGCCCTCATCAGTACCCATAATTTGATTGCAAATGATCGTCAGTTGGAACCTAGATATCTTGCTTCCCAAGAGCAAGCAATTTCACATTTTGAGGACATGTTCAGGTTGCTAAGAGATGATAGTATACATGCTTTCCTGAGGAGATGGAACACACTACCATACAAATTAAAGATAAGAGAGTATCACTCTCCTCAAAGGTTGAGAGAAGCACTCAACAGGACACCTATATATAAGGAATCTATGCAAAGTTTAAAGGTTAATTGGATTGGCCTAAAACTCAGTCCACCACTACTCTTAGGGATGCTAGAAGGGAGAAAAGAAGAAGAAGAAAAGAGGTAGTGGGAGGAGGTAGAAAAGAAAGCAGGCTTCTATGAACAAGAAGAGGAGACCACAACAGAGGCATGGGATGTCAGAGAGGTCACTAGAGCCATGAAGGATATGGATATTGATTAAGTTGCTTAGAGGATGAGCAACACTTTCAGTAGGGGGGTGATGATGAGCCTCATCATTGGGTAATTATATGGGCATTAATTCACCTCGTAACTTAGTCAAACCAACTTTTCTCATAACTTATTACTTGTTTTTTATTATATTTTGTTTATGAGGTGAGTTAGAGTTGGATATTATGCTTTGTGGTCTAATATGCATTGAATGGTGGATTAAAGGAGAAAATCAAGGAATTTTTTAAAAGACTAAGGTCAAAAGTCGAATGGGACAAGGGAGAGGGATTGTAGAAGGTAAATCCTCCTCATTTACTACTCCTCCATTCGAATATTCCTCAATTCATCACATCAGCTTGAAGTGCAAACAACCAAATCATGAGGACTAGAAGGAAGCCGAGCAAGTGAGAGACGAAGCACCAGTTTATCTCGGGTTTGGGAGCTGAGCCTCCCTAATTTTAAGGAAGTCGTTGAGGACTTCAAATGTATAAGTAGAGAGGCCTAGGAACTCAGTAGGATTTAGATTTTTGATTGTAAAAATATAATCTATTTTTGAGCTGCAAAACTTGTGACAGTTCTATTGATGTAATTTTCTGTTTTGGTAATAAGAATGAGTTTTGTTTTGAGCCAACACTGAGTTAACTTAGAGGGATGAAGCTCTTGGGTTAGGGCCCAACCCTAGCAGTGAAGGCTCCTCTTTATTGTACATGTATGTTTAGTGTAGATCCATAGCTTCATTGTTAATTTGCTTTTTAGATGCATCTCCATTACAAATAGTGTAGATTAGATTGGTTGTTGGATAGTTTAATCCATTTGTGCCTTATTTCAAGTAGCAGGTTAGAAAGGAGGAAAAGGATCACCACAAGGTTGTTAGTAGGTGTCTCGGCCTCACTTCCTCCCTCTGGGATCATGACTTGAGGAAGGGACTCTTAAGTAGCCCCAAAAACACAGATTTCTAGTTCTTTTATGAGCTTTGGAGTTTGTTGTCTTTAATTTAGTATTTGGTTAATTTTGCAAGGTAGATTTCATTGTCATCTTTTTCATCTCCATTTCTATAGTAGATCTTACTCATGCTTTCATTCCTTTCAACAACTTTCTTCATGCATAGTATAGGCAGTTGATTCATTAATTCTTCTTTTCTAGTTTATGAAAATGTATCTTGTTGCATAGCTTTTTGGAAGACACACATGTTTTATGCAGAGCAGGTGCTTCAGGAGGAGACTAAGACTTCATAGCTAGCAACCACCTTCCACTTCATCCACCTTAGCCATCCCTTGTTTTCACCATCACCTTCACTAGTTTTTCATCATTTTTCATAGAAATTCTCCCAAGCACATTGAGCGAATCTAGCCATCTATTATCTTGGATATTGACTCCTGAGGGATCCTAGACCTTCTCCCACTCCATTCCACCCATCACTCACCTTTCCTAAGCCTCTAATCACCTCCAACACCTCACATCTAGCTCTCAGCTTTATCATGTAGGTTTCCTATAATTCCTACAGGATCATCCTGTAGGTTTCTAGTACATCCTGTAGGTTTTCCTGAAACGACCTGTTTTGAGACCAAATTGATGGAAATACTCTAGGAAGTTACCAAAAGCCTCCTAGGGGTCCTCCACACCATCAAACCATTTCATAACCCTTCTATTCATCCTCAAACATCCTTAATCCACCTGCCACATCCACAAGAACAATTAGTTTGCATACTTGATTTTGCATAAAAAGACCAAAAAAACAAAAACAGATTTAGTTTAGTCTCTTTACTTGCACATTAGTATTGTTTGATGCTTCTTACTTTTGCAACTCAGATAGTATCATTTGTTTCATGTTGATTTAGCATTTTTGCCTAGCATAGCTTCTTAGATGGTTAATTAGGGAATGGTTTGATTTAGCATTACATGTTGACCTTCTCCGTTAATGCAGTAGAGTAACTCTCTTAGAGTAGATTTACCTTTCTTCCATCAAAGAATCAAGCTTCTTATGACTCCATAGAAGTCTGGCTTGGAACCCCAGTGGTCTCTTGCCAGCTGAACAGTGATAACAAGTAGAACCATCACTTTTACTTGTGCATACAACATTGTCACCGCCAAGTTTGTACGAACCCCGTATTGATAAGTAAAGCTGGTAACCCAGGAGTTGCAGCATCCTTGCTGCAATATTGGCGCTCATCACAGTTTATACAGATGTTGGTATGAGGGGGCTTGACCTAGGTTTAGAGTGTGCTGCGAACCAACAAAACCCTCAACTACTTGCCCTTTCAGCAACGATTTGCAAGCAAATCGCAGTCTCATCCGAAGTAGTTATGGGAGGCTGCAGAACTAGGCTTCTACAACCGAAGGGATATCTGCACAATGGCATCGTGTATTTACTTCTACTTTATATTGATATTATAAATTCGCATGCATAAGAACTTCACACAGATGATTAATTGAACATATTCACATTAAACCCAAAATTTTAACAAATAATAGTATACCTTACAGTTCTTCGCATATTTCAGTGAAAAGCATGCACAACCAGATACATAAAAATAAATAATAAACACCTAAAGAGATGCAACACTTTGCCAAAACTTTATTCTTTATTAAAATCATCTTCAATTACATGCACTTCTCTAACTTGTGCACCCAGCTGCAGGTGGTCTGCTCACTCAGTGCAGACTCTTCAAGGTCTCCGTGCACTCAACTCTGGATCCTTCTCTAGAATAAAAAAGATAAAAATATACAATAGTCAAATAATTTCTTCTATTATGTTCTACTTCCTCTTCGCTAAGGTATTACACATCCTTAAATACATTTCATCTTCACAAAAACCATGGTCCACATACCATAGATACACAATACAAGAACTAATACCCAATAACCATTACAAAATAAGGGCTTTGTCCCATCCCCAAGGCCCCAAAAAAACGTGCGATGAATATATCTGCGCCAGCTCCGCATTGTCCACTCCTTCATCTGTGGGGTATTTTACCCAAAATTGGACCAAGTTGGGCCATTCCCAACAAGCCCCCAACACTCACCTGTGACTCGTCCCGAGTCACTCAGCTTCGGAGCCTTTAATTTTTGTTGCGATCCCATTGTACACTGCATTTTACTACTGGACCGTTTCTTCCATCAATTTTTCTTCTTGGCATGCCTTCTTCAGCAAACCTTTTGTAACGTTTTTCGGCATAAATCACATGATAATACATTTGTCGACGTGTTTCAAACCAACGAGTGTGGTTCATCGTCAAGACAAGTTGAAGAATTCGATCATGGCTACAAATTAAATAGGGAGATTAGACATTCCAATGGCTAGGTTTGGCTGAAAAACGGCTATATTAGGTCAGACATGATAAATGGCTAAAATTGACTAAGAAACGGCTAGATTTGTCAAACCAAATTGTTTAAATATAGGAATATTAATATGATAAAACAAATATTATTTTAATACCTATCATGTGTTATTTTAAGTGAAAATTTTTATGAGATATGAGTTTATAATAAAAGGGATAGAAATGTTAACATATAATAATAGATCTAGGGAAAGTAATTGAAAGGATTTAATATAAACTACATTAATAATAATATTATTATAACAAGGTTATAGTATTAATCTTCATATCACTCGATTGTGTAACTAATTATAAATTTAATAGTAAGGTTATTTAAATATAACTATGCATATTAGTAATTGTAAGGATAATATTAACTAAACTAATTTCAATAATTGTTATATTATATAATATATATTAATAGTAATATACTATTAGTTAATATTATATTCTTGTTATAGTAATAGTATTATTATTCTTATTATTAATGGTTAGAGTAACTAAATAATATCAATTTATTAGTAAAGTTATCTACTAGGAACATATATTAATAGCTCTAGTAAATGAAAGGATTTATTGTATTATAATATAATAGTGTTATAATAATAGTATTAGTACTAAAGGAGGGGTATCTAATTAATATAAATTTATTAGAGAGGTTGTCTAATGGAACATAAAATTGTTATTTAAATACCTAGATAATTTAATCCAGTTATGAAAAGGACTAACTCTTAAAAATAAGAAACCAAGGGAGAGGACAAAAGAATTATGGCTAAAGAAAGCAGGTTAAAGGATAACAAGGGAAAAATTATTATTAGAAATCTAGAAAAATTTACTAATAGAGGGAGGGGAGGAAGGGGAAGAAACTACTAGGAAGAGAGGGCATGGATCCAACAAATACTGATCTTCCAACTGTCATCTCTATTGAGATTGCTTGGCCTTCTTTCAATCTCAATGACTTCCCTAAATTTTCGGTGATGGAACTACCTACCCCTTCCCCCCTATATGGTGGGATGGGGTAGGTGAGGTGGTGGGGTGCTAAGGCCTTTAGTGCACTATTTAGATATAAAAATTTCTAGTCATGGTGTTCCTGGGTTTGACGCTATCTCAGGAATGAAATTGGTTATACTTGTATGCGGCTCACTCAATGCAGCTGCAATATTGAGCGTGATGCAATAATGAGCGCTTAAGTCATTAGGGTGCAAATAATAGTACGCCGCACCTTTAAAAATGGCCTAAACACCCCTATGCCTGGAATCACTTAAGATATGGGATTCTAGTTGCGGCCCAAGGCCTTATGCGTGCTCTTTAGATATAAAAATCATATCCAAAGTTTGTGGGCTGGGACAACCCATCCCACAAGGAGGAGGCTCGGAGAGAGGAACCTGGTTGCCCCGTGAAGGACCACTCAATGCCGGTGGCCCTACGAGACTCAGGTAAGGCAGCCTTGCTCCCTAACCTCACCCCCAAATAGAGGCGGGGACAAACCTTGTTGGGCTGGGAGTCAAGTACCCTCAGGCCCACTTAAGGTCTGAGACCAGTTAACCCCCTCAAGCCCACTTGTTGTATCAGTAGGATGAGTGGTAACCTCTAGCAATGAGGCAAGGCTATCTTGGTTCCCTAACCTAAAATTAGGGACACCCCAGCAATGGGCTGCGAGTCATGTCTGTCCCCTCAGGTCCACCATCTTGAAGTGAGTGGCCCTAGTTTGTTGAGGCAAGGCAGTCCCCTGGCTCCCTAACCTCATCTTTTATGATGGTCCCATTTATGAGGTCCCCATTTTTTGAGGGTACCCCTCGCCTAGAAGGGAGGGTCTCCCCAATTTGAGGTTACTCTTTATCCCTTCAATGCCACCCAAGGTGTTCAAACAGTGCCACCCAAGGCGTTCAAACGGTGCCACCCAACCATTCACAATTGCTCACAATCACACTCACACCCATAATCACACTCACACCCACACCCACAATCACACTCACACTCACAATACCATCGAAGGCCTTTATTTACTGCTTCTTCACTCTAACTTAGATGCCCAGTTAGCACCCCACCACCTCACCTAAAGTTGTGCAGTTCCATCACTGAAAATTTAGGGAAGACATTGAGATTGAAAGAAGGCCAGGCAATCTCAATAGAGATGACGGTTGGAAGATCAGTAGTTGCTAGATCCCTGCCCTCTCTTCCTAGTAGTTTCTTCCCCTTCCTCCCCTCCCGCTATTAGTAAATTTTTCTAGATTTCTAATAATATTTTTTCCCTTGTTATCCTTTAACCTGCTTTATTTAGCCATAATTCTTTGGTCCTCTCCCTTGGTTTCTTATTTTTAAGAGTTAGTCCTTTTCATAACTGGATTAAATTATATAGGTATTTAAATAACAATTTTATGTTCCATTAGACAACCTCTATAATAAATTTATATTAATGAGATACCCATCCTTTAATAGTAATACTATTATTATAATACAATAAATCCTTTCATTTACTAGAGTTATTAATATATGTTCCTAGTAGATAAATTTACTAATAAATTGATATTATTTAGTTACTCTAACCATTAATAATAAGAATAATAATACTATTACTATAACAAGAATATAATATTAACTAATAGTATCTTACTATTAATATATATTATATAATATAACAATTATTGAAATTAGTTTAGTTAATATTATCCTTACAATTACTAATATACATAGTTCTATTTAAATAACCTTACTATTAAATTTATAATTAGTTACACAATCCAGTAATATGAAGATTAATACTATAACCTTGTTATAATAATATTATTATTAATGTAGTTTATATTAAATCCTTTCAATTACTTTCCTTGGATCTATTATTATATGTTAACATTTCTATCCCTTTTATTATAAACTCATATCTCGTAAATTTTTTCACTTAAAATAACACATGATAGGTATTAAAATAATATTTGTTTTATCATATTAATATTCCTATATTTAAACAATTTGGTTTGACAAATCTAGCCGTTTCTTAGTCAATTTTATTCGTTTATCATGTCTGACCTAATATAGTCATTTTCAGCCAAACCTAGCTGTTGGAATAAATGCTCTCCCTGTTTAATTTGTAGCCATGATCGGATTCTTCAACTTGTCCTGACGATGAACCACACTCATTGGTTCGAAACGTGTCGACAAATGTATTATCATGTGATTTACGTCAAAAAACTTTTCATAAACCTGATATGGATCATAGAAGCCTCAATTCAAAAAAGCTTTTGTAGTAGGGCCAACATTCTTTTTGTAGTATTTCCGCTTCCCTTCTCTTCAATTCATTCAACATTTTGTCCATTTCCTGTGAAAGTTGTAGGGCTTCCTCCAGCCACAACTGAGTCCTCACCTGCAAGATCTATGCTTTCCTTCGAAGCTCATCAATTTAAGCTTGGAGGTTCTTTCCTTCAGTAAAGCTAGTAAGCCTCTACAAGAATGGTAAGGTCTTCACAGCTGCTAGGATCTCATCAAACTACTTCTTGGCTTGTAGTTCCCCCTCAATCTTTAGGATGTTTGGATCCTCCTGTAGTGAGGTCCAAATATCCATCGTACTGTCGAGCAATTTTCCACAATCTGCTACTGTATCAAATATGTCTTTCAATGTTGCGCTGAGGTCCCTTTGTCTGCGTTCGAACCTTTAGTGGCGTCATTGGCTGCAACCTTATTCACGGCTCTGATATCTGCTCTTCATATTCAAATTTCAACTTAACCACAGTATCCATTGAGTCCTTGATGATGAGGGCGAGCTTTGCGGTCTTCTCTGTTGGTGGTTCATCCTCACGGACCTGCACATTTGGAACTATGCTACATGTCTCAGAATGGCCTTCTCCAGTTGTTCTCGCTCATTATTAGTGTCATTTCCTTGTCTTTGTTCTTTCCCACAAATTCTTCCATGGGGTCTTTTCCCTGATGATGCAACATCGTGATTCTTTTGATTAGAATCTCAATAATTAGGATCCTCATCCCTAGCCAAATGAAACCATCATGCACCAGTGCGAGGAGATGCCACACACAAATTGTACTGAATGGGCTTCAACCGAAGTGTGGCACATTCATCATGTTCATAAGCCATGCTCTCTGCACTCCCACAACCCATTGTTGCGGTTCCAACCTTATTACTCCTCTTTCTAGGTACCAAACCTACTAGAGATATTTACTCGTTTCGAACTGAGGGTACTTACTCCGGTCATTAAATCTCAATCTTCCATTTTGAGCTGGGGAATCTTCCCAAAAAATTCTCCTTCAAAAGGAACCTCCTCTGGCAATAGTGGTGTATAGGTAGCAAATTTCCCTTCCTTTGGATCCCTAACTAGCTTTATGCTCAACTTTCTCAGTGGCATCTACGCTGGGAGAACTGTTGGCTTGATGGGTCCTAACCTAGGTTTAAAGTTAGCTACGCCAACCAAGAAAACCCTAACTGCTGGCCCTTTCGGCAACAACCCGTGTAGCGCACGCTGCAGTCTCACCCAAAGTAGTATTGGGGGATGACAGAACTAGGCTTCTGCATCCAGAGGTCAGTGTGATGGGTTCATGTGGCTTCTTGGGCTTCTTTCAGCCTTCACAAACCCTAATCCTTAAACGATAACCGATTTCAGTAACTCACTAAAACAAAATATTAACCTTCACGAAATGGCTTAATCATTCATAACAGTAAGTAAAAATGCAGATCTGCTACTTTCACGCATTAATTGAACAATTACTTCATATAATTTCAAAATATTAGAGCAAATACACAAAAATTGCATAAGTAAAGATAGATGCATAGATACATATGTAGAGTTTCAAAACAATCCTTTATTGATATAATCATTCAGTTATAGAGGCCCGCGCATTCAGCCGCGAGGGCCTGTGCACTCAGCCTGCGGACTTACCAACATCTCCACACACTCATTTGCAGGAGCCTTCCCCTTCGCCTAAGTACAGGAAACAAAATTTCCCACCTTAGCTTACTTGCCCATACAATGATATTCTATATCAAGTTACTTCCTAGACTCGCTATGACTCTTCTATATATAGCCTTCACTTTTAAAATACCCTTGTCTGCAGACCATGGGCGAGTCACAAAACTTCCTATCTTCTAGCAAATTAAGTGACTAAGCCCCTTTCGACTACTATGACGTTCACACTCTGCTCCCTCAAAACGCAGAGACTTTACAATTATACCAAAATTTATTACAAAACTTTACCCCAGGGTACCCTGTCCCAACAAATCCCCATCACAATTTCGTGACTCGTCCTCGAGTCACTCTACTAGTGCTTCGATCTTGGCCTGCAGTTCGTGAAACTCCAACTTTAAAACCTGCAGGTCGGTGGTTCCCTGTGTAGCAGCTTGTTGCACTTCTTTGACCAACTTTTCAGTTGTTGGGCCTTCAAATGCAAGGCCCATGGTCCTCTCAGTCTGCTACATCCCCTTGAGATTACTATATACAGAGAGAGTCGGCTGGCTGGCCTCTTTTGTCCATGGCTACGTTCGTGTAGAAATAATTGCTTCCTTACGATGCAGCTCCTCAATTTCATTTTGTATCATTTTCCCTTACTGCAACCATGTGAACCATTGTACTAGTGCCAGTGTTCGCTTAGTGGATCGAATTTCATCGGATTTCCTCTGGTTCTCTCTGATCCCCTCCAATCTTTTGCAGAGTGGGATCCTCCTACAACGAGTTACACAACTCCATGGCTTGCTCAAAGAGCTCCTTGTAGCCATTTATTTCGTCTTCTAACGTTTCCATGCCTTCTTTGGTAGCAGCTCCACACTGCTCTCTAACTTCTGGAGGAGTCGTGAGCTACAACTTCAATTGTAGCTCTGATATTTGCAACTGTAATTCAAACTAGACTTGGCCTATTTCATCTTTAAATTCCTTCATATAGCGACCAGATTTTGGATATTTTCCACGAAGGCTATTTCGGCCGGAATATTAAGGTCCGGATAGTCACTGTAAGCTTATGCAATGTCTACTTCTAACTGTTGGCTCCGCGCTCTGATTTCCTCTTTCTCCTTTAGTGCCTGCACCTTCTCCTAAAAAATCTGCTAGTTGTTTGTTTTAACTTCACTGATTACTAGCAGCGCACGCTACTCCCTAAGCCACAATTCATCAGACACCTCTTGGTGTAGCTCATGCAAGGTCTGTATAGGGGGTGTCGGGAGGTTTAAGCCCAGGTACTTTATCTACATTAGTTGGGCCCTTTGTTGGTCTGTTTCAACATGCAGGGATCCTTTTGGCAACTGAATGATGTGAAGATCCAAATACCTGTCTATATCCAAAACTAACTCACTCGCTTGATTCAGGCTCACTTGTTACTCACTCGACTAGCCCACGCTTTCCTGCATTCCGCCTGTTTTGATTTTCACTCGCGCAAATATTGTTTAACCTTTCCCAGCGCCTACTGGTACTATTCCTCAAAGTGGCCCTAAAGATCAGTCACTGCGTCATGGACCATGTCGCCTATCTCATCTAAATCCCCTTCAATAAGGACTAAAGGGGTCGTATCTATTGATCGGCCAGACTTTTATTTCTTGTGCAACCCAGTGGAGGTTTGCCTCTTCCTTGTTCGGACTACGAAGGGGGCTTCTAACTCCGCACCCCCTGCATTGCATTCCTCTGTGTCTTCCTCCTTCGGTGTTTTATTCTTTTCCAACTCCTCAACATCAATTGTGTCCTATGACGTTGTTGTCTCCTAGGATGATTTTTCTTTGGCTTCCACTTATTTTTCTTTGGCCGCAACTTCTTTTTTCTCCGTATATTTCTCCTAGGCGGAAACGTTTTTCTTTTTCTCTGTTGTCGTCGTCTGCACGATCGACCCCTCCGAGACCTTAGTAGTACCTACACTAGAATCGGACGAGGTGAGCTAGTCACTTTGCCACTTGGTGGCAACCCCTACTATGTCCCCCTTGGCCACCAAGTAGGGCAACTTGTGCGATATCTTCATGGGATCCCTCCTCACACGAATATGAAGATTGTGGAAATATGATTTGAAATCAGTTATGGTATCATACTGCTTGTACAGTGTAGGTGACAACTTTGGCCTCTAGCTAATCACTGTTCTCAAATCCATATCAAAAAGGACCCATAAGATATTCGCCTCTGTGATGCGTGCGGTGTCCTTTGTAGCCCAGAGCGAAGCGAACTTTGTTGCCTCGGGAAGGTTCGGATCGTGGGGAGGAAACAAACTTTCCTCTGGAGTCCGCCACGCCACCAATGGTATCAGTAGCAATAACAAGGTATAATGTAATGCCTTGCCCTCATCTTGGACCTCCCTGCAATTATCCAGAAATTCCTTGCATAAGTACTAAATCAATTTATATTGAACTCCTTTGGTCCACTGGGAAGCAAAAGAGATGATCGGTGTTGGTACTTCATCTGTGCGGCACATACGCTTTACCTTCCCCATTAATATCTACACGGGAAATTGCACTGTGGGATCCGAGATAGAGCAGATAGAGTATCCACGCGACTTCTTGATCAGGCCAAACTTACTCTTCATCTGGTCCACGAGCTTCTTTTCCTGTGTTTTTCCTCCAAACGCTTCTACAGGATCCACTCCTTGGTATGGTATTAAGGTGATCTAGTGGATCAGCATGTCTATAATCGGGATGGGTTCTCCTAGCTAGAGACACCCATCATGCACTAGTGTGAGAAATTTGCACACACAGATGGTGTTTATGTTGGTGCGACTGAAATGCAGCACACAAATCATGTTCAGGATCCCATCGGCCCCAAAACCATCTACCCACTTCATTAGTTCCAACTATGTAACCTCTAATTCTTCATAGAATACCTTGGACAGGTATTTTGGGGGGCGCCAACTAAGGGAACTTCTCATGGTCCCCTAAGTCCCAATCCTCCATATCGAGTTTTGGTGTGTAGGCCAACAATGCACCCTCGAACACGACCTTCTCTGGCAACAGTGGCATGGACACCATAAACTTTTCATTGTCTGGAACTTTTGGCATTTTAGCTGTGGGCTTTCACGGTAGAATGTACTTTGGTAGCTGAGTCATCGGTGTAGGTTTTAACCTAGTACAGAAATTACCTGCATACGTATTCTAAAACACAGAAAATAAACAATGTGAGATCATAACACATAAAACACATATACATAGAGATTTTCCCCTGGATCCCAAAACCAGGACTACCAGCTTGATTTTTCATTATATTCCTTTCAATGTTATAATACATATTTATACATGCCGAAGCATCCAATACCATGGACCGAAAAACCATCGCGTCCAATACCATGGACCGAAAACCATCGCGTCCAATACCATGGACCGAAAACCATTGCGTCCAAAAAACATGTGCGAAAATCATGCAAAAAACCATAGGTGGGTCCGCCCAACCTAACATAGGGTCCAAAACCAAAATTTTCGGGGCGCTACCTCGAACCCCATAAAGTGGGGTTACAGGTACACCTCAAACCCCCTGTGACCCCCCCCGCCCCCCCCCGCCACACAATCGGCGCAACGAAGGGGGTGCTCCGCCCCCCTCTGACCCCCCAGTTAACTACGCGGGCTAGTCGTGGAAAGAATATAACACAACCCAACATTCTCCCACTTGTTGTTTTCTTTCCACAGGGGGCCAGAAGAGAGCTTAGTCATTTTTCCAGCCCTGAAACGCCCATTGTTTCTCTACACCAAGAGAACTTCTGAGAGCTCACAGATTTTGTCAATGCATCCGCAGTATTCTTCAAAGTGTCCACCTTTACCAGAAACACCTTTTTGTCTTCTATCATATCCCTCACAAAGTGATACTGAACATCAATGTGCTTTGTCTTTGAATGATATGCAGGGTTCTTTGCCAAGAAAATTGCACTTTGGCTGTCACAGTCTATCCTTATAGCTTCCTGTACTAACCCCATACTTGAACACAATCTCTGCAACCAAACTGCTTCCTTGCTTGCATGAGTGGCTGCCATGTATTTTGCCTCTGTAATTGATAGTGCCACTACAGATTGTTTCGTACTCATCCAACTGATTGCACCTCCAGATAGGTTAAACACATACCCACTTGTAGATCTTCTTTGATCTAGATCTCTAGCCCAGTCTGCATCAAGAAAGCCATGAATATCCAACACTCTGTCCAATCCTGGTCTTCCTTGGTAGCACAAACCATAATCACTAGTGCCACGCAAATAATTGAAAACGCGCTTCACTGTTTTCCAGTGCTCCTTCCCTAGTTTTGACATAAACCTGCTCAATACTCCCACTGCATGTGCAATGTTTGGTCTAGTACAGACCATTGCATACATCAAGCTACCGACTGCACTTTCATATGGAACATGGGACATGTCCTCTTCCTCTTCTTGTGTCTTGGGACACTGTTCAACAGATAACCTCACACCTATAGGAATAGGAACCTTCACCGGTTTACTATCTTGCATATTAAACCTCTACAGTATTGTCTCGACATACTTCCTCTGGTTTAACCAGAGCTTCCTCTTTGCCTGATCTCTTTTAATTTCCATGCCAAAAATATAGTTTGTAGCACCAAGATCTTTCATGTCGAATTTGGAGGACAATTGGGTCTTCAAATCCTGGATAATTTCTTTGTCATTTCCAACTGGCAACATATCATCCACATACAAGACCAAATAAATAACTTGGCCACCAATTAATTTAAAATACACACAGTGATCTGCTTTGCTTCTGGTGAAGCCAAGTCCCCGTATAAATGTATCAAATTTATGATACCACATCCTTAGTGACTGTTTTAACCCATACAGAGACTTCTTTAACTTGCATACCTGTTCTTTCTTACCCTTCACCACAAAGCCTTCAGGTTGCTTCATGTAGATTTACTCTTCGAGATCCCCGTGAAGAAATGTTGTCTTCACATACATATGTTCTATCTCAAAATCAAAAGCAGCAGCAGCAAATAAAAGTAATCTAATAGAAGTTACCTTGGAAATAGGAGAAAAAATATCACCAAAATCAATTACCGGCACCTGGGAATAACCTTTTGCTACCAACCGAGCTTTGTATTTCTCCACCTTTCCTTCTGCATTTGTCTTCTTCTTGAACACCCATTTTCTGCCAATAGGTTTCCTTCCAGTAGGCAACTCCACCAGATACCAAGCCTCATTTTTGTGCAAAGATGCCATTTCATCAACCATGGCCTCTTTCCAGAGTTTTCCATCCTCTGAATCCACTGCTTCCTTCAAAGTTCTGGGATCATCATCAGTAACAGATAAAGCAAAATTTGAACAAAAAGCAAATGGACTATACCTTTCTGGCTGCCTTCTTTCTCGAACTGATCTTCTCACAACCGGAGTTTGTGGCTCTTCATCTTCTGATTCCTCCTCTGCGGTAGAGTCTGATTCTTCCTCTTTTAGCTTGAACTCTATCTTCTCAGGTTCCTTTGGTTGGACTTCATGTTTAATAACATCTTTCACCTCTCTGAACACCACATCTCGGTTGTACACAACCTTCCTTGTTGCTGGGTTCCAAAGCTTATAACCCTTTAGACCATCTTTATACCCAATAAAGATCCACTTTTCAGATTTACTATCCAGCTTGGTTCGTTTCTCCTTTGGAACATGTATATATACATCACATCCAAATACCCTCAGATGTGAAAGAGAGGGTTTCTTACCAGTCCATACCTCTTGTGGAGTTTTATCCTCCAACGCTGATGAAGGTGATCTGTTGACCAAGTAACATGTTGTATCCACTGCCTCTGCCCAGAATTCTTGTCCTAACTCGGCACCACTGAGCATGCTTCTTGCCCTTTCCATCAACGTCTTGTTCATTCTTTCTGCGACTCCATTTTGTTGAGGTGTATATAGAGTAGTATTCTGTCGTGCTATACCACACTTCTTACAGAATTCTTCAAATTTCTTATTGCAAAACTCTCCAACTTTATCTGTCCTCAGCACCTTTATCTTCTTCTTTGTCTGGTTTTCCACCAGAGCCTTAAATTCTTTAAACCTGTCAAAGACTTCAGATTTCTTCTTAAGGAAATATATCCATGTATTCCTTGAGAAGTCATCTATAAATGATACATAGTACACAGACTTACCCAGTGATGGAACCTTCACAGGTCCAAACACATCACTGTGCACAAGCTCTAATATCTGTTTCACCCTCTTACCACTAGAGGGCAAACTCACCCGATTCTTCTTCGCATATACACAATTAAAGAAATCAAAATCCAGAGAGCTATTACTCATAACTTCTACCATACCTTTACCATGAAGTATTCGAAGGCCCTTCTCTCCAATATGTCCAAGCCTTTGATGCCACAGCATGGTCTTCTCTCCAGAGACCACTAGATTTTCTGCTCCACTTTCAAAAACCACAAAACTGTCGCACCCATCAACAACAGTGCTACCTTGCAGTTTGTACAGAGTTCCAGTCCGAACTCCCCGAATCAATACCAATGCTCCTCGAACTATCTTATAGGTATCCTTCTCGAACATTGTTTTTACACCTGCATAATCCAACTTTCTTACAGAAATCAGATTTCTGGCTAATGCAGGAATATGCAGAACACCCGACAGTGTTCTAACCCTTCCACCTTGCAACTTTAACTTTACTTTTTCGTGACCAACAATTCTAGCCTTCCTATCATCCCCTAAGAAGACATCACCACCATCGTATTTATCATACTCGCAGAACCACTCTCTATGGGGAGTGAAGTGAAAGGATGCACCTGAGTCAATCAACCATGCCTCATGATCCAAATGTGTACTTGAAGAAGCCAAGTACACATCCCAACCTTCATCTGAGGTGGTTTTCGCCTCTACAGAAGGAGCATCATCAGATCCCTTTCCTTTATCAGGAGCTTTAGATTTACAGTCCCTTTTGTAGTGCCCTTCCTTTCCACATTTCCAGCACACCACCTTTACAGGTTTTCCTGGAGATTTATATCTCCCTCTAGATTTAGATCTCCCACTCGATTTGTTTCTGTTCTGGGACCGTCCTCGTACAGAAAAGGCATCACCATTCTGGCTCTCCATATTTTTCTGTCTCATCTCCTCCATCAGCAAGGATGAGACTATTTCATCAAACTGCAAGGTAGTTGCATTGCTACCTATTGCAATAACCAGACTATCCCACGAATCTGGTAGAGAACACAACAAACTGATGCACTTAACTTCATCTAAAATTTTAATATCAACAGATGCTAACTGACTTACCACGGTATTAAATACGTTCAGATGCTCTGTCACCGAGTCTCCATCTTTCATCCTTAGGTTATACAGCTTTTTCCGCTGGAACATTTTATTCACCAGAGACTTAGATTGGTACAAAGTCCCTAACTTGTCCCACAAAGCCTTCGCCGTAGCTTCCCCTGATACATTTAGCAATACTGAATCTGAGACACACAATCGTATTGTGCTCTTTACCTTTCGATCCAACTTCTTCCATTCTTCATCGGACACTCCCGTTGGTTTAGTACCCAGATCTACCATGATCCATTGATCTTTATCCACCAACAGATCCTCCATCTTGAGTTTCCACAACTCAAAACTCTGACCATTAAATTTCTCGATCTCTATCTTTCCACTGCTCACCATCTTCTTTCACCACCAGAATCAATCTCGCAGATCTCCCACTGAACAGGGTCTACCACAGGCCCGAGCGAAACCCCTCAGCAACAAAGGCATCCCCTTGAAGCCAAAATTGCTCCGATACCAAATGTAGGTTTTAACCCCGTATAGAAATTACCTGCATACGAATTCTAAAACACAGAAAATAAACAATGCGAGAGGATAACACATAAAACACATATACACAGAGATTTTCCCCTGGATCACAAAACCACGACTACCAACTTGATTTTTCATTATATTCCTTTCAATGTTATAATACATATTTATACATGCCAAAGCATCCAATACCATGGACCGAAAACGATCGCGTCCAAAAAACATGTGTAAAAATCATGCACAAAACCAGGGGTTACAGGTACACCATAAAGTGGGGTTATGGGTACACCTCAAACTGCCTGTGACCCCCCCCCCCCCCGCCCCCTACACAATCGGCACAACGAAGGGGGTGCTTCGCGCCCCCTCTAACCCCCCAGTTAACTACGTGGGCTAGTCGTGGAAAGAATATAACACAACCCAACAATCGGCTCAACCTCCTCAGCATAAATATCCTCTATGCCTCTGCACAGTTCTTCTTCATCCAAATCCATTGGCTCAGTCGGCTGCTGTGATCGATCCATCTTCCCCTTTTGGCGAACTTCCGTGGGGTTTTTCCATGGTGACTGCTTCATCAGGACCTGTTGAGATTTCTTCTTCTTCTTATCTTTTTCCTTGGACGCAAAAGGTTCAGATACAAAAGGCTTAGTTTTGGGAGACCTATGCGTCGTAGTCATAAATCCTACAGGGACAGAAAGTGTTGCTTCCGTCTCTAGGGGAGTTGCAGTAATTCTGGCCAGAAAATTATCACGAAGAAAGTTAGGTACGTTAGCCAACCCTGGTCGTGAAAAGAGATATTCCCAATCTAGCCCAGACATACAATTTTGCACTTGGAACACAACAAGGTGAGAAATATCAATACCAACTCTCAGGAAGCAAAGTGTTCGAATGTGGGACAACATGCCATGAAATTCAAATCCAACCATTCCCTCCAATTTCTGATCATTAATGCATCTTTGGTGGAAAATTTCCAAAGATATGCTCCATAAATGCGTCTTCCCTGCTCCTTTTAACCAAAATTTTTCCATCCAATCATCTACCGTGTTTCCAACGGTCATTTGTCAGCCTAGCCACGTGGAATCCATCCTTGTGGTGCAGCTTCTTCGATGCATCTCCCCTTGGTGCCTTATGTCAACCCGTCACTCATCCCCCTTACTTTGATTTTCCAACTTTAGGGGCAATATAGCTTAGAGTCTTGTACTTCCTTGCAGCTTCCTGGAGTACTAAGACTATCTCAAAATCATATAGTAATTGTGCAGGGATAGGATCACCCCTATACAACTTCAATTGACTACCATTGAATTTTCTCGGGAATAATTCGCTATTCAGCTTCGCAAGATGAACTGCGCCACCAGCTGTAATTTCCTTAACAACATAGGGTCCTAGCCAATGCATTTGAAACTTTCCAGGAAAATTTGTAAACTTACTGTCATATATCAATACCAAATCTTCATTCTTGAAGGTGCGCTGTTGGATGTGGCGATCATGCCATGCCTTTTCACGATCCTTCTACACTTGCTGATGAAATCCTGCTAGGAAACGATGTTCTTCCAGTTCTACCAGCTACGCGAGAGGCTCCTCCATAGTATCACGATCAGCCATATCTATTAATACCGCAATTTTCAAACTTGGCACAATGTATTCCATGGGAATTACAACCTCCTGCCCATATTTATAAATCTAAACAGGGTTTGTCCTGTCAACTTCTTACAAGTGGTCCTATATGCCCAAAGCATCACTGGTATGTGCACATCCTAGTCATTCCTCTTGGTGTTGCAAATCTTTGTCAAGGCGATCTCCAAAATCTTGTTGAAGGCTTCCACCGTGCCATTAGATTTAGGGTGATAGGGCGTACTCTTTTGATGATATACCTAGAACTCCTCAAGCATCGCAGCAATGGTTTCATTTAAAAAGTGTGTGCCCCTATCACTCATTAAAATTTTAGGGCAGCAAAACCGAGACAAGATGTATTCAAAGTGAAACATTGCGGCTGTATTTGCGCTACAGTCTTTCACTGGTTGTGCCTCCACCCACCTGGTCAAGTATTCAGTTGTAGTGATAATGTATCTAGCCCCCATCTTTTTCCCTGGTGGCTGAATTAGACCCACAAAGTCTATCGCCCACTTATCGAACACCTGCAACATTATTTGCGGATTTAGTGGCAACTCATCCCTTCACGATGGTCGCCCCATCCTCTAACAAACATCGAACACCCTACAATACGTCTTCGAGTCCTTATGTACCTGTTACATAGTATTTTGTCGCACCTCTAGCACTTCCCTGTGACATACCCTGAAGTGCCCGAAACATGACCATCATACAGTGTACTCATTTAGATACGCAGCTCAGATCCTCCCTAAAACATTGATTGGAAAATGCATTGAGCTTCCCCTGAAAGAAATAGCTCTAAAACCCTAATTTTAGAATCATCACCCTTATGATACTGAAAACCGTGATGGTCGCTAGTTGCACTATACTAGCCTCGAGATGCCATTGCTTTGTTTTCTTGGATACCTACGATGATCCCTAAAAGGAAATTTTCCCAAAGAGGATGAGAAGCTTCGTGATCTAGAAGCTTCTAGAGCGGCAAGCTGGAGGTTGTTCGGCATGGATGAGGTCGAGTTCTCTCAACTTGGCCTTTTGGTATTATCCCTATGAGCTACCTCCTTGATATGAGGGCCTACTCCTATCTTTGGAGAGATCCTAACTCCCTTTCCCTGCCTATATATTCATCCTTTTCCACTCCCAAATGGTTGGTCTTTGTCTATTTGCACCCTTGTGCTAATATTGTGCCTATATGCTACTCATTTGGCTTGGAGAAGGAGTTCTTGGAGAGCTTAAGCTTTGACTTGCACATTCATTCAACGAGAGCCTATTGACATCAAGTCTTGGTTGTATGCTTCCTCCTTTATTGTATTAATATACATCTGCTCATTCACTTTCCATAAATGTGTATGCTTATGTATCATTTATCTTAATGCTCCTTGATCTGTTAAGTAGGTTACTTTTTATTATGTTATTTGTATTTGTATGCCTTGATGTGCCTTGATCTCTTGTGCAGGGGTTTAAACGTTGTGAGTAGCAGGACCAAGTCCATGACGCAAGTGATTCAAGGTCTTCAACAAAGGAAGATGTGATAGCATCGGAACGAGGTAGGCCATATTCTTCGTCTCTTATTTCAATTGTAACTTAGGAAAGTGTCTAGTAGATTGTCACGTAGGTTGCTAGTCCCACTCATTGAGATAGGGGGATCGTCTCTGTCCACAGAGAGGATTGCCTAGACAACAAAATGGTGACTCCACTGGGGACACTATAACCCTTTTCATCCAATCCTTCACCCTGAGATGTGATGAGTTTGACCAACCGTCTATTTTCTGGTTTGTTTGCTTTTCTGTAACTATTTTCACTTGCTAGTGATTGCTTGAGGACACTCAATTTTGTCTAGTCTTGAATATTTTTTTAGTTTTCCCTCATTCTTATCGCCCATCGTGGGTTTGAACTTCACAGTCACAATGTCAATTACAGTCATGATTATTAATCTTTCATCATCCTTTCCCTTTAACAAGCGCGATGATCCCAGAGCATAAGAGAAATTAGGGTTTTTCATCTTATTCTCAGTCTTTTTGCCCTCTGTCAGTGATTTTGATTTTCTAGTGCGTCTATGGTGTGTTTGTCCTGATTATCATGCTTGATTGATTTCAATTATCCCTTGATTTGTTTTATGTGTGTTTGAACCTTGTTTTCTTTCTAGGGTTTCTAGGGTTTCTAGGTCCCCCTCCACTCATTGATTGGTCTGCTTCAGAGAGATCAATTACCCCTATTCAAGAGTCTTTTGCATCAGGACATTTGTTACAAGTTGCCTTTGGTTCTTTGGTGAGAAGTTGTTTTCATTAGTGTCGAACGATATTGATGCTTTGAAGATCGCTTTAGTTCCGTTGTCGAGCATAGATCACAAATTGTTTGCTTTGGTTGAACTGAAAGAACGTGCTTGTTATCATTCTTGTGTTTTGGAAAGTGAAAGTGTTTTTCATATAAGTATTTTTGAGACATTTTGTGCATTCAAAATCATAAAGTGAAACAAATTTTCATGTTCAATGGGTTGTTTGCATTTCCCTTTACTTTTTGCATTCGTTTACATTAATTGAATCAAAGTGAAATGAAAAATCATTATTGCATCTTAGTGAAAGGAAAGAGATTTTCATTTCAATAGGATTGCATGTTGGAATTGAATTTGTTAGTAGAATGAAAGATTAGATTTCATTTTTACATATTGCATTGGAAAAATTGTGCTAATGTATTTTGAATTGTTTGATGCATTTCTTGGTTGCTTCTCTTCCTTTGTTAGCTTAGCCTTCATAGAATGAAAAGGTTTCATTTTCATCATTTAGTTGCATTCTAGGAACAAGTGACATCGTTGAGCCATCAAAATTGAAACTTAATTCAATATTAACTTAAAATTTACCTCAATTAACCTAAGGAGAATTTGTCACTTAACGCAAATATCTAGAGGTCTAGGCTAGAGATGTGTTCCAGCGTCTCAAGACATAGCAGCTGTCGTTAACTGCCTGCAATGTATCCCGGGGGTGAAATCTCGTCCCAGTATGGAAGTATATAGAATGTTCTCCAGTACTTTCGGGTATATCGGAGGCACTTCATGTTGAGATTGCAACAAGATGATGGAGCTTAGTGAAAAGAGTCGCCTTCACTAAGTGGGCCCGCAGGCTATTTTTGGCGCAAGTCTATTTTTAGACTATGTCTATTTTTAGACATATGGATCATGTCTATGGATTGCAGGTTGTTGTTTATGGATGATTGATCAAGTTGGGAAAAAAAACAGATGGACTTCTATTTTTGATGAAAGTGTGAGTGATCACAGTGTGAGTGATCAAAGTCTATTTTTAGACTGGCTGTCAAAAATAGAAAAGTCAAATATTATTATCTCACAATAATATTTGGACTATAAACTTAATCTTATTCTCTTGGAGCACTTCAGTTTGAGCTACAGAGGTGGCACATGTAGCTGTCAGAAGGAAATACGCTTTTCTTATGAGTCAGTTGAGTTGTTGCATGCATGACTTCAGTTAGAACTCAATCAGTTGAGTTTGGTGGAGTTGATTGTGGATTTGATGGAGTTGTGTTCAGTTTAGCTTTGTTAAACTGGTTGTATTTAGTCTAACTGGCAAATAGACTAGAGATGAGTTGGGTGAATTAGTTATTAATTAATTCACAAGTTATTATCTCATAATACAACTAATGAATACATCAGTTAACTCAGTTGCATGTCAGTGCATGTTCAGTTCAACAGGGACAGGTGGTAGAGAATCAGATTGCTATCAGTTGTGACTATAGTTGTGCACCAGATCTTGCACAATCAAGGGATTGAGTATGCCAATGAGTTTGCTCACGTATTTGCCCACATTATAGCTTGTGATCACGTCCAACAAAGTGTGAGTGACTATTTTGCAGGTGAAAAACGAGTTTGGTGAGCCATTCTCATCAGTTCTTGAGCAGGTATTGAGCAGTGGAGGCAGGCAAGCAGTGGAAGAGATTTGGAGATCAGATCTGAGCTGTATTGTGTGTAACAGAGGTGGAGATACTTGTGAGAAGTATTATGCTGTGTAATGTTACATGACTCAATCATTAATATACAGATAGTTGGGGTTTTTAGCGAGATGCTTTCCCCGGGATACATACTGTGTTAATGTGTGAATGCTCTTGATGTTTTATTGTTATTGATGCTGCTATATTGATGATCAACGTAGAGGAGCTTATGTATTGTGTATGTTTTCCGCAATAGTACATGTTCAGGATAATCTCCATTGAATATGTGTTAAATTATTCAAAATTTCTACATGGTATCAGTGCGAGCTAGATAATTGTAGAAAAAGTTTCTACATGGTATCGGAGCTGTTGATCATCAGATCTACTATTCAGGAAGTGTTTACATTCTATTTCTCTAGGCAGAGCCTGTAATCGGGCTAGGTAGCCTCTGGATTCATCCTTCCTTTGGAAGGTGAAATATCCGGTAAAAGCCCATACAGTCAATCTCTGTACGAGAAATATTTTTTTCTCACAAATCTTAGATCGGAAGTAGTTGAGTTTGAGCTGGTGGAATTCGAATTTGCAGCAGTGTTGTTGAAAATGTCTTTCAACGGATTGAAAATGTTATTCCAAAGCAAGAGCGACCTGGTGCTCAAGGATAAACTCAGTAACAATAAATGTGAGAATGGATCTTCATCAAAGGTATCTGATGAAGAGAATCGTGCTTTGGCTGCCAAAGCAAAGAAAGGGAAGAGCAAGAAAGCTTCTCAATCTGGTGCGAAAGGCAAGAAGCAGGATATGTCCAAGGTGAAGTGCTTTCACTGTCACCAGCACGGACACTATGCCACAAATTGTCCACAGAAGAAGAAGAACAAGCAAGCTGCTGGATCTGCAGGGGGAGAGGCCTTAGCTTCTCAGTTTGAGCTTAATTTTTCATTGATCGCATGCTTGGTTTCAAGTGTGATGGGATCAGTGTGGTTCTTGGACAGTGGTGCGTCTTGTCACATGACGGGAGATAGAGATTTGTTCTCTGATCTGGAGGACAAAGATCTTGGAGTGCACATCGAGATGGGCGATGATGGTAGATACAGTGCAACCGGTATCGGTACCATTTCCTTTGAGAGGGAGTCTGGTAAACCCTTTGTATTGAAGGAAGTCATGCATGTTCCAGGATTGAAAAAGAATCTCATCTCAGTGGCGATGTTAGAAGACAAGGGGTATGATGTTGTTTTCAGCGAGGGAAAGGCCTTCCTGCGCAGCAAGACAACTGGTGAGACCCGGAAGATAGGGGTTCGAGTGAGGAACCTTTATCAGTTGCATGTAGATGGATGCGTAGCAATGGCAGGCAAGGCAGAAGGATTGGTGAGCCGGGATGATGGCGAGTTGTGGCACAGGAGATTGGGTCACCTTCACCATGGAGCCTTGAAGATACTGTAGCAGATCACTATAGGGCTTCCTAAAGGCACACTTGCGCAGTCAGATCAGTGCAAGGGGTGTACTTTGGGGAAGTTTGTGAAAGCCACCTTTCACGAGAAGGATAGTCGCGCCACGACGATCCTTGAGAGAATTCACACAGACGTGTGTGGACCTTTCTCAGTTGCTTCGACAGCAAAACACAGGTATTATGTGATTTTTGTTGATGATTTCTCTCGTAAGTGCTGGATCTTCTTCATGCAGAAGAAGAGCGAGACATATTCAAAGTTCTGTGAATTCAAAGCACTGGTCGAGAAGGAGTCGGGGAAGAAGGTGAAGGCTCTTAGGAGCGATAATGGTGGTGAATACATCTCGGACGAGTTCAAGGATTTCTGCAATACAGAAGGGATTAGTAAAGAGCTCATAGCTCCCCATAACCCACAGCAGAACGGGGTAGCTGAGCGGAAGAACAGAACGATTGTGGGTGTTGCACGGGCAATGTTGCATGATCAGGGCCTACCCCTTCACCTGTGGGCGGAAGCATGCAATATAGCAGTTTATGTGCAGAACCGTTGTCCTCATAGGATACTTGGCATGAGTACACCTGAGGAGACTTATTCTAGTAAGAAGCCTGATCTTTCTCATTTGAGGATTTTTGGTGCTAACGTTTACATGCACGTGATGAAGGATGCCAGAAAGAAGTTGGAGCCGACCGTAGAGGTTGGGATATTTGTGGGGTACACTGATACGCCCCACAACTATCGTGTGTATTTGCCAGACAGTGGTAAAACTGTTGTGCAACGGGATATAAAATTTCAGGAGGAGAAAGCCATGAAGTGTTCGCTTGAGAGGGAGCTACACTTGCATGCAGATGAGGAGCTATTAGTTCCTAAGGATGAGTTTCAGGACGTGGATCAGCCACAGGACGAGGTTCATGGAGTGGAAGAGACCACTCATGCAGCGCCAACCATCAGAGGGCGAAAGCGCTTGACAGAAGCTGAGCGACTGGCTCAAGATGCAGAGAAAGTTGTAGGACCACCTACATCCCAACGCAGGCAGAGACAGTCACCTGATCGGTACACTGGATACATGGCTCTTATGAGCAAGTGTGTTGTGACTGAGCCATCCTCTTTCGAGGAAGCTGTGGAGGATCCCGCATGGGTAGACGCCATGGTGGAAGAGTATGATTCTATTGTCAGAAACAGTGCATGGGAGATTGTTCCTAGACCGGAAGGGAAATCAGTGGTGGGTTCGAGATGGATCTACAAAGTTAAGCAGGCAGCTGACAGGAGTGTGGAGAAGTACAAGGCAAGATTTGTTTCCCGAGGCTTTTCACAGATTGAGGGGATCGATTATGAGGAGACCTTTGCACCTGTCGCAAGGTATTCTTCCATACGGACGATTCTTGCTCTCTTAGCGCAGATGGTATGGCACATTCATCAGATGGATGTGAAGACTGCGTTCCTCAACGGAGTCATTGAGGAGGAGGTGTACATTGAGCAACCCAAAGGCTTTGAAGTCTTCAGCAGCGAGTCACATGTGTGCAGGCTCAAGAGAGCGCTGTATGGGTTGAAGCAAGCACCACGTGCTTGGTACACACGGATAGACAGCTATTTCACAGGACTTGGATTCTCCAAGAGCGAGGCGGATCCGAACCTATACCAGATTGTGGTGGAGGTTAAGTTGCTTATCATTGTACTGTATGTTGATGATTTTATTCTAACGAGTGATGAGCTGTTGATACTATCATGCAAGAAGGATCTTGCTACAGAGTTTGAGATGAAGGATTTGGGCCTCCTTCACTATTTCCTGGGATTGGAAATATGGCAGCGCAGTGGTGGACTGTTTGTTTCTCAGGGCAAGTATGCTCGGGAGATACTAGAGAAGTTCAACATGCATGGCTGCAAGCCTGTTGATACTCCTCTTCCTGGAGGTTGGAGGAAGGAGGATGCCACTTCGGGAGAAGAAGTGGATGCCACTGTTTATCGACAGTTGGTGGGGTCGCTGATGTATTTGGTCAATACACGACCTGATATATGCTATGCAGTTAACCAGCTTTCACAAGCTATGTTTAAGCCTACCAAGCTCTTCTGGAAGGCGGGCAAGCATGTATTGAGCCACTTGAGAGGCACATCGGGATATGGATCTTGGTACAGACAGGAGGATGCAGATTGGGCAGGGAGCCCAACGGACAGAAAGAGCACATCAGGAGGGGTCTTCTAGATTGGATCGACAGTAGTTTCTTGGTACAGCAGGAAGCAGAGATCTGTGTGGATGCGGATGATCCTGGTCGGTTTTTTTGGGTCCAAGCACATCAGGTACCATCATATCAGAGATTGTGTGCAGCGGAGGATCGTATTACTTTCGTACATTCCAACGGAGGATCAGGATGCTGATATTCTGACGAAGGCTCTCACCAGGAGAAAATTCGAGTACCACCGAGGCAGGATAGGGGTTGCTAATAATCCATATCTTGTCGAGAGGGAGTGTTGAGATTGCAACAAGATGATGGAGCTTAGTGAAAAGAGTCGCCTTCACTAAGTGGGCCCGCAGGCTATTTTTGGCGCAAGTCTATTTTTAGACATATGGATCATGTCTATGGATTGCAGGTTGTTGTTTATGGATGATTGATCAAGTTGGGAAAAAAAACAGATGGACTTCTATTTTTGATGAAAGTGTGAGTGATCACAGTGTGAGTGATCAAAGTCTATTTTTAGACTGGCTGTTAAAAATAGAAAAGTCAAATATTATTATCTCACAATAATATTTGGACTATAAACTTAATCTTATTCTCTTGGAGCACTTCAGTTTGCGCTACAGAGGTGGCACATGCAGCTTTCAGAAGGAAATACGCTTTTCTTATGAGTCAGTTGAGTTGTTGCATGCATGACTTCAGTTAGAACTCAATCAGTTGAGTTTGGTGGAGTTGATTGTGGAGTTGATGGAGTTGTGTTCAGTTTAGCTTTGTTAAACTGGTTGTATTTAGTCTAACTAGCAAATAGACTAGAGATGAGTTGGGTGAATTAGTTATTAATTAATTCACAAGTTATTAACTCATAATACAACTAATGAATACATCAGTTAACTCAGTTGCATGTCAGTGCATGTTCAGTTCAACAGGGACAGGTGGTAGAGAATCAGATTGCTATCAGTTGTGACTATAGTTGTGCACCAGATCTTGCACAATCAAGGGATTGAGTATGCCAATGAGTTTGCTCACGTATTTTCCCACATTATAGCTTGTGCTCACGTCCAACAAAGTGTGAGTGACTATTTTGCAGGTGAAAAACGAGTTTGGTGAGCCATTCTCATCAGTTCTTGAGCAGGTATTGAGCAGTGGAGGCAGGCAAGCAGTGGAAGAGATTTGGAGATCAGATCTGAGCTGTATTGTGTGTAACAGAGGTGGAGATACTTGTGAGAAGTATTATGCTGTGTAATTTTACATGACTCAATCATTAATATACAGATAGTTGGGGTTCTTAGCGAGATGCTTTCCCCGGGATACATACTGTGTTAATGTGTGAATGCTCTTGATGTTTTATTGTTATTGATGCTGCTATATTGATGATCAACATAGAGGAGCTTATGTATTGTGTATGTTTTCCGCAATAGTACATGATCAGGATAATCTCCATTGAATATGTGTTAAATTATTCAAAATTTCTACACTTCAGTATGAAAAGTATATACGGATGATCTCATCGAACAATTCTGCATTAGACAACGCTAGCACAGACTTGTGCTCCTCGTACCATCGTGTATATATTGGGAGACCCCATTAGGTTATTATCCTTTAGCCACAGGTAACTGAGTCAGCTGCCTTGTAAATGTGATACACCGAAGAAAACATTCAAGGATATTGGCCATCGTACGTTAAGTCCTTGGCTTTGGCTGGGTTGTATATTGTGGTTCACAGATACTTGGTAAATCCTCTTGCCTAGTTTTTACCCATTTTGATTTATTTTTTGTTTCGTGTCAATAATATTAATTTCCAATGATAACATGTCGAATCCATGTATTTACTTCTTTTCCCAATATTGAGTAAATCCTTGTAAATTTGAATTTTAATCAACCCTCAACGAATCATCTCTCCTTCTTCTACTCTTGAGAGAATTTCATTGTGGTTGAACCATTGAGTTCGCCCCAAAGTTCCCCTTCATTTTCTGATACTGAAGGGTATTCACAAGGAGTTCATCCAGAACTTCCTCAGTCACTTGAAGCTCAAGGCTTTGAACTTGGGATTTTCCCAAGCATCCAACCTCTTGGTTCTCATCCACCACCTTCGGATTCCTTGTCACCTCAAGAATCTGATCCAAAAACCCCTAAGAGTCCACAGAAGTTTGTCTTATATCCACCGAATTTGTTATTTGATCCAGTTGTCATATCTCCTCAGTGTCCTTAGAGTCCTTACGATCAACTTGGTGTTCCTTTGTAGTTATCTCCTCGTACATCTTGGATTCCTCATCACTAGTTGTTTCACCCATGGATTCAGAAGGTGAGATCCCAACCTTTCATTAAGGTCATCCGGAAGTTTCCGCTACTCACACTCCTCTTGTTAATGAAGAGCAAGAATATGAATTTCCTCCAGAAGGCTTTCCTTTTACGGGAAGAGTCCCATCTCACACACTTCTTGAAAATAGTGGGCCTGTGCTTCCACATGGTTATACAACCTTAGCTCAATTAGTTTCAGGAACTCCTAGTGCTTCATCTTTGTATCAAAATCCTATTTGGTCATCAAATGCCATGCCCACTACTGGTGTGTTTATCCCAAACGTGACCTCTCAAATTCTTGTACAAACTGCTGTTATGCCAGTTCTGGTTCAACTGACGATTCCATCATAACCTGTACCATCATTTCAACCTTCCATTCTGGTACAACTGATTGTTTCAGGTGATGCCTCCATAAGTTCCTCCACCTCTCCGTCAAGTGGACATAATGTACCACCGCTTGGGGAGGGGAATCTGAATATTCCTCTTGTGTTAGGTGGAACCCATGTGAGTGGATCACAACCTCACATGGTTGGAGTCAATCAACCTTACTCTAGTGGTATTCCTAACTCCGTTGGTCCATCCACGGTGTTTAATATCTAGTATCAACAGCCTTACACGGCTTAGATTACACTCTAACGGGCTTATGTCCCATATGGTTCACAAGCCTTGCAAAATCCATCTTAAATTCCACAAGCAAGACCTTATGTGAAGCCTGGTACATTTGTTGTTCCTGGTGCATATGGCCAAAACCCATACGAAACGTACCAATACCCACAGGGTATGCCTCAAGGAACTATCCAACAATAGTTACAGCAGCAAGGGAAACCTTTGCAATAGTAGGGGAAACTTTTGTAGCAGTATCAATAGCCTTTGCAACAACAAATGTAGTTTGTTCAACAACCCACTCAACCCTCATATCCGTAAGGCCAACCTTTGTAGCAGCAAGGTCAACCTCTGCAGCAGCAAGCTCAACTTGTATATCAATAAGGTCAAACCTTGCAGACACAAGGTCAACCCTTGCAACAGTAGGGCCAATATCTTCATATCCAGCGTCAACAGGTGCAACAACCTTAAAATCCATATGCCACATATAATGCTTATCAATGGCTTGTGGTAGGACAATATCAACCTTACCCTGGACAAAATCCACCTTACGGTCAAGCTACTCCTTAGTGGGGGAAAAATCAAGTCCCCTATGGTCAAAATCCTCCACTTTTGGGGCAGAATCCTTACCAACAAGGTTGGAACTTGTAGGTTGGGCCTCCTCAAAGGCCTTACATGCCTTTTAATCTGCAGTTGTCAATTTTAGCTACGTTGGAACTGCCTAATGTCTCGAGGCTCACCAATAATCTGATTCTTCATTCGCCTTACTCGCCTCCAGTTCCTACTAAAATTCCGAGCGATTGCCCTAAGTTTGAAGGAAAACCTAAAGAGGACCCTCAAGCCCATGTGATGACATATCACTTATGGTGTTCTTCAAATTCTTATGTCGATGATTCTATCTGTCTTCGCCTCTTTCAGAGAACCTTAACAGGTGCTGCCACAAAATGGTATGTTGAGTTACCTTGAGGTACCTATGTTGATTTTAACTCTTTCACTATGGCTTTCCTCACCCACTTCCAATTTCCAATTCATTATGAAAATGATACTCATTTGCTAACATCTCTGAAGCAAGATATTGTGACACATATTTTGGATCATATCCATGAATGGAGACGTTGACATCACCTCATCAAATTCGATATTCTTGATGAGTTGTTAATTGAATGGTTCTCAAAATCATTCGTAAACAAAATTGCTAAAGATATCGAAATGGGTGGTTGTGTTACTGAGGACCAAGCTATTTCTCGTGCCCAGTATTTAGACTTAGTCTATTCCCAATCTTGCACGTTGTATGAGATGTTGCCTGATGCTCCATGACCATATTTGGATCTGGCATCTTCAAAGTCTCTCAATGTACCACATGTTGACAGTATAATCAAATCAGCGTCTCAAACCTCTACTAAGACTTCTTTGAACCAAAAATCTGTTTCAGATACTGGTTCCAATCAATTTTCGAAAAATCAGTCGAATCCTGGTAAAACCTCCGAGGTCCATGTCTTTTCAGTCTACTGCGGTAGATAAATCCTCGAAAGGTAAGAAAGTGGGTAAAGGTAAAGCCAAATCTGATACCCCCAAACAGGATCCTCCCAAGTCATCTGCTGATGATGATTCCAAACAAAAGTCGAAATATCCTTGCAACATTTGTGAGGAAGACCATTATACTAAGGATTGTCCCTGACGTGCTGAAGTTAACCATTTATTGAAAGGGACTCCAACTTTTTTGAAAGAACCATTTCCAACTCATTAGAATCAATTGGTAGACCAACCACAATCCTCTGCCTTCTCTGGTTCTCAATTTTTTATGATACAAGGTTCATTGCCTATCTCTATTGCTACTCGATCTAAAGACTATCAAACCCTTCAAAAGCAGACGATGGAGAAAGAAGTCGCTAACATACCTTCTACGTCCACTCCACCCAGCTCTGGTCCACTCCATATTGAGTGACCTAACAATGAATCTGTGATCCGACCACCTCCAAAAGGTGTGCTTCAGAAATCATCCTATAATACGAATGCTAGGTCTGCACAACATTATAATATAGTTGAAGATCTAGCTCAAATGCCTTTGGCAATGTCTGCTTTGGAAGTTCTCCTAACATGTCCAATGCAACAGAAATCATTGTTGTCTGCTATAGGAGCTATTGATGATGTTGATTCTAGTTTAATTACTTCCAATCTTGAAAACCATGTTCCTCATCTTCCTCATCAGATTTCTTTTCTGATTCAACTTATTATAAAAGGAAAGATGATCCATCGGACTATCATTGATGAAGGTGCTTCCACCTGCATCTTGTATGTTTCGTGTTGGAAGCCCATTGGCTCTCCTCCCCTTAACCAATCCCCGAATACTTTGGATGCCTTTGATGAAAGAGGCTCCCGTCCATATGGTATTCTCACAAATTTTCCTATCATGTTGGAAGGAAATATTGTTGAGGTAGAAGTGGAAGTTGTAGATACGAATCTCAATTACAACCTTCTTCTTGGATGAAGTTGGACCTTGGCCATGTTTTGTGTGGTTTCTTCTTTGTTCCGGGTGCTTCATTTTCCTCATGAAGGAAAAATATTCACCGTCAATCAATTGTCTTTTTTCTCTTCCGGTGCATCGAATGGCAATGTCTCATATGTGGGAAATACCAAAGTTCCCTATGAGAGTGTGGGGGAAGGTCTTTTTAAAGATTCTTCTTTAATGGGTACTTTTTCTCTCCCACCTCTGAATATCACTTCAATCAATATGATCTTTGTTTCTACAGATCCTTGGATCATTGCTTCTCCAGATCAAATTGATTATTTTCGTGATTCTATGTCGTTAAGTCTGTTAGAACAAGCTTATCAAGAAATTGTCTCGGATTCAACGATTGCTTCAGAAAGTCATGCTATTTGTAGTATGAACCTGGATACTTATGCACAATCTCCTTGGCTTGGTTCTTGGGATTCCACGAATCCTTTGAGCAAGACATTGAACCCCACCGACGAGAGTATTTTTGTTGTTATTTATCTTGACGAAACTCCTTGGAACGATATTCATCATCATTCTTCATTTCTTCCAAGCTCAGGTGAGATTCCTTCGTGTGTTGAAACTTTCATTTCTCATAACTCGATGCATCCACTTCAAACGTCTGTTTTGGTACATGAAGTCTTGTCTTAAGGTAATATGGGGTATATTACTTCCACCATGTCTCTCGACATTTCTATTAAACTTGTAATTGTTGAGAACATTCATATTGGGGTTTCATTATCTTCCGATGAGATTAGGGTTTACACCGAACTTTTCAAAGAATTTTGTGATTTCTTCACTTGGTCATATGAGGAAATGCCTGGTATTGATCCAGCTATTGTGGTGCATGAAATACCCACGTATCTTGGTGTGAAGCCTGTTCGTCAATGGCTTTGTCTCGTGCATCTTAGGAAGGCTGCTGCTATTAAGGCAGAAGTTGAAAATATTTTAAAATTTGGTTTCATCTATCTGATCCCATTGACTGATTGGGTTTCGAACATTGTACCTATTACTAAAAAGCAGGGCATGATCCGAGTTTGTGTATATTATTGTGACATCAATCGTGCATGCCCGAAAGATAACTATCCCACTCTGTTTATTAATCAAATCATCGACAAGTGTGCTGGGAGTGAGATTTTCTCATTTATGGATGGATTTTCTTGTTACAACCAGATCAACATCTCACCCACTGAAAAAAACAAGATGACCTTTATCTAACCATGGGGAACTTTCTCCTATAAGAAGCTTCCTTTCGGCTTAGAAAATGTTGGCGCTACCTTTCAGAGGGCAATGTCCTATGCATTTCATGATATTCAACACATTGTTCAACCTTATCTCGACGACTTACCATCCCATTCTACTAAGTGTCATGACCATCCGGACCACCTAAGATCCATGTTTTTGTGATGTCGACACTATAACATCCGTCTTAATCCACATAAGTGCATTTTTTGCGTAGAATCTGATCGGCTCATGGGTTTTATTGTGTCCTAAGAAGTTACCTGAATAGATCCTATAAAAGTTGAGGCTATTGTAAACTTACCCCCTCCTACCTCACTGCTTCAATTGCAAAGTTTGCAAGGAAAGGATAATTTTCTTCGTCGTTTTGTTCCTAACTACACTGAAATCGCCAAGGGATTTACTCACTTGCTTAAAAAGGGGATCCCATTCATTTGGGATGAAATTGCCCAACAATCCTTCGATGCCTTAAAGGACATGCTCATCATTGCTCCTTTATTGCATCCCCCTAATTATCAACGCGATTATTTCCTCTACTTGGCTGCAGCTGACAGTACCATTGCTATGGTATTGATTCAAGATGATGACGATGGTAATGAACATGTGGTTTATTATTTAAGTCAAAATCTCGTTGACATTGAAACTCGATATGCTCATGTCGAGAAACTTGCCTTGGCAATAGTCCATGTTGTTCAAAGATTTGTCATTATATTCTTCTACGGAAGACCACGATAATTTTTGGTTGCAACCCCATGACTTATATTTTGACTCGTCAATTACTTGGGGGAAAATACTCTAAATGGATGGTTGTCCTGCAAGAGTTTGATTTGGAGTTTACTACCACCAAATCAAAAAAATCACTTGTTTTTGTCGAATTGATTTGCGCCCTTCCTTCGACAAACACTTCCACCAATTTTACTGAGCATATTCCTGGTGAAACTTTATTTCTCATCAACACTCTTGAACCATGGTATGGAAATATTATTGTTTATCTTCAAGCCCAAACCTTCCAATCCGAGTTGTCTCGATCCGACTGACACCGCATCCGGCATCAATATCAAGCCTATTAGATTTTTGGTGATACATTATACCAAGTCGATGTTGACTCTATTATTCATAGACGTCTAATGCTTGAAGAGGTTGAACAAGTCTTGAATGACTGCCACTCTGGGGCATGTGGTGGTCACATGTCAGGCTACACCACTTCTCATAAAATCCTCCACGCCAGTTATTTCTGGCCTTCCATTTTTAAGGATTGTATTATGGCTGTTCAAAAGTTCCATGAATGTCAGATTTATAACTGCAAGTAGCGTGCACCACCAACACCCTTACACCCAATCGTTACCATTGGCCCATTTGCTAAATGGGGCATAGACTTCATGACATGCAACCCTCGCTCGGCCGGGGGGCATGGATATATCATTTTCTTCATCGACTACTTCACTAAATGGGCTGAGGTGATGCCCACATACAATGCTAATGGTATCACTGCTTCTCAGTTCCTCTTCAATCATGTCATAGTCCGTTTTAGCCTCCCTCAAGACATTGTAACTGAACATGGAACACATTTTTGTCAGTACATGATGGTATATCTGACTGCTCAGTTGGGTCTTCACCATGATAGCTCAACTCCTTACTATCCACAGGCCAATGGCCAATTTATAGAAATTAATAAAGTTCTGATTACTATGCTTCAACGAACCATTGGGAAGTGCAAAAATGGCTTACCGGAATTGGGATAAGACAACCATTAGATTTACTCCATTCCAGTCGGTTTATGGTTTAGAGGCAACACTCCTGATTGAGTGTGAAATCCCTTTGTTGAAATTAGTTATAGAACTTCTTCCTAATACCTCTCCTAAAGAGGAGAGGTTACTCTACCTTGAGAGGCTTGATGAGACCCATCACATTGTTTTGATGGTGATTGAAGCCCAAAAGAAACATTTCAAATCTCATTTTGATCAAACTGTTTCTCCACGCAATCTTTCTGAAGGCAACCTGGTCCTTCTTTATGATCAGGCCAATGATAGAAATTTCAAACCTATGTGCGATGGGCCATATATCGTAAAATGTGTCTTGCAAATAGGCACCTATGAGCTACTTAACTACGAAGAAAATGCATTGTCATAGCCCCACAATGGGTTGTATTTGAAAAAGTATTATGCGTGAAATCCTTGTAATTACTTTTGGTACATTAGTGTTTGAATTCATTGATGTGGAATTTTTTATTTTTTGTGTGTTAGTTTGCTTTGCAGATATGTGTTTTTCTGCTTACCTTATGTTCCACTCGATTTGCAGATGTCATCAGATCATTATTTTGTTTTTTCTGATGGTGCTTGTTGTAGCACATGGAACTTGTCTTCCGGAGCTTGGGCACTCTTTTCCCCTGATGGTGAGTTGGTTGATTTACAAGGTATTTGCCTGGGTTAGACAACTAACAATATTGCTGAATACAACGTAGTTATTGAACTATTTTCAGAAGTAGTTTCTCTTGGAATTAGAGATTTAGTTGTTAAGTTAGATTCACAACTCTTTGTGCTACAATTGAATAATCATTAATTAGTAATAAATCCACAAATTTTGCATATGTATCTACGTGTTTGATTATTTGAAAGAAATTTTGATTTTATCACATATCAACATATTCCACACAATGAATACATTAACAGATGCATTAGCAAATTATGTTCTTGATAGACATTTTCTTAATTTATAAAACTAATCATATCATCATGATACATGGACACATAAGTAGAAAATAAAACATACCAATATCATAAGTGCTTGTACATATGAACGACCATGAATTTGATTAATTATTCTACGTGTTTTATGAGCAGACTCTTGCCTCCTTGATTGAATGCTTGCTGGATGGATGGAATGCTTGCTTGCTAGATGGATGGATAGTTTTCAGAGTCTGCATACTAGATTTGATGAGTGAATGCTGGTTTGCACTTTGGAAACGCTTAATTTTGATTGATTGAAAGGACTAATGATAGCGAAAACCCTGGCTGAAAAGAATAGTGATTTCGATTGCTAATTGCTATATATATATATATATATATATATATATATATATATATATATATATATATATATATATATATATATATATATATATATATATGTAGATATATAGCACATCTGTCAGAGTGTTTAACATCAAAATCTCAAAAAATAAAGTGTTCCGAGACACATGGCTTTCAAAGCCTACAACATGTGCAAAAACAACTAGAAAAGCTAAGCGCCTGCATGATGCTTGTGATAACACGAGACTGCCCTAATCACTCAGCCTAATAGCCGACATAGTCTCATAGATACCCCTACTGTGTGCCTCTGGTATCGCAATGGCACATCATCTATATTTGTGTATTCTGGAATCCCTCGAGTGATCACATCTAGATTACGTTCCATCTCTACCATGGCATCTGCTCCTTCCTCATAGGGAGCATCTGCTACCTGGTGGGCTACTCGTCGCGCTATTGGATACATGCCAAGCAATATTTCAGGTCCAACATCTACACATTTATCACAAGTTAAATCTCAGTTATACTTTCACAAAAAAAAATTCATAAAAACTTGAAAAATCCAAAAGCAAGTTTTACCTACATCAGTCCACTGTTCACCCAGTGGTAGAGGTAGATCTGGGTCGCATATGAAATCTGTGCCTACATACGTGCAACTATCCACAATGATCAATTTCGCGATGCAACCAAATAAAAAACTACAGAGGAAAATGCATCTGCTAACCCCCTCCTCCTCGAGGCATGATTTCACTCCATATGACCAGCCTAAGATCTTGGGGAGCAGGATCCGGTACCTCTATCCACTAATACCAAAATAGGGGCACACACTCCAGAAAGAAAGTAACCAAAATCAAACCAAAGCCAAACTGTTTCAAGTTTCCTCGCTTACCCTTGGTCAGCAACGTTTTCATATTGGCCACTAACCCCGAACACCGATTGAATATTGTTGGCATGAGGCAATTTACTGCATATTGGAATTGGTATTTGGAAGTCTCGTGTAAAGCCTGTGTCCCAGCTACACAAGCTATGGTGAATAGGATCGTTCTTAAGGGAATATTGGCGACTCTCGCTATCTTCACATTCCCACCCATTGTCATCTTAGCACCCTAGAAATGTATTGTGACTAGAGTACTGGTGCTCTCACCTCCAAGACGAGATCCGAAGATTTGAACTCTTTCTACTCTTTTAGAAAATCCAGTAATGAAGTAAATATCTATCTCTTCCAGTTCCAACTACTGGTCCCCAATAATGAATATTTCCCAATCAATATCCCATAGACTAATCAAGTAGTGAAATAGCTCATTTTGAGCTTTGAGTCTTGTAGTTCTAAAGAACTTCAGCAACCCACAGTTCCTCAAAGCATTTACACATTCTGAATCTTGGGCTGCCTGATGGTCTTCTGCCTCATGGCCTCTTTCCTTCCATTCAAGGACCATATTGGAAAAGCTCTCCTACAAAACATCATTAAACATAAGTTAAATGCTTTTCCACACATTAAAATTCAAATATTTTTCCCTAAAAGGAAGATTTTTCCCAAAAAAATCTGCCCTGCTATCATCATGTTTGTTTTTATTAAACGTGTGATGCCATCGTGAGGGCCTTTTGGCTCAAGGGCGACCTTCGCAGGTCCGATAACCAAACCCACGATGATTGCCCGCATGATTAAAAATTAAAATCTCTCTTTTTGGCAAGGAAAAATTTGATGGAAATGCATAAAAATGTGATGAAATGAAAGAGAAAAGGCATAGCTCTTATCTCTTGCTGACGGCTCGAAAAATGATGCCCTGGATCTCCCACATTTTTCGCCTGAAATCGAGGAAAATGGGGTTAAAATGCACTCTTAAATTAACTCAAGTGAAATGGTAAAAATGTTTTGACTTGTAGTCTATTTATAAGTTTTAATTTCATTTTTGCCATTATTTTATTACTATTTTATTATTTTTCCTTGATATCAGTGATATGTGGTTATCTTTGTGCAGTTACAAGTACTTTTTGGTGGATACAGTGATTATTCTTGACTGATTCAACAAGTTTTTGTTTAATCTCTTTTTCGGACTCATTAAAAACAAACGAAAAAGGAACCCCCCTGGATTCATCTTTAAGCTCCTTTCTGACTCTCAAAACATGAAAAGATCATTGAGTACTTGTCTTTTATAAGTCCTTAAATTAAATGAATTGACGTCATCTCATTATATGCTTACCCCTTTTTCAGGCTGAGATTGACTATTTAAGACAAAGGTAGACCTTGATCGACATGGTCAAGAGTTTCTCTCAAATATTGTTTTATGCCTTTTCGGGTTCGAGGGACAAATTATGAAAAGGGAAATGATGGAGTTTTCTTTTTCATCTCTTTTCAAAACTCTCTAAATATGAAAAATATACCGATTTATTCCTCCATTAGACTCGTTAAAAAATTTATGACGAAAGACTTGTCACCATGATGAGACCGAGTTTCTCCTTCTTAAGACTTGTAAAACTTACTAGGATGGATTCATTCGAAGAATGAACTTATATGAAAAGCATATGCTATCCCCTTCAAGCTTGTGATAAAAAATAATTGGGGTACTTGCTAGAAATAGTGGGGAAAAATGAAAATGAAACATCCTTTGTATAGGCAGCATGTCGCTCTTGAACATGACACTTTTCTGATTCTCGTGTCAGGTTTTAGATATCCTCGCTCAATCACTTGTCCTCTCGTGTTTGGGTGGTCCATTTTTGCCTCTCATATGACTATTCTACTTCGCCATCATGACTTTTAGTCCTATGTTGAGTCGAATGCTGCCACACTCTGGAGTTGTGTCACCAATGTTCAAGAGAAGTCTTATCTGTAGTCTATTACCTATACATTGTTTGACCCTTCACTACAGCCTTGGATCTTATTCATTTGATTCCTCTTTATTCCTCGTTTCGTGTCGATGATGGGGGGCTCATCATGGGCCTCCTTCGACGGGTCACTTCCTATCGACTTCAGCTCATTATCCAGGAAGATGACTTAGAGACTCCCTTTTAGTACCTTAGAGCTTGCATACCTTAATGGCAAGTTCTTCGCATCCGATGACAGGTTTTTGTCATTGGCCTTCGATCGGGTGATTCCATGAGTGTTCGACTTCAACTTATTTTTCACATTCACGGATTGTACTATCGTACCTTGAGAGTCATTATCATTATTGGTGGTTTCTCTCATGCATGTTAACGGTCCACATCATTGGCTGGTACTCAGGTGGTTTTCTAGCATGTTCGGCTTCGACACATTCATTCAAATGTTAGAATTCGTACTTTGATCGGGTTGGGATGGAGCACAAGACCCTGAGTCTTTTATGATATGATTCAGGCTGTGTGGAGTTATGAATTATTCATGATTTTACACATGTTTCTACTATATGGATGGTTGTGACCTATTGTAGCAGCTACAACCACCCTCCAAAATTTTTCCTTAGCTTCGTTTTGGGGCCTCCCTACCAACCTTTCACAGCAACATGTCTTTCCTTGTCAAGTACTCAAGCTTCAGTGATTTTCTAGTAGATTGCCAGCCTATGCCTTAGAGCTTGTTGCATCCTCCTCACAGTTTGTTTTTCCGAACTTGGTCCAGTTGCAGGTTGAGAAGCTCCCTCAAGAAATTGCGCAATTCTAGAGGGGAACTAGCCTTCCCTCCAGAAATTGTGCAATTCTATCTAGTAGCCTGCTGGGCTCTAGAATTGCGCAAATCTGCCTATCACTGTTCACTAGAACATTTGTGCAATTCCTCCCAGCAGGACTGCTCAACCTAGAAATTGTGCAATTATGGGCGGAAGTTAGCTGCTCTGCTTAGAAATTGCGCGATCCCTATGGGAAACCAGCCTAGCTCCCTCCCAAAAATTCCCATTTTTTCCCCTCAGCGGATCAGACTATTGCATGTGTAGTTGGGTTAACCGGTTCCCTCCAGGACCAAGCAAAGCTGATTTGCATGCATGGACTACTTCTCCCAAGGTAGCATGCAAAGGCATCCCCAAATTCAGGGATCTATTTTTAGCAGCTGGAGGTTACATGCAAGGATCATTTCAGAAACCTCCCACCAAGTGTCGCTTTTCCTAGATTTGTGGCTTGCACATCACAACCTTGATTTTATCAAAACTCATAAACTGGATGTTGCAAAGCTCATTCCTCACATCGACCTTGCAGCTCTGATATCTCACATTGCATCTAGGAGTCCTCGGCACATTCAGCTCAACTATCTTGGGATAATCCTGCTTGTCATGTCTTGCATTGTGTTTCTGTCACTTTTTGTGTATCGCTTTGTGTGAGTGTTGTATAGTTGATTTCAGTGAGCGCTTGTTGTCGTTTGCATGTATGTTAGCTTGTATAAGCATTGTTTCAATTTTTGTTTGCATCTCACTGCTGTCGCATGCATGACACTGTTTTTCATGGATGGTTGTTGTTGCGGCGACTCACTTCACACACATGCATGATTTCCTATTTTATGAATCCTGCACCTTTTGTTTGCATGAATGATCATTCACTCTTATTTGCACTCATCTCACCATGCATTTAGACTTCTCATGTTTTCAGTCGCTTGTCGGCCGGACTGGGTTGCCTTGGCCTAGATTGTGCCTTGGCCGGCTAGCACTGCACATTTCCGAAAGCGAAGGCTCTCCCTTCCCTCCAGAAATTGCACAAGCCTAGCCAAGCACTGACCTCCAGACTTGCATTGCACAATTCTTGGAGGCAGTGTCCTGCTGGCCCCCAGAAACTGCGCAATGCAGTTTGCTATTTTCATGTCACTGCTGACTGAAATTTCTCATTGCATAGTTTCAGTCCTCAACAGGCTAGGTTGGACTGTGAATTGCACAGTTGCAGTAGTTAGTCAACCTCCCGACAACCTGGACTATGCCTTGTGCAGTTTTGCCAGTTAGTCTCATGACCTCCCGACGGAAATCGCACAACCTTCACGATCAATCACACAGGTATGTTCTAAGTCAGCCCTTATGTTTGTTTTGGTTTTTGAATGACAGATTTCTTACCATGATTGTTGTTATGTCTTCAAGAATCACATATGTTCGTCTGTCTCTAAGAAGCACAAGTATAATGGCCTTCAGGAGAGCAGAGTCAAAGAAACTATTAAGAGAGCAACTGGGGATGCAGTCAACCAAGTGTCTATGAACTTGCTTATCCAAGAAGACATCAAGTTTTTCATGGACAAGGATATCGATATCGATGGTAATGACATCACAATGAGCAACACCATCAACAACAGCAGAAGGAAGCACACCTTCATGTGACAAATGCAAGAGGAAGGTTGTTGGCAGCATAGAGGCAAAGCAAAGCTGCAAGTTCAAAGCAGATCCACTCATGAGAAGAGAAACTTTGGAGATTGAGGCTATGAGGTGACGGTGCAACATGAATGTTGTGCGAAGGCAGAGAACAGAACAAAGAAGGAGTTGCATGTGCTGAAGCATCAACTCAAGGAAGAACAAGAGATGCACAGATGAGAGAATGAGTTGCAGTAAAAACAGGTACAACAGGGGCCACAAGATGCACAGACGGATGAAATTGCACTTGTAAAAGTTATAGATCCATCCCATTAGCTAGCATGGAGCAGACAAGGTGAGCAGTGCCATTGATCGCATGCAAGGGAATTCAGTGGCATGCAAGTCATTGTGCGCACGCATGTGATCCCACCCATTTGGCACACTCACCAAGGCAGAGACAAGAAGCAAGAAGTTGAACATTTATTTTGACAAGTTGATGCGCATGACCACCAGCACAGGCTTGGAGATCAACGTAGACATTATGCATCAACATGTGGTCGATCCGATCACACCCAGGATGACCATGCACATGCTCTTAGACAAGTGGGATGGAGGAGCCATATCAGTGTACCCAGATGCAACAGAGGCAAGATTTCGCCTCAACAAGATGTCACCATTGAGCGCACGGACACCATCACGGACGACCAAGCTTGGCATTAGTTCACCACCATCGACCATCACAAGGATGTCAAAGATTCGGTCTCACCACAATGGTCCGAGTGTTAGTGATGTCTTGCTCACGCCATTTTGTCTCACATGGGTACATGTGAATTGTAATGTAACGTCTTGTCAAGTGTAAGTTCAAGTGTCAATAGTTGGATGTAACAGTCATAGAGTAGATGAAGAGTCATGAGGGTAGATGAACTGTCACAAAGGGGAATGTCAAGGGACACCCCACCCTTTGCTATAAATAGTCCCTCATAACTCATTGTATAGGCTTTTTTTCAACCAAGCTTCCAACAATACTATCTTAGAGAGAGGTTGGACAGTATTGTAATGGGCCTTGGCTTCTCCATTGCGCAGAGCTAGTATATCTCTTTGGAGGAGCAGGCAGTTGTGGATGTAATGTTCCATTATCAGAACTAGTGGTTGGACATGGATGTATTGTATGACTGAAACTTACACTTCTTAATATAATAGAGCCAACACGTTTCATGCATTTGTCATCTTGTATTCCAGCTATCTTGTTTACTCTAAATGGTATATGTATCTATTTTCTTATGCATACATGTATGGAAAATTCTGTATAAGTATGTGTGAATCTTACTGAAATGTGTTGATTGGTTTAATCATCACTTTTGATTGTTAGCTAACTTGCTTTCCAGTTTGTGATGCATCTTTGCTCATGTGTTCCCTTCCAAGCCGCGTGGTATCACATGCTTCCAAGGGGCACACTCACCCCACTCTCCTTGTTTTAGAACCATCCATGCATCTTCCTTGTCTTGCCACAGCTGTCACACCCTTGCTACCAATAGGGAAATCTTAATTTCCTCTGTGCGAAATCGCGTTCAAGACATTACTGTACGACCCATTGCTGGGACTCCTACGCCAAACGATCTGAGGTCTAATTAGGATTTCTTACTCGAGAGATCCCCTGACATGTTGGCGGGTCTAGCACCATCAACATGACCATACTGTGGGACTTTACATTTATGATGATCCTTCTATATCGGGTGGTTGCGTCCATACCTTAGATATTAGCTTTATAGATCATCCTTCTCATTTGGATGGTTGCGCCCATACAGTGGATCCTTTCACATAGTCATTATTATCTGGTTGGTAGCGTCCATACCGTGGATTCATGTTTTGATATCAGATATGTATATGTATATGCATCCTTGATTTGTAGGTCTCCTGAATTTTTTTTTTCTCGTCCTTGCAAAAGCTCGTAAAGCATCTCAACCAACACTCCCTATTCTACCTTCATGATTTAGGGGGCATCTGTTACACATTATTTTATCACACCTCCCGCACTTCCCTGTGACATACCCTGAAGCGCTCGAAACATGACATACTCATTCAGATATGCAGCTCAGATCCTCCCTAAAACACTGATTGGAAAATGCCTTGAGCTTCCCCTGAAAGAAATAGATCTAAAACCCTAATTTTAGAATCATCACTCTTATGATACTAAAAACCGTGATGGTCGCTAGTTGCACTATACTAGCCTCGTGATGCCATCGCTCTGTTTTCTTGGATACCTGTGATGATCCCTAAAAGGAAATTTTCCCAAAGAGGATGAGAAGCTTCATGATCTAGAAGCTTCTAGGGTGGCGAGCTAGAAGTTGTTCGGCATGGATGAGCTCGAGTTCTCTCAACTTGGCCTTTTGGTCTTATCCCTATGAGCTACCTCCTTGAGATGAGGGCCTACTCCTATATTTGAAGAGATCTTAACTCCCTTTCCCTCCTTGTATATTCATCTTTTCCCATTCCCAAATGGTTGGTCTTTGACTATTTGCACCCTTATGCTAAGATTGTGCCTATATGCTACTCATTTGGCTTGGAGAAGGAGTTCTTGGAGAGCTTAAGCTTGGACTTGCACATTCATTCAAGGAGAGCCTATTGACATCAAGTCTTGGTTGTATGCTTCCTCCTTTATTATATTAATATACAACTTCTCGTTCATGTTCCATAAATGTGTATGATTATGTATCATTTATCTTAACACTCCTTGATCTGTTAAGTAGGTTACTTTTTATTATGTTATTTGTATTTGTATGCCTTGTTGTGCCTTGATCTCTTATGCAGGTGATTAAACCCTGTGAGCAGCAGGACCGAGCCCGTTATGCAAGTGATTCAAGGTCTTTAACAAAAGGAAGATGTGATAGCATCAGAATGAGGTAGGCCATATTCTTCGTCTCTTATTTCAATTGTAACTTAGGAAAGTGTCTAGTATATTGTCACGTATATTTCTAGTCCCACTCATTGGGCTAGAGGGATCGTCTCTTTCCACAGAGAGGATTTCCTAGACAACAGTATCATCGGCCACCAAAGCCTTGCGTGCATGATCTTTTGCATAGTCGCTCTACCTAAATAATGACCTCCCACTCTTCCTCCAGGTGCTTCTGCCATAATGCTTGGTTGTTCATATTCTGGTACATATCTGTGCAATATACTATCAGGGCCCATTTTGTACAAATGTCCAACGATCAAGGAGTAGTTAACCGCTTGAACCACTAATTATTTCTTCTGTTCCGTCGAATACCCTTCTGGGGTCGTTCCTATAGACAAAAACTGAATTATATGCGAAGTGATCATCTACAATGCGAGCAACGAAGAGCTGCACTTCCAGCAACCCCTCCTCTAAACTTGTAGGCTCATCACTAGTCTCAATCCACAAGAGGTGATTAGGATCATCATTCAGGCATCCTGGCTTCACAATTACCTCAAAATCATATTCTTAGAATAGCACCAACCATCTGCAAATCTTCCCCCCGAACACAGGCTTGTTGACCAGGTATTTCAGAGAAGAATCATACGTATACATCTTGAAGTGCGCTCCTAGCAGATAGTGCCGAAATTTTTGCAGCGCGTAGACCATTGCGAGTCCTTCATGCTCTGTGGTTGAGTAGTTCTTTTCTGCCTTCAAAAACTTCGTACTCGCAAATGCTATTGGGTTGTTAATATCTCCTTTGCTTGGTTTGGTCAGTACCACACCTAGTGCAATACAGGACACATCTACATGAACAAGAAATTACTTCTTCCAATCAGGCAACACTAAGGTGGGTGCAGTGACCATTTTCTCCTTCAAAACATCCAAACTTTTCTAACAATCCTCGTCCAAGAAAAATATTGCATCCTTTTTCAATAGTTTTTCCATTGGCGCAGGTATTTTTACATATGCCTTGATGAACTTCCTATAATATATGGTATGGACCAATATTGCACACAACTCCTTAATGTTCTTCGGGGACTCCAAATTGATGATGACTATTTTGGCAGAGTCTACCATCAATCCCTGCTTGCAAACCACATGATCCAACAATATCCCATAAGGTACACATAATATGCAATTTTTTAGGTTAAGGGCTATTTGATGTCTTCAATAGGTATCCAACATGAGATGCAAACTAGCAACATGGCGCTTGACCAACCCAAACACGATCCAGTCATCAAAGTAGACCTACAAAAATTTGTGGATAAATTCCTTAAAAGCCGCAATTACCACTCATGAAAAGATTGCAGGTGCATTCTTGAGTCCAAAATGCATCACTGTGTATTGAAAGAAACCCCACTCAGTTGTGAAAATAGTCTTGCTATGATCCTCTGGTGTGATCTTGATCTGATGTTACCCTGAGAATCCATCTGTGAATGAGTAGGCTTCCTCCCCTCCAACATTCTCTAGTACTTTGTCTGTAAATGGCGTAGGGAATGGATCATGGATGCATGCATAATTCATCTTCCTCAAGTCTATGCATATCCGAATTTCATCCTGTTGCTTCTTTTCTTGAACCACCATGGGGCTCACCCAGTGGGAATCCTCCATAGGTTTAATGATCCCAGATTTGTGCATCTTATCCAATTCCTTGCACACCTTTTCTTTATATTTGGGATTCAATTGATAGGGGCACTTCTTTACTGGCTTCACATCTATATTTAAAGTAATCTTCATGATGCCCTCCCCTACTATATTCACGCAATAGCTCCGCGACTTTTTCAACTATATCTTCATCCCAATAGTTGTTGAGCTTCGCAAACTTCAGTTGTGCTTATGATCCAATACTCTGAATTGATCAAGTTCGCAATTGTTGAGTTATTGTTTCTGTGACTACTTCAGGTTCCAATATGATTTTTCCTTCCTCATCAAGCTCTGGAAATATTGTTTGAACTAGGAGCTTGTCACCTATAACCTTCTTTAATCGTGAAACATGGAAAACTGGGTGCACTCGAGAAGATGCAGGAAGTTCCATTTTGTATGCCATAGTACCAATCTTTGCAACACTTTGTACGAACTATAATACTTTGGTGATAATTTATTATCCTTCTTAGATTTCTTGAGGGACATTTGTTTGTATTGTTGTAGCCATAGAAATACCCAATCACCTACATCAAAACTTATTTCGTTGTGATGTTGATCTGCCTGTTGTTTCATTCTATTATGCGCCAAAGTGAGGTTATCCTTTAAGTGTTGGAGAACTTTTTGTTGATGGTCGAAGTGATCTTCCACTGCTTGAACCTTATAATTTTCTCTTAAATATGATGTGAGGGACAGTGGATGATATCCATAAAGTGCCATAAATGGGGTCATTTTTGCTGCAGTATGGAAGGAAGTGTTATACCACCATTCAGCGAGAGGAAACCATTTGACCCATTATGTATGTTTATCAGATACAAAGCAACACAAATAGCCTTCCAAACATTTGTTCACTATCTCAGTTTGCCCATCAGATTGACGATGATAAGATGAGAAATGAGTTAACTGAGTACCCTAACAAGAAATTTATTTTTTCCAAAAATTTCCAGTGAAAATATAATCTCTATCACTTACAATAATCTTTGGGTTTCCATGTATCTTTTGAATTGTTTCCATAAATGCAGTAGCAATTGTAATGGATTTAAATGGACGAGATAATGCACAAAAGTGTGCATACTTGGTAAGTCTATCAAATACCACCATGATGACACTCTTTCCTTTGGACTTGGGTAAACCTGTGATAAAATCCATTGAAACCTCATCCCAACATTGACTTGGAATGGATAAAGGTTGTAATAGACCTGGGGTCTTAATTGCCTCAAATTTATTTTGTTGGCAAACCAAACATTCCACCACAAACTTTTGAATATCAGATTTAAGGCCATCCCAAAAAAATTCCTTCTTAACGCTATTGGCATGTATGGGCCTGACCCATGTTCAGAGGTGATTTAGCCAAGCAAATCCTAGTACTACTGGCCCTTTCGGCAACAGCCCGCGGAGCGCGGAGTGAGGTCTCACCTGAAGTAGTATGGGAGGGTGCTAGAACCAGGTTTCCGCACCCTAGGGATGTCTGATGGGCTTTTGGAGGTCCGCGGTCTGACCTGTCGCTACACGCACTTGTGATCCCTTCGCGACCTGTGGTGTGGCTTCCGCACAGCCCTACTTGGGGTGTGACCCATATAATACCCAAGATCCTTGTTTATTAACCGATCACTTAACTTGTGTGTGTAAGATTTATGGTTATTACAACATATTCAACAATCATAACAGTGTGCGCAATACATAAACGAATACTAACATAAGGAAGGTAATGCACATCAAATACATAGAATTAGGAATCAACTTCTCTTTTATTAATCTTCAACCTTGCTTATAGACTCAACACCGGCATGCGCACTCAACTGCGGACTCTACTAGGCCTCTGCGCACTCAGCTGCAGAGCCTCTTCCTACTACTACGACCCAAGACACTTAAAATCTTACTCTAAGCTCGAACCATTCCTTTATTATTCTTTATATTCATTACTATCTTTACAACTTAGAGCCTCACTCTATTTATACAATCCCATGGTCCATGGACCATGGGTAGGTTGACTTTACACTAGTTTACAATACAATGTTTAGGGCAGACAACCCTATGACTCAATTGTACACTTCGCGCTCCGCGCCCGCAATTCGTGGAATTTTACAACATCTTTGACCAAAACTTGGGCTTTGAGCCCCAAAACCTACTGTGGGGGTATTCCATGCCCAACAGGCCCCCAACACAATCATTGTGACTCGTCCCGAGTCACTCTGTTGGTGCGGTGGTCTTGGCTCAAAGCCCTTCCAACTGTTCCCGTATTGCTTGGAGGTCTGCAGTGCACTGTTCTACTGTGTGTTGGTCCTACTGCATGTGCTCTTATGTTGCTTCTGAATCATCTGCATCTGACTCGTGTCCTTTCTTTGGTATCGGCTTCTGGTGCTTGTGTTTATAGTCCCGCGCCCTTGTCCGGCTCCTTGGGCTGCAAAGACTGTGCTTTGGTCAGTTAGTTAGATAGCCGGCCCACCCGTGTAGGGCTTCAGGCGACTGCCATTTACTTTTCCTAGGAAGGGTTCTACATTAAGTTTAACTAGCTAGACCGCTCTGCCATCTATGACTTCCTTTACCATGTATGGTCCTAGCCAGTGCATTTTGAATTTTCCCGAAAATTTTTCAAACTTACTGTTATACAGGAGCACAAAGTCGTTTACCTTAAAGGTGCACAACATGATATGGCAATTGTGCCAGGTCTTTTCATGATGCTTTTGTACTTGTTGATGAAATCTAGCTAGAAACTTTTCTTCCTCGAGTTCTTCTAACTGTGCGAGCCTTTCTTCCAGAGCTTCGCGGTCCATCATGCCTGTCAGTGCTACTATTCGCAGACTAGGTACAATGTATTCCATCGGCATGACTGCTTCCGTACCATAGACCAACCGGAATGGTGTCTGTCCCATTAGTTTCTTGCACGTTGTTCTGTACACCCATAACACAGCAGGTATGTGCAGGTCCCAATTGTTCCCCTGCGCGTTACATATTTTGGTTACATATTTTGGTCAGCGCAGTCTTCAGTATCTTATTGAATGCCTCTACTGTCCCATTGGTTTGTGGGTGGTACGGTGTAGTTTTCTGATGATACACCTGGAACTCTTCTATGAGCGCGCTGATGGTTTCATTCAAGAAATGTGTTCCATGATCGCTCATTAAGATTTTCGGACAACCAAATCATGTCAACACGTTTTCGAACAAGAAATTTGCAGCCGTAGCGGCCGTGCAGTCCTTGACCAGTTGTGCTTCCGCCCATGGTGTCAGGTACTCCATCACAGTGATGATGTAGCGCGCACACATTTTTCCCTGAGGTTTGATTGGGCCCACAAAGTCAATTGCCCATTTCTCAAATGGCTATAGGGTCATTTGGGGATTTAGTGGCATCTCGTCCCTTCATGATGGTTTTCCCATCCTTTGACATATATCACAGGCCTTATAGTCCTCTTTCGAATCCTGGTGCAGGGTCGGCCACCATAATCCTGCGTGAAGAATCTTTTGTGTGGTTGCGCATCCTGCATAGTGTCCTCCTGCAGCACCCCCATGTGCTTTCGCAAGGATCTAAGCTTGTTCAAATTCAGGTACATATCTTCGCAATATCTCATCATTTCCCATCTTGTAGAGGTGCCCCGCGATGACAAAAAAGTCTGCCTCATGCACCACCAGTTCCTTCTTCTGTTCGATTGAGTACTCCTTCGCCGCAGTCCCTGTTGTTATAAAATGGATTATATCTTCGAAGTGTCCATCCGCGATGCGCATTTCAAGGAGTTGTGCATCAGGTAGTCCTTCATCCAAATTTCTTGGTTCCTCGACCATCTCAATTCGTGACAAGTGGTTTGGTCCTGCGTTTAAGCATCCTGGCTTGACTATGACCTCAAAATCATATTCTTGAAATAGTAAAAGCCATCTGCATATGCGCCCCCCCAACACAGGCTTGTTCACCAAGTATTTCAACGCGGAATGGTCGATATACATCTTGAAATATCCTCCCAATAAATAGTGTTGGTATTTTTGGAGTGCGTACACCATTGCCAACCCCTCCCGCTCGGTGGTAGAGTAGTTCTTTTCTGCTTTGGACAATCTTTGACTTTCAAACGCTATCGGGTGATCGACACCCTCTGCGCCCTCCTGTTGTGGGGAAAAATGCCTATGCAGGACGATCCTATCCACCTAAGGTGTGACAGTGCCTTAGCAACAAACAGAAACAGTTATTCTAGTATTCTTCCTTTATGAAATGAGAATAGAGAGATATGGATGGACTAACCGGTGTCTTCCGTTTGTCCCTCGATCCAGATCCTCTTCTCTTTGAGAGCTCCCACCTACTTGCCTTCTCGCTCACCCAGCTTCAACAGGTTCCTGCAAGATCACAAGAAGGGAACACTACAAAGACATAGATTCATATTCATAACTAGTTCAGGATTAGAAGTAAACTAAATATACTAATGCAACCATACATCAAGAACACATCAGCATATAGGAGAAACCAAGATAGCTTTATTGATGAAAAACAAGGTTCAGGAGGAGATACAACCAAGAGAGTTCCAATCCAGCATCTCACTCCCAGCAAATGAAATTCCTATCTTCACCTTCCTTCAAAGCATTAAGCACCCAATGATCTCAGTCTCAAACCAGCAGCAATTCTTTGCAATAACCAAATTCCAGCCTCTAGATCTCATGGAGAAGAGATCTATATATAGATGTTTGGAGTGAGGATGAGTCAGCTTGTGATCTGACTAGTGTCCTCTCTCTCTGTCAGTTCTTACTTCCACTTGGAGGCTAAGAGCCTCTTACTCATCACTTAGTCGAACTCATCAAGGCATGTGTCATGGAGGAAGATTCTGGAAGCTTCCACAGTCTTGACACCTCTCACAAGAGACCCTGACATTTGTCATTTCCCACTCAGCGCACCCTGGTAGTGCTTCTACCTGCGTTGCAATGCAACTAGCCAGTGTAACCTCTGCATTTCAACGCAGGCAGCTAGTGGAGCTTCCGAATTGATCCTGAATTGACTTGTTTTTGAGCAGTTTCTGGTGGAGAACTTCTGTGAATTGATGTGGTTTGTTGGCCTTGTTCCTCTAGGGGTAGGAACAACATGTTTAGGGACTTTGGCTCCCTTGGATTATGGACATTTCATGCTTATTGCTGTAAGGCACAAAAATGTCTATAACAATTGCCCCCTAAAGTATGAGGTCGTTTATCGAGTGAAATGCTTTATTAGGAGGATCCGAAGTTCTTTCATTGCTGGGAGGAGACCTGTAATACAATACAATACAATACATTATTTTCATACTTTTTTCATGATCTAGCTGAGGCGGGCATCCCCATGCTCAGCTTTATAAATTAATTTTCATGTACATATAACAGACAATCGTCTGATGATAGACTGATGATTCTGAAAGAGCCATCATCCTTTTGGTAGGATGATTATCTGTGCTGCAAAGCTGTACATTTCCATGTCTTTATTTTCTGAATATATATTGCAGCCCGGATGGATGAAACTAGATCCAAGGTCTTCAATCTCGTCCGATCTTCACTCTAAGTACAAGTCGATCCATGTGAGAATTGCTCTGAAGTCGAACATGGAAAGACATTGCTTGATTACCAGTCAATGATGTAAACTGTTAATAAGCGCGAGAGGAATCACCGATAATGATGATGACCCTCAAGGTACTGCAGTACAATTCACGTGGTGTGAATAGAGGACTTGGCGTCGAACACCATGCAAAATCTTTCGGTCGAAGGTCATTGATGTATACCTGTCGCCGGAAGTGAGAAACTTGCCATTGAGGCATGCAAGCTTCAAAGTACTGAAGGGGGTGTTCCTAGATCAACTTCTTGGATAATGTGCTGATGTCGACAAGAAGTGATCCGTCAAAGGAGGGCCTTAATGAATCCCACATCGATGACACGGAACGGAGCTAATGATTTTGATGGAGGTGAAAACGATCTGATGACATATGATTCAGGGTGGCGGTCATGAAAGAGTATAATGTATGGCAGTGGATGGGACACAGGTGACTTCTCTGAACGACTTCTCTTGAACATATGGCGACACTGATGCGATGGATCGGTAGCATTACCCCAAATATGGATGGTATGGCGAGACCATGGTGATGTGACCGGTGAATGAAACAACCCAACCCGATTGTGGTACGGAGGAAAAGTGTCATGTTCAAGAGCGACTTGCTACCATCAAAGTTTTCTTGAGTTTCTCCCAATTTTTCCCCAGTCATTGCTGACTAGTACCTCTTTATTTTTGTCAAGCTTGAGGAGGATAACATATGCTTGTTCTATAACTTGCCCTTCGGGCAAGCCCATCGCTATGTTTTAACGAGCCTAGCGATAGTGAAACTCGTTCTCGTCTAAAGACAAGTTTGTCGCTATTTCATGTATTTAACGAGTCTAACGACAAGGATAACTTAGTCCTTTTCATTTTTAGAGAGTCTGAAAAGGTACATAAAGTTAACTCCGAAAGTCCTTTTTCGTCATCTAATCCCTTAAGTCTGAAAAAGTATAAAACAATACAGAAGGGATGAATTTTCGATAGTTTTAACGAGCCGAACAAAACAAGCGCTCGATCTTTTTGTGCAATAATCCCTCAGGTCCAAAAAGATTAAAATCTAGAGGAGGGATAGCTCTTCCGGTCACTTTAACGAGCTGGAAGGCCAAAACTCGGCAATCTTTTCATATTTTACGAGTCAGATGAAAAGAGCTTAAAGAAGACTCGTCTTTTGAGGAACGAGTGATAAAATGGGTAGCAGCTGATTCCAGGGAAGGATTGGAATTTCCAAATCACGGCAGTGTCGCAAGGATGGCTTAGTGAAATCACTCTTCGCAGCTGTTCCTCAAAATGGGTAAACAATCATATGGAGGTGAATGGTCGGCCAATGGAAAAGTGGAGGTGGTGGGCAAACACGACCAAGGCTTTAATGGCTGATGTCGCTACATTCACGGTGGTTATTTACCGGAATAGTTCATTTTTTAACGAGCTTAAACGCGGGTGGAAACATTTGCTCGATCTTATGTTTATTTTTTAACGAGCATGAACTATGTGCTAAAACTGCTCAGATCTTGCGTTTATTTTTTAACGAGCATGAACTGTGTGCTAAAACTGCTCGATTATGGTCTTGATTTTTACTTTAAATAGCTTTGTTTTTTCAATAGATAGTACTGCATCTTTGACTGCTCCATCAAACGAGCTAGAAATAAACAACATTTTCTTGAAAATGAGATTGAAACACTAATATTTTACTTTGAACTACGTGAAAAGCAATTAAAAAGTGTTTTTACCTCTCATTTTACCATTTCATTTGCACTTGGTTTGTTGGAGCTTTGGAGGTGCCTCTTCCTCTTCGATTTTCATCAGCTGATTTCGGGAGATTCTGTGGATGATTCTCGGCGCCGTCTGGACCAGGTAGGAGCTATACCCTAGCTCTTTCTTTTCATGGTTTCCTTTTTGCATTCTGTGCCTCTTTTCCTGATTTTCTGAGCACCTGGGGTTTCATGAGCTCGTTTTCCAATCAACGCACCCTGTGCCTAGCGAAACCTGCGCTGAATGTCAGCCAGCATGAAGGCAGTTTGACATTCAACGCAGGTGAACCACTCCTGCAGGTGCATTGGGCGAAAAAGAGGAACTTGTTGCATAGTTTTTTATGAAAATTTTGCCTGTTTTGCATCAAAATCAGGATCTTACTCCTTCTCTTATTTGTTTTGCAGGGATCTTCGAGCAAAATGACCCTTACATGGCGAGAACGAGAGCATGAAGAAGAGGATATGATTTCCCTACATGATCCAGTTACAGTGAACGCGTTGAGGAACTGTGGCTTGCTGAAGTTCTTCTGCATCTCTAGCATGAGACAACAGATCAACCTACTGCAGTATTTGCTCGATGCTTGGGATCCCGACCACCAAGTTTTTCAGATTAGGGGCAAGTCCATCCCCTTGACAGCAGTGGACATCTACTTCTTGACTGGTTTGTCGAGGCGAGGTGCCCCCATCTCTTTGTCAGGTTCGGTCCGGGGGAGCGATTCTGTTAGAGATTATGTCCGCCAATATTGCAGGGAAGGATCTCAGCCGAGTAAAGACGGCAAGATCGTTATCCGTGATGTCACCGACAGGCCCCTCAGGGCTATCTTGTTTACTTTTGGTAGGATGGCCGGTAGCGCTTCTCTTCATGTAGCCAACAGGTCCTATATGCAGCATGCCTTGGAATGCCTCCAACCAAAATTGTTCAACTGGTGTGATGCAGTACTTCTGGTGATGAAAGAACAACTGACCAAGGTAAAGACCGGAAGATTGAAGAACTTTGGGTTTGGTTCTATTTTGACCGCCTTTGCCTTGGAGAGGATACCACTGATGCAGCCTCAGTACATTGCACTTGACTTACCTTCTCCTACCGAACCACGTATGCAGAGATGGGTTGTTCACATGTCTCGGCATGCAGGCCAGTCTCAGATTTCCTTTTTGGATACCTTCTTCAGGTGGTTCGATCGTCAGGGGATGTTTTATGCCGAGTATCCATATGTTGGCATGGATTTCCGGGGTGATCCGGATTTAGTACTGCCGGCTGGCGAGCAGTGGGGTGCTATTGATAAAATCTCTGACCATATCACTGTTTATTGTTTTTGTTTATAATGTTCTTGTGCTTTATTCTATCAAGACTTTAATCAAACTCATGTGTACATGCAGATGTTGGTCCTGTCGGCCCAGTAGCCCATCCGAGAGTGCCAGCCGTCGCCCCAGCAGGAGAGGCTGCCGGGAGAGTTATTCTTCGTGATCTTGACGTGGCCGAGACTCTTTCAGCTGTGCAGGAGCAGGTTGAGAGCCTTACTCTCGGTATTCCAGATGTGAGGATTGACGAGTTGCCATTGCAGCTACAGCGACATACTACTGGTGTGCCTAGACGATGGACTCGTCTCTTACGCATGATCGCACAGGCCGTGACTTGCTATCACGAGCATCATTACACTAGGGTGCCCCCTAGCATTTTTGAGTTTTTGGGTCATATGACCGATTTTGTCTTGGTTACAGAACATTATATGTAAACCATAAACAGCTATATATATTTTTGATTTTCGGAGTTTTATTTTAGTTTATGTGATCCATATGTGAAACATTGATGATGCTTTTCTTTTTATCAATTTTGAAAATGTCTATCTAACACATAGTTTGCTAATGAGTCGGTTAATGTGTTTAAGTTTCTGGAAATGTGTTGATATTCAATAAGATCAAATTGTCTTTCCAAAATTTTAACCCTTAGGAACTTGCGATAAATAGCTGGATTTCGGACAGAGTAGATACTAGTGAGTTGCAGTATTACGAGTTGTGAGTCTAGCCTGACGATTAGTCTGCGTATACCATGGGTGATGGCATCAAAGAGTAGTTCTATCAACGCGCTATACACAGCGATGTTATTCGTTGATTGACCAATACATACCCCTCTGAAACTTACTAACTCGCCACTTGGATCAAAAATGGCCCAGGCTGCGGAGGATAGGTTCCGTGAACTACGACTCGCTCCGTTGGCATATCCAACACACGGTTCCAATGGATTTGACATCTACAATAAATGTAAAAAGTGGATTACTTAACCAAAATAAACACTTTAGCGAAAACAAAAATGTAACAAAAGCATACAGGTTACTATTAGGCATAGTAACGCTTGAGGTACAACCCGTTACGAGGTTGCGCCAGTGGAATTCCGTCATAATCCATTAACTCGTAGGCTCCTTTTGCTAATACCCTTTTAACAATATAGGGGCTCATCCATAAAGACTTAAATTTACCAGCTCCCAATTTATCGGATTCTTGGTCATAAAGCAAGACCAAATCACCTTCTAAGAAGACACGGGGTTTGACATTCTTGTCGAACTGCGCCTTGACTTGCTTCTTATGGGCTTCGTTAGCCAACGCGGTGTCACAACGGGTTTCATCCAACTGGATTAACTCCAAGAAATGAGCCTCTTCTTCTGAAGTTCCGGGGAGGAGATCAATTGCGAGTTTAAGAGACGAGATTTCACACTGGATTGGTAGGATTGCTTCCAGGCCATACACCAGTTGGAAAGGTGTGAATCCAGTTGCATTCCTTACCGATGTTCGGTAGGCCCACAAAGCTGAGTACAGGATTAGGTGCCATCTTCTTTTGTGAACCCCAATCATCCTTTGCAGCATGCGCTTCAGGACTTTGTTGATTGCTTCAACTTGTCCGTTAGCTTGCGGATAATATGTGGTAGAGCTGTCGTGAGACAACCCTAGTTTGGCAGCTAATTTGACCATCATGTGATTGCGAAAATGCGATCCATGATCTGTGACTATAGCCTGTGGTATGCCGAATCTGGAGACTACATGATTGAAAAAGAATAGGGCAGCTGTTTCACCGGTATTATCTAATGTAGGCATCGCCTCGGCCCATTTGGTAAAATAGTCAATTGCGACTATAATATACCCATGCCCCCCGGTCGAGGTGGGGTTACATGTCATGAAATCGATGCCCGATTTGGCGAAAGGCCCCACAGTTACTATTGGCTGTAGCGGAGTGGGAGGTCTTCTGGTTTTGCTATCAAAAATCTGACAAGCATGGAAACTTCTGACTGCGGTTATGCAATCCTTGAACATGGTTGGCCAGAAGTATCCTGCTCGTAAGATTTTTTGTGCTGTAGCATATCCAGATTGATGCCCCCCACAGGCGCCTGAATGACACTCATTCAAGGCTTTTTCGGCTTCCTCATGGGTGAGGCACCTTCTCAGAACCGTATCGACACCACGACGGTAGAGTGTATCACCGACGATCATGTAGTCCTTTGCTTGGTATCGAGTACGTTTTTGTTCTGAGTGGGAGGTGTTTGGCCGAAATCTTTGGGTTTGGAGATAAACAATTATATCTCCATACCACTCATTGCTTGTTGATATCAGAAACAAACTTTCGTCCACGATTGATTCTTGGGATGTTTCATCGTTGGACGACGATGGGAGATCGCATAATAATTCTGCGAAAACCAAAGCTTTCTTTGATTTGGATTTTACAAATTCTAGATCAAACTCTTGAAGAATCGCTATCCATTTTGAATATTTGCCCCCCAGCAACTATCGCGACAATATATAAGTGATGGGGTTGCAATCTGATAGAATGGTAGTTTTCCGAAAGAGGACATAATGTCGAAATCTTTGTATCGCTTGAACAACAGCAAGTGCTAGCTTTTCAATGTAAGAATATTTGCTTTCTGTATCATTTAAGTTTTTACTTAAATAATATATAGGATGTTCAATTCCATCGACTTCTTGAACTAAAACCATCGCAATGGTTGTATCCGCTGCAGCCAGATACAGGTTAAAGTCTCTTCGATAGCCCGGGGCATACATTAATGATGCTTTTACTAGAGAATCTTTCAGAGCATCAAAGGAAGCTTGCGCAACCTGATCCCAGACAAAAGTTACATCCTTTTTCAAAAGACGAGTATAACCTTTAGCAAGTTCTGCGTAATTTGGAATGAACCTCCTCAGAAAGTTTGCTTTCCCTTGGAGTTTCTAAATCTGAAGCAAATTTGAAGGTGGAGGCAAATTTATGATTGCCTGAACCTTACAGGGGTCGAGACAAATCCCGTCCTTGGAGACTACAAAGCCAAGTAAACGACCAAAACTGACGCAAAATACACATTTGTGTGGATTGAGTCGTATCTTGTAGTGTCGGCAACGTAGAAATATCGCTCTTAAATGCTGCGGATGATCAGTCCGCTTTCGCGAGTGAGCAGGAAGGTCGTCGAGGTATGGTTGAACGATGTTCTTGATGTCATGGAAGGCATAATTCATTGCCCTCTGAAACGTCGCCCCAGCGTTCTTTAAACCAAAGGGTAATTTTTGATATGCGAATGTGCCCCACGGACAAATAAATGCAGTCTTTGACTGGTCCCGTGGGCGGATATTTATTTGATTATACCCAGAGAATCCATCCATAAATGAAAAGATTTCACATCCGGCGCATTCATCAATTATCTGGTCGATGAAGGGTGTGGGGTAGTTGTCTTTTGGACAAGCTTGATTTACATCCCTATAATCGACGCACACTCTAATTGTTCCTTGTTTTTTCATAACAGGGACAATATTCGATACCCAATCGGTTAGAGGAACTGGGTAGATGAAACTAGCATGGAGAAGTTTTTCGACTTCTGCCTTAATGGCAGCGGCTTTCTTGGGGTGCACCTGCCGAAGCCGTTGTCTTACTGGTTTGACATCATGATACATCTTAATTTCATGTTCAACGATACTCGAGTCAATACCTGGCATTTCATCATATGACCAAGCAAAGACATCTCTAAATTCGCGAAAAAGAGCGTTATATATTTCCAGTTCTGAAGGAGAACAACATTTGCCAACATAAATATTCTCTACAACATCTGTTTTGGTTGAGATATTTATGGCTATAGGCTCTTCAATATTGGATAGGTTCCGCTCGGAATCCACCGTATTTACAGTATTTGACAGGAATTCAAAGACTGAAGGATGATAAAGGTCGTCTTGAGTATCTTCTTCACAATCCGGAAGAAAGGAACGATGGTGGCTATCATTCCATGGTGCCCCCTCAATCAACATTGATTGTATGATTCCTTCGTCGGTTCCATGCACTCGCGACCAAGGATCTAATGGCGTACCATACTCTCTAGACCTATCTACCCAAACGCACGATGAGCGTTGATTTGGGTTCGCCTCCCAAGCTAGGAACATTGATTGCTACAATATCTCCGCTGGGCTTGGGGGCAAAACCATTGTATGATCCATGACAATATCGTCTTCTGAAATCTTTTGTGCGGAAGATATCATGTTGCAGGCTCCTACCAACGCTACTTCCCCTATATAGATTGGAGGTGGAAGTGTGAAAGTTCCCATTAATGCGGGGTCTTTCAGTAGGCCTACTCCGATATTTTGAAGCGGATGGTTACTTTCATGGATCATTGGAATGCTTCCCGTAACTTGAGAACCATTAGGGAGGAAGTTTTGCTGGTCGACGATTGTAATCCCTCCTTGGAAATGGAATGAAATCTTTCTAAAATAGGTCGACACGACAGCTGCCATGGCATAGATCCATGGTCTTCCTAGTAGGATGTTGTAGTCAAGGTTCCCATCGATGACTTCGACATCTATTTCTACTGTTTTTCCTCCTAGTTCAACTTTCAAGTTATTCAGGATACCATATGGGGTATATGATCGTCCATCAAATGCTTTTAATGTTGTCGAAGATCGCGACAAGGTTGGAGATCCTAAAGTTTTCCAGCAACTCATCGACATAATACATGTGGATGCCCCCTCATCAATAATCGTTCGATGAACGGTTTTGTTGAGGGCTTTCACTTGAATAAGGAAAGCTAGTTGAGCTGGTAACTGAGGATCGTATCCTTTATGATCGAAGGATACAAGATTGGAATCCTTTGGGTCAACTCCATCAATAGCTGATAACAAAGCCTGCCTTTGGGATGGGCAATTCTGTAGTACTTCAAGAGTCGACATAGCGGATGGCGATTGGGCCAAATCTTCCACTATGTTATAATGTTGCACAGCCCTAGCGCGAGGATTAAATGTCGACTTGTGTACTACTCCCTTTGGCGGTTTTATTGTTAACTCAGGTATTATTGGTGGTGTTACAACCTCTGTCGAAGTTGTTGTCGAACTACTTGGTTGATCCTTATCCTTGTTGTTCGACAGCTGTGGATTCCCGTAATATTTGTTCCTTGTCGAGATCAAAGCATCATTTTGCTGTTTTGAAACTGACAACATTAGCACTTGAGACGAGGAAGCACCTCCACTATCAACCAGATTTTTTCCTGGATTTGGAAACGGATCAGTTAACACTGCTGAGGTCTTAGAATTCTTAAAGAATCTCTTAAGCTCAGCTCTTAACGGACAATCTGCTGTCCGATGATCCTCCTCATCGCATATCTGACATGGATATTTCCTATTTCCAGGAGGGTTCGAAGAAGGTTTTTCAGGTGATGACTCATCCTGTTTCTTCTTCTTCCCTTTGTTTTGCTTCTTCTTGCTTCTTGGTTGTTTGGTTTCTTTGCCTTTATCTGTCGATACGGCATTTACTTCCGAAGCAAGAATTTCGTCTTTTGCATTTTGATCTGAAACCTTACGGGCTTTCTTGGATGTAGCCTTTGTCGATTTCACGTTTGTCATGCCAATCACGCCATCACCGGTGTGAGAGTCATTGTTTGATTTAGGAGGAGGAGGAATTGAGAATTCCAGTCTAGGGGCATCAGGTATTTTGTAGTAGAGCGTGCCGGACTGGGTATAGACCAAGTCCAGATATTGCGCACGAGCGATAACTTGCTCTTCTGTTACGACTCCCCCCTTGGCCACATCTTCCGTGATGGCAGGAAGTAATGACTTTATAAACCATTCAGCTAATAGCTAATCGGGAACGTATGTTTTCACCATCCTACGAGGACGTCGCCACTCATGTATATGATCAGATATGTGAGTGGCCGTTGTTTGTTTGAAGTTGGTAAGGATTTCCGTTCCCGTTTCATACCTTATAGGTAATTGAAAATGGGTTAAAAAGGTTGTGGCTAAGGTGCTGAAGTTGTCGAACAAAGCTCTAGGTAATTCAATATACCATTTAGCCGCTGGACCCGTTAACGTCCTCTGAAAGAGGCGAAGCCTTATCGAATCATCATTTAAGGTGTTTGACGAACACCATAGATGATATGTCATCATGTGATTCGATGGATCTTCACCCGGATTTCCATTAAATTTAGGAATATCTGATGGAAGTTTGTGTGGAATCGTTGGCCACCAAGGGGCGTAAGCAATTGGATCGTTTGTTAACCGGTGTAAATCAGGTAACTCTAGAGTCGCCACGAATGGTAACTGTTGGCTCAGGTTAGGTGAAGCATACCCAGGATATGATGGGATCGCCTGAGCAGTTGGTCTCTGCATACCAGCATAATGCAGCTGATGCTGATATGACTGGTAAGGTTGGTGGACAAGACCATTGTAAAATGGTTGATTTTGACCGTTTTGAATGTATGGTTGTCCACTGTTGGCAAAGATCTGCTGCTTGGAACCTTGGTATACTTGTTGGAATTGTGGTTGTTGGTATTGCACCAGCCATGGTTGAGAAGCCATGTGCTGTTGGGCTACACTAACCGTTGGACCAAGGTGTGGGGTTATTGTACCCGTTTGGACCTGTGTCACCCCACTAGTTGGCAATTGTGGTTGAGTCGCACGGTCAAGGGGCTGTTGCATTACAATCTAAGAAATCTGAGGTTGACAAGCAATAGGCAGCGCTTGAACTTGCGATACCGTCACAATGGCCGGTGTAGTTGGGATGTTCGACATAGGTACACATTGTTGCATCGAATACACAACCCTTGGTTGTTGAGGTAGCATAGGTACCCAACCACTTGAAGTAATTCCAGTGTAACCTGAACCTTGTTGTAAACTCCCGTATGGATAACCTCCCGGAGGGGGTAATGAAAGGGCATATTGCCCCCCATACGGTAGTGATCCGGCACTGAAGGGGATTGTTTGCCCTTGGGGACCAGATTGCCCAAATTGACCTCCAAACGGATCAATTTGTTGAGTTCCAACATAAGAGTTGCCGGTTATTATTCCGGAAGAACAAACAGGAACAGACCATACTGTCGTAATAGCCCCTGAATGGGCTCCTTCCAGCTGTTGAGAGCTAGTCGGGACAGATGGCATGCCGACGAACATTGTCGGAGTGACGGCAGGGACTTCTACTGTCGCTGTGTCAGGTGCCACAGTCCTAGATGTTGACGGTTGTTCAGACATTTTAAGTCTATCCAAGAGATTACCTAGCGATTCTACAGGAACTTCTGCTGGTGGTAGACTAACTTCTGAAGAAGGATATAGAGTGACCCCGGCTCCAAAGTGAGTTCGAGTACTTGTTGGAGGGTCTTCCACAATTTCTTCAATCGCAATCAGACCAGGTGGAAGAGGAAGACCGTCAGGTCCGTAAAATATTTCTGGTGCCGAAGAAGGGGTGGTATCGACAGCGACAGATGTTTGAAGAGCAAGACTCTCTGGACCGGTTACTGATGGAACTGGCTCGGTAACACAAGTGTTTACTCTCAAACTAGGATCAGTATCACTGTCCCTCTATGGCTGTTGAACTTCTTCTATAGAGGCAGGGTTTCCAGAAATGTTTGGAGTAACCGGAACCTCCGATGTCGTCGGAACACTTGTTCTAACTTTAAGAGGAGATTTGGAACTGGTTAAACGAGTTCGCTTTGTCCGTACTGGTTTCGATTCCAGAGACAAAGACGGTTGACTCGTAAGCCTCCGCGAACGACGGGGTTTCAATTGACTTTCTTCCACGATTGCGGATTACTCGATCAACTAAAAAAAACAGGGGAAGTATGTTTCCGAATTGAATGAATTTTAGACGCTTTTAGACACAACTTGCTTTTTCAATTTTAAAGAGTCGAGAAAAAGCTAAAGATGACTCTAGTCGCCTTCGATGTTTTAATGAGCCCGAAGTGACAAATGCTCGGATGGACTTTTTCTGTTATAGAGTCTGAAAAAGGCCAAAAGAAACTGCTCTGGAGATCTAGGCAGAGGGTGTGCCAAACCAATCACAAAACTGCAGAATACGTTTTACGGTACGGCAGTCGATCTTCCCGAATGCTGTGTTCGGTGCATTGTGATCAGTAGGGCGGTCGACACGGCTTCCTAAGGATAAAGGTTTTAAGCCTATAGGGGTCTCCCAATATATACGCGACGGTACGTGGGAGCACAATCCATACTGGCACTGTTGGTCCCTCAGGAGGAATCACCCACCATCAGCGAGGCCAACAGATACTAGGTTTTACGACGCCGGAACACGTCTCTAACCTAGACCTCTATGTTGTGCGTTATTTTACAAAGCGTTATTAAGTTCATTCAGTTTATTTTATGTTGATCTTTCTTAGAAGTTTTCCTTTTGAGGTTCACCACGAGATGTATAGACAACTTCCTAAATGCAATCTAAAAGATGATAAGAAAATTTTATCTCTTTTTCAACAATGAAAATCCTAGCTACAAAGGGAAAAGAAAGACACCATCTTTTCTCAAAGAGAAATCAGCACACTCTAAATGCACTTTTCCTAAATCAAGCATGCAAACTATCAAGATGCAAATGCACAATGCAAGTGCTTGTTTTCCGCTTTCTTAATATTGATGCCTAAAAAGAAAGCTTTTTGCACAACTTTGAATTTGCTTTTAAATGATAACTACAAACAAGTTTACTTTTTCGAAATCAGAAAGGGTAGAAGAGAATACAGCACTTAACGATTTTCGAAATGAATACTTGTTTTGACACTTAAAAGAGACAAACTCAAACCAAAAGCAAAAATGAATGTATAACCAACTGTAAACAGCCAATGAACTCTCTCCTAAGATCACAAACAACAGATCTGAATCAAGGGCTACAGGATGACTATTTCACTCTTGCAAAAGGAAACTGTAAATGACACCACAAACACATAAAAACACTCACAGTATTTTGTACAAAAGGAGGCGGAATTTAAGCAGAGAAAAGGGGTTATCAGACAGGTACCTATGCTGGTTACAGGCTGCAAAAATCAGAGATCAAAACAAGGCAAAACAGAGCATAGAACCCCAGCTGCACAAGGCAAAACTGGATCAGCGCACCTGTATAACAGGGAAACTGAATTTCAACACAGGTAGCCTTCACGGGAACTGCGTTGAAATGCAGAGTCTCTTCACAGAGCCTGCGTTGGAAAAGAAACGAGAGTTCTTCTCTGGGTTCTGGGTCACGGTTTGCTATTTAATCTACAGTTTCAGGCCAAATCAAAGCAACAAGCAAGGTACAATCAAAGGGATGCTTTGAGGAAGGGCTAAGATCTATCACAAAGGATCATCAAATCATTTGTGAGTCCATTGTTCAGATCATAGACAAATCCAGTGGTTGGATCAAAGCAGCAGCTGTCTACTTTGCATCTGAAGAGAGCAGATGCAGTTCAATTGCTGTTGTTGAGTCTATGAAACAAACAATGATAGAAACACAAATAAAATGACTAAACAGATCTCCCCAGTGGAGTCGCCAATTTGTTGTGGGGAAAAATGCCTATGCAGGACGATCCTATCCACCTAAGGTGTGACAGTGCCTTAGCAACAAACAGAAACAACTATTCTAGTATTCTTCCTTTATGAAATGAGAATAGAGAGAGATGGATGGACTAACCGGTGTCTTCCGTTTGTCCCTCGATCCAGATCCTCTCCTCTTTGAGAGCTCCCAGCTACTTGCCTTCTCGCTCGCCCAGCTTCAACAGGTTCCTGCAAGATCACAAGAAGGGAACACTACAAAGACATAGATTCATATTCATAACTAGTTCAGGATTAGAAGTAAACTAAATATACTAATGCAATCATACATCAAGAACACATCAGCATATAGGAGAAACCAAGATAGCTTTATTGATGAATAACAAGGTTCAGGAGGAGATACAACCAAGAGAGTTCCAATCCAGCATCTCACTCCCAGCAAATGAAATTCCTATCTTCACCTTCCTTCAAAGCATTAAGCACCCAATGATCTCAGTCTCAAACCAGCAGCAATTCTTTGCAATAACCAAATTCCAGCCTCTAGATCTCATGGAGAAGAGATCTATATATAGATGTTTGGAGTGAGGATGAGTCAGCTTGTGATCTGACTAGTGTCCTCTCTCTCTGTCAGTTATTACTTCCACTTGGAGGCTAAGAGCCTCTTACTCATCACTTAGTCGAACTCATCAAGGCATGTGTCATGGAGGAAGATTCTGGAAGCTTCCACAGTCTTGACACCTCTCACAAGAGACCCTGACATTTGTCATTTCTCGCTCAGCGCACCTTGGTAGTGCTTCTACCTGCGTTGCAATGCAACTAGCCAGTGTAACCTCTGCATTTCAACGCAGGCAGCTAGTGGAGCTTCTGAATTGATCCTGAATTGACTTGTTTTTTAGCAGTTTCTGGTGGAGAACTTATGTGAATTGTTGTGGTTTGTTGGCCTTGTTCCTCTAGGGGTAGGAACAACATGTTTAGGGACTTTGGATCCCTTGGATTATGGACATTTCATGCTTATTGCTGTAAGGCACAAAAATGTCTATAACACCTCCTGTGTGAGTACGGCTCCCAACGCGATACACAACGCATCAACATGTACATGAAATTCCACGTCCCATTTCGGGAAGACCAGGATTGGCGTGGAGGCCAGTTTCCTCTTCAGGACATCCAAACTCTTCATGCAATCATCATTCCAGTAGTATGTAACATCTCTTTTCAATAGCTTTTCCATCGGCATGGTTATCTGGGCATAACTTTTGATGAACTTCCTATAGTATCCAATGTGTCCCAAGGTAGCACACAGTTTTTTAACACTTCACGGTGCTTCCAAATTAAGGATAACAACAATCTTCGCAGGGTCCACCATTATTCCTTGTTTGCAGACCACATGCGCCAGCAAGTTTACAAAGGGAACAAGGAATGTGCACTGCTTCAAGTTCAACACAATTTGGTGTTGGTGCCAAGTATCCAGCATCAAATGTAAGCTCGCTACATGGTGCTTAACTAATCCAAAAACAGTCCAATCATCCAGGTAGACCTCCAAAAACTTGTGGATGTATTCTTTGAACATGGCTACCATAATGCATGAAAATATAGTTGGCGCATTCTTCAATCAAAACGGCAGTACGATGTATTGAAAGCATACCCATTCTATTGTGAAGGTCATCTTATTCCTATCTTCTGGCATGATCTTGATCTGGTGGTACCCTGTGAACCCATCCGTGAATGAGTATGCTTCCTGACCGCCAACATTCTCTAGCACTTCATCTATGAATGGTGTTGGGAATGGATCGTGTACACAAGCATCGTTCAGCTTCCTGAGGTCTACGCATATTCTTATTTCGCCTTTCTAGTTTTTCTCCTGTACTACCATAGGACTCACCCAGTCGGTTTTTTCCACTAGTTCAATAATTCTGGTTGCGAGCATTTTGTCTAATTCGTCACGGACCTTTTCTTTATACTTTGGATTCAAGCGGCAAGGTCGCTGCTTAACTAGCTTCGCATCATGTTTCAAGGTGATCTTCATAATCCCTAAATCGCCCACGATCCCTTTTAAGTCTGTAATTTTAGTTGGGAACAAGTCTTGGTATTCGTGGAGTAGCTCAACAACTTTATCGACTGTGGCATCATCCCAATAGTCCCCCACCGTTGCGTACTTCAGCTCTACTTCCGTTCCAATGTTGACCTGCTTTGTCTTTAGTGGTGCGGTGATGTCGGGGTCTTCAAGTGATGGTCCGCAAATCTCGCGAGAGCCTTCTGTTTCTGAAATGTTAATGTTCCATGGGTCCTCATCACCCTCCTCAACATTCACGTTATAACACTTCAATGCACTACTTAACTGTATCGCCCATTCTAGTTAAAGTACACCCATTGGCTCTTATGGTATTTTGAAGATAGCAGCTTTTACTGCTTGTAGCGTATCGTCGACAATATCTGACCAACGATCTTCAAATGTGAACGTTAAAAAGAATCCCTCGCACAAGACATCCCATTTGCCCGTACCATGATAGAGCTCCGTCTCCGTATACCAATTCATGGGTATGACGTCTAGGGTATGGTAGAATAAATGTACCCATTCAGGCTGTGGCTCTTCCCCGTAGAGCTTGGTCCATTTCGTGAGGTGCGTGCTTGGATCATCTCGTCCGTCATATTTGTCTACTAGCTGCATTTGTGGTATTCCAAAATGCAAGCGCATCATCCTTCTACATCTGTGCTAGTCTTCAAAAGTTCCTTGATGTGTACCCCACCATCGTGCGAGTGTTGCGTGCAGTTCCCACTTCAGCGCATCGAACCACTGCTATTTTGATACTGCACTTTCGAATTTTCTCAGAAATTCATCCACCGCTGACAATCCATCATTTGTTGGCAGTTCCCTTGCCTCTGTTGTTACGCAACACAATGACCTTATCATCATGTTGCAGTTCAGTGTTGTTATTTCGTGTAGTCGATTCTACTATCGCTCTATCTCTTCGTCTGAATCCGAAGTGCAGGAGCTTTCGCGATCCCACAAAATCCTTCCATCTGCTGTTAGATTCACCCAATCCTCTCCTTCTGCATTTATCTTGTAGATACAGTCGAGATCGTCATCACTATCGTCGTCGCGCACTGGTTCAGTGTATCGCGTTCCTTCGGTTGGATCCAGTGGTACTACTACGCGTAGTGACTTTTTCTCAAAGGTCATTTTGCACTTCTTTAGATTTATGACTCCATTCATATTGGTAGCCCAATCTATTCCTAGTAGCACGGGATAGGGATTGCTGTCATCGACAATCTCTATCACTTCAAAATCCACCTGTTCTCGTGCCTTCAATATTGACTGTCACCCCTTGTAATCATCCCATGGGGAAAATCTTCTGTTGGTTCGCCATTCGTAACTGAATAGGGGACCATTGTAACATGGGTTTGCCCATGCATTCCCATGTTTTCTTTGGTAGTAAATTCGCGTTCGAACCCAAATCCAGGATTACCTGATCCATTTCGTACTCACCTATTTGTGCTATCAACCTCTTTTCCCTTCCTGTGCGCAATGCATGCATTCCAAGTTTCTAGACCACGTGCGATTCTCTTGACCCCGCACACCTAGTGATAAGTTCCTGTAGCCCTTTGACTTTCTTGTTTTCGTGCAGCAGTTTCATGCATATCTCCAGAAAGGTAGTGAGCATTGAAGGATCCATCCTTGGTTCTATTTGATTCTTACTACCTGAAGTGGAGGCCTCCGTCAAGCTCTTCTTAGCTTCCATGAATGTCTCCTTTGCACATTCTAAGTCAAACTCGGGTTCTTGATTTACCAGAATATAAACCCACAGATTTCATATCCCCTACCACCTATCCATTTCCTTCCATTTTTGACCAACTTGAAGCTTCTTCTTCTAAACAATATGAGAAGACCTTCTCTATATATACCAATCCTCTCTTTGAAACAAAAGAAGGTATTCCTTTACAGGTCCCAAAGTTAGTTCTTAAGACTACTTTGAAGTCTTTCAGGATATCTCCTCCTCCTTCACCTCCAACTAGTTTATTAAACCCTGAATCACCATCTTCTTCCTCTACTTCTTCTTCATCCTCTACATCCACACAAACACCTCATTCTCCACCTGAACAACCTCATATACCTCAAGCACCTCATACTCCACCTACTGTCACGGCTTTCCGCCCTATTGTACAGGCTATATATTCTGCCTTAGTCTTACCTAATAACCTTGATGCATTCCCAACTAGATACTTAAAATACCTTCCCAAGTACAATGGAGAAACTGGTCCCTCGGCTGAGGACCATCTTCAAGCTTTCCTAGACTTTGCAGACAACATGAATATTGAACAAGAAAATGTTGATATGAGATTGTTTGTACAGTCACTTGAAGGAAATGTGAGGATTTGGTTTAGGCAGTTACCAGCAGCTTCCATTAGAAATTGGGAAGAGATTACAACCATATTTAAAAATCAATGGGGTGTGAAAAAGGATCCTCTTTACTTCCTCACAGAATTTGAAGAGCTTAAAAGGAACTTCGATGAACCAGTATCAGTTTTTATCATAAGATTCAATAAACTCTATCACAAAATGTCTGTTGATTGTAAGCCCCCTGTAGCAGCAGCTAAGTCTAGATTTTCTAAAGCTTTTGATGATGACTTTGCTGTTATGCTACAAGAGAGAACTTCAAGAACTCTTGAAGATATGCAAACAAACGCTATAGATGTATAAGCAAATAGGGCAACCTCAACTTCTTTAAAACTTAAGGAAGAAAAGGCCCAAAGAAAACTCAAATCTGTTCAAGAAGCCTCTAGTTCCTCTAAGAATAAATCAGAAGTCTCAAAAATAGATGAAATAACATCTCTTCTTAGAAACCTATCAAATAGGATTTCAAATATTGAGACCCAACCTAGGACAATACAACAAACAGTTACTAGACCCCAAAATCAAAATCAAGGTCAGTATAAAAGAAATCCACCACTACAAATTCTTCAGAGACCTAGCATTGATCAATAGGTTCCTACTCCTCTATTGATAGATGATCAACAACCTGATGATAATACTATGAAAATTACTGAAGATATTAATAGTATGGATTCTTCTTCCAATCAAACAGCCATCATTCCTATCTCACAACAAAATCAGGTTTAAGAAGATCAGGAAGCTTCACAGGCCTCTAAATATCATGCTTTCTCTGAATTTTTAATTGCAAAGTTAAACAAGAGGTATGATCTTATGCCTAGGCCTGGTCCTGGGAGACCTCCAAAGGAAACTCCAGTAATTGAATCACATACCAAAACTGCTGAAGCTCAAACAACTCTTATTCAGCCCTTAGATCAGTCAATTGATACTACCCAAACTGGTAAAAACATTTTGACTACATTTAATGTTGAAAAAGAATTAGAGAGAGTTAAGATCCCAATTCCACTGTCAGAGCTTTCTAAAAACCCTGGTTACAAAATCCAAGTCACAAAATGGATACAAAATACCTCGGTTGATGCTAAAAGTGATGTCATAAGTCTGCAAGATGAAAAACCAGCAGTAGTTTTTGGCCCTAGTTCAGACATGATAGATGAGATAGTGCCTCCTTTCTATGTACCTCTTAAAAAAAATGATTCCATGTTGTATAATTGTATGCTTGATTTAGGAGCATCACACAACCTTATGCAAAAATCTATCATGGACCATTTGAAACTCGACATAACTAAATCCTACCATGACCTGTACACCTTTGATTCTAAAAGGGTGCTCTGTTTGGGATTGATCAAGGATCTAGTGGTTACCCTTGCCCAAATTCCAGTGAAAAGTGTAGTACTTGATATTGTTGTCACATATATCCCTCCCAAGTTTGGAATGCTCCTTTCTAGGTCTTGTTGTGCCAAATTAGGGGGAACTCTACAGATGGATATATCATATGCTACTATTCCTATTTATGGAGGAGAGCAATTAAGATTATATAGAGAGGTAAGATTTGTACATATTGTTTGTAAAACTAACCAGCCAATGAACCATCCAATTTATGCAATAGATCAAGACTTTGGTTGTTTTCAACTCACTTCAAACCAACATAAAACTCAAGTCAAAATTGAAGAGGTAGTTGAAAGTCCTGAACCAAACCAAACTGATATTTGGAAATTGTTCTTTGATGGCTCTTGCACGAAAGATGGGGCAGGAGCTGGAGTAGTTTTAATTTCACCTGAAAAAGAAAATATAACCCAATCATGTAAATTAGACTTCGAAGTTACAAATAATGTGGCTGAATATGAAGCTTTCCTTTTAGGATTGCAATTATCCAAAAGCTTAAAAGTTCAAAACTTAAGTGTTTTTACTGATTCAGAACTTATTGTTAAGCAAGTAAGAAATGTTTTCCAGACCAAGCACCCTAGACTTAGGTCCTACCGAAATGAAGTATGGGATTTAGTTGAAAACTTCTTTGATGCTTTTAATTTGACTCATATTCCCAGAGATCAGAATATTCATGCAGATGCCTTAGCTGTCTCTGCTAGCTCTTTTAAAATTCCTGATCATACTGATGTACTCTATTAGATACAAGTCAAATATAGGCCATCTATCCTAGATAATCTGAAACATTGGAAAATTTTCGAAGATGATGAACATTTGAAATCATTTCTGCAGGTAATAGATGATTTTTCATTTCTACAAATTCATGAAGATAGAACTGAAAGAAATGAAAATGTAGATGGAAATGATACTTCATATTTTAAAACCCAAATTGCTAATCATGACATTATTCAATTATCTAATAATTTTATTCCAAAAGGTCTCATTCCTTTAGAAAAATTGTTTGATCAAAATGATGTCCTCTGAAACCCTTAGTCCATTTCTTTAGAAGATGACATAGAAGAGATTAACATTGGAACTGATGAAGATATCAAAAACATCAAAATATGTGCATCTCTAGACCATGAGATCAAAGCTCAATATTTTAAGTTACTGCAAAATCATAAGGATTTTTTTGCTTGGACTTATGTTGATCTAAAGACCTATGATACTTCATTAATACAGCATAATATTCCTTTGAAGCCAGAAGAAAAACCTTATCAATAGAAGCTTAGAAGGATAAATTCAGCCCTTCTACCAACTGTAGAAAGGGAGATTAAGAAAATGCTAGATGCTCATATCATCCTCCCTCTTAGATATTCTAATTGGGTTGCAAATCTAGTTCCTGTTAGAAAGAAAAATGGAGAAATAAGACTCTGTGTGGATTTCGGAAATTTTAATAAGGAATCATTAAAAGATAATTATCCTTTGCCCAAAATGGATCAGTTACTTCAAATGGTTTCAGGAGCACAAAGACTTTCTATGCTTGATGGTTTTTCAGGTTAGAATCAGGTGAATGTTGATACATCAGACAAAGAGAAGAAAACCTTTACTACACCCCGAGGTACATTCATGTATGCTAGGATGCGATTTGGCTTAACCAATGCTGGAGCAACATTTCAAAGAGCTATGGACATAGCTTTTATGGGTTAAGTAAATAAATTTGTGGTTATTTATCTTGATGACATAACTATTTTTTCTAAATCTAATCAAAAACATCTAAAGCACTTGATGAAGGTTTTTGATAGGTGTAGAAAATTTGGAATATCATTGAACCCTAAGAAGTCCTTGTTTGTTGTCAAAGAAGGAAAATTGTTGGGCCATATTATTTCAAAGGAGGGAGTAGTAATTGATCCTAAAAGAGTATCTACCGTTGAAACATTGACCTTACATAGAAACAAGAAGGATATTCAAGATTTTCTAGGCAAGATTAATTTCTTAAGGAGGTTTATTCCAAATTATGCAGAGATTGTAAAAGATATAACTGACATGCTCCGAAAGGACCATGAAATCAAATGGATTGCCTATTCTAGGCATGCACTTGAACAAATAAAAAGGGCTATCTCTGAAGCTCCCACCTTAGACAGCGTTGATTATACTACGACATTTAGTATTTTCTCTTTTGCCTCTGAAACAACCCTTGATGCCGTTCTACTACAGAAAAATGAAGATTCCCATGACCAACCCATAGCCTTTTTCAGCAAGGTTATAAGAGATGTTGAGCTTAAGTATGACATCATTAAGAAGCAAGCCTATGCCCTCATTCAAGCCCTAAAATCATTCAGAATGTATGTCTTACATTCACCTATTACTGCTTATGTCCCTAATAGTGCTATGAAAATTGTCCTAACCCAACCAGACACTGATGGGAAAATAGGTAGATGGATTAATCAAATCCTGGAGTTTGATCTAACTATCAAGACCACCAAGTTAGTAAAAGGTCAAGGATTAGCCAAGCTTCTAGCTGAATCCAACTGCAAAGTACTTGGAATCAATTCTGTTTTAGAAATACAAGGGAAGAATACACAAGAAGCTTTTTTCCTTGCAGAAGGGGAGAATCCACAAGAACCTTCCCTTCATCCTAAAGGGGAGAATCCACAAGAACCTCTACCTTCAAAGCAGATCAGTCCTACACACATTGATGAAAAATTCTTGTTGTCAAACTGGTATCAAGATATTGTAAATTTCTTGATCCATTTTGAGTGTCCAGCATCGTTCTCCAAAACCCAGTGTAAAACCCTTAAGTTAAAATCAGTCAAGTACTGCATTATAAATGCAAATTTATACTGGAAAGATCCACTGAAGATTTTGTTATTATGTTTAACAGAATCAGAAATTGAAGGAATCATTGATTAATTTCATACAGGATTTTGTGGGGGACATTATGCTTGGAGAGCAATAACATACAAGATTCTGAGGGGAGGATTTTATTGGCCCACGTTATTCTTACAAGTAGGGGCAAAGGTTAGAGGTTGTGTTCCTTGTCAAATGTTTGCTAGTAAACAAAAATTAGAAGCTCTTCCACTCGTTCCATCAATAGTTTCAACACCTTTTTCTCAACGGGGATTAGATTTTGTTGGAGAGATTCACCCCACTTCAAGTAATCAGCATAGATGGATCCTCACTACAACAGACTACTTTACTAAATGGGTGGAAGCAATTCCAATCAGAAATGCTACTGATTTAGTAGTAATTAAGTTTATTGAGGAAAATATCTTATCTAGATTTGGTTGCCCAACTCAAATTGTCACTGATAATGCAACAACTTTTTCTAGTATTAAAATGATTGACTTTTTCCAGAAATATCAGATTCTGTTACATCATTCAACTCCATACTACCCTCAAGGTAATGGCCTTGCAGAGTCATCCAACAAAATCCTGGTAAAGGTAATAAAAAAGACTCTAGTTGATCATAAGAAGAGCTTGGATTCACATTTGGTTTATGCAGTATGGGCTAACAGAATTACTCCAAAGCGATCAACTGGAAAATCTCCATTTCAATTAGTCTATGGGAAAGATGCAATCTTCCCTAACAATTTGGCCTTCCCTGATTTAAAATTCTTGTAGGATTCAACAGATGAACCTGACGATTTTTCAAGAAGGAAAAATCAAATTATTGAACTTAATGAAAACAGAGATGAAGTTCAACACAAATTGAAGAAATATCAGTATAAGATGAAGGCCCTATTTGACAGAAGAGCCAGGGAAAGGGACTTTAAGGAAGGTGATCTAGTTCTAGATGGGATGCTGGGAGAGAAGAGAAAGGAAAGCATGGCAAATTTGACAATCTATGGTTTGGACCTTTAGAAATTGCTGAAGTGAAGGGTAATAACACTTTTGTGTTGCAGAACCTTGAGGGGCTATATTCCACTTATCCTGTAAATGGATGGTTTCTCAAACATTACATTCAGTACTAAGAAATTGAAATAGTTTTAATTGTAAATATTCTGATTTCCTTTTACTTTTCAAGATGTCAGTGTGATTTTTCTTACAGTAAGGACTCCATAGCCCGAGGAGAAGGCACATGGATCTGCAGGTTCTCTGCATTCTACAGGAGAAAGCAGTCTCCAGATGGAGCCAATGTTGTAGCATTTTTTGGTTTTGATAAGGTAGAATAAAATAGACAAAAAATAGAAATATTTTGAAAAAATGTTAAGTTAGGATATGGACATAACAATAGTGAATAAAATGTTTTTGAAAATATATTGATGATGATGTCCATATCAAAGAAAATGTTAGGTTAGATGCCCTAAAAAATCAAGGCAAAAAGAAAATGTTAGGTTAGAAAGAAAAGAAAACAAATAAACTCTAAAAGTGAGCAAGTCTAAATGCCACTACTATTGTTTCTACAAAATAATGGTTGTGTGTAGCTTGTCATAAATGCCACAATCCATGACAGTCAAATAGTTTAATCTTGACTGCTTCATGCTTTAAATTTGATGTTATAGTTAGAGAATAAAGATCTGGCCAAACTGTTTAATCTTGGCAGATCAGTAGTTAGGTAGAGAATAATAAGGTGCTCATCAGTTTAATCTGAGCCCTTGGAGGTTATAAGGTTAGAATTAGATAGTTTTCTTTTGTAAAATAAACAGAAAGGAAAAGGGTTTGCTAGCTTAAATGCACCCATTAAGTGAAAAAAAAGTGATAGGATAAGCAAAGGGTAAGTAGAAGAAAGGTTGCAGAAGTTTGATGATTGATTGGACAAAATGTACATTTATCATGTTTTACCATATGTTTATATGTCCATGAGGCAATTACATAAGGCAAATGAAGGTCTACAAGATGAATTAATTAACTTCCATCATCCCCATTCATCCATATATTTACTAATTTCCCCTTCCCACCTTCATACAGTTCATATTCATTCATTTTCCATAAAAATCCATTTTCCTAAGGTTAAAATCCTTTTTTACCTAGGAAAAGTGAAAACCCCATGTAAAATCCCTTTTTACCCGGAAAAACCCACAAAAATATGTTTAGCCTAAGTATTGATGTATATATGCGAAAAGAAAATAACCCATGAAAAGCATAATACTTGGTATATTTCCCCTTTCCGCTCATATTTCATATTAATGCTAACCTATAGTATTAAACCCCTAAAATTTCCCTTTCCCATATATATAAACTCCCTTTATTAAATAACCCGAAACCTTAAGTTTTATTATAAAACTATGTATTTTCATAACATATCGCAATATTGGTGGATCGCAAACTTTCAACGTGCATGCACTCTAATCCGATTACGATATGTGATGCACAATGGACCCGGACCCGACGCAATATATATCATAATCCATATTCATATCGCATCCACCCCTCATCGCAAGTCCTGGCTAAAGCGTTACCCTCCGCCATTGCGATCTCCGATATGCGATGGGAACCCAGACCCGATCGTAGCATTATCCATGATTCATTTCCACGTCGCGTTTGGCCCCTATCGCATTCCTTTGTGATGGGCCTTCCCCCGCTAAACTGCGATTGCAATATGTGATGACCCCGGACCCGATGACATTTTTCCACCCGAATTCATATTATTTCAAGTCCGCCATACCGTGTTTTGCAAAGAATTTCTTTGTTAAAACGTTTTTATGATTTAAACTAAGAACCTCCATTTAACCTCTAATCTCAGTGTTTAACCCATAATTAAGCCCATACTGCCATGATTAATCATTGGGCCCTTTCATACTACTCTTTCGCTCCACCACTGTCCAATCACATACATTCAAATCCAACGGCCCTCAATGATTTTGGGTTGGCTCTCTGTACGGGCATTACCCACCTGAAAAGCGGTATTCCATTGACCTCCCCTTGCTACGTGTCAGGCTCTGGGCTATATCGGGTAACCCCTCCCAAAACCGCCCGCGCCTTATAAGTGGTGCGATGAAAACCAAAATTGCCTCCCACATAATGACAAAATGGCCACTGTTCACTTTGCGCCATAATTCAAAAAGAAAGTTGTTTTTCCGTTTAAACGAAAAAATCACCATTTTGCTGTGTTTTGCCTATTTTACACAGTGAAGCCTCCATAAGCCTCTGCGACAAATAAAACCATTGTTTTACCTTCTGATATGCTCTGGACTCCTTCCAATATCCTTTCGAGCTCTATAAAGCCATTGAAGACCTTCTCTGTCACCTATGTTTTCTTAACAACTTCTGTGTTTTGCAGGTAAAAACCTCTGTTCCAGGCTTACAAAGGAAAAAGCCTGCGTATAGTTGGAAGACAAATACAAAGATCATATCAAATTACTTTACCTTGTAACATAAAATCTAAAGCAATTTACTGTTGAAAAATACAACAAAAACCTGAAATGCACAGTAAAGGTAAAAAGGAACACAGTAAAGGTTACTCAGCAGGGTCAAAGGATATTCACAAAGTTTAAAGAGTATCAGATGAAAGATCAAATGAAGGAATCAACCAAGCATAAAGGATACAACAATCAAGTAGTTTAAAGGGAAAAATATCAAACAACAAAGCCAGCAGAACCTAAATAAAAGGGACAGCAAGAAGCAGTTCAATAGCTGCCCCTATCTTCTTGCATGAAGATCTTTCCTTTCCTAGAATAAATCTTAATCAGTTTCAGGATATTTTCCTAGTTTCATTATTGTATAAATAACTCTCTTCTCGAGTTGTTATGGGTTTAATGTTCAAGATTCATAGTTCATTTCTTGTTAAGTTGGGACTGTTCATTCTACTTTGAACCTGGTTGCACCTTTGAAGGAAGCTTTTCTAGACACTTGATGTACTAAGTCTTTTTGGAACCTTAATACAAAGTAGAGGATTCTGAATTTGGTTTTACACAGTTTGTGTTATCTTGTAAGTTTTTCTAGTTATCAGTCATTATGTTTTTCTTCATATGCTTATGACTTATAGGGATATCTAGGTAGGAATAATTGTGTCTCAATTTATTCCTATAAGCTCCTGAAGTGATCATCTATTAAGAGAATGGATTAATGAACTGTTTGTTTAGCTAATCCCCTCTAATCAATAAATCATCAGCATCTTTTATAAGCTTAAGTATACTGCCTTGAATCTTTAGAATGTAGTTTAGAACGTTTTCACACTTATGATTGTTCTGTTTTACAGTCTGGAAACTGTGATAATCATATTATTGTTTGTCTTCTTCTCACCACTATTTTGATCTATATCACTGTGTAAAGCTTTATAACATCCCTTTGCTGAGATATTAATATTATCCAAAGGATTAAGTACTTCAATTCTACATCTGTCTTGATTCATTGGTCTTCCAAAACTAAAACCAAAAACGCCAAACAAATTATTTTAGATGCTCTGGCATTGGTAGCTGACCTACTACTATCTCAGAGGTACAACAACCCCTTGCAATCTTCCCATGGGAAAAATCTTTTGTTGGTTCCCCATTCATAACTGAATAGGGAACCATTGTAACGCAGGTCTTCCCATGCATTCCCATGTTTGATTTGGTAGTACATTCGCGTCCGAACCTAGATCCAAGAATACCTGATCCATTTCGTACTCACCTATTTGTGTTGTCAACCTCATTTCCCTTCCTGTGTGAAATGCATGCGTTCCAAGTTTTTGGACCACGCACGATTCTCCTGACCCCGCGCATCTAGTGATAAGTTCATGTAGCCCTTTGACTGCCTTGTTGTCACATAGCAGTTTCATGCATATCTCCAGAAAGGTAGTGAGCATTGAAGGATCCATCCTTGGTTCTAGTTGATTCTTACTACCTGAAGTGGAGGCCTCCGTGAAGCTCTTCTTAGCTTCCATGAATGTCTCATTCACATGTTCTACGTCAAACTCGAGTTCTTTTGTAGGAGCCTTGCGAACCCATGTGCTTTCTTCTAGCTGCTTCCCTTTATCATCTCCCGTGGCCATACCACTCTTTAGCATCATGTTTACATTTGGGTCTTCTTCGTAGGGTTCAGACCTCGTCATTTGTAAATTTTGGGTCGGAGGGGGCTGGAGCACCCCCTTTTCGCGCATCTTTGCTATCAGCGATGAACAATATTTTGCCTCATTATCAAACTGATTACAGTACCAACATGATATCCTAGTCGGATTCGTACAATCGTGGGTATAATGCCCTGGCCCTCCGCAATTGTAACAAATTATCTGTCTGCAACCCCTTCCTAGTCCCATTCCACCTCGACCTCGATCGCGCCCCTGAAACCCAGTGCGCACCATCCCTGCATTTGGGTCGAAGGCTCAAGTTTCAGTTTGCACCCTGTAGGTAGGAATCTGATCCATCATTAATTCATAGCTTCGGCAGGTGTGTTCGTCATGACCTACCGACCTGCAGAAATTACAAAACAATTGTTGGGACGTCTACGTATACTTCTACAAAATATGATAGTTATTTGTGGTATGTTTTCCTCCTATATGGTAGATTGCGCACCATAATGCAGACGCCATGCTCGGCCTCGCCTGTGCATCTGGTCTTAATGGAATTGGCCCTCCCCCTGCCAAGTAGTTCATGAATACTGGACAGTGGTCCTTGTCGTGCCCTTGTCCTTTGCATTTTATGCACCATACTTCCTCGCGCACCTCCAGCCGAGTTGTCCTATCTTGTTTCAAACTTTGCATCTCTAGACACAGATTTTGTAGTTGCGCATGGATTTTTTGGACTCCCAACCCAGGGTCTTGTATAGGGGTCTCATGCAATCTCATTTCCATCTCCAACGCTTTGGCCTGGGTGGAAAGTTTTTGTTGTGACAGCGTCATCCTTAAGTGTGGCGTAAGTGAGGCCACAAACCATGCGCGATGTTGTGCATCTGTTAATGTCATATTGGCTTCATAGATCGTACTCTTCAGCCTTTGGTCCAGATCCTAGGGGGTCTCGCCCGAGAGCATTGTGATCTCCTTAAACCCGATGATTGATTGTGTCTCTAATTTTGGCCTGCTGAATTCCCGGTTCAGTGCGGTCTGGATCTCTACAATTCCTGCGTTCGAGTGGTCATTAGAATTATTGATGTACCACGTTAATGCGTGATCCTGCATCATGCTCACCAACGTAGCCTTTTTAATATTATCATCCATGATGCCCTGTGCTTCCCATATTGCCCTTACCACGAACCAGAATTGGTCTGGATCTTCATTTCCTACTCCTCTGAACACCAGCAGTTTGATCGCACTCGCCATACTAAACTGCAGTAGTGGCGGAGGTGGAGTGGATGGAGATGGAGGTGAGGGGGGTGAAACGGGTGGTGGTGTAGGTGGGGGTGGTAAACGTGGAATTCTCTGCCTTATCAAACTGACCACGCTTCTCGGAGAGACTTTCGTGAGCTCCTCCTCGCTTTCGCGTGAGGGTGAAATTAAGGGACTGTTCTCTAATTCCTCACTACTTCTGCTTCTGTAGATCTTTCCACTTCGCGTAGTCCTAAACACTAATTTATTCACCTAACCCGCTTTTCACACAATAGCATCTTAATCCAAGCGTTCAAAGATTTAATGTACTTACCTCGCGGTCCCTTGAGAAAACGTCGCTCTGCCTCACTGTAGCTGACGGTCATGTCTACCGTGAACTCCGTGATTAATCCTCCTATTATTCGGTCGCGCCAGTGGTCCACAACGCGTGCTACATTCTCTTCTGAGACTTCTAGTCTGCGCACTAGTTCCGGGGTCCACACTATTGGCTTTTCAAGCCTATTCCTTCCTTGGCTGTCTGCTAACTTTGCGATCCACTCATGCAGCTCAGATGGAAAAGAAGCAAAGAAAATTTTGTTGATTTCAGTGTACAAGTAGCGATCCAACCACTGTTCCTTAGATACTCGCGGATTTCTGTTTTCCTACACCACGAACTCGTGAATCTTCTTGTCCAACCACTCTTCAATTTCTTGCTTTGTAGGATTCTGGTGGCACGACGTCAGATATCCTTTATGCATATCCCGGTCCCAGCAACGAAACCATTTGTTGGCTTGTATGGGCCTGACCCAGGTTCAAAGGTGATTTAGCTAAGAAAATCCCAGTACTACTGGCCCTTTCGATAGCAGCCCGCGAGGGGCAGACTGAGGTCCCACCCAAAGTAGTATGGGAGGGTGCTAGAACCAGATTTTCACACCCTAGGGATGTTTGATGGGATTTTGGAGGTCCGCGGTTTGACCTGTGGCTACACGCACTTGTGATCCCTTCGTGACCTGCGGTGCAGCTTCCTTGCAGCCCTACTTGGGGCGCAACCTGTATAATACCCAAGATCCTTGCTTATTAACCGATTACTTAACTTGTGTGTGTAATATTTATGGTTATTACATCATATTCAACAATCATAATAGTGCGTGTAATACATAAACGAATACCAACATAAAGAAGGTAATGCACATCAAATACACAAAATTAGGAATCAACTTCTCTTTTATTAATCTTCAACCTTGCTTACAGACTCGACACCGGCCTGCGCACTTAGCTGTAGGGGTCTGTGCACTCAACTGCGGACTTTACTAGGCCTCTGCGAACTCAGCTGCAGAGCCTCTTCCTACTACTATGACCCAAGACACTTAGAATCTTACTCTAAGCTCGAACCATTCCTTTGCTATTCTTTCTATTCATTACTATCTTTACAACTTAGCGCCTCGCTCTATTTATACAATCCAGGTCGATGTACACTAGTTTACAATACAATGTTTAGGGCGGACAACCCTATGACTCAATTGTACACTTCGCGCTCCACGCCCACAATTCGCGGAATTTTACAACATCTTTGACCAAAACTTGGGCTTTGAGCCCCAAAACCTACTGTGGGGGTATTCCATGCCCAACAAACCCTATGGTAAGTTTTTAAAAATCCTAAATGCCCTCCTAAGGGAGATGTGTGCAATTCCCTAAGAATCTTTTGTTTGAGTTTGGAATTCTTACAGAGGTATAAGCGATCATTGTACCATAACGAATCATTTTTCCAACTAAATGTATCATATGTACTAGGATCTTGCTGCAAATTTTAAATGAGTGCCCGCACTTCTTTGTCATTCTTCCATTCATCCCTTTCTTCATTTATCCAATCTGGTTGGATAATAGAAATGGCACAAAGCAATGCTTCCACATCCTCATCCTTTCTTGAGAGTGCATATGCAACAACATTTTTATTCCCTTTTTTGTAGATGATTTCAAAGTCATAACCCAACATGTTTGTGACCCATTTTTGCTGCTCTTCTGAAGATAATCTTTGTTCTAAAAAGTATTTAAGATTATCATGATCTGTTTTTACCTTGAAGTGTCTTCCCATTAGGTAAGGTCACCATTTCTTAAGTGCATGTAGTATTGCCAACATTTCCTTCTCAAAAATAGCTTTGTTTAAATATTTTCCTTTGATTGGATGACTTTCGAAAGCAATGGGTCTTTCTTCTTGCATTAAAATAACACCAATTCCATTTCTTGAGGCATCACATTCCAAAGGTTTTTGTGAAGTCTGGCGTAGCTAATACCGTTGCTTGGCACATTTCTCTTTAAGATTCTAAAAGGTCTTCGTTGCTTTTGGAGTCCAAGAAAATGCATATTTCTTCAGTAATGTTGTTAAAGGTGCCACTATTCTCCCATAATTCTTAACAAACTTGCGATAATACCCTATCAACCTGAGAAATCCTCGCAGATGCTTTATGGATGTGGGGATTTTCCATTCCTTAATGGCTTTAATTTTCTAGGGTCTACCTTAACACCTTCATGAGATACAATATGACTCAAATATTCCACCTCTTGTACTCCAAAGAAACATTTCGAGGTTTTTGCATATAATTGTTTCTCCTCTAATTGTTTGAGCACTCTGTCAACATGTTGAACATGATCCTTCCAATACTTGTTGTAGATTAGTATATCATCAAAAAATACTAACACAAATTTTCTAAGGAAGGGTTTGGAAATCAAATTCATCAAACCTTGAAATGTAGAAGGTTCATTGGTAAGGCCAAAAGTCATGGCCAAAAATTCATAATGAACCTCATGAGTTCTAAATGTTGTTTTTGGAATTTCTTCAATTTTCATTATGATTTGATGATATCGTGAACGAAGGTCTAACTTGGTGAAGTAAATTTCTCCATGCAATTCATCTAATAATTCATCAATGACAGTAATGGGGAATTTATCTTTAATAGTGAGCTTGTTTAGCTCCCTATAATCTAGACACATGCGCTATGATCCATCCTTCTTATGCACCAATACTACTGGAGGAGAGAAAGAACTTTGACTAGGTTGAATTATACCAGCCTCTAACATCATTGCAACCATATGATCAATTTCACTCTTTTGGGCATAGAGATATCTGTAAGGCCTTATGTTTGGAGGAACATTTCCTGGAATCAAATGAACAGCATGATCATGATCATGAATAGGTGGGAGGCCTTTGGGAGTCTCAAATACCTTGGAATGATTGTCCAAGACTTTTTGGAGATCTGGAGAAATAGATGATTACAATGTGGGAACCTTTAGCGAACATAGTTGCGCAATTACTGTTACACAGTAATTTGTCACCATTGGTCACCGTCCCTGTTACCCCTTTCCGCACTTTGGAGGACTCATTCCGGGACCTGTGAGCAGTGACATAACTTAAAACCACTTGCATTATGTTCCCCTAAGTATGGACTTCATGTGCCCTGAAGACATCTCCTGCAAAATATCCCTGAAAAGTGCCCTTTTTCCATTAGCGCGGGTCCACAATGTATTACCCGCGCCAATGAGGGAAATCCTCAAAAGAGGGCGCGCCAATTGGCGCTCTGTCTTAGAGTTACACCCGCGCCAACCAAGTTTGGAAAAGATTTTTAACAAACGCGCGCCCGGATGTTTTTTCCCTTCAAATCATGAAGTTTTTGAGGATAAAGCTGATCTCTTGGATGTCGAGATTCATCATCTATCCCTTACATCTATCCACAATGGCTTTTTGGGGATAATGCCAATCCATAATGGGTGTCTTGATTCATTGTATCTTCTTCCCCTTCTCCATCTATAAAAGTCTGTCCTCATGCATTTGACAAGCTAGTTTTTGGGGTAGTGATAATGCTGGTTTTGAGTGATAGTAAGAGTCTTGGAGCATAGGGAGATTATACTGTCAGAAGTCTGAGCTGTGTATTCATAATCAAAGAGAGAGAAAGGTTTATTGCAAGACATATGTAGCTGTTCGCCCAGCCAGAGGAGGGATTCAACGTCAGAACTTTGGTTGTACTTTTCTCTGTTGATTATTCATTAATAAACGACTATCATTATGGTTCCGATCTTATTGTTCATTATGATAATGTTTGATCTATATCTTTTCTGACCGATATATGGTTGTATTTAGTGGATTTTATGCTTGCATTCGCTTCGTTCTTTGCATGTGCAGGTATCCATTCGCGGAGATCGTGAGGATCGTGACCTGCCGGAGCAAGGGAACGGGAGTATCAACTCTTCCACGACACTAGCGTTGGACTCCAAGTTGGTTCTCATAATCCACTTTCAATTTGCAACTAGGAACTTGCATGGTAGAGTTGATTGATTGTTGCTAGACCCATTTTGGGCTAGTGGGATCGCCTCTGTCCACAGAGGGGATTTACCTCTCCAACCAATTACGCCTCGTTGTTCTTTATTTAGAAGCTTTGTCATGCCATTAGAGCTGATTATCTTTCCCATTTTCCATGTGATACCCCTTAATTCAAATTCCTTTCCTTCGAAACAAATTTGAACAAAAGTTCTTGAAAATTGAAAGTTATCATACCCAAAGATTCTAGCCATTGGACTCCTAGTACAACATCAGCACCACCCATTGGAATGGAAAGCATTGGACTATTAAACACATATTCTCCCATGGATAGCTTGATATTATGACACTTTCCAAAGAAATTTATGGTTCCTCCATTTGCAAGAACCACTTGACACTATGGTGCTGGATATAGGAAGCAATTCAATTCCTTGGCTATCTTACAATGAATAAAATTATGGGTACTTCCTGAATCAATCAACACTATTACCTTTTTCTTCTTGATATGTCCTTCTATCTTGATAGTTTGAGGAGTGGTAATTCCTACCAATGCATTACAAGATATGATTGGATTCATTTCTTCTTTCTCTAGGGTTTGTTCCTAGTGTGTATCCTCTTCTTTTGATGTTTCTTTTTCCTTTTCTTCCGAGTCCTCTTCACAATCTATGTAAAATATTTTATTCTCAGCACACTTATGACCTTTAGTGTATTTTCTATCACAACTATAACAAAGCCCTTTTGCTCTTTTTTCTTCCAATTGTTGTGGTGTAAACCTTGTAGGTTGTGGAAGCCTAGGGGAAAGAACACTTCCATCTTTATAGTTGTGAGTGGTAGGCTTCCTTGTTGCCATAATTTTGCTTTCAATTTTTCTTGCCACCCTGAATGCCTTCTACAATGAATCAGGTTCCCAAAGGTGAACCTCATGTTGGATGTTATCCTTTAAAATCCCTATGAACACATCAATCCTATGCTCCTATAGAATATATTTTACCCTTATATGCACTTTTTGGAAGTCCTCAGTGTGCTCGACCGTTGAACCCTTTTGTTTGAGATTTATCAATTGGCTAAAAAAGGTGTTTCTTTTTGTATCCTCATAATGTGTTATCATTTCTTCCCTAAAAATTTCCCAAGTGAAAATTTGTTTACGAGAGCAAATACATCGATACCATACAAACTGATTGGGTTCCAAATATAAAGTTGTAATGCGTACCTTTTGTGTGCTTTGCACATTATGGAGATCGAAATATTGCTCCATCTGTAGTATCCATGTTATGGGATCCTTGCCATCAAAATTATTCATATCGATCTTTGGAACAAGGTGGACCTTCAATCCAATGTTAGAGTCTATGAAATCATGACTAACATTTCTTTTGTTCTCATCACGAGTTTCCTTTGCTACCCTTTTTCCATTAGTAAGCATTTCTTGTAGCAACTTTGTCAAATCTATCTTCAAATATTCCATGTTGCCTTTAAGTTTTTCTTCTATACCATCAATCTTAGCTTCCATGATATCCATATTAGCTTCCATTCCATTCTTTAAACCATCCATCTTAGCTTCCATTCCATTCTTTAAACCATCCATCTTAGCTTCAGTTACGTTTTGTGAGAGCGAAATTTGTTGCAATTGGTCTCGTAATTTTGATATATCATGTTGCATTTCTTCCTATTATTCATGTGTCATAGTAGAGATTTCAGGTTCCATACTAGGTGTTTCCATTTTCTTTCTTTGGGTCATCAATGAATAATAATTATGCTTCACAATTCCATTTGAATCACTTCAATTTTTATTTTTATTTTGCCACTTGGTATGAGCTCGATCTTAAAATTCCTGTAACTCTGTAATTTTGGATCTCCAAGTTCTGAAATTTAGGCCTATGATAGCCCTCTAACTCTTCTTTCCCACTCCACAAGTCTGATCGCATTGGATTCACGAAGAAAGAGCTATGCCTAATCTCTCGAAATGACCTATTTATAGACTAGTTCAGTAGAGCGAAATTGTATGACGTGCCACCTGTCACTGTTTCGACCTTTGGTTCTGAAAACGATACCCAACAAACTAAAATCCGTCTTATTTTTGTTACGTTTTACAAAACTGGAATTAGATGCTCAGAGAGAATGTTATGACGAGTTTCCCAAGGTGACCTGTTTGAGTTCCAATTTGGGAGCCTACAAAAACCCTAACTTCCTCTGTTCATATCTCCGGAAATATAGCAACACAATATCTAAAATTTGTTCACACGATTCATCATGATTTCATCTCAAATGGGTTTTAATTTAATATTCTTACGCTTCATAGAAAAAAAGGTATAGCGAAAATTCCATGATGGCCTGTTTGAAGCAGCGAAACCCTAGAATCCAAAGCTCTGATACCAATTGTTATGCAACCATCTCACAAAATAGAAGAAAGAGATAGATCAAAAGCTTAAAACGTAGCCTCTTTGAGGGGGAAACCTCCTTTACATTACAAAAATGAACAATTCTTGGATGATACAAATGATAAGACCTCCTTTCTATATATAGGAGTCTAAGGGGTCACAATATAGTTAGAGCCGACATAACAATAATAATGTAAGGGAACAAAAATAAAAATAGTGGCCTTCTATGGGGCACAACATAACAATATGGGGACAACATGGGCACAAAAATAAAAATAAGGGGTGAAATTACAATAATAATAAAGGAATACACTAGTATTATATGGACCTAGCAAGGTCCCTCGACTTTGCGTTGTCCTTCAGGCTCGAGGACATTGATGTTTCGAGGATCTTCACCGTCTTTTGCAATCACATTATAACATTCCAACGCATGGCATAGCTACGTACTCCAGTCTAGTTGTACCCACACAACCCGTTCTTCAGTCATTTTGAATATTGCAACTTTGATCATCTGTAATGCTTCATCTATACATTCAAACCCATCTTCAAAGCTAAAAATTAACAAAAAACTTTCTTTCAACACGTACCATTTAACGGTTCCATGCGCAGCTCCATTTCCAAATACCAGTTCATTGGTATTGTATCCAATGTCTAAAAGAAGATATGAACCCATTTTGGTTGTGGTTCTTCTCCCCATGCTTTCGTCCATTGTGCCAAATGCTCGCGTAGATCGTCCTTCCCTATGTATTCCTCCACCAAGTGGGTATTAGCGTACCTGAACCTCAACTTCATCATTCTTCAGTACTCCTTCCAATCGACTAAGTTATCTTTATGCGTACCCCACAAATGGGCAGGTGTAGCTTTTAGTACAATATCTAGAGCTTGGACCTATTGTTCCTCTAGTACATCCCTTTTAAACTTATCCAAAAGTAAATTAACATCTTCTAAACCATCATAATAAGACAAATTTTGTACCTCAGTGGATATGCATCGAAGAGATTTTGTCAGCATGTTACAGCGAAACGATGATACTTCATGTAGTCGGCTTTGCCAATGCTCAAGCTCATCGTCAGAATGTGAAGTGCAGGAACTGTCCTTATCCCATGTGATTCTTCCATTCGTAGAAGGGTTGGTCCAATCCTCATCACGCGCAGTAATCTTCTAGATCTGATCCAGGTCGTCTTCTTCTTCATAATCACAGACTAGTTCAGTATATCGATGTTACAAAGTATTTTTTCACACCTCCCGCACTTCCCTGTGACATACCCTGAAGTGCCTGAAACATGACCATCATGCAGTGTACCCATTCAAATATGCAACTTAGATCCTCCCTAAAACACTGATTGGAAAATGCCTTGAGCTTCCCTTGAAGGAAATGGCTATAAAAACCTAAGTTTAGAATCGTCACTCTTATGATACTAAAAACCGCGATGGTCACTAGTTTCACTATACTAGCCCCGCGATGCCATCACTCTATTTGCTTGAATACCCACGATGATCCCTACAAGGCAATTTTCCCAAAGAGGATGAGAAGCTTCGTAATTTAGAAGCTTCCAGAGCGATAAGCTAGAGGTTGTTTAGCATGGATGAGGTCGAGTTCTCTCAAATTGTCCTTTTGGTCTTATCCCTATGAGCTACCTCCTTAAGATGAGGGCTTACTCCTATCTTTGGATAGATACTAACTCCCTTTCCTTCCCTATATATTCATCTTTTCCCATTCGCAAATGGTTGGTCTTTGGCTATTTGCACCCTTATGCTGAGATTGTGCCTACATGCTACTCATTTGGCTTGGAGAAGGAGTGCTTGGACAACTTAAGCTTGAACTTGGACATTCATTCAAGGAGAGTGAATTGACATCAAGGCTTGGTTGTATGCTTCTTCCTTTATTCTATTAATATACAACTGCTGATTCATTTTCCATAAATGTGAATGCTTATATATCATTTACCTTAATGCTCCTTGATCTGTTAAGTAGGTTACCTTTGATTATGCTATTTGTATTTGTATGCCTTGCTGTGTCTTGATCTCTTGTGCATGTGTTTAAGCGTTGTGAGAAGCAGGACCGAGCACGTGACACAAGTGATTCAAGGTCTTCAACAAAGGAAGAAGTGATAGCATCAGAACGAGGTAGGCCATCTTCTTCGTTCTTATTTCAATTGTAACTTAAGAAAGTGTCCAGTAGATTGTCACGTAGGTTTCTAGTCCCCCTCATTGGTCTAGATGGATCATCTCTTTCCGCAGAGAGGATTGCCTAGACAACAAAATGGTGACTTCACTGGGGAGAACGAGTGGTATAAAAGGATAACAACTGGTTCCAGTGATGATGGAACTGCTCAAAACATGTAAAGGTCAAGAGGTTGGCTAATAAAACCACTCATTGCAGATGTTCCTCATGCAAGGGTAAAACAACCAAGTGAAAGTTTATGATCAACAAAAGAGATGGTGATGATGGAATGAAAAAACCAAGGCTCATCTGGAAAAAATCGGCTGATAAAAATGGCAATCTCGAGATGTAAATTGGTCATGGTTTCATTTTTACACAAGCTTGAAACACGAGAAACTATGCTTGAGTATACTTGAGGATGGTTTCATTTTTCACAAGCTTGAAACATGAGAAAAACTATGCTTGGATTTGGTTTCATTTTTACACAAGATTGAAACAAACATAAACTATGCTTGAGATAAGTTGGCATGCCCCCAGCATAATGACTCAATTCGAGGTACATGCCCCCCAAGCTTCATTTCATTCACCTAAGTAGACTACTGGTTACTAACAGGTAGATGGTAGATTCGTGCCTCATTTGTGAGGAAGACCATTATACCAAGGATTGTCCCTGACATGCTGAAGTTAATCATTTATTGAAATGGACTCCAGCTGTTTTGAAAGAACCATTTCCATCTCAGCAGACTCAACTAGTAGACTAACCACAATCCTTTGTCTCCTCTGGTTCTCAAGTTTTCATGATGCAAGGTTCATTTCTTGTCTTTGTTGCTACTCGATCGAAAGGATATCAAGCCCTTCAAAAGCAAACGGTGGAGAAATAAGTCACTGATATACCTTCTACTTCCACTCCACCCAGTTCTGGTTCGCTCCTTATTGAGCAACCTAATAATGAATCCGCAATTCGACCACCTCCCAAAGGTGTGCTTCGGAAATCATTCTATAATACAAATGTTATAGCTGCACAACATTATAATATAGTTGAAGATATCGCTCAAGCACCTTCGGCGATGTATTCTTTGGAAGTTCTCCAAACATGTCCAACACAATGACAATCATTGTTGTCTGCTATAGGATCCATTGATCCTATTGATTTTAGTCTAATTACTTTTGATCTTGAAAACCATGTTCCTCATCTTCCTCATCAGATTTCTTTTCTGATTCAAGTTATTATAAAAGGAAAGACGATCCATCAGACTTTCATTGATGAAGGTGCTTCCACCTACATCATGTTTGTTTCATGTTGGAAGGCCATTGGCTCTCATCCCCTTAACTAGTCCCCAAACGCTTTGGAGGCCTTTGATAGTAGAGGCTCACGTCCGTATGGTATTCTCACAAATTTGCCTATCATGTTGGAAGGAAATATTGTTGAGCTAGAAGTGGAAGTTGTAGATGCGAATGTCAATTACAACCTTCTTCTTGGGTGAAGTTGGACCCATGCCATGTTTTGTGTGGTTTCTTCTTTGTTTTGGGTGCTTCGTTTTCCTCATGAAGGAAAAAATTTCACCTTCGAGCAATTGTCTTTTTTCTCTTCCGGTACATCAAACGACAATGTCCCATATGTGGGAAATACCGAAGTTCCATATGAGAGTGTGGGGCCAGGTCTTTTTAAAGATTCTACTTTAATAGGTACTTTTTCTCTCCCAAGTCCGAATATCACTTTGATCAATATGATCTCTGTTTCTATAGATCCTTGGATTATCCCTTCTCCGGATCAGATTGATTTTTTTGGTGATTCTATGTCGTTAATTCTATTAGAAAAAACTTATCAAGAAATTGCCTTGGCTTCATCGACTGCTTTAGAAAGTCATGGTATTTTCAGTATGAACCTAGATAATTATGCGCAATCTCCTTGGCTTGGCTCTTGGGATTCCCCGGATCCTTTGAGAGAGACATGAAACTCCTTAGAATGATGTTCATCATCGTTCTTCATTTCTTCCAAGCCCAAGTGTGATTCCTTCGTGTCTTGAAGCTTTCATTTCTCATAACTCGACGCATCCACTTCAAACACCTATTTTGGTGCACGAAGTCTTGTCTGAAGGTAATATGGGAAATATTCCTACAACCCTACCTGTTGTCATTTAAGTTCAGTCTGAAATCGTCAAAATCTTTCAACTAGGGGCACCTTTTCCTCGTCATGAGATTAAGTTTTGCTTGCCTCATTTCATGAGATTTTTTCATCAAGTCTCTACCATTTTCCCATTATCACAATGGGGTTTTCATGCTATGACTCATAACCATCACTCACTTGGGAGGCATGGGGGCATGGCCTTTTATGAGTTTTACTCCATTATTTGGCCGAGTCAATGTTTACACGTCATGCCAACAATGAAACTTCGGTTTCATTCTCTTTTGATCGATTACCTGAGTCCAGAAATGTGCTCCATCTGAACTTTTTACATGTGGTTATCTGTGTAAATATTACTTTTGTACATTAGTGTGTGAATTCATTGGTGTGCATTTTTTTACTTTATTTTTGGTGTGATTGTTTGCTTTGCAAACATGTGTTTTCTGCTTACCTTGTATTCCACTCAGTTTGCAGATGTCATCAAATCATTATGTTGGTTTTGCTTATGGTGCTTTTCGTAGCACATGAAACTTGTCTTCCGCAGCCTAGGCACTCTTTGCCCTTGATGGCGAGTTGGTTGATTTACAAGGTATTTGCCTGGGACGGGCAACTAACAATATTGCTGAATATAGTGCAATTATTGAACTATTGTCAGAAGCAGTTTCTCTTGGCATTAGAGATTTAGTCGTTAAGCTAGATTCACAATTCGTTGTGTTACAATTGAATAATAATTACTCAGTAAAAAATTCACAAATTTTGCGCATGTATCTATGTGTTCGATTACTGGAAAGAATTTTTCATTTTATCACATATCAACATATTCTACGCAATTTGAATACATTAACAGATGCATTAGAAAATTATGTTCTTGATAGACATTTGCGTAATTTATAAAACTAATCATATCATCATGATACATGAACACATAAGTAGAAAATAAAACATGCATATATATATATATATATATAGATAGATATAGATATATATATATATATATATATATATATATATATATATATATATATATATATATATATATATATATATATATATATATATATATATATATATATATATATATATATCGCGTCTGTCAGAGTGTTTAACATCAAAATCTCAAAAAATAAAGTGTTCCGAGACACATGGATTTCAAAGCCTACAACATGTGCAAAAAAAAATAGAAAATCTAAGCGCCTGCATGATGCTCATGATAACACGAGAATGCCCTAATCACTCGGCCTAATAGCCGACGTAGTCTCACAGATACCCCTACTGTGTGCCTCTGGTATCGCAGTGGCACATCATCTATAGTTGTGTATTTTGGAATCCCTCTAGTGATCACATCTAGATTACATTCCAACATATGCACATTTATCACAAGTTAAATTTCAGTTACACTTTCACAAAAAAAATCATAAAAACTTGAAAAATCCAAAAACAAATTTTACTTGCATCAGTCCACTGTTCACCCAGTGGCAGAGGTAGATCCAGGTCCCATTTGAAATCTATGCATGCATAGGCGTAGTCATCCACAATGATCAGTTGGCGATGCAACCAAATAAACAACTGTGGAGAAAAATGCATCTGTTGACCCCCTCCTCCTCGAGGCATGAGTTCACTCCATCTGACCAGCCTCGGATCTTGTAGAGCAGGATCCGGTACCTCTATCCACTAATACCAAAATAGGGGCACACACTCCAGAAAGAAAGTAACCAGAATCGACCTGAAGCCAAATTGTTTCAATTTTCCTCGCTTACCTTTGGTTAGTTGCCTCTTCATATTGGCCAGTAACCCCGAACACCAGTTGAATACTGTTGGAGTGAGGCATTCTACTACATACTAGAATTGGGATTTCAAAGTCTTGTGTAGAGCCTGTGTCCCAGTTACACAAGCTATGGCGAATAGGATTGTTCTCAAGGAATATTGTTGAGTGTCGCTATCTTCACCTTCCCACCCATTGTCATCTCAGCACCCGGGCAATGTCTCGCGACTAGAGTACTAGTGCTCTCACCTCCAGGACGAGATCCGAAGAGTTGAACTCTTTCTCCTCTTTTAGACAATCCAGTAATGAAGTAAATATCTGTCTCCTCCAATTCCAATTCCTAGTCCCCAATAATGAAGATTTCCCAATCAATATCCCATAGACTGATCAAGTAATGCAACAGTTCATTTTGGGCTCTAAGTCTTGTAGTCCTGAAAAACTTCAGCAACCCACAGTTCCTCAAAGCATTTATACATTATGGATCTTGGGTTGCCTGATGGTATTTTTCCTCATGGCCTCTTTCCTTCCATTCAAGGACCATGTTGGCAAAACTCTCCTACAAAACATCATCAAACATTAGTTAAATGCTTTTCCATGGATTAAAACTCAAAGATTTTGCCCTAAAAGGAAGATTTTTCCCAAAAAATTCCGCCCTGCGATCATCGTGTCTATGTTTATTAAACACGCGATGCCATCTTAAGGGCCTTTCAGCTCAGGGGTGACCATCACGAGTCAGATGATCAAACTTGTGATGATCTCCCACACGGTTAAAAGTTAAAATCCCTCCTTCTGGCAAGCAAAATTCCGATGAAAATGCATAAAAATGTAATGAGATGCAAGAGAAAAGGTAGTGCTCTTACATGTTGTTGATGGTTTGAGAAATGATGCCCTAGATCTTCTACGTTGTTCACCTTAAAATCAAGGAAAATGGGGTAAAAATGCACTCTTAAACTTACTCCAGTGAAATGGTAAAAATGTTTTTACTTGTTGTCTATTTATAAGTTTTAATTTCATTTTTGCCAATATTTTATTATTTTTTCTCGATATTAGTGATTGGTGGTTATCTTTGTGTAGTTATAGGTACTTTTTGGTGGATACAGTGATTATTCTTGACTGATTCAACGAGTTTTTGCTTTATCCCTTTTTCGGACTCGTTAAAAAAATGAAAAAGGAACCCCCCATGGAGTCATCTTTAATCTCTTTTCTAACTCTTGAAATGTGCAAAATTCGCCAAGTACTTGTATTTTTGAGCTCGTTAAATTAAATGAATTGATGTCGTCTCAGTATACATTTACCCCTTTTTCAGGCTAATATTGACTATTTACGAGAAAGGTACACCTTGATCGACATGGTCAAGAGGTTCTCTCGAACATTGTTTTCTACCTTTTCGGGTTCGAGGGACAAATTACGAAAAGGGACCTGATGGAGTGTTTTATTTTTTTCATCTCTATTTCAAACTCTCTAAATATGAAAATATATCGATTTATTCTTCCATGAGACTCATTAAAAATTAAACGACGAAAGACTCGTCACCATGATGAGACCGAGTTTCTCCTTCCTAGGACTTGTAAAACTCACTAGGATGGATTCATTCGAAGGATGAACTTATATGACAAGCATATGGTATCCTCTTCAAGCTTGTGTAAAAATAAAGAGGTACTCACTAGAAATAGTGGGGGAAAAAGTGAAAGTGAAACATCTCTTGTATAGGCAGCATTTTGCTCTTAAACATGACACTCATCTATTTCTCATGGCGGGTTTGGGATATCCTCACTCAGTCACTTGTCCTTTCGGGTTTGGTTAATTCATTTTGCATCTCATTTTATTATTCCACTTCATCATTATGACCCTTAGTCCTATGTTGAGTCAAATGTTGCCACAATTCAGAGTTGTGTCGCCGATATGTTCAACAGAAGCCCTATCTGTATTCAATTACCTATACATTGTCTGACTCTTTGCTACAGTCTTGGATCCTACTCATTTCATTCCACTTTATTCCTCGTTTCATGTCGATGATGGGGGAATCATCATAGCCCTCCATCGATGAGTCACTTCTTGTTGACTTCAGCTCATTATCCAGGAACACGACTTAGAGACTCCCTTTCATTACCTTATATCTTGCATGCCTTAATGGCAAGTTCTTCGCATTCAATGACAAGTTTTCATCATTTGCCTTCGATCGAATGATTCCATGAGTATTCGACTTCAACTTCATTTTCGCATTCACGGATTGTACTCTCGTACCTTGAGAACCATTTTCATTACGGGTGGTTTCTCTCGTGCCTATTAACGATCCATGTCATTGGCTAGTAATCAGGTGGTTTTCTAGTATGTTCGACTTCAACACATTTATTCACATGTTAGAATTTGTACTTCAATTTCGTTGGAATGGAGCGCAAGACCCTACGTCTTGTCTGATATGACTCAGGCTACGTGGAGTTATGTATTTTTCATGATTGTACACATTTTTCTACTATACGGATGATTCTGACCTAACCGTGGGACTTTACATTTATGTTGATCCTTCTATATCGGATGGCTGCGTCCATACCTTGGATCATAGATTTACAGATGATCCTTTTGATTTGGATGGTTGTGCCCATACCATGGATCCTTTCACATAGTCCTTACTATCTAATTTGTTGTGTCCATGCCATGGATTCATGTTTTAATATCAGATATGTATATGTACATGCATCCTTGATTGGCAGGTCTCCTCACAATGTTTTTTCTCGTCCTTGCAAAAGCTCGTAAAGCATCTCATCCATCACTCCCTATTCTGCTTTCATGCTTTTGGGGGCATATGTTACATAATATTTGGTCACACTTCCCACACTTCCATGTGACATACCCTGAAGTGCCCGAAACATGACTATCATGCAGTGTACTCATTCAGATATGCAACTTAGATCCTCCCTAAAACACTGATTGGAAAATGCCTTGAGCTTCCCTGAAGGAAATGGCTCTAAAACCCTAATTTTAGAATCATCGCTCTTATGATGCTGAAAACCGCGATGGTCACTATTTTCACTATACTAGCCTTGCGATGATCCCTAAAAGGAAATTTTCCCAAAGAGGATGACAAGCTTCGTGATCTAGAAGCTTCTAGAGCGACGAGTTGGAGGTTGTTCGGCGTGGATGAGGTCGAGTTCTCTCAACTTGGCCTTTTGGTCTTATCCCTATGAGCTACCTCCTTGAGATGAGGGCCTACTCCTATCTTTGGAGAGATCCTAATTCCCTTTCGCTTCCTATATATTCATCTTTTCCCATTCCCAAATGGTTGGTATTTGGCTATTTTCACCCTTATGCTAAGATTGTGCCTATATCATTTATCTTAACTCTCCTTGATTTGTTAAGTAGGTTAATTTTAAATATTCTATTTGTATTTGTATGCCTTGTTGTGTCTTGATCTCTTGTGCAGTTGTTTAAGCAGTGTGAGCAGTAGGACCGAGCCCGTGACGCAAGTGATTCAAGGTCTTCAACAAAGGAAGACGTGATAGCATCAGAATGAGGTAGGCCATCTTCTTCGTCTCTTATTTCAATTGTAACTTAGGAAAGTGTCCAGTAGATTGTCACGTAGGTTTCTAATCCCACTGATTAGGCTAGAGGGATTGTCTCTGTCCGGAGAGAGGATTGCCTAGACAATAATCACGCACCCTCAGTCGGATCTAGTGGAACAATAAACCTAAGATCCTTCCTTTCAAATGTCATTCTGTGCTTTTTGAGATTGATGACTGCATCCATATCAAAGGCCCAATCAATGCCAAGTAGCGCAGGGTATGGGTTACTATCATCAACTATCTCAATTACTTCAAAATCAGCTAGGGCACTTTCTCCTTCAATATCTATCGTTACCCCATATAGGTGCCCCATAGGAATGATCTTTTGTTGATTTTCCATTCGTAGCTAGATGGGAGACCACTGCAGTGCAGGTCTCCCCATTCTCTCCCAAGTTTGCTTTGGAAAAACGTTCCCATTAGATCCTAGATCAAGAATTACCTAATCCATTTCATACTCACTAATTTGCGCAGTCAACCTCATCTCGCAACCAGTTCGCTTCTTCTTTTTGCCTAATTTTCATACTGTGCGCTTAGTTCCACCAAAGGTTTGTTTTTAGTCGTACAATTATCTATTAATTCCTGTAGCACTTCCACTACCTTTCTATCCCTTAGAAGCTTCATACAAGCCTTCAAAAATGTTGCTAACAACGAAGGATCTACTTCCTGCGTGTTGTTGTTTCCTCCATTTTCCCTGACTTCCAGATGTAGATGCTTCCTCAAAGCTCTTCTTAGCCTCCATAAAGGTTTCCTTTGCTTTTCTTAGATCAAACCACACTTCTTTTTCAGCAGCCTTTTGTACCCATCCATCAACCTCTGCCTACTTCCCCTTATATTTTCCAGTGGCGATACCGCTTCGTGTAACAATATTAATACTAGGCTCATCTTCACAAGGCTCCAACCTCATCATTTGGATGTTATTCATAAGTTTTTGGGCCTGAGTGTTCTTTTCTTACATCTTCATGATAAGTATCGAGCAATCTTCGATGACATGGTCAAACTGCTTGCAATACTGAAAGAAAGGGTGTGTCTGATTCTGACAATCATGCACGAAATGACCTGCTTCCCCACAGTTGCAACAAAGAATTTGGCCCCGACCCTTTCCAGCTCCTCCTTCGCAGCCTTTTCCTCGGCCTTCGAAACCTCCGCACGCCACAACCGCACCTTGATATTGAGGTTGATTTTTTGCCTGCATCCTATATGTAGGGCTCCGCTCCATTATCAGTTCAAAACTTTGGTAGTTGCGCTCACCATGGCCTACTAATTTATAGAAAGTGCAAAATAACTACTACGGAGTCTATACAAACTTTTGTAGGAGATGACAATTATCAGTCGCGTGTTTCTGAGAGATTTGGCAAATAGTGTACCATAACACTACTCGGCCGAGTGGTGTTTTTTCGTTTCATGGGACATGACCCCCCGCCCAATAAGATAATTCTAGTATACTAGGCAGTGTTCCTTATCATTACCATGGCCCTCACACTTCAGGCACCAAACTTTTGCGTGCACCTCGAGCTGGACTTCTTTTCCCTTATTAAGGCTCTATAACTCCATATGTAAACTTCCAAACTGTGATTGAATTTGTTGTACCCCTAGATTCGTATCCTACACAAGTGAAGCCTCCAAGCTCATGGAAATATCCAAGGCTTCAGCTTGTGTTCCTATTTTCTGTTGAAACAGTGGAAATCTCAGATGAGGCAATAGCGAAGCAATGTACTAGTCTCTATTTTGATCATTTGTGATCCTCATATTAGCTTGCTAGATCAGACACTTTAGTCTTTGATCAAAGTCCCATGCGGACTCATTTACCATCTGCTGGATCTCTTTAAACTCTGTCATTGATTGGGCTTGTGATTTAGGCTTCTTAAATTCATTGTTCAGTGCTTGTTGTGTTTCCAGCATAGCCACATTAGGTTTACCTGAACAAAAATTTATATACCAGCATTAGGTTTACGCTCTCTCCTGTAGCGCAATAACCAGGTGCACTTTCTTCATGTCATCATTAGTAATTTGTTGTGCCTTCCATACAACATTTGCTATGAACCAATTTTTCTCAGGGACTTTAGTCTCGATACCCTTACACACATGCATCTTCATCGCGTTCGTCATGGTGAATGATGGAGGTGGAGGTGGAGGTGGAGGCAGAGGTGTGGTTGTAGGTGTGTGAGGTGGATGTGATGGTGGAGGTGGAGTGGATGGTTTTGGTATCCCTGCGATACTCTGTCTTACTGCCTGCAGTGCACCTAGCGGTGTCCTCAGAACACTACTTTCTTCATCACTGTTAGACACTCCTAACAAAGGATTATATTCAGTACCTGAATCTAGGTCTCTTCTGAATGTTTTCCCACTTCGCATAGCTCCCGTCAGATCTCTTCTAAACATTAATTTAGTGGCATAACCCTTTTTTCGCACAATAACATTTTAATCCATGTCTTCAAGGACTTTAGGTACTTACCTCTTGGCCCCTTGAAAACCCTGCGCTCTGCTTCGCTATAACTGGTGGACGTATCAATCACGAACTCAGTAATGAATCCTCCCATAATATTATTGATCCAATGATCGACAACCTGCATGATTTTATTTTCTGAAGCCTCCAAGAACTTCACCAGTTCTGGGGTCCACACAATAGGATCGTCCATCTTCCACGTACCCTGACTATCTGCTAATTTAGACAACCACTCATGTAATTCACATGAAAAATAACAGAAGAAAATTTTGTGCTCGTCAGTATACAGATATCTATTCAGCCACTCTTCCTTGGACAGACGTGGACTCCTGTTTTCCTGAGCCATGAATTTGTGTATCTTTCGATCTATCCATTTCTTGATCTCTTTCTTATTTGGGAACCATTTATTCGACATCACACATTCCTCAAATAGAAACTAGTCCATACAACAGAACCATTTGTTGCCTTGAGGGTTCCTGACACAGGTTCAAAGTTAACTGCACCAACCAACAAAACCCTAATTGTTGGCCCTTTTGGCAACAACACATGTAGTACAGGCTACAGTATCACCTGAAGTAGTATTGGGGGATGACAGAACCTAGCTTCTGCATCCATAGGTCAGTGTGATGGGTTCTTTTGCCTTCTAGGGCTTCTTTCAGCCTTCTTGAACCCTAACCCTTAAACGATAACTGATTGTAGTAACAGTAAAATAGAATCTTAACCTTCGTGAAATGCCTTAATCATTCATAACATTAAGTAAAAATGCAAATCTACTACTTTTTCACATTAATTAAACATTACTTCATATAATTTCAGAATATCAGAGTGAATACACAGAAATTGCATAATTAAAGATTTATCCACAGATACACAAGTAGAGCTTCAAAACAATATTCTATTGATATAATTGTTTAGTTACAGACTCTTCTTCCCTGCGCACTCAGTTGCAAGGGCCCACGCACTCAACCTTCAGACTTACCAAGGTCTCCGCGCACTCAGCTACAAGAGCCTTCCTCTTCACCTAAGTATAGGAAACAAACTTTCCTGCCTTAGCTTTCTCGCTCATACAATGATCTTCTATATCAAGTTACTTCCTAGACTCACTATGAATCTTCTATATATATCCTTCATTTTTACAATACCATGGTCTGCGGACCATGGGCGGGTCACACAACTTCCTATATTCTAGCAAATTAATGGACTAAGCCCCTTTTGACTCCTAAAACCTTCGCGATCCGCTCCCTCAAAACATGGAGACTTTACAAGTATACCAAAATTTATTACAAAAATTTACGCCAGGGGACCCTGTCCCAACAAGCACAAAGGGGATCTCCACATCCTCTATCTCCTTCCGCTGAAACTCGACTTCTTCCTCACTATCGTGGACCTATAGAGGTCCCTTCTGCTACACTGGTTTCTTTCCTTTCTGCATGGGATTTTTGCCTTTGTCCTATGTGTTCTTCCTCTGGACTTCCGTCTTCATCTTCTTTCATGGTGATATTCTCAATTATGTTGCAAAGAACTTAACTGGTCTCTTCTTCTTCATCTTCTGCAACTGCAATTGTGGTTTTGCCTGTGCTTGTGGTTGTGCTTGCAGCTATACAGGCACCTTTCTTGGCGACCTTAAGCATGTTGGGGACATGGGTACATTCTCCCTTATGGTTTTTCCTGCTTGTGACTCCATGATACCAGCTAGCCCTTTCTTTGTAAATATCCTCACCAACTCTTCCCAACTCCTCTCAGACATGCAATATCTCTTCTACACTTAGGCACAATTTCTGATCTCTCTAGGTAGAAAAGTGTAAAATGTGGTGCGGGATGCGATTTTTATAACAATTTTGAATTCCCAGGCTCATGATTGGCTCTAGATTTGGCTCATTTAATGCAGTTATGGGCTAGATACAACCAGTTGTGCTTCATAAATGCTTTTCTCCCGCACCCCTCAATGGTAATTTCCTTTTAACAGTTCCCTTTTTCCTTCCAATCGTCATATTTACAGCTAACTTCGTCAAATTTCCCCTTTGGCACAATCACCTCTTCTTCGTCGCAACTCCATTGACTTCATCATACTCTTGCGTATCACGTAGTAATATTCCTTCGATGAAGTCCCTTCCTGCAGAGTATTTTATAGTCTCGTGCCCACTTTCAACTACAGGTGGCACTAAGACTTCCTCCCCTTCATTTTTCAGTGTGAAGCTCCAAGAACATAGTCGTCCCTGTATATCTTCAATCTACTACCATTCACTTATCCTAGAATCATCTAACCATTCAACTTCATGATCTGAAAAACACCACCATCTAAAATGTTCTTGACGATATATGGCCCCAACCAATGTGTTTTGAATTTCCCCAGGAACTTCGCGAACTTACTTGGCATATGATAATACAAGATCCCCTCCCCAAAATATCTTCTTCTTGATATGCGTGTCATGCTAGGCTTTCTCCCTACGGTCGATTTTGGGGTTAAAAGCCCACGTTTTGGGGTAGAAAGCCCAAGTTTTTGTATGTAAGTGTAAAGTCTCCGCAAGTTGTGGTTGCGGAGCGCGTAGATGTAAATTGTCATAAAGGGTTTCCGCACTTGTTTTATGTAAGTTGTGTCGGCTTTTGAAGATCCACCTATGGTCTGCGGACCATGGGATTGTATAAAAAGGAGATTCTTAGAAGAGTCTAAGGCAGTTAAGTCATTGAGGGGTCAGTAAGAGCTAAGAGTGAAGAGTCTTAGAATAGAAGGAAGGCTCTACAGCTGTGTGCGCAGAGGCCTAGGGTAGAAGTCTACAGCTGAGTGCGCGGACTCCTCAATTGAGTGCGCATGGTAGTTAGAGTATGTAAGAAGATCTGAAGTACTAATAAAGAATATTACTAAGGAATTACATGTGTTTTGATCTATTTACTTATGTTATGAATAAATGCGTTTATGTTATGCTGAATAATGGTTTGATGATTTAATGTTATATTGATGCATGAATCTATATGTTTTACATTGTTATATGAATGCAAGTAATAATATATGTTTACGCGAAGAACATATTAATGCATATTGAAGTTATCAGATAAGCTGATCTCGGTAAATACGAAAGTAAGAGTAGTTACAGAAGTGTGTAAGTGGTTGATTTGCCTGGTTAGGGTCCGCAAACGATAGTCGTAGACATTCGCGAAGGTCTAGAGGCCGATTAAGGGAAGTATATCGTTAAGCCCTAAAAGGCTTATCAATCTACGCAAAGGCAGAGTTAGGGCATAAAATGACATCATAACCCTCTCTGGGTACGGAAACTTGGTTCCAACATCCCCCCATACTGCTTCGGGTGAGACTTCAATCCACGCTCTGTGGATTGATGCCGAAAGGGCCAGTAGTGTAGGGATTTGTTTGGCTAAAATAACGTTGAACCTGGGTCAGGGCACACTAAGCCAACAAATGGTTTCGTCGCTGGGACCAAGATATACATAAAGAGATGTGTGATGTTGCATCATTGGAATCCAACTAAGAAGGAAATTGAAGACTGGTTGGATAGGAAGATCCACGAATTTGCAATGCAAGAAAAAAAAAATCCGTGATTGATGAAAGAACAGTGGTTGGAAAAATATATGTACACATAGATACACAAAATCTTCTTCTATTCCTTCCCAGTTGAATTATACGAGTGGATCGCTAAATTGGCAGATGACCAAGGAAGGTGGAGGCTTGACAGTCTAATAGTGTGGACCCCAGAGTTAGTGTGGAGATTGGAAGCCTCGAAAGATAAGATCACACACGTCGTCGATCACTGGCTCAATAATATCATAGGAGGATTCGTGACAGAGTTCGCAGTCGATACTTTGGTTAGTTATAGCGAAGCAGAGTGTCGCTTCTTCAAGGGACTGCGAGGTAAGTATTTAAGGTCTTTAAATACTTGGATTAAGATGCTCTTGTGTGAAAAGTGGGTTATGCAGTTACCTTGATGTTTGGAGCTACGTGAAGTGGAAAGATCTTTAGGCATAGAGGAAGAACAGGCCCTGAATATAGCCCGTTGATCGAACCTCCTGAGTGACGACGAGGAAACAACATAGGCTTCACCGCAGAGTGTTGCTCAGTAATAAAACGAGGGTTCCCACGAATATCCGATCCACCTACCCCACCTCTGCATTCACCTCCACAGGGTACACCTTCTCCCACACCACCACCACCTCCGCCACCGTTCAATATGGCGAATGTAGTAAAGTTGCTTGTTTTCAAGGGTTTGGGAACTGAGGACCCGGGATAGTTTTGGTTCGCCGCAAAGGCCGTATGGGAGGGTCAGGGTATAATGGACGATCAGATGAAGAAAGCAACGTTGGCCATTGCTTTATAGGAATGTGTGCTGACATGGTACATTAAGTACTGCACTGATAACCTGATGGCTTCATTAATAGATATTGATACTACATTGAATAAGGAATTCAATAGGCCTAAGTTTGAAGCTCAATCAATTGTGGGATTCAAGGAGACCATGATGAAGCCTGGAAAGACACCCTGGGATCTGGATCAGAGATTGAAGTGCACAATCCGCGAAGCCAACATGAATCTTACAGATGGGCAGCACCGCGAATGGTTTGTGGCTTCGCTCTTGCCTCATTTAAGGGTTGCTTTATTGCAGCAAAATATTGGGACCTAGGTGGAAGCCCTAGAGATTGCAATGAGATTACATGAGACGCTGATGCAAGATGCTAATTTGGGAGTTTAGTAGATTCACGTGCAGTTGTAGAACCTTTGCCTAGAGTTTCAAAGTCTGAAGAAGGATATAGTAGTTTGGCCAAAGGTGCATGAAAAAATTTGGTGCCTGAAATGCAAAAGCCAGGGGCATGGCAAAGATCGCTATCCAGTCTTCACGAATTATGTTGCAGCAGGAGGGCTAATGCCTCTGAGGTTGGAAGCTCAAGCAGGGCCAAGAAAAGGGCCCGCGCTATGGTGTGTTATCTTTCAAGTGGCTGGAAAACATGTGACAAACAATTGTCACCTGCTGCAGAAATTTGTACAGACACCACAACAACTCTTCTGAAACTTCTGTCAATCGGTGGGTCATGATGAGCGTAACTATCATAACTATGAGCTAATGATGGATAGAATGTCCACATATACAGTGCAGGCAGAAACTCGGCCTCTAGATCAAGGTGCTGGGGGAGCATGAGGAGGATTTCAGGGGCGCGGGCAAGGCTGAGGTGGAGGAGGACCTGGTAGAGGTCGAGGACAGCTGATTTTCTACAACTACGGGGGATTAGGAGACTACATGTGAGAATGCACGAACCCGACATGCTTGTCGTGCAGATATTTCACTTAGTTTGACCACGCGATAGAAAACTATCCTGTATTACTAGCTAAGATGCATAAAAGAGGGGCACAACCTCAACAACCTACCCAAAATCTGTAGATGATGAGGGCTGGACCCCGCAAAGAGGATCCTAATGTGAACATCGTGCTGCGAAGTGGAATGACAACTGGTGAAGACAAGGGAAAGAAGCTTGAAGAAGGTGAAGGGGTCCACAAAGCTCCAGAAAAGGAGGTTTGATTTGATTTGGAGCGCATGAAGGAACCCTTCATGGAACCAAAGAAACACTTCGTTGAGGCTTCTACCTCAAGAAGTCAGGATAAGCAATCTGAAGAAATGGACCCATCCATGCTTACTACATTTTTGGAGACCTGTATGAAGCTGCTTCGAGATAGCAAGGCCGTAAAGGGATTACATGAGTTGATCAATAAATGTGTTTGTAATACTCCTGACAGCCTGTGTGTGGTCAGGAAGATTGGTAAGCATAAGGCAAGAATAGGGCAGGAGATGAGACTCAACACGCAAATAGGAGAATATGAAATAGACCAGTTAATCTGGATCTAGGGTCTGACGTGAATGTTTTTCCTAAACAAACATGGGAGAGAATGGGGAGACCTGTGCTGCAGTGGTCTCCTATTCAATTGAGGATGGAAAATCAACAAAAGATTATCCCCATGGGAAGATTACAGGGAGTGACAGTCGATATCGAAGGCGTGAGTGCATTGGACGATTTTGAAGTTATAGAGATTGTGGATGATAACAATCCCTACCTTGCACTCCTTGGGATCGACTGGGCTATCGACATGAACAGGGTGATTAATTTGAAGAAGCGGACAATGTCATTTGAAAGAAAATCACTCCACGTAGTAGTACCATTGGACCCTACAGAAGGACCATGCTACACTAAACCAATCCGCAATTACAAAAGTGATGATGATTTGGACCAGATTTATAAGATAATGACGCAAGATCAAGATTGGGTGAATTCGACAGCTGATGGATGTCTTGGTGGGAATGTGAAAGCTCCTGCACATCAGATTCAGATGAGGAATTGGAACATTGGAAGAATAGATTGCACTAAGTATCTATGCTACGATGTAACATGATGACCAAATCGTTGCACTTCATATCATCGAAGGTAAGAAGCCTGCCTTACTATGATGGTTTAACTGATGTTGATAAATTTCTAGATACATTTGAAAGGGAAGTGCCAGAGAAGCATCACTTCCAATCCTTGGACTTGGACTGCGCGCTACGCCTGCAAGATGGTGGGGTACACATAAAGACAACTTCGATGGATGGCACGAATATAGAAGAATGATGAGGGTGCGTTTTGGTCACCCAAAGGTACGATTGACAAAAAAATGAGATGGAAGGAGTGATTTGGGCAATCACTTAGCCAAATGGATCAATGCTTATGGAGAAGAACCACAATGAGTGTGGGTGCATCTGTTCTGTCACACCTTGGATGTAATACCTATGAATTGGTACTTGGAGATAGAGCTCTGCCATGGCACAGACGAATGGGATATTTTTAGATAGGGATTCTTGATGGCATTCAGCTTTGAAGATGGATTTGAGTGCATTAATGAAGCACTAAAGGAGGTCAAAGCAACTATTTTCAGAATACCGCAGGATCCCTTGGGTTTGATTCAACCGAATTGGACCACCTAGCTGCGTCACGCGCTCGAGTGCTACAATGTGACTACTAAAGAGGAAGATAAGGATCTGAGGAACATTAATATCCTGGAAACATAAGGACACCACAAAGTTGAGGGACTGTAGATAGAAAACCCAGATATCACCATGCCACTTAAAACAAGACAAGTGAACATTGAGACAGAGGCAGATCTGAAGTTTACGAAGATAGGGGACTACTGGGATGATGCTATGATGGATAAGGTCACTGAGTTACTCCGTGAATACCAGGACTTTTTCCCTAAGAAGTTCTTGAACTTAAAGGGGATAATAGAGGACCTGGGAGTTACGAAAATTATGTTGAAACCAGATGCGAAGCCAATCAAGCAAAGGCCTTACCGCCTCAATCCAAAGTATAAAGAAAAGGTCTACTTAGAGTTGGATAAAATGCTTGTGGCAGGTATTATTGAACCAGTGGAAGAATCTGATTGGGTAAGCCCAATAGTAGTTCAGGAAAAGAAGCATAAGGATGAAATAATGATATGCGTAGATCTCAGGAAGTTGAATGACGCTTGCGTGCATGATCCTTTTCCGACCCCGTTCACCAATGAAGTGCTGGATAATGTAGGAGGACAAGAAGCATATTCATTCACTGATGGGTTCTCGGGGTACCATCATATCAAGATCACGTCGGAGGATAGAAGTAAGATGACCTTTGCAACTGAGTGGGGATGCTTTCAGTATACTGTAATGCCTTTTGGATTGAAGAACGTGCTGATGATCGTTTCGTGCGTAGTCATTGCAACATTCAAGGACTTCATTCACAAGTTTCTGGAGGTATACTTTGATGATTTGACGGTGTTTGGGCTAGTGAAATGCCATGTAGTCAACCTACTCTTGATGTTGGATACATGCCGAAGGTATTAGATCGCGCTCAATTTGAAGAAATGTTTGTTCTATGTTCCTTTCGGAATCTTGTTGGGCCATGTGGTGTGCAGACAAGGATTAATGGTGGACCCAGCTAAGATAGCAGTTATAATTAATTTGGAGGTGCCAAGAAGTGTGAAATAACTGTGTGCAACGTTGGGGCATACGGGATACTATAGAAAGTTCATCAAGAGTTATGCCCATATTACGCACTAATGGAGAAGATGCTAAAGAAGGATGCTACATTCTGTTGGAATGAAGAATGTCAACGAAGCTTAGATGTGTTAAAGGAAAAGATGGTCACCACGCTGATCCTAGTCTTCCCGGATTGGAAGAAGGAATTTCATGTGCATGTGGACGCATCATGTATTGCGCTTGGAGCAGTACTGACACAGGCCAGTGAGGGAGAGTTCGATCACCCTATAGCGTTTGCAAGTAGGAAGCTGTCTAAAGCTTAGAAGAACTATTCAACGACAAAGCGCGAAGGTTTGGCTATGTTGTACATGCTCCAAAAGTTCAGACACTACTTGCTAGGCAAACACTTTAAGATGTATACAGACCATTCTGCATTGAAGTACTTGGTTAACAAGCATGTGGTGGGGGGGAAGATATGTAGATGGCTGATGCTATTTCAGGAATATGATTTTGAAGTTATTGTGAAGCCATGACAATTGAATGCAGGACCAGATCATCTGTCGTGCATTGAAATAGGAGAGGAGCCTACTAATTTGGAGGACGGGCTGCCTAACGTGCAACTCTTTGTAGTGTGCATAGCTGAAAATCACTTTGCAGATATCATACACTTCCTGACGACGGGGACGAATCCAAAATGGTATACTAGTTAACAAAAGAAGGAGTTGGTGATGCGCGCGACACACTTTTATGTCATTGCAGGATATTTATATAAAATGGGCTCAGATGAAATTCTGTGATGTTATGTACCTGACTTTGAATGGAACAACATCCTTGCTGAAGCTCATGGAGGAGCTGCGGGAGGACATTATGCAGGAAAAGCAACAGTGTAGAAGATTTTACGCGCTGAGTTGTGGTGGCCGTTAATGCATAAGGATTCCAAGGCTTACTGTAAGGCATGCGATGCATGTTAGAGGATGGGCAGGCCATCGTGGAGGGATGGGCAGGCCATCGTGGAGGGATGAGCAGCCTCTGAATCCAAAAATGTGGTTACATCTATTTGAGAAATGGGCCATTGATTTTGTAGGCCTGATTCAACCTCTAGGAAAGAAGATGGGTGCGTGGTATATCATCACTGCGGCTGAGTATTTGACCAGATGGGTGGAGCCGCAACCTGTGAAGGACTGTACAGGGGCAACATTAGCTAAGTTCCTCTTTGAATATGTGTTGAGTAGGTTTGGTTGCCCAAAGATGTTGATGAGTGATCGTGGTACACATTTCCTTAATGAAATGATCAGCGAGTTGATGGAGGACTTCCAGGTTTATCATAAAAAAAGCACAACATATCACCTACAAGGTAATGGGACGGTTGAAGAATTTAATAACATATTGGAGAACGCACTAATGAAGGTTTGAAATGCACAAAGGAATGACAGGGACGTGTGCGTACTTACGGTGCTATGGGCTTACAGAACTACTTGTAAGAAAATGACTGGACAGACACCCTTCAGGTTGGCTTATGGTATAGAATTTGTGATGCCAATGGAGTATATTGTACCTAGTCTACGCATAGTGGCGTTCACAGGAATGGCGGATCACGGAGCCCTGGAAGAGAGGCTCACGCAGCTGACAGAGCTTGAAGAAGATAGGTTTTTGGATGGATTCCATCAGAAAGTTCAGAAGGAGTGCGAAAAGGCATGGCACGATCGACACATAAAACTACGCACCTTCAAGGTAAACGATTTGGTTTTATTATATGACAGCAAGTTTGATAAATTTCCAAGAAAATTTCAGATGCATTGGTTTGGGCCATATGTCATCAAAGAGATCATTGATGGTGCAGCAGTTCAACTAGTGAAATTGAATGGAGATCCATTTCCCGAAAAGGTAAATGGCAGCTGATTGAAGCCATACCCTGGGGATCCGACTAGATGATCATATGATGGAAGCAGAGTCTTAGTGCTCCAGGCAGTTGAAAGGAGACGCGGGACTATAAACTACACTACCTGGGTTGTAGAGCTGCACGACTGGGGGACTGCGTGGGATGGAAGAATGTCACAACATCAGCAGAAGCGCAAAGGGAGTTGCGCTATAGGAGGAGAGACTGAGTAGGGCAGCTAGAAAGTGACTGTCATGGTCACTATTCATGATTTGACAGTAAGAAAATGGCTAAGAGGAGCGGGGGGGCGAAATTGAAGGCGGAATTTAAATGCGAGATCTTTGAAAATCTGCTACCAATCTAGCATGTAGGAATGGATTTTGTGGGGAATGGTTGGATTTGAATTCAAATTTGCCTATAAATTATAGATGGTCGCCCCGCAAAAACCACTTTTCATGTTGAGAGCTTCTATGATGTGTTATCGAGTGTGCATGAATCCTGTGATTTTTGAGGATTTGGTGGCCAGTTCAGTGTTTGACAAGTTTCCTTAGGAAACCCAAGAGCTCCTGAATAGCCTCGTGTCGGCACCCGTAGAAACTGCAAGTTCTGGTGGATCTATGGCCTCTGAGGGAGCTGCCCCTGAGGTTGTAAGTGTGGAGATGCCCGCCACTATGCCCAAATCACCGAGGTCGCCTAGGTTGAAGCCTACGCAGGCAGGAGAGGCTTCCAAGATGAAGAAAAACAAACAAAAAGTGACACAACTAGTGCGCAAGTCCCAAGGAAGCACCAGAAGAAAGAGAACCCCACTGCGCAGGAGAAAGGCAAGGTGGTAAACCTAGAATCCGACGAGTGCGCTGAAGAAACTGGTATGGGCACCGAGGACATTGATATTGAGGGTGTAGACCATATCTCAAAGCTACCAGAATACATCCCTCTGTGTCGGGGTAAGGTGAAGATCCCAAAGGACCCAGACGAGGGAAAGTTTATGCTTAATACACCCCTGCTGCTGGAAAACATCACGTTTGAAGAACCGTGCTTGGCGCACGTCCCCCACCTAAAACTTGAAGATCGGGACTTGGCACACACAGAGCGGTTCCCCCATGTGGCTACTGATAATTTCATGTAGAGGGTATTCTATAAGGATTCAGGTGTCACCACACTGAAGCCGGCGAAGTGGATTCATGGGATGGAGAAGGAAGGATTGTTGAACCTGCTATGGGTGTTGCATTACCACCGCGTGCCCATAAATTTGATAGTTATCAAACAGTTGTTGTGCCTGATGCACGACGGGTGCCTTTGGTTGGAGGAGCGAATCCCTAAAACTGATATGTTTATCCATAGGATCACCCTGCTACCCCATTCAGGACTAAATCTGGCCAAGGCATTTGGAAGAAAGGTGTGCGAGTGCGACCTCGCCGAGAGAATGAAGGACAAGTTTAAGCTTGTCAAGAAGTCATGCAGATATTAAATTTCAAGCATAACCAACCCTGCGGTGAAGGTAGCCACCTAGATATTGGTTGGCAAAGTAATGAGAAAGTGTCCTGTAGATGAGGTGTTGGCAACAGTTGTTTCATTAGCAGCCTAGTGCGCGGAGGGCATACAATTCAATTGGACACGCTATCTATGCAGCGAGTTCCTCACAAAAGACAGGGAGGCATAGGACCGCAGCAAAAAATTTCATTACTCATGGTTGTTGTCGATTGTGTTGGTTGTGTGGTAGTTGCCAGAGCATAGTCAGTTTCCTCCGATCACGACAGATTTTCCAAAAGCATCAAAGTTTGCTTTGCTATGGGCCAAGAAGGACATTAAGCAGGTCCATGACAGAAATTTCTTCTAAATTTTGATGGAGATGAGCATCAATATGGCCATCAACCGCAAGCCAAGATTGTAATCAACTATCTTTGAGTAGTCATCGAGATACGTGGAGTTCAAAGCGGACTTCCACTGTATCTCCATCCAGGTGCGGAAGGACCCAGAACAGAAGTGGTATGATCTCCCATACCTTGCGACAGATGATGCCATAGCAGTAGTCCTTGATTGTTGGCTAGCTGAGTGGCGCACGACCTCAGATTTGTCAGTCAAGTCTAGTAAGTCCATAGGAAAGAAAAGAAGGAAGAGGCCCCGTTGAAAATGTAGCAATTGGCTAAAAAATGGAAAAAGGAGACTGAGGAAAAATCAAGAGCATAAATAGAGCGCATCACGAAGGAACAGGAGGAAGAGTGCGACTATGCCAGAAGTCAGAAGTTTCCTTCGCCATAGATGGAGGAAGAGGATCAATCTGAACAGGGTGGTGGAGACCAGGAGAGCGCCCCCTTCTGGGTGAAGCAGAATCAAGAGCAGGAGAAAGAAGGATCGCAAAATAAGACCAAGGCTATTAAGTTGTCGCTCAACTCGATCACCTTGACAGAAGGTGACTTAGATGACATTGGGGGACGTGATGGTAGAATTGCTGTGGTAGTTCGAGCAGCAGCAGAAGCAAGCCTCTATGGCCATTCAGACAGGTCTGCGCGAGCAGTAGATCCAAACTACTCAACTGCAGGCTGGTGTAGGGCAGAGCAGCGCAGAGTCGAATAGTTTGGTGCCAAGGACCACTGGAGAAATGGAGATGGTTCACTCCTTGGATCCTCGGTACTCGTTTTCAACTTACCCTTTGGCAGATCTAGGCTGCCTTGGCTCAGATCTAGATTTTTCCGTCATGCACTGCGCATTCCTGGATCTCAAGATCATGCCTTGGCTCCAAGAATTGCGCAGAAGTTGCTTGTCATTGGCCTCTAGCTATGCTCTACGCAGTTCTGCGAGATAGTGCCCAGCCTTGCCCACTCGGATTGCGTAATGCAAAGTCCCAGCCAACAATCAAGCTAGACAGAACTACGCATTGCACAATTCTAGTCCACAACCAGCCTGACTGGGCTGTACTCTACGTAGTTCCAGTCAACAATACATCTCATTGGCAGTTGGCACTACATAATGCACAGTTCCAACTAACAGTCTCCCCACCTCTAAGAGTCACTACTACACAATCTTGCCCAGTAGTCACCCAGTTTGTTGCATGATTGATCCTTGAAGTTCTTTGTGTTTTAAATATTACATTTGCTTGTCGTGAGTGTCCGCTCTGTCTCTAGGTACATTAGTTGTTGAGAAATATCTCAACAGTATAGGCATCATGGTTTCCAAGAGACCTAGATCAAAGGACACTGTAGAGAGTAGCACTGGAGATGTGGTTGAATAGGTGCCAATGAACATGCTCATCTACGTAGACACACAATTGTTCGTAGAGAAGGACATGAATATCACATGGTAAGAAATAAAGGACATATTTGCAGGCAGTTTCAAGGAAGATCTGGAAGATCGAAATTCTATGTCAACATTCACAAGTTAGGGTTGTACAGGGTTGCATGCAGGTACCCCATCTTCCTGTGCGTGGATATCATTCACTGGGTTGTATCACATACCGATCCCGAGATGATGATATTGAGAAATAATAATGGGACACAACTCACCGACTTTAGGTCAGAAAACTACCATCAGATGTATCACTTTCCATAGCCGATGAACTACATGGATGCAAAGTTCTTCACTCCCAACAACAATGTAAACACTAGAGATATCATGAAGTGTTGAGTAAAAGAGCCATCGAAGTTCAGGACGACACCCAACTAGGTCTACAAGACGAAGTCACTCAGGAAGGCTTACCAACTCCTAGTCATCTTCACATGTCACTTGTATGGTCAAGATAGGATGAAGACCTTCCTGCAGAGTTGGGTTGTTATGTTAGATTAGTTGGAAAATGAAGGAAGGTCATTCAACTAGTCATACATGTTGGATCTTCAGATGAAAGTGCATGTGTCTAATGAAAATGCCTGGAATCCACCTGAGGATGGACAAGCAAGATTATTTATGTCCACGTACCTTCTTGATGCAATCTGTGCCCAACAACAGTTCCCTGACATGGGTTGGACATGGACACCATCAGAGGATGTTGTGAACATCTATTGTAAGTTTCTCTCTAAGTGCAGCTACTAAGGAGTCATGGCGAGGCTGTCTTACCACTTCACCGCCCCACTGTACAGGATGATATTTGAACAGGATCCACCTTGCATGCCCCAAGAAGCGATGCAGGCATTGCTTAACATTGCAGATTGGTATGCCTCACCTAGTGGCACCTTCATTAGGATGTTTGGTGCAGAGAAGCCTTCGCATGAGCTACCCAAGTTTTCCATGGACAAGTTAGTCATGCAAGAGGCTTCATACCACATCTCCACAGGGTTATTAGTAAGACTGCACAGAAGGAAGAAGGCACCATGGCCTACTCTTCCTTTGCGGATTGGTTTGTACAAGATCTGTACTTTGAAAGATATGGATGTTGAGGCCAAGGACTTGAAGAAGTTTGGATTCGACACCAAGAGTTTCAATCTGTATGATCCCCATTACAAATTAAAGAACCATTGTGAAAATGTGAACTACCTATGCATCCACGGGGCATGTCTTTGGCTAGAGGAAGATCCTTGGAGGTATTGTTACAACTCCTCTAGATTTAGTGAACCAGTCATCATATTGCTAGAATGGAAAGCAACACTACAGGCAACAACACCATAGGAAGCAACGACAACGGTAGTAGTGAGAAGCAAACTGGTGCAATACAAAGGTAAGTGGAAAATTGTCGAGAGCGTAGAGGTCAAGTAAAGCTACAAGTTAAAAGAAGATCCACTTGTTGAGAGAGTAGCTTTGGAGATAGATACGAAGAGGTGACATTGCGAAAGGAGAGTAGAGCTGAAGAAGAGAGAGAAGTAAAGGTTGGAAGATACTGAGAGGAGATTGTAGGAGACTGAGAAGAACTTGAAAGAATAAAAAGAGCTCAGGAGGAGAGAATGATAAGAAATCTAGAAACAAGAACAGGAAGAAGGACAAGGCACACTGACAGAGAAAACTATGCAAATACAGGTTGAAGAAGCAAAGTAGCCAACATATGAAAAAGAGGGTGAGCAGGTGCAGGTTTAGGAACTTGCTCAACAGGTTGAGTAGTTGGTTGAGGCAACAGGCATGGAGAAGGAACATGAGCTACATGACTAAGACATCAATCTCATGTAGAGGGAATCCGAGGTCGCACCACAATCTCTGCAACCTCCAGAATCACAACCAGTCCTGAGAGAGCAAGGAGAAGATGTTCTCCTTGATGATGATCTAGAGATGGATGTGTACAATCTGGTATTTGAGGAGTCACAACAGAGGATTGTACACGCACAAAGAAAGAAGCTTCCGGATGATCATACATCACCTGCGCACACACAATAAAGGGTGATTGTACCAAATGTTAGAAAACATCCAGTTGCCATGGACGAGGCTTCTAAGGATTATGCAGAAGCCATGACTTCGACAGTTAAGTTCTTGATAACAGAGAATGATCGGATGGTGAAGGACTTGCAAGAGGCCAGGTAGAGAACAGAGAAATCCACAGGATCCACTATGGAAAAGATGAAGAAAGCAATAGTGGCAGAGATATCAACTTTGGAGGCCACCATGCAGACAATGTATAGTGTATTTGTCACCATGCACAAAGTGGTTGTCCATCTATATAGATTTAAGAAACAATGTGCGCAGAAATCACAAACTCTCAAAGACATTCACATCGCTATTGAGAACATGCAAGAATGGACAATGAGGTACAAGGGATCCCCACTTTACTTGCACAAGAGGATGAAGCCAGAGGCTGAGCTAGACAAAGCATGGATTCAGATGTTAATCTGAAACTATGAGCAACTCCCTCTACTCATCACTGGCATTGAGGCTTCCTATGCACAGTTGTTTAGGAGCCTAGATGTCATAGTGTGAACACGTAATATCCCGTACATTAGAACCCTCACTCAAGCCATGAGGAAGAACCAAGTCACGTTAGATGTCAACAAGTACATAGAGAAGTTGATGTGCAAAGCCACCAGTGATGACTTGCATCTCAGCATAGAGAACATGCAGAAGTACATCAGTGGTCCAGGCACACTTAGGACAGTGTTGCACATGCTTCAGGATGAGCTGGACAGAGGCTTCAGAACCATATACCCGGAAGCCATGGAGGCAAGTATTCTCTTCGACAAAGACGTCACCAAACAGTACGAGGACACAATAGCGCAATACCAAGCTTGGTATTAGTTCTTCACCGAAGACCATCACGAGGAGGTTACTAAGTTGGTCTTTCCCTAAGACCCCGAGTGATGTTGTTTGTCTTGTCAGGCTGACTCAAGCCTATTTTTGTCCCACATGGGTATATGTGGAAATTGTATTATTGTAAATATATTGTAAATGAAATTCCAAGTGTCATTAATGGAATGTGAACAGTCACTATGTAATGTGAAGAGTCATGAGGATAGTCCAAGAGTCAAAGGGGAATGTCAAGGGTCACCCCACCCTTTGTTATATATAGAATCTCATATCTCATAGTAGGGGCTTTTGGGAGCCAATATTTTGGCTAGGCATTGCTTAGAGAAGGTTTGGAGAGTATTGTGACGAGCCTTGGCCTCTCCACAATGCAGAGCAATTACATCTCTTTGGAGGAGCAAGTGATGTTGACTGTAATGTTCCACTATTGGGGCTAGTAGTTGTCATGGTGTATGTATAGATGGAACTTTCACTTAATAATATATAACAGGGCCAACACATTTTCATGCATATGTTGTTATTGTAGTTGGACTATTCTGGTTGATTTTGCAATGTATGTTATTTAACTTAGGCATTTATGTATGAACTATTTTGTATGCAATTGTATGAATCTTGTTGCAAATGTGTTGTTGGTTTAACCTGTCACTTTGGATTGCAAGCTATTCTGCTTTCCAGCTTGTGGTGTCACTCCGCTCATGTGTTCCTTTTAGACTGCATACGATTATAGGGTTCTAAGGGACACACTTCCTTTTCCCTTTCGTGTGTTAGAACCCCCATGCATCTCATTTGACTCGCTGTAAGGTCACACACTTTCTTCCGACAAAGATATCACACTTACCTCTATGCGCTATCACAATCAAGGCATTGCTTTACTACCCACTGCTGGGACTCCTACTCCAAACAGTCTGAGGTCTAGTTGGGACTTCTTAGCAGGGAGATCCCCAGACATGTTGGAGGGTCTAGCACTGTCAACACAGTGATATTAGGTGGGCGGACCTACCTATGCTTTTGAACATGGATTTCGCATATGGTTTTGGGCACGATGGTGTTCGGTCCATAGTATTTAGTAGATCCGATCAAGGGAACTACGGTTATGTTCTAATCTAGGGTTAATGGATTTGGGTTTATGGATGCTTCGGCATGTATATATATGTATTGTAACATTGAAAGGAACACAATGAAAAATCAATCTGGTAGTCCCGGTTTTGGGATCCAGGGGAAAAGATCTGTGTATATCTGTTTTATGTTTTATGCTCTCGCTATTGTTTATTTTCTATTTTTAGAATTCGTATGCAGGTAATTTCTGTACGGGGTTAAAACCTACAAATGTAAATTTAACAATGGTACAAACAACCTAATAACATTTTTGTTAATCTTAAAAGCTAGGTATTTGAAACAACCATACCAAAATGAAATGAAGAGACTTTTTCATTATATATACTTAAGCCAAGAAAAGAGAAGAAACATATTCATTTACTTTCCACTAGTAAAGCACATGGAATATATATTATAAATACAACAATGTAATTTGATAACATAAATTTCACATGGTTGTTCATTAATCATCCTTTCTTTTCTTTTCCATAAATTATTTTCTCAATTATAGTAAATAAATTAAATGAAAGAATATATTATTAATCTAAGGTCATCATTTCTTATTATTGAGATAAGACTTTTTTGGCTTGCCCCAAAATGTGCATTATATCTCTATTTATCCTTGAAGATGGAAAGATTTGGAGATTTCAAGATTTAATCACTCTTTTATAAATTTGGAGGAATTTTAGAAGAATCTTCTCAAACATAGGAACCTATCTTAACTACATGTTAAAATGCAAACAATTTTATTACACATATTTCTAGAATTTTTACATAATCTAGAATTTCTAGAAACTTCTTAGACTTAAAAAATTATGCTTTTAAGATAATCATAAGATGCTCCTGCATCATATCTAAACATTATATTACATTCATTAAGTTTCCTTCTAAATGAACCTTATATATTCCAACATACACATGATTATATCTTATGTCGACATTGTCTAACTTTATATTACATTCATTAGGTTTCCTTGTAAACAAACCTTATATATTCCAATATACACAGGATTAGATATTATGTTAACATTGTCTTGTTAGCCATATATGTTGGTAAACCATTTTTCTATTTTTTTTCATTTCTAAGTTGTACTAGGCTAGATTAAGCCACATGTTGGATGGGAGAATGATATGCTCCATAACAGGATGTTGTCACCATGATTTTGCAAGACTTGAGCAAGTCTAGATGCCCTTTGGGATAACATAGTATTACTCCACACTCTGAACCATTTAAAATAATTTTTCAATCCATTATATTATAAATTCAATTAAAACTTAAAAAATATACTTTTAAATTATTAAAAATTTATTATGAGATAACATAATGGAGTTGCCTTTAGTGTGACTTTTTGGGCGGAAAATTTTGAAGTGAAATATTGATTTGTGTTATTTAAATTAGTTTTTATTTGAAGTGTTATTTAAACTAGTTTTTTTTTACTGTATAGATGGACTCAACAACCTGAAAAACCCCTAGGGCACAAGGATTACCCATCAAACTTGTGATTTCAATAAATTCCTGCCAAACTTGAAATAAATTAGACCAGAAAAACTGACAAGAAAAGCTTCCAAAAAATCTCACTAAAACCAACTCCTAACATAACCTTACTCTACAGTCACACACAATTAATGAACCATAAAATCATTAAAAAAAATTCAATTACAACTTTAAAATTACTAAATTCATTTTTATATCCAAAAATACAATTGGAATAAATAATAAAACATTACGACTTCGTAAAAAAACAAAAATTATTTTACCAATTCAAAATGCCAAAAACATCATCTCACTCAACCACCCCATCTGAAATATTTTACTAATTCAACAGAAAAGCCAGAAACATCACCACACTCAACCACTCAATCCGAGGTTTATCCACTAGGCGATTCCGCGTGGGGTTTATCCTACTAAACGACGTCCATGTAATCACGTCACGTTTATATTGTCCGTTGTGGTTGAACTATATTTTAAAGGAAGTAATGCTGGCTGTCACAGGGGACAGTGCATTGAGAGACAGCATGGTACGACCCCACCCTTACGTTACGGCATCAAAATAAGATATATATATCCCACTAAACAACGTCCATGGAATCACGTCATGTTTATATTATCTGGTTGGCCACCGTTGTGGTTGAATTATATTTTAAAGGAAGCAAGGCTGGCTGTCACATGGACAGTGCATTGAACGACCCCACCCTTAAGTTACGGCATCAAATTAAGATATATATATTGTTCTGCCTCTGGTGTGAAATTTAATTTTCCTTTGCATCTGCGACATTATTGGCTTTTTCACCGTTTTTACCCCTCTGCCTCTTACTACATTGCGTTGTTGTCCAAGCATTGATTACCATCACCGACGTTGCTGATGCCACACCAAGTATTGCTGATATTTAAACTAGCATTAATAGCTTCGTAGTTAATCATGGCAAAAGGATGAGATGTTGTTCTCTTCATTTATCGGTTTGTCATTGTTCAAGGTATTATTTCTCCTCAAAAGTTAATCGAACTTTTTCGATTGCCTATTCCTGGCTGTTGAGCCTCCTTCTTCAGCTTTAAGAGCATCAATGGTCATCCAGAGTGTGAGGGTGAATTTTATTACTCAAATTTAAATGAGCTGAGAGAACTTTAAATGAAAGGTGGTCCAAGACAAACTAATTTTGCTGACAGTTGAGCGGTTAAGTCTACCAAACACCAACCTACGATGCTTGTTGTTGCGAAGTCTATGGCGTATGGTGGCAGAGGGAGGAATAACATAGTGGCTTGCAGCGCTTTTCTAGATTATAATTCACAAATTTTCAACAAATCACCAGCACTTAATTCATAGTTTTGTTGGAAAAATAGAGTAGACAAAATAGAAATTCATTCACAGAACGCATGAGCTACGACTATTTTATTGATCACACAAAACTTGATTCTTACAATGAACCTGGTGAAAGGTATTTAACCTTTTCCAAGTAGCAACTCACTTAAAATATCTTGACATGCAACCACACTTAACTCGACTTAACTCAACACTCCAAAAGTCAACGCTCAACAATTAGTTAACTACCTCTCTAGTTTTAGCCAACTCCTAATGCGGGAGTAATTAGCTTATTTTAACACTCCCCCTTAATTACGACCGCTAAACTAAAACATGACTCGTGATAACTCAAACATGTCTGTTGGTCTATGGCGAAGCTTACAACACCCAAGTTTCTTCTATGAAACTCAAATACATATTTTGCTAATGACTTAGTAAATATCTTAGTCAATTGATCACTAGATTTACAAGGCTTCAAGTGAACTTCTCCATTGCTCACAAGTTCTCTAATAAAGTGATATCTAGTATCAATATGCTTTCTCTTCTGATGAAACACATTATTCTTGGATAGTGCAATCGCTAAGGTTTTGTCAAAATATATTTTTGTTGATCTTTGTTGTTTCCACTTGAGTCCATCAAATACTCTTCTTAACCACACTGCTTGACATGTTTTTGAGTGATCCAAATTGGATCCTAGAACACTCTCTAAGTTTTCATGAACTCTATAAAATTCATGCCAAAGTTTCAAAGTCTTATAAAAATCAAGCTTATCAAAGATAACCTTGTTACAGTTGCAATTTGTGATCAGCGCAGAGCAACGAGGACCCTCGGTCAAGCGCGCAGACAGTCAGCCCATGGTAACGCGCGCTGCCACAAATTAGGAAAACCAGGAGTCAATTCAAGAAAGGGGGTAGTTTCTGATATGCGATTAGCGACAGTTGCTAATCGCATATTGCAGAGCAAACCCCTCAAAGAAGGAAAGCCCCGAGCGCCTGGACCCGAAATAATTGTAAATTACGGAAAAGTACCATTCTGATTCCGTCAGAAGCGGAGTCCCACAAAAACCAGCAAAATATCGGAAGGGCTTCAAGCGGTAAGCGGTTTCAACCGAGTCCCGCCTGATGCCACGCAATGGGTGCCACGTGTTCGGTGGAAGAGAGAAAATCGTTCACATCGGACGGGTAAACATCATGTTACTTCCCCGCCCGATATGGACGATGACCATAAGAACTGGGGCCCCCAGATCAATGGCGAAGATGCGTTCCGATGGGTGACCGGACCTGATGAGGTAAATAGACAGAGTTGTATAAGATTTGAAGTCCGACGTGGAGGATGCATTGGCAGAAGGTCATGTTCGCGGGCATTCTTGGAGTTAACGGAATAAACGATCGTTTTGAAAATGTCCAAGAGAACTGACACTCAGTTCGTTATGAAACAGGTGGCCACCTCCCTGTGAGGTGTTATACAGTGATGATTACACAGAACAGAGGGATTCAAACAGATAGAGGTAGGGGAACCAGAAAGCTGGGAAGTGGAAACGAACAGTCAGAAAGCAAATTGGCTTTAAAGCCACGAAAAAGCAGTAAAAGCAATAAGCGAGTTAAGAAAGCTAAGAGCAGAGAACAGAAAGTAGAAGTCGAGTTGACCTACAGAAGCTAAAGGCAACATCGAGAGAGAGTCAAAGAGAGTCAGAGAGTCTGTGTACTCTAGAAAGGGCTTGAGAGGTTCAAGCGAACTCCTCTGTATATGCCTATCATGTATTGAGTCTCAGATTGGACTCATACCATTGTGACCAGTAGAGGTCAAGAGTCAGTAAGGAGAGTCTGTGTACTCCAGAGACTTGGGGAATCCAAGTATAGTCTTGCTGATTTATATCTGTTGAGTGAGACTCAAATTGAGCTCACTGTTGTAAAAAATCTGCTTTGAAAACATAATAGAGAGGTCACCACTGAAGTCGAGACCAGGAGACGTAGCCCAAGAGTATTGGGTGAACTCCTTATTAAACTTGTTTTGTTTATATGTTTGTCTGTTGTGTTTTATTTAACTGCTTCAGTGTCTGTGTATTTCGCAATCTTATCGATCTGTTGCATAAAATAACATAGACACATCCATGCACATGAGTCTATAATACCTTATTGTTTGTCTTAGATCAATTTCGGATCAAGTGGTATCAAAGCTCTAGGTTGATAAGGTTAAACAAGTTTGTGCTGGATTTTGTTGTTGAATGCTAACTAGGAAAAAGCTCAAATTAGGAGAAGGAGAATTGGTTGAAGCTAACCCAGAAATTGGAAGAGTCTACCCTAAGAGGAAAATGGCAGAAGAAAGTCCCTTAGAATCAGACTCCTAGTTCATGGATAGTTTCATGACCATGAGAGCCATGGTGGAGGAAATGTATAGAGAATTTAAGAAAGGTAGAGACGAAGATTCATAAAACTCCAAACAAGATAAAGGAGCAGAAGAATATCTCCTCCATGACCATTCTAAAGGCAAAGGGAAAGAAGAAAAGCTTCCCATACCTCCTAATAGCCCTGAAAATAAAAAGAAAACATCTTTGATTAAATTAGATGTTAAATTTGATTTGTTGATATATGATGGAGAGTTGAACGCAGAGAAGTTGGATAATTGGATTAGACATATTGATGTGTATTGCAAGGTGCAGAACATTGAGTCAGACAAAAGTAAGATTCAACTGGCCAACCTACGCCTTGGAGGCACTACCTTGGTATGGTGGGAAGGCAAGACACAAGCTGACATGAAGAAGCATGGTAAAATTCTTTCTGTCTGGAGTGAATTTGTTTATGCAATTAAAAAGCAATTCTATCCACTAGCTTATATGCAGCAAGCCATGATGAGCTGGCAAACTCTTCGACAATTAAAAGGGCAAAGTGTACAAGGCTACACTCAAGAATTTAGAAAAAGAGCTTTGATTCTAGGAATTTATTTAGATTCACCTGAAACTCTACTAAAGTATATAGGTGGTCTACACAGCTATTTAAAGCACACCATTCTCATGTTTAATCCCACTAGCATAGATGAGGTATCTGTTCAGGCTACACATCTAGAGGCTAGAGGCAAGAATGTGAACCCAGAAGTTGGGGGATCATCAAAACCCACTGCAAGAAAGAACAAGGAAAAGAGAAAACAGAAATGGAAAGAGAGGAAGACAAATGTTGTACAAAAGACCAAGCCTTCATGCACTCACTGCAAGAAGGATGGGCATCATGATGAACGCTGCTAGATTCTGCATTCGGAGCTGAGACCCAAGAAGTTCGATGGAAAAAAGAAGAAGACTGCTGCAGCTATTCAAAAAGATTTGGGGTCAGACTGAGGGGATGAAACAACAATCGCAGCCACAGGTATAAAAGGTAAAAATTCTGAAGCATCTATTAGTAATTCCGCACAATTTACTGATAATGAAGAAAATGAGAGGAAAAGGCATGAGCTTTTTCATATTCGAGTTATTTCCAAGCATCAAAAGTTTGATACTTTGTTTGATAGTGGCTCACAAGTAAATTTAATTTCTGAAGCAATTGTAAAGAAGTTGGGATTACTAACCACACCTCACAAGAAGCCATATCCATTAGGTTGGTTATGTGATAAAGCAAAGCTACAAGTGACTAGACAATATAAACTTAGGTTTCTTTTGGGTCAGCATTTGTAGATGAGGTTGAGTTAGATATATTTCCTTTGGATATATGTGGAATTGTTTTAGAAAGTCCTTACTTGTATGATAGGAAAGCCATTTTCTATAGAGATGAAAACAAGTATCAACTCATTAAAGATGGAATCGAATATATTGTAAGAGCTCATAAACTCAAGAATAATTATACTTTCATAAACTCAGGGCAGATGAAAAGAATTGTAAATTCATGCAAACAATTTTTACTGATGGTTGTAAAGGAAAAGAAACTTGATAAAACCAATATATTTGAGGTTGTAATGCTAAACAACAAGCTGATTTAGAAAAAGTTGTTTCAGAATATGATATACTATTTCAAAAACCTAAAAATCTGCCACCCCAAAAGGAAATAGTACATGATATTAATTTGCAGCAAGATGCTCCTTTGCCTAACATCGGAATGTACAGGTTGTCTGCTTTAGAGAATGCATAAATCAAGAAGCAGGTACAGACGCTACTCGAGAAAGGGTTCATAAGACCTAGCACATCACCATGTGGGTCTCCAATTGTCTTGATGAGAAAGAAAGATGGTTCATGGAAAATGTGCATTGATTACCGAGCACTGAATAAGATAACGATAAAAAATTGTTATCCCCTTCCTCGCATAGATGATCTACTAGATCAGTTGAAAGAAGCTATTTAATTTTCCAAGTTGGACTCGCATAGTGGCTACCATCAGGTCAGAGTTGCAGAGCAGGATGCATGGAAGACTGCTTTCAAAACAAAGCAGGGATTGTATGAGTGGTTAGTTATGCTTTTTGGCTTAACTAATGCTCCCGCTACTTTCATGAGAGTAATGAATGATGTACTCAGGCCATTTATTGATGATTTTGTCATTGTATATTTAGATGACATTATTATATTTAGTAAAACATGGGAAGAACATTTGAAGCATGTCAAGCAGACTCTAGATGTTTTGAAAAGAGAAAATCTCTATGTTAAGCTATCAAAATGTGAATTTGGTAAAACATCTTTGAATTATTTGGGTCATAATGTAGGGGGTGGTGAATTGAAGATAGATCCCTCTAAGGTTGCAGTCATTATAAACTGGCCTAAACCCAAATCTGCTACAGAAGTTAGAAGCTTCTTAGGAGCAGCACAGTATTGGAGAAAGTTTATTGCTAACTTTTCCTTGATTGCAACTCCCTTACATGGTTTAACAGGATTGAACAAGGTGTTTCAGTGTGGAGGCAAACAGTGGAAAGCCTTCGACACCTTAAAAGAAAAGATTAGTACAACACCAGTACTAGTACTGCCTGATCTTCAAAGACCATTTGAGATTGAAACAGATGCCAGTGACTATGCCATGGGAGAAGTGTTGATGCAGCACGGTAAACCCATATGTTATCATTCTGAGAAATTTAATTCTGCAGTAGTTAATTATCCCACATATGATAAGGAATTGTATGCATTAGTACAGAGTGTGAAAAAGTGGAAACATTATTTAATGGGCAAAGAGACAGTTATACATACTGATCATCAACCACTTCAATATTTACACTCACAAACTAAGTTGCAGCGATCAAGACAATATAGGTGGATGGGTTTTCTACAACAGTTTCATCTTGTCATCAGATATAAAAAGGGAATACACAATAAAGTTGCAGATATGTTGTCCAGACCAATCATAAATGCATCTACTATACTTAAGCATAATTCAGTATTGCATGAAGGCTACATTGAACAGTATGCTCAAGATATAGATTTTAAAGATGTATATGCAACTTTAAGTCGTGGCAAAAAAGTAGAAGAATTGGATTATCATGTTAAAGACCAACTCTTGTATCATTTTGGAAAGTTATGCATTCCACAAACTGAAAGAGTAAAGATAATTTGAGAAGCACACACTTCTCTAATATCAGGTCACTTTGGTGTAAGTAAAACAGTTGTACAGCTGCAAAGATTTTGTTATTGGCCAAAAATGAATGAGAAAATTTCTAGATATGTAAGAAGGTGTACTATGTGTGCTAAAAGCAAGCCCAACAATAGAAAGCTAGGCTTGTACACTCCATTACTAGTTCCTTTTCATTCTTGGGAAAGTGTTTACATGGAATTTGTTGGGGGACTGCCTAAATCTAGAAAAGGTCATGACTATTTATATGTAATTGTGGATAGGTTAAGCAAAATGTGTATTTTAATACCTTGTAACAAACAGATTACAGCTAAAAAAGCAACGAAGTTGTTCTTTCAGCATGTATAGGTTCATTTTGGATTACCCACTTCCATTGTATCTGATCGAGATTCCCGATTTGTTGGGAAATTTTGGTCAAGTCTGTGGGAATTGATGGACACCAGACTGAAGAAGAGCACAACCTTTCATCCACAAACAGATGGCCAAACAGAATTGGTCAACAGGACAGTGATCCAGGTGCTCAGAGGATATTGCAACAAGCATCCCAAGCTTTGGGATGTACATTTATGTTATGTGCAACATGCTTACAACAGTGCTAAACATTATTCTACATAGAGATCTCCTTTTGAGACCTGTTTTGGTTTCACACCAAGGTATCCCTTGGATTTTGTCTTTGGTAAAGACATAGCGGTTGATGGACACAGTGATGTGGAGAAAACAACCAAGTTCATTGAACAAATCCAAGAGATTCACTAGGCAGTATAGGAACAGCTGGAAAAGAGCCAAGCCAAGTACAAGGCAAGGCATGATAAGCATCGGATTGAGCTTAGTTTCCAAGTTGGTGATCAAGTCTGGCTGTATATAAGCAAAGACGGAATGCAAGGTGAAGGTAAGAAGCTAAAGCCAATAAGGTATGGACCTTTCAAGATACTTGAGAAAATTGGTGAGAATGCTTTTCACCTTGATTTGCCATCTTACATGCAAATCTATTCAGTAGTTAATGCAAAAAGCTTGAGACTATTTGAACCTTCATTGATTGAAGATCCCGAAGAGCAAAGTCAATTACCTTCTATTGATGATCTGTTACCCGAATATCTCAATGAATTACAGGAAGATATAGTTCTGGATGGGAAGGTGAGAACTATGTGCAGAGGTGATGTTGAGTACCTCAGGATTGGACTCAAAGGTTCAAAACCAAGCAGTGCAAAATGGATAGAAATTGGGCAAGCGAGGAATCTGTACCCTCACTTGATTGATGCTTAAAAACCAACTTTTGGTGGTCCAAAAGATTTTTTTCAGTGGGAAGGCCGTGATCCAAATTGGATCCTAGAACACTCTCTAAGTTTTCATGAACTCTATAAAATTCATGCCAAAGTTTCAAAGTCTTATAAAGATCAAGCTTATTAGAGATAACCTTGTTACAGTTGCAATTTATGATCAGCGTGGAGCAACGAGGACCCTCGGTCAAGCGCACAGACCGTCGGCCCATGGTAACGTGCACTGCCACAAATTAGCAAACTAGGAGTCAATTCAAGAAACGAGGGTAGTTTCTGATATGCGATTAGCGACAAATCCCCGAGCGCTCGGACTCGAAGTAATTGTAAATTGCAGAAAAGTACCGTTCTGATTTCATCAAAAGCAAAGTCCCACAAAAAATGGCAGAATATTGGAAGGGCTTCAAGCGGTAAGCAGTTTCAACCGAGTCCCGCCCGATGCCACACAGTGGGTGCCACGCGTCCGGCGGAAGAGAGAGAAAACCGTTCACATCGAACGGGTAAACATCATGTTACTTACTCGCCCAATATGGACGATGACCATAGGATCTAGGGCCCCCAGATCAACAGTGGAGATGCATTCCAATGGGTGATCGGACCTAACGAAGTAAATAGACAGAGTTGTATAAGATTTGAAGTCTGACGTGGACGATGCGTTGGCAGAAGGTCATGTTCGTGGGCATTCTTGGAGTTAACGGAATAAACTGTCGTTTTGAAAACGTCCAAGAGAACTGACACTCAGCTCGTTATAAAACAGGTGGCCACCTCCCTATGAGGCGTTATACAGTGATGATTACACAGAACATAGGGATTCAAACAGATAGAGGCAGGGGAACCAGAAAGACGGGAAGCGGAAACGAACAGTCAGAAAACAGATTGGCTTTAAAGCCACGAAAAAGAAGTAAAAGCAGTAAGCGAGTTAAGAAAGATAAGAGCAGAGAACAGAGAGAAGAAGTCGAGCTGACCTGCAGAAGCCAAAGGCAGCATCGAGACAGAGTCAGAGAGAGTTAGAGAGTCTGTGTACTCCAGAAAGGGCTTGAGAGGTTCAAGCGAACTCCTCTGTATATGCCTATCATGTATTGAGTCTCAGATTGGACTCATACCATTGTGACCAGTAGAGGTTAAGAGTCAGTAAGGAGAGTTTGTGTACTCTAGAGACTTGTGGAATCCATGCACAGTCTTGCTGATTTATATCTGTTGAGTGAGACTCAAATTGAGCTTACTGTTGTAAAAACTCTGCTTTGAAAACATAATGTAGAGGCCACCACTGAAGGCAAGACCAGGAGACGTAGCCCAGGAGTATTGGGTGAACTCCTTATTAAACTTGTTGTGTTTATATGTTTTCCTGTTGTGTTTTATTTAACTGCTTCAGTGTCTGTGTATTTCACAATCTTATCGATCCGTTGCATAAAATAACATAGACACATCCATGCACAAGAGTTTGTAATACGTTATTGTTTGTCTTAGATCAATTTCGGATCATTGATGTTGTTTCTACATATTCTGCTTCTACTGATGAAAGTGACACAATGGGTTGCTTCTTAGATGCCCATGAAATCACACCTGAACCAAGATGAAACACATAACCAGAAGTGCTCTTCCTATCATCCAAACTACCTGCAAAATCACTATCTGTGTATCCAATCAAATCCTTCTTTTCTGTGGTTGCATACATTATGCCATAATCTCTAGTTTTTACTATGTATCTCAGAATTATTTTTCTTGCACTCCAATATGTGTCTTTTGGAGTCTCCATAAATCTGGAAATCAAACTCACTCCTTGCATGATATCCATTCTTGTAGTTGTGAGATACATGAGGCTGTCAACCAATATTTTGAATAGAGTTGGATTGACATTTGATCCTTCATCTTCCTTGCTTAACTTTGTACCTATTGCAACTGGTGTAGGGACAAGTTTGCAATTTTCCATCCTGAATATTTTCAACAAATCTTTGGCATATTTATTTTGACAAATAAAAATCCATTTTTCAGATTGCTCAACTTCTATGCCAATAAAATATTTCATGAGACCAAGTTCTGTCATCTCAAATGATTTCATCATGGCTGCTTTAAATTCATCTATCTCAAAATCACCTGTAAAAATCATGTCATCAACATATAAGCAAACAATAAAAATTTGTCCATGCTCATTTACCTTTGGGTACAAGGTAGGTTCAATGTTACTTCTGCAAAATCCATTCTTGATCATGTAACTATCAATTCTGCTATACCAAGCTCTAGGCGCTTGCTTTAGTCCATAGAGCGCTTTATTAAATCTGTAAACTCTCTTTGTTACTCTCAAATTCATATCCTGGAGGTTGCTGCACATAAATTTCTTCTTTTAGAATTCCATTCAACAAAGTCGATTTCACATCCATCTGATATACTTTCCACTTATTCTGAGCTGTTATGGCTAGAACTGCTCTTACAGTATCCAATCTGGCTACTGGAGCAAACATTTCTCCAAAATCTATTCTCAGTTGTTGCGAGAATCCTTTTGCTACAAGTCTTGCTTTAAATCTGTCAATTTCACCTTTCTCATTCAACTTTGTCTTGTACACCCACTTCACACCAATGATATTTTTATCCTTTGGAAAATCAACCAAATATCATGTATCATTCTTTTCAATAGCTTCAATTTCTTCATCCATGGTTTGCACCCAATTTTCATCTCTAATTGCTTCTTCAAACGAAGAAGGTTGGAATGAAAACAATGCAAAATTTGAACTAACATCCAAATCATCATAAATATCATTCGAACTTCTCATCTTTCTCTTACCATTGCTTGATTCATCACTTGATTGATTTCTGGGAGAAGATCGATCTGTTGATTTTCTTGAGGATCTATGCTACTCTGAAAATTTTGGAGCCCTTGTTGGTGTGTCTCTATTTAGTGTCTTCACCTGTGATTCTTGCTGCTCATTTTTTGCTACATCATATTCTTCCATCAGTGACACTTGTGCATCAACTATTTTGTATACAGTGCCATTCCATGACTCTTTTTCTTTGAACACAACATCTCTTCTAATTATGGTCTTCTTTGTGATAGGGTTATACAATTTGTAAGCTTTTGATTGCTCACTATAACCAATAAATATGAATTTTTCACTTTTATCATCCAATTTTCCTCTTCGCTCTTTAGGCACATGTGCACAAGCTACACATCCAAATACTCTGAGATGAGATACACTGCAAGATATACCTAACCATGCTTGTTCTGGTACTCTATTCATCACACTCTTTGTAGGAGATCTATTGATCACATAAATAGCACATGCAACTACTTCTGCCCAATACTCATTAGACAAGTTTATTCCGCGCAATACTCATTAGGCAAGTTTATTCCTTTCAACATGCTTCTTACCATATTCATAATTGTCCTATTCTTTCTCTCTGCTACACCATTCTGCTAGGGTGTGTACCTAGTTGTAAACTGTCTTATGATTCCATGTTGTTTGCAGTAATCATGGAATGTTTTTGAGTCATATTCTCCACCACGATATGACCTCAATACCTTGATCTGTCGATCACTTTGGTTCTCTGTTAAGGCTTTGAATTCCTTGAACTTTGCGAAAGTTTCATACTTATGATTCAAGAAGTAAACCCAAGTTTTTCTATTATAATCATTAATGAAAGTGAGGAAGTAACAACTTCCACCAATCGACTGTGTCCTCATAGGTCCACACAAGTCTGTATGCACTAGCTCAAGAGGTTGCTTTTCTCTGTATGCAACACCCTTTGGAAAACTTTCACAGTGTTGGTTTCCCAAGATGCAACACTCACAAGTACTAGCAGGTTCTTTGATGGGAGGTAATCCTCTAACCATCTATTTCTGCTGCAATAATCTTAAACCAGAAAAGTGCAAGTGTCCAAATCAAAAGTGCCATAACCAATAATCATCAGAACATGCAACTGTAAAATCACTGACCTAATCACTATAGTTCATAATTAAATGAAAGAGTTTGTTACTCATCATTTGCACCTTTGCTATCAGTTGCTTACTTGGGGGTTTGTCATATATAACACATTCTTGACCTTGAAAGATAACTATGTATCATTTCTGTGTAAATTGACCAACACTTATCAAATCATGTTTGAGACTAGGAACATAATATACCTCTGAGATTGTCTCTGATTCCCCTTGTCTGGTTAGAATGTTGACCACTCCTTTGCCATCTACTTCCACAACCTTGTCAGTCCCCAACTTTACCTCTATTTTCACAAATTGATCAAAATTTGCAACCAAATTCTTGTTGTCCGTCATGCGGTTACTGCGACAACTAACAGCCACACACTAGTAGAAGGTTCATGCATGGTATGTGAAGCTAGGAACATGGAGTTAGTACTCTCTGTAGTGATGTTAGCTCTTTGGTTCTCTTGATCAGCTATATTTTTCCTGCAATCACGAGCATAGTGACCAAATGTATTGCAATAATAACATCTCACCTTTGATTTTTCAACTCTTTAATTATTGCTGAAGCTTTTGTAGTTGCTTCCACTTTCATGTACATTCTCTTCTCAGCCATTTCTCTGACCACTATATCTTCCACCTCATCCTCTACCTCTTGATCTACTTTTGCCTCGACCTCTGTCTCTTGAAATAAAAACCTGGCTTTCGAAAACGGTTTCTAGAGTGGAATCCTTATTTCTATCTATCCTTGCCTCATGCGATAGAAGTGATCCCATCAACTCATCAATTGTTAATGATGTCAAATCCTTGGCTTCTTCTATGGATGGTACCACAACATCAAATTTTGTAGACAAAGATCTGAGGACCTTCTCAACCATTGTTTGATCTTTAATTTCTTCACCATAAATCTTTAACTGATTTACGACAGTTATTACCTGATTCATGAAAGAATCGATGTCCTTTGTCTCCTTCATCTGTAGACTTTCAAAATCTCTCCTAGTATTCTGCAACTTAACAATATTGACTTTGGCCATACCTTTATATTTTGTCACTGAAGTATCTCATGCTTTCTTTGCTGAAGACGTAATCATAATCTTCTAGAACACTGCTCGATCCTCTCCCTGCTGAATAAGCTGCAACGCTTGTACATTCTTCTTCTTGTCTTTCCTCCATTATTCCCTTTCTGTATTGTTGAGAACTCGTTCTGCTACTTCATCTTTAGCTTCTGAAAACCCAAGCTGGACATAATCCCAGATATCATGTGCCTGTAACATGGTTTCCATCTTAATGGCCCCACATCATATTATTTCTGTGTAAACGATGGAAACTGAGGCTGAAAATTTGAGAAAGCCATCTTTCTTAAAAAAATTCTCTTCAAAAAACCTTATAATTTCTCCTTTAATAAACTTTTTAAAAAATACCACTTTCCATAAAACCCTAAATTTTTATTTTATATATAAAAAAAAAAAAACTTAAAAAAAATCTTTTTCAAAATCCCTTTTGAAAAACTTTAATACATTAAAACATACTTTTATTGTGAACCCACTTTATAAAATCAATTCTAAAAAAAACTTTTATACTTCACCATAAAATTAAAAGGCCCACTTAACAACTCCACGTAACATAAAGCCTTTCGAATGGTTTAAGTGGTTGACTTTTAAGTCTTAACACACAACGAGTGTTAAAGCGACTCTCAACTGAGCCTTCGTGTGTTATAACGCCGTGTCTATAACTTATAAGGTGCGTTATAGCACTAATCACGAGAAAATATAAATTTTTCTCATCTCACATGGATTGCTGCTAATTCGTTTTTCTTTGCTTTTTGTAATTTCGCTCTTATATCAATTTGTCCGTTTTTTTTCGCTTTTTGTAACTTTACTCTGATACCAATTTGTTGGAAAAACAGAAGAGACAAAACACAAATTCATTCACAAAACACACGAGTTGCAACTCTTTTATTGATCACACAAAACATGATTCTTACAATGAACCTGGTGAAAGGTATTTACCCTTTTCCAAGTAGCAACTCGCCTAAAATATCTTCACATGCAATCGCACACTAAAAATAGTCTATCACTTAACTAAAATTAACTCAACACTCCAACACTCAACCCTCAACAATTAATTAACTAACTGTCTAATTTTAACTAACTCCTCGTAATTCGCTTATTTTAACAAGTTTTTCAACAAATCACTACCTAGGGAAACACGCTGATTATTTTCGTCGTTTCCTTCCGTGCAGGGAAATGATTTAGGTTTCTATCTAGGTTTCCCTTGACACACTGATTATTTTTGGCCGTTTCCTTCTGTGCAGGGAAATGATTTAGGTTTCCCTTGGTAGGTTGATTATTTTCGGCCGTTTCCTTTCTTGCAGGCGAAATGATTTAGGCTTGAAGACTTTTGTGGTTAATATTGTTGTTTGATCCGGAGAATAATCCACAATTTTGAATATTCGTCATGAGGACTTTGTTGAGGAAGTAATGATCACTGTTAATTAGAGCGGTGCATCATACTCTATCAGTTATGGGACAACATAGTACGACCCTACCCTTACACAATTCCGAAAGCTTACAATACATGGCATGTCCAGGCTTTAAAATTGACGCCCGTATGGACGTTTTTCCATTTTTTACCCGTGAAATACAGGTTATTTCAAAATAAACACGTAATTTTTTACTGGTTAATAATTTTTAAAAATGTCATAATGACGGGTGTATTAAAAAATAGCAAGTTTCAAATTTTCACACATATATTATATATATCTATATATATATATATAGATATATATAAACGCCTTCATCTTTGTACCACGCAGAATCTGCGTACAAATTTTGTTGTCACTAGCCCTGGTTCATTATCATAAAGACTCTTAATGTAGATGAATCCATGGCAGATGGAATGTCATCAGAGAAAACAAGGACAATCTTTTCATGATGACTTCAACGATGTAACCTAGGATGAATAAACTAGGGTGATCAGAGGAAAATGCTTTTTCACACATGTTTCCTATCAAATTTGGGAGTCCTCCTTCTATCTAGCCGGTTAGGGCAGGGGTTTTTCCATCATGGTCATAGGTCAAGGTATGCCCCAGTGTAATAAACAGGTATATAGGAGTCTAATAAATAGGTATATAGGTTTTCATCCAGGTTCCCATAGCTCCCAATACATTATGCCTTAACTTAGATATTGGCTTGTCTTGGTTGGGCCTTGGTAAGAATAAAGTGCCTAAAAATAGATCCAGGAGAGCCACGTCTAGCCAGGAAAGCCATGACTCCCTTGAAGGTAGAATCCAAATTGAATAGCCAAGCGTCCTTGTCTGTAGCGAACTTGGCATCCATCCATTTCATTCCTTCTAACTTCATTCTTTCTGGCTAGCTAGGTCTATATCCATTTTCCACCACGTCCCCATAAGGAAATAAAAATCAGTTTGTAGTTGGTTGTGCTTGATTAGACTTTAGAAAGGGAACATGCAGGGAGGAATCGTTGAATGGATGGCAATGAGAATCAACAAGGGAATGGGTTCATTAAACCTTAGAAGAAGAAAACGCTGAGGAAAGTGATGAATAACACTTGGTATTTTTGGATTTGATGGTGGATTGCTACTTACAGACTATGGTTATTTAAAGCACAAAATTTCTTTCCGGAAATAGTTTATTTCCCAAATCTCTGTTTTGTGCGTGAGTATCGATCCTTTGCCCTCACTTCAGCGCCCCTGCCATTTCAAGAAAATTTCAAGAAACGAACCCTGGTTCGTGGACATCGTACACTTCGGAGCCAAGGTCATTGCTACTACCCAAGGACCAACTCTAGCACGGAATTTCCCGTGTTCAGGTTCTCCTCTGGTTTTTCTCACATAATTTTTTCATGAATTTTCCACAGGATTTTAGTGTATTTATTAGAAAATACGTTACCACACAAAATGCAAAATTTCATTGTATTTGTAGGAAAATTTCCAAACACAAATTAATCATTGAAGGACAAGTCTAACAGTTTTACAACTTGGATTTTCTTTGGCAATAATTATCAGAGAAATTCTACTATATAAATTTTTTATGGAATTTTTTTCATTCTATTATATGATTTTTTGAATTAATCGGAGAAAGAAAGTTTAAATTTTATACAATTGAATGTTTATGTGATTTCATTTTGTTATGTTTGGATATTTATATGATTTCATTCTATCATGTTTGGATGTTTATTTTTTAACGGAAAAGTCTAATTATTTGCTTGAGGGAAATGTTTTTCTTGGAAAATTATGTTATAGATGCCATAATATTTGGTGGTTTTTTATAGTATTTTCTCACAATACAGGGCATATCTATAATAGCATATTTGCATGTGCGAAGAACAAAAATAAGTGAACGAATAACTTCTACCAATTATGAAAAAATAAGAAAATTAAAACTTAATATTCTGAATGTGTTATGTCGTGAATTCATTCTTTATAAAAGTTATTATAATTGGTAATTTATAATTATAAATTTTCATTTTTGGACTCAATGCAAGGAACGAACACTGTAGGTATATTTGATGAGGTTGTTGAATATGTGAAAATCTTTTCAGGTATGTAGTTTGTCTTTGTTTTTCGATTTTTATATATATCTTTATTTTGACCATTTTTTTTTTGTGAAACTATCTAAAATTTAGTTCCTTTACATGATGATATTGAATGTAATTTTTGAGCATTTACATAGTTCATGCACATTATGTTTTATGTTTGAAATTTATTTCACAAATATTGTTTTTTAATTGGATTGGTATTGAAGTTATTTAAATGAAAAACATGGTATGGTATGTGTATTTCAATTTCTGTAAGTTAAATTTTATTGTCTAATTTAATTGCAACAATATATACATTCACTATTTTCATGTAAGAGCAATTATGAATATAATTTGCAGAGATTAGAAAAACGGATAAAAATTAATATTAAAAGTCATATAAAAAGCACTTTAAAAATAAAACCGTCACAAAAAATTTCCCTAACGGGTAGGGGTACCCGTCAAATTTAACCCTTGGGCATGTCTCTCATAGCTCATTGAAATGAAATGAAATGAGATACAGTGATGTGTGGTGTGGCGGCTGAGTTTGTTGGGTGAAACCCGCGAGGTCAGGGGTCAAATCACATTGAGTATATTAATGAAATGAGATGCAGTGATGTGTGGTGTGGCGGCTGAGTTTGTTGGGTGAAACCCACGAGGTCAGGGGTCAAATCACATTGAGTATATTATCCTGCTATGGTGTGCAGGTCAAGGAGTAGACTCCCCATAGTGGCAACTACAACAATTGATGTGGCAGCTGAGTTTGTTGGGTGAAACCCACGAGGTCAGGGGTCAAATCACATTGAGTATATTATCTTGCTATGGTGTGCGGGTCAAGGAGTAGACTCCCCATAGTGGCAGCTACGATAATTGATCCTGGGTCTTCCTTAGGTTTGGCAGTTACCGATTCACCCTGTATCTAAAAAAATAAAATGAAATGAAATGAGCAGTACACCGACCGACATCATATTCGGAGCATCAAATTTGGATGACCTTTCGACCTCTGCGTTTCTAATTATCCGCATCAAATATCTTCTCGCATGCTTCTCCTCAGGATCATTTTACATACATCTCATCTTCTTTCGGTGGATTCTCTCATTGCTTCAACTCATCTTCATTTCCATTTGATCTTATCCCTTCCCATTTGTAAGACGCAGTGGCTATGGACTCGGCTGCCACAGAACCAGTGTCAGAAACATACCACGTTTTTATAAGTCACAGGGGTCCCAATGTCAAGAAGACTCTTGCTAGCTTCATCTACCATCATCTCACAAATTTTCATGGCCTCCGCGTTTTTCTCAATCAAAAGGAACTCCACACCGGAGATGCTCTCTCCCCTACAATTCTCGGAGCCATTGAGAGCGCGTCAATACATATTGCCATTTTCAGTAAGCGCTATGTTGAATCGTGTTGGTGTTTGGATGAATTGTGTTGGATCTTGAGATGCAACAGTAAGATCATTCCTGTGTTTTATGACGTTGAGCCCACAAACCTTCGTTACATTGACAATGAGAGGGGATGTTATAGAAAAGCCTTTGAAGAACACCAATTGAAAGGTAGAGTTGGCATGGAAGACATCGAGAATGGCAGAGACGACATGGAAGACATCGAGAAATGGAAGACGACCCTCAACAAAGCCTTAGAGATTTCTGGCCTTCTCTTCAAAACTAATGAAAGGTGAATACATTCTTCATGAGGAATCTTTGCTTTCTCGAAGTTGTTTCTTCCTTCCTTCCAGTAATTCTGATTATTATGACTGCATGTACGTGTTTGTTGTTTTGCAGTGACCATGGAGAGGTTCTGGAGGAGATTGTCAAAGTTGTGTTAAAAGGGGTAAAATGGGAACCATTGGAAGTGGGTAAATACCTAGTTGGACTCGATCCAGCTGTGAAGGAAATAGATGATGAAATTAATAAACAGAGGGAGTTAAATGGCACAACGATTGTGGGGATTGCAGGAATGGCTGGAGTAGGCAAGTAAACAACCTAAAACATTCAGATTTTAGTAGGTCTTGTTTTTTGTTCGACGTCAGGAAAAAGGATTTATCATCTTTGCAGCAAAAGCTCCTTCGGGATCTGCTGGGCTGTGATTTCCATGTTGAAGATACCATACATGGAAAAGGTATTCTCCGCGATCATCACCGAGGAGTTCAAGTTCTGATTGTTTTGGATGACGTGGATCATATCAAGCAAATAAGTAGTCTACTACTGACCGATGTTATGGGATCGCGCAGTTTAACTTTGATCACGTCTCGTGATCAAGATTTACTCAGGTGCTCTTCTCATGAGAAAGTTGTAGTGTATGATGTAAAGCCATTGAAGAAAAACCATGCCCAGGAGATTTTCTGCTGGCATGCATTCGACCAATGTGAACCAAATGAAGGAATGGAATTTTTGGTTGAGGGGGTTTTGAAAATTTGTGATGGGTTGCCCTTATCCTTACAAGTATTAGGCAGACAGTTTCGTGGTCACTGCGAAGAAGAATATTGGAAGCCGTAGTTGGAAAATCTCTCGAGAAGACTACCAGACGATATATTGGACACTTTAAAAGTGAGTTACGAGGCTTCGAATAGTGAAGAGGAGGAGATATTTTTAGATCTGGCTTGCTTCTTCCTCGGAGAGGAAAAAGAACTCGCAGTTCATGTATTTGAGGGAATAGGTTACCAATATATCTGTGACTGCCTTGAAAATATCTATCAAAAATTCCTTACGGAGTATCAGTATGACGTTCAATCCGATACTTGTGAAAATAAAAAGGTAACTTAGAATTATTTCTCAATTTTATATTGGTCTTTATGCATGCGAAGAGAGTAATCCTGATGGACTCTTCTTAAACTCCCTACCTGTTTTCGCTTGCCTCACATTCAGATTGACGTATGGCACGATCCAAACGGTAACTACAATTATCTCTACCTACCAGAGACACAAAAAATTACGATGCATGAGCATATTAGGCAGTTGGCCAGACATATCGCCAGAGAAGAGTTTGGTGTGCTCCCATCCCATAACCCACTCCGGCTTAGCTGCTCAGATGATATAGAGGAATCGATGTTGAATCTCCAAGTAAGTGTATTTCATCCTCATGTTATGCCTATTTTTATTTAATAATCCATTACACACTGGTATTTAATTTAACTTTGTGAAGTGTGTTCGGTAGGGTGTAGCAGATTTCTGTTTGATACGAGGAATTCGAACTCGAAAGGGTCAGAATCTGCCTCATTGCACGAATTAAATTAATGGTGTGGGTGTACGCCTCTTTGTGGTTGAAATTCCCATAGATTTGTCGTCACGTTTTGGTTTGTGGGATATCTCGGGAGATTTGGTGTGGCTTCACCTGCGCAGTTTTAGATCCATCGATTTTCCAGAGACCAAATCACTAGGAAACCTGAGAGTTATGGAGTTGGAGGGTCATGGGCATTGGAAATAATAATCACAACCACCGCAATAAACAACCTGAAAGCAGCCATACCTGTCAGACGTATTTTTGCAGGTTGCGTCTCTGCTTGAAGATAGAAGAACTGAAGCCAAACGCGAACCATTCAGAAACTCAGTAAATGCATTTAAAGAAGTTAATGTACTTTGGTAAACAGATATGGGCAAGCATTCATCCAGCAACCATTGCCCACACTCCAGAAACACCTGCGTGATTCTGAACACACTCAACAACAACATCACATTAATTATTTTGCTCTGTCAGGAATTAAATGTAAAATTGTATGTTGAGTTAAATATGAATGTAAAATTCATTTTGATAGAAGTGTAGAGAGGTTAGAGAGTAAGAGGGCAAAAGAAAAGAGTGCAAGTCTTTGTGGAGAAAATGGTGGAGAAATTTTTGGTGGGCACGTGAAAACAACAGTTACTCTGTTTTACTGTGTGTTATTCTGCATAAGTTTAAATCGTTGTAACTTTTATTTTACTTGGTGAATGAGTGGCAGTCTCATGTAAATGTATTTTCATGTTTAAGAAATGAATACTAAGTTTTAGTGTGTTGCTCCAAACCTATCTTGTTAATTTTCCTATGAGTATTCATTAAGTCTCTGGAATAGTTCCGCGGTGCGTGAAATCCAAGTTTGGGAAATAGCCTCACGGTGCGCAAAGGTAGCTTCATGAAATCTGCTTCGCGGTGCGCGAACCTAGTTTCGCGAAAGTCATAACTCTCTACCTCTCCCCTCCGCAAAAACGAAAATTAAATTCCTAAATTTTTCTAACATGGTATCGGAGCGGGTTAAACTATGTTAGTGTAAAAACAAGTGTTTTTACTAACAGTAAAAATTGTTTTTGAGCGCGCATTGTTTTTTAGCATATTTACCAGCAGGTAGAAAGTTTGTTTTTACGCTCAGAAATGGCAACATCAAGCACAAGCTTGACTAATCCTCAAATACCTCAGTTTAATGGAAAAAATTATGATTATTGGGCTATTACAATGAAGGCTCTGTTTTCTTCTCAAGATATTTTGGATTTGGTGGAGAATGGTTTTCAAGAACCAGCAGATGCAGCAGCATACAATGCCTTATCTCAACAAGAAAGAGATGTGTTAAGGGACAACAGGAAGAAGGATTCAAAAGCCATATTTTATATCTTTCAAGTAGTTCATGAAAGTCTTTTCCCAAGGGTTGTAGCGGCAACACAGGTCAAGCAAGCATGGGACACCCTCCAAACAACCTACCAAGGCATGGCAAAAGTCAAAACAACAAAGCTACAAATGTTGAGGAGAGATCTTGAAACACTTTGTATGAAAGAGTATGATAATATAGACTTGTTTTTTACACATGTAAGTGGGTTGGTTACTCAAATCAGGTCTCATGGTGAGACACTTGAGGAAAGAAGAATAGTTGAGAAAGTTTTGAGAAGTTTGCTAGCAAGGTTTGAGGCCATTGTTGTGGCCATAGAAGAGACAAAGGATCTCTCACAGTTCTCAGTGGATGAGCTTAATGCATCATTGATTTCTCATGAACATAGACTGAATAGAGCAGCAAGCTCCTCATTGGAGCATGCCTTCAAGACACAAGTATCATTTGGTCAAGGTCGAGGCAAAGGAAGATCATATGCTAGAGGAAGAGGAAGAAGCCCACATAGAGGTGGAAGAAGCAGCCCTTCAAGCTCAAATGGAAGAGGCAGCAATCAAAATCCAAGTCAAGGCCCAAGCCAAAATCAAGCACAAGGTCAGAGGTATGATAAATCTCAAGTTCAATGTCATTACTGTAAGAAGTATGGTCATTATGCAAATGAATGTAGAAAGAAGCAATATGACATTAGTAACAAACCAAGTGTAAATTTCACAAGAGAAAATCAGAACCATGATAGCATGTTTTTAGCTTGTAATGTAGCATAAGAAAAATAGAGTAATATATGGTATCTAGATTCAGGGTGTAGCAACCACATGTCAGGAAACATAGAAATGTTTTCTGATCTAGATGAAAGTGTGAAATCTGAAGTGACATTAGGGACTGATAGCAAAGTCTCTGTCATGGGAAAAGGAAGAGTTAATATCCTAACAAAGAAGGGGGAGAAGAAATACATCTCTGATGTTTACTTTGTCCCCAGTTTGAAACATAATCTCATGAGCATTGGACAGCTCATGCAAAAAGGCTATAATGTCTTCTTCAAAAATGATGTGTGCACAATTTTGGATAGGCCTCCAAGCAGAAAGTTGATTGCAAAGGTTCAAATGACAGACAATAGAATGTTTCCCCTAAAAATAATATCAGATTTGTAGAAAGAAGGTGCACAAGCACAACTATCTATGAACTCACAAGAAAATGGAAGAAAAGGGGCAACTGTCACACAAGTAAACTTTCAAGCAGAGGTAAAAGATGAAAACTAGTTATGGCACTTGAGATTTGGACATCTCAACTTTGGAGGTTTGAATTTTCTGCATAGGAAAGGCATGGTGAAGGGTTTACCACTCATAGAAAAACCAGACAGCATATGTGAAGGATGTATCTTGGGCAAGCAACATAGAGAGACATTTCCAGCAGGAAAGTTAGTGAGGGCAAAGGCACCTTTAGAGATTGTCCACTCAGATTTATGTGGACCAATGCAGACACCATCAATTGGTGGTAGTCACTATGTATTGACCTTCATAGATGACTACACAAGGAAGACATGGGTCTTTCTCCTAAACTAGAAAATTGAAGTGTTTGAGAGCTTTCGCCAATAGAAGGCTCTTGTTGAAAAGCAAAGTGGACACTACATCAAAGTCCTCAGGACTAACAGAGGTGGAGAATACATCTCAAATGATTTCCTTCGTTTTTGTAGGGAGCATGGAATTCACAAGCAATTTACAACAAGATATACACCGCAGCAAAATGGTGTGGCAGAAAGAAAGAATAGGACCATTATGGAGATGGCAAGGAGTATGTTGAAGGCAAAGCATTTGCCAAATGACTATTGGGCTGAAGCTGTCACTTGTGCAGCATATATCTTGAATAGATGTCCAACCAAAAGCATCCAGAACATTGTTCCTGAAGAGGCATGGAGTGGAAGAAAACAAAATGTCACTCACTTGAAATTTTTTGGATGTGTGGCTTATGCACATGTCTCGGATGAGTTGAGAAAGAAGTTGGAAAGCAAGGGGGAGAAATGCATATTTTTTGGATACATCGATGAATCCAAGGTATAAAAACTCTACAATCCATTAACCAAGAAAGTCATAATCAGCAGAGATGTGCAGTTCATAGAAGAGGAAGCATGGGATGGAAGTTTCGAAAATACAGTGAATGTCAAAGCATGCATACCACATGAGGACAAAGAGGAATTAACAGCAGCAAGTAATTCCTCAACAGTGACTCCCTCTACTCATATTCAAGCGCAACAAAGCAGGCAACAAAAAATGCCATCAACGAATAATAGGACAGTTTCGCGCACCCAAGCAAGTGCTTCCCCAAGCACACCACGAAGCGCGACACCAAGTGACATATCAAGCCCATCTTCAGCAAGCACAAGAAGACCAAAGTTTAGAAATTTAAATGAAATTTATGAGCAAGATGAAGTTGATAGTGGCGCAGGTCTGAATTCCTTATTTGCATTATTTTTTCATGTAGATGACCCAATCCACTTTGAAGATGCAGTGAAAGAATAAAAATGGGTTGCGGCAATGGAGGAAGAAATATAAGTAATAGAAAGGAATGACACATGGGAGCTAGTGAGCCTTCCAAAAGGAAAACATGTTATTGGGGTAAAGTGGGTCTATAAGACCAAAAGCAACATTGAGGGAAAGATTGAAAGGCACAAAGCAAGGCTAGTTGTCAAAGGATACAAGCAGCAGCATGGAAGAGATTACGCGGAGACGTTCGCGCCAGTTGCATGGATGGAGACAGTGCACGCAGTTGTGGCGATTGCTGTGCAGCATAAATGGACAGTGTATCAGATGGACGTAAAGTCAGCGTTCTTGAATGGAGTGTTGAAAGAGGAAGTGTATGTCGCGCAACTGCCTGGTTATGAGATTGAAGGCCAAGAAGACAAAGTATATCAGTTAAAGAAAGCTCTTTATGGGTTGAAGGAAGCACCGCGCGCATGGTACAATAGGATAAATGCTTACTTGTTGGAAAATGGTTTCGACAAATGTGATGGTGAGCCTACTCTCTACATCAAAGAGAGTGAAGGTAAGATTCTCATTGTCGTCTTATATGTAGATGATTTTATTTTTACAGGCAGTGATGATTTCCTCATCGCTGATTTCAAACAAGTCATGAAGAGTGAATTTGAAATGACTGACTTGGGATTGCTAAGATATTTTTTGGGCATAGAAGTGAAGCAAACAGAAAATGGCATTTTTATCTCTCAAGCAAAGTATGTGGCAGAAATTTTGGAGAGGTTTAAAATGCAGAACAGCAAGTCCGCACCAACTCCAACTGTCATAGGGTTGAAGTTGAGCAAAGAAGATTGTAGCAGCAATGTCAATCTGACATTATACAAAAGCATGATAGGCAGCCTGATGTATTTGACCGCCACTAGGCCAGATATAATGTATGCAGTAAGTTTGGTGTCAAGGTTCATGGAGACACCCAAGGAGACACATTGGCAAGCAGCGAAAAGGATTCTAAGGTATGTCAATGGGAAAAAATAGTATGGCGTTTTGTACACAGCAATAAGTGATTTTAGGCTAGTTGGTTACACTGACAATGATTGGGCAAGCAGTGTCAATGACTAAAAGAGCACGTTAGGATATGTTTTTCATTTGGGTTCCGGAGCCATTTCATGGGCCTCCAAGAAGCAGCCAATAGTGTCACTGTCAACAGCAGAAGCTGAATATGTCGCAGCAACAATAGTAGCGTGTCAGGCAGTTTGGATGAGAAGGATGTTGAGGGATCTTCATCATGACCAAGAGGGTGCGACAACTATTTTCTGTGACAACACCTCAGCAATTGCATTGTCAAAGAATTCTGTCTTCCACAAAAGGACCAAGCATATTGATGCTAAATATCATTTTATTAGAGAGTTGATTAACAATGATGAAATTGTGTTGCAGCACTGCAGGTCACAGGAACAATTTGCTGACATCTTCATAAAGCCATTGGCATGTGAGAGTTTTGCTTATCTTAGAAACTATTTGGGAATTGTCAATGGCGTCGGTTATGATTAAGGGGGAGTGTTGGAAATAATAATCCCAACCACCGCAATAAACAGCCTGACAGCAGCCATACCTGTTAGACGTATTTTTGCACGTTGCGTCTCTGCTTGAAGATAGAAGGACTGAAGCCAGACGCGAACCATTTAGAAACTTTGTAAATGCATTTAAAGAATTTAATGTACTTTGGTAAATAGATATGGGCAAGCATTCATTCAGTGACCATTGACCACACTCCAAAAACACCTGCGCGATTCTAAACACACTCAACAACAACATCACATTAATTATTTTGCTCTGTCATGAATTAAATGTAAAATTTTATGTTGAGTTAAATATGAATGTAAAATTCATTTTGATAGAAGTGTAGAGAGGTTAGAGAGTAAGAGAGCAAAAGAAAAGAGTGCAAGTCTTTGTGGAGAAAATGGTGGAGAAATTTTTCGTGGGTGCGTAAAAACAACAATTACTCTGTTTTACTGTGTGTTATTCCACATAAGTTTAAATCGTTGTAACTTTTATTTTACTTGGTGAATGAGCGGCAGTCTCATGTAAATGTATTTTCATGTTTAAGAAATGAATACTAAGTTTTAGTGTGTTGCTCCAAACCTATCTTGTTAATTTTCCTGTGAGTATTCATTAAGTCTATGGAATAGTTCTGCGGTGCACAAAATCCAAGTCTGGGAAATAGCCTCGCGGTGCGTGAAGGTAGCTCCGCGAAATCTGCTTTGCGGTGCGCGAACCTAGTTTCGCGAAAGTCATAACTCTCTGCCTCTCCCCTCTGCGAAAACAAAAATTAAATTCCTAAATTTTTCTAACAATGGGGACCTCGAGCAGTTCTTCCAAATATTTAATATGGTAAGTACATCTACAGTTTGTTATGAGTATTTTGTGGTGAAATTCTTCCCCCTTTGTATTAAACAATTCATGTGCATTGTAATTTGTAGCAGCAGCCTCCTTTGCACTTGAGTGTGTTAAATATTGACGTAAAGGGTACACATCAATGCCAGGGAGGTGAAAAGAGGTTAATTCAGAGGCCAATGCCTCTAGCAGCAACCTTGATCTTAATGATTTTGAGGTAATCTCAAATAGTGTCCAGCAAGGGTTCGTGGCACCTTATTTTTTCTGTTTTCTGGAATGGATAGGAACGAGCATAGAATTTCCCAACAAAATTGTGTTAAAAAATGTCACATTTTTACAATCATTACCTATTGGTTTTGGGGAACTCAAAAGCCTTACACATTTAGATCTATCCAGCTGCAATAATCTAACCCAACTACCTGAATCCTTCTTTGAATTGATGCATCTCCAATTTCTCGCTTTGCGAAACTGCAATAATCTCTCCATCCCCATAGACTTCTTGGGAAATATGTCATCACTTCAGTCTTTAAGATACCTAAATTTACTATCTACAGATTTAAAATGACCCTTAAATGTGAAACTACTCGAAAAGTTACAAAGACTAAGATTAGGGAATTCACCGAAGAGATTTTCTCCACTCATTAAGTCATGGGATTCTTCTCGAAAAATAAAGCAAGTAGAGGAAGGGAAAAAGTTACAGCGGTCTCTGGGCGATTTGAGGTGGTTACAAGAGTTGATTTTGATTGATTTCTGCGGTGCGGACGACATCTTATGGGAGGAAATTGCAAGGCCAAATATGAAAGTTTTGGTTATAAGGAATTGTCCAATAGATACCCTTAGTTTTAAGGAGTAGTGGACCATGCATGTTGCCATGGGTTCTTTAATAGATTTCACTTTGACGAAGACACACATATCTGAGATATGTATTCCAAAAGGTATTCTACCCAGGCATGAAACTCTTATATTTCAAAAAATAGGTTGTTAATGCAGGTTAATTACTTGCCATCAACATTAGTAAGACTAAACCTGCAATAGTGCTCCCAATTCAAGGCATTAATAAACCTATCAAATCTGGTAGATCTTAAATTCCTCTGCATCAATCGTTGCGAAGAGCTGGAAACCTTGAATGTTGAAGGTCTGACATCGCTGGAGGAGATTCAAGCGGAGGAGTGTTCGAAGCTCAAGAGCATACAAGGATTGAGTCATCAGGAACGGTTGAAATATGCCCGCATTTCAAACAACAATGATGTTATGTGGACTTATGAAAATTGTGCAGGTCATGCCAGAAATGCAATCCATTACGGGGCAGTTTAACCTGAAAGTGGTGGATGTTGTCTTTCCTGCACCTGTACACATCTTTGGTCATGTAATTCTATTGGATTTTAATACGAAGATGGAGGATTTGCAATCGTACGGTGGTATATTGATGTGATTTCTCACCCGTACACATCGACTGCTTCGTGGGGACGTCGATGTGTTTCATGTAAGATTTGAAGGGAGTAATGATGGAGGGTCAGCAGAGGAATACGAATACCACGTCAGTGGAGGTGGAGTAAAGGTACGTGTGTTTATGTGGGGGGAGGGGTGTGATGTGTTTAGAGATGAGAAAGGGTATAACAACATCACTGTCACTTGTGAGTCGAAGCTATTAGCTACAGTGGTCCATGTGAGAAAGGGATGGATTTTGATGATCAGAAGCACCTCGACGTCTCACAAGTTTGCAAACAAATTATAACTGCCTTGTCATTATGTTAATTTCAGTTAGCAAGTGTGGAAAGTTATTGAATGTTTGTAAACAGAATATAACCTCATGGTCATGATATTATATATGAATTTTAATTTGATTTAATTTCGTAAGCTTTTGTAATCAAAATTATACAAGTTTATAAAAATATAAATATGTAAATAATATAATTTTCAAAATATTTATATTTGTACTATGAATTTAATGAATTTTATTATATCTATATATATATAGAAAAGACATGTATATTATTCATGTGATAATATTTATATAACGCTATATTATAAAACTAGTATGCTGCATTATTATTATTATAATGCATAGAAATTATATTATTTGAAAAATAAATATGATATTACTCAAGAAAATTAAAATAGGATACTATTCATATTTTTTTGTAATTTTTTGTTAATATTATTTGTTATAAATATAATATTTTTTTTTAAATTAGTATATGATATTATCTACTAACAATATTATTACATTTTGATTTGTAAAATTATTTTCTTTTAATACAATAATCTTATTTTATATAAGAAAAAAAATGGATTTTATTGATAATTATATACAGTTATTTTGTAATAGTTTTGTTTGATTATGTATTTTATAAAGTTTTTCATTTTCATATCATTACTATCAAATAATTGTAATGAATATTGTTGTTGATAGAAATGTTTTAAGAATATTTTAACTTTGACTTTAAACAAAAAAAACTCCATTACAAATTTAGTAATATAAGAATTAAAATATTTTACAAATTTATTAAGGTTCATCCAAGACATTTCTATGGTTCTCGAATTAGCTAAAATATATCATAAAATACTTACCATGTACACTAAATTCTATTTGGAGTCTATTCATTCAATAAACACTGCATTAGATGACCAACTCTATTGAATCTACAAATCAAAGCGTTTATCTTGTATTTGTTTAATAATTCATTCATCACTTGTGACAAAATTTGTAACATGAGGGTGCATATGGTGTCTCCATAGTAAAGTCACATGATTGTGTATTCTTAGTTTCTAGATGACAAAATGTTATGGTCTAGATTGCATTTTTTAAAATATGGGGATTCAAAATTTTACCCTTAGCGACCCTTCTTTAAGGAGAGAATCATGAAGCCTTAGAGGAAGAGGTTATCCCATTTCCTTGAGTACTTCCATGGAAAAGGAGAGCCATGTATAAGGTTAAGTCCTTTTGAATTCTATAACTGGCTAACATAACGAACTTCCAAATGCTTACTAGCAAAGACTAGTCATTGTTGATTGAGAGGACCCTCCTAATCCTATATATTAGTCTTTATTCCCCCAAGGCAATAAGTGTAGGAATTTACAGGGTAAGTTCCTTAGACTGAACACAAACAGATCACAGATCAATACACCAGTATTGTTGACGTGGTTAAAACCCTCAAAGAGGGAAACAGTCCACAACCTGAGCCAACGCGGCCACTTCAGGCAATTTATTAATAAAAGAATGAAAATTTACATAAGCTTCTCTCATGAACGGTTACCCTACAAATGGCCCTCCATGCTCTTTAAATAGAGATCATGGACCAATTGGGTGTTAAGCCACGAATCAAGTGTCGGTAATACCGAGGAGAGAATGAACCGTCAGATCACTACATATCGTGACTATCGGATTGTAAGTTACAAAAGTACATAGTAAAGAAACACAATTTACCTAACTCTACACTAAACCAAGTTATACTTAACTATTTCCTATGTGTCAAAATATCCTAACATCCCCCCTTAGGAACAACTTGGGATATGATTGAAGGATGTACAAATATGACACAATAGGAGAAGGAAGGAGGCATTAGAGCCTATCCCCGCTTAGTGACAACTTCTTGAACTCCAACCATAAATCGAAGTTTAGTAAACTTCACCTCAGTGAGAGCCTTTGTAAAGATGTCTGCAACTTGATCATCTGTTGAACAATATTTCACTTCAAGAACATGGTCGTGAATGAGCTTTCTGATGAAGTGCATGTGTAGTTCAATGTGTTTTTTGCGCCGATGTTGGACTGGATCTTTGCATAGTTGAATGGCACTTTGATTATCACACCAAAGTGTAGTCGGATGCTACTGCTGAAAGCCAAACTCTGATAGGATCTGACGAAGCCACAGGGCTTCCTTACTAGCTTCTATAGCACCACGATACTCTGCTTCTGCTGAAGAAAGAGAAATGACACTTTGTTTCTTGCGAGCCCATGTAATAGGTCCTAAATCAAGAGTGAACACATAACCTGCAGTAGACTTCCGATCATCAGGGTCACCAGCCCAATCAGAATCAGTGAAACCAACCAATAGAGGAGATGATTCTGCATTGTAATGAATCCCAAACTGAACTGTACCTTGAACATAATGAAGTATTCTTTTAGCTGCTTTCCAATGACTTTCATGTGGGTTTTGCATAAACCGAGCAATAAGGCCAAGAGCAAAGGAAAGGTCAGGACGAGTATGGGTCAGATACAAAATTTTTCCTACAAGTTGACGGTATAAGGTAGCATCAACTTCAGGGGAAGTACAAGTGACTGAAAGTTTGGCCCCAGACTGAAAGGGAGAAGGGGTTGGCTAAATGTCTTCCATGTGAAAATGGCGTAGAAGATCACATGCATACTTGGACTGAGAAAGGGAAATACCTTCCTTGGATTGCAAGACTTGAAGACCAAGAAAATAATGCAAGTGTCCTAAGTTTGTCATTTCAAACTTCTTTTTAAGGCTGGACTTCACATGGTTTATAACGTTGGGATCACTACCAGTAAGGATAAGATCATCAACATAAAGAACAAGAATGATAAGAGACTTACCCACTTTCTTGGTGTAGACAGTATTGTTAGAATGACACCTAGAAAATCCAGTTTCTAAAAGAAAGCTATCCATTTTGGCATACCAAGCCCGAGGGGCTTGCTTGAGACCATAAAGGGATTTCTTAAGCCAACATATAAGGCTGGAGTATGTTTGTATAAAGCCAGTAGGTTGTTCCATATAGATTTCTTCATGCAAGTCCCCATGCAAGAAGGCAGATTTAACATCCATCTGATGGAATTCCCATTTGAAAGAGGCAGCAAGGGAAAGAACAAGGTGGATAGAGTTCATTTTGGTAATAAAGGAGAAGGTTTCAGTATATTCAATGCCTTCAACTTGTGAAAAACCCTTAGCAACAAGACAGCTTTATGTTTGTCAACTTTTCCATCTGGTCCATACTTGGCTCTGTAAACCCATTTGCATCTAACAAGTTTTCGTCCCTTTGGAAGGGGAACAAGATCCTATGTATCATTTGCCAATAATGAACGATATTCTTCATTCATAGCTGCGTCCCAATCTGAATGGCCTGAAGCTTCTACAAAGGTGTCAAGATCATAATTAGTTGAAGCTTGAGCTAGTAAAGAAGAGGCTCTATCGAACTGAGAATGTGTACATCGCTGATCTGTAGGATCACCGACAAGAGCACCTGCTGCATCCCGATTAGCACAGACCCATTTTGGAAGCTGAGGAGCTAAAGGAGGATCCTGAGAAGGTGGGGGAGGATTGTCATCCTCGCTGTCATCACCTGAAGAAGAAATATTTTCAGAAGTAAAAGGGATAGAGAGAGGTGGCACATCCATCGAACTAGGCTCGTAAGGCCGATATATTTTCAGCAAACTTCACATCTCTTCTAATGATAACATTTTTGGACATAAGTGGAATAAGTCTGTATCCTTTGACATCTTCAGAATATCCAACAAAAATACATTTTTCACTCTTAGGTTCTAAAGCTTTATGTTTCTCATATGGAATATGGGCCCATGCTTCACTTCCAAAAACACGAAAGTGACTTACATTTGGTTTAATTGAGCTCCATGCTTCTTCTGGAGTGATATTCTTTAAAACCTTAGTAGGAGTGCGATTTATTATGTAATTTGCACAGTTAATTGCTTCTGCCCAAAAATTAAGACTAAGTCCTTTAGATTGAAGCATACAATTAGCCATTTCCTTTAAGGTGCGATTCTTCCTTTCAGCTACACCATTTTGTTGTGGAGTATATAGAACAGTATGTTGCATTTGAATTCCATTCTCAGTGCAAAAGTTGATGAATTTGTTGTTAACATATTCTCCGCCATTATCAGATCTTAGCTTAAGAATTTGATGTCCATATTGTTTTTCAACAAAGGCCTTAAAGGCCAAGAACATGTTAAATACTTCACTCTTGAGTTTTAAGAAGTATACCCAAGTGCGTCTGGATAAATCATCAATGAAAGTTAAGAAATACTTGTAGCCAGAGAATAAAACAACTGGAAGTGGACCACATAAATCACTATACACAAGCTATAAAGGGGCTGAGGCATGCCAAGAGGCACGTTTTTCAAAACTATCCCGATGATTTTTTCCAAGTACACATTCGGAACAAACACCATCTCTGCAAGATACCATTGGAAGACCTGTCACCATATTTTCTTTACATAGATTCTGAAGGGAGCGATAGTTTAAGTGACCAAATCGCTCATGCCAAAGTTTGCTCACTTCATCATTATGACAACAAATACCGAGGGAAGATTTGATGACCCAAAGTTGTTAAACTTATACAACCTTGTAGAATCATCAACAATGTCGGTAGCTAAAATTTGTCTAGGATCTCTTAGGTCCTTAATTACAACATCGTGAGGTGAAAATTCAACGATTTTACCTTCACCTGAATGACTTATCTGATATACAGATAGAAGGTTGCAGGATAAGTTTGGAACACATAATACATCATTGAATTGACCATTGTCTATATGAATAGTTCCAGTCCCTACAACACTAAGAGATCTATCATCACCAACATATATATTTTTGGTGTTACAATCATTTAAAGAAGAAAACATGGCTTTGTTTTTGGCCATGTGATAAGAAGCTCTAGAATCAATGAGCCACTCATGAGAATGAAAAGAAGAAGATACATTTAGTGCATATCCAGACCGAGATGCTTGACAACCACATGCAAAAAGTGTTATTCCTGAAGATGAAGTTGAAGTTGTTGAGTGCTCCAAATGGATGTTATGCTTCTTCATTGTTGCTTTCAAAGCTTCCATCTTCTTAAAGAATTTGGATTCTAAGTGGTAATATCGATTACAAAAGTGGCAATGTCTATCAGTGTTCTTCCCTTTGTTTTTATTTGCCTTATCATTTTGTTGAAATGATTTTTCATTTTGAGACTGAAATGGCTTCGGACCCTTGTTTGGTTTAGTACCATTCTTTTTAGGATACGACTTCTTAGGATTCTTTGAATTTGGTTGCTGTTGGGAGGCTAAGGCTTTCTTAAAAGAGTTTCCAAGATTAAGAAGACCAAGATGTAAGAGTTTTTCTTGTTCTCTTATTAAAAAATCACAAAAGGCATCAAAGGAAGGGGACTTGTAGTGTTTTCCTTGAGAAATGAAGGTTTCTCTTGTAGAATGGAAGGTGGAAACAAACACAGAGTAGGTTGTTCCCAACATAGTAAGAATGGAATAGATAAGGTTACCATCTTCTTTCTTAACCTTAACACCTTCCAAGAGAAGTCTAAGGGTCTTGAACTTGGACAAAAAATCTTCAATGGAAGAAAAATTATTGGGGTCCAATGTAAGCAACTCATTTTCGAGTTGATGGGCTCTAAGTTCATTTTTAATTCCAAAAACTTTAGTGATCTATTTCATTGCTTCATTAGGAGTATCAAGTTCTGCGATATGGAATCTAAGGTCTGGATAAATAGACATCCCTATCAACCCATGTGATTGATCTTGCCTATTTTCCCATTTGGCTGCCTTATCTTCATCTTTTGGTTTGGTTTCTTGGCCTGAGGCTATTTTGTAAAGACCTTTACTTCTAAGTAAATCCACAATGTAGGACCACCATTGGAAGTAGTTGGTGCTGTCAAGAATAACTTGGCATGGAATTTCCATTTTAATAGAAATTTAAGCTATAGATGCTGAAAATAAGTGTTCCAATGGAAATATCTTGAAAAATTAGATTGATTAAAAAAAAACGGCTCTGAAAACAGCTTCCAGATGAAGAAGTTATGGCTTTTTGAAGAAAAGTTGTTGAAGATGCCGATGAAGTGCGGGAATGTGCGGAAATGAATGATAATGTTATATTTAAAAAAAAGTCCACCCCCTTTCCAAACTTAATCTAATTAGCTCAACAAAAAGAAAGACTTGAACTCAAGACCTCTATTCTCATAAAGTAGCTTTGGACCAAGTGAGCTAGATTAAAAGGTTAGTAATTTTTGGAAAAGAGGAAGGTTTTTTTTTTTTGTAAGTCACTGAAGCTTTGGGGTGTGTGCTTACTTGAGAAATCTCTTTTTTTCCTACAAAACAAAAAACACAAAACCCAACACAGACATACAAAAAAAAAAACCTTACAGCTTGAAGTCAGCTTCAGCCGGAAACTAATTATTTTCCTCAGTGTTTCTGATTTTCTGAGATCACACTAAGGTGCGACGGAAAAGAGCATAAGCATGATAAAAATCCTTCATTTCTATTTCTAATTTGCCGAGATCGCACAGAGTCATGGGGCAAAGAGCATACGCAGAAATGAAAGGTATAGATACGGTAATAAAAAAAACAAAGAGCTAAATAAAGCGAAATAAACAGAGAGAAAATAACTAAAAACTGCAAATAAAAATTGTATACCTCCAGATCTTAAAAATGATGTAGCTAGGGCTACTGGAAACCTTTTCGTGTCAAACGAAAGGGGTTCCTCACTAGAACAGATGCTCCTAACACAATAGAGTAGTCCTCTTGGCCCGAAAGCAGTCAATAATAGTAGATGTAGGAAACGACAATCAGATGCAGTTCTACCGGCTTTAGATTTGGATCACCAATGGATGCGGCCCTCAAATAGCTCTGATACCATGTAGGAATTTACAGGGTAAGTTCCTCAGATAGAATGCCAAAGGACACCGCTCACAAATAGATCACAGATCAATACACCATTATTGTTGACGTGGTTAAAACCCTCAAAGAGGGAAACTGTCCACGGCCTTAGCCAACGCGGCCACTTCGAGCAATTTATTAATAAAAGAATGAAAATTTACATAAGCTTCTCTCATGAACGGTTACCCTACAAATGACCGTCCATGCTCTTTAAATAGAGATCATGGACCAATCAGGTGTTAAGCCACGGATCAAGTGTCGGTAATACCGAGGAGAGAATGAACCGTCAGATCACTGCATATCATGATCGTCGGATTGTAAGTTACAAAAGTACATAGTAAAGAAACACACTTTACCTAACTCTACACTAGACCAAGTTATACTTAACTATTTCCTATGTGTCGGAATATCCTAACTTTCCAAATGAACATTTTCACAACATTTGCAAGACACCTTCAGTATGGATGATCATCTCTAACAACTATTAGTAACTTTTCTATTCCCTCATTCTATCACCAAAGTCCTTGTGAAAAAGAAAAATAATATGACCAATGTGATATCTTCGACCTTTGGCTACAAAGGCACTCCATCTAATTTCTCCCCATATACCCATCTACGTTTCAATCTATGAACTAATTTGGACTCTAATAGTAACACAAATTTCATGTGCGAAATAAAATGCAAAATTACATTATATAAACAAAATTAAGAAGGGAAAATCCAATCGATTAATAATTGCTCTTGATAATAGAATATTTTTCCCATTCATACCATCCAATTGAAGAAAATTTAGATATCAAACAAAATTCATGGATTAGTTGGTAGAAATGCAACCTTAAATATTACATACAAAATAAATACAATTACTTATCTCTTAATGTTTTTCCACCAAACCAAACTGGTTATAGAGAAGCATTTCATATCTAGCCATAATTATTCGATGCAAATGTTTCTTGAGTTCAAGCTATGAGACCTCAAAGTTTAACAAAATCCATTGAGATCTATCTCTCACTTAATTCATCTAATAACACTCTTGAATCAATTGATTACCCATTCAAACATCTTAATCATCCTTCACTATTACATATTTGGCCTTTCTGGGTAGTTGTTTTCCATCACTAAAAGTAGGTATTAGGGGTGGTTTGGGAAAAAATACCTCTTAAAGCACAAAAATTAAAATTTAAGCCTTTTAATGATATTTTAAGAAGAGTTTTAAATCATCTCCAAAAGTACCTATAGGGATGATTCAAATTCTCTTCTTAGCGAGGATGAGTTTTTCACCTCGAAACATAAAAAAAAAAATACTTTTAGCAGTTCCCAAAATCTCAACAATTTCATCTTAGTCTCTAACAAGTTCTCACTATCGTCCCCATAATGTAGCAAAGTAATGTCTGTCTTGGTTTTTTCATGGAAAGATAAATAATTGGAGGGTAATGTTGTATATTACCCAAAAAGTAATATTTTAGATGATGAATTCTATGATTTATTGCTGTAAGGAGGCATTTTAAGGGCTCTGTGAGTTTACTTTGATAGATTGGTAGTATTAGAGTATCAATGCTTCGCTATTTTACTTTTATAGATTGATAAGGTCGATGATTGATAATATCGGAACAATGGATCATGTTGGTGGCAAAGATAGTAGTTTTTGTGCTTATGACATCTATTATAGTGTTGTTTTCCTCTCCTCTCACATAATAAGAAATCTTCATAGACATGCCATGCCTCAAGTTAAGGTTCCCCTTATTACGCTTCATTATGCATTACTTCATAATGTTCCTCTATCCAAACACACCGATCAAGGTGGATATTGGTGGTCATCCACCTATTCCACTGGCTAAAAGCACGATGCTCCATCTTCATAGTTTTTCTATAGTTTTTTGGGTCTTGAATTTTTGGTGCCATTTTGAGGCCCTAATTGATTTTTTTTTATATGGTTGTTCTTGGAATAAAACAAATAGCATGATCATGATCACAAATAGGTGGGAGGCCTTTGGGAGTCTCAAATACCTTGGAATGATTGTTGAAGACATTTTGGAGATCTCAAGAGGCCTTAAGGAGTCTCAAATACCTTGGAATAATTGTCGAAGACATTTTGGAGATCTCGAGAAATTGATGATTTCGATGTTTGAACCTCTAGTGAGCATAATTGTGCCATCACGCCCCATTGTTATTTATTTCGAATATTTGTCATACTATTAGAGATTATTATATTTCCTGGTTTCTCGATGATACCCCTTAATTCAACTTCCTTTTCATCCCAAAAAAATTTCAAGAAAAGTTCTTGAAAATTAAAAGATATCGTACCCAAATATTGTAACCATTGGACTCCTAGTAAAAAATCAACACCACCCATTAGAATGGAAAGTATTGGACTATTCAGTAAATATTAATCCATGGTTAATTAGCTTGATATTATGTCACTTTCCAGAGAAATTTATAGTTACTCCATTTGCAACCATCACTTGACACTCTGATGATAGATATAGGAAGCAATTCAATTCCTTGGCTATCTTACAATGAATCAAATTATGGGTACTATCTAAATCAATCATCACTATTACCTTTTTCTTCTTGATATGTCCTTCTATCTTGAGAGTTTAAGTAGTGGTAATTCATGCCAATGCATTACAAGATATGGTCAGATTCATTTCTTATTTCTATGGGGTCGATTTCTGGTGCATATCCTCCTCTTTTGTTGTTTCTTGTTCCTTTTCTTCCTCCTCTTCACAATCTATGTAGAATAATTTATTCTCAACACACTTATAACCTTTAGTGTATTTTCTATCACAATTATAACAGAGCCCTTTTTCTCTTTTTTCCTCCAATTGTTGCGACGTCAACCTTGTACGTTGTAGAAGGATGGGAGCAACAACACTTCCATCTTTATAGTTGTGAGTGGTAGACTTCCTTGTTGCCATAATTTTGCTTTCATTTATTGCCACCCTGAATGCCTTCTCCAATGAATCAGGCTCCCAAAGGTGAACCTCATGTTGGATGTTATCCTTCAAAGTCCCTATGAAGACATTAATCCTATGTTCCTTTGGAATATCAATTACCCTGATATTCAATTTTTGGAAGTCCTCAATGTGCTCTGCCATTGAACACTTTTGTTTGAGATTTATCAATTGGTTAAAGAACGTGTTTCTCTTGGTATCCTCATAATGTTCTATCATTTCCTCCATAAAAATTGACCGAGTGACAAGTGGTTGACGAGAAAAAAGCCATGGATACCATACAAACTGATTGGGTTCTAAATATAAAGTTGTAATGCGTACCTTTTGTGTGTGTTTCACATCACGAAGATCAAAATATTGCTCCATCTTTAGTATCCATGTTATCGAGTCCTTGTCATCAAACTTCCTCATATCGATTTTTGGAATGTGGTGCTTCTTAAAACCAACATTGGAGAATCTAAAATCATAATACATATTCCTTTTGTCCTCATCATTATTTTCTTGGATTACCATGTCACCATTGGGAATCCTATCTTCCAGCAACTTTTCCAAACCTTTCTTCAACCCCTTTAGCTTGACATTCATCATTGCTCCCATGTCTGCTTTTAAACCATCATTAAAAACTCCAATGTCCCCTTTTATATAACCATCTATCTTGACATTCATCATGGCTTCTAATTCATCATGGATTCTAATTCATATTTTGCGAGAGCGAAATATGTTTCACTTGGTTTCGTAAATTTGATATATCATGTTGCATTTCTTCCTCTTCTTCATGCGTCATAGAAGATCTTTCTGGTTGCTTACTAGGTGTGTCCATTTTTTTGTTTCAAGAAATTTTGGAATCAAAGAATGATATCTATGCTTCACTATGCTCCTTGAATCACTTCAAATTTATTTTCAAACAAAAGTTATGCAAATTAAAAAAAATATACACTCCTTTTTTGTTTGTGTTTTGGAGCTAGATATTGGAATTGTTGTATCTCTGTAACTTCGGCTCTCCAAGATCCGAAATTTGTTTATGTGGTATTCCTTTGATTATTCTTTCGAATGCCACAAGTCATACCAAATTTTGATTCTTCAAGGTAATGCTATACCTAATATCCCACAATGGCTTGATTATAGACTAGTTCCGTAGAGATAACTTGTACAGCGTGTCATGTGTCACTGTTTCGACCTTAGGCCTTGAAACTGATTAAAAAAACACTAGAGTTTGTTTGATTTCAGTCACATTTTACAAAATTCAAATCCGATTCTTTGAGAGAAATCTATGATTAGCTTCCCTAGGTCACTTGTTTGAGATTGAATTCTAGAGTCTGCAAAAAGCCTAACACTTTTAGACCATATATTCGAACATATAGTGAACCAAGATTTGAAATTTTTACAGGAAGTTCATCATTCTTTCGGCTCCATGTTGTCAAAATTTTAGCTTTTGAACCTTTGCATAAAAAAGGTTATAGTGAAAATTCCAATATGCCCTATTTGCAATAGTGAAACCCTAGAATCAGAATCTCTTAAACCAAATGTTATGTAACGATATCACAAAACAGATAGATTAATGATTTCAAAATGAGCCTATTTGAGGGGGAAATCTTCTTTACATCACATAAATGAATAATTATTAAATGATACAAATGACAAGGCCTCATTTCTATATATAGGAGTCTAAGGGGTCATAATATAATGAGAGCCTACATAACAATAATATTGTAAGGGCACAACAATAACAATAGTGGGCCTCTATGGGGCATAATAATAACAATATGGGGACTACAAGGGCACAAAAATAACAATAAGGGGGCTACACTAACATTATAGGGACCTAACAATTTGAAACACTACCTTTTCTCATCTATAGTCCTCTCCTTACCTGATTTGCAACAACCTTTTGAGATTGAGATAAATGCTTTAGGCTGTGTTGTGGGCATAATTCTCACTCAACATGGTCTTCTAGTGGCCTACCATACCGAGACACTATCATATGCCATTTCTAAGTACCCCACCTATGAAAAATAGATGTATTCCACTATACAAGCCTACTTTTTATGGAAGCATTCCATTCTCATGAAGGAGACAAACATCCATACTGATCATTGGCCTCTGCATTTCATGCAAACATAAGGAAAATTGTAGAACAACTTCCATCAAAAGTGTTCCACATAATTGCGGTAGTTTCATCTCAATATCAACTGTAAGAGGGAGCACTAATTGTTTTTTTGACTTCCTTAGCTGACCTCCAATTGAAGCACTAACCACGGTGTTGTAGTCATGTGGACATGAGGCCTCTAGGTGACCCCAACTCTATCAAATCAATCCTAATTTTTCTACCACTTACCGAATACTGAGCATAGGCATGACTATCACTAACTTTCATATTCAAGATGGATTTTTATGCCATATGGGCCATCTATGTGTTCCTTCAAATGAGTGTACAAAGCTAATTTGGGAATCTCACTATGGTCATATTGCAGGACACTTTGGCATGGAAAAGACAATGACCATGCTACAAAAGTATTTATATTGGCCAAAACTTCAATAAGATATCATCAACTATATCAAATCCTACACTGGTTGTGCCATTTCGAAACTAGACATTAAGAATAAAGGCCTGTACACCCCTCTACCTACTCTCAACAAGCCCTAGGTGTTGGACAAATGAAAGTAAGTGCTCCCCGCATGTTTCGTGGTATGTTCCTATTGGAGGCCATATTTTATTTGAAATTTTTGTTAAGTAGGTGACCATGCAAGAGGATAGAGGAGCGCATGAATAGAAGCATACGATGCATAACAGAGGGAGCTAGCACAGGAGGAATAGACGTGGCAAAGGGAGGCACAATGTAGGAAGAATACGACAATGTCTAGACAGTAGGGACACATTCAAATAAAGATTAGGTAGTTAGGATTTTACAGCTGATGGAAAAGGAGGAGAGGGATGTCGTGGAAAAAGAAGAAGAGGGATGTCGTGGAAAAATAAGCTACAAATATTTATAAGAAGAGGAAGGTTGATGAAGTGGAATGAATGAGAAAGAGATATTTCTAGTAGACAGTTAAGTAGGCATGGGAAAACTAAGGGGGAAATGTTAGAAAATATCCTAACAACCAACTAGACGGAAGGACAATTGGAAGGGTGGAAGAACAGGTTGAGAGAGTTCAAAAAGCTTCCAAGAGCCAATATAGGGAGAGGCTTGAGAAATATTATTGGTTAGTTAGATGGTCGGACAACTGGATAGTGGGATGACAAGATGATTAGATGGTAGTTGTCGAAGGTAAGAGAGTTGTGAATGTATCTTCTTTCTATGTCATTAATTTCAAGTGACGTTAATGTTTGAGTATGTGGCTTCTCTAAAACATATGATGTAAGGGAAATTGGGTATAGTAAAGGTTGTATGGTTTTGTGCTGCATGTGTGGTTCTTTTTGTACTCTAAACAGTGAATGATGGCTAGTGAGCTGAATTACATAGTATATGTGTTGTAGTGACTTGCGTCTTTGCTTATTTATGATGAAGCAATATAATGAATGGTTAGGGTGCCTCTGATATATTGTTTAATGCATATGTGCATTTCTATGGTTATAGCATGTTGGTTCATCGTATATATAATTTCATATTCTTGCACTAAATATGTTTGAATGTCTTGAATGGCCAGTTTAGTTGACAATCTGGTAATCAATTAATACGTTACAATGTTCTCGTAATGGATGGTGCCTTGTGTTTTTGATGTCAAATCAAATGATGAGAGGTGTAAGTCAGGTCAGCCTTAAGTGTAATGTCGTTGGCGACTTGAGTAATAGCCAGTGAACACACGAGTCCATAGATCTTGCGCACTGCACATTCTCAGGATGATAGCTAAGTGTCTGTCCAGTGGGTGTCTGAGCCTTATGTTGTAGGTTAAGGTTTAGTTCCTTAAGATCTTAACAATCACATTTGACTGTGGAAACTTGTTTTTGACAGTGACCCATTAGCATCTTGGGTGAGACTTGATCCAATCTATGGGGGTTTCCAAAAGGGTCGATGCTCAATGGGTTTTTTTGGCCAACTGCGTAGCAAATCCCAAGTCTGTTAAAATCTCATGCACCAAAAAATGGTTTCATTGTCGGGACCAAGATCATTATGTGATGGGATTGTTTTGTGGTAGGCATGTGGAATCCATGGAATCCCATTAAGAATGAGATTACTCGGTGGTCTAAGCAGAAGGAGCATGAGTTTGCAGTGAAATAGATCAGGGATAAATGGAAGAACATAGAGAAATGGTTGCAAAAGTATGTGTTTACTGAATTCTACAAATATTTCTTTGGATAATTACCAAATATCTTAATAGAGTAGGTTCAATAGTTGAAGGAAAAAAATCCAACATATTGCCATGACAGTCCAAGGAGGTACACTGGTTGCAAGCAATGAGTAACAAAATTTCACATGCTCTAGATTTTTGGTTTTAAAGTATGTTGGAGGGATACATTGTTGAGTTTGTGGTGGAACTAACGGTATCATATATTGCGGCACAAAGAAATATTTTGAAGGGACCATAAGGCATATTTATCTGGTCATTACCATTAGCCATTAATATGTTTTTATATGACCATAGATTTTTCCTTTTCTATCTTTATTATCACATGTTAAACAAATATCTTTGTAGATTGCATACCACATAGGAATACCCAGGTTTATACTAGAATAAGTTAGTTAGAGAAAATAAATTATAGAATAGGTCACTTAGATTATCATTATTCTATTTCAAAACACTCATGAACCACCCACGCTCATCTTAAAACCCACACTGGGAAAGTGATCCCATTATCCCTAGTCAGAGCCACCACTTTAAATGGAAAAGGAGTTGTCTTAAGGTCCGGACCGGGTGGTTATCCCCCATGTTTCAGCAGAAGAATTCTAAGGCCGCAACACATCCATAGTTTCACATTTAAACTTGTTTGGTCATTTTCCTTAGGGTCCCATCAGTTTCCCTAGGTATTTCACCCATCTCCCTATCTTTTTGTAGCGATCTTCCCCTCTGGTCTTTTGTTGTTGCTACACCAATTTCTAGTAGCTTAGTTTCACTTGATCCCAGTCACACCAAAATTTAGATCTCTTGACTATTTTAGTGTCTTTTCCATCGATCTAGCCACCAAGTAGTACAATGTTTGCAAACCCAGTTTGGGTGGGTTTTAGTTGATTGTTTTTTTGTTCATCTTCTGTTATTAATTTCAGTATATTGCAAGCTTTTTTCTTTTTTACAAACATGATTTGGGCTTAATCAATTAATACACTTGCACACACAAGCACACCTTAAGTGAAGGGCGCTTGGTTTACACTGACAAGCCAGGACTTAACATAATAAATTTATCTCACCGCATCGAGACAAATATATATTGTTCATCTCCCTTCACCATTTCCGTGTTCTGTGTGTCTTACCACCATTGTGCCACCAAGGTGTTTTTCGTAGAGACTATTAGGTCTTCACCCCCAGTTTGCACTAGGGCATATTACCCCTTCCTACCGGGTTCAAGTTCATAGCCCTCGGAGTCCCCACATCGAATCTTTTCCTGTGCTTTTGATTCCTCATATGATTCCGAGCCTCCTTCACCACATATCGTCACCATGTCTAGACCCACAACTGGTGCAAGAACTCAACCTGGTGTTGGCTCCGGTTCTATCCTAGTGGTCGCATCAAGCAGAACAGTCTCAGGAACCATTCTGGTAGCCCCCATGCTCCCCTTTATGGCTGGGTTAAGTATACTAGATTTTAACCAGTTGATAACTGACCACATACACCATGATGTTGGTTTTCCCTCTATGCCGACTAAGATTCCTTCAGACATCCCAAGGTTTGAGGGCAATGCTAGAGAGGATCCTACCAACCATGTTCGATCCTTCCACATGTGGTGTTCGTCCAACTCCATAACCGATGACTTCATTCGTCTTCGGCTATTCCAACACATGCTCACTTGAGACACTTCACAATGGTATGTAGACCAACCCTCCACATCTCATTCCATTTTCGCGACACTTGCTACATCATTCCTTTCATATTTCTAGTTACATCTATGGTATGACACTGGTACGAAGCTATTGACCACATTTCGTCAGTCCTCCGCCACTCGCCTTTCTGACCATGTTCAAGAGTGGCATCGAAGGAGGAGCACATGACGTGCCCCCCCCCTTTCAAAGACTGTGTCAATCTAGATTGGTTTCTTAGGAGCCTTTTATCTCGCATTGGAAAAGATGTCGTGTCCCATTTTCCTCAGACCGAGGAAGAAGCTCTCCAAACCACTCTAAGATATGATATGATTTATGCGCAATCCAGTTATGTCTATACCATCATTCCAAACCTCCCTCATCTTGGAAGTGCTAATGCACCGAGGACATCTCATGCTACCGACGGTATCGTTGGATCCCTTTCACTCTCTTCGCCATATACTTAGCAAAGTTATGGCTACCCGCAGGGGGGCACCAGTTCCTCCAACACTTATGCTCCTCCTGCTAGCAACATGTTTTCAGGGTCCCAACCCAACTACCAAACTGTTGCTCCTCCTTATGCACAACCCCTCAAGCATTAGTTTCATAGCCTCCCATGCATCCTTAGGCCCAGTAGCCACTTCCCCCTTGGGGTCAAGTGTTTTCGCAATAGAGTGCTACCAATCCCAAAAATTCAAAGAAAAGAATAAGGGGATGGGTAACAAGGGTAACCAGGGTAATCAAGGTAATCAACTTAGTGAACCCCGGGGGAACCAGCCTAACACCAACAACTAGTAATAGGGAAGCCATCCCAAGTAGAACAAGGCCATTCGTATGAACAAGCCTTGTGCATGTTGTGGTGTACATGGAAATTATACACATGAGTGTCCTCTCTTACGCCAGATGTGACAAATATGGGAAGCTCAAGCAGCTTCTAGAGGTCAAGAATCACCTCAAAATCCTGCACCATATCAATCGATAGTGCTAACAAATCTTTTCCCATAGAAAGTATTTGTTGTTGCTCAACCTCGTTTAGGTCAAGTAGCCCATCCCCCCCAACCTTCTGGTCCCGCTAACTACCAGATCCTCATGATGGATTCTGACGAGGTCAATACCTCTGATCAACAACCATCTCCTCAGCACTCTGTTGTTACCATCTCAACCGAGTCATCCAGATCCACCCACCCAAGACCTCCTCCATTTGTGGGTGTCTCTCCTGTGTTCGCACCAGGAACCGTTCCTCCAATTTTTAACCATCCAGGAGCTATTCCATCGAGACATTACCCTGCAGGCCAAATACCTTTCTTATTCCCCCCTTTGGGAGTATTTTTTATCCCTGTCATGGCTTCGTTGGTCCTTCCTAACATGATGTTGGGGATCCCTGTATGGTACATGAATCCCCTTGCAAGCATTCCACCTGGTCAGCTAAGACATTATCATGCTTTGACCCCAGTTCAACTCGTCCCCATGACCCCTACCGCTGCTTCAGTTCCATCACAACCTAAATAGGAACCAGCTCCTGTTCTGAAAGCATCCGGAAAGGGGGGAAAATATAAAATGAAAGAACCTAAGGACAAGGCGCCCCAAGCTCCTCCAACCCCTAAGGCCCCAAAGCCGACACCCTCGTGCACTTTATGTCAAGTTGTTGGGCACACCACCAACAATTGTCCTGAACTTCCTCAACTTAAACCTTTGGTTCATGAAACGTTCCCTGAGTCAAATATCCTGGAATTCCATGTTAACTTACCGGGTCCACCCAAGAAACTCAAAACGTTACGCACAAATCACCCTTGTGCCTTGTGTGATCATCATGGTCACTATTCCCATTGTTTCCCTCGTCTCGAAGGATTTTGCAATTGCCTTGGAGCACTTCGCAAATACGAGGCCACTCTTAGTGGATCATCTACTCTACCCATGGATTCTGGTACCACTAGTCAGCTATAACATGGGGACTTTGGTCCCACCATAGTGATCCCTCCCCCCGATGTCAAGATGACAGACACCACAGACCATATCCTTTACCTGTCGTCATCCTTGAGTTCCTCGCAGGCAAACCTCTTTGAGGTTTCTGCGCACGTTTCTATTGAACCTCTTTCGACAAAATCCCAAGTCTCAAAATCCATAGATCCTCCATCTACTAGCCCGTCGTCTACCACTCAAGATGATGTGTATGTGAACCTTATTTCTAGGGTTGATGCACCAGGTAACACCGTCGCATCATGTAGTTAGTCTTCCTCCCGTCTGCCCATCTCCTAGCCTGATGAGGACACCATGGAAACTGTGTCTACCCCTAATTACCCTTGCACTTAAGCAAGGGGGCATTTTTTCAGAAGATTTTGAAGGCCATTTCCTTCCTAATTCTCCCCATGCGCTCTACCTCAAGAAATTTTTCTCATAGCACATCCCTTGATTTGTGTGTCTTTATTTCTGCCATGAAGTTAGGTAGATTGCATCATCTCATCCATTGTCTTTTACACCTTTCAAATGGATCCATCATCCACACTGTATATGGGTCATGCCGACGGTGCGATTCGCTTCTCCCGGAATCTAGGGTCAGCAGCCTGGGCCATTTTTACCACCTTTCATACGTTAGTCCTTTCAAATGGCGTGTGCATTGGATATGCCACCAATAACCAGGCTGAATATGATGCAATGATAGGTTTGTTATTCTATGCCCTTGCTCATCACATCCTTCATCTTCATGTTCATTTAGATTCCTTGCTACTTGTCATGCAATTGAATGATGTGTATCATGTGCATAACCAAATCCTATTTAGAAAATATCTACGAGTTAAGTTGTTGGTACGTGAATTTGAAACCATTGCATTCATTCATGTGCCTATAGCTCAAAATCACTATGTAGATACCATCGCAAACAACATTCTAGATTGGCATTTATCACATCTATACCACAGAAGACAATCATAAACATAACACATGGCGAACCATCATCGTCATATAGAAATGCATAATTATACTATGTATCATATAAGTGTTTGGAGCCCTTAGCTCTCAATACATCTGGTATGCCCATATCATACTGGGGGGGGCACATAGGCCCCTACATCTCATTATCATCCTTTGGAGGATCTTGTGCCACTCGGAACACAATGGCTCCCCACAAACTCCTCCTGCTAGGGGGCATCATTCCCACCTTTGCATACCAGATCAATCCCCTCCATCATATACGTTTACGGGCAGTATCTCATGCTTGGTGGCATGATGGTTTTCCCCTAGCCATCTTCTTAATCAAGTCTCGGCCTAGATCCCACTGGATCTAGGTATGGTCGATTATCCTCCCATTCCTTGGATAGTTTGTCCTACCGACCTTTTTGGTGAGCCATATGCACATCGCATATCATAGACATTTGATACCATATCTTCAAATATTCTACTCTATGTCCACACTATCCCCATGTTTGACTTCGTGGGTGAGGATGATTCTAGACCTCCTCTAGTAGTTCATTCTTGTTTTCCTCTTCCCTTAATTCTTCACCAGGTACCATCGTTCCAAGAAGCATTAAGGCCATCTTTAGACAAGTAAGGCCACTTGCCTGAGAGTCGTAGATCCTAATTCTAATGGTCAGTTTGTTCGCTACGATCTCCACAAGATTTAGGGCCTTTTCCTCCTCTCCAAAATCACCACATCTCACTTAGCAAATGGAGGGGAAATGTCCTTTCATAGAAAATTCCCCAATTTTTCTATCGCCCATTGCGACAAGACCGTAGCTCAGTTTGATGAACTGTTAGCACCACTGGAAAGCTCTCATCAAGCTCTATAATGGTCATTCCTCAGTTTTTGATGATTTGAAACTTCACCATGAAGCCATTTGTCTAAGAAAGGTCACTTCGTCACCTCTCAAAATCGAATTTCATCATAAAGCGACACTGGTACTTTGAGGTCCACCTCCTCTTAATACTTGTCGTTCCTTATGTCAACTTTCGTCATGAGTAACCATCATTTACTCATGTTTTGATGGTACCCACTAGGCCTAGTCTGTGTGGAAGCGTCATCGAGTCACCCTTGTTCAGAGCATCTGCGATGAGACACCCTTTCATTCTTAGAGTCTATTTTATGTCCCATTATATCATGTCACAGTATTCCATCCATATTTGCATATCATTCATCCTATGTTGCCCATTTTGGCCTCCAGTCATACTGTCCCCATCCCCTCCAGAGTTGAGTTAGTTGCTTCCAGTTCAACCATGCACTATATGCTCTGACAAGGCAAGTCGTCTGTTTGTCCCTCAGTCCCACCTTTTTCCCCATTATCCCTGGTATTAGTCCATCAGTCACAGTATTATTTTCACCCATTATTTAGTTGAGGATACTAATTTCCTCATCTATCGTGGGCCCTATTCTGTCGACATCAACTCATTTATTCCAGAAGAACGACGTAGAGGGTAGTGTATCTTGGTTCTAGCTTCCATTTTCGTTCAACGACTTGGATCGAACAGAGGGACTCATTATTTCCCTTTGACTTGGTTGTTTCATGTTCATGATTCATACGCTTGATGGTGCAATGATGCAGCAGATTGTACCAGTGATTCCCTGCTGTGTGTGAGATGTTTCAGACCTCATGAGGGGGTTGCCCTTCAGGTACCCCCTCACATGCCCGGATGCATTCCTATTATGCTATAGCCTCATATGCAGTTCTGCAGATTTGATGGGTTCGGTTCCTATCGATCACAGTGTTCATAGCATGCACATCTCCTCCAGATGATCCATTCAATTTTTCAGGGCCCTTCCTTGTTCAGCAGGGCTTCTCCGGTTGTTCTACCCTTCCTCCCACTCATTTTTTGAGGGAAGGGGCTTTGTATCTCATGTACTCAGATGTTATTGTATTCAGTCCTGGCTCATGTTTTTCTAGGTGCATTATGTATATGCAACACATCATATTATTTTTTGGCTCTGTTATTCCAGCATGTCAGGTACCATTCAGCATGTACTTCATTGCTCAGTTTTATATTTCTGGCGAACCATTATTTTTGTACTAATTCATCTCGGCGGGTATGAGTATGCCTCCCCCACCTCATTGAGGTTCAGTACCACAACATAAAAGGAGACTTGTGTTAGTCTCACCCCCTTTGTCCCTATCCTCTTTCAATTCAGCTTTATTGGTCTCTCTCTCTCTCTTTGACTCCCCTGTGTTGTCTAATTGATTGTGTCTTTACAATGTACTTCGGTCATACATTTTGAACCTAACACTCGTATGTTGGGGGGAAATCTGTTATCACCAAAAGATTGATCATCTAACCTAATTTACTAGATGGATCGAAGTACACCATGTAAAGCCAATTTTACCATAGTAAAATTGCCTTCACAATGAGAAATTACTTAATAACTGTTGGGTCGTTAATATGCCATTATTATTGTCACTTGTGAACGTTTATTCCACCCATTTCTACCATTCTTCATCATGTCATTTATTATAATTTATTATATAAATCCATTTTATGATGATTTATGCTCTTATATTATTTATTCTCCTTTATTCATAATAAATTGATGATTATGCATTATTTTACCAATGATAGTTCTAATAAGTTGGTTATAACATTATTCACCATTTTTAGCCTCCAAGGTAACTTCCAGATTGAAGATTTGATTTTTAAATCTGCCAACTCATAAATTCGCTGGTTTAAGGAGTGACAGTTTTGCGGTTGAGATTCTAAGCAAATGAAGATGAATTTGAGAAATCCGGAACATGGGTTTTGTCCAGAACGGGCCCAATTAACTTTGATGAAGAACGGTTTGCCCAAATTCGGCTTGTACAGAGAGAAACGTAGGGTTCTTTGAGCACGATTTTCTCAGATTTGCAGTTGCGGCGGCCCTCCAAACTTTAGCTGCAAACCCAAATTCGTCTTGCTTTTGTTGAGAGATGAAAGGAAATATATTTTCTTGTTGATCATCTGGTTGGAATCAACCCAAATTTGTAAAAGAAATCATGTTGTAATTATCTATGTTATAACTTCTTTCTGATCTTTCTCTATTTAAATGAAAACCAAGATCAGAGAGGGAGAGACTTCAGGGTGATTTCAGAGGGATTCGAATGATGGAATTGAGGATGAATTAGAGATTCAGAATGGAGGATGGCAGAGAGAATGGATAATGGCTGAGAGATTGAGAAATTTCTTGTTGTAATCCATTGAAACTCTGCTTTGATATTTTAATATAAATCCAGTTGCCATTTCATCTTTGATCCTGAAGTAACCCAGCAGCATCTGCTGGTGGCTAAGGGCCCAGCCTCCGGTGGAGTACGCTGCTGCTGTATTATATCTTTATGCTTCATGTGTGGTTTGATTTCTTTCTTTTACTCTATTCAGTAATCTGATGCACTTTACTGTTTTACATATCAGCGTTGTTATATATATTTGATTGGATACTATTGTTATTTTCAACAGGAATGCTATGTTATCATTTTAACCTTGTATCGCATTTCTATTCCGTTTGATAATTGATATAACATTGCTGTTCCTTACAGATTGACATTCGATTACAAATTAACCGCGCTGTATGTTCCTAATTCGGTACAACTGTATGATGTATTCTTAAATTGTGACTGTTGTTTATTTGGGATTGCTGTCCCGTTACAATTGCTGTTACTTTATAACTGTGATTCATGCATATTGTATCGAAGCTCAGATTACTGTCCCTTTTAATGATAAGTGTGTTGCGTGCTTGATTTGGATTGTTGTACATTCATATTTGATTGCTGTTCCATTTATACTTTCTGCCATTCCATTTACTTGCATTTGCTGCTTTGGTGTGAGAGAAGGTCTAAGGCTGTAGTGAGCCAGCAAGTCGCTGCTTAGCTCCCAGACCTATGGTCCATGCTCTAATTTCCTTTCCATCAGTTTCTAGAGGGATGGGTTATCGCTTCCGAACCTTCGACTGATGCAATGCTTGCTTTTAAAGAGTTCTCCTAGTTTACTTTCAATGGCAGCTTTAGTTCAAGTTCGATTTCCTTTTGATTGCTTTAAAGCAGGACTGTCAACTGTAGAGAACATTGGTTATTGCTTCCTCGTTCCCAGATTGATTGTCTTGTTCCAGTTTGATTTTAATTGCATCAATTTCTAGAGGAATGAGTTATTGCTACTGTATCCTCGATTGATGGTTATTTGAATGAATGATTTAGTTTAGAACATTTCAGTTTCTTGCTGTTCCAATTAGATTTTGTTTCCAGCTTTCATTTACTTTTTCATTTTAAGCACTATACTACAAAACATTACTCTTGAGTAAATAGCCGCCTCAGACTGAGTACACTCTTGAAATAAAAAGTCGTCCCTGGGTTGATAATTAATGTGAAGGTAATTAGGAGTTCAAAAGACACCTTTTTATCGCTCCACATTTTGGCGCCGTTGCCGGGGAGAGTGTAGCCATTTCTAAAGAGTAGTGTGAATCTGATGAGTGCCTGTTAGGGAAGAGTTGGATCTTAAAAACGGAAGGTAAGAACCTGCGTACGGAGCATGTAAAAGCCCTGCTCCACTGTCCGCTTTCCTAACAGATTTGCTCTTGCTTTATTGTGTAGAAGTAGATGTTTGAATTTTTGTGAATGACTAGGAAAAAAATAGAAATTTTGAAAAATAAATCACATAATTTCACTCAAGTGGTGATGTAAGCACCACCCATTTCACTAACTAATTGACAGGAATATTGGAAGAAGGAGCTTCGAAGGAACACATGAAGGACATCTTCTGTTATGGTAAGAAACTGCCCAACATTTTTTTGAATTTCCTGCTCAACTAATTCCACACCTTCACCGCAATAAACCAGTACAACATGCTTACAGTGTTGAACTGCCAAATTTACGCACCCTTCCCACCCATTCTATCTCACATGCGCTATCAAAGAAAATTTACAATGAGATTCAGAATGTTTTAAATTCAAAAATTGTAGAAGCTATGGAAAAAAATGAGGTTTCTTGTAGGTTACGCCAACAAACCATTTTAAAAGCTCAAGAACTTCATGGTATGATGGGAAATCAAGAAAGTAACGGATATATTGAAGATTGGTTTCACTCCATCACGTGTTTGCATCATCACTCCATACTTCAAAATTTTTGAAACCATCTTTTCAAGGGAAGTTGGCTTCTCATACCCTAATTTTTATCAACATGCATTTTTCGAATTTGGGTATGTGCATACATGAGGCCTTATTTCTAACATGGTTCCACTAGAAATACTCTTATACATAAACATATTCAATTCTCAAAGAAGAGTAGGATAGTGGAGAAAATAAAATAAATAAAGAAATAAAACAAACACATTTTTATTTTTATTTTTGTAAAACTAGTTGTTTCTTTTGTTGCAACACGCTATTGAAATCAACATCGGTGATAAATATTTCAATCTATTTGTGTATGTAGATGAATCATAATAGAAATAATAATTTCTACAAACACTCATTTTCATTTTTATCACCAATTTGAAAAAATGCTTGAATATCATTTTTTTTGGCTTGCGGGCTTGATGAACTTTCGGGAAAAACAGTCGGGACAGTCATGTTTTGAGGGACCAAAAGTGAATATTTTTAAAACCTGTTTCTACCCTAGGTAGCCCTTGATGTCTACTTTCTAACCCAATTTGAACCACTCAATTTGGATTTGAAACGAAAAAGTTAGAAACAAAACATTGACAGGGTGTCTAGTGGGCAGCTCAGGAACAGAGTTGGGACAGTCAGTTTTTGGAGGCCTAAATGAATGAATTTTTAAAACCTGTTTCTATGGTAGATTCCCCTATGAATCTAGTTTACAATGCAATTGGAATCACTCATTTTCGATATCGTATGGGGAAGTTATGATTAAAATACTGACTGTCTATCGTAAATCAGCACCCTTAAAACTATGTCTTTCCGGTTGTTCCTTACAGTAGTTGACCTATCAATTCTTCTTCTCTTCAAAACCTGTTTCTATTGGAAATAAATAAATGAATCTATTTTCACTTCCAATTTGAATCATTCGAATCCGACATCAAACGAAAAAGTTGCGCTTGAAATATCAACTGTTGGTCTAAGCTGGGTAATCGACAATGACTCTATTATGCAGGTTGTTCTAACTAAAATTGACATATCATATCATTGAATATTTAAAACCTGTTTCTAATGGAGATAAACCTTTGAATTATCTCTCATTTTGCTTTGGAATCACTCAATTTCGACGAAAAACAAAGAAGTTGTGATTAAAACACTGCAGGTTAGCATGATTGGCCACTGCTCTCCCGCAGGTGACAAATAAATTTTACTTTGTTATTTTCTCCATGGATTTGTTCTACAGAGTAACTACCTGTTAGTTTTTTTGCATAATTCTTGGATTAGGGGAGCCCGTACACCTCTCTTTCTTCATGATTTAATGTTTTATTGCAGGAAGATACTCGTTTTTTTGCAGGTCTTGGGAAAATAAAGAAGGTCAATTTATGGACGAGTGATTTTTGAAAGAAATTTTAAATGAAACAAAGGAATTTCATCTAAGTCATTACCTAACGGATTCATAATAGAAGAAATGAAGAATTGATTTCGATTTGAAGATTCATGTCTTGTCACTGCTGCCAAAACATTTTTCAAAAAGATCATTTTTTTTACATAATATCATAGCTGTTGTAACTTAATTTACATATTGTTTTTAAATAAAATGTTGTTTCTTTTCTAATTTCTTTTATATTTTGTGTTTCAGGTGTTGCTTCATTCAAACTGTGACCCATCCTCAGCTTCAATACAGTGAACAGCTAATTCATTCTTTGCGTGTTTGCATTTTATGGTTGTGTATTTTGCTGTTCCTTTTCTGAAGGGACAGCATTTGTGTGCATTTTTGTCGTTCCTGCTGTTCCTTTTTCAAAGGGACATCATTTTCGCTTTGCTATTTATTTTCTAAAGGAATAGCACTTTTTGGTTCAACCATTCATTTTGCTGTTCCTTTTTCACAATTCATTTTGCTGTTCCTTTTCGAAATGGAACAACACTTTTTCACTTTCACATTTTGCTGTTCCTTTTCGAAATGGAACAGCTGCTGTTCCTTTTCGAAATGGAACAACACTTTTGCATTTTCACGTTTTGCTGTTCCTTTTCGAAATGGAACAGCACTTTTTCACTTTCACATTTTGCTGTTCCTTTTCGAAATGGAACAGCACTTTTGCACTTTTACATTTTGCTGTTCCTTTTCGAAATATAACAACACTTTTGCACTTTCACATTTTGCTGTTCCTTTTCGAAATGGAACAGCTGTTGTTCCTTTTCGAAATGGAACAACACTTTTGCACTTTCACGTTTTACTGTTCCTTTTCGAAATGGAACAGCATTTGCATTTTCACATTTTTTTTGTGTGTATTTTTGCTTTTTGGTGTGCATTTCCTTTGTTGTTCCCTACAAGGAATAACATTTTTTTTGAGTGTTTTTGCTGTTCATTCAAAAAAGCAACACTTTGGGAGTATTTTTGAGAGAAACCCTTTTCTTCCTCTTGTGATATTATTCCTAATTCATCTCAACCACATTTTACCGATTCCCTTTTATGGCATGAAGTACACTACTTTTATCAGGACGAGAATTATGGATTCTATTGAAGCGAGTTAATATCATTCACGTTATGATATTTAACAGGACAGCTCCTTGATGATAGATTTTTTTCAAAAGAGACACAATTATTTATATACTACTTTACTGCATTGTTTTCTGTTGAACATGATATTGATTGATCATCTTAATACCATGCTGGTTCCATCATCCCTGGTTATAATCTTCTCTGTCTGTAATAAATGAGATTATGGGTATATTTTTTTTCTATTGACATCTTCAACTTCTTCCGCCATCCCTCCTCTTAAGGAGTACTGAGCCTCCCTCTTTTTATCATAAAAATGTGTAATAATAACAAAATTTTGTTTGCAGATGGAGGATAGGGGGTCTCATTACGAGCCAGCCTACCATGTTCATAATGCTGTAACAAAGTGACATTCCCATTATGGCCACCACACCAGGGTTATGATCCACTGGATAGCCAGATTATCCTTGGAACAGGAGGTCTCATCACGAGCCGGCCTGATCACTTTTGCTACATCCTAGTGAATGGCAGTGTGGTTATCTGGTTACCATGCCAGCACATTGATCTCTTCTGTAGAACAACACTGAAACTCTCTAGTTATAAATTGAGGATTCTGGCTCATATGGGTTAAAAAGCAACCCTGCCGAGGCTATGGACGCCTGCTGGCAGCAGCGGCTCTGCTTATGGTATTGAAGTTATATCTTATCGTCGATTATTATTATAATACCCTTTTCTTATTTTCCTTTTTATCAGAGAAGTTATTCCCTTAATTTTTTCCCTGTTTTGAACCTTTATGCATGAGAAATTGTTTTTAGATCAATCGCATCATTTTCGGCTAGAATGCTGTTAGTCAAGCATCTTTTTGGCATATTGTTGTCATTTTTTCGTTTTGCATAAACTATCATCAATCTAAAGCGTCCTATCTTTCATTCATAACTATCTTTACACACTCTGCTCTCATTATAATCATAACTCTCGTTGTCCTATCATTGATATGTGTACTCTGCTTCATTTACTGATATATTGTTCATTCTTGTGTCTTGCCGTCAGCATAACCCCTCTCATACGCTTTATGGTCATGGCATTCCTTTTTCAATTGGAGGGGGGAATGTATGCATTATGGAATTGCATGCGATATGATTACTACACTCTGCCATAACTTGTTGATTTGACAACAGTTTTTCTGACTGAAAGTTTTGCATGCATCTTATTTATTTCTATTCAAAACTAACACTATGGATTCAAGAACATTGTATGCAAAATAGTGCTTTGTCTACAGGAAAACAACAAGTATGGAGAATTCTATTCGCAGCATGACCACACTATTGCAACTAACAGAAGAGGCTCGAGCAACTCGCGATAATGAACAATTGTTCAGACATGATGTGCTTACCAGGATTCCACCTTTTGTATCACTTTCAGCACCAACTCTGCCTACATCAGCTTCAACACATGCCAGTCCATATATGTCATTCCACATTTTCGGAGGTATAACTTGAGGTAAAATCGCATAATTTTCTGATTTATTACAAATTTAGGAGAATTTCATAAAAATCCATTTTGAGCATTATTTGTCATCTTTCATTCCACATCTTTACCACTTCCCCTTTTTCAGCAGCATATCATTTTCTAGTGTGGGGGAGTGTTCCTTTTATTCATTTCTTTCTTATAACCACGTCATTCATATTCTTTATCATCCATTGCTATTCTTATTCACTCTCAACACCTCCCTTATTTCATGTTGTTTTACACCAAGCATAGAATTCAACAGCTGGTAGCAACCACCTCTATTTGTTTTCTAGCATCGCATGAGGACATGCTAATTTTTCAGAGAGGGGGAGGAATTGCTATGCATGATGGATGTTTTCTACTTTCTTCCTTATTTAAGGCATACAATTTCATTTTTACACAGTGCAGAAATTGATTTCCACATATTTTTTTAAAACTATGAACTCAATCCTTGTAATTTTTGGAAAACACATACGTATCATTAATACAAATCCACACAATTTCAAGAAATATTAGTTCATAAAATTTCGGAAATCATGCACTCTCACCTACAGCCATTTTGTTTATATCTCATGATCCATGCATCAAAACGATCTGATTTTTGGATCATAGAAGCCTTCATATATTACAAATCTACTTGCAACATTTCAACAAAATCTGGTTTGTAGTTTTTGGGAAAATGGTTAATGAAGTTTGTTGTTATCTATGTCATATTTTGCTGCAACTTCATACATATAGTTGAATGTCAATGTAAAAATTGTTATGCCTTCATCAAGATTGCTAAAATTGAATATTCATTAATTAAGGAAGCATTCATTTATTCTCAAATTTTTATTGCTTGGTTAACACATGGTTTTTGTCTTTGGGTTGCGTGAGGACATGCAATATATTCAGTTTTCGTTGCATGAGGACATGCAACATATTGAGTGTGGGGGTATGTTGGGTCGTTAATATGCCATTATTATTGTCACTTGTGAACGTTTATTCCACCCATTTCTACCATTCTTCATCATGTCATTTATTATAATTTATTATATAAATCCATTTTATGATGATTTATGCTCTTATATTATTTATTCTCCTTTATTTATAATAAATTGATGATTATGCATTATTTTACCAATGATAGTTCTAATAAGTTGGTTATAACATTATTCACCATTTTTAGCCTCCAAGGTAACTTCCAGATTGAAGATTTGATTTTTAAATCTGCCAACTCATAAATTCGCTGGTTTAAGGAGTGACAGTTTTGCGGTTGAGATTCTGAGCAAATGAAGACGAATTTGAGAAATCCGGAACATGGGTTTTGTCCAGAACGGGCCCAATTAACTTTGGTGAAGAACGATTTGCCCAAATTCGGCTTGTACAGAGAGAAACGTAGGGTTATTTGAGCACGATTTTCTCAGATTTGCAGTTGCGGCGGCCCTCCAAACTTTAGCTGCAAACCCAAATTCGTCTTGCTTTTGTTGAGAGATGAAAGGAAATATATTTTCTTGTTGATCATCTGGTTGGAATCAACCCAAATTTGTAAAAGAAATCATGTTGTAATTATCTATGTTATAACTGCTCTCTGATCTTTCTCTATTTAAATGAAAACCAAGATCAGAGAGGGAGAGACTTCAGGGTGATTTCAGAGGGATTCGAATGATGGAATTGAGGATGAATTAGAAATTCAGAATGGAGGATGGCAGAGAGAATGGATAATGGCTGAGAGATTGAGAAATTTCTTGTTGTAATCCATTGAAACTCTGCTTTGATATTTTAATATAAATCCAGTTGCCATTTCATCTTTGATCCTGAAGTAACCCAGCAGCATCCGCTGGTGGCTAAGGGCCCAGCCTTCGGTGGAGTACGCTGCTGCTGTATTATATCTTTATGCTTCATGTGTGGTTTGATTTCTTTCTTTTACTCTATTCAGTAATCTGATGCACTTTACTGTTTTACATATCAGCGCTGTTATATATATTTGATTGGATACTATTGTTATTTTCAACAGGAATGCTATGTTATCATTTTAACCTTGTATCACATTTCTATTCCGTTTGATAATTGATATAACATTGCTGTTCCTTACAGATTGACATTCGATTACAAATTAACCGCGCTGTATGTTCCTAATTCGGTACAACTGTATGATGTATTCTTAAATTGTGACTGTTGTTTATTTGGGATTGCTGTCCTATTACAATTGCTGTTACTTTATAACTGTGATTCATGCATATTGTATCGAAGCTCAGATTACCGTCCCTTTTAATGATAAGTGTGTTGCGTGCTTGATTTGGATTGTTGTACATTCATATTTGATTGTTGTTCCATTTATTGCCATTCCAGTTACTTGCATTTGCTGCTTTGGTGTGAGAGAAGGTCTAAGGCTGTAGTGAGCCAGCAAGTCGCTGCTTAGCTCCCAGACCTATGGTCCATGCTCTAATTTCCTTTCCATCAGTTTCTAGAGGGATGGGTTATCGCTTCCGAACCTTCGACTGATGCAATGCTTGCTTTTAAAGAGTTCTCCTAGTTTACTTTCAATGGCAGCTTTAGTTCAAGTTCGATTTCCTTTTGATTGCTTTAAAGCAGGACTGTCAACTGTAGAGAACATTGGTTATTGCTTCCTCGTTCCCAGATTGATTGTCTTGTTCCAGTTTGATTTTAATTGCATCAATTTCTAGAGGATTGAGTTATTGCTACTGTATCCTCGATTGATGGTTATTTGAATGAATGATTTAGTTTAGAACATTTCAGTTTCTTGCTGTTCCAATTAGATTTTGTTTCTAGCTTTCATTTGCTTTTTCATTTTAAGAAATATACTACAAAACATTACTCTTGAGTAAATAGCCGCCTCAGACTGAGTACACTCTTGAAATAAAAAGTCGTCCCTGGGTTGATAATTAATGTGAAGGTAATTAGGAGTTCAAAAGACACCTTTTTATCGCTCCACAATAACCCACCTTTGTTAAGTAACTTATAGTTAAACCCATGAAAAATAATTGAATAAATCACTGTTTGTTTGATTTTCTTCTAAGAATAATTAATTAAACCATTCTTTTATTATTATTCCTTGTCAAATTTGACCCAATCCTAAAAAATAAATAGATAAATCATTATTTATCTTATTTTTCTCTAAGAATAATTAATTAATTACTAATTAATTATTATTCTTTGTTAAATTTGACTAAATCCCTTAGGAATAGTTAAAAAAACCTTTATTTGTTTATTATTCCTTAACTTTTTCCATGATTGCTTCTTCTGATGTTACATCTTTGGACGATGATGGGAGATCGCATAGTAACTCCGTGAAAACCAGGGATTTCTTCGATTTGGACTTCATAAATTCCAGATCAAACTCTTGTAGAATTGCTATCCATTTTGAATATTTTCCCCCCAGCAACTGTCGCGACAATATATAAGTCATGGGGTTGCAATCTGACAGAATGGTAGTTTTTCGAAAGAGGATGTAGTGTCGAAATCTCTGTATCACTTGAACAGCTGCGAGAGCTAGCTTTTCAACGTAGGAGTACTTGCTTTCTGTATCATTTAAGTTTCTACTTAAATAATATATAGGATGTTCAATTCCATTGTCTTTTTGAACTAAAACCATTGCAATAGTTGTATCCGCTGCAGCTAGATACAGGTTAAAGTCTTTTTGATAATCAGGAGAGTACATTAATGATGCTTTTATTAGGGTTTCTTTTAAAGCATCAAAGGAAGCTTGCGCGACCTGATCAGATGCAAGCAAATAATCTCTCATTCCATTGCCTTTGCAAAGTTTGGTGCTCGACCCTTTCGGCTTGAGGTGGTGTTCGATCTCATATCACTATTGCTCTATGTTCAGAGGTTCACTCACTCAGCGAAGGGATTGGATGTGCAAATTCCTTGATTGCAATAAACTGGAAAATATTCTCCTAACTAATGTAGTTTATTTGTCTTCAATTAATTAAATTAATGGCAAATGACGAACAACTCACTACTGCAATCTTGACAATAAAAAAAAATACGTTGCGGAAATAAAAATACTTTTTCCCTCCTAACCAAATATAATAAAATATTCCGAGTGGTTATTCCAAGAATGGGATCAATAATATTTTATTATCGCTCATTATTCAAGGATAACTCAATATTTTGTTATAAATAGAAGGGCTTTCCATTCATTATTCACTTTTGATTATTTTCATTGTTGTAGTCATTGTTGTAACTCTAATTATTTTCACTGTCACACACCATATTTTTGTTGGGTTTACACATTATAGAGGAGAGAGACTCTATACAAGTTGAAGACGTTTGAGGAAAGCCAAGAACCCATCCCATAGAAGGGGATTGGTAACATCTATTTGTTCCATTCACAGGTGTTATAATAAAACTATTCTTTACATATTTGGTTTCCATTGGATGATTGGAGTTATTACTCTTTCTTTTTGTTGTTTAACTATGATTGTGGCATAGATCCGAACTTTGGTAGGTTTTGTTTCTATCAGTTGCTGTAGATCTACAATGTTTAGTAGTCATTTATATTGTTGGGATTGTTTTTCATCCAAAATATTAAGTGGGTTCTTTTCATACATCTTTGAGAAGAAAACACTACAACAGTTTAGTCGGTGTTGCACCGTGCTCACGTGTGGTTGGAAGTCATCACTAGCATGGGGTCATGGCAAATGGTATCAAGGCTTGGTTCAAAGGTAGGACCGAGCTAAACAAAGTAGTTGGTCGCAGTGTGACATAGTTTGGTAGGGGCAAGGAAACAATCCAAGGTCAAGGTGAACAAACCTATTGCAGTCATGAGGGTTATTCAAAAACTTTAAGAGATGGCATATTTTTGGAAGGATAAGAGGTAGTAGTGCTATGAATAACTTGTGCACGAGTGGGAGCAATTGAACTGCATCAAGGAAGAGATAGTGGATGTGCAGAGGACCTTTAATTCTTTCCATGGAAAGTTTGTTGAACTTGATGAATAATTGAAACAAGGCAACCTTAGACTCCAAGGTCTCATGGCTGGATGAGTTCACATAAGGTAGGAACAAGCCAAGATGCAGGGCGAAGTCAAGGAGCTTGAGGAAGGGATCAAGAGGGACTTTCTTGACCACAAATGTATTGGCATAGGAGAAGATGAGATTGAGTACATTGACAAACTTAGAGCTTGGCACCATTCGATGAAGGATGACCTACAAAGAATGGTAGCACTCTAAGTTGAATAAAACAAAGTATGTTGAGTAGGTGCGATTAGGCAACATGTGAAGGAGGACAAGCTTGGTGAAATGAAGACCACTCAAGTTGAACCAAGTTTGAATTTCTCAAATGTGTTGAAATGAGAAGTTGCATACCTTAAGAGGAAGTTCAGGTCGAGACATGGGGTGAAAGACAGTTCGAATGAGGAAACAATGAAGAAGGTTGTAGATTAGTAAGATGCAAGAAAGGGCCCCTATAGAATGGAGATGCATTGGGGTTGAGTTTTGTGCAAGAAACCATGTGTGGAAGAAAGTTTGCTCCATTGTGTTGTGCATGGAATCCCCCCAAGGCATGTTTTGGGGCTCAAAGCCCAAGTTTTGACCGAATCTTGTTGTAAAGCTCCGCGAATTGCGGGCACGGGGCGCGAAAGTATGATAGAGTCACAGGGTTGTCCGCCCTAGTTTTGTAATGTAATGTCGGCTAGATAGACCTACCCATGGTCCACGGACCATGGGATTGTATAAATAGAGTGAGGCTCTAAGTGTAAAAGAAAAGAGGAGAGAAGTATGAGAATTCTAAGTGATTAAGTTGCAAGTAAAGTGTGTCTTTGGGTCGTAGAGTAGGAGAAGGCTCTGCTACTGAGTGCGTAGAGGCCTAGTAGTTCGTAGCTGAGTGCGCGGACCCCTGTAGTTGAGTGTGCAGGGCGAAGTCGAGTCTGTAACCAAGGAAGGAATTAATAAAGAGAAGTTTTTTATAATTCTGTGTATCTGTTCTTGGGTTAATGAATGATTGATATAATTTGCAAATATACTGTTTATTTACTGTGCGCACCTGTATGAATGGTTTATATTGTTAAGTATACTTAAAGCACTCAAGTAGGCAAAGCTAATTAACTAACGTTGGAATACCAGTAAGGTCTTGGGTAATAACGCAGAGCACGATGTTCAGCCCTTGGGTAGGGCTGCGTGAAGGTAGTATATTAGGCTGCGAAGTACGAGAAAGTGTGTGAAGCAACCTGCGCGCAGGGTCAAACCGCGGACCACTTGAACTCATCAGACATCTCCAGGGTGCGGAAACCTGGTTCTAGCACCCTCCCATACTACTTCGGGTGAGACCTCAGTCCACGCTCCACAGACTATTGCCGAAAGGGCTAGTAGTACCGGGATTTGTTTGGCTAAAATAACTTTGAACCTAGGTCAGGACCCAATAAGCCAACAAATGGTTCCGTTTCCAGGACCGGGATCTGCATAGAGATGTCTGATGTCATATCACTAGAATCCGACAAAGAAAAGAATTGAAGAGTGGTTGGACAGAAATATTCACGAGTTCACGGCACAGGAAAACAGGAATCCGCGATTATCGAAGGAAGATTGGTTAGATTGCTACTTATATACAGAAATCCATGAAATTTTCTTTGCATCCTTCCCTACTGAGTTGTATGAGTGGATCACGAAGCTAGCAAATAGTCAAGGAAGGTGTAAACTTGAAAAACCTATTGTGTGGACTCCATTATTGGTGCGCAGATTGAAAACATCGGAAGATAAGATCACGCGCACTATGGATCATCGGCTCGATCGAATTATAGGAGGATTTATCACCAAGTTCGCGGTAGATACTTCAGTGAGCCATAGAGAGGGGGAACAATGCTTCCTGAAAGGACCACGAGGTAAGTACGTTAAATCTTTGAACACTTGGATTAAAATGCTACTTTGTGAAAAGCGGGTTATGTGGATAAATTGATGTTTGGGGCTACGCGAAGTGGGAGGATCTACAGAAACGAAGGTAGCGTAGAACTAGAAACTAGCCCCTTGATTTCACCTCTGCGAGAAGGTAAGGAAGAACTCGCAAAGGTTTCACCAAGAAGTGTGATCAGTTTGATAAAGCAGTGAATTCCGCGCATACCACCCCCACCTACACCATGACCAGTTTCACCATCTTCACCCCCTCGTCGCCCACACCACCTCCGCCACCACCACAGTTCAATATGGCAAGCATGATAAAGTTGCCGGTGTTTAAAGGAGTAGGGAATGAAGATCCAGACCAGTTTTGGTTTATGGTAAGGACTGTATGGGAAGCGCAGGGAGTCACATATGACAATATAAAGAAAGCAACGCTGGTCAGTGCTCTGCAGGATCGCACACTGACTTGGTACATTAAGGATTCCAATGACAATCCAAACGCAGGGATCGTGCATATCCAAGCTGCACTAAACAAGGAATTTAGCAAGCCAAAATCAGAGACACAGTCGATCATTGGATTTAAGGAAATCGCGATGCTTCCACGCGAGACTCCCTGGGAGCTGGATCAGAGACTGAAGTGTACAATTCGTGAAGCCAATATGACCTTGACGGATGGGAAACACCGTGCATGGTTTGTAGCATCACTAACACTGCATCTAAGGAATGCGTTGTCACAACAGAAGCTAACCACTCAGGCCGAGGCCTTGGAGATTGTGAGACTGCACGAGACCCTGATATAAGATCCTAACCTAGGAGTTCAATAGATCCACGCGTAGTTGAAAAACTTATGCCTTGAGATATAGAGTTTGAAACAAGATAGGATAGCTCGCCCAGAAGTGCACGAGGAGGTATGGTGCGTAAAGTGTAAATGCTAGGGACATAACAAGGACCATTGTCCAGTCTTTGCGAACTACCTGGCGGGAGGAGGACCAATGCCATTGAGACCAGAGGCACAAGCAGGACTGAGCGTGGCACCTGCATTATGGTGTGCGATTTGTCAGATAGGAGGGAAGCATGCTACAGATAACTGCCATCTATTACAGAAGTATACGCAGAATTCCCAGCAATTGTTCTGTAATTTCTACAAGTCACTAGGCCACAATGACCGCACCTGTAGAAGTTATGAACTGATGATGGATCGGACTCCTACCTATAGAGTTCAGACCAAAACATGGGCCCTTGATCAAAATGTAGGGATGGCACGCACTGGATTTTAGGGGCGCGGACGAGGTCGAGGTGGAATGGGACCAGGAAGAGGTCGTGGCCAACTAATATGTTACAATTGCGGAGGGCCAGGGCATTATGCCCACGATTGTACAAATCCAACGAGACCATCATGCTTATATTGTACCCAGTTTGATCATGAGACAGAGGACTATCCCACACTGATAGTGAGGTTGCGCGATAAAGGAGCACTCCAACCTCCCCTGACTCAGAACCTGCAAATGATGAGGTCTGAGCCGTGTGAGGAAGACCTGAATGTAAATATCATGCTCCAAAGTGGTATCATGACAGGAGATGACAAAGGCAATCAGCTCGAAGAGAGTGCCTCGGTTCGCAAAGCTCTGACAAAGGAACTAGAATTTCATTTAGAGTGCGCTAACGAGACATTCATGGAAGCTAAGAAGAGATTCGTGGATGCCTCCACTTCAGGAAGTAAAGACAAACTGGAACCGGAAATGGACCCATCATTGCTCACCACATTTTTGGAGACATGCATGAAGCTGTTGTGCGATAGCAAAGCTATGAACAAGCTACAAGAACTCATCACTAGATGTGTTGGAACCACGCTAGGAGATCCTCACGTCGTCCAGAAGCTCGGGAAGCACACAACGCGAACAAGAAGAGAGATGAGATTGACCACGCAGATCGGGGAATATGAAATGGATCAAGTGATTTTGGATCTAGGATCGGACGCGAATGTCCTGCCAAAGCAGATGTGGGAGAGCAAGGGTAGGCCTACACTGCAACGGTCTCCTATTCAATTACGAATGGTGAACCAAAAAAATATCTTACCTATGGGAAGATTGTAGGAATAACGGTAGATATCGAAGGTGCAAGCGCGCTTGCAGATTTCGAAGTGATAGAGACTGTTGATGACAGTAATCCTTATCCCGCACTACTGGGAATAAATTGGGCCACTGACATGAATGGAGTGATAAATCTAAAGAAGCGCAAGATGATTTTTTATAAAAAGTCACTGCGCGTAGTGGTACCTTTAGAGCCTGCGGAAGGATCGCGCTACAGAGAGCCAGTGTGTGACTACGATAGTGACGACGATCTAGACTGTATCTACAAGATAACCGCATGGGAACAAGACTGGGTAAATCCAACAGTGGATGGCAGATTCTCGTGGGAGCGCAAAAGCTCCTGCACCTCAGATTCGGACGAGGAAATAGAACGATGGCAGAACCAGTTACACGAGGTAACCACGCTCAACTGTAACATGATGACAAGGTCGCTGCGCTGCATGGCAACAGAGGTAAGAGATCTGCCTATGTATGACGGGTTGAGCGAGGTGGATGATTTCTTGAAAAAATTTGAAAGAGAAGTATTGGAACAGCAGCATTTCGACACTCTGAAATGGGTACTGTGCGCTATGCCTGCAAGATGGTGGGGTATGCATCAAAGAAGTTTTGAGGACTGGCGCGAATGTAGAAGGATGATGCACATGTAGTTTGGGATGCCTTAGATGCGGCTAACAAACAAGTATGATGGACGGGATGATCCATGTGCACACCTCGTGAAATGGACCAAGGTCTACGGGGAAGAGCCACAACCTGAGTGGGTGCACCTGTTCTGTCATACCCTAGATATCATACCCATGAATTGGTATACTAAGACGGAGCTCTGCCATGGCACGAGCGAATGGGATATCTTGCGCGAAGGATTCCTGTTAACCTTCACATTTGAGGATCGTTGGTGGGATACTGTTGATGATGCACTACAAGCAGTAAAAGCAACTATCTTCAGAATACCCCAGGAGCCAATGGAAGTGCTTCAGCCGGAATGGGTGACCCAGATGAGCTGCGCAATGGAGTGTTACAATGTAAATGTTGAGGAGGAGAATGAAGATCCATGAAAAATTAACATCCCAGAAACTGAAGGCTATTGTGAGGTTCAAGGACCATTGATTGAAGATCCTGACATCACCGCGTTGGTAAAAATGAAGCAGGTAAACATTGGGACAGAGGCCAAACCGAAGTATGCAATGCTCGGTGACTATTGGGATGATGCCATAGTGGATAAGCTCGTTGAGTTACTCCGCGAGTACCAAGACTTATTCCCGACCAAGATTACAGAATTAAAGGGTATCATTGGCGATTTAGGGATGATGAATATCACCCTAAAACCCGGCACGAAGTTGGTTAAGCAGAGGCCTTACCGCTTGAATCCGAAGTACAAGGAAATGGTCTGCATAGAACTAGACAAAATGCTCGCAGCCAAAATTATTGAGCCAGTGGAAGAATGTGATTGGGTAAGCCCTATGGTAGTGCAGGTGAAAAAGTAGAAAGGCGAGATAAGAATATGCGCAGACCTCAGGAAATTGAATGACACCTGTGTACACGACCCATTCCCGACCCCGTTAACAGATGAAGTATTATAAAATGTCAGTGGGAAAGAAGCATATTCTTTCACCGATGGGTTCTCAAGGTATCACCAAATCAAAATCACGCTAGAAGATAGGAGCAAGACCACCTTCACCACTGAGTGGGGCTGCTTTCAATACATCGTCATGCCGTTTGGGTTAAAAAATGCGCCAGCCATCTTTTCGAGCATAGTTGTTGTCGCCTTCAAAGAATATATCCACAAATTCCAGGAGGTCTATCTGGATGATTTGACTATATTTGGATTGGTTAAGCACCAAATAGAAATCTTACGCTTGATGCTGGATACTTGCCGACGACACCAGATTGCACTGAACCTTAAGAAGTGTACGTTCCTCATTCCCTTTGGGAACCTACTGGGACATGTGGTCTGCAAATAGGGACTAATAGTAGACCCCGCGAAGATTGTAGTAATTCTAAATTTGGAAGCTCCCCGAAGTGTTAAACAGTTGCACGCTACCTTGGGACACAGGGTACTACAGGAAGTTCATCAAAAGCTATGCCCAGATCACCGTGCCGATGGAGAAACTATTGAAAAAGGACGTCACATTCTACTGGAATGATGATTGCATGAAGAGCCTGGATGTCCTAAAGGAGAAATTGGCCTCCGCTCCAATCCTGGTCTTCCCAAAATGGGATGTGGAGTTTCATGTCCATGTTGATGCGTCATGTATAGCATTGGGAGTAGTGCTCACACAAGAGGGTGGAGAACGCTTGGATCACCCTATCGCTATTACAAGTCGTAGATTGTCCAAAGTCGAAAAGAACTATTCCACAACCAAGCGCGAGGGACTGGCTATGGTGTACGTGCTCCAAAAATATCGGCACTATTTGCTAGGAGGACATTTCAAGGTGTATACAGACCATTCCACGATAAAGTACTTGGTCAATAAGCCTGTTTTGGGGGGGCGCATATGTAGGTGGCTCTTATTGTTCCAAGAATATGACTTTGAGGTCGTGGTAAAACTGGGATGCCTGAACGCAGGACCGGATCACTTGCCATGTATTGAGACGGGCAAGAAACCTACTAGTTTGGAGGAAAGATTACCTAACGCACATCTCTTTGTTGTGTGTGTCACAGACGGACACTTCGAAGATATAATCCACTTTATGACAACAACGACTGCGCTAAAGGAATACTCCATCCAACAGAAGAAGGAATTGGTGGTGCGTGCGACAGATTTTTCTGTCATCGCGGGGCACCTATACAAAATGGGAAATGATGAGATATTATGAAGGTACGTACCTGAATTTGAATGAAGTCAGATCCTTGCGGAAGCACATGGGGGTGCTGCAGGAGGACACTATGCAGGACGAGCGACCGCACAAAAGATTCTCCGCGCAGGGTTGTGGTAGCCAACCCTTCATCAGGATTCAAAAGCACACTGTAAGGCCTGTGATATATGTCAAAGGACCGGTAAACCATCGCGGAGGGACAAGATACCGTTGAATCCACAAATGACACTGCAACCCTTCAAAAAGTGGGCAATCGAATTTGTAGGACGTATCAAACCTTAGGGAAAAATGAGCGCGCTCGATACATCATCACTACGATGGAGTACCTAACTCGCTAGGCAGAAGCGCTATCGGTCAAAGACTACATCGCTGCCACGACTGTAAAGTTTTTGTTTGAACACGTGTTGACCTAATTTGGCTGTCCGAAAATCTTAATGAGTGATCGCGGTACACATTTCCTGAACGAAACCATTAGCGCACTCACAGAAGAGTTCTAGGTGTATCATCATAAAATCACACCGTATCACCCACAAGCCAACGGGATAGTGGAAGCATTCAACAAAATACTAGAGATTACGCTAACCAAAGTGTGTAACGCACAACGAAGTGATTGGGACCTGCATGTACCTACAGTACTATGGACTTATAGGAAAACGTGCAAGAAACTGACGGGACAAACACCTTTCTAGTTAGTTTATGGTGTGGAAGATGTCATGCCGATGGAGTATATTGTACCTAGTCTGCGCATAACAGCGCTCACAGGTATGACGGACCACGAAGCTCTGGAAGAAAAGCTTGTGCAATTGGAAGAACTTCATGAGGAACGGTTCTTGGCTGGTTTTCATCAGCAGGTACAAAATCAGCGTGAAAAGACCTGGCACGATCGCCATATTAAGTTGCGCACCTTCAAGGTAAATGACTTAGTGCTGCTGTATGAGATGAGACGAGACTTTGCTTGGGTTCCGGGTCACAGTTTGCAGTTTAGTTCGGGGATTTTGGCCGAGCAAGTGGTAATCAGTAAATCAACAACAGGGGTAGATCTAAGGAGGTTACTAGAGCCACCACAAGGGCAATTAGAGAGTTTGTAAATCAGTTGTTTAATTCATAAACAAAACCCGGAGATTGACTGAAGCGGAATTTATCTACTTTGCATTCGCATAGAAAATGCAGTTCGAAAGCTACCTGGCTCGACTTCAGGCTCCGTCTGTAAGTTTATAAAATAAACAACAAGGTAGATAAACAAACAACCTAGTCGATCCCCAGTGGAGTCCCCATTTTGTTAAAGGGAAAAGTGTCTATGCAGAACTGCTAATCCCACTAAGGTGTGGTAGCTACCTTAGAAACAAACAAAGTAAAGCTACTTTCGTTTTTCCTTTATGAAATATAGATGAGAGAAGAAAAAAGGAGACCAACCTCTGTCTTGCGCTTGGTTCCTAGTTCGATTCCTCTCTCTTCTGATAGTCCTTTGCTACTTGCTTCCTTGTACGCCCAGCTTCATAGAGTACCTGTAGAATCAAGATAGCATAACACTATACAAGAACACAGATCTATAATCATAAACAATCTAGGATCAGATGTAAATTGACCATACAAATGCATGAAACATAAATGACACAAGAGTATGGAGGAAAACTTGAATAGCTTTTATTGATAATCAAGAAAGAGCCAAGAGAGTTACAACCAGTTGTTCTGACCCAGCATCATCCTCTCAGCAAGTAAGCCCTTCTTCACCTCATGCAAAGCTTAGATCACCCAACACTATGATGTTGCCTCAAGAAACCAACAGCAATTCCTTACAAGATGCAAAATTCCAGCCCCCGGATCTCTGAGATGAGGGATCCATATATAGATATCTGTAAGGGAGATGAGTCAGCTTGTGATTTGATTAGTGTCTTCCCTCTGATAGTTCTTTCTTCCACTTGGAGATTGATGATCTCTTACTCATCCTTGGTCGAATTCAGAGAGGCAAGTGTCACAGGAGAAGTTTCTGGAAGATTCCATGCCTCTCCACCTCGCGGATTGACACTGCCATTTGTCACTTCTCGCCCATCGCACCCATAGAAGGGCTTTTTGAAATGCAACGCACCCACAGAGTGTACTTAGGTGAGATGCAACGTACTTTGCCTATGGAGCAGGTGAAATGATCCTGTTTTGACTAGTTCTGAGCAGTTTTTCATGGAGAACTTCCGGGAGAAGCTGTAATCAGTTGACCTTGTTCCTTTAGGGGTTGGAACAACACTTTTAGGGACTTAGGAGCCCTTGTTTTATGGAAATTTTATGCTTGGGTTTGCAGTGCCCAAAAATGTCTATAACAGTTGCCCCCTAAAGCATGAGGTCGTTAATCTTTTTTTATGTCGGGTGAAATGCTTTATCATGAGGATCCGAAGTTCTTTCAAGCTGGGAGGAGACCTGTAATAAGATACAATACAATACATTATCTTCATAATATTTTCATGATCTAGCTGAGGCGGGCATTCCCATGCTCAGCTTTATAAATTCATTTTCATGTACATAGGACAGACAATCGTCTGAGTGTAGACTGATGATTCTGGTAGAGCCATCATCCCTTTGATTGGATGATTATCTGTGCAGCAATGATGTACATATGATGTCTTTATTTTCCTGAATATATATCACAGCCCGGATGGATGAAACTAGATCCAGGGTCTTCAATCTCGTTCGATCTTCACCCAAAGTACAAGTCGATCCATGTGAGAGATGTTCTGGAGTCGAACATGGAAAGACATCGCCTGATTACCAGCCAATGATGTAAGCTGTTAACAGGCGCGAGAGGAATCACCGATAATGATAATGACCCTCAAGGTACTGCAGTACAATTCACGTGGTGTGAATAAAGGACTTGGCGTCGAAAACCACGCAAAATCTTTCGGTCGAAGGCCATTGATGTAAACCTGTCGCCGGAAGTGAGAAACTTGCCATTGAGGCATGCAAGCTTCAAAGTACTGAAAGGGGTGTTCCTAGATCAACTTCTTGAATAATGAGCTGATGTTGACAAGAAGCGATCCGTCATAGGAGGGCCTTAATGAATCCCACATCAATGACACGGAACGAAGCAAATGATTTTAATGGAGGTGAAAACGATCTGGTGATATAAGGTTCAGGGTGGCGGTCATGAAAGAATGGAGCATAAATGTATTGCAGTAGGTGAGACACAGGTGAATTCTCTGAGTGACTTCTCTTGAACATATCGGCGACACTGACGTGATGGATTGGTAGCATTAACCCCAAATGTGTATGGTGTGATGGGACCATGGTGATGTGACCGGTGAATGAAACAACCCAACCCGACTTGGATGCGGAGTGAAAGTGTCATGTTCAAGAGGGACTTGCTACCAACAAAGTTTCTTCAAGTTTTCTTCCCAATTTTTCCCTAGTCATTGCTGACCAGTACCTCTTTATTTTTGTCAAGCTTGAGGAGGATAACATATGCTTGTTCTATAATTTGCCCTTCGGGCAAACCCATCGCTATGTTTTAATGAGCCTAGCGATAGTGAAACTCGTTCTTGTCTGCTATGGACAAGTTTGTCGCTATTAGGTTTTAACGAGTTTAATGACAAAGATAACTCAGTCCTTTTCAATTTTAGAGAGTCTGAAAAGGGACGTAAAGGAAACTCCAAAATTCCTTTTTCGTCATCTAATCCCTTAAGTTCGAAAAATTATAAAACAATACAGAAGGGATGAATTTTCGATACTTTTAACGAGCCGAACAAAACAAGCGCTCGATCGTTTTGTGTAATAATCCCTCAGGTCCAAAAAGATTAAAATCCAAAGGAGGGATAGCACTTCCGGTCCCTTTAACGAGCTGGAGAGGCCAATGGCTCGGCGATCTTTTCATATTTTACGAGTTAGTTGAAAAAAGCTTAAAGGAGACTCGTTTTTGAGGAACGAGTGATAAAATTGGGTAGCAGCTAATTCCAGGTAAGGTTTGGAATTTTCCAATCACGGCAGTGTTACAAGGATGGCTAATAGGATCACTCTTCACAGCTGTTCCTCAAAAGGGGTAAACAATCAAATGGAGGTGAATGATCGGCCAATATAGAGTGGAGGTGATGGTGAGAACACGACCAAGGGTTTAAAGGCTGAAGTACTACATTCACGATGGTTATTTACCGAAAATCGGTTCATTTTTTTTTTAACTGAGCTTAAACACTGGAGGAAACATTTGCTCATGAATTATGTTTATTTTTTAACGAGCTTGAACTATGCGCTAAAACTGCTCGATTAATCCAGTCGTATAATAAGAATGTCTCATATATGAAAACGACAATTTTTTAGAGTTTTGCCCCACATCCTTTCTTTATGCAAGTTAGGAAACGACCAATCCAAAAAACAGATAAATGATCGCTCTTTGCTTGCACGCCAACAGGTTTGCATGCCCCCAGGTATAAAACAGAGTTTCAAGGTCACCCTTCAAATCTCAGACAAAACATTTGTTTTATGAGGAAAGGTCTACCTCTTTGAGGTTACCAAAGATTGTTCTACTCACAACGCAAACAAAACACTTCTTCGGCGATGTCTACCGAAATAGACAAAGGCGAGTGGCGCAGACGCCTCCACCCACATAACTTTGACAAGGGAATCTTATTCCAGTCTAACCCCCTTTTCCAATCACGGATGGGAGTACAGACTAGTCATATATCTCTCGCGGAAACCTACCCTATACCCGAAGTTTTCCTGCCGAAGCAGACCAGGGTGCATGCCCCCTGGGTTTCAGTCATGTCCCCCGAATCACTCGCGCTCATCAGGTGGACGGACTGGGGATTGATGAGACATTCCTTGTGTGAAAAGACCATTCAGGGATGGTATATGACTATTTGCTATGTGTGATCCGGGAAATGAAAGCTGGTCTACGAGCTTGACCACTCTTCCTTCGTGCGGAAAACACATTACTCTAAAGAGTGATGAGACAATGGCTCCCATGCAATAAATATAGTCTCGTCCAAGGAGTAGATTATAATCCAGGGGTCCTTGGACTACCATTACATTCATTTGAACGGTTTTCCCTCTCAATGTTATGGGCACATTGGGAAGGATCCCTAATGGTCGACTGGTTCCTTTGTCAAAGCCTGTTAGATTTCTCATCTCAGGCAAAAGCGATGGCGAACCAAGCGCTTTCCAAGCAGTCGAGGAAAGGATACTCACAGAAGCCCCTTTGTCTATGATGGTACCGGCCATAACCATCCTATATATTTGAGCAATGATTCGGAATGGTACACTAGCTGGTAAACGGGGTCTGCCTAGTTGATTCCAGTCGAAGGAAACAACTAGGTTGCTTGGAGGTGGGACCGAATAGACGGCCAGGTACGACTCTGACGAACTTCCTTCCTGCGGTAAAGGAATGGGTAAATTGCCCCCATGTTCATCGAAGTCTGTGCTTACGAAAATAATTTGGACGGTGTCATCCTTGTTCTCTTCGGTGGCTGTATCATCTGAAGATGGAACCTCTGAAGGCAAGACCGGGTCAATTGCTGCCTCGAACTTTTGACTTTCGTTTGGTATGGGTCCAGATGGTTCGTCTTTAATGATAGATGCTTCGGCCGACCACCTGGGCGGATCAGCCGGCTTTTCAACTAGTGACGGACTCGGCAAGAGTTTTTTATATCCAGGAGGAAGTTGTAACGGTGAAACCGGACGATCGTCCAAAACTCTTTTAGCCTCGTCTAAGAAGGGACAACGGTGGACGGCATGATCGCCTTCACACATTTTACAAGGAAATTTATACTTTCCTTTTTGTCCTGGGGCTTCACTTTCACTAGTCGACGGTGTGTTTTCAACATGACCATCAGAGGTTGACGACACCGGGTTGTGCAAACGAGGAGACCAGTCCCTTAAAATCCGAGGGATGCAGGGACAATCTATATGATAGTGGTCTCCATTGCAAATGACACATGGCGATTTAGGCCTGGTCGGTGCAGTGTGTGGATTTTCGCTAGACGACGCTTGGTTGCCCCCTTTCGCTTTTGGCTCCTTCTTCTTCTTCTCTTTCTTCTTCTTTTCCTTCTTCTTCTCAGATACTTGATTTTTGGCTTTACCAGCCTCATCAAGCGAAGAGGAAGGAGGAGAGGAAGAATTGGAGGAAGTAGAGGGTTGGGAGGTAACTCTGGAATCATCTAGTTCCTGACTTGATTGTTCAGGAATTGCGGTGTTCTGAATGATAGAGGTTGAGAAGAGCCATACGTGCAATCCGATTGTCAATCCTGGAAGTGACAATGTGGCCATGTGGGGTGCACCAACATCTCCCCAAGAGGAGAAGGGACTAGGATTTCCTCCAAGGGGAACTCCTTGGTTGGTAGACTCCATTTTCTCAACCTAAGACCAACGTAGGAAAGGTGACCATTATTCCGTTTAAAACAAATTTTAGACGCTTTGACACAACTTGTTTTTTCAATTTTAAAGAGTCGAGAAAAAACAAAAGATGACTCTAGTCGCCTTCGATTTTTAATGTGCCTGAAGTGACAAGTGCTCAGATGGACCTTTTCCGTTAAGGAATCTGAAAAGGAACGAAAGGGACTGCTCTAGAAATCTAGGCAGAGGGATTACCAAACCAATCGCAAAACTGCAGAATACTTTTAACGGTACGGCAGTCAATCTTCCCGAATGCTGTGTTCAGTGCATTACGATCGATAGGGCGGCAGACACGACTTCCTATGGATAAAGGATTAAGCCTATTGTGGTCCCCCAAAATATACTCGACGGTACGTGGGAGCACAAGTCCGTACTGGCACTTATCGTCTCAAAGTGGAGGAATCACCCAACCAACAGTGAGAACAACAGTTACCATGCTTTACGACGCCGGAATACATCTCTAGCCTAGACTTCTAGATGTTGTGCGTTAGGTTCCAAAGCGTTGTTAGATTCATTAAATTTATTTTATAGTTGATCTTGCTTAAGAAATTTGCCTTTCAGGTTCACCGCATGATGTAGATGTACAATTCCTAAAATGCAATCTAAGATGATAAACAGTCTTTTATCTTCTTTGTGCAATGAAAATCCTAGCTACTAAGGAAAGAGAGACAGTATTCTTTCAACAAAGAGAAAAGAGCACACACTATATGCACTGTCCTAAATCAAACCAATCAAACAGTCTAAATGCAAATGCACATGCATGTATTTGTTTTCAGCCTTCTTAATATGTGAATGATAAAAAGAAAGCTAATGCGCAAATCTGAATTACTTTTCAAGCGACAATTACTAACAAGTTTCTTTTCAAAATCAAAAATGAAGATAATGACAACACTTTGTGATTTGGAAATGAATACTTGCTTTTGACACTAGAAAAACTACAAATCCAGATCAAATACAATAGTAACAGGGTAATCGACTATCAAGAGCAATCAGACTCTTTTCTATGACTGAAAATGACACTTGCGACACTTTCAGATCAAGAAACGACAGTACAATTACGTTACTTTTTTGCAAAGGAGAACTGAAAATGACTCAACAAATACACAAAAACATTTACAGTTCTTTGCACAATGGAGGCGGAATAACAGCAAGGAAAGGGGTTTCAAACAGAGGTATACTGACTACAGGCAGCAAAATTCATGAATAGAACTGAAAAGAATGAACACAGAAACCAAAATTGAGGAACAATGCCTAGTCTGATCAGCGCACCTGTAACACAGTGAACTTGAAATGCAGTGCACCTACTACACTCGGGAAGTGTGCTGAAGTTTAGATTCACAGAACAGAGAGTGCGCTAGGCCAGAGACGAGACTTTGCTTGGGTTCCGGGTCACAGTTTGCAGTTCAGTTCAGGGATTTTGGCTGAGCAAGTGGTAATCAGTAAATCAACAACAGGGGTAGATCTAAGGAGGTTACTAGAGCCACCACAAGGGCAATTAGAGAGTTTGTAAATCAGTTGTTTAATTCATAAACAAAACCCGGAGATTGACTGAAGCGACATTTATCTACTTTTCATTCGCATAGCAAATGCAGTTCGAAAGCTACCTGGCTCGACTTCAGGCTCCGTCTGTAAGTTTATAAAATAAACAACAAGGTAGATAAACAAACAACCTAGTCGCTCCCCAGTGGAGTCGCCATTTTGTTACAGGGAAAAGTGTCTATGCAGAACTGCTAATCCCACTAAGGTGTGGTAGCTACCTTAGAAACAAACAAAGTAAAGCTACTTTCGTTTTTCCTTTATGAAATATAGATGAGAGAAGAACAAAGGAGACCAACCTCTATCTTGCGCTTGGTTCCTAGTTCGATTCCTCTCTCTTCTGATAGTCCTTTGCTACTTGCTTCCTTGTACGCCCAACTTCATAGAGTACCTGTAGAATCAAGATAGCATAACACTATACAAGAACATGGATCTATAATCATAAACAATCTAGGATCAGATGTAAATTGACCATACAAATGCATGAAACATAAATGACACAAGAGTATGGGGGAAAACTTGAATAGCTTTTATTGATAATCAAGAAAGAGCCAAGAGAGTTACAACCAGTTGTTCTAACCCAGCATCATCCTCTCAGCAAGTAATCCCTTCTTCACCTCATGCAAAGCTTAGATCACCCAACACTATGATGTTGCCTCAAGAAACCAACAGCGATTCCTTACAAGATGCAAAATTCCAGCCCCCGGATCTCTGAGATGAGGGATCCATATATAGATATCTGTACGGGAGATGAGTCAGCTTGTGATTTGATTAGTGTCTTCCCTCTGATAGTTCTTTCTTCCACTTGGAGATTGATGATCTCTTACTCATCCTTGGTCGAATTCAAAGAGGCAAGTGTCACAGGAGAAGTTTCTGGAAGATTCCATGCCTCTCCACCTCGCGGATTGACACTGCCATTTGTCACTTCTCTCCCATCGCACCCCATAGAAGGGCTTTTTGAAATGCAACGCACCCACAGAGTGTACTTAGGTGAGATGCAATGCACTTTGCCTATGGAGCAGGTGAAATGATCCTGTTTTGACCAGTTCTGAGCAGTTTTTCATGGAGAACTTCTGGGAGAAGCTGTAATCAGTTGACCTTGTTCCTTTAGGGGTTGGAACAACACTTTTAGGAACTTAGGAGCCCTTGGTTTATGGACATTTTATGCTTGGGGTTGCAGTGCCCAAAAATGTCTATAACAGGCATGGAATCCCCCAAGGCATGTTTTGGGGCTCAAAGCCCAAGTTTTGACCGAATCTTGATGTAAAGCTCCATGAATTGCGGGTGCGGGGCATGAAAGTATGATAGAGTCATAGGGTTGTCTGCCCTAGTTTCGTAATGTAATGTCGGCTGGATAGACCTACCCATGGTCCGCGGACCATGGGATTGTATAAATAGAGCGAGGCTCTAAGTGTAAAAGAAAAGAGGAGAGAAGTATGAGAAGTCTAAGTGATTAAGTCGCAAGTAAAGTGTGTCTTTGGGTTGTAGAGTAGGAGAAGGCTCTGCAGCTGAGTGCGTAGAGGCCTAGTAGTCCGCAGTTGAGTGCACGGACCCCTGTAGCTGAGTGCATAGGCCAAAGTCAAGTCTGTAACCGAGGAAGGAATTAATAAAGAGAATTTTTATTAGAATTCTGTGTATCTATTCTTGGGTTAATGAATGATTGATATAATTTGCAAATATACTGTTTATTTACTATGCGCACCTGTATGAATGGTTTATATTGTTAAGTATACTTAAAGAACTCAAGTAGGAAAAGATAATTAACTAACGTTGGAATACCAGTAAGGTCTTGGGTAATAACGCAGAGCGTGATGTTCAACCCCTGGGTAGGGCTGCGCGAAGGCAATATATCAGGCTGCGAAGTACGGGAAAGTGCGCGAAGCAACCTGCGCGCAGGGTCAAACCGCGGACCACTTGAACTCATCAGACATCTCCAAGGTGCGGAAACCTGGTTCTAGCACCCTCCCATACTACTTCGAGTGAGACTTCAGTCTGCGCTCTGCGGACTGTTGCCGAAAGGGCCATTAGTACCGGGATTTTTTTGGCTAAAATAACTCTAAACCTCAGTTAAGCCCCAATAAGCCAACACATTGGTTGATACGGGAGAAACACATAGTTTCCTTAGTAAGAAGGCAGAAACATCTTTAAAGTTGAAGGTTGGAATGGAAAGGGAGTTGAGTTCTTTCAAAGTAATTAACTCAAGCATGAAGGTTGTGACAGGTATTCTAAGGGATACGCAGGTGAATGTGGGTTCGTGGTTTGGAAAGTTGGATCTAAGGGTGATCGATATGGATGATCAGGCCGTCTTGGGGAAAGTTTTATTAGTAGCAGCACAATCCATACCAATGGTGGACCATGACATACTCTTGATTAAAACTAGTGGGAAAACCGTGATCATGTCAATGACAAGGAAGACTTGCTTGGGCTATCGTCCAAGGATTGCTTCGATGACTTTGTATTAGAAGGACCCGAATGTGAAGCATGAACATGCAAAATGACAAGAGGTTGGATGTTTTACTCAAGTGACAAAGGAGAAGAGGATGATCGACTTTGTTGCATGAGCCATGAAGGAAAAGAAGGATGGAGGTGTAGGAGTGGCTCCACCCATCGTAAAAAAGGAAGAGGTGACTTCTATTATGAGCCTTCACCAAGGAAGTTTCGATGAGAGAGGAGGATCGAGTGCTTCTTTCAAGGAAAGAAAAAGGAGGAGAGTATGAAAGTAGAGATCCAACTGGTATTGTAGACTATTGCAAATATGTTATTGGCATATATGATTTTTAGTTGACGAAAGGAAGACTTGAGAAGATCGGATGTATGAAGAAAGAGGTTGTTGTTGTGCACGACTACTTGAGGACACAACATCAATCAGATACATAGGTGGATGAGAGTCAGGGGGGAAATTTCTTGGCCCTTATCATGCACTAGAACTTTGGAGATGGGTGAGTGCAGTGCCTTGATGAGGAGGAGGTGTTGCACCACCATGAAAAAGGGGCCTTTGGAGTAGGGCCTCCCAGTAGTGATGCTTGGAGGGATGTGGTTTTTGGTTTATGACCATGGGAAACATGAACAATAGAATTGATGGGCAGCATATCATAGATGGATGGATATTTCTTCACGAACCTAGGTATGGCATGATGAACATTGGTTGAAGGACTGATGCATGGAGAAGGAAAGAATTCTCAATCGAAATTATAGGCGTGACATAGTGCCGAAAGAAACGATTGACGAAGGCATGAGGATGTGCATTCTCATGGATTGAGCATGATAGTTGGATTGATCACCCAACTAGTTCGAGTCATGGGGGTCGACAGTGGACAGATGCATGGAAGAGTGAGTTGGAGCATGATAACAGTAGTTGACATGATGATGATACATGGTGGATTGACACGATATGAGTTGCGGCTATAGCATGTCGCTAAGTTGGAGGGAGAAACCTTCCACGAGATAAGGCAGTATGGAGGATTGTGATGAGTGTGGCTGATGACCATGGATTAAGGAGTCTTACCCACATAGATTCATGAACCTTGGTGTGGGTTCGTGTGATGAAGGCAAGGAGTTGGGAAGCATGAACATTTGATGTTGGAGCTGGTGACACTTTGCGAGATTGGGTCTTGGTAAGGGATTTTGACGAGATGGTGTTGCTAAGGGCGTCAATATTTTTAGAGTGGGGGAGCATGTTAGGACCTCAAGTTGGCATCATGACCAACAAGCACCCGAAACAACCCACATGGTTGGGAGAGTGAAAAAACTGAAGGTTGGACCGACGGGTGAGTCGGGTGATGGGCATGTTTAACTAAATGCACATGTGGAGGGCGAGTCAGAGGGCACGCACCCACTCTACAGTGGGGAGGCCGAACATGTTCAACCAAGAGTGCAATAGGTCATGCAGATGAGGCGTATCGATGGGCATGTGACGTGTGAAGCAAACAAGGAGCGTGTGGACATGCGAATACGCGCGAGCGAGCAGAGGGCGTCCACTCGAATGAACACAAGTAAAGGTCAGCTAACAGACATAAGTGGAAGGGCGAGTTCATGTGTCGGATGGATAGGTCATCCAACGTTTAGGCCGACCCATGAGCTGAATGATCATGTCGTTTGAAAATAATTTGGTGTTGGGCGCGGGATCCCCCAAAGGCAGTTTTGGGGCTTAGAGCCCAGATTTTGGTCCAAGTTTGTACTTCCAATGTAAAGACTCCTCATTTTGTGTACACGGAACACGTAGTTGTTAAAGAGTCATAGGGTTCTCTACCCTTATTTTGATAATGTAATGTCAGTTGTAGAAGATCTACCCATGGTCCGCGGACCATGGGATTGTATAAATAGAGCGAAGCTCTAAGTAGTTAAAAAACACAATGTCTAAGGAATAATGATGTATGCGAGATAGCTTTGAAGTGTAAAGTCTAGTTTTGGGTCATAGTGTAGGTAGAGGCTCTGTAGCTGAGTGCGCAGAGGCCTAGTAGTCCGCAGCTGAGTGCGCGGACCCTTGCAGCTGAGTGCGCAGGGCGAGTCAATTCTGTAATCATTTGGAAGTATTAATAAAGAGAAGTTTCTATCATTTATGCGTCTTTATTTCTTGTTTATGCATCTATTATATTAGGTATGAATTTCACTTGTAATGCTTATATGATGCGCGAATGTGTATAACTATATTGTTTAAGTGAACGCAAGTTAGAATATCTGTTTACGCGAAGATAATTAAGATCTATTGATAAGATAAGTAAGATACTTAGTCTAGTTTGGGGAAGAGTGCAGTTTGCTGCCTTAACAATGCGAAAGGACTTCAGCCCCTGGTTAGGGCTGCGTGAAAGCTGATTGTGACACTTCGCGAGGGTACTGAAGGGTGGAATAGAGCACGAAGCAACCTGCATGAAGGCAGGTATAGTTGGACTAAACCGACATCACAGCCATCTCAAGGGTGCGGAAACTTGGTTCCAGCATCCCCCCATATTGCTTCGGGTGAGACTTCAGTCCGCGCTCCACGGGTTGATGCTGAAAGGGCCAGTAGTGTAGGGATTAGTTTGGCTAACTAACTCTGAACCTTGGTCAGGCCCCCATAAGCCAACAAATGGTTTCATTGCTGGGACCGGAATCTGCATAAGAGATGTCTAATGTTGTATCATTGGAAGCTAACTAAGAAGGAAATCGAAGGCTAGTTGGACAGAATAATTCACGAGTTCGAAACGCAAGAGAACAGAAACCCACGATTGTCAAAAGAAAAGTGGCTAGATAGCTACCTGTATACGGAGATCCACGAAATATTTTTCTCGTTCTTCCCTACTGAATTATACAAGTGGATCGCGATGCTAGCAGATAGCCAAGGAAGGTGGAAACTTGATGGTCCTATTGTGTGGATCCCAAAGCTAGTGTGAAGGTTCGAAGCATCTAAGGATAAGATTGCGTGCACCGTCGATCATTGGCTTGATCGAATTATAGGAGGATTTGTTACTGAGTTCGCGGTTGACACCTCAGTCAGCTACAACGAGGCAAAGCAACACTTTCTCAAATGACCACAAGATAAGTACGTAAAGTCTTTGAATACTTGGATTAAAATGTTGTTGTGTGAAAAGTAGGTTATGCAGTTACCTTGATGTTCAAGGCTACGCAAAGTGGAAATATTTATAGGAACGAAGGAAATAAGGGTCCAGAAAATAGCCCCTTGATTTCACCTCTACGAGGGGACGAGGAAGAATTCACAAAGGTCTCTCCGCGAAGTGCTATTCATCTGATAAGACAAAGAATTCCGCAAATCCCACCCCCACCCACACCACCATCGGCTTCACCGCCATCACCTCCATCTTCACCCATACCAACTCCACCACCACCGTGATTCAGTATGGCAAACACAGTGAAGTTTCCTGTGTTCAAAGGTTTGGGAAATGAGGATCCAGACCAATTCTAGTTCGTTGTAAGGGTTGTATGGGAAGCACAAGGTGTTACAGATGACCATATAAAGAAAGCGACACTGGTTAGTGCCCTGCAGGATCGCGCGCTAACCTGGTATATTAAGTACTCCAACGATAACCCAAATGCGAGAGTTGCGGATATCCAAACAGCGCTAAATAGAGAATTTAGCAGGCCTAAGTCTGAAGCGCAGTCGATTGTGGGATTTAAAGAGATCATGATGCTACCAGGTGAGATGCCTTGGGAACTAGATCAGAGGCTAAAATGTACAATTCGTGAAGCCAACATGAATCTGACAGATGGACAGCATCGCGAGTGGTTTGTAGCTTCGCTACTACCACATTTAAGGAGTGCGCTATCACAGTAGAGGATAACAACTTAGGAAGAGGCTTTGGAGATTTCCATGAGGCTTCATGAGACCCCGATGCAGGATTCTAACCTAGGAGTTCAACAAATCCACATGCAGCTGAAGAATCTGTGCCTTGAGATGCAAATTCTGAAACAAGATAGAATGGTTCGACTAGAGGTATGCGAAGAAGTATGGTGCATAAAATGCAAGAGTCAGGGTCATGAAAAATACCATTGCCCAGTTTTTACAAATTACCTCATAGGAGGAGGACCGATGCCTTTAACGTCAGAAGCTCAAGTAGGACCTAGCGCAGCGCCTGCTTTGTGGTGCGCTATATGTCAAATAGCAGGACAACATGCCATGAATAACTGTCAGCTGTTACAGAAGTATACGCAAACTTCGCAATAGTTGTTCTGCAACTTTTGTAGGTCGGTGGGACATGATGAGTGTACTTGCAGAAACTATGAATTGATGATGGATAGAACCCCTGCCTACGGAGTTCAGGCCAAAACGCGGCCCCTTGATTAGAATGCAGGGATGGCACGGACAGGATTTCAGGGGTGCAGACGAGGCTGAGGTGGAGGAGGACCTGGTAAAGGTCGCAGACAGTTGATTTGCTATAGTTGCGGAGGGCTGGGACACTATGCCCATGATTGCACTAATCCAACGTGCCTATCATGCAAGTATTGCATGCTATTTGATCATGAGACGGAATATTGTCCTACGCTGATAGCTAGGATACGCGACAAAGGAGCGCTACCACCTCCCCTGACTCAGAACCTGCAGATGATGATGTCTGAGCCATGTGAGGAAGATCCGAACGTAAACATTATGCTCCGAAGTGGAATTGGGACGGGAGATGACAAAGGAAAACAACCGGAAGATAGTACATAGGTTCATAAAGCCCCAACGAAAGAACCTGAGTTTGATTTGGAGCACGCTCAGGAAACCTTCATGGAAGCTAAGAAGAGTTTCACTAATGCCTCCACTTCAGGAAGCAAGGATAAATCAGAGTCGGAGATGGACCCATCTATGCTCACAACTTTCTTGGAAACCTGTATGAAGTTATTGCGCGACAGTAAGGTTCTAAAAGGGTTACAGGAACTTATCAACAGATGTGTTGGGACCGCACCGGGTGAATCGCGCGTAGTCCTCAAAATCGGAAAACATAAGACAAGAACGGGACGAGAAATGAGACTTATCGCGCAGATAGGAGAATATGAAATGGATCAAGTCATCCTGGATTTGGGATCATATGCATTCTACCGAAACAGACATGGGAGCGAATGGGGAGACCCATGCTACAATGGTCTCCAATTCAGCTAAGGATAGCAAATCAACAAAAAATTATACCCATGGGGTGATTGGAGGGAATAACTGCGGATATTGAGGGAGTGAGTGCGCTGGCCAATTTTGAAGTGATAGAGATTGTGGATGACAACAATTCCTACCCTGCACTCTTAGGAATTGACTAGGCCACTGACAAGAATGGGGTAATCAATCTGAAGAAGTGGAAGATGATCTTTGAAACGAAATCACTACACGTAATTATACCCCTTGACCCTGTTGAAGGATCGCCCTATACGGAGCTGGTCCATGACTATGAGAACGATGATGATCTGGACTGCATCTATAAGATAATAGCGTGAAACCAAGACTGGGTGAATCCCACTATGGATGGAAGGATTACATGGGAGCGCGAGAGTTCCTGCACTTCAGATTCTGACGAAAAAATAGAATGATGGAAGAATCGGTTACATGAGGTAACTACACTTAATTGTAATATGATGACTAGGTCACTACGCTGCGTCTCGACAGAAGTAAGAGATCTGCCTACTTATGATGGTCTAAATGAGGTAGATACCTTCTTGGATGCATTTGAAAGGGAGGTGCCAGAAAAACAACGCTTCCAGGCCTTAAATTGGGTACTGCACGCTATGCCCGTGAGATGGTGGGGTACGCACAAAGGAAGCTTTAATGATTGGCGCGAATGTAGGAAAATGATGAGAGTACGATTTGGGAAACCTAAGATGCGACTGACAAACAAGTATGATGGACAGAATGATCTGCATGCATGTCCGGCCAAGTGGACACAGGCCTATGGAGAAGAGCCCCAACCTATGCAGAGGCACATGTACTCTGCCCTAAAATACTTGGTCAATAAGCATGTGTTTGGGGGGTGAACTTGCAGATGGCTCTTAATGTTGGGAAGACATTTTGTAGGAAGAGAAACCGCGCAGAAGATTCTACACGCATAAGCATTCAATGAAGTACTAGAAACTGCGCTAACCAAGGTATGCAATGCGCAGCGAAGTGATTGGGACCTACGCATACCTGCAGTATTATGGACTTATCGAATGACATGCAAGAAACTGATAGGAAAAACACTCTTTAGGCTGTTCTATGGAGTGGAAGTCGTAATGCCTATGGAATACATCATGCCTAGTCTGCGCATATTAGTGCTCACAGGTATGATGGATAGTGGAGCCCTAGAGGAGAGGCTCGCATAGCTGGATGAGCTCGAAGAAGAACAATTTTTGGCAGGATTTCACCAACAAGCCCAAAAGTAGCGCGAAAAGGCATGCCACAATCAACATATTAAGTTGCACACCTTTAAGGTGAATGATTTGGTGCTATTGTATAATAGTAAGTTTGATAAACTCCCTGGAAAGTTCAGAATGCACTGGTTAGGGCCGTATATTATTAAGGAGATCACCGGCGGTAACGCGATACAGCTGGTAAAGTTAAATGGAGAACCCTTCCCCGGAAAAGTGAATGGTAGTTGTCTGAAGCCATACATAGGTGGCCCGACCATCTGATTAGCCGACAGAAGCACAATCTTAGCACTCCAGGCACCTGAAAGGAGGCGCGGGACTATAAAATACTCTGCCTGGGAACTGCGTGATGTCAGGACTGCGCACAGTAGCGAAGTGTCACAGGGTCCGCGACAGCGCGAGGATAGTTGCGCTAGCATGCGAGTCAGCAAGAAAGTGACTATTAAAGTCACTATTCATGATTTGATGCTTGGTTTGAGGCCAAATGGAGTGGGCGGCATGCATTTAAGGCGAACTTTATGGGCTAGATTCTTGAAAATATGCCACCAATCTAGCATTAATGGACTAAATGTGGGGGGAACGGTCGAATTCAAATTCGAGAGGCGCTATAAATTACAAGTGGCTGTCCAACGAAAAACACTTGCCATTTTGAGAACTGAGTTGTTGCGTTGTCAACTGTGTATGGACCTTTCAAAATTTGAGGCTTTGTGAGCAAGCTCAGTGTTTGAAACAATGTTGAAGGAGACACAGGACCTCCTAACTAGAATAATGTCAGCACACGAAGAAGCCATGGACACAGAAGTAGTGATAGCCGAGGAAGTTGTGCAGGAAATTGCGGAAGTGGAAGCCCCAGAGAGAGCGGGAATAATCGCTGAGGTCCCTAAATCACGCGCACATCGAGACCTAAGAAGGATAAGCAGGCCATGATACTAGTGCACGTCTCACCCAGAAATCCACTGAGGACCAAGATCACATTGGAGGAAAAAGGGAAGGCCATTAATCTAGAGGCCGATGAGGAGGAAGAATTTGAAGAAATCCTGGTGGAGGAGGAGGATGTAGAGATGGAAGTCAAAACCCAGGGTGCGGACCCTATCACCAAGTTGCCGAAATATGTTCCTCCACGAAAGGGTAAAGCCAAGGTGCGTGGGATCCCCCAAGGGTAGTTTTGGGGCTTAGAGCCCAGATTTTGGTCCAAGTTTGTACTTCCAATGTAAAGACTCCGCATTTTGTGGACACAGAGCGTGTAGTTGTTAAAGAGTCATAGGGTTGTTCGCCCTTATTTTGATAATGTAACGTCGGTTGTAGAAGATCTACCCATGGTCCACGGACCATGGGATTGTATAAATAGAGCGAAGCACTAAGTAGTTAAAAAACACAATGTCTAAGGAATAATGATGTATGCGAGATAGCTCTGAAGTGTAAAGTCTAGTTTTGGGTCGTAGCGTAGGTAGAGGCTCTACAACTGAGTGTGCAGAGGCCTAGTAGTTCGCAGCTAAGTGCGCGTACCCCTGCAGCTGAGTGCGTAGGGCAAGTCGAGTCTGTAATCATATGGAAGTATTAATAAAGAGAAGTTTCTATCATTTTTGCGTCTTTATTTCCTATTTATGCATCTGTTATATTGGGTATGAATTTCACTTCTAATGCTTATATGATGCGCGAATGTGTATAACTATATTGGTTAAGTGAACGCAAGTTAGAATATCTATTTACGTGAAGATAATTAAGATCTGTCAATAAGATAAGTAAGATACTTAGTCTAGTTTGGGGAAGAGTGCAATTCGTTGCCTTAGCAGCGCGAAAGGACTTCAGCCCCTGGTTAGGGTTGCACAAAATCCGATTGTGACACTTCGCGAGGGTACTAAAGGGTGGAACAGAGCGCGAAGCAAACTGCGTGAAGGCAGGTATAGTTGGACTAAACCGACATCACATCCATCTTAAGGGTGCAGAAACTTGGTTCCAACATCCCCCCATATTGCTTTGGGTGAGACTTCAGTCCGCGCTCCGCGGGTTGATGCCGAAAGGGCCGGTAGTGTAGGGATTTGTTTGGCTAACTAACTCTGAACCTGGGTCAGGCCCCCATAAGCCAACATACGGGTAGAGAATTTATAAATATGAATGAAAGGCATTCGACCATCCAAGCAATTCAACACAAAAATTTAAGTAGTGAACAAAAGTGTGAAGGGCGAAGGAGGAAACGCGTTTTTGGGCGTAGAATAGTTAGGATAGTTCAGGCAGAACCGCAAGGCATGCGAGGGCTCGGTAGGGCGGTCGCAGTGCGAGTGGGCCATCCGCCTGCCCAGAGTGGGTTGAAAGAGTTCTAAACAAATTGATTTTTTGAACCGAATTTTGGGGTTTCGTAAGACGTGGATCGTCACTAAACGTTTGGTGGGCACAGGTTGCACGACAGGACCGTAGCTAAATGCAAGTTGGGAAAGTACTACACAGGGGCATAGACTACACAGGGAAGTTGGGTTGTCGCTCCACGACGAGAAGAGCACGCCTAGGAAGTAGTGCAGAACATTATACGAAAATGGAAACTGCTGGGCAAGTCTATATGGCAGGCTGAACTGTAAAAATTGTAACTTGTAAAATAAGTTGCAAAGTTAATTTTACTACAGTTGGGGCAGACTTGTTTGGGGAGTTTCCCCCTCCCTTCATAACTTGTGTACATCACTAATGTTTGATGATATCACACATTTTATGAAGTAATTGCTTATGAAGATAATTGAACTTGAATGATTGATAATTTCATTGCATATATATAAGAAGAAGTCCAAGTGATGAAGTAGGCGTAGTTCAAAAGTCCAAGTAGTGGTAAAATGAAAAGGTTAGTCAGTGTCGCACCATGATCATGTGTGATTGGAAGTCACCACTAGCGCGAGACAATCTTTGTCACAATACGACATTGGACCATGGTTGGTTTTCATATTGTGAGAATCTTTGTCATAATGTGAGATTTGACCATCACTGACCATGGTTGGATATGATTGACCATGTTTGACCATTATTGATATTATAAACCCAAGGGATTGATATTATAAACCGAAGGGAATAATAAACCCAAGTGATTAATACTAAAACCATCTTTGTCAACATAACCATGGTTGATTTTCATATTGACACTATCTTTGTCGAAATGCGAATCTTTGTAAATATTTTATTAATATTCAATAAAGATTAAACATATTGAACTTAATATTTTATGAATATCCAATAAAAATTAAATCTCTTTCATCTACTATAACTATTAAATTAAAAATCAATTTTGGAAACAAAATTATCAAATAAACAAACATATTCAAGTAAATATTTTCTTAATATTTAATTAAAATTAAATTGGTTCCTTTTATATCATTCATTTCAATTTTTATTTAATATAATTTTAAATTTCAAAAATAATTAATCAATTTTATATCATTTTATTTCAATTTTTATTTCTATATAATAATAATACAATTAATTGCATATTCAAATCTTAATTGTGATAAAGCTCTTTATTTTTTTATTCATGTAATCATAAGGACTAAACACATTTCCATTAAAGTAGACTAACCACATCTCCATTAAATTTAGTTTAAGTAATTTTTAATTTATATTTTTCCTTTTATTAATTATTTAAAATCAAAATATATAATAACAATTTTATTAATTATTCAATATGATAACATGATAACTTTATATATTAAGAAATATTTAAAAGCTTAGACGTAATTTCAATTTTTTTTTTTATTTCTATACAATTATATACTTGTTGGTTAGAAACGCGTTGACAAATAAAATATGATGTGATTTTCGCTGAAGACTCTTCTCATAAACTATAATAAGATTAGTGGTATGTTTAAATCTAATTAAGGTAAAACTTCTTATTATTCCTCTACAATTATAATAAGATTAATGACATATTTTGCATGCTTAAATATAATGAGGATAAAGTTTTTTATTGATAAATAAATTAATTGATAATATTAATTTATCTTTCTTCAATTTAAGTAATATTTATCTTATTTTAAATTTATATTAAAATTTTAAAAAAATTATATTAAAAAAAAATTAACCATAATAAATTTAATATAAATTTAAATAAATTTATTTATTTAAAATAAATTTAATATAAATTTAAATAAATTTATTTATTTAAAATAAATTCAATATATTATATAAAACAATGTGATTAATAACCACTCCGTTATATAGAATAGAAAATATATAATTTATATTAAATTTATTTATTTAAAATAAATTTAATATAAATTTAAATAAATTTATTTATTTAAAATAAATTCAATATATTATATAAAACAATGTGATTAATAACCACTCCGTTATATAGAATAGAAAATATATTAATTATTAGAGTTGTTTTTAGTGCGATTTTTTAAATTATCTGATACCAAATCGAACGGAAAAATAAGAAAACATTCTTAACATGGTTTGGCGCATTGGCTAAACATGTATATGTTGATTTGTCGTCATTCACACCTTCGGAAATCAATTGCAAACACCAGGCTGGCGGGGTCCCTCTCATTACGCTAACGCCGTTACGCACACTCAACGGAAGAGCGGGCATTTCTCCGCAGTCAAGACCAGTCGGAAACAACGATTAACGGCAGTTAAGAGCGACCTGTAGTTCTTGTCATCACTAGGAAAGGAGAGGACGACCCATGGACGGATTACTTCGGGTTATGTAGCTTTGGTGCTGGGCCTAAATAAGTAGTTTTGATGCTGGGCCTAAATAAGTGAGCAGAAATTTTTGGTATGAATTATTCAACATTATTATAATAAACATTGTATACTTTGGGTTATGTAGTTTTGGTGCTGGCCTAAATAAGTTAGCATGGTATGAATTATTCAACACTATCATAATAAGTATTTCAAAAAGTAGATTTTTTTTTTTACATAAAATTATTGTTCTAAATTATGTTATATTTCACAAGGCAGTGACATAATAATTACACTACATAAAATTATTGTTCTAAATTATGTTATATTTCACAAGGCAGTGACATAATAATTACACTATGTAATGTCATAAATATGTATAATAATACCAATTTATTCTTGATCTAAATTTATAGTGATGTCTTTCTCCTTGACACATATAATTCATAATCTACCGAGGCAGAGGAATTGTCTTGAAGGTTAAAACTGGCCGAAATTTTGGCAAAAAAATTCAAAAAATCTTGTAAATGCCGTGTTTGAATCATGTTTTTTTATTGTGGAAATAGATTCAGTAGCATTACTTTGACAACTTTGAAAACTATGAATTTTGCCGAAAATTATGAATTTTGACAACTTTTACTTGAATTTACAAAAATCCTTACAAAATTTTTGCAAAATATAACTAAAATTTCCATAACTTTCAAAGAAAAAAATATAATTTTTAAACTACAACTTTATAACACCTAAAATCATGAGTGCAAATTTCGTTATGACATGCATGATGATGACAATGTCCCACACGAACTCGAAATACTATAATCATGAATCGGGTGACGGTGTTAAATAAAATAAAATAATCATTTTTAAATTTGATTTTCAAAATTTAAATAAATAAATTTATTACTTTTACATTTGATTTTAAAAAATTATTATATGATATTAATTACTACAATTAAATAACTTGTAAATAGATAATCATTAATTTTTTTTTTATTAGTCAAAATTAAAAAATAATAAAAATTAATTAAATAATTTTTTTATTATAAAATAAAAAATTAATTAATATATGAATTAATTATATATATTATTACTTAATTTTAAAATCATGGTCAAGTTAGACACACCATATATATATAGAAATAAAGATTCTCAATTATACATATTCATTTTAATATTATTAGAAAGGTTTTTAACTTGTAATAGACTTTGTTACAATAATATGAGTCAATACATTGATTTACAAATACTATATACCCAAAAAATCATACCTCATATTCATATAACATTTTTTAATTAAACAATTTAATTAAAAATAATAATCTATAACTACTAATACAAATATTATAAAATAAGTAATAAGTAAAAATAATAAGTAAAGATATTCTAAAATAAGCAGTAATCTATAGCTACTCTTAAAAATATTTTAAAATATTATTTGAAAATTTAATTCTTATTATTTACTTAATAATTATTAATAACTAAATTAAAATAAACACCCTACATTTTTTTTAATAAGAAAGGAAAACAACGTTAATCCATTTGTCTAGATGTGTCCAGGGGCTAGGAAGCACTTTGCTTTTATTAGTCGGAGCAGGAGCTTAAGCCTTCAAATCAGAGGAAAGCCTCACAAGCGTCCCTGATTCATGGGTTAAACCCCTGCAGATTGTCCATTAAATGCAATAGACATCTCATTGGGATGTATGAGGCAGTCGAGGTATGTTTGCATAGGATCCATGGCAGAGCAAATGGGACACGACTCCAAAACCTCTGAAAATCAACCCTTCGTCAATACCGAACCCATGGAAATTCATGGAGAAGTTTCTTCGATTGAAACCCCACTAGACGATGGAGAAATGTTCAGAGAACTCAAACGCTAGCACAAAGGAGTCGTTCGCTTCATCGGTTGTTCTTGAAAAAAGATGAGGAAAACTCGTCGGCGAGGAATTTTACAGTTTCTGCAATTCCAACGTTTGTTTTAATTATTTTGACAAAAATATTGATAGTCACCATATTTTCACAACAAATCACCCTTAATAACAATTTTCCCTTCAAATTCTATCTCTCCACTCACGTAAAGCAATTTTTCCCTACCTTGGCATTTCAGACGATCAGGGATGGCAGGGGTTATTACCTTGGAAGTGAAGACATTATTTAAAATTGATCAGGAAAGTCCAAGTCAAAGATATATATATAGGAGAGACGCCATTATCTGTGTGCCCTCCCCTCCACCTCAGCTTTGGGCGCACGGACAGTTGCCCCTAGTGTACGACACCTGTCTGAACAAGCCTGCCATGTGTTGTGGTCGGTGGCCGCATTTAAATTACCGAACTCCTCGCCGCTTAGGGTTTGTTCCAGGCTATTTTCTGCAATGTTTGCTCTGCCCTGTGTTGTTTTGCTCGGGTTCGGTGTGTGGGCGATGCGCTTTGCCGACGATGGTGCGGGACGGCTCCAATACCTGTGCACCTTGTCTGCCATTCTTGACCTTCTCACCCGACGAGGTTTCTTACAGTGGTTGCTAAAAGGACGAGGGTTTATGATGTGGTTGTTTCATTGTGCCTGCTAGTGTTGTTCAGGGTTTAGGGTTTTGTTGTTTTACTGTTTAGGGGGGAGTTTAACTCTATTGTTGTTGTTAAACGCTCTGCGAGTTCGGGGGTTTACATATGTCATTGTTGTTGTTCGTTCTGCACTGTCGAGGGTTTACAAATACCTTGGTTGTTGTTTCATTCTCATGACCTGTTGTTTGGGAAGGATCTAGTACCAAATTCTAGCCAGTGCGAGGTCGAAGTTAAATTTACAAATACATGGGATTTTATGGTTTTTTTTCGAATTGTGTTTGTATATTTTTGCCATTTTCTAATTTTTTCATGTTTTACAAGTTTTGGTTGCAGGTCTGGTAAGGTTTGGAGGACATTTGGACATGGAGGACGTTTGGACATGGCTTCTGCGTCTATCTGGTAGGATTTTACTACCAGCCACTGCCACTGTGTTTTTCAACACCTGAACTTGTTGTTGGGAATTTTGTTATTTTTGCTCTTACTGCATTGTTGTGTTTTTGAACACTTGATTCTACTAGGAAATTAGCTCTTATCGCATTTTTTCGATATTTTTTTGCATATTCTTATGCTTTTTGTCGATTCTCCCTGAAAGTTTGGACACTGTTTCCTCTTTCAAGAGAGTTCCTACTTTTATGATTGCCATGACTTGATTGAACAACTTAGTATCTATGCCAGAGGTTAAGGGTAACAACTCTTTGGTGAGTAGGCTTTAGTTTAGGTCTTTTCCGATTCACGAAGCTTCCCGTCTCTTTCTTGTGCCCACACCCCGCACGATCTTCTGCTGGAGAGAGAGAGTTTCAGTTGCGTTATGTAATTACATATAATAGATAACTAATTTATATTGTTCTGTAACTAATTGAAGTCTACATAGTGGCATTTCACCTTTCCTTTGTTTTGATTTCACCACTCCACCGGGCTGCTCGTTCTATCAGTCTCCTATTGCATTGGAGGGTTTTGTAGGTTCTACTTCCAACCCTATCTCTACCAAGGTTTCAAGCTCTTTTCCCAGATGAGCTCATGGGTTGGTGCCCTTGCTTAGCCATATGTTTATTCTACCCACCTTTATTTATTTTTTTGTTCTTGCTCCAGGGTTTATACAGTTAACTTACCCCATTTCTCCCACAGGTAAGGACATATTTCTATCAGACCAGGAGATAACTCCTAAAATGTAATTGTGTTCTTCATTCAGGTTGTTCATTATTATATACAAGAGGGAGTGACTATTCAGTTCATCTCCTGATGACTCTCCATTTTCTCTATTATTTATTTACATTAATTACAATTGTTCACCCAATCCCTATGATTAGGTGTCAACATCCCCCCCCCCCCCTTAATTTGAAGGGATGTTGGTGAGTCCAAGCATCGTTTTGAATCTTTCAAGCTTTTCTCTTCTAAGCGCTTTCGTGAAGATGTCTGCAATCTGCTCATTAGTGGAACAATGACGAAGATGGATTGTTTTGGCCTCAACATGATGTCGAATCAAACGATATTTTGTATTGATGTGCTTCGTTCGAGCATGGAACTTTTGGTTCTTGGCCAACTTTATTGCCGATGTATTGTCAATCATGAGTGGAGTCGATTGTACTTTTTTTACCTGCAAATATTCAAGAATTTTCCTGAGCCACACAATTTCTTTTTTTGCCTCAGCTGCTGCCACATATTCTGCCTCTGTTGTGGAATCTGTTGGAGCTGATTATTTGAGTGATCTCCAGGAGACAACTCCTAATCCAAGACTCATAGCATAACCTGAAGTAGATACCCCAATTTATTTATCTCCATCAAAGTCTGAATCAGAGTATCCAATTAAGCTGAAGTCGCCCACCTGTGTATACTTGATTCCAAAGTCTTGAGTTCCCTTCAATTATTCTAGAACTCTTTTTGCAGCAGACCAATGTCCCTCACAAGGCTTTTGCATATATCTAGAGAGGATTCCAACAGCAAACAAAATGTCTGGTCTGGTAGTAGTTAGGTAGTCGAGACTTCCTATAAGCTGTCTATACTTCGTCACATCCTCAAATTCTTTTCCTTCAATGGATGTGAGCTTTAAGTTTTGTTCCATTGGAGTAGTCATAGGATTGCATTCAGTCATGCCAAACCTGTTCAACAGATCTCCAATGGACTTCTTTTGAGAAAGGAATATGGATTTCGGATGTTGAGTTACTTCAATACCAAGATAGTAATGAACATAGCCCAAATCCGTCATTTCAAAACCTTTCCCCAATTCCTTCTTTATGGATGCAATGTAGCTCTCATTGTTCTCTGTCATCCAACGATCATCTACATATACCACAAGATATACAACTGTTTTTCCAACCTTCTTGAAAAACAAAGTTGCATCATCAAGATCATAATGTTTGAAATTGAGTTTCAGAAGATTCTCAGTTAGTTTTTCATACCAGGCTCGTTGGTTCTTATTTGAGGCCATACAAGGATTTCACAAATTTGCATACTTTATGTTCATGTCCTTTCACAGAAAATCCTTCAAGCTAGGACATAAAAACATTCTCTTTTAGATCTCCATTCAAGAAGGTAGGTTTTACATCCATTTGATGGAATTTCCAACCATTCTAATCTGCTAGGGCAAAGAGTGTCTGGATGGTAGCCCATTTTGTTGTGGGGGCAAAATTCTCCTCATAATCGACCCCTTCCTTCTGTGCAAAACCTTTTTCCACAAGCATGGCTTTGTGCTTGTCAATATACTTGTCCTTGTAGACTCACTTGCAGCCAATTGGTTTGGTTCTCAATGGAGGATCAACCAGCTTCCAATAGCCATTCTTTATCAAGGCATCATACTCCTTTTGCATGGCTTCTTTCCATTCATCATGAGAAGCAACTTCTTTGAAGGAAGTTGGTTCAAAATCTGTAGACAAATTCAATTCAAAATTATAAGAAACATCCATATCAATAGGTGAATCAGAGTCATCTACATCACCTCCATTTTTCCGGTTTGAATTTCTAGTTCCTGTCTTTCCAACCTCATCAGGATGAACACTTTCAAGTGTCTTTTTCATCCACTTTGGGGGACCTTTCTCAGATGGTCCAGGCTGCTCCGTTGATTGAGTTGGGACTGAATCAAGATTGAGTCTCCCAATTTTGTTAATCACATCACTCAAAGTATCATCCGTTGTTGGAGTTTCATGTAGGGGAGATAATGCTTCAGAAGAAGATTCCACAGGTTGATCTAGTATAGGAATCCTCCCTTCAAGATGTGGAATCTGATTATCAAATTCTTGAAATGATTTTACATTTGCGAATCTATCCAAGAGATCAAGTTTCCGCTCAACAACATTGTCAGTTTTGGATGATTCAAGAAAGATTACATCTCTAGATACAACAAACTTTTTATTGACTTCATCATAGAGACAGTATGCTTTGGAGGTGTTTGAATACCCCAGGAAGATACACTTACGACTTCTTGCACCAAGTTTGTTTCTATATACCTTTGGTATCAAGGCATAACATGTGGAACCAAAGACCCTGAGATGCTTTACCGAAGGAATGTGCCCATACCACATTTCATAAGGAGTCTTGTTTCTAATAGCATTAGATGGACATTTATTCTTTACATATACAGCACATAGAACTGCGTCATCCCAAAACATGAAGTTTACATTTTTGAAAAACATCATGGAGCACACCATATTTAAGATTGTCCTATTCATTCTTTCAGCTACTCCGTTTTGTTGGGGATTATAAGGCATAATTGTTTGATGTTTGATCCCATGTTGGCGAAGATAGTTTTCAAATTCATTTGAAGTGTATTCTTTTCCATTATCAGTGTGAATAGAGCCAATATGATATTCTGCATCATTTTCAATCCATGTATGAAAGTTCTTGAATGTTTGAAAAGCATCAAATTTGTTCTTCAATAAATAAACCCAACACATTCTAGTGTAGGCATCAATAAATGTCGTCATATATTTATTTCCATTTGCAGAAGGAACATGCATTGGACCACATAAATTTGAATGAATGAGTTCAAGTTTTCTATGTGCTCTGGAATGTGAATCATGAAAAGACTGTTTGTTATGATTTCCTAGAATGCAAGAATCACATTGCTTAAGTTTCCTAGGAATTGTAGGCAAACCAGTAACACCATTTTTCTTCAACAAGCGGAGGCTGTCATAGTTCAAGTGTCCAAATATAGCATGCCATAATAAACTTGATGGAAATTTACCTTATTCATAATGAGAATTGTATGAGAGATTTTGTGCACGAGCAGAGGTACCTTGCAGCTTGAGAAACCTTTCTTCTTCTATCCCCATCATGACAAGTGAGTGGTCTGATGCTTTTCTCACCTCAAGCTTGCCATCAAACATATGAATGGAGTGTCCTTGCTGGCGAATGTGGACCAAGGAAATCAAGTTTCTCCTCAGCTATGGGAGATATAGAACATGATGCAGAAGAAAGTCTGGAAGACCAAGAAATTTAAGCCTGATTGTGCCAAGCCCTGATGGCTTGAGTTTTGATTTGTCTGCAAAGTATACTGCTCCATCAACATTGTCAGTAAATTCTTCAAAAAAATCTCTTCTAAAATTCATGTGGAAAGTTGCTTCCGAATCAAGCAACCAATAAATTTTCCAAGAAGCAAGTGAAGCATTAAATAATTTTCATTTACTCCAATATTACAGTGTGCCACAACATAGTAAGCAGATTCAGGTGCTTTACCTTTCTCTTTGTCATTAGTTTTACCTTTGGGTTGGTTTCTTTCCTGCTCAATTATGTCCTAAGGCAACTTGCATGTGGATGCATCATGTGATCCATCTCTTTTGCAGTGTATGCAATGCAAATTTGAATTTTCTCCTTGAGAGTGTCTTCCCCTTTGCCTTTGAAATTTCTCCCTCTTCCTTTTCAAACACCTTTTCCTCTGGAAGAATCTTGAGTAGGATTCCTTTCTCTATGTGCAAGGCACATAGCCTCTTTAGAAGACTGAGGAGCTGTCTTCTTCCCAAAAGCTTTCTCTCTTTCAGCAAATTTTTTCACAAGGGAGTCAAAGGTAATATCTTTGAGGTTTCCATTTGCTTGCAATGACTCAAGATAATTTGAGTAAGTGGGATAAAGTGCCTTGAGAAAAGCTATCAGAGGAATATCAAGTTCAACATTAGTGACTTTGATATCATGCATAATAGATTTTACTTTTGATGCAAGAGCAAGAGGATCAACATTTTGTAATTCAAGGGTGAACAGTTTAATCATGAGTTGAACAACTTCAAGTGCAAAGTGTGAGTCATAGAGTTCCTTCAGTTTTTGTAAGGCTTCGAAAGCATTTGAAAATGGTGAAATATGGTGGCTCACCTCTTCATTTACTGATGCTGCAATCAATGCATAAGTCTTGTTGTTCTTATTTTCCCAAATGGCAAATTCCTTGTCTGAGGTAGGCTGTTTTGGATCTTTCCACAGCTCATTAAAAATGAGGGTGTGTTTGATTTTTCGTGACCATTCTGGATAGTTCTCCTTGCTGGTGAGAATCACTCCCACAATAGATATCGATGAATGCATTTTAAAAATTGTGTATTGTAAAAAATATACTTCTGCTGGCAAAAAAATGCAGTTCTGGTGATTGGAATGAAAAAAAAATATAATCTGATATTTATGGCAGTGGTATACCAACGAGGTATGGCAGCGTTAACACTCCCTTCATGCATTACCTTGGGTCTCCATATAGAGGGCCATGGGAGAGGGCCGAGAGTGGTGTATACAATGTTCAAAACCGAGAGTAGTGAGGGGTGTGAGTGCATATATGGAGAGAAATTAATAGGACAGCGTGGAGGTGATAGCGCAACAATTAATACAACAGTCAGTTGAAACAAAATTGCTGGATTTTCAATGCATTTGATGAAACATATTCAAAGGGGGATGGTTCCTACCAGTGTAATACTGAATGGCTCGCCTCCCAATCCTGATTTTGTTGTCTGCCTACCGCTCGGGATGATGTTGAAGAAGGAAATGATGGAATGGACAAGGAGTTGGATGGAACGGCCATACATATCACCTTATTTAGATGCCAGACATCTAGATCCAGCTTCGGCGGAAATGGAGAAGCGTATTGTGGCGGTTATACATGAAATCCTTTCACTTTGCGTGCTTAAGAGGATGGTAGTTCCAATCTTGGGGAAATTCTTTGAAGACTTCAGATTCCCAAATGCATTTCAAAAACATTTACGAGGCATCGAAATAGTAATTTTGCGAGGCGCAGATCAAGAAAGAACAGATGAGAAGAGTAGCTATTCTTCAGGAGATGCAACTGGCAGCCATAAGGAACACAGAGGAAGGAGAAACCAGAGGAGGGCGTAGAGACAACTTGTTGATTCCGCTTTTCTACGGTGAGGTCATGGACAATGTATGAACCAGAGTAAATGAAATGTTAAACAAATGCAGCGTTAAACAAATGACTTTACTGGACCAGAGAAAATGCAACGTTAAACAAACGACTTTGCTGGACCAGAGAAAATGCAGCGTTAAACACCAAATGCAGGTAGAGATCAATAATGCAGGTATAACATTATGAGAAATGACAACACGTGTATAGAATGCAAAGAAGGTGACAGTTCTACAAAATAGGAAGAACAAGAGGGAGTTACAAAGCAGAGAGGGAAGCCAAAAATGGCGTTGGCTCTGATACCATGTCAGACTAGGAGGTAACTCCTCAAATGTAATTATGTTCTTCATTTAGGTTGTTCATTATTATATACAAGAGGGAGTGACTATTCAGTTCATCTCCCGATGAATCTCCATTTTCTATATTATTTATTTACATTAATTATAGTTGTTCACCCAATCCTTATGATTAGGTGTCAACAATTTCTACTTGCTTTTTTGGTTGCGTGGACTGATAGTAAAGTTTGTCTCATAGGTATAGAATCCCTCTATTTTCAGTTTTTCCCTTTGGGGTTTAGATTTATTTATTTTTAGTTTCTGGTCTTCAAGTCATTCATTAAAGACTGGTCATTGCTTCCTCTTTCAAGAGAGTTCCTACTTTTATGAGTTCGCAGATTCGAATTTAGGGTTGGTTTCTTTTCTTCATTGGCCCATTAGTGCACCTTAACTCCAGTCTTTAAAATACAACAATATCAGTCATTGTCATTTCTTGTTCCCTATTCTCTTTGCTAACATTTGTTGTCACAATATTGACAAAATTCTTTATTACTTCATACAAAAACATTAAATTATTGAATTCTTGGTGTCGTCCTCCTATAACCTTCATTGAAGTTTTGTTATGTGGAAAGAAACTTGTAATAATAATGTACATAATGGAGGAGTGAGACATTAGAATGGACCAATCTCAATTCTCATTATGCAAACTTCATTTCACAAAAAACAAGAGCTTCTGTCTGTAGTTGATCGACAAGGATAGAATGATGGATGTGTTTTCTCATTTAATATCTTTATTGCAGGTAACTATCATTTTTAATTTTTATTACACCTCAACCTTTTTTTATTTGTTGGAGAGATCTTATAGTTTTTTCAAGTGTCACATTAATGTTGTTAGGTCATGGAAATGTAATAAATATATTTTCATGGAGATAGATTACACAAGATTTTGATGTTTGAGAACGGAGCTAGGGTTCTGAGGGAAAAAAACCCTCGACGGCACCGACAGCACTGCGGAACGCGTTCAAAGCGCTGTAAAGGAATCTCTGTAGCGTGACAGAGGTGCAGGGGTTCAACGGAGTGCAATGGTACCTCCTCAGGGGGGGGCGTCAGAGCCCTCCCCTTCACTGCAAGACCCTGAGCAAGCGGTCATTTTTGGATCGGTAGATCCGGATATTCTAAGCAAAGGGAAAAAGATTCAAGGTAATGACAACCAGGTTGGAAATCGGATGAACAAAGATAGCAATCCACAAGAAGAAAAAGAGACTCAAGAAGATAGCCCGAAAATAACCTCATCAACCTGCCGACCTGTAGCCAAAGAAAGGCCACGAATAGAACTGCCAGGAGACAAGATTGACAGAAGAATAGAATACATGAAAGATCACGCCCTCATTGGAAAGTTCATAGGGTTTTGGCCGACTGAGAGAGCTTTAAACGGTTGGATCGCGGCGAAATGGAAACCCAAGGGAGATGTTACTCTCCAGCTAGGGCCGAAGGGCTTTTTCACCGCAATCTTTTTCTGCTTAGAGGAAAAATACAGGATCCTGGGAGCAGGGCCTTATTTTTTCAACTCAGCAGGACTATATCTGAGGGACTGGATTCCAAGATTCAACCCAGACAAGGAAGATCTCACTTGGGCACCAGTGTGGATCAAACTGTACTCTCTTCCTGACGAATACTGGGAAGAAGATATTCTGAAGGGCATAGGAAACGGAGTGGGAGAATACATCAGAGCGGCAGAAGAAACCAAATCCCGCAAGTATATCTCCTATGCTCGAATATGTGTCTTTATTCGCCTGAATGAAGCTTTACCAGAGTCAGTAACTCTTGCCCATTGAGACGAGGAATGGATCCAGCCTCTCGACTATGAGCATGTGCCCTTTCAATGCAGAAAGTGCCATGCTCTGGGGCATCTCTTCAGGGATTTCCCTCAAAATGTCAAAGCCAACTCCTCTGATCCTTCTGAAACCCCATCTCAGGATGGTTTTACCAAAGTCCCAAGTCGGAAGCGCTCGCATAAAAAGCCACAGAATGGGCCCAAACCCCAGCCTAACAAACCCCAAGACCCAGCATCTAAGAACAGATTCGATATTCTAGGCCACTCCTCAGATGACCAACCCTTGGCCTCTGAGAACATCCATGCTCACCCTTCCTCTTCTTCCCATCCCCCTCCATCTGATCCCCCTCCCAAATCTCAGCCTCCCATCATCATCCCGACCATCCTTAGCAGGAATCCGAAAGATACAGAGGAGAGTCACAAGGAAATGGATGTAGATGGAAAGGCAGACCTCCCACGGGACTCAGAGATCAATCAAGAGGATAGCAGTCAAGTGCAACAAATGGAAGAAGAGCCAGAAAGCATAGATCTACATGGTCTGGACATTCTGGAACTAGAACTAGCTTGCAAAAAAAGAGCATATGAAACTATATCTGAGACCCAACTAGATAAGCTCGAAGTGATCATCTCAAGAGCATACCACCAACACCAACTAGGGATACAACCAGGCAGTAATTGGGACGGCAACCTGCGTCCAAATGACACCAAAAAGAGAGGAAGGAAAACAGATCTCCAGAGAACAATAGAGATTGGGAAAATCCTGGTGGATTCAGGCAGATATGCGAAGTTGATGAAGTACTACAGACCCTCCTACACAAGTTGAACCATGAAGCTTGTATCCTGGAACTTAAGAGGGCTCAATAGCCCTGGAAAAGTCAGGATGTTAAAAAATATGATCAAAATGGAAAAACCGCAGATGTGCTTTCTCCAGGAAACTAAATGCAATAGTTCCACGCTGGGTAACATACTCTCAAAAGCTTGGCCAGGGTGCTGATCGGTTGCTGTAGATGCCTCGGGAGCCTCAGGTGGGCTTGCTATAGCATGGAATACCCAAGCGGTAACTCTCACAGATTTTCATGCCTCTCATCACCTCATACAGGCAACCTTTCATATTCTGGGCACCAATATTCATGGTAACTTATCTAACGCTTATTTTCCGCAAGACACAGGAAGTAAAATCGGGCTCCTTGATACTATAAAAGCGCTGAGCACAAATAGACGATATCCATTATGGATTGTGGCAGGGGACTTCAACATGATAACCAAAATAGAGGAAAAGATAGGAGGGAGTATCAGATTGGAACCAGAAGTTGCCCGCTTCAAGGACTTCATCCAAAATGCCTCTCTCATAGATATGTCGTTCTGTAACGGCACCTTCACCTAGAGTAATCGCAGAGCTGGCAAGCATCAAATTGCCTCTAAATTGGATCGCTTTCTAGTCTCAGATAATGCGGTGCATCTTGGAGGTGATCTCTCGGCTGCAATACTGGCTCATACTGGTTCGGATCACTGGCCGATTTCTCTACAATGGCAGAGACCAGGGGATTTGACAAAAAGACCCTTCCATTTTGAGGGGTTTTGGCTTACACACCCCGCATTCAAGGACTTCGTCAAGACCATCTGGGCCTCTTTCATCCCCCCAGAAGGAGCAAAAATGTATCAGTTTCAACAGAAGATGCGATTTCTAAAAAGTCACCTAAAAAGATGGAATAGGGAGACCTTTGGAAACATATTTAAGGTGCAACAGGAGCTAAATCAGGAACTGGTGGATCTCCAACAGAAAATAATTACAGAAGGGCACACGGAGGCAACCCTGGATCAGGAACGGCACATTCAAAATCAACTTGAAGATAGGAGAAAGCAGGAGGAAATTTACTGGAGGCAAAAGTCAATGGTCAGGTGGCTAAAGGAGGGGGAGCGCAACACCAAATTCTTCCACAGAACTATGGTGTAGAGAATAATGCATAATAATATTCCCTTCATTCAGAATCAAGAGGGGGCAAAAGTAGAGAAGCATGAGGAAATCGAAGAGGTACTCCTCAATCATTTCCAACAGGTACACCAAGAACAAGCAGAGGATCGGCAACAGGCTATTGGAAAGATAATCAGCAATATACCAAAACTCATCACAGTGGAACACAACGAGCTGCTCATGCGCCCCATTCTTCTCCATCAAGTAGATGAGGCAATGTCGCAGCTCAAAGAAGGTAAGGCCCCTGGCCCAGATGGCTTCACAACCACGTTTTTTCATGCTTTCTGGGATATGATTAAGTTGGAGGTTTGGCAAATTGTAGAGGAATCTAGGGCCCTGCGCTGGCTTCTCCCCTCCCTCAACTCCACCTTCATTACTCTCATCCCTAAAGAGGAGAACTCCATTACCCCTGACAAATTCAGGCCTATAGCTCTCTGTAATGTCATCTATAAAGTCATATCTAAAGTTATTGCAAATAGGTTAAAACCCCTATTACCTATGCTCATCTCACCGGAGCAGTCGGGATACGTGGAAGGCAGACAAATAATGGATGGAATTCTCCTCATGCACGAGATCATTCACTCGCTCAAGCACTCTAAACAAGCAGGTATGTTACTCAAATTGGATCTCTCTAAAGCTTTCGATAAGCTCAGTTGGTCTTATATTCAACACATGTTGAAAGCTTTTGGATTTTGTTCCATGTGGGTTCGCTGGATCATGAGCCTTATCACTTCCACTCATTTTTCCATCCTTGTGAACGGCATCCCATCCCGCCCTTTCAAGCCCTCTTGAGGCATCAGACAAGGGGACCCCCTTTCCCCCTTCCTCTTTGTTCTTATGGCTGAGGGTCTTGGTAGACACATCAAGCATGCCCTCCATTCTCAGCAGCTTAAAGGCATCTCTGTCCACAACTCCCCTGCCACCTCTCATCAGCAATTTGTTGATGACACCATGCTCTATGGCTACCCCTCTGTACAGGAAGCCTCCTGTTTAAAAACCCCGCTCAACGACTTCTCTGAAGCCTTTGGCACCCACGTCAATTGCTCCAAGTCACAAATTTTCTTCTTCCACACCCCTCCTTCAGTTAAATCTACTGTCTCCCGCATTTTAGGCTTCCCCTCTGCCTCTCTCCCCTCTAAATATCTAGGGACCCCCCTCACTGCCTCAGCCATAAAGCAGCCCGCTTGGCGTTCTCTTCTAGAGAAGATCGATTCAAAGCTCAATTTGTGGACACACCGTTCCCTCAATCTAGCTAGTCGGGTGGTGCTCATCAAGTCTGTCCTCCAAGCCATGCCTCTTTACCTTTTTTCTATCCTAGCTTCTCCAAAGTGGGTACTAAAAAGTTTGAGGAACCTGCAGCGTGACTTTCTGTGGGGCAGCTCAGCCACTAATCGCAAGTGGGCACTAGTAAAATGGACTAATGTCTGCATGCCCAAAGACAAGGGTGGCATCGGACTTAGAGACCCAGAGTATAGCAACACCATCATGAATGCCAAGATCTGGTGGCAATGGATGACCAACCCAGATAAGCTGTGGGCAAAAATCTGGACTGCCAAATATGCCAACAATAGGCCTCAAGAAGAGCTCATCAGATTTACTCCCACCGAAAAAGGGTCGCTAATCTGGAATGCAGCCAAGCAGCACCATCAGCTCATTCAACAGCATAGCTTTTGGGAAATTAGGAATGGTCATAGGGCTAGATTCTGGACAGATGCCTGGAACCAAATGCCTAAGCTCTCGAGTGTTCTTCATCCAACGCTGGTTCCGGACAGGCAAGAGCAGCAGCAGGCTAAAGTCCATCAATTTTGGATGCAGGAGACGGAGCATGGGTTCAGAAAATGGAGACAGAGTAACCAAATAATCATCAATACAAATATTCAGGAAGTAGCAGAATTTGAGAAAGAGTTAAGGAAAAGAAGCATTCGGTATGATGATAGCGATGATATACTCAGATGGGGATATCAACCCAAGGGATCCTATTCCACATCCGAAGCCTACAAGCTAATCGGCAACTTTCCCACTCCGCCGGATCCACTATGGAGTAAAATATGGGGTCTCGAAGCCTGGCCCAAAATCTCCTACTTCCTCTGGCTGGTAGGACACAAAAGAATTCTCACTTGGGACAAGCTAAGGAGACGCAACTTTCAAGGCCCCTCGATATGTCACAATTGCTTTCAAAACGAGGAAACTCTGCAACACCTTCTGGACACTTGCTCGCTAGCCAACCAGCTATGGGAATAGGTGAGCTTTAGATGCCAAAAAAGATGCAAAGGGGATAACGACATCATCGATACCATCCGACAATGGCCGAAAAGCCCCTACAACTGTGCGATCCTCAATCACCTGTGGAATATCATCCCGGGTATAGTCTTATGGAACATTTGGAAGGAAAGAAACAAACGCATATTCAAAAACAAGCGCTCTCCCATTGAAGAAATTTGGAGCAGACTGCATGGGAATCTCAAAGAAACGATGCTGCTCAGATCATGGACAAAAGAGGATCTCCCTGCTACAGATAATGAGAAAAACATTCTCGACAATTGGCAACTGCAGCTGCCACTAGAGTTTTCCAAGCATCAACCAGCGAATAGCAACATCAAGGACAACAGATGCTGGACCGCCCCTCCTACTAACTCGTACAAACTCAACTTTGATGGGGCCTCCAAAGGCAATCCTGGAATAGCGGGATTTGGAGGTATTCTAAGAAACCATGAAGGCACTCCCCTGCAGATCTACTTTGGAAATATAGGATGGGACACCAATAATTCCGCAGAACTGGAGGGACTCTGGCAACGCGCATTCAGAATGGCTCTCAAGCCAGGAAGGTTGCTGCTAGCTGGAGACTAGAAGCAAGGCTAAATAACATTGCTCATGAGCTGCGCAATCACAGAGCCATCTCCTTTCATCACACAAAAAGAGAAGGCAACAAGATTGTTGATCTCCTAGCCAATATTGGGGTAGAAAATGATCAGACCCTTGTATCAGGTAACATGGATATCATCCCAAACAATCTCCAGGCCCTGTGAAAGTCTCATCCAAAGAGATGCTGAATCCCCGGATGCGGGTGTTAGCGCGTTAGCCAGGGAAGGGCCACATGCCAAGCATGTGCCGCCCCGTGTTAATTCAGGACAGTCATTACACACTGCCGCCGAGGAATGAAGATTAGTATTACGAGCTCATCGCATTCAATGTCGCGCAAGGTGAAGAGCTGTTGTTGCAGAGAGCAGTTATGGAGGGTTACTTTCGAGAGAATGTTGAAAGGATTAAGAGGGGCAAAGGATTACTGCAGGCTCATTCGCAATGTAAGGTTTGTGGGGTGCAGGCTCTTGAGGAATTTCGTCCGGTGGGTGTTCGTCTCCTTCAAGACTCAGCTACTGCTGTTGCAGATAGCCATTACGAAGTTGTGGAACGCTTCAAGTGGGAACTCCCGGTTGATTGCTATCTATACGCCATTGAATTCCGTCCCGGATCTGCCAGTAGAGGTCTCAATTGCGAAGGGGGGCGACTCACGCTGGATAATTCTTCTTCTGACGCTCTGCTCCACTCCTCCAGCGTTAAGGCAAATATGGGTCGTCCAAGACAAAGGTTGCTTAGTAGGCGAGGCTCTGCTCGTGGAGGCTCTTTACGCAACCCTGCTGCAGAATCTCATCACCACTGTTGTTGTTGTTATTGCCATAGAAGATCAGGGGCCACTCCCTTACAGGTCAGCCAATTCATGGATTCGGGCAGCCCCAGTGCTGGACCGCCCCCGCTGCCAGCGTTTGGAACTGCCGTTTTCACTCTGGGCAGCTCGAGAAATAATGCTCGTATCAATGCACATATATCAGTCCTATTCATTGAGGACTCTCAGGATGAGGAGGGAGGTTCAGGCAGCAAGGAGGCGCCCTCAGAGGACCAACCGGAAACAATTGAGGAAGAACCAGTGGGAGTTCCGGAGCAGATTCCCTCCCAACCTCAAGAGAATGAGGCATCGACCTCCAAAAAGGCTGAAGTGGACGAATGGGAAGGCCGCCCTGAAGGATATGGGTGGTGCAGAATCCTCGAGGAGAAGCCAGAGGAATAGCAACCCTTGGCAAGCTCTGTCTTCATCCTCTTTTGCTCAGGTCCGGTATAAGTTTTCTGTTTCCATCTGCGTCGGGTATAGGTCAAGATTCTTTGTTTGGGTCTTTTTAGTCTTCACTTATGTTAATGGTTGCCATAGTCCTGCTAGCAGGATTCGAACTCATGCTGTCACCGGTCCTCTGTCACCCCTGCGAGGGAGAAACTATGTTTTTGTTTTGAAGCCCCTGCGTGGGTTGCTGTTGCAAGATGTGATTACTGTTTTGAACTTTATCATGTGCTGGAAGAGATTAAGTCTGGTTATGCCCCCCCATGCGAGGGCCAATTCTGAGTCGTGATCTGCCCCCCAAAGCGCCATAGTTGGCCTTGGGCTACATGTCTTTCTGAATGTAATGTTTTATTGTACATAATATAATAGAATAGTATAGCTTTAATGAGAAAAAAAAAAATGTTGTTAGGTCATAATTGGAGAGATCTTATAGTTTTTTCAAGCGTCGTGTTAATGTTGTTAGATCATAATTTATGGAGAGTGATTTTGTTTGTGTTTGTTTGAATTTAGGGGAAAATTGTCTTTTCATTCAATGAAATAATATCAGTGATTGTTGTATGCCGATTTAGATCAATCAATATATTTCTGAGAGGTTGGATGGGTGCATTAATTGTAGAACTTTGATCTTCATTTTCTTCCATCTGCATCTGTAACTTAGTTAATTGCCTACGCAAAGCATAAATTTCATCATCCTGACAATTGGCCTTAGCTTTGAGAGACTAGAGTTCATCCACGAGGAATATGATTGTGTTTGCTTGTTGATGAAATTTCTATTGCAAATCCAAATTCTTGTGTAGATCCTTGAGTTGTTGTCGGCGCTTGTTGCCTACACATTCTAGAGATTTCACATTCAGAGGTTTCACTTGTGTATTGTTGTTTCTTTCCTTTGTGGCATCTGGTTTGTAGAGAAATCTAGATTTTATGTCATTTTGGAAATCGTTTTGGTTCTGGTCAGATTTAGTGTGTTGTCTTATTGAGTTTATATAAGATTGATCTAAGTTGTCCTTTTGTAAATTTCCATCTTGAGGTGCTTCTTTATTGCACCGTCTCCATATTTGTTGATGTATTGAATGTTGGTTTATAAGGGAAATTCAATGGCCAAAGTGCATTGTCCATTTGTATTGTGTTTTAATTAGAAGTGCATTGATTTAAAAAGGTAAACTGATGCTCATAGTGGGTTGGCCTACCAGCCCATTATATTCATTTATAAGAGTCATTCAATGTCCATAGTTGGCAGAATTAGAGGTAAATTGATTTGTAAGATCAACTTTGCATTGTGTTTGGATTCGAAGTAAATTGGGTTATAAGTGAAATTCAATGTCGAGAGTGCATTGCCCATTTGTATTATGTTTTAATTGGAGGAATTTCTTGCATTATGTGTTGTTTCATCATGAAGTATTTCTACAATCTGATGAAATGTAAACTAAAAATGTTGTCATTGTGTATTTATGGTTGGGCATGATGTTATATGTAATTGTAGTGCTATGCATAATACATTGTTACAAGGTGTGAGTCTATGATAATATGCAGAGATTTCACATTGCAGAGATTTCACATTCAGAGGTTTCACTTGTGTATAGTTGTTTCATTCCATTGTGGCATCTGGTTTGTGGAGAAATCTGGAATTTATGTCATTTTGGAAATGGTTTTGGTTCTGGTCAGTTTTAGTCTCTTGTATTATTAAGTTGATATTAGATGGATCTAAGTTGTCCTTTTGTAAATTGCCATCTTGAGGAACTTATTTATTGTATTGTCTCCATATTTGTTGATGTATTGAATGTTGGTTTATATGGGAAATTCAATGCCCAGAGTGCATTTCCCATTGGTATTGTGTATTGACTTAAAAAGGTAAACTGATGCTCATAGTGGGCTGGCCTACTAGCCCATTTGTATTGTATATTCATTTATAAGAGTCATTCAATTTCCATAGTTGGCAGAATTGGAGGTAAATTGATTTGTAAGAGCAACCTTGCATTGTGTTTGGATTCGAAGTAAATTGGGTTATAAGGGAAATTCAATGTTGATGGTGCTTTACCCATTTGTATTATGTTTTAATTGGAGGTATTATGTGCATTATGTGTTGTTTCATCATGAAGTACTGGTACAATTTGATGAAATGTAAACTAAAAATGTTGTCATTGTGCATTTATGGTTGGGCATGATGTTATATGTAATTGTAGCGCTAGGCATAATACATTGTTACAAGGTGTGAGTCTATGATAATATGCAAAGATTTCACATTGCAGAGATTTCACATTCAAAGGTTTCACTTGTGTATTGTTGTTTCATTCCTTTGTGGCATCTAGTTTGTGAAGAAATCTGGATTTTATGTCATTTTAGAAATGGTTTTGGTTCTGGTCAGATTTAGTCTGTTGTCTTATTAAGTTGATATCAGATGGATCTAAGTTGTCCTTTTGTAAATTGCCATCTTGAGGAGATTCTTTATTGCACTGTCTCCATAGTTGTTGATGTATTGAATGTTGTTTTATAAGGGAAATTCAATGCTGAGAGTGCGTTTCCCATTTGTATTGTGTTTTAATTGGAAGTGCATTGATTTAAAAAGGTAAACTGATGCTCATAGAAATCTGGTTCACTATTTTATGGAATTTTCATATTAAAATAAGTGGCTTGTTCAATATTTCATTATTCACTTGTTTGTCATCATATTTACAACTCCGTTATAAATGTTTCGTAAATCATTTGGTGTGTAGAGGCATAACAGAAAATCCCAATTGCATTCTCAGGTAATATTTCTAGATTATAATAGACTATATATGTTCCTTCTAAAATGGATTTTGGTTACAATGCTGCAAATGGTATGAAATAAAACAACCTAGGTTGTAAGCCAAAATCTTTTTGTGACAAGAAAAAGATACAATCCATCCAAAATCCACATCATAATGTGGTTACTGTTAGAGTCGGTCTAGTAGCCCTCCACCAGAGATCAAAGCTCTTTGAATTTCATGATTAGGTGTCCCATCAGTGTGATCATGTTGCATTCCATTAGGCATGCCATAATCCTGGTGGAGGGAGTTTGTGTCGTTATTCCCCTCTTGTTTGGCACTGCTGGATCATGTTTTCTTGAGTAAATAAAGTCTTCACAAGGTCATTTCCCTATTTTAAATATCAAGGTCTTAGGTCTAGGGTTGAGTCAAGCTTTGTCTTGAGATGTCATAAAGGACCAGCAGGCCAGAGGGATGTCCGTCATAAAGCATCATTTTAATAACTCTTATCATTGTACAGCTAATTTTTACCTTGTTTTCAAAAACCCTGTTTTTGAAGACAAAGGTCATTATCTCATTTTTGTAAAAATTTGTAAAAAGTTCAAATTCTCCAAAAGTTGGCATGCAGCCTTGGTCTCCTTTGCCAAGACATCTCAGAAGCTATCCCTGCAAAAATTTTCAAGAGAAATCATCATTTCAACCAATTTATTTTGAAAAAAGGAAACCAGAAGTCAGCAGCAATTAATTCAAAAAAGTGTCATTTCAAAAACATTATAAAGTGGGTTTCGGGCAAATTAAATTCAAAAGTGAGCCTATAAAAGCCCCTCCCTCCTCATTGGTAACTCATTTGCCTCTCAACACTTCAAGAGAATACTTGTCAATTCGATTTCAAAGTTCATTGGGCGAATTGGGCAATTACAGCGGCGCACTACGCATCAGAGGAGGCGCGCTACGCGTTGGGGGCGCGCTACGCATCAGCGCGCATTTTCCAGTGCAAATTAACTCAGGCGCTACGCGTTGAAGGCGCGCTACGCATCAGGCTGGGCGCGCTACGCGTAGGGTTTCTTGCTCAGGAAATCGCCAGAAAGCCACCAAAACTACTTCTCTCTCAAAATATTTTCAGCATTTAAACAAGTCAAAACAGCAATTCATTGGGTGCACAGTCAGCATTATTTTTCAGTCACTTGCCTCCAAAACCATGTCAGAAACTGAAACAGATTATGAGCAAAGTGATGACCGTGAATCAACACCAGAGGTAGAGGTTCCAAGGAGGCATCACAGGGGTGGTAAAGGTGGTCAGCATGTCAGGGAGGAGCCCACCTCTTTGGCTTATCTACAAGCTTGTCCACTTGCAGTGACATGTTTCCGATACCAATCATGTTATGAATATTGCGAGAGAATCTCCCAAATTCAACACCACAGGGAATTGGTCCGCTTGTTTGTCCTACATTTGCACAATGGGCATGTGAATCTTGCAGGACTGGACTTCACATTGTCACCCGAGATTGTTGCTCAAGCAACAGGGATACCCAATATTGGAGAAGAGTGGAACAAGCACCAACAGTTGGACAGATTTCATTATGAGCCATATATCAAACCTGTATATATGAGGCACCTAACTGTTGTTTTTCCCTTCAGATTCTTAAGAGACGAGTATGCACCTTTGATGAGGATCATCATTCACTATTTCACTTGCGAGGGTAGATTTTCAGGTTTATATTCGTACCATATCCATTTGTTGATGCATTTCACACGGGTACGAATGATGAACATTCCATTCTTCATGTGCCGAAATGTAGAGAGGATGGTGCCCTTGGTGCAAAGAAAGAGCCCAGCACAGCAACACAAGAGCATCTATCATTATGCACTGATCAAGATTGTGGTCATGCATCAGTTGGCACAACAGGGTATTCCATGGGAGGATTTCATTTCTCGTGACTTGTTCACAGTGCCACAGCCACCTCCTGAGGTTGTCCGTGCTGAGGGAGGGCCTTCACATCAGTTTGACATTCCAGAGCCAGAACATGTCAGCATTCCTCCAGCTTATGTTACATATCAGAGAGGCCACAAGGCCTTATTTGCATCTGCACGGCGAGTATTATCTCCACATCAGGTGGAAGGGGTCTCGCCTTCTTCATCAGCGCAGCGAGTGTTATCTCCACATCAGGTGGAAGGGTCCTCGCTTTCGACAGTAGCACAGGTACAAGAGAGAGGCAAGCAGCCCAAGATTGATGAGGGGCCATCAGGTGTTCCAGGCATAGATGTTGTTGACCTTGATATCATTTCTCCTAGCTTAGAGCCAGAGGAGATCATCCAGCAACTAAGGACTGAAAATGACTTGTTGCAGCAAAAGTTGGAAATGGAAAATTGGACAATCACATACTTAGAGCAGCGCAACAAGCAATTAGAGGATGAACACACTCTTGATGAGTTGCGGAGGATCCGAGAAGACCAGAACTTGGCTCGCAAGAGACCCGGTGATTTGACACCTAAGGAGCAAAGCTCTATGCTCATTCGGGTGAACACACATTTAGAGAGGTTGATAGCAAAGGCAAACATGGACAAAGACATGCTCCGCCATATGAAGAACCATTATTGGGCCCGCATGCATGTGTGCAAAGCAAAAATGAAGGTACTCAAAGGACGGTTGGCCAAGGCACTAAAACGGAGAAAAAGGCCCGATCCCCTTCATATTTTGGCTGAGGCTTCCTTGAAGGCGCATGGCACTAAATGACACACCTTCAGCTCAAATTTCAGAGAATTTGGAGCAATTTTGGTCATTTTTGAATTTTTTTGGCCAAAAAACAGGTTTTTGCCCTCAACGCGTAGCGCGCCGCGCGCTACCCTGAAGATGGGCAAGTCCATTTCTCAAAAACTCAGCATTTTTGGATTTTTCATGACAAGTTACACTTGCTCAGCAATTGTCAAGACATTTCATCAGGTTTTGAGCCCTAAGAAGATCAAAAAACATGCAAAAAATGACTTTCTGCCACTTTTTGGACACACAGGAAGCAGTCTTGGGAGATTGCAATTTTGGAGGGGCAAATGGACACTAAATTGAGAAATTCCACTTGGGTTGGAAAGTAGACATCCAGACCTTTCCAACAAGCCTACGTTTGCCTCATTTAGATGCTGGGAAGTTCCTCCAAAGTTGGCTCAAAGGCGCGCTACGCGTAGAGAATTGGGGCGCTACGGATCAGGGAAATTTGCCAGATTTTCACCTACAGCTCAGCAAAACGCAGATTTGACTAGTTTTGACTTTTTGGAGTGATTTTTCATCCTCCATGATGTAATTGATGTAATTTTATGATGTCATAGCACTTATTTATCTCTTCTAGAAGATTCATTCATAAAAAGTCAAAAGTTTAATGAATGAATTGGTTTCCTAGCTTATAGAGGCAAGTTGTTTTGACTGCCTAGATTTTAGTGCTCAGTTTAGAATTGGGTGAAACAGCTCCTAGGATGATGAGCTCGAGCCCTAGAGGCAAGGAAAGGTGTTAGCTTGCCTATATTATGTATTTTCTTAGTCATTTTCATGTTTGGACTCTTGAGGGATAAGCTTAGACTGTATTACTCTTTGTATCTCTGCAATTTTGGCAAAGGAAAGACCAGGGTTTTGCAGCACTATTTGGGATTCCTGTGGTTATTTGTGTTGATGGTGTGCTTCTCTCATGTACTTGTAAGTGTGTTATGTGTATCATTTTCCTACTTCTCTTTTCTGCACATTAAGTAAATGAAGTGTTAAGGTAGAATTCATAATTTATATGCTCTACCTTTAAGTTTGCTTAATATCTATGTTTTCCTCTGTCTAAAGAGAACTCTTGAAGGTTTCTTGCTCTCTTTAGCTCCTCACCGGTCATTTCTATCCATTCACTTAATTCAAAGGCATCAAGACAATCTCCAACCTTGCCCCAAAAAGACCTCTGCAAAAACTGTGTCTCATCCCCGCACCCAAAATTGCCGTGCTCAGTTTTCGAACAAAACTCTAAAAAATTTCCAATCAAACTTTCCCTATCAGTTTACTAGCCTAAAATCAGTGTTCTTGTTCTTTATTGGTCATATCCGCCCTTTGAAGACCTTTTGCCGAGATAGACCCGGAGAGAGCCCTCTCCTGCCCCATAGGGCTAGCTACGAGGCTAAGTGGTTTGATGTTGCCTTGGATTTTGTCTTTTTCAGCCTGAGGCCAAATTCAAGCGCTAACATATTGGCGACCATACTGGGGAGAACAAACTTGTTTGTGGATTGATGTGTTTGTTTCATAAGTCTTAGACGGAGCCTGAAGTTATGCCAGGTAGCCTTCGAAACGCTTTTTCTTTGCATAAGCGGAAGTAGATAAACGCTGCTTCAGTCAATCTCCGTGAGCTTGTGAATACGGCCACTTCGATTGCATTTTACCCCAGTTCATTTGTAAACTCTGAACTTTTGGATGATTAGTTGAGAGTTTTCACAGGCTGATTGGTTATTTGTTCCTCGATATCCAAACTGGCTTCAGATTCTAAACACATATTCAAATCTCATTCATGTCCAGCTATTTTTGAGTATCTTGAAGACATTGATTTTGACGAGAGTTTTGAGTTGTCTTTGTTCAAAACCAAATCTGAAAGTGCACTTGATTCTCTAGTTCCCAACCCTGATTTTGCTGCTGCCCTTGAAATCGAGAGACACAATAAATTGGTTGAAAATTTCATCCTAAGACACCTTCAGACAGATATCCAAGTCACTAATCTTGCTGATTTCCTCGAAACTATATCTAGCAATATTGGATCTACTATCACGGCTTCAGTTCCGCATGAACAGACCAATCCTCCTTTTATTTCTATATCCCCTATAGTCACACATCCTGAATCAACAGTCAATTCGCCTTCCTCATCACATATCGCTTCTCCCCTGCCTACACCTCCCTATACCCCTCATACTACAGCTACACCTACTCCACCTGCTACTCCTAGACCCAATCTACCTAAAGCAATGGCTGCCCGGTTTGCCCCACTTGCTCTTCCTCAAAATCTGCATGATATGCCAGCTAATTATCAGAGTAAAATTTCTATGTTTGATGGCACTCCTCAAGGTGTTTCCGCTCAGCAGCATATAGACAAGATGACAACTTTCTTTGATCTATATGAGATAGATGAAGAGGATGTAACTATGCGTTTGTTTGTACAAACATTTGATGGAGAAGTAAGAAAATGGTTCAGAGGTTTGACAGCTAGAAGCATACCTACATTGGAAGAACTTCAGAGGCAGTTTCTAGATCGATGGGAAATCAGAAAGGATCCACTTCAGATCAATGCTGAGTACAACAATCTCAAACGTAATCATGGTGAGTCGGTTCAAGATTACATTATCAGGTTTAACACAGTTTATAATGCTATTCCAGATGATTTAAGACCATCTAGAAAATCAGCACTTCTCAAATTCTCGGATGGCTTTGATCCAGAGATGGCTTATTCATTGCGAGACAGAGATCCGCCTACCTTGGAGGATATGCAGAAAATCGCTGTTAGTGTTGAAGCGAATTTGAATGATAAAAGAGCAAGGATGAAAGCCGAAAAGCGAGTGACAATCAAAGAAGAAGCTTCTACATCAGATCAGCTCCTTCGAAGGGTATAAAGGTTGCTTGAAAATACTCATCTCAGCAAGCCGGAACCGCAGATCCGTAATCCTAATTTCCGAGGTCCGCAGCAGCCACAATACAGAATCAAGCAGTGTGAAACAAGGGCACAAGCAACAATAGTTCAGCAACAAGTAAAACCTCCGCTTCAGCAGAATTTTGTTAGCCAAGAATCTGAGGATGAAGGTGATACTATAGGAGAGGAAAATCACTTTTTCACTCCTGATGATCTGCCTACCTATATTACAGAAGAAGAAGAATTTGTGAGAAATTCCATCATACATCAAGATGAGAATTATATCATATCGAATGAGGCAACACTTGAGGAAGAATCGGAGGAGTACCAAAGAGGATATCTCAATGCTTTGTCCGCTCAGCAGAGACAATTAAGAAACTGAGCTGTTCCCATAAATCCCATTCAGAAAAAGAAAGATACTTCAGCAAAAAATGATTCAGCTTCCCCACAGACAAAAGGAAAAGATATAATTGATCCCTCAGCAAGTCAATCATCTTTAGCGGATAAGACAAATCAGCCACCAAGCATAATGAAGGATAAAGTTGAAAGAAGAGAAGTTCCGGCCAAAGAAAGTGAAAAAGTTTCAGCATTTAGTTTGGAGAATGAAATTTCAAAGCTGAAAGTGTCTATTCCATTGACTGAAATCATGAAAAATACCACCTACCGAGGTCAAATTTCCAAAATTCTGAATATTGATCCAATGCTTGACACGGTAAATGTAGAAGATGATCAGCCGGAATTAATTTTTGGGCTTGCTTTGAATGGTGAGTCTCCTGAAAATGATGTTCCTCCCTTCTATATCAGTTTGAGGTTGCACGAGTATATTTTACATAATGCTATGTTTGACTCGGGTGCTTCGCACAATTTGATGCTGAAAGCAATCATGGAAAGGCTGGGATTGGATATCACAAGAAAATATCATGATTTGTATTCATTTGATTCCAGCCGGGTAAAGTGTATTAGATTGATCAAGGACTTGGTGGTAAGCTTAGATCAAATTCCAGCTAAGAATGTCTTGATGGATGTGGTTGTGGCGGATATTCCTCCGCGTTTTGGTATGTTGCTTTCAAGATCTTGGGGAGCTAAGTTGAAAGGTACACTCCAGCTAGATTTTTCTTATGCTACAATTCCAGTCTTCGGTCAAATGAGAAAGTTATATCGGGAGCAAAAGATGAAATACATGATAACTAGTAAAGAAAAGCCAATAAATCATCCTGTAAATTATGTACATACAGATTTGGAGTCATTTGTTTTGTTTGCTGATAATTTTAATGAGGTAGATAGTCAGTTAGTTCAGGCAGAAGATATACCAGAAATTACTGAAAATTTTAGAGAAGTTCTGCAAAAGGAAAGAGAAGAAAAGTCAGCTGCCATGAGGCAAACAGCGGAAGCTAAGGGGCAGCAAACAGAAAAAACAGAAGCAACACAGTTTCAGCAGTTGGAGGAAGATGAAGATGGTCTTTGGACCATGGATTTCGATGGCGCTGTGGGCAGCGATGGTGCTGGTATTGGTGTGTGGATTCGAAGTCCCTTTTCTGCCCAAGACAAAGTCCCAAGCAAGGTGAGAGTGTGTTCTTATAAACTAGCATTTGATTGTTCAAACAATGAAGCAGAATATGAGGCTCTTATTGCTGGCCTTAAAATTCTTCGCAAGCTGAAAGCAAAGAAGATTGTAGTCTATGGCGACTCCGAGTTGGTGATAAAGCAAGTTAAAGGTGAGTTTCAGGCCAAGCATCCTCGCATGAGAGCATATTGAAATGCTGTCCTAGGTATTTTGAAATTATTTTCTAAACATACTTTGACATGTGTGCCCCGCATACAAAATGGTGTTGCTGATGCATTGGCCAAGGCAGCAAGTAATTTAAAAATTCCAATGAATTCCAGCAATAAATTTGAGATTTATGTGAAACACCGCCCCACAGTTCCCGATAATCAACGATGTTGGCAAGTCTTCCAGGATGATGAAGAATCAAAGATTTTCTGCAGATTGAAGGTGAGTTTAACGATATTTCCATAGATATTGAACCAGAGGAGGTAAATCAAATGGATGTGCTGCAACTTAAGGATAATTTTATTCCTAAAGGATTGATTCCTTTGGAAGAGTTGTTTGATCAAGATGACGTGGCCCGCAAATCGACATTGAGACCAACGGAAGAAGGTGTTGAGGAAGTGAACATTCGAGCAGCTGAGAATCCAAAGATGGTAAAGCTATCGAAGACATTGTCACCAAAGGTAAAGAAGGAGTATGTCAAATTGTTGTCTTCGTTTTCTAATGTCTTTGCATGGGATTATTCAGATCTGAAAACGTATGACACTAATATCATTCAGCATACTATTCCTATAAAGCCAAATCAAAAGCCTTTCCGCCAAAAGTTGAGGAGAATCAATCCTAAATTGCTGCCATTGATAGAAAAAGAAGTGAATAGGTTGTACAAGTCTGGAATCATAGTACCTATCAGATTTTCCGATTGGATATCAAATTTGGTACCCGTGAGAAAGAAGACCGGTGAGATCCGTTTATGTATTGACTTCAGAAATTTGAATAAGGTGTCTTTAAAGGACAATTATCCGCTGCCCAAAATGGATCATATATTGCAGCGAGTAGTTGGAGCATCAAGGATGTCGCTACTCGATGGCTATTCTGGGTACAATCAGATTTTGGTGCATGAGGATGATCGTGATAAAACCACATTCACTACTCCATGGGGTACATTTCATTATGCAAAAATGCCATTTGGTTTGAAAAATGCAGGTGCCACCTTTCAGCGTGCGATGGACATGGCCTTTGCCAATGAGAAAGATGTCTTTTTAGTTGTTTACCTTGATGATTTGACTGTATTTTCAAAATCTGATGAAGAAAATTTATATCACTTGCAAATTGTTTTTCAAAAGTGCAGAAAATATGGAATTTCACTGAATCCAAAGAAGAGTCTTTTCGCCATGAGTGAAGGCAAGCTCTTGGGTCACATCATTTCCAAAGATGGCATCCGTATAGATCCTGCACATGTTGAAGCTATTCAGCAACTTGAGCAGCCCCGGAACAAGAAAGAAATACAGTCCTTTAATGGTAAGCTGAATTTTTTGCGTCGCTTCATTCCAAATCTTGCTGAGTATCTTAGAGAAATCACAAATATGCTGAAAAAGGACAACCAGCTAAAGTGGACCGAAGAGGTGGTAAAATTTTTCAATTTGGTAAAGTTGGTTTTATCTTCAGCCCCTACTCTAATCAGTCCGGATTACACACAAGATTTTATTTTGTTTTCATTTGCTTCTAAGCACACATTGGCAGCTATACTAATGCAAAAGAGAGATGGAGTTGAGAAGCCTATTGCTTTTTTCAGCTGTATTATCAGAGATGGAGCATTAAAGTATAACATCATTGAAAAACAAGCGCTTGCGCTTGTGAAGGCCCTGAAGGATTTCCGTGTGTATGTATTGCATTCCCACATTATAGCTTATGTTCCTAACACGGCAGTAAAGGATGTGTTGGTACAGACAGAACCGGAAGGAAGGCGGGGAAAGTGGATTGCTGCATTATTAGAGTATGATGTGGAAATTAAACCCACTAAGTTGATCAAAGGGCAAGGTCTTGCCAAATTGATGGCTGAAACAAATCTACATGTCCTAGACATCAATTTGATAGCTGCCGTGTCCGATGAAGATGAGGAGAATTCAGCACAACAGGTATCTGACATCTTTATTTCTTCTCCTTGGTATGCTGATATTGTATATGTACTTCAAAATTTGTCTTCACCTCCTGGGATGCCTCGAAATAAAAGTAGGACATTGAAATTGAAAGCTGCCAAATTTTGCATCCTCAAATCTGCACTATATTGGAAAGACCCCGGTGGAATATTGCTGAATTGTTTGGTTGAGGAGGAAGCCAAAACAGTGGTGGAAGATTTTCATAAAGGTGACTGTGGGGGTCATTTGTTTTGGAAGACTACAACAAATAAGATCCTAAGAGCAGGTTTTTATTGGCCTTCATTGTTTTCAGATGTATATAAAACTATTAAGAGTTGTCATGAGTGCCAAATTTTTCAAGGGAAACAGAAATTGCAGCCATTGCCTCTCAAACCAATCGAAGTCAGCGCACCATTTCAGCTGTGGGGCTTGGATTTTATTGGTGAGATTCATCCGGCATCGTCAGGACAGCATAGATGGATATTGACAGCTACATATTACTTCACAAAATGGATTGAAGCCATTCCCACCCGGCAGGCCACAGATGCGGTAATTATTTCTTTCCTTGAAAATAATATACTGTCACGATTTGGCTGTCCAAGTAAGTTAATTACAGATAATGCAGCAGCATTTAAATCAAAGAGAATGGTTGACTTTTGCTACAATTATAATATCAGCTTGGGGCATTCTACCTCCTATCATCCGCAAGGAAATGGGTTGGCTGAATCTTCGAATAAATCTTTGGTAAATATCATTAAAAAGTTGCTGGAAATCAATAAGAAGAGCTGGCATAAAAAGTTAGTGAATGCACTGTGGGCTGATCGGGTAAGTCAGAAAAACTCAATTGGTATGTCCCCTTTTGAACTGGTGTACGGGACAGATGCGGTGTTTCCTACTTCACTTGCTATTCCGGTGGTCAAATTGCTTCAAGAAATTGATAGTGAGGAGGATCCCATGTAGAGGCGGATTAGTCAAATGATTCATTTACAACAGACACGGGAGGAGGTTCTTCACAATACTCTCAAGTTGCAAGAGCGCATAAAGAAGATTTATGACCGGAAATCAAAATCAGATGACTTTCAAATAGATGATGTGGTTTTGAAGTGGGATGCTCGGAATGAAGACAAAGGGAAGCACGACAAATTTGATAATTTATGGAAGGGTCCCTATAAGATCGCAGCATATCGTGGCCAAAATGCTTTTCTTCTCAAGGAAATGAATGGAGATGATTATCCCGAAGGGTCGATCAATGGTCGGCTGCTGAAGAGGTACCATGTCTGATGCATTTTCTGTTCTTGTCACCATCATTGTATATACCGTTTTACTTCTGTTTTATCGCATGTGTGTGCTGATCTTTCATCCTTAGTCTGGGGCCCGCAGTGAAGGCTATAATTCTGAAGATGGAGATTGGTTGGTTTAAGGTTTGTCAAGGTTCACTATTGAGTTAGTTTGGGTCAAAGTTGTGTCCAATTTTTAGTCAAATCTACAGTCATAAAGCAGTCAGAGTTTGTGTCAAATAAGTAAATAATGACTCCATCGCCCAATGGTTGAAAACACTGGTCTGCTCTCCCAGAGGTTTGCGGTTCTTGGCACCTCCAAGGAGCTACCATCCCCATTGGAGCCAATGTTAGAGTCGGTCTAGTAGCCCTCCACCAGAGATCAAAGCTCTTTGCATTTCATGATTAGGTGTCCCATCAGTGTGATCATGTTGCATTCCGTTAGGCATGCCATAATCCTGGTGGAGGGAGTTTGTGTCGTTATTCCCCTCTTGTTTGGCACTGCTGGATCATGTTTTCTTGAGTAAATAAAGGCTTCACAAGGTCATTTCCCTATTTTAAATATCAAGGTCTTAGGTCTAGGGTTGAGTCAAGCTTTGTCTTGAGATGTCATAAAGGACCAGCAGGCCAGAGGGATGTCCGTCATAAAGCATCATTTTAATAACTCTTATCATTGTACAGCTAATTTTTACCTTGTTTTCAAAAACCCTGTTTTTGAAGACAAAGGTCATTATCTCATTTTTGTAAAAATTTGTAAAAAGTTCAAATTCTCCAAAAGTTGGCATGCAGCCTTGGTCTCCTTTGCCAAGACATCTCAGAAGCTATCCCTGCAAAAATTTTCAAGAGAAATCATCATTTCAACCAATTTATTTTGAAAAAAGGAAACCAGAAGTCAGCAGCAATTAATTCAAAAAAGTGTCATTTCAAAAACATTATAAAGTGGGTTTCGGGCAAATTAAATTCAAAAGTGAGCCTATAAAAGCCCCTCCCTCCTCATTGGTAACTCATTTTCCTCTCAACACTTCAAGAGAATACTTGTCAATTCGATTTCAAAGTTCATTGGGCGAATTGGGCAATTACAGCGGCGCGCTACGCATCAGAGGAGGCGCGCTACACAACAGCGCACATTTTCCAGTGCAAATTAACTCAGGTGCTACGCGTTGAAGGCGCGCTACGCATCAGGCTAGGCGCACTACGCGTAGGGTTTCTTGCTCAGGAAATCGCCAGCAAGCCACCAAAACTACTTCTCTCTCAAAATATTTTTAGCATTTAAACAAGTCAAAACAGCAATTCATTGGGTGCACAGTCAGCATTATTTTTCAGTCACTTGCCTCCAAAACCATGTCAGAAACCGAAACAGACTATGAGCAAAGTGATGACCGTGAATCAACACCAGAGGTAGAGGTGCCAAGGAGGCATCACAGAAGTGGTAAAGGTGGTCAGCATGTCAGGGAGGAGCCCACCTCTTTGGCTTATCTACAAGCTTGTCCACTTGCAGTGACATGTTTCCGATACCAATCATGTTATGAATATTGCGAGAGAATCTCCCAAATTCAACACCACAGGGAATTGGTTCGCTTGTTTGTCCTACATTTGCACAATGGGCATGTGAATCTTGCAGGACTGGACTTCACATTGTCACCCGAGATTGTTGCTCAAGCAACAGGGATACCCAATATTGGAGAAGAGTGGAACAAGCACCAGCAGTTGGACAGATTTCATTATGAGCCATATATCAAACCTGTATATATGAGGCACCTAACTGCTGTTTTTCCCTTCAGATTCTTAAGAGACGAGTATGCACCTTTGATGAGGATCATCATTCGCTATTTCACTTGCGAGGGCAGATTTTCACGTTTATATTCGTACCATATCCGTTTGTTGATGCATTTCACACGAGTACGAATGATGAACATTCCATTCTTCATGTGCCGAAATGTAGAGAGGATGGTGCCCTTGGTGCAAAGAAAGAGCCCAGCACAGCAACACAAGAGCATCTATCATTATGCACTGATCAAGATTGTGGTCATGCATCAGTTGGCACAACAGGGTATTCCATGGGAGGATTTCATTTCTCGTGACTTGTTCACAGTGCCACAGCCACCTCCTGAGGTTGTCCGTGCTGAGGGAGGGCCTTCACATCAGTTTGACATTCCAGAGCCAGAACATGTCAGCATTCCTCCAGCTTATGTTACATATCAGAGAGGCCACAAGGCCTTATTTGCGTCTGCACGGCGAGTATTATCTCCACATCAAGTGGAAGGGGTCTCGCCTTCTTCATCAGCACAGCGAGTGTTATCTCCACATCAGGTGGAAGGGGCCTCGCTTTCGACGGCAGCACAGGTACAAGAGAGAGGCAAGCAGCCCAAGATTGATGAGGGGCCATCAGGTGTTCCAGGCATAGATGTTGTTGACCTTGATATCATTTCTCCTAGCTTAGAGCCAGAGGAGATCATCCAGCAACTAAGGACTGAAAATGACTTGTTGCAGCAAAAGTTGGAAATGGCAAATTGGAAAATCACATACTTAGAGCAGCGCAACAAGCAATTAGAGGATGAACACACTCTTGATGAGTTGCGGAGGATCCGAGAAGACCGGAACTTGGCTCGCAAGAGACCCGGTGATTTGACACCTAAGGAGCAAAGCTCTATGCTCATTCGGGTGAACACACATTTAGATAGGTTGATAGCAAAGGCAAACAGGGACAAAGACATGCTCCGCCATATGAAGAACCATTATTGGGCCCGCATGCATGTGTGCAAAGCAAAAATGAAGGTACTCAAAGGACGGTTGGCCAAGGCACTAAAATGGAGAAAAAGGCCCGATCCCCTTCATATTTTGGCTGAGGCTTCCTTGAAGGAGCATGGCACTAAATGACACACCTTCAGCTCAAATTTCAGAGAATTTGCAGCAATTTTGGTCATTTTTGAATTTTTTTGGTCAAAAAACAGGTTTTTGCCCTCAACGCGTAGCGCGCCGCGCGCTACCCTGAAGATGGGCAATTACATTTCTCAAAAACTCAGCATTTTTCGATTTTTCATGACAAGTTACACTTGCTCAGCAATTGCCAAGACATTTCATCAGGTTTTGAGCCCTCAGAAGGTCAAAAAACATGCAAAAAATGACTTTCTGCCACTTTTTGGACACACAGGAAGCAGTCTTGGGAGATTGCAATTTTTGAGGAGCAAATGGACACCAAATTGAGAAATTCCACTTGGGTTGGAATGTAGACATCTAGAACTTTCCAACAAGCCTACGTTTTCCTCATTTGGATGCCGGGAAGTGCCTCAAAAGTTGGCTCAAAGGCGTGCTACGCGTAGAGAATTAGGGCGCTACACATCAGGGAAATTTGCCAGATTTTCACCTACAGCTCAGCAAAACGCAGATTTGACTAGTTTTGACTTTTTGGAGTGATTTTTCATCCTCCATGATGTAATTGATGTAATTTTATGATTTCATGGAACTTATTTATCTCTTATAGAAGATTCATTCATAAAAAGTCAAAAATTTAATGAATGAATTGGTTTCCTAGCTTATAGAGGCAAGTTGTTTTGACTGCCTAGATTTTAGTGCTCAGTTTAGAATTGGCTGAAACAGCTCCTAGGATGATGAGCTCGAGCCCTAGAGGCAAGGAAAGGTGTTAGCTTGCCTATATTATGTATTTTCTTAGTCATTTTCATGTTTGGACTCTTGAGGGATAAGCTTAGACTGTATTACTCTTTGTATCTCTGCAATTTTGGCAAAGGAAAGACCAGGGTTTTGCAGCACTATTTGGGATTCCTGTGGTTATTTGTGTTGATGGTGTGCTTCTCTCATGTACTTGTAAGTGTGTTATGTGTATCATTTTCCTACTTCTCTTTTCTGCACATTAAGTAAATGAAGTGTTAAGGTAGAATTCATAATTTATATGCTTTGCCTTTAAGTTTGCTTAATATCTATGTTTTCCTCTGTCTAAAGAGAACTCTTGAAGGTTTCTTGCTCTCTTTAGCTCCTCACCGGTCATTTCTATCCATTCACTTAATTCAAAGGCATCAAGACAATCTCCTACCTTGCCCCAAAAAGACCTCTGCAAAAACTGTGTCTCATCCCCGCACCCAAAATTTCCGTGCTCAGTTTTCCAACAAAACTCTAAAAAATTTCCAATCAAACTTTCCCTATCAGTTTACTAGCCTAAAATCAGTGTTCTTGTTCTTTATTGGTCATCTCCGCCCTTTGAAGACATTTTGCCGAGATAGACCCGGAGAGAGCCCTCTCTTGCCCCGTAGGGCTAGCTACGAGGCTAAGTGGTTTGATGTTGCCTTGGATTTTGTCTTTTTCAGCCTGAGGCCAAATTCAAGCGCTAACAGTTACAACCAAAAACATATGACACCCCTATTCTTTATGGCCCTGAGAATCTTGAGTGCCAGAACTCCCCGAGTTACCTTCTTGAGCCAGGTCGGTTAGCCTACCTAAAAAGGGTTGATTAGGAAATGGTTGATTGCTTCCATATAATTGAGCCCAATTTGCACCTTCCAACCATGGAGGAATTGAGTACCCATACCTCACATTTGCACTACTAACCCCTGCATTAAGTGGAGGTGTGTAATGAGCATATATAGAATTGACATCTCCTCTGGTAGGAATAAGGAAAGTGGGCAAACCCTCAATTTGATAGTGAGGCTCTTGAATGTTTATGAGGTATCGGAATAATGGTGTATTATCTGCAATATTGTCCAATGAGTTTGAAATAATCCTAGTTTCATCAGCTATGCTTGCATCATTGTCAACCATATTGATCATCCCTTGTTCATTTTTAAGCATTTGTTGTGTCTTTCTTGATTCCTTTTCCTGTCTTGCCATTTTTTTTTGTTGGTCCTTAACTTTCCTTGCTTTATCTCTTTCAAGCCTTTCATCTGCTCTACATTGTGCTGCAACAATCCTTGTTGCCTTCTTCTCCTTCACTAGATCCTTCTTTTTCTATTTTAATTCCTGCATTTCAAATTTCTTTTTTTCAGACTCAACTAACAAGTTTATATAGTCTTCTGAGGTGAGTAACTGTGAACTTCGGCCCAAACAAATACTACCCGGTGTACCTTTCTTTTTTTCATTAATACCCTCTCTACTGGTAGCTTTAGGAACCAGCCAAGTATCTTCTCCAACCCTCCCACCTACATGTCATTGCTTGGTACTTCCCTTTCAGTATCTGAGACAACTGATTGAACTCTTTCATTATCTTCATTTGATGCCTCATTATGTGCTTCATCTTCTTCCATTGATCTGTTGTCCACAAAAAAATGAACAATTTCACTATTCAATTCTACTGGTTGTGAGGGCATGTTCATGCTTTGTTCATTGGTTGTTGAGACACTATGCTCATTCATATTAATCATGGCTTCTGCCAGCCATGATGGTGGGATTAGTTGGCTTGGCAATGTCAATTGGTCATTGTCAATTGCATGTTCAACAATGCCATTAACAATATCAACAACAAAATTTTCATGTTCTTGAGTTGGTGGAATGATCTCCATGTTACTGCAACTTTGTTCATGATTATACTGTATTTCACATACAATTTCATCATCTTCATCATATAAGTGTCCTTGAGAGAGGGAAATCATATTACTAGCTACAACCACATCATCTTGGTCATCTAATTCTTGGACTTCAACACCTGTTTAGGCATGCCCTTCTTCCCAACCATCCACATGAAACGTTTGTCTACAACGAGTATAATGCATAAGAGCATCATAATTCAGTGGCCAGATTCCTGTCCTCCAAAAGCCAACCTTGACGTTTGACGGTGTCAGATCCCTTTTAAAAGCTTTACTTGCAAGCTCTGCTAGCTCGAACCTTTTCACATCAACCCCTAGATTCTTTGCCATCCATACAACACACTCTGACCTGAAATAGCTCTTGAAAGGGCCAAACACACTAACATCAAGGGATTCCAGTCTGTGAGTGGTATGAGCGGCAATGTCAACAGGTCGATGACTAAATTGTTTGCTTCCTCAATTGTTTGTACATCCATGTGGCTCCCATGGCCATATAATATCAATAGGTGTATGTTATTAGGTGAGATGCCACTTGGTACCAATGCAACAAAGTGAAAAAGCCAACTTAAAAATAGTACTTTAGTCATCCATGCATGGGGATGTGCAACCATGCATGCACGTGGTTCACAGTTCTGTATATAGTTTTTCAGTTGATTTTTACCTTTGAATAGATAAAATCCTGGGATTGAAATACCAATTGCATTGACACAACATAAAATATTTATCCACTCCCTACTCTTAGGAAAAATCTTTGGCACATTTCGGCTCCCTCTCTTGGCAATTACCCGCATGCCACAATTCCTCCCTGCCTGTAAACCTGTTTCATTACAGTTCCATATATGGTCTACTCCATAAGAATGTTTATCGTAAGCACTAGAAAGAGTGTCATCGAACTTATGCACAAATTTAATGCTCTGTCTCTGTGAAGGCCCTCAACTGTACGCAATACAAGGTTTGGATGCCTTTTTTTAAACCCAAACCACCATGATTTACCAGGAAACCCATCTTCGAATGGGTTTGGCCTCCCTTGACAGATTTGAGAAACTGTGGATCTGAGTTTTATCAACTCTAGCCCATGTCCCCATTAGACCATCTCTTTACACCACTCAACCACCTCAGCCTCCTCCTCGTCAGTCATAACTATAAGAGGACCTCTACATTTTGTATGAGTCAAACCATTTATCCAATAATGTATTGATGAGGGGGGAATACCATGTTTTTTTGCAGATGCCCGAACTAAGGATCCATTAAACTCTATGTCGTCAATTGCAACTAACATTTCTTCTTTTTTCCATCCTCTTATAGCGCTAATCTTTTTAGTTGAACTTTCCCCTTGGACTGTTGTTGACGGTGGTTCTGTGGGTGATGGTGTGAGAACATCAGCTTTAGTCACATGGTCATCCTCAACAACGTTCCTTGGGGCATTGTTGACATTGACATCACATGTCCTATCCTCATCTGACGATGGGCATCGCAGCTGGGCACCCCTTGTCACTCTCCTGCCACTTCTCCTTGTACGAGCAACATAACTAACTCTTTCCATAGATGCAACAACCTGCAGAATTATTGCATGCATTTAGTTAAGAATATTTTTACATTATGATTTCATACAAGGCACAAACACTTCTGCTTTATTACAGGAAATTATCAACATGTATGTTAGTATCCTTGAAAAATCAAAACTACAGAATCATTTTGTTGTATGTCTTCAAAATTATCACTGATTGTTGTTTTGATAACTTGTTTTTACACTTAAAATACCATGACTGTATTTTTACTTGGAAAACTACTGTCGGTTTCTGCCTTCTTCTGGTACTATGAGAAGATATGGTAGTTACTGTTGTTTGAATTAATTTGTTTAGACTCATGTTTGTTATCGCAATTGAATTCATTCATGGCCCACATTATCTCACAAAGTGGACTTGCATTGTCAATCATGTAGTTCAAGTAGGGTTTTCCATACGTTGCTTTCAAGTTGAAAAGAACTTTTGAGTAATAAGAAACTTCCATTGTAGTAGAAGTTTCTCCTGCAAGATTTTATCCAAGATTACTAGTGTCAATATTGCAGGCTTGTCTTGGTGTTTTCATATATTCTAGCCTCTACCAACAACAATGGTATGAGTTACCATAACCAACCTGAGAACATATTGAAGGGATTGGTTGTTTGCCTACAAAGTAATGAACTCTAAGATGAGGTCAACATTTGGTATTCTCAAGGATGCACTGATGGGAGTGGGCTCATGTGTTTGGTAGGATGTATTTGAGAGTTGTACAATTGGAGGATCATGTAGTTCAAGTAGTGTTTGCCTTATGTTCCTTTCAAGTTGAAAAGAACTTTTGAGTAATAAGAAACTTCTACTATGTTAGTATCCTTGAAAAATCAAATATACAGAATCATTTTGTTGTATGTCTTCACCTTATGTTGCTTTCAAGTTGAAAAGAACTTTTGAGTAATAAGAAACTTCTAATATGTTAATATCCTTGAAAAATCAAATATACAGAACAATTTTGTTGTATGTCTTCAAAATTATCAATGATTGTTGTTTTGATAACTTGTCTTTACACTTAAAATACCATGTTTGTATTTATACTTGGAAAACTATTGTCAGTTTCCACCTTCTTTTGGTACTATGAGAAGATCTGGTAGTTACTGTTGTTTGAATTAATTTGTTTAGACTCCTATTTGTTATCGTAATTGAATTCATTCATGGCCCCCGATGTCTCACCAAGTGGACTTACATTTCAATCATGTAGTTCAAAAAGGGTTTGCCTTATGTTGCTTTCAAGTTGAAAAGAACTTTTGAGTAATAATAAAACTCCATTGTAGTACAATTTTCTCTTACAAGATTTGATCTATGATTGCTATTGTCAATATCGCAGGCTTGTCTTAATGTTTTCATATATTTTAGCCTCTGCCAATAGCAATGGTGTGAGTTACCATAGCCAACCTGAGAACATATTGAAGGGATTGGTTTTTTTCCTACAAAGTAATGAACTCTAAGATGAGGTCAACATTTGGTATTCTCAAGGATGCACTGATGGGAGTGGGCTCATGTGTTTGGTAGGATGTATTTGAGAGTTGTACTATTGGAGGATCCTGTAGTTCAAGTAGTGTTTTCCTTATGTTGCTTTCAAGTTGAAAAGAACTTTTGAGTAATAAGAAACTTATACTATCTTAGTATCCTTGAAAATCAAATATACAGAATCCTTTTGTTGTATGTCTTCACCTTATGTTGCTTTCAAGTTGAAAAGAACTTTTGAGTAATAAGAAAATTCTACTATGTTAGTATCCTTGAAAAATCAAATATACATAATCATTTTTTTGTATGTCTTCAAAATTATTAGTGATTGTTGTTTTCATAACTTGTCTTTACACTTAAAATACCATGTCTGTATTTATACTTGGAAAACTATTGTCGGTTTCCACCTTCTTCTGGTACTATGAGAAGATTTGGTAGTTACTGTTGTTTGAATTAATTTGTTTAGACTCCTGTTTGTTATCGCATCATTTATGGCCCCCGATGTCTCACCAAGTGGACTTGCATTGTCAATCATGTAGTTCAAGTAGGGTTTTCCTTATGTTGCTTTCAAGTTGAAAAGAACTTTTGAGTAATAATATAATTCCATTGTAGTAGAATTTTCTCCTACAAGATTTGATCGATGATTGTTGGTGTCAATATTGCAGGCTTGTGTTGGTGTTTTCATATATTTTAGCCTTTGCCAACAGCAATTGTGTGAGTTACCATAACAAACCTGAGACAATATTGAAGGGATTGGTTTTTTTCCTACAAAGTAATGAACTCTAAGATGAGGTCAACATTTGGTATTCTCAAGGATGCACTGATGGGAGTGGGCTCATGTGTTTGGTAGGATGTATTTGAGAGTTGTACTGTTGGAGGATCATGTAGTTCAAGTAGTGTTTGCCTTATGTTGCTTACAAGTTGAAAAGAACTTTTGAGTAATAAGAAACTTCTACTATGTTAGTATCCTTGAAAATTCAAATATACAAAATCATTTTGTTGTATGTCTTCAAAATTATCAGTGATTGTTGTTTTGATAACATGTGTTTACACTTAAAATACCATGACTGTATTTGTACTTGGAGAACTATTGTCGGTTTCCACCTTCTTCTGGTACTATGAGAAGATCTGGTAGTTACTGTTGTTTGAATTAATTTGCGTAGACTCCTGTTTGTTATCGCATTTGAATTCATCCATGGCCCCCACTATCTCAGATAGTGCTAATAGTGAAGAAGAGTAGTGTGGAATATCATTCAATGATATTCACAGTTGTGTTGTATGAGATAGATCCTCAGTGACATAAGTTTGAGAAGGGGCAACCCTATATCATGATCAACAAGAAAGGGAGCAGGTGGACATGCCTACATAAGCATCTTAAATTGATAGTATGAGTCAATTTGTAGGTTGCGTTGGACCATAGAGATAATGCCTTCTAGGTATGTTCTTCGATCTTCAAGAAGACTCTTTGCGGGTTCACAAAATACACAGATATTGAAGATGATCTTTACTTATTTGTCACTATTAAGACTTGGATTTCAGACCTTGAAGATAACTCCCTTTATAAGGACTATCTCTACAAATTATGATTCGGTCAAGTACAAAGTGTTAAACTCGGCGAGAAGAATCAGCCCTGCTATTACTAACTCCTTGATTAGGATTTCAGCTTTCATGACGAACATTTGATTTAATGTCTCAAGGAGCTTGGTCTTGGGAATGCTTATTATTTTTGAAGAAATGAAGCCAAAGCAGGACTTCTTTTTAGAAGATTAGGCTATTTTTTTTATCAGTCCCTTATGGGTTGTTCCTATTCATTTAGGGGAATTCTTGAGCTTTTCTATAAAATAATGTGGGCTTTTAGTGGGTCCCCAAAGGCTATCAATGAGGTAGAAAGGTAAGAACATTGTATCATGCCTGCCATGTAATTGAATCAATTTGCTTAGGTCTCTAGCTGTACTAGGTTTGTTTACAGGGAAGTTCTAATTGCCACTTATAAGAGTGCTTGATTAACATCGTGTTTCTAATGCTTCAGCATCTGGATTTTATATTGGATCCTCATCAATGGGTGTAACAGTGACTAGCTCTCGATCTCGCTTTCAATAGAGCCTGTAGTTCCCAAGGGAGCTTCTATCCATAGGATTCAGTTATGGCAACCAAGTGTCTTCACCAACAGTGTGATGTCAGAGTGAGAGGCCTGAGTGCTTCTTCTAATGAGGATGCTTTTAGTGCATAAGTGGATGATAGAGATCCTATGGGTATTGTGGATTATTGCAAATATGTGATGGGGATATATGATTTTCAATTGACTGAGAAATGGCTTGCAAAGATGAGTTGTTTGAAGACAGAGATTGAAGGAGTGTAGATATACACAAGGAAAAGACTTTCATTAGATACCTTAGTTGCTTAGAGTCTATATAAAATATTTTGTGTGAGGGATGACTAACTACCTTAGCATAGAAGTTTCTCCTGCAAGATTTGATCTAGGATTGCTAGTGTCAGTATTGTAGGCCTGTCTTGGTGTTTTCATATATTCTAGCCTCTGCCAACAGTAATGGTCTAAGTTACCATAACCAACCTGAGAACATATTGAAGGGAATGATGACCACATTAATTAACCAAGTTCAATCTAATTGTAATACTTCAGAATTTTTTGAGGAAGACATAACATTTCATTCAAATATTCAGCATAGGATTAATTTCTCATAGGTTCTGTTCTTTTTCAGAATATAGAAAAATTGAAAAAATATATATTTTCATGAAAATGAAACTGTAAGAACTGAAATAAAAAACTGTGAGAAATGAAAATAGAACTTTAAGAAAAATGTTTTGTAATTTAAATAACTAACCTAGATATACTGTCAAATGTTCTATGATGTTTTGTCTCCAAGATTCGTGAATAGTTTGAATTCATAACATGCAACTTCACCAGTGGTTGAACTTCTTTTATTGTTTTTTTCACTTGAATTTAATTGGTGGTAAGGATGGGCATGGATTGCAATGGCTTCATTTTGAATGTGTGATCTGGATTTAATTTGATGTGATCCAATGTTTGGGAATTTTTTATTTGTTGATCCATGTGGAATACATGCCCATCGTGTTTGAATCGTGTTTTTGATGGTGGAAATAGATTCAGCACCATCAAAAACATGTAGGACACCTAAAATTTTAAAGTTTAACCACTATAACTTGGATTTACAAAAATCCTTGTTGGATTTTCTTTAAATATGACCATAATTTCCATAACTTTCTGGGCACTTCCTCCGACTAGTTAGACTATGACATTCTTATCATTCAATTAATAAAATTAAAACTCTGAAAATTGACATATAACTCTAATTTTATTTAAATTAAAAATTCTGAAAATTGACATATACACTACATTTTTTTTAATTAAAAAGAGAAATAAGGCTAGCCCCTTTGTCTAGATGTGTCCAAGGGCTAGGAAGCACTTCTCTTTTATTAGTCGGAGCAGGAACTTAAGCCTTCAAAGTAGAGGAAAGCCTCAGAAGTGTCCTGGTTCGAGGGTTAAACTCCTGCGGATTGTCCATTAAATGCAATAGACGTCTCGTTGGGACGTCTGAGGCAGTTGAGGTTTGTTTGCACAAGATACATTGCATATCAAATGGGACATGACTCCAAAACCCCTGAAAATCAACACTCCATCGATATCGAACCCATTGAAATCCGTGGAGAAGTTTCTTCGATTGAAACCCCACTGGACGATGGTCTCCTGGATAAATGTTCAGAGAACTCGCACGCAAGCACAGAGGCATCATCCTCTTCGTCGGCTGTTCTTGAAAAAACATGAAGAAAGGTCATCGACGAGGAATCTCAAATTTGAAACATTCGTTAAATTTGACGATTTCTACAATTTCAGCATTTGTTTTAATTATTTTAACAAAAATATTGATAGTGACCATATTTACACAACCACTCACCCCTAATAACAATTTTTTGTGCAAATAAAGTATGTGAAAATAAGATGATTACTCTTGCATGTGGAGTTGGCTAAACATAGAGAGTTAGTTAATTGATTGAGTGGTTGAATGTTTGTTGAGTTAAGTCGAGTTAAGTGATAGACGACTTTTGAGTGTGTGATTGCATTTAGTTGAATGTAAAAATATTTTAGGCAATAAAAATGGCAATGTTTGTATTAAAATAAAACCCACTGGTCAGCTCTCCGAAAGAGAGTCTGAACCAGGAGAGTCTGGTTCTGCAGAACGCTCTACATTGTTCATCAACATTACACATTAAATAGAATACATGGTTTTAGGGAAGTTAGAACATCATCCTAAGAAATAGAAACTAATTCCTATCCTGAGGCTACGTGAACCAACTCTACCTATTCTAGGGTATTCTCCATTATCTTCAACACTCCCCCTTAATGGAGAATGGGTTCACATATATGCCTAAAATCTCCCTAAACATTTGAAATTTTACTTTTCCAAGGGGCTTAGTGAAAATGTCTGCAACATTATCACATGTATTACAATATTCTAGATGAATTTCTTTAGATTGCACTTTCTCCCTAACAAAATGGAATTGAGTATCAATATGTTTAGTGTTTTTGTGAAACACCGGATTGTTGGCCAGCTTGATTGAACTTTGATTGTCGCATATGATTTTTGTTGCGACTGTCTATTCTTCCCCAACATCCTAGAGAAGTCTCCGCAACCAAACCGCCTCGCACGTTGCTGCACACATGGCTTGATACTCTGCTTTTGCTGAGGACAAGGAGACTGTGTTCTGCTTCTTGCTGCTCCAAGTGATCACCCTGGATCCAAGACTGAATGCATAACCTATTATAGATCTGCGATCATCTACATTTCCTGCCCAATCTGAATCTGCAAATCCTGCCAATCTAACATCAGAAGAGTCAATGTAAATAATTCCATAATCTACAGTACCTTGTAGATACCTCAAAACATTCTTCGTTGCATTCCAATGGCTTTCAAGTGGCTTAGACATAAATTGGCTTAACATGCTGACTGCATAAGCCAAATCAGGTCTAGTGGTGGTTAGGTAGATCAGACTCCCAACCAACTATCTGTAAAGTGTTGCATCCGTCGCTTTTGAGCCATCCTCACACTGCAATTTGATGTTCTACTGCAATGGTACCAGTGTTGGCTTACATTGATCCATTCTAAAATTTTCTAACATGCCTTTGACATACTTTGCTTGAGACAGAAATGTTTGACCTGAATCTCTCCAGATCTCGAGACTTAAACAATATCTGAGTTCACTGAGATGCTTCATCTCAAACATCCGTGACATCTGCTGCTTGATTTCATCAATTAGATATATAGCATCACCTGTAATTATCAAATCATCTACATATAATGAAATCAGCACTACGCACCCTTGTTCATCTTTCATGGTGTAAAGATTAGGGTCATTCTTACTTCTATTGTAGCCAGCTTGTAGAAAAAATGAATCAATTTTCTCATACCATGACTTGGGAGCTTGTTTTAGTCCATAGAGTGCTTTCTTCAACCTACGGACTAAATGTTCTTTTCCCTTCTGGAGAAACCCTTCCGTTTGCTCTAAATAAACCTCTTCTTTCAGTTCTCCATTCAGAAATGCAAACTTTACATCTAGTTGGTGCATCATCCAATGTTTCTTGGTAGCTAAAGCAATTAACATTCTGATGGTGTTCAATTTAGCTACAGGGGTGAAGGTTTCTTCATAATCTATCCCTTCTTTTTGTGTGTACCTGTTACACAAAAATATCGTCACCATGATTATTTGCAGTCAGTATGAGTCTATCATCACTTGTACTGTCCTCCTAAGCAAGTCTCAGACCTCAACTCTTCAAATCAAGCTTTGGAAATGAGAGAAAGACATTAAAAATCAATGTAGCTCTGGTTCCGCACTTTCTCTCATGGTCACCTGCGGTCCCGCACCTTCTGTGTACAAAAACTGTGGACCTGCCCGCTCTGTCCCTAACGGTGTAGGTGCGGACCCCTGTGAAAGTCAAAAGGCGCAAGTTTTATCTTAAAAAACTCACTTTGGGTTAATTCTAGAGGTTTCTAGAAGGAATTTTGACGTGGATTGTTCGCTTTGAGGTAGTTCATGCATCCCAAAAGAGAAGGAGCTAATCCCTTGATGAGAGGAGCTATCCCTTTGAAGGAGGGCTTTATCCCTTTGAAGGAGGACCTAGTAACCTCCCTCCATTGCACTATAAATACAGGCATTGGGCTGGTTGCTGGGGAGGTTAGAAGTTGAATATTTTTGAGGGTAAATGCTGGTGAAATCAAGACTTCCTAGTTGAGCTTAAGAGGAGAGATCACACATCCTTTTGGCTTCATTGGGGAGTGAGTGAAACTTGTCAAAGTAGAGGAGACTTCTTGCTGGACCCTGGGAGGAGCTTGTACAGCGTCAAGGCAAAGGTTGTAAAGTTCTTCTTCTTTTGAATTAATACAATCAAACTCATTTTTCTCAACAAGTATCTTATGTTATTTGTTTCATGGACTCCTTGACTTTCATGTTAAATATGTTTTATGCAATTGGCTTTTCAGGTGCTATTTAATTTTTTGGCCTTGTTTGTGTTTGCAGATTCGCGAAAAGGAGCTCATTTGGATCAAAGGAGCGAAGGCATCCACAAGCTTGCGTTGGACCTAAGGTAGGCCCTAAAAACACTTGTTTGCTATTGTTTATCAAAGCATATTTAGAGAAAGATAGTGTCTGGTTGGTTTGCTTGTCATTAGGTCTTCTTTAGATTCTAGGAAGGTCTATCTTGTCCGCAAGATCGACTTATTCCGTGTGACAAAATGGCGACTCCGCTGGGGACTTGATTGTTTTCCTTGTTTTTACTTTGACCTGAGAAACTCTATTTTTGTTTCTGTTTTTGGCTTGTTGTGTGTAAAAGTGGGTAGAGTTTGTAGATCCAGGGTTATTTTTTGTTTTTCATAGCTTTGGGAGAGGACCGCACCCTATCCGTTTGACACAGTGCGTACTTACCTGCAGCTTGGCTTTTAGCACAGAGCGGGACCGCACCTGTGCCAACTGTGGGCCTGCGGACCCTGTCAAAATTTTGAAAACCCTAAGATTTCCTCTGTTAGTCAGCTTAGTTTGTCTTTAGAAATTGTTATCCACTGCCCAGACCTACATATAACTTGTCAGAAGCTTTCCTTGGATTGATTTTGTTAGTGTTAGGGTTTTAGGTGAAATTCCTAGGAGTTTTGCTTGTTGGGTTTGTTTTTCATTTTGGTTGTGTAGTGGCTCTGAGCTTAGAAGCTGTAGGGACTTCAGATCACCTTAGTGTCTACCAGCCTTCTTATGAGTCTGACCATTTATGAAATCTCCCCTTGTTTGAGGAATCCGCTTTGAGTTTTCTCTTTACAAAACTTCGAAAAACTTGTATTTGAAAGTTTGGATTTTCATTTTCAAAAAGAAAACAAAATTGGTTGTTCTTGATTTATTTGTGATTCTGCATAAATTGGTCCTTAGCTTACATCTAGCTAAGTAAAACATCCTTAAAAAAGACTTTTAGTAGGCTTTGACTTCAAATAGGTTTTTATAATTTGTAGATCTCAAAGTTAGTCATTTTCATTAGTTTTGAGTGTTTTATAAAAAATATAAAAAATCTCTTTTGAAAAAGTTTGTTTTTTGTAGTGATTGAGTGCTTTGAAACGAAAAAGGGAAATTTTTGTGAAATAACTAGTTGTCTCGTTTTGAGTGCTTTGGAAAGGAAAAGCTCTTCTTTTAATTTGTTTAATTGAGAAAGATTTGTGTTTACAAAGTATTTGCATTCTCAAACTCTTTCTTAGTTTAGAAGTTCATCGAAGAGAAAAAGATTGTTTAGATCATCTTAGGTGCATTTTTAGTGATTTTGAGTCGAGTCTTCATACCACGAGTTTCATCTCCGCACCTTTGGACTTAAACAAAAACCACTAAAATTAACGCTTAAAGTAAAATTCACCTAGTAACATTTTTATTTCTAGGGCTCTGATACACCAACTTAGCTTAGGCTAGTGTCTAGGAGTAGGAGAGTAATTAACTCTCCAAGACAGTAAAAACAAACAAGTAGTTGTATCTTGTGGTAGGGAAGAAATCCAATTGTTGCATTTATGCTCTGGGAAAGCTCCTCTTAAAGGAGAAGCACGAGATCATGTCCGAACCAGTGTGGGAATCAATCCTTCCTCATTGGGAACGACGCCAGATATTCACGTATTAAAAATGGTAAACCTCGGATTAACCATTGTCGAGGAGCCTGGGGTCACTTGTTGGTAAACCTTGGATTATGTCAAGGAGCCTTCAAGGGGATTGAGCTTGCTACTCTGCACTTGCGTGCGTATCGGATCGTAGACTGTTCCCCCAGGTGTATTTGTCTCAGTTGGTAACCTTAGTGGCCATATTCTTTAGGACTCTTCCTGAGGTGACAGTGGTGGGAAGATCCCACTGTACCTGGAGCAGACATCGGCTAGACTCACTTGGATTTTCTGGGGGGTTCTCTTCACTCGAGACGGTTAAGTGGAGGAACTTGTGCCAGTCTATTCATTAAGCAGGTTGCTGGGGTAACTGTTCCAACCGCCATTTCTGTATTGAACTCTGCGATGTTGGATTTCATCACCAACTAGTGTTTTCAGTCCGGAAAGTTACTGTTTGTGTGTGTTTGATCTCCTAGATTCTTTAGGTGCGTGATTCAAATTTGTTTGGTTCTTTAGAGACTTTAGGTGCTTTTCATTGAGATTTTACTTTGTTTGCGTGTGAAGTAGTTAAAAGTTTTCAACTGTGGCTAAATTACCAAGACAGTCCCGTAGACTTCGGGACCAGTCTCCTGAGTTTGTAAACGTGGCTGAGTTACTGAGGAAGTCCCGTAGACTTCGGGGCCAACCTCCTGAGGAAGTACCAAGCCAACTTGAAGGCTTAAAAGTCCTCGTAACTCCTAGAGATAGTAGAGTTGGGTCACCTGAGGAAGGAGAATCTTCTTTGATAGTACATCCTGATTTTCAACCGTTAGTAGCAGATTATAATCCGCAGTCAGTGTCTGTTTCCGAAATTGCTGGTAGCTTTTCATCTACTAGTGATATAGGTGAAGAACCCGAAATATCCGAGCCTGAAAGTGAATTTGCTGCTACTCCGACATCGGGGTTTGTTTCTCCAACTTTTAGTGGTCCTGGTTCACCTAGGGTAGAAAGAGTAATCACCCAAGATCTTCCTTCTGGACTTATTGCTATTGAAGAACTTGCTCCGGAAGAAGAAGTAGGCATCCCTATCCCTGAAAATCAACTTGTTATTGAACTAAGGGAGCGTGAATCAATTTTTTACAGTCCACCTAGGAGTAGTTCTTGGTATCTTTCTTTGACTAATTTTCTAGAAAACTCAGGGTTAAGTTTTTCACCACCTCGTGCTCCTTATCACCCAACACCTAGAGGTTTTTATACTCCCGTCAATATGGCAGGACAGTCATCCATGTTTACTCAATCGCCTGAATCTTTTTTGTACGGCGGTCCTTCTGTTCCCTCTGGGTATCAGTCACTTTCTGGTACTTTTTCGGGAGCATCTCCTCAACCCATTGATCAAGGGTTATTAACTGGAAGCAATGGTACTAAGCCGTTGAGCATAGAAGACATTCTTATGATGTCAGGTTCTATTCCCAATCCTCAACCTCAAGGTGGCCAGTTACCGCCTGGGGGGTAGCCTCAATTAACGCCTGGGGGGCAACCTCAAGGTACACAATTTGCATCTGGGGGGCAACCTCAAGGACAGTACATACCTATGGGACAGTACGTTCCTCAAGGTCAACCCCAGACTCAATATGTACCCCAAGGTCAACCCCAGTATCAATTTATACCTCAAGGTCAACCCCAGTATCAGTATGTGCCTCAAGGGTACCAACCCCAAGGTCAATACTCGAACCAAGGTTTCCAACCACCCCAAGGTCAAACGTATGTTCAAGGAACAGGAAATGTACCTTTCAATTATCAATCCTACCCTCAACCTGGTTATGGTCCTCAGTATTCTCAACCTGTTATGGGTCAGTACCCCGGAATGAATATAGTGTTAGATCCATCGCAAACCCAACAGGTGTTGCAGCCAAGTGTACAGTTGTCATCTCAAACTGGACAACCCTTAGTTTCTGGTACACCCCAGCAACCAGTCTAGTCTAACATTCAAACTTCTGTACCTTCGGTAGTTTCTCAACCTGGGCCTAGTACACCTCGTACTCCGCCTCAAACGACTACTACAACTGCCGCAACATCTGTTCAATCTACCCCACCTACTTCTGGAGTATCGATAGCTCTGGTTTCTACTGTTCCTGTATCTACTCCTCAGACATCTTTACCACCGTCTGGATCTATGATTCAAACTTCGGTTCAGATGCCTATAGGACAACCTGGTTTAAGTACGGTTGTCACAAGTCAACCACAATTCACCTATCAACCGTACCAGGGACAGTACCAATTCGGTCCTGCTGTCCAGCAGCCAGTCTATCAGTATCAACCGTACCCTGGGTACACTTATCAACAACCCCAGTACGGTCCGGTTAATCCTGGTTTTCCGGGAGGATACAATATCCCGAACGCCATTCCTATTCTGAGTTATCCTGGATATCCTCCTCCTGGGGCTGGTCTCATGACCCAGAGTTTTAGGGATCCTAATCGGCAGTTACCATTTATCGCAACTTTGGACTTACCTGACTTGTCGTGCCTAATGAATGATCCCATTAATTATCTTCCGTTTTGGCCACCAATGCCGAATAAGTTTCCCAATGACATTCCCAAGTTCGAAGGTAAATCAGGAGAGGACCCGTCGAACCATGTGATGACTTACCACCTCTGGTGTGCGTCTAACTCCATTACAGATGATTCAATCTGTCTTAGACTTTTCCAGCGCACTCTAATTGGTCTCACGGCCAAGTGGTACATTGAGTTACCGCGAGGCACTTTTATAAGTTTAGTCAGTTAGCTACCTCGTTTTTGACTCATTTTCAGTTGCCAGTCTGATACGACAATGGCACGGAATTGTTAACTTCGCTAAAACAATTGACATCCACTTACATTTCAGATCATATTCATGAGTGGAGACGTCAACGACGTTTAGTGAAGGTATTTATTCCGGATCAGATCTTGGCTGAGTGGTTTGTAAAATCTTTGTTACCAAAGATCACTGAAGATGTTGCTAAAGCTGGAGTTGTTACTAAGGAGAAAGTGATTGCTCAAGCACAGTACCTTGACTTGGTCTATACTCAGTCGGGTACGTTACACGAAAAAATCCCCGATCTTCCCAAGCAAAATCAAATCACTGCAGCTCCTTCGGGATCTCATGCCACCGATGGTATGATTGGCACGGTTAACACTAAAAGTAAGAAGAAGTCTTCCAAGAATTCTTCTCCCATTATAACCTTGCCTGATTCCCCAACAGGAGATTCTTCTGCAGAGATTTTCGCCGATATTCACGTTGTAGAGTCATCTACAGCCAAATCAAAATCCGGTGGGAAGAAGAAAGGAAAGAAGAAGAATAAAACGGACAAAAGTTCAAAGGAGAAACCTGAAAAGGCGGAATCCAATGATGAAAAGCGCAAACCTCGTTATCCTTGTCTCATTTGTGACGATGAACATTTTACAAGAGACTTCCCTCATCGTGCAGAGGTTGCGAAAATTGTCAAGGGTTCCCAAACTCCTGCTGTTTTTTCCGGCTCAAGACAGTAAGATGATAGGTTCATCCTCGAGTGCCAATGAAGAACCCATACTGATGATGTCCCATGTTAGGATTGTGACTCGATCGCAAGATTATGGTAGTAAGAGTCCTGTTGATGGTAAAGAAGCAGAATCTTCTCATTCTAATCCATCAACCTTAGCTCCCGGTTCCGATCCACTACAGATCGAGAAACCTAATCCAGACTTGGTAATCAAACCGCCCGCCAAGGGTATACTTCGAAAGTCAGCTTTCAATCCACATGCGAGAGCGGCTCAGAATTATAACATTGTTGAGGATTTAGCTGTTTCACCCTCAGCAATGTCGGCTTTGGAAGTGCTACAATCATGCCCAGCACAACGTAAATTACTTTTGTCGGCTATAGGAGCTGTTGATGTTCAGGACCCGAACCTAATAATTTTCGATCTAGAAAATAGTACACCATGTTTGCCTCATCAAATGGCTTTCCAGATTCCAGTGATAGTAAAAAACAGGCCTATTCATCGGACTGTAATTGATGAGGGAGCCTCAACGTGTATTATGTCGATACAGTGTTGGAGATCGCTTGGTTCTCCTTCGCTAAATCAATCCTCGACAATTCTAAAGGCCTTTGATGGCCGTGGGTTTCATCCTTTTTGGCATTCTACAGGATTTTCCTATAGGGGTTGAAGCAAAAACCATTAGTCTAGATGTGGAGGTGGTTGATGCCCCTCTAGATTACAACCTTCTCTTGGGTTGAAGTTGGTCTTACGCTATGACAGCGGTCGTTTCATCGGTCTTTCGAGTAATAAAGTTTCCACACAATGGAAAGATCGTAACAATAGACCAGCTGGCTTACTTTTCATCCGACCCAGCCTCTTCGGAGAGTATTCAGCATGTTGGTAAAACGACTATCCCATATAAGGATGTTGGAGTAGGATTAGTTAAAGATGCCGGTTTACTGGGAACTTTTCCTTTTCCTCCAATCAACGCATCATCTTCATTTGCAACCATTCATATGATTACATCAGACACCATTATTTATGATGATCCTTGGATCGTCCCTTCTGAATCTGAGATAGACTCGTTTGGTAATGCCATGCCTTTGAGTCCATATGAAATTGCCTATGAAGCCGTGCAGTCTTTTGCCGACCCATGTTCAACCGAAAATGACTTAATGAATGTGGTCCGTGAGGAATCACTTTTCACATCAACCTCGGATTTAACTATGTTTTCTGAACTTGTTCACTCTGATGAGCAAATTCGTGAAATCCTATGTGTATATGATTTACCATGGGAAGATCTCCATCACAGATCTTCGTTTTTACCTGAGGATGATCGTTTTGAAAATGATTTCTCATCAATTTTTACAACTGAATATGTCAAGGAACCTCAGAATCCAATGAAACATCCCAATTCAGAGTTAAATTTGGGAAACATCTCTCGAACTATTCCTATTGACATTTCGGTTAAGCCCGGAATTGTTGAGAACATTCATATAGGTGCCTCGTGTACAGATGACGAAATTCAATTATATAAGGCCCTATTTCAAGAATTCGGCGACGTGTTTGCCTGGTCCTATGAGGAAATGCTAGGAATTGATCCCGCGATTGTTGTTCATGAAATCAAGACTTACCCGGACGCTAAACCCGTCCGGCAACGTTTGCGTCAGATTCACCCACGAAAAGCTGCTGCAATTAAAGCAGAAGTTGAAAATTTATTGAAAGCAGGTTTCATTTATCCGATCCCGTTAACGGATTGGGTATCAAATATTGTTCCGGTTAACAAAAAGCAGGGAACAATAAGAATATGCATCGACTATAGGGACATTAATCGAGCCTATCCAAAGGACAATTACCCAACTCCCTATATCGATCAAATCATTGATGATTGTGCCGGCAGCGAAATATTCTCCTTTATGGACGGTTTTTCCGGATACAATCAAATCAACATTCTACCTGCCGATCAACCAAAAACGGCTTTCATTTGTCCATGGGGGACATTTGCTTATTGCAAATTACCTTTTGGGCTTAAGAATGCCGGAGCAACTTTTCAAAGGGCGATGTCTTATGCGTTTCATGACATCAAGCACATTGTGCAACCCTATCTCGATGACTTGCCTGCTCATTCATTACATCGAGCTGATCACCTCGTCCATTTACGAGCAATCTTTATGAGGTGTAGGCATTATCGTATTCGGTTGAACCCACACAAATGTGTCTTCTGTATAGAAACAGGTCGATTGCTGGGGTTTGTAGTTTCGAAAGCCGGCATTCGCGTTGATCCCTCAAAGGTCGAAGCTATCATCAAATTGCCTCCTCCTTCGAGTCTTCGCCAACTCCAAAGTTTGCGGGGGAAAGCAAACTTTTTACGACGATTTATTCCTAACTACGCCGAGGTTACAAAGGGTTGGTTGTTGAAGCAAAACACTCAATTCTATTGGGATGAGATAGCTCAAAAATCTTTTGATGCACTCAAACACGCGTTGACCCATGCACCGTTGTTGCATCCTCCCAACTACAACCAGGATTACTTCTTGTATCTCGCCGCCTCTCATTCCACCATTGGAATGGTCTTAGTTCAGGAAGATGAATCAGGAACTGAACATGTGATATATTAACTTAGTTGAACTTTAAATCCAACTGAGCTAAAATACTCACATGTGGAGAAATTGGCATTGGCAGCCGTTCAAGCTGTCCAACGTTTTCGTCACTACATTCTACTACGTAAAACTACGATACTTTCGGATTGCAACCCTATGATATACATTTTGACCAAGAAATTGCTAGGGGGCAAGTACTCTAAATGGATCGTTATCCTGCAAGAGTTCGACTTGGAATTTGAGAAATCTAAGTCTAAGAAATCTTTATGTTTTGCGGAGTTAATGTGTGACTTCCCGTGTGCGGACACGGAAACTGTGGCGGAGGAGCCCATTGCGGACGAATCCTTGTTTCTAATCAGCACTTTAGATCCATGCTATGGGTATATCATCGTTTATCTCCAAACCCAATCCTTTCGGCCAGAAATTTCAAGGTCAGAACGTCGAAAAATTCGATTCCAGTCCCAACAATTCAGGATTATTGGAGATACTCTTTATCGCCGTGGGGCGGATTCTGTTTTTCGACGTTGCTTAACTCACGAGCAAGCTGAAAGGGTTCTAAATGACTGTCACTCTGGAGCGTGTGGAAGTCATATGTCTGGGTATGCCACAGCCCAAAAGATATCGCGCGCTGGCTACTTCTGGCCGTCTTTATTTAAAGATTGTATTACGGCGGTCCGAAAATGCCACAACTGCCAGATTTTTGATCGTAAGATGCGTGCTCCACCTGCTCCTCTCCACCCTATAATTGCCGTTGGTCCTTTTGCCAAATGGGGTATCGATTTTATTACATGTAACCCTCACTCGGCCGGGGGGCATGTGTATATCATCCTTGCGGTAGATTATTTTACTAAGTGGGCCGAGGTGATGCCTACATTTGAGGCAGACGGCAAGACAGCTGCAATTTTCGTGTTCAATCATATAATTGCTAGGTTTGGTGTCCCACAAGCGATAGTCACTGATCATGGGCGTCATTTTCGAAACGTTATGATGACCGAACTTACAGGCCAGCTTGGTTTACGTCACGATAGTTCAACCCCTTATTATCCACAAGCGAATGGTCTGGTTGAATCCATCAAAAAAGTTTTATTTATCATGATCCGATGAATCATTGGGATTCATCGGTCGAATTGGCACAACATGCTATTTTCAGCGCTTTGGGCGTACCGAAATTCAGTAAAAACATCAACAGGGTTCACTCCTTTCCAACTAGTCTATGGTTTGGAAGCCGTGTTACCCATTGAATGCGAAATCCCGTCACTGCAAATGGCCATCGAGTTACTTCCAGCCACTTCCGAAGAGGAAAAGCGTTTGTTATACTTGGCTCAATTAGATGAGAATCGACGTGATGCTGCATTGGCGATCGAGACTCACGCAAAACAAATGAAAGCTCAGTATGATCGAAATGTGACCCCTCGAAATTTTTCGGAAGGAGATCTAGTCTTAGTTTATGATCAAGCTAATGATAAATTAGGCGCTGGAAAATTCGTTCCTATGTGGCATGGTCCCTATGTTGTCAAGAAAAAGCTAGCCAAAGGGGCCTATGAATTGGTAGACTTTGACGGGGACTCTTTGGGTAAACCCAGAAATGGCCTTTACTTGAAGAGGTATTATGCTTAAAAGAATGGGTATGGAGATTTAGTTAGGATAGTTTTTCTTTCTAGCTGGTGTGTTTTAGTTTAAACAGTGTGCTTAGCTTAGAGGGTGTTTTTTCGTCATTATTCCTGCTTATCTTGGTTTTACTCTTGATATTGTAGATGTCGATGCCTCTCCAAACATACATTGGTTTCACTGATGGTGCTTGTCGTAATACACGGAACATCTCTTCCGCAGCTTGGGTTATCTATTCGCCCTCTGACGAGTTAGTATCTATGCATGGGGTAAGCCTCGGTCAAACAATGAACAACATTGCCAAGTATAGTGCAGTGATTGAGTTATTGTCTGAATCTATTTCATTTGGGATTCGGAGTTTGATAGTGAGGTTAGATTCTGAACTCGTTGTATTACAGCTTAATAGAGTGTATGCCATTAGAAATCCAGTGTTATTAAGATTATTTTTGAGAGTGTGTCTCTTGGAACGTGAATTTGATTATATTGAATATCAGCATATTCCAAGGTCTTTAAATACAATAGTAGATGCAATTGCTTCTCGAATGTTAAATAGACATTTGCAATAATCATACAGGTAAATTTAAAACCATTCCATAACATGATTTACAAGATAATCCGGTAATAGTGATATATATATATATAGGAGTGTGTCAAAAAATACATCGTCCTCGATCATAGGTTGAAAAACACCTTATGATCGGCAAAAATGATAAGTACAAAAAACAAAAATGTCATATGTGCCCACAATAGGCGATCATCCTATCACTGGTGATGATCTCTATAAGAAACCACTGCATGGGCCACCTTGCAAAGGAACCTCCTAAAAGGTCACGGGACTCCAAACACATAGCGCTGAAGTCGACGAGGAATGTCGTCTATAGTGGTCTCAGGAATATCTCCTGTCAAGCGCTTGAGATGACCTTCCAACTCGGCCAAAACCTCTGCTGATTCGTCCTGTGGGGCTGGCGCGGGTGCAACTGGTTGTTTTCTCTCGAAAGGTCAGAGAGCGGCTGGTTGCTGTGGACCCACATCTGCATTTTAAAATTTTTACTATCAGTTTTGAGACAATGGAAAAATAAAAAAAATAAAAATAGGAAAAATGTTGAAAAGGATTTTACCTGACTCGTCCCACTGTTCTCTTGGTGGAAGAACCATGTCTAGGTCACCACAAAAATCTATCCCAGCGTAAGGGAAGTCCTGAATAGAAAAGACCTGGTTTTCCAGCCATTGGAAATACTCAGGTTTGAATCGAGCAACCTCTGTCCTCTCGTCCGGGTGACGGGCCATGACTGCGACCCATCGCATCAGTTTGGGCTCTCGAGGAAGCCCAGCTCCAACAGTAAGGTGCTGTGGGATCAGCATAGGAACCCTCTCCAGGCCAAAACTCATGACTAAAGCCCCATAACCAAAGGTCTTTAGTCGTCCGTTCTTGGCCCTGGTCAGTTGGCCTTTCACATTGGCCAACACGGCATCACACCAGTTGAAGATGGTGCCTCGAAAGCAATCAACTGCCATACGCATCTGGGATCCGGTGGCAATATGTAATGTGGCAGCTCCGCAAAGTCTGGTGACAGTGAATGCAATCACCATGAGCTCAGGACGGGATATCGTCTTTATGTCTATCCCTTTGTCTCTAGCCTGGCTGTTGCAGTACTCTAGCCGGAGGCTATCGACAGACTGGCCACCTGGCCTAGTCCCGTGCAGAGTCAAGTCTTCGCCTCTCTTAGGCAAACCAGTCAAGAAATATATGTCCGCCAGCTCGATTTCGAGCTGGTGGCCGCCGATGAAAAAGCACTGGTCCTGTATGCTCCATCTGTCAACCAGCCACTGTAAGAAATCCACCTGAGCCCTCATGCCAGGAATGGCCCAGAATTTGTACAATCCGCACGCCCTCAAAGCATCAAGTGAAGGCTGATGATTCCATGCGGTAGCATCCACGTCCTCATGCTCTCGTTCACGCCAATCTAGCATGATGTACTCTCTGCATCAAGTATAAAGATTAATTAAATTGCTAGAAATTATTTTGATTGGTCCATTTTTGAGAATTTTTGGGTTAAAAACCCTTGCGGCGGGGTACGCACCCTCCGGGTTAGACACAGTGCGTGGGACCGCACTTTGTCTACACGGAAGGTGCGGACCCCGAGCTTTTTCCCAATGGAGAAAAAGTCGGGGTCCGCAGGCCTGCAATGGTAAACCTGCGAGCCCCGCGCGCGGGTTTTGCGCCTAAAAACCCTCCCAAAAATGAAATAAAGGACTAAAACAAAAAAATTAAACGGTTAAAAATGAAGAGTAAGATGATGTGGATTACCTAGAGAAGACGACGTTCGATTCCGACGGTTGGATTTTCCGCAATCTTCACGGGAAGTTTTTTGAGCAAAAGCACTATTTTCTCACCCAAACTCAAACGGTAAAAATGAATTGACAAAGGCCCTTTTTATAAGTTTTTTGAGTAAATAAATTGCAAATTTGTTTATGTTTCACTTTGAAAAGGTATTTTGCGACATCTTTATCCATTTCAAACAGGTATGAGTAATGTTTGTGTTTTTGTGCAGAATAAAGGATTATTCAAGCGAAATCTATCATTTTCAACGAAAAAACATGTAGAGTCATCTTTAAGCTCTTTTCTGACTCCTAAAACATGAAAAGATTGCCTAGTGTTTCTTTTAAACTCGTTAAAATGGAATTAAAAGACGGTCCACTTACAGCTCTTTTCCGACCGTAAAAACGTGAAAAGATTGCCGGATTTTTGTCGTTTTAAATTCGATATTGGTCATAAAACGACGTGTCATTGATCGCTTTTTTACTTTTTCAGGTCAAGGGCACTAATGACGAAAAGTAATCCTTGGTCGTAAAAGACCAAGCGGTTCTCTCAAGTATTATTTTATACTTTTTCGGGCTTGGGAGACACAAATTTACGAAAAAGGTCAACCCTGGAGTCTTCTTAAGTTTTTTCAGACTCTCTAAAATTGAAAAACGCCAAGTTTCTCCTATACTGGACTTGTTAAAATTTCACAGCAAAGGACCTGTTCAATTACAAACAGGAACGAACCACTCCTTCTTAGGGTTCGAATTTAAACTAAGTTGGACTCATCTGAAGGATGAGCTTATAATCAAGCAAATGTTATCCTCCTCAAGCTTGTCAAAAATAAAGAGGTACTTGCCAGAAATGGTGGGGGAAAAGAGAGAAAAATGAGCCTGTTTGTCATACTTTATAACCACTCTTGAACATGACACTTTCATTCACCTGGGTTGGGAAATCCTTTGCCTAACAGTTAATCAAACCACATTGAAAGTCTTCAGCTGGTTTCTGGGTATTAACTTTGGGTCAATTGTCACCAAGCCATCTGTCGTGTCGTTATGTGTTCAAGAGGTCACTGCCAATGAGCCATTCATCTGCAAAATATCTGTCATCCATCTTGACCATCCCTGAGTCATTCCTTGCAACTAAATTTCTTCAACTTGATCTATGATTTCGTGTTGTGGGCTTGCCTACGACGGATCGCTTTCTATCGACATCATCTCATTATCTAGAAAGATGATCTAGGAATCGTCAGTACCTTGGGATCTGCATGCCTCAATGGCAGGTTTCTCACCTTTGATGACAGTTTACATCATTGACTTTCGATCAAAGGATTCCGTGACATGTTCGACATCAACACATTTATTCACATCTCATGGATTGTACTGGGTACTTTTAGAGCCATTGACATCACTGGTGGTTTCTCTCACACTTGTTAACAGTTTACATCATTGACTGGTAATCAAGTGGTTTCTACCATGTTCGACATCAACACATTCATTCGCATGGATAGAATAGTACTATTTTGGGAAGTAGAAATGAAGACCCTGGATCTAGTTTCCACAATCCAGGCTGCGAGGAATTTTGTATTCATTATATAATGGACTATTCATAAACAGATGGCTGCGTCCATACTGTGTCCACATGAGTCTTTACTTGTGATGTTTTACAAGATCATTCCTATATCAGAGCAGTAGTTAGTTTTTCTAGTCAGTTTTGATCTGAGTATGGGAATGCCTACCTCAGCGATGATATGATCTCATATATATATCTTGCATTAAATGTTTTTATAGGTTCCAACCGGGTTCTCCACAAGATGATCCTCGAAATGATAAAGTACTTCACTCTTCCTAAATGATAAGAAATCCTCATCTACTACAGACTTCGCACTTTAGGGGGCAATCTGTTACACAAAAATATCGTCACCATGATTATTTGCAGTCAGTATGAGTCTATCATCACTTGTACTGTCCTCCTAAGCAAGTCTCAAACCTCGGCTCTTCAAATCAAGCTTTGGAAATGAGAGAAAGACATTAAAAATCAATGTAGCTCTGGTTCCGCACTTTCTCTCATGGTCACCTGCGGTCCCGCACCTTCTGTGTACAAAAACTATGGACCTGCCCGCTCTGTCCCTAACGGTGTAGGTGCGGACCCCTGTGAAAGTCAAAAGGCGCAAGTTTTATCTTAAAAAACTCACTTTGGGTTAATTCTAGAGGTTTCTAGAAGGAATTTTGACGTGGATTGTTCGCTCTGAGGTAGTTCATGCATCCCAAAAGAGAAGGAGCTAATCCCTTGATGAGAGGAGCTATCCCTTTGAAGGAGGGCTTTATCCCTTTGAAGGAGGACCTAGTAACCTCCCTCCATTGCACTATAAATACAGGCATTGGGCTAGTTGCTAGGGAGGTTAGAAGCTGAACATTTTTGAGGGTAAATGCTAGTGAAATCAAGACTTCCTAGTTGAGCTTAAGAGGAGAGATCACACATCCTTTTGGCTTCATTGGGGAGTGAGTGAAACTTGTCAAAGTAGAGGAGACTTCTTGCTGGACCCTCGGAGGAGCTTGTACAGCGTCAATGCAAAGGTTGTAAAGTTCTTCTTCTTTTGAATTAATACAATCAAACTCATTTTTCTCAACAAGTATCTTATGTTATTTGTTTCATGGACTCCTTGACTTTCATGTTAAATATGTTTTATGCAATTGGCTTTTCAGGTGCTATTTAATTTGTTGGCCTTGTTTGTGTTTGCAGATTCGCGAAAAGGAGCTCATTTGGATCAAAGGAGCGAAGGCATCCACAAGCTTGCGTTGGACCTAAGGTAGGCCCTAAAAACACTTGTTTGCTATTGTTTATCAAAGCATATTTAGAGAAAGATAGTGTCTGGTTGGTTTGCTTGTCATTAGGTCTTCTTTAGATTCTAGGAAGGTCTATCTTGTCCGCAAGATCAACTTATTCCGTGTGACAGTACCCCTTTGCAACCAACCTAGCTTTCAGTTTTTCTATAGTTCCATCTGGATTAATTTTCGGTTTATATAACCATTTGAAACCTATGACATGTTTTCCTCTAGGGAGTTCTACCAATTCCCAAGTGTTCTTTTTGATTATTGAATCATATTCCTATTCCATGGCTATTTTCCATTCATTATTTTCATTTGCTTCTTTATAACTAGATGGTTCAACCACATTCATCATACTAGTTATAAAATCATTTTCCCTATATCTTGCAGGCATTTGAGCTTTCCTACTTGATCTCCTAAGTGGTGGGGTGGTGGTTTCAAACCTTATTTCTTCCTGCTGCTGCTGCTATTGTTGTTGTTGATGTTGTTGATGTTGTTGTCATTGTTCATCCTCTGCCTTTGTTTGCTGTTGACCCTGATTGTTCTCTGCTTCTTCTTCCTCAAAGTACGGAATGTCCCATCCGTCATAGTGCTCATCAGTTTCTTCATTATCTTGCTCATGGAATTTAACATCTCTACTAACAAAGATCTTGTGAGTAGAGGGATTAAATAATCTGTATGCTTTATATGACGAACAATACCCTATAAAAGTACATCTGATGGCTTTTGAGTCTAATTTCTTTCTATCTTCCTTTGGTATGTGGGCAAATGCTTTACATCCAAATATTCTTAAGTGTTTTACTGCAGGCTTATATCCATATAAAGCTTCAAAAGGAGTTTTAGACTCAAGACTTCTTGTAGGACTCCTATTTTTTAAAGAAATCGTAGTGTTCACTGCTTTAGCCCAAAAACCATTTGAAACATTCTTACCTTTAAGCATACTTCTAGCACATTCCACCAGAGTTCTGTTCTTCCTTTCTGTTACTCCATTCTGTTGTGGAGTATGGGCTACTGTAAACTGCTGTAAAATTCCATGATATTCATAATATCTGATGAGTTCATCTTTCCTGTATTCTCCCCCTTGATCAGAGTGGAGAATTTTTATCTATTTCCCTGTTTGTCTTTCAATCATATTTTTAAACTGCTTAAAGTATTCGAATGTATGACTCTTCTTACTTAAGAAATACACCCAAGAAAACTTCATACAGTCATCAATAAACAGTAGGAAATACACTGCACCTCCTAATGATTTTGTTTGCATGGGACCACAAAGGTCTGTGTGCACTAACTCCAGTATATCCCTCTGTTTCTTTTCTACTTTAACAGGGAATTCTTCTCTATGCATTTTTCCTAAAGTACAAGCATCGCAATCATTATGTTATTGCTTTAGCATAGGAAGATCTCTTACCATTTCTTTCCTTTGTAGTAACAGTGAATCATTGTAATTGATGTGGTCAATCTCTGGTGCCAAAGCTCTTCTGTAGTCAGGCTCGCTACTGTCAATGCTCGAACCGGTGCAAGTCTCACATCCAACTTGTATAGTCCTCCTGTTCGGATTCCTGTAGCAATTGTCTTCATTCCATCTAGCAGATCCTTAATGTAACAATTAGATTTTAAAAATTCAACTTTCAAATCTTGATCTGTAATCATTAATACAGAAATCAAGTTCTTTGTTATGCGAGGCACATACATTACATTGTAAATTTGTTTAATATTACCATCAGGTAGAATGACATAAACTTTCCCACATCCTTTGATTTGATGACTTCTATCATCTCCTAGGTAAATTTGTGCGCCTTCGTTGATCTCTTTAAAATCCTCCAGCTAGTGCTTATTCCTTGTCATGTGTGTTGACGCTCCTAAATCTACATACCAGATGTCTGCATCAACATTTTCATCACGATCTGCCATGACCAACCTCAAATTCTGCACTTGATCACCATTTCCGAGATGACCTGCATGTCTCTTTGGCTTCTGCTGTTCTTCATGATACTTCTTTTTCCTACACTCCCTGGCAATATGACCCAATTTTCCGCAATAAAAACATTTAGTTTTAGAGTAGTTTTTATTCGGGTGCATACCTTGGGTTAGATTTGGTCGTTTATGTGAATTTGCTCTGTTTTGCTGTTGTGGACCTCCTTTCCCTTTGTATAAGTTTTTCCTCGCCACCAATGCAAGATCGGCACTTTGGGGCTTCAGAGTCAATCTCCTCTCTTCTTCTTGCATCATTATACCTATCAGCTCTTCAAAATGCGGGATATTTTCTCTGGCATTGATCCCAGTGATGAACATATGATAATCATCAGTGACACCATTCATTGTAATGGTCACAAGATCTGTACGACCATTGTATGACCAATATCTGATAATTTGATTTTCACATCCTTGATCCTTGCTATGAATGAAGCAATCATTTCATTCTCCTCCATTTTCATGGACAGAATCTTACTCTTGAGGAACAGAAGACGATTTGAATTTCTGATCTCATACAATTCCTTCAGAATTCCCCAGATCTCGTTAGCTGACTTACCTTCTCTGATGTGTGGTATAATGCAGTCTTTCACTGACATCTTTAACATTGTCCTTGCTCTGCTTTCTCGTTTCTCCCAATCTGGGACCGATGCTGATCCAGCCGCGGGCCTCGGCTCATCCCCATTCACAATCTTCCAAGCACTCTGCGCTTCTAGCAGAGTTTGCATCTTAAACTTCCAATTTGCATAATTGGAACCATCAAGCTTGTTATGCTCGTTCATGCATGCTTCAAATATGTTGTTATTCATCTTGGCGATTTAGAAAAAAAAATTCGACAGGTAAAAGATGTTAAATTTACCCCAAATCTGTGACAGAGACAGATCACTGTTGTTTGATCTCGCAACACACACAGATCACCGTGGCTTTCTTCTCAGCCTCCAGACAACCTCTTGTTGTCAGCTACAACCTTGTTCTTGGCTTCCCCACTCAGCTTCTTTGACAGCTACAGCCTTGTTCTTGGCTCCCTCATGCAGTTTCTTTGATTTACACGATCGTCGTAGATATACGCCCAATATCCGAGACTGTCGCAGATATACATCAATTTTCTGAGACGTCATCGCAGATATACGCCCAATATCCAAGACTATCGCAGTTTTACATCAATTTTCTGAGATCGTCGCAGCTGTACACTGAAAAACTGCGATGATCGAAAAATAAAAATTTCGAGAAGTGTAATAGTGCTATCGTCGCGGCTATCCACTCAAAACCTGTGACGATTTTAGTTCAAAGAACCACCCACCAGCCAACGTACAAGTTCCTCAGCCCTGATGCTCTGATACCATGATAAAAATGGTAATGTTTGTATTAAAATAAAACCCACTGGTCAGCTCTACGAAAGAGAGTATGAACCAGGAGAGTCTAGCTCTGCAGAATGCTCTACATTTTTCATCAACATTACACATTAAATAGAATACATGGTTTTAGGGAAGTTAGAACAACGTCCTAAGAAATAGAAACTAATTCCTATCCTGAGGCTACGTGAACTAACTCTACCTATTCTATGATATTCTCCATTATCTTCAACAATTAGCTAGTTGGAAAAGGTTTAAATACCCTTCACAGGGTTCATTGTAATCATCATGTATTGTGTGATCAATAGAAGAGCAACAACTCGTGTTTTGTGTGAATTTATGCTTTGTCTCCTCGGCCTTTCCAACAAATTAGTATCAGAACTAGAGAAAAACAATTAGAAATTGTGTAGCCGCAGCTTGTAGAGTTCTCAAGTAAAAAGTCGATAAGTTGTAGCTTGTTGATTTTTTTTTGTCACCTAAAGAGGAGAGTAGCTTTCAAAAATAAAAACCATCACGCCACCGTAATTGAAAAATAAAAACCGAGAATACAAAAAAATATGCGACCCCATTTGTTGATGGCAAACATTAACAACAAGTCACTAAGCCAATTATTGGCTTAATGCATGACATTATCATCTTGTGAAAAGATATTTATGGTCATATTTTTTGGCAACAACTTCAGAGCCATATTTTCGGTATCCTCTACCTCACAGTTGTCCAATCTGCTCTACCATTGAATTGAATTTAATGCATGGATGAGGCGTCCAGCTATCTGCTATCTCAGCATTTCGGATTTCTAAGAATCCCGATTGGGGCAATGTTTGTTCTTTAGACACTACTTGCCTTAGTCCATAGTGACTATTCAATGTGAAGCGGCCGGCTGGATTTTCAAACTGAGTAGTGGCGCATCATGGATTTATTCACAGCTCCGCAATCAATTTTTCTTCCATCCCCAAAAATTCAAATTCTTTCTTTGCCCGCGCCAAATATTTCAAACAGAAAATTTTGAAATGAGCCCATGGTACACGATGGACTAAGACAGAAAGCTCTGCTAAAAATCAGGAAAAGAAGACCGGTAAAGGTGGTTTGAAGGCGTGTAGCCATGGAAACAGAGAATACGATTGTCAAGAAAGTCCACAGAAAGCATTGTACATTTCGAATGCTAGGGTAAAAGGCATCGAGGATTTTGCAAATGAATGGTCCGGTGCAGCCCTTGGCATCAGAGCATGGTTTAAGTTCCCCATTCTAGAATGCATTTTTATCGATAGGAAGTGAAGTTTTGGGAATTTGGGTCTTAATCATTGAAAGGATGACTGAAAACTTCAAATTACGCTGTGAAATTAGGAAGGATGGTGGAAAAGATTAAATCCCTCGTCAAAAAGTTGGAAATTTTGCTCGGATGAGTTTCGGTTGTTGCTAAACTCCCGGTCACTACACAGTAGACATCAAATATTGTCCAAGTTGACGACAACCTGATGTTTATGGTTTATTGAACTAGTCATTTAAATCGAAGGATTATGGTGTGGTTTGAGCATGGACTTCATGAGGCTCCTTGATGCCAAGAAGACAATGCCTACTATTTTGGTTACAAGTTCATGGAAAATCAACATTACTTAGCCAAACCAGAATTTCTTCGGAGTTATCAGTTTTATATCAAAGAAAACTTTAAAGATAAGTTGGAAAGGTCCATTCAGAAATTAAGAGAGGATTCTTTTGAGGAAATAATGAAGCAGGTAGCTAGAAATGTAAAGAGAATGACAAAGGCCATTATGGATAGCCATAATGCTCTCAAGGAAAATGAAGTAGCGTATGAATCTATGGTTTGTTTCCTATTTTAAGCCCTCTTTCAGCTAGCATAAATGACATGTTTTGATATTCACCTGAAGATATTTCAAGGTATGTGCCTTTCTTATTGTTCCTCCCTCAAGTTTCTTTGTAATATTTCACCAGGAAGAGGCTATGAGAAGTTTAATGTCAAATTTGAAGCGTGCAATAGTGGTACCAAATCTGAATTGTTTGAAACCACCGATGGAGAAGAAGAAGATAATTTAATGCTGCATATGTATATGTGGGCACACCACTCCAAATTATTTAGAGATGAAGATCATTTCTACAACCAAGTCACCATTTACAAAGATGGCAATTTCAAAAATGGCGAAGGGGATGAATATTGACGTTTGCAAGAAAGAAGAAAGAAATTATTTTAACATCTATGAGGCTAAAGATAGCCTATGGGACAAATTGCTTCTTCATCTGCTTGATGTATTCAGCCCTTTTTCTCTGAAGCTTCACAATAAATGTGTCAGGCCAGGCAGTAACTCTCCAAAGGCAGAAAAAACTGATTCGTCTGATTATTCCATAGGTAGGTTGTTGTTATATACATTAGGAGTGATTGTTCAGTTCATCTCCCGATGACTGTTCACATTCCTGGTTTATTTATTTACAAATTCCCCCAATCATGAAGATTAGGTGTCAACGTTCCCCCCCTTAATCTGAAAGGATGTTGGTGAGTCCAAGCATCATTCTGAATCGTTCAAGCTTTTCCTTTCCAAGTGCTTTGGTGAAGATGTCTGCAATTTTCTCATTTGTGGAACAATGACGGAGATGGATTGTTTTGGCCTCAACATGATGTCGAATCAGATGATATTTAGTATTGATATGCTTTGTTCGATCATGGAACTTTGGATTCTTGGCCAACTTTATTGCAGAGTTGTTGTCAATCATGAGTGGAGTTGATTGTACTTGTTTTACCTGCAAATCTTCAAGAATTTTCCTGAGCCACACAATTTCTTTCGTTGCTTCAGCTGCTGCCACGTATTCTGCTTCTGTTGTGGAATCTGCTGGAACTGATTGTTTGCGTGATCTCCAGGAGACAGCTCCTGATCCAAGACTCATAGCATATCCTGAAGTAGATACCCCAGTTTCTTTGTCTCCATCGAAGTCTGAATCAGAGTATCCAATCAAGCTGAAGTTGTCCACCTGTGTATACTTGATTCCAAGGTCTTGAGTTCCCTTCAAGTACCTTAGAACTCTTTTTGCAGCAGACCAATGTCCCTCACAAGGCTTTTGCATGAACCTGGAGAGGATTCCAACAGTAAATGAAATGTCTGGTCTGGTAGTAGTGAGGTAGATGAGACTTCCTACAAGTTGTCTATACTTTGTTGCATCCTCAAATTCCTTTCCTTCAATAGATGTGAGCTTTAAGTTTTGTTCCATTGGAGTAGAAAGAGGATTGCACTCTGTCATGCCAAATCTATTTAACAAATCTCCAATGTATTTCTTTTGAGAAAGAAATATGGATTTTGGATGTTGGGTTACTTCAATGCCAAGATAGTAATGAACATAGCCCAAATCAATCATTTCAAAACTTTTCCCCAATTCCTTCTTTATGGATGCAATGTAGCTTTCATTGTTCCCTGTCATTAAAAGATCATCTACATATACCACAAGATACACAACTGTTTTGCCAACTTTCTTGACAAATAAAGTTGCATCATCAAGATCAAAATGATTGAAGTTGAGTTTCAGAAGATGCTCAGTTAGTTTTTCATACCAGGCTCGCGGTGCTTGTTTGAGGCCATACAAGGACTTCACAAGTTTGCATACTTTATGTTCATGTCCTTTCACAGCAAATCCTTCAGGCTGGGACATAAAAACATTCTCTTTTAGATCTCCATTCAAGAATGCAGTTTTTACATCCATTTGATGGACTTTCCAACCGTTCTGAGCTGCTAGTGCAAAGAGTGTCCGGATGGTGGCCCATTTTGCTGTGGGGGCAAAAGTTTCCTCATAATCGACCCCTTCCTTCTGTGAAAAACCTTTTGCCACAAGCCTAGCTTTGTGCTTGTCAAGTGAGCCATCAACTTTGTACTTGTTCTTGTAGACCCACTTGCAGCCAATTGGTTTGGTTCCAAATGGAGGATCAACCAGCTTCCAAGTGCCATTCTTTATGAGGGCATCATACTCCTTTTGCATCGCTTCTTTCCATTCATCATGAGAAGCAGCTTCTTTGAAGGAAGTTGGTTCAAAATCTATAGACAAGTTCAATTCACAATCATAAGTAACATCCATATCAACAGGTGAATTAGAGTCATATACATCACCTCCATTTTGTCGGTTTGAATTTCTGGTTCCTGTTTTTCCAATTTCATCAGGATGAACACTTTCAAGTGTCTTTGTCAGCCACTTTGGGGGACCTTTCTGAGATGGTCCAGGCTGCTTTGTTGATTGAGTCTCCCAATTCTATCAATTACATCACTTAAAGCATCATCTGTTGTTGGAGTTTCATGCAGAGGAGATTGTTCTTCAGAAGAAGATTCCACATGTTGTTCTAGTATAGGAATCCCCCCTTCAAGATGTGGAATCTGATTATCAAACTCTTGAAATGATTTCGTTTTTGCGAATCTATCCAAGCGATCAAGTTGCCGCTCAACAACATTGTCAGATTTGGATGATTCAAGAAAAATTACATCTCTAGATACAACAAACTTTTTGTTTACTTCATCATAGAGACGGTATGCTTTGGAGGTGTTTGAATACCCCAGGAAGATACACTTACGACTTCTAGCACCAAGTTTGTTTCTATGTACCTTTGGTATCAAAGCATAACAGGTGGAACCAAAGATCCTGAGATGTTTTACCGAAGGAACATGTCCATACCACAATTCATAAGGAGTCTTGTTTCTTATAGCATTAGATGGACATATATTCTTTATATATGCAGCACATAGAACAGCATCAGCCCAAAACATTATCTTTACATTTTTGAAGAAAAGCATGAATCGTACCATATTCAAGATTGTTCTATTCATTCTTTCAGCTACACCATTCTGTTGGGGATTATAAGGCACAGTTGTTTGATGTTTGATCCCATGTTGGCGAAGATAGTGTTCAAATTCATTTGATGTATATTCTTTTCCATTATCAGTGCGAATAGACCCAATATGAGATTGTGCATCATTTTCAATCCATTTATGAAAATTCTTGAATGTTTGAAAAGCATCAGATTTGTTCTTCAATAAATAAACCCAACACATTCTGGTGTAATCATCAATAAATGTCATGATATATTTATTTCCATTTGCAGAAGGAACAGGCATTGGACCACATAAATCTGAATGAATGAGTTCAAGCTTCCTATGTGCTCTTGAATGTGAATCATGAAAACACTGTTTGCTATGCTTTCCTAGAATGCAAGCATCACATTGCTTATGTTTCCTAGGAATTGTAGGCAAACCAGCAACACCATTTTTCTTCAATAAGCGGAGACTGTCATAGTTTAAATGTCCAAATCTAGCATGCCATAATAAACTTGATGGAAGTGTACCTTCTTCATGATGAGAAATATATGAGAAATGTTGTGCATGAGCAGAGGTTCCTTACAGTTTGAGAAGTCTTTCTTCTTCTATTCCCCTCATGACAAGTGAGTGGTCAGATGCTTTTCTTACCTCAAGCTTGCCATCAAACATATGAATGGAGTGACCTTGCTGATGGATGTGAACCAAGGACAACAAGTTTCTTTTGAGCTGTGGGAGATATAGAACATGATCCAGAAGAAAGTCTGGAAGACTAGGCAGTTTAAGCCTGATTGTGCCAAGCCCTGATGGCTTGATTTTTGACTGATCTGCAAAGTATACTGCTCCATCAACATTGTCAGTGAAATCTTCAAAAAAATCTTTTCTATGAGTCATATGACAGGTTTCTCCTGAATCAAGCAACCAATCATTTTTCGAAGAAGCAAGTGAAGCATTAAACAAATCTTCATTTACTCCAATGTTACATTGTGCCTCAATATAGTGAGCGGATTCAGGTGCTTTACCTTTGTCTGTATCATCAGTTTTACCTTTCTGCTGGTTTCTTTTCTGCTCAATTTTGTCCCATGGTAGCTTGCATGTAGAAGCATCATGTGATCCATTTCGTTTGCAGCGAATGCAATGCAGATCTGCCTTTTCTCCTTGAGAATGTCTGCCCCCCCTGCCTTTGAAGTATCTTCCTCTTCCTCTTCGTCCACCTCTTCCTCTTGTAGAATCTTGAGCAAGATGCTTTTCTTTATGAGCAAGGCACACAGTCTCTTCAGAAGATTTAGGGGCTATCTTCTTTCCAAAGGCTTTCTCTCTTTCAGCAAACTTTTTCGCAAGAGAGTCAAAGGTTATATCTTTAAGATTTCCATTTGCTTGTAAAGACTCAAGATAATTGGAGTAGGTAGGATAGAGTGCCTTGAGAAAAGCAATAAGAGGGATATCCAGCTCAACCTTAGTGGATTTGATATCATGCATTATAGACTTTACTTCAGATGCAAGAGCAAGAGGATCATTATTTTTCAATTCAAGGGTGAAGAGTTTAATCATGAGCTGAACAACTTCAAGTGCAGAATGTGAGTCATAGAGTTCTTTCAGCTTTTGTAAAGCTTCAAAGGCAGTTGAATATGATGAAATATGGCGACTCACCTCTTCATTTACAGATGTTGCGATTAATGCATAGGCTTTGCTGTTCTTGTTTTCCCAAATGACGAGCTCTTTGTCTGATGTAGGCTGCACTGGGTCATTGTCTCCTTCTCCGACACACACTCCTTTCCACAACTCATTGAAGATGAGGGTGTGTTTTATCATCCGGGACCATTCAGGATAGTTCTCCTTGCCAGTGAGAACTATTCCTACCATAGAGATGATTGAATGCATTCTGTAAAAAAATACTTCTGCTGATAAAAAAAACTTTTGCTGATAAAAAACTTCTGCTGATATACAATGAAATTGCACTCAAAAAGGCATTCTCAAAGGATTTCAAATCTCTTCCTTACGCTACAACTTTATGCACTATATTTTCTTCAAATCCCTCTAATGTTAGATAAAAGCATCCAGAATAATACCAGCTGTTCATCCATACATTCACTCATATAATAACTTCAATACTTACAAGATTTCTGAATACTTATTATAATGATGCAAACTCGGTTTCACCTTATAAATTTCTGGGACAAAACATAGACACTAATTTTTGACTTTGAATCGTGATACCATAATACAATTATAGAATCAGTAACCGTATACATTATCCTGTACTATTAGGTGCACGATATGCAGTGTGTACAGTGTTAGTTCTCGACCTCTGGCTTCGCTCTCGAATCCAGACTCTTCTTCATTTCAAACACAGTGTGATTAATGGAAGTTACCTCCAATCTTTTGATAAAAAGCGTTGTCTGAACGCCAAAGCTGGCAGTACACAGCACGAGAAATGAATGCCACGAGCCGTTTCTTTACTATATACACTAATAATAATAGCAGAAGGCTGAGAGCCACAATATAATTAGTGTGAGAAAACCACAATATAATTAGTGTGAGCAAACCACAATATATGGAAAGACTGTCGTTTCCACGATTTATGCACATTGAAATACCATCGCCCTCATCCGCTTCAAATCTTCACGCAGCTACAACTCGTTCCATAGATCTCTTGATAAGAAGAAGAAGGCCAGTAATCCGGGGTAGGCAATATGGCCGCAGCCATATTTCACTTCAACAAGGCTAAAAAATCCAGTCCCTTGTCTGCATGCTAGGAAGTCCAATCCCGTTGCGTTCTTGAATCCGTCAGTTGACAGAAATCAAAGGGGTTACAAACTAAAAAAGAAAGCCTTCAATAGAAGAAAATGGAGTCATTCTCAGGTCTGCAAAAAAAATACTGCCTCCGACCACTTAGAAACCTCCAGTTCCTTGGCAAATGATGCAAAAACCCCAAAAGGCAAAAGAAACTAAGCCGAAACCCTCATGCTACAACCCAAAAAATAAATTTCGCCCACAGATCGACCATGCATCGGTGCAATTAAATATCAGGCACCTGGACGAGAACGGGATATACACGGGCCAGTTCACAACCTTTGCTCTCTCCGGCTTTGTACGAGCACTGGGGGAATCCTCATTCAGAGTGGCGAAAAAAAAATGTTTGTCACAACAGTGAGGTATTTTGCAAAGAAACCGAAGCTCACGGCCCTCTTACCGTTACAGGCACCAACGCATACCATGTCAGGCCATGGACAGAGGCAGAGTAGCGCTATGTCTGGTCAGGCAATGGACAGAGGCAGAGCAACGCTCAGGACAGAGGCAGTGGCAAAGATGAAGGGAGTTACAACTATTTTTAGAACTGGCTCTGATACCATGTCAGGCCAAGCAGTAACTCTCCAAAGGCAGAAAAAACTGATTCATCTGATTATTCCATAGGTAGGTTGTTGTTATATACATTAGGAGTGACTGTTTAGTTCATCTCCCGATGACTGTTCACATTCCTGATTTATTTATTTACAAATTCCCCCAATCATGAAGATTAGGTGTCAACAAAATGCTCCCAGCTTCTCGAAAAACCCCTCGCTAAATAGATTATCCCAAAAGCTAGCTATCAGCGTATCTGCATAACTTTCCCTATTGTCTTTGAAGGCCTCACATTCTTAAATGAAATGTTATTCTGTTTCCAATTTTCTGGAAGAAAAAAAATGCATATCCTTTCCTCTCACACTTCCTTTAGCCTTTTCCAGCACCTTGTTTCACAACGAAGTTGATGAGAATTAGTCCTTAACTGAGCAATAAGAATTTTGGCTCTCCAAGAAATATTGGCCTCTATGTATGCTTTTGGTTGATGATTATGAGTGGGATTAAACACTTCAATATAGCTATTTTTATTTCTTCCTAGCTCCTTATCCCAAGTATGTTTGTGGAACTTTTCCATAACAAAAGCTTTTATCTCTTTGTGTTAGGATATTCCGACACATAGGAAATAGTTAAGTATAACTTGGTCTAGTATAGAGTTAGGTAAAGTGTGTTTCTTTACTATGTACTTTTGTAACTTACAATCCGACGGTCATGATATGTAGTGATCCGACGGTTCATTCTCTCCTCGGTATTACCAACACTTGATCCGTGGCTTAACACCCGATTAGTCCATGATCTCTATTTAAAGAGCATGGAGGGTCATTTGTAGGTTAACCGTTCATGAGAGAAGCTTATGTAAATTTTCATTCTTTTTATTAATATATTGCCTGAAGTGGCCGCATTGGCTCAGGCCGTGGACTGTTTCCCTCTTTGAGGGTTTTAACCACGTCAAAATACTAGTGTATTGATCTGTGATCTGTTTGTGAGCGGTGTCCTTTGGTGTTCTATCTAAGGAACTTACCCTGTAAATTCCTACATGGTATCGGAGCTATTTGACGGCTGCGTCCGTTGGTGATCCAAATCTGAAGTTGGTAGAACTGCATCCGACTGTCGTTTCCTAGATCTACTATTTTTGACTACTTTCAGGCCGAGAGGACTACTCTATTGTGTTAGGAGCATCTGTTCCAGTGAGGAACCCCTTTTGTTTCACGCGAAAAGGTTTCCGGTAGCCCTAGCTAAGTCATTTTTAAGATTTGGAGGTATACAATGTTTATTTGAAGTTTACAGTTATTTTCTCTCTGTTTATTTCGGTTTCAGTTTATTTGACAGTACCAACTACTTCCAATGGTGGTCCTACATTGTGGATTTACTTAGAAGTAAAGGTCTCTACAGAATAGCCTCAGGCCAAGAAACCAAACCGAAAGATGAAGATAAGGCAGCTAAATGGGAAAATAGGCAAGATCAAGCACGAGGGTTGATAGGGATGTCTATTTCTCCAGATCTTAGATTCCATATTGCAGAACTTGATACTCTTGAGGAAGCAATGAAACAGATCAATAAAGTTTTTGGAATTAAAAATGAACTTAAAGCCCATCAACTCGAAAATGAGTTGCTTACATTGGACCCCAATAATTTTTCTTGCATTGAAGATTTTTTGTCCAAGTTCAAGACCCTTAGACTTCTCTTGGAAGGTGTTAAGGTTAAGAAAGAAGATAGTAACCTTATCTATTCCATTCTTACTAAGTTGGGACCAGCCTATTCTGTGTTTGTTTCCACCTTCCATTCTACAAGAGAAGCCTTCATTTCTCAAGGACAAGACTACAAGTCCCCTTCCTTTGATTCTTTTTGTGATTCTTTAATAAGAGAACAAGAAAAACTCTTACACCTTGGTCTTCTTCATCTTGGAAACTCTTCTAAGAAAGCGTTAGCCACCCAGCAACAACCAAATTCAAAGAATCCTAAGAAGTTGTATCCTAAAAGGAATGGTCCTAAACCAAACAAGGGTCCTAAGCAATTTCAGCCTCAAAATGAAAAATCATTTCAAAAAAATGATAAGACAAATAAAAACAAAGGGAAGAAGACTGATAGACATTGCAACTTTTGTAATTTAGATGGCAACTTAGAATCCAAATGCTTTAAGAAGATGGAAGCCTTGGAAGCAGCAATGAAGAAGCATAACATCCATTTGGAGCACTCTTCAACTTCAACTTCATCTTCAGGAATGGCACTTTCTGCATGTGGTTGTCAAGCATCTCGGTCTGGCTATGCACTAAATGTATCTTCTTCCTCTCATTCTCATGAGTGGCTCATTGATTCTGGAGCTTCTTATCACATGGCCAAAAACAAAGCCATGTTTTCTTCTTTAACTGATTGTAACACCAAAAATATATATGTTGGTGATGATAGATCTCTTAGTGTTGTAGGGACTGGAACTGTTCATATAGACAATGGTCAATTTAATGATGTATTATGTGTTCCAACCTTATCCTCCAACCTTCTATCTGTATATCAGATAACTCATTCAGGTGAAGGTAAAATCGTTGAATTTTCCCCTCACGATGTTGTAATTAAGGACCTAAGAGATCCTAGCTAGATTTTAGCTACTGGCATTGCTGATGATTCTACAAGGTTGTATAAGTTTCACAACTTTGGGTCATCAAATCTTCCCTTGGTATTTGTTGCTCATAATGATGAAGTGAGCAAACTTTGGCATGAGCGATTTGGTCACTTAAACTATCGCTCCCTTCAAAATCTATGTAAAGAAAATATGGTGACAGGTCTTCCAATGGTATCTTGCAGAGATGGTGTTTGTTCCAGATGTGTACTCGGAAAACATCATCGGGACAGTTTTAAAAAATGTGTCTCTTGGCACGCCTCAGCCCCTTTACAGCTTGTGCATAGTGATTTATGTGGTCCACTTCCAGTTGTTTCATTCTCTGGCTACAAGTATTTCTTAACTTTCATTGATGATTTCTCCAGACGCACTTGGGTATACTTCTTAAAACTCAAGAGTGAAGTATTTAACATGTTCTTGGCCTTTAAGGCCTTTGTTGAAAAACAATCTGGACATCAAATTCTTAAGCTAAGATCTAATAATGGTGGAGAATATGTTAACAAAAAATTCATCAAATTTTGCACTGAGAATGGAATTCAAATGCAACATACTGTTCCATATACTCCACAACAGAATGGTGTAGCTGAAAGGAAGAATCGCACCTTAAAGGAAATGGCTAATTGTATGCTTCAATCTAAAGGACTTAGTCTTAATTATTGGGCAGAAGCAATTAACTGTGCAAATTACATAATAAATCCCACTCCTACTAAGGTTTTAAAGAATATCACTCCAGAAGAAGCATGGAGCTCAATTAAACCAGATGTAAGTCACTTTCGTGTTTTTGGAAGTGAAGCATGGGCCCATATTCCAGATGAGAAACATAAAGCTTTAGAACCTAAGAGTGAAAAATGTATTTTTGTTGGATATTCTGAAGATGTCAAAGGATATAGACTTATTCCACTTAAGTCCAAAAATGTTATCATTAGAAGAGATGTAAAGTTTGCTGAAAATATATCGGCCTACGAGCCTAGTTCGACGGATGTGCCACCTCTTTCTATCTCTTCTTCTTTTGAAAATATTTCTTCTTCAGATGATGAAATCGAGGATGACAATCCTCCCCCACCTTCTCAGGATCCTCCTTCAGCTCCTCAGCTTCCAAAATGGGTCCGTGCTACTCGGGATGCAGCAGGTGATCTTGCCGGTGATCCTACAGATCAGCGACGTACACGTTCTCAGTTCGATAGAACCTCTTCTTTACTGGCTCAAGCTTCAGTGAATTATGATCCTGACACCTTTGCAGAAGCTTCAGGCCATCCAGATTGGGACACAGCTATGAATGAAGAATATCGTTCATTATTGGCAAATGATACATGGGATCTTGTTCCTCTACCAAAGGGACGAAAACTTGTTAGATGCAAATGGGTTTACAGAACCAAGTATGGACCAGATGGGAAAGTTGATAAACATAAAGCTCGTCTTGTTGCTAAGGGTTTTTCACAAGTTGAAGGCATTGACTATACTGAAACCTTCTCCCCTGTTGCCAAAATGAACTCTATCCACCTTGTTCTTTCCCTTGCTACCTCTTTTAAATGGGAAGTCCATCAGATGGATGTTAAATCTGCCTTCTTGCATGGGGACTTGCATGAAGAAATCTATATGGAACAACCTATTGGCTTTATACAAACAGACTCCAGCCTTGTATGTCGGCTTAAGAAATCCCTTTATGGTCTCAAGCAACCTCCTCGAGCTTGGTATGCCAAAATGGATAACTTTCTTTTAGAAAATGGCTTTTCTAGGTGTCATTCTGACAATACTGTCTACACCAAGAGAGTGGACAGGTCTCTTATCATTCTTGTTGTTTATGTTGATGATCTTATCTTGACTGGTAGTGATCCCAACCTTATAAACCATGTGAAGTCTAGCCTTAAAAGGAAGTTTGAAATGACAGACTTAGGACACTTACATTATTTTCTTGGTCTTCAAGTCTTGCAATCCAAGGAAGGTATTTCCCTTTCCCAGTCCAAGTATGCCAGTGATATTCTACGCCATTTTCACATGGAAAACTGTAAGCCAGCCCCTTCTCCCTTTCAGTCTGGAGTCAAACTTTCAGTCACTTGTACTTCTCCTGAAGTTGATGCTACCTTATACTGTCAACTTGTAGGAAAACTTTTGTATCTAACCCATACTCGTCCTGACCTTTCCTTTGCCGTTGGCCTTATTGCTCAGTTTATGCAAAACCCACATGAAAGTCATTGGAAAGCAGCTAAAAGAATACTTCGTTATGTTCGAGGTACAGTTCAGTTTGGGATTCATTACAGTGCCGAAGCATCTCCTCTATTGGTTGGTTTCACTGATTCCGATTGGGCTGGTGACCCTGATGATCGGAAGTCTACTGCAGGTTATGTGTTCACTCTTGGTTCAGGACCTATTACATGGGCTTGCAAGAAACAAGGTGCCATTTCTCTTTCTTCAGCAGAAGCAGAGTATCGTGGTGCCGTAGAGGCTAGTAAGGAAGCCTTGTGGCTTCGTCAGATCCTGTCAGAGTTTGGCTTTCAGCAGCAACATCCGACTACACTTTGGTGTGATAATCAAAGTGCCATTCAACTATGCAAAGATCCAGTCCAACATCAGCGCAACAAACACATAGAACTGCACATGCACTTCATCAGAAAGCTCATTCATGACCATGTTCTTGAAGTGCAATATTGTTCAACAGATGATCAAGTTGCAGACATCTTTACAAAGGCTCTCACAGAGGCGAAGTTTACTAAACTTCGATTTATGGTTGGAGTTCAGGAAGTTGTCACTAAGGGGGGATAGGCTCTAGTGCCTCCTTCCTTCTCCTATTGTGTCATATTTGTAAATCTTTCAATCCTATCCCAAGTTGTTCTTAAGGGGGGATGTTAGGATATTCCGACACATAGGAAATAGTTAAGCATAACTTGGTCCAGTATAGAGTTAGGTAAAGTGTGTTTCTTTACTATGTACTTTTGTAACTTACAATCCGACGGTCACGATATGTAGTGATCCGACGGTTCATTCTCTCCTCGGTATTACCGACACTTGATCCGTGGCTTAACACCCGATTGGTCCATGATCTCTATTTAAAGAGCATGGAGGGTCATTTGTAGGTTAACCGTTCATGAGAGAAGCTTATGTAAATTTTCATTCTTTTTATTAATATATTTCCTGAAGTGGCCGCGTTGGCTCAGGCCGTGGACTATTTCCCTCTTTGAGGGTTTTAACCACGTCAAAATACTGGTGTATTGATCTGTGATCTGTTTGTGAGCGGTGTCCTTTGGTGTTCTGTCTGAGGAACTTACCCTGTAAATTCCTACACTTTGTTGTTTCTGGGACATGCGTTCAAGAAAATACCCCATTTACTAAACCATTTGTTATTTTGTTGCATCCAAGTTTTTTTGCTCTTGCACAATCCATCATTAAATACAACCTTAGGCCATCTACCCTCTTCCATTTTCTCAATTTTTTTTAAATACCTTATGAGTCTCACCATAGCAATTGCTTCAATAGGAGTAGTCCCTGTTTCACTTAACAAGATATCATAAGGAACTGAACTTTTAATCTTAAATTTGTTTGTAATCAAACGCTTGTGAATTTTATCAATTTGTTTGCATTGCATGTCAGAGGTACTGCTAGCCCACAGTTCACAACCATAGAGAATCACCGGAATCACAAGAAGCCCAAAAAGAGTTTGAGCGGTCTTCCAGTCCCATAACTCTGCCTCTCTACACCTATTTTGAAAAGCATAAAATGCTTTCCAACCCCCCAAAGTTCTTTTCTTTCTACAACCATTCCAGCTTAGATTTTTGTTGAAGTCAATCCTGAGGTATTTGTAATCTGCAATTTCTTCCAAAATGTTGTCTTCAAAGTAGAACTTACGTTGGTTATGTTTTCTTTTCTTAGAGAAGACCGCTACTTTCATTTTGCTGATATTGACTTGCATCCCCACACTTCTACAAAAATTCTCAAGGGATAGTAAGTGCTCTTGCAAACCAAGGGCCAATTTAACAATCAGAATAAGGTCATCTGCATACAAAAGAAGCCTTATAACAAACTTGCACAAATAGATACCGTCACCCCCTTGCGAATTTAACCACTCCTCAAGCTTGTCGATATATAAACCAAAAAGGGTAGGAGAGAGTGGGCAACCTTGCTTGACCCCAATATCGCTTCTAAAACTTTCAGAAATGCCTGTTGAAGTTCTAATTTTGACTTTCAAAGTTATAAATGTTTGTAAACAAATCATTGAAAAGAGTTGGGATACACTGAATAAACTCATTCTTAATGGATCATTCCTATTTTTCCAACCTTTTCAAGCTTTTAATTCATATTGTAGTGGAGCTAATGCGTTGTTGTTTTTCTATAGCAGTTGCATTTTTTAGTTTGACAGTCACAATTATATTTATTTTTTATTTTTTATTTTAATTTTCATAATATATATATATATATATGTATATATAAAATAGAATTTTAATAATTTAATATTATAATCATTTTAATATGTGAAATATTAGAGAAATGAAGCTGTGGATTTTAAAATTTATATTTGAGAATTTTTTTATAACATTATGGTTTATATATTAACGCGGTTTTGTGTTATATTAATGTTTGAGTAGTTTCACTTAATAATCTGCATTATTTACAATTAAAACCAAAAAAACCTATGCACCGAATCAATTGATATTATTTCCTAAATTAATGAATTGTTTATTGTAGTATCACTAAAAAAAGTAATGCACTTTATTATATTATATTATGATATTATTAAAATATAGGAATCTTCCTGATTTTTATAATTCATTTTAAATTCCTTATTATGTTCTTATTAAAATATACGAAGTTTCATGATTTTTATAATTTATTTTAAAATGAGTTATCTTTTTTTGGCAGTGCAAAAAATTGAGGTGAAATTTTGATTTGTGTTATTTAAACGGATTTTTTGATTGCATATATGGATTCAGCACCCTGAAAAACCCCTAAATGTGCAAGGGTTACCGATTAAACTTGTGATTTTGATAAATTCCTACTAGATTTTAGAGAAATTATACCTGAAAAACTTCCAAAAAATCACACTAAAAACAACTCGATTTTAAAATGTATCATTAGCCATATCAAATGCACTCTATTGTTTTGTGTTATGTCATTGCTAAAATCAATACAATCAACTCTTTAAAATTTATCATTATCCATATTAAATGCACTCTATTGTTTTGTGTTATGTCATTGCTAAAATCAATGCAGTCACGTGATTTGTTCTAAATAATTTTGCATTACATCAACTAAATTATTGCATTGTGTTATTGTGAGTCATATGATTGTTAAAATCAATGCAACTACTTAGATGCCTATATATTTTATAATTTCAAAATGAGTAGAATTATCATATTGCTCAAAATCCTTTTTCATTATATCACCACTAAAGTGAATGCACCTTAACTTTAATATAGCTATAAAGATGAACACATGTACATGGCATCTTAGAACTTAAAGAAGTGTATTGATGTATTCTTCATTTATGTTATGTGAGATAATGATAATTTTACATGATTTTTCACTATTAGTATTCTAAAACCTTTATTTTGTGTCAAGAACCTATATTTTGAGCATTTACTATTTTAAATTATCCATATTCTTGAGCTCATGTATCTACATGTGATTGCATTTCCCTTTAGTGTTGGCACCATATGGTAGGAATTTAATGTAAGTTTCATTGTTCTTAAATGGACATTGCTATATATACATTATAATGTGGAATATGTTGTCTTGTAATATCAATATGGTGCATGTTTTTTTCTCAAGTTGTACAACTAGTTTACCACCAAAATATTCATCTTAAGATAACTCATTCCACAAGTGCTAACCTAAAATAAATTCCAATGAATATAAAACTTTTACGATGAATTTGAATGTGGTGTGAAAATATCAAATGCACAAAATTTGGGTTTTTCTAATAGTGATATGTTATTTTTCTTTCAAAATATGATTCATATGGTTAAGGTGAAATTTGTTTATAGTAGGAATAAAGATTATGTGTTTTAATATTTTGATATATGTCAAAACAAAAAAATATATATTTTTTTCTTTGTTAGTTTGTTTGTGGCTTACTGGACTAGCCTATGACTAAGAACTTGTGACCTAAAGGTATCTAAGTCATCAAAATCGCTTGGCAATTCCACCCAACATGGACCACATTAACCCTTAACACAGTTGGATTTGTGCCCACAGGATTTCAATCATAGGACATTAACATAACAATGCACCCTATCACCATAGAGTGTACACATCATGTGCATCAAAACAAAAATATATTAAAAATAGAAAAAAAAAATAATTCTTTAACTATATATTTAAAATTTGTATAGTGGACATTATCTATGGTGTTTCATTGATGATTAATTTGTGTAGTCTATACAAAAATATGTGGGAGTCAATTAGAGAAAATAGAAGTTTTCATTTCTTTTTAACCTAAACCACTAGGTTTTTTATTCTAAACACAAATCTAAAATAACCAAGTAAGAAAACATATATGTTAAATTTTTCAATCTTTCGCAAAAAATGAAAGAAATATGCATGCAATCTAGAGTGTGATTGTGATCCTGTGTGTGTGCAGGCACACTCCTATAACATTCACACACTATTGTGACTAAGCTTTCATGTGCACAAGGAATGTATCTATAGGTCTAACTTTCGTCATATGAGGAAAATAATGGGCATTGTTCCATAAATTATTCTTTTCAAGCTCAGTATCCATGACCAACACCTACTACCTGCAATTATTATATAGCTATAATGTTTAACACATCCTCAAATGATCATGCAAGAATCTTTTATGATATATTTGGCCTACAAGAAGGATACATGCACCATGAATAAGCAACAACACATGACCTGAATGAGAATGTGTCCCAATCCCACCTTAAGAATTATTGTTGTGGCCATGGTTAGTCTTCATTAGCATTAAAGTGGTAAAATAGTGCCATGATTTGGTTTTGCACACTAGAAATCATATTTGAAATACAAACTTGGTACGAAGTGGAATAAGTGGCTTAATCCCTAAATAATCCTTTCAAAGCTTAGGAGCTATGGTTATGAGAGTAAAAAACTTGGGTCTCATGCCCTAAACATTGCTTCTAAGGCTCAATCACCATGAAAAAACCTCTAACCACAACATAAACCCCCATTATTGGGTTTTTGGTATCTAAGTTATATACGGATGCCATTAGGATATTTTTCACAACAATGATGGGTCACAAGGCTTGAAACACGGCCAAGTTAGTAAAAAAAACCTTAAGATATTGTTGAATATTCTTAGGATCAAGAGTCTTAAGCAAATTCTCGAGGTAACACAAAACCCTTTTTATGGTTTTTCTTGTAGTCCTTTCAGTGGGATATGGGTGTGGTGAGTATATTTGGTGCATTAGAAATGGGTTCAGAAATTTAGTCATTATCAAAGGGGTAAATAAGGGATTTAAGTGCTAGTTGAGCCTTCTTCAACTTAAGTACTATGAATAAAACCTAGACATAGTGATGTGAGCCCTCGCTGTCAGTTTTTTGTCATTATAGTTAGATATGGTTTCCATTAAGATATCTCAAGAAACATAGTTGGATATGAGGGCCTTAACAATAATCTTGATGGTAAAATAACATTCTAAGACCCTTGACAATAGTTGGGGGATCAAAATAATAACCTTTAGCCCTAAACATAGCTTCTTAGATTGAAGTGTCATGAACAACACCAACAAAGGTGAAGTTCCTTGATATGTTCAACTTAAAAACCCATTTCTTAGTTGAAGTACAAAGCTTCTAGGCATCTAGGGCCAAACACAACACCTTAAAACCCCATGTTTTACCTCTCAAGCTTTTGTGTGGCTTTCAGGGCTTAAGGTTCATGAATGACACATCAAATGACGATATATAACCTATTGAGGGTATATTTAGCCTTCAAGTAGGGATATGGGAATGACTAAGAAATTTTCAAGAAATAGGCATGAGCCTTGGGTCCTTGGACATAATTAAGAGATGAAACACGAGCCTAAAGTAAAATTCTAATTATATATGGCCACCACCTACTTGTTGAACCAGAACAAAGGAGATTTCCAAGGTATCCTTGATCATTTGATGGGGATAGTTAGCATTATGAGTTATAAACATTATGAGTCCCTACAACCTAGATATCGTTAGGGATAAAACCCAAGAGGTAGGACCTAAAGGAAATTTATATCATTATGGGGCTAATGACATCTTGAACTACCACAATGACCTATTGAGAGCATCATACATAGTCAGGTAATGAAACATGAAATTTATCCCCTAAAAGAATCTTCTAGCCATCCATGGGAAAGAAGGATGCCTAAAGAAACCACACATGTTCCCTTCATGTTATCATTGGCCAATTATTAGGGATGTTAGTGCCACTAGGTGATTTTGTGAGATTCCCTCTTGGAATATCTTAGATTTCACATTGAGTTTTAGAGTTTGTTTTGAGTCTTTCATAGTGTAATTTCATTAAAAAAATTGAAGGTATATGGTTGTAGATGTTTTCATTTTTATTTCACTTATATTTTATTGCAAGTAACATGTACAATGCCAAAAGATAATAAGAACCGATTTGAAATCATTAACAATAGACTTTCATTGTGCTTAGGAAATTATTATTTCGAAAGGCAGCTTGCAGAAGTAAAATCTTGTTACGTAAGGTTGGTATAAAATCAAGGATAACATAAGAAATTATAATCTGCCCTGGTCCACAAATGGCATGATTTTCTAAGAGGCTGACGTGAGTAAATACTCTGAAGAATCGCATTCACACCAAACATATTTTCGAAATGCAGAGTCAATTCGCAGCTTCCATGGACTTAATTTAATAATGTAACGTTTATATATTATACATACATGTCTTAAATAGAGTTGTCAAGTGATAGTTCCATTGTTCATAGTTTCGCTAAAAATATAATAACGGTCTGAGGGTCATAAAACCTTTACTTCTTTTTGGAGGAACTATGAGAAATGAAACTTACAACTCATATTAAATTATAGGCACTTAGTCTAAACAGGCCACATACACGTAACATTTTTTCAAAATGCAGAGTCAATTTGCAACTTCCATGGAATTAATAAGGTAACTCTTATATATTATACGTACATACTCATCTTAAATGAGAGTTGTCAGATCATAGTTTTGTTATTCATGGTTTCGATAAAAATATAGCAACAGACTGGGGGTCATAAAACCTTTACGTATTTTTGGTGGAACTATGAGAAATGAAACTGACAACTCACATTGAATTATAGGCACTTAGTCTAAACAGGCCACATAATGTCACAGATATGGTGACATTTTCTTTTCTTCCAAGGGCAAAGTTATGAGGATTTTTGGCGAAACCATGAGCAATGAAACTCGCGGCTCACATTAAATTATAAGCCGATAGTCTAAACAGGTTGCATGATGTCAAAGTGATGGTGACATTTTGTTTTCTCCAAGGGAGAATTTATTCATGTTGGGTACCATAAAAGGCACGTTCGTGCACATGGGCAGAGCGTGGTAGACATGGAGTGTCGATAATCAGAATGGCGAGAAATGGTCAGGACTCTCACAAAGTGTTGGTGGTGTGTGTCTTCTAGTTGTACGATGAGATTTCACGGCTGGGAAGCCTCAAGCCCTCCAGAAATGTCGACGCCCTAATTTCATAGTTGGTTAGCCTGTGTGCTTAGCCTAGTAATATCAACATCCATTATTTAAGCGAGGGGGAGCAGAACATTCGATCTCGCCTGATCCGCCTCTGTGCCGAGGGGGACGTGATGCTGGAGAAACATTACTCCACCCAGCTAAGCTGCCACCCCTTCCCCTACATCACCTTGGTGCCTTCCCTTGCTACAATAATCACCTGAAGTTGGCGCGTTTGGAGTTCGAGATGCTACACGAAGCGGGAGTGTTTGATATTATATTGATTGTAGTATTGAGTAATTTGAGAAGATATGAAAACAAAACCGCTATCTGAATTCAATTCCAAGGGAAATCCAAAATGTGAAATAATATTATTCTCTAAAAAATTGATTATCTGCTCATCACAAGCTTTCTTTAAAGGCGCAAATTCTGCCCATTTGGTAAAATGTATCTCAAGAATGAGACACGTTTCATACTCACCGCTACTGAATATTTTACCAAATGGACAGAAGTTTTGCCTTTAAAGAATGCTCATGATGAGCGAATGATCAAATTTTTAGAGAATAATATTATTTCATGTTTTGGATTTCCCTTGGAATTGATTTCAGATAGCGGTTATGTTCTCATATCTACTCAATTATGCAATCAATATAATATCAAACATTCCACCTCATTATCTTATTACCCATAAGGCAATCACCTTGCAGAATCAACTAGGATCTTGAAAAATTTGATCAACAATAAACCTCGAATCTTACATACCTTTTTAAAATTCACACCGTGGGTAGACAATACCACTATCAAGTCTAGTACAAATGCTTCTCCCTTTTAGGTTGTGTATAGACAGAAATAAATACTACTTGCATATACGGAAGATGTGTGCGCATATATGGATGATACGAAATATGTACATATACAGATGATAGGTGCATATACGAAAATTGTGTGTATATGAAAGTCATGTGTATGTATGAAAGATGTGCATATACAGAAGTCGCACAACTTCTATAAATGTGCATCTTATGTATCAGATATCTTCTATATATGGGAAACTTTCATGTATTCGCATATCTTCCGTATAGGTGCTTCTTCTATATATGCACATATTTCATATATGCGCATTTCTTCCTTATATGCACATATCTTCCTTATATGCGCTTCTTCCATGTATGTGCACATATTTTGGAAGTTGCACATATACAATAGATGTCCATATATGTAGATGCATATATATATATAAGATATGCACATATATACAAAAGTTATGTGTATAAAAAGGATATGCGCATATATGGAAGTTGTACATTTACAAAAGTTGTGTATATACAAAAATACGTGCATATACGGAGGCGGTGCATATCTGGAGACTGTCATATATGCATATTCTTCTGTATATGTACAACTTCCATATATGCACATATATGAAAGTTGTACATATATGAAATATATGTGACACAAAAGATGTGCATATATAGAAGTTGTGTGACTTTTGTATATGCACATTTTTTGTATATGCACGTGTTTTCCATATAATATGCACAAATTTTGTATATTCACTTCTTTAATATAAGTGCATATCATTAGCTTATGTGAATATCTACAAGTTGTATGTATATAGTAGATGCGCATATATGGAAGATATGTGCATATAAGAAATTTACACATATATGGAGGATATGTGCATATACGGAAGTTGCGTATATACAAAAAAATGCATATATACGAAATCTATGCATTGGAGACCGTTGTATATGCATATTACAGAATTTATGCACAACTTTTGTATATGTGTAGATTCTATATATGTGCATATATAAATGTTGCACATATACATAAAATATGAAAATATATGGAAGTTTTACATCTACAGAAGATATGTGCATATACAGAAGTTGTGTATATATATAGAAGATATGCACATATACAAAAGCTATGCACATCTTCCTTATATGCTCAACTTCCATGGATGATGTGCATATACGAAAGATCTGACTAGATAATGTGCATGTACGGAAGATCCCACTTTTATATATGCACATCATCCCACTGGACTAGATACGGAAGATCTCACTAGATAATATGCATATACAAAATATGATTCGTATGATGTTCATATACAGAAGATGGTGTGCATATCCGTATATGTTGTACATATATGGATCATCTTCCGTATATGCTCATCATCTAGTGGGATCTTCCATATCTAGTCTAGTGTGCACATCATACAGTGGGATCTTCTGTATATGCACATCATCCATAGAATTTGCACATATACAGAAGATATGCATGTATTCTTTATATGCACAACTTTTGTATATGTGAATATCTTCCATATATACACATATCTTTTATATGTACCACTTTTGTATATTCATATATCTTTTGTATATTTTCAACATCCGTATATGCACATATATAGAATCTTCACATTCACAGAAGTTTTTCACTTATGTAATATGCATATAAAATAGTCTCCATATATGCACAACTTTTGTATATGCGCAATTTTTGTATATGCGCATATCCTCAATATATGTGTAACTTCCATATATGTGCATCTATTGTATATGCACAACTTTTAGATATGCACATATAAAAAAGAAGTGCATATACAGAAGTTGTGCACATTATACAAAAGACATGAACATATACGAAATATGTGCATATATTGGGAGTCACACAAGTTTTATATATGCACATCTTCTATATTGCATATATTTCATATATATGCACAACTTTCATATATGTGCATATGCAAAAGTTGCACATATATGAAAGATATGTGCATATATGGAAGAATATGCATATACGGTAGTCTTCAGATATGCACAAATTTAGTATATGCGAATATTTTTGTATACGCGCAACTTTTGTATATGCGCAAGTTCCATATATGTGCATATCTCTGTATATATGTAGATATCTTCTATATATGTGTATCTACCTATAACACCCTCCTCCCACATCCACCCAAGTAACTAGCTAAATGGGCTCGACATGAAACGAGAGGCTACTATGATTGGAATCGACCTCCTATGTGACCTTAAGGAAGTGGAATCAATGGAAACATCACACACAATCATCCAACATCAACTTCAAAATCCTTAGGAGACATGTCAGCCACTCAAACAGACTGTCCCTAGGTCCCACCGATGTTCTGGATCTCTTAGGCCTCAATTGCTCTCATGCTATAGACAAGGGAGCGACCAGGAACCCAAAGTCACTCTCACAGGCTTGCCTGCCAACGACCAAAGACTAAAATTTCTAGTTCTGTGCCAAAAACCCTGGGATTTAAGCCACTTTTTATGTTCAACTTTAGCCACTGTATATGCACAACCTTTGTATATGCATAATTTTTGTATATGCACATATCCATTTGCGCAACTTCTGTAAATGGCACACTTTAATTTTAGTTTTTTGGTTATTATACTAATTCCTTGAGGTGGTTGTACATGCATCTATGTGGGATCAATTCAGTTGTAAAGCCTCGATCTTAGCATTTTTTTATAACACTAGTGCACTGGACATACTATGAGAGCTTGTAACCAGGGTGTATTTCAAAGAGAAGACTAACTTTTTTTGTGTGATGAGATATCAAGCCTAGTGCCCCAAAAATGCCCTCTCCTATTAGCTGAAGAAGATTGAATAATGATAAGATCATGACATGGAGACGGTTAAGCAATTATCATCTCTAGAAAAACATCATTTCTTTGAAATTTCATGTATCATGGGTGAGTTGAAGAGGAGCTCCATGAATTCCTTGTTAAGTAAATAGGTTTTACCCATTGATAGGTTTCTCTTTCTTTCATTTTAGGGACATTGGAAATAAGAATAGAGATTGTGAGATCCAAACACTTGTGGCCCTGAATCTTTCACTTCGCCCACTTAGGTAGGCCCTGTGATATGCGTCCCTGTAGCAATATGCACATGAAACTCCTTATTCTAGTTAGGATAAACTAGGATAGGATCACTTGGCAATTTTTCTTTTAAAGTTTTAAACACATCATCATGTTGAGGAGTCCATACAAAAAGCTCAGATTTCTTCAAAAATTTCTCAAGTGGAGCAGTAATAGAAGCATAGTTGTGTATAAACCATGGTAATAACCTGCATGTTCCAAATTAGATCTAATTTTTTTAATTTTTGTTGGAGGCAGAATGCTAAGGATTACAACAACTTTATCTAAATCAATGGATACACCGGCCTTACTATGGAAAACTATGTGACCAACAGTAGTTGGAAATGTTGCAACTGTAAATGAATGCTCAGGGCCTAACAAAACTTGTTAATTATTGGAGAAACACCAATACTAGGCTACAATGGCAATAATGGCTACCATCAGAGGCATGGAAACCCAAGTCAGAGGATGGATTATGGTAATAATTCTTTAGTGATCTTCAACAAAGGCTTATTCCCTTTTCACCCCAGTTGGACAAACCTTGTTGGGGTTACACATCGAAAGGCACTGTTTTAATATGCGAAGATTATCATTTGGAATTAGGGCATCAAGCTTTACAAATTGATGAATTTTAAATCAAAATACTGAAGAAAAACACTTAGCCAATGATATCTTTTTTTCTATGGATCTTGATGAAATAGGAGACTCTAATGTGGGACAATATTCAAAAATGCAGTTATCAAGGACCATATAGAGGCCCACTTTGTCACATCCATTTGGAAATCCTTGAACATCTCTTGAAAATTTATTCTTTCTCCTCATGGCTATGGCCTAAGCTGGATGAGTGCCTTACATGCTCAAACAAAGAACCCTCCAATATCTTAAAGACTACAACAAGTTGGAGAAAAGAAGCCTTTTCCAACTCTTTAAGAGCTATTAGAGCAAAAACTCTTTGAGGAATGTGTTTTGAGGAGAGTTCTTCAACATGTATGGTTAAGTGAAGCAATAAGAGTTCTAACTTAGCAAGTGGTATTACGTTCTGTCCATACACAAGCTAAAAGGAAGAAGCATCTGTACTAGACTTGATAGTGGTACAATCTACCCATGGTACGAAATTTAAAGAGGTATTCCATGTTCAAGGCTTATCATTGATCAACTTTTTCAAGATCATGATGAGATTTTTATTAGTTGATTTTGCAAGGTGATTTCCTTATGGGTAATAAGCTAACAAGGTGGAGTGTTTGATATTATATTGATTGCATAATTGCGTAAGTTGAGCAGATATGAAGGCATAACCATTATATGAAATCAATTGCAAGGGCAATCCAAAACGTGAAATAATATTATTCTCTAAAAATTTAATCACCTGCTCATCACGAGCATTCCTAAAGGCACAGTTTATACCCATTTGTTAAAATAGTCAGTAGCAGTGAGTATGAAAATGTGACTAACTGAAGGAGGGTTATTGGGAAAATAAAATCCAAACCCCATTTTCCAACTTTGAATTCAAGAATGACTAGGCAGAGGGGAATTGCATGTAAATTTTCCCTCCCACATGCCTACTAACATTCTTTGCAACTTCAAACTTACTTGTAACAGTAAAAAAAAATAGTATGTTGGTAAAAACTAGACCTTAGGATTTTGTATGCAGTTGATATGGCTGCAAAAAAATCCACCCATGTGGAAGCCTTCTAGCGCAGAACCATGAGAAATTGAAATTTTTTTATTAGTAGATTGATTATCAACACACCTTAACAATAAATCGTCATGATATCTATGACACAACATAGTATTCAAGATCATATATTTAGAAGATTCAAAACATAAACATCTACATTAGAACTTGTTCATGTATTCAGGGCATTTTGATTCTATAAATAGAAAATCATATCCTTGTACCATCAATGATCAACCACATCGATATATTTCTCATTGATTAAAAACAAGGTAGACATAAACTCACCATCATCAGTTGAATTACTTAGTTCTGGATGTTGGTCTAGATGCAAGGCCAAGTCACGTCCCTTGATAGTCTTTGTAACGGTAATTTTTAAATCATGATCTTGTATCTTGGAAAACCAATGTGCCAGTTTCCCTAAAAGTAAAGACCGAGATAAAAAAACTTGACTGCAGGAAAACAGAGTTCCACTTCTGTATGCTTACCAAGAATATAATGTCTAAAATTATTAATCACTTTTACTAAGACAAAAACATGTTTTCAATAAGGGTGTATTTGAACTCTTCATCTAATAGGCTTTCACTCATGAAATTATTTCCCTTGATCATCTTTTTGCATAAGAATGGCCAAAATAACATCCTCTATCGCGTTAGTGTAAGTGATAAAATCCTTAGCAAAAATTGCTTTAGCCAAAACTAGCGCAGAGGAAATTTCATGCTCGATGGTAATGAATTCGTATTGGGTAGAATCGTTCCACTTAAATAGATGGTGTTGTTTTGTTAGATTATGAATATGTTTCACAATTTTAGCAAAATAATTTATAAATTTCCGAACGAAATTGATTTTACCCATAAGGTATTGAATTTATTTTCTAGAATTTGGTGATGGAAGATTATTGAATGCAACAACTCTATCAGGGTCAATGTTAATGTTTGATTCTGAAATAATGTCTCCCAATGGTTTACCAGTTGTGACACCAAAAAATAGATTTCTTAGGATTGAGAGAAATGTTGAATTGCCTACACCGAAGAAGGAAGTGTCTAAGGTGATGAAAGTGATCAGTGCAACACTTAGAGTAAACAATCGTATCATCAAGATATATCTGAATGATATTCTTGATGATATCATCAAAATCAAACTGAATGGATCTGTTAAAGGTATCACCTACTTTAATTATGCCAAAGGACATGTGTTCATAAGCAAAGGTGCCCCAACGGGTGGTGACACTGATTTTATACTTGTCAACTTTCTTCAAGCATATATGTTTATAAATAGAGAAACCATATAAAAGTGACATCATTTGTGACCCCACAACCTGTTGCAAATCTTAGCCATATTAGGGAAGGAATATTATCTTTAGTGACTAGCTTTATTAAAAGATCAATAATCAATGTACAAGCAAATATCCCCATTTTTCTTTCTAACTAGGACCAGGTTTGCTACCCATTCTGAATAATTTATGGGAAAAATTATGTGAGCATTGAGCATCCTTTTTATCTCTTTTCGAATGGTGGCCTCAAGTGTAGGGTTGAAAGCTCTTTCCTTTGCCTTACAGGCTTGGCATCTTGTTTAATCAGAATACATGTTTTATAATGATGGGATAAAAACCACGAAGATCCTTATATGACTAGGAAAATACATCTAGGAATTCCTTGAAAAGGGAAATGAAATTTTTATTTTATTGATCAAGAGACTAATGTATTGAAGTATCAAAAGAGAGGGATGAGTTTTTGTTGGTTTAGAAGACTGAATAATCAGCTAATGTGTGGACTAATAATTTTGAGTGAAGGGATTGATTTCTTAGCCATTCTGGAGAGGTACCTCTTGAAGATTATACTATTGGGCCATTCAAACTTGTGACTGATGTAATGAAGTTTCTATTGCTGAGATAAATCCCAAGTTCCTCTTATTTTATTCACTAAAGATAATGTCTTGATTTTATATCAAATTTGTAGCTTAAATGCACATTGTTTATTTATGCATTATTTTATAATGGGAGAAGTTGCCATATAGGTTATATAAACACTTAATGGAGGATTGTATAATTTCCTAAGCACAATGAAAGTCTATTGGTAATGATTTCAAATCAGTTCTTATTATCTTTTGGCACTGTACATGTCGCTTGCAACAAAATATAAGTGAAATAAAAAGGAAAACACCTACAACCATATACCTTCAATTTGTTTAACGAAATGACACTATGAAAGACCCAAAACAAACTCTGAAACTCAATGAGAATCTAAGATATTCCAATAGGGTATCTTACAAAATCACCTAGTGGCACTAGCATCCCTAATTATTTTCCAATGATAACATGAAGGGAACATGTGTGGTTGCTTTAGGCATCCTTCCTTCCCATGGATGGCTAGAAGGTTCTTTAAGGTGCTAAATTTCATGTTTCATTACTTGACTATGTATGATGCTCTTAATAGGTCATTGTGGTAGTTCAAGATGTCATTAGCCCCATAATGATATAACTTTCCTTTAGGTCCCACCCCTTGGGGTTTTATCCCTAACGATATCTAGGTTGTAGGGACTCATAATGTTCATAACTCATAATGCTAGCTATCCCCATCAAATGACCAAGGATACCTTGGAAAGATCCTTTGTTCTAGTTCAACAAGTAGGTAGTGGCCATATATAATTTGAATTTTCCTTTAGGCCCGTGTTTCATCTCTTAATTATGTCCAAGGACCCAAGGCTCATGCCTATTTATTGAAAATTTCTTAGACATTCCCATATGCCCACTTGAAAGCTAAATATACCCTCAAGAGGTCATATATGGTCATTTTATGTGTCATTCATGAACCTTAAGCCCTAAAAGTTACGTAAAACCTTGAGAGGTAAAACATGGGGTTTTGAGGTGTTGAGTTTGGCCCTAGATTCCTAGAATCTTTGTACTTCAACTAAGAAATGGTTTTTAAAGTTGACCATATCAAGGAACTTCACCTTGGTTGGTGTTGTTCATGGCACTTCAATCTAAGAAGTTATGTTTAGGGCTAAAGGTTATTATTTTCCTGCACCAACTATTGTCAAGGGCCTTAGTATGTTATTTTATCATCATGATTATGGTTAAGGCCCTCATATTCAGCTATGTTTCTTACGACATCTTAATGGAAACCATATCCAGCTATAATGAAAAAGACCCCATAGTGAGGGCTCACATCACTATCTCTAGGCTTTATTCATAGTACTTAAGCTGAATAAGGCTCAACTAACACTTAAATCCCTTATTTACCCCTTTGACAATCATTAAATTTCTGAACCCATTTCTAATGCACCAAATATACTCACCACACTCATATCCCACTCAAAGGACTACAAGAAAAAACATAAAAAGGGTTTTGTGTTATCTCAAGAATTTTCTTAAGGCTCTTGATCCTAAGAAGATTCAACAATATCCTAAGGGTTTTTTTACTACCTAAACCATGTTTCAAGCCTTGTGAACCATAACTATTGTGCAAAATATCCTAATGGCATCCATATACAACTTAGATGCCAACAACCCAATAGTGGGGGTTTATGTTGTGGTTGGAGGTGTTTTCATGGTGATTGAGCCTAAGAAATAGTGTCATTAGGGCATCGGACCCAAGTTTTTTACTCTCATAACCATAGATCCTAAGATGTGAAAGGATTATTTAGGGATTAAGCTACTTATTCCCCTTTGTACCATGTTTGTATTTCAAATATGATTTCTAATGTACAAAACCAAATCATGGCACTCTTTTACCACTTTAATGCTAACAAAGACTAACCATGGGCACACCAATAATTCCTAAGGTGGGATGGGACATATTCTCATTCAGGTCATGTGTTGTTGCTTATTCATGGTGCATGTATCACTCTTGTAGGCCAAATATATCATAAAATATTCTCGTGTGATCATTTGAGGATGTGTTAAACATTATATCTATAGAATAATTGTGGGTAGTAGGTGTTGGTCATGGATACTGAGCTTGAAAAGCATAATTTATGGAACAACGCCCATTATTTTCCTCAAAGGATGAAAGCTAGACCTCTAGACACATTCCTTGTGCACAAGCAAGCTTAGTCACAATAGTTTGTGAATGTTATAAGAGTGTGCATGCACACACACTGTTATAGACATTTTTGTGCCTCGCAGCATGGAGCATGAAATGTCGATAATTACAGGGATCCTCAGTCCCTAAACATGTTGTTCTTACCCCTAGAGGAACAAGGTCAGCAAACCACAGCACTTCCTATCAGTTCTCCACCTGAACACACTCAAAAACAGGCTATTTTTGGATCATGTCAGCTGCTCCACTGAGCATCTGCGCTGAATGTCAACTGCTCCTCCTTGTACCTGCGCTGAAAGTCAAAACCAATGAAGGCTACCTGCGCTGGGCGAGATTGGCCAAGTGGCACAGTCATTCTGCAAGGTTTCAACTGCCCAGGAAGCTTCCAAACTGACACTTGGTTCAAGGAATTCGCCCTATGATGAGTAAGAGGTACTTGATCTCCATGTGGAAGCAAGGATCTCCAAGTGGACTCAAGAACTGAAGTTTAACTGAAGAGGGAGAGGACACAAGGCAGCTTTATGTCAGTCTCAAGCTGACTCATCCTTTCTCCTTCTACCCTATATATAGAGCTCTTCTATGAGGTCTAGGGAGGCTGAAATTTTGTGCAAAGTAAGGAAGTGTTGTTGGTTTACAGTTAGAGCTATTGGGTGATTGCTTTTATAGAGGGGAAGAGGAGATTTCTTGCTGCTGGGGAGGTGCTGCTGGATTGGAGCCATTTATGGTTGTAACCTTCTCAGAACCTTTTTCTTCTATCAATAAAGCTTTGATGTTCTCCTATATACTTGTATTGCAATGATGTATTGTTTTTATCTGTATATTTGATTCATCCTAATCCATGCATCAGTTATGAGTACATGTTTCTTGTAGTTTCCCTCTCTTGTTTTTGCAGGATCTTTGTGTAGCTGGGCCGGCAAAGGGAGCAAGGAGCTGGGAACAAGAGGCAAAGATAGAAGACAGGATCGACAAAAGCGAAAGACATCGGTTGGTCAATCTTTTCTTCCTTCTCTGTACTTTCATAAAGGAAAAATATCAAAGCTTTACTTTCAGTTGTTGCTAAGGAACTATCACCCTTAGAGTAGGGATAGGGTCATTCCGAGTCGGATACTTTTCCCCACAACACACACAGGATCACAATCACACTCTATATTGCATGCATATTTATTCACTTTTTATGAAATATTGACAAATTTAACATATATGTTTGCTAACTTGGTTATTTTAGATTTGTGTTTAGAATAAAAAACCTGGTGGTTTGGGGAGTGAGCAGGATGGAGTTGAACAGGGTGTGCGTGAGGGCGAAGCTTACGAAAATGGTAGTTTTGCTCCTCCAGTTCCTCACAGTACAAGAGATTAGAGAGGCATCTTACGCCAGGTGGAAGACGAAGAAATCTATGGCTTGTTTATGGGATTCATTGCTCACTGTAATCGAGCAAAACATTGACAATGGGAAGGCGCCTCTAGAACAGGGATTTGTAGGGCCGATCTACAGCCACTACCCTGTGCTGAAAGGGTTAGGGAACAAAGGGATATTCATCTAAATACTTCTGATCATCATATCAGAACCTCCATTTATCTGAGAAAGAGATGGGGATAAATTACCTTTTATCGATCTATTGTCTAGGGCCGGATCTGCACTAGAAGCACTGCGACAAGGTCCTTCCTTAGGTATTTTGAATGGGAGTTTTGATGCATCCATCATCATACCTATTGGGAGCCCTCACCACATTATTGGGGATGACCATCTCTTCGACATTGAGGCTAGATCTACCCCGATCTTGCAGGAAGGATGGATAACCTATTCAAGGTCTCGCAGTTACAAGCTAGATATGTACTCACTAAGGCGATATGGAGCATATCTGAAGATTAATACACCATTGTTTACAACGAATCCCATCAGGAAGGTCTTGTATGATATAAATATTAGCTCTCCCATATCGTATATAAGTTTTCCACACAATTTTTGTCCATCTAATACTAGTGAAGTTGGATCAGGAACTATACCGAGGATTCTTGAACTCCTTTCACCGAATTTGCCCTCAAATTCAATTGAACACATAGTAGTAAGGATTATGCAGTCAACGAAGATGCCTGCAACATAGTCTGCACTACAAGAACCATAAATGTCATTCGACACTAATCCGGATCTTGATACTCATGTTTCCCTAGATCAGGAAGATCAGAACCTCTTCCAAATTATTCTAAAAACTCTTGCTGGTAAATCTTCATTAGTATGGGTGCAGGCTACAGACAAGGTTCTCCAATTGAAGCAAAATATCATGTAAAATCTTGTCTATCCAGTACACCTACAAAACCTGGTCTGCGGTGGCAGACCTATAGGATAATCGAAATCTACATGAATACAACATTCTATCTACGACCACCATCATCCTAAATCCGAGATTGAGAGGCAGAGCATCGTTATCAAGTAAATCAAAGGGAGTTGGAGGAGTTGTTGGCTCTAGCTTACCAAAAGGTACATAACCAAATCAGGAACACATAAATGGTGGACTCTCCTACAAAAAAATCCTATAGGAAAATTAGCAGATACAACTCACATAGAACAAACACACAATATTCCCAGCCCCTACATAGTGGAGCAAATGAATCATGTCCCAAAACTGAACATAGACATTCCATAAACAAAAAATATATGCACAACATATGAAGCACAAGCCATCATCTATAGATCTAATAGTTTCTGGCCAAAACCAATGGATCTCTTTCATTGGATATTCACAAATTGGACAACAAACTGTGAAATACACCTCCTCCAAAGGATTCTTCATTGTAAAGTTTGCATCATCGAGGATCGAGAAATTATTCTTCAGGAAAGCCCATGGTTTTGGGGATCAATGGGACTTTTTATTACTCAATGGTTCCAATAATTTGATGGAAACACCATGATTGCATCCAGAATGTCGGTTTAGGATAGGCTGCATAACCCCCCCTACATTTCTGGCATAATCAAGTACTAGAAAGCATTGGGACTATCTTACGATGATACATAAAAAAATGACACACAAATATTGGAGGAAAGAATATATACCTTCAGACACTGAATATGCCAACAAATGGGACATCTACAAAACACGTGCCTTGAAGCCAAGAAAGAATCACGAAGGAAGAATAAACCAGTAAAGCAACCCAAAAGAGCTAGATGAGGAAGTGGACGAAGCAAAAAAAGATCCCAATCCCAATGTTCAAAATCATAAATCACAAGAAAAATAAGGAAATGGGGAAGTTTCAGAAGAATCAACTGATTTACAGGACACTACGGCACAACTAGCAAGGATACCAAAAGCAAAGGATTATAGCGGATACAAATGTCATCATGCGTCAAACAATTCAGATTCAGGCAAGGAAATTTCAAGAATAGAAGAGGGAAATTAGCTAGCCATCGTCTCCTCGACGCCATCTTAATGAAAATGGCAAAAGGTTGAAATGTAGAAATGGAGAAAAGTTTAACTTTTCTCTCCATCTGTTTAGTTGATTATTTTATATGAACTTATGGTCATGAGTCTTTCACTAGATGATGGAATGCTTTTAAGCATCTACAACATGTAATTTTGTTTTAGTTAATAAAATTACAATTTTTCCTTGGACAAAAAAACCTAGTGGTTTAGGTTAAAAAGAAATCAAAACTCCAATTTTCTCTAATAGAATCTAAATATCTCTATTTTCACATTATTTTTGTATAGACTACAAAAGATGAAATTTGTTTTTAGAGTGACTTTTTGGAAGTTTTTTCGGTATAATTTCTCTAAAATATGGTAGGAATTTATTGAAATCACAAGTTTAATGGGTAACCCTTGCACATTCAAAGTTCCCTAGGGATTTTCAGGTCTTGAATCCATACATGCAATCAAAAAATCGGTTTAAATAACACAAATCAAGATTTCACCTCAATTTTTTGCGCACCAAAAAAGATAACTCATTTTAAAATAAATTATAAAAAACATGAAACTTCATATATTTTAATAATAACATAATATAATAAGGAATTTAAAATGAATTATAAAAATAACGAAGCTTCCTATATTTTAATAATATCATAATATAATATAATAAGGTGCATTACTTTTTTTAGTGATACTACAATAAACAATTCATTAATTTAGGAAATAATATCAATTGATTTGGTGCATTGGTTTTTTTGGTTTTAATTGTAAATAATGCAAATTATTAAGTGAAACTACTCAAACATTAATATAACACAAAACCACATTAATATATATACCATAATGTTATAAAAAAAATTCTCAAATATAAATTTTAAAATCCACAACTTCATTTCTCTAATATTTCACATATTAAAATGACTATAATATTAAAATATTAAAATTCTATTATATATATATATATATAAGTATGAAAATTAAAATAAAAAATAAAATGTAAATATAATTGTGACTGCGAAACTAAAAAATGCAACTGCTATAGAAAAACAACAACATATTAGCTCCACTACAATATGAATTAAAAGTTTGAAAAGGTTGGAAAACTAGGAATGATCCTTTAAGAATGAGTTTATTCAGGGTATCCCAACTCTTTTCAATGATTTGTTTACAAACATTTATAACCTTGTTTTCACTTGCAAACGTCAATATTCATCCCCCTTTCGCCATTTTTGAAATCACCATCTTTGTAAATGGTGACCTGGTTGTAGAAATGATCTTCATCTCTAAATAATTTGGAGTGGTGTGTCCACATATACATATGCAGCATTAAATTATCTTCTTTGTCTCCGCCGGTGGTTTCAAACACTTCAGATTTGGTACCATTATTGCACGCTTCAAATTTGACATTAAACTTCTGATAGCCTCTTCCTGGTGAAATATTACAAAGAAACATGAGGGAAGAACAATAAGAAAGGCACATACCTTGAAATATCTTTAGGCAAATATCAAAACATGCTGTTTATGCTAGCTGAAAGAGGGCTTAAAATAGGAAACAAACCATAGATTCATACGCTGCTTCATTTTCCTTGAGATCATTTTGTGGTTATGGCTGTCCATAATGGCCTTTGTCATTCTCTTTACATTTCTAGCTATCTGCTTCATGATTTCCTCAAAAGAATCCTCTCTTAATTTCTGAATGGACCCTTCCAACTTATCTTTAAAGTTTTCTTCGATATAAAACTGATAACTCGGAAGAAATTCTGGTTTGGCTAAGTAAAGTTGATTTTCCATGAACCTGTAACCAAAATAGTAGGCATTGTCTTCTTGGCATCAAGGAGCCTCACGAAGTCCATGATCGAACCACACCATAATCCTTTGATTTAAATGACTAGTTCAATAAATCATAAACATCAAGTCGTCGTCAACTTGGACAATCTTTGACGTCTATTGTGTAGTGACCAGGAGTTTAGCAACAACAGAAACTCATCCGAGCAAAATTTCCAACTTTTTGACGAGGGATTTAATCTTTGCCACCATCCTTCCTAATTTCATGGTGTAATTTGAAGTTTTCGGTCATCCTTTCAATGATTAAGACCCAAATGCCCAAAACTTTGCTTCCTGTCGATAAAAAGACATTCTAGAATGGGGAACTTAAACCATGCTCTGATGCCAAGGGCTGCAACGGACCATTCATTCGCAAAATCCTCGATGCCTTTTACCCTAGCATTCGAAATGCACAATGCTTTCTGTGGACTTTCTTGACAATCGTAATCTCTGTTTCCATGGCGACATGCCTTCAAACCACCTTTATCGATCTTCTTTTCCTGATTTTTAGTAGAGATTTCTGTCTTAGTTCACCGTGTACCTTGGGCTCATTTCAAAATTATCTGTTTGAAATCTTTGGCGCAGGCGGAGACAAAATTTGAATTTTTGGGGACAAGAGGAAAAATTGATTGTAGAGTTGTGAAGAAATTGTTAGAACATTAATCACGATAGAGCCAACGACGCCGACCACCGTTCCTCCGGTTAGCAAGTTTAATGGGAGTCGGCCATAGTCAATCGAATTAAATAAGAATTTAATGACTCTTGGTAAAACCTCTAAAGATTTACCAGTTGGATTTTGTATAAAATGCGATTGACAAGCTCTTTCATAGAGTCTTCAAAGTTTCTGTCATGGTATCAGAGCTGTGAGGTCACAGAGCTGGCTGTGAGGTGAGGCGGAGCAGTGTGGCTCCTACTGTGCATGAAATGTGCGTTTAGTGGGAATAAAGTGTGTTCCCTGGTGATTAAATATCCCTGTAAAGTGAAGTTCCTTGAATTTTCCTGTAATGTGAAGTTGCTTGCTGTGTAGAGAGCGTGACCTCTTGCTGCTGTGGGAGAGAGGCATAGTCAAAAGTTCTTGTCCTGTGCCATTGTGTTTGGAGAGTCGCACAATCTAGAGAAAAAGAGTGCGGCTGACTTGTGTGTAAGCTTGAGGATGTGAGAGAAGCTATGTGTGAAGAGAATTGGCCTGAGGAGGAATTAATACTTGCCTTCCTGCGCTGTTGTGAATGACGTGAGAGCATGCAGCGGATGCGTGGATCAAATATGCAATTGGAGTTTCTGATTTCTTGATGTTGGAGTTGTGCTAACCTTGTGGTGTGATGTTGTATTTGCCACACAGAAGTGTTGCAATATCCACTGTGTGTGGAGAAAGTGGACAGTCGATTGTATGAAGTGGTTGTGAGCGTGGTATTGGTGAGTTAAATCACCATTGCTTGGTGAGCATCTGGCATTAAATCAAGTGATTGAGTGCTTGCCTTCTGTTTAAGTGCAGTCCTCGAGACCATAGTTCAAGAGACATTGTGCAGTTTGACGCTGAGTTGAGTGGAGAGCTTGTTATGCAGAGAGTGTGAGTGCTATTGGAGTCAGCAGTTAGTTCTCCAGAGGGCCGACATTGTGAAGATTAGTGAGGTTTTTTATGCCTGTTGTGGGTGTGTTAAGATTCTTGGCGGTGCACAGATTCTTGGTGATGCAAGGTGTCGTGGAGTGGTGTGTGAGGGCGCATAAGAGCACTGAGTCACCTGTGGAACCGGCCAGACTATTTGCTAGCTTGTGGAGTAAATCCTGTCGTTCCCATGAAGTTCTTATTACTCTTTTGAGGAGAGATTTGAGAAGAGGTTGTTATAAAGTTTGCTTGGACATCGAAGAGACCTGTTCAGGAAAAGGCCACCGAGACCTCATCATTGATTTAATTTGCCCAAGGTTTATAGTACTGTTTGCAGATAAATCCTCGATGAACGCTTACATCATTTGGGAATAGTAAAACTCAGTATTGAAGATAGCCCACGGGTATCCTATTGGCATGGTTGTGTGGTTGTGAAAACTCTAGCCGCAGTGTTAGAAATAATAATCCCAACCACTACAATAAATAGCCTGACAGCAGCCATACCTATCAGACGTATTTTTGCAGGTTGCGTCTCTGCTTGAAGATAGAAGGACTGAAGCCAGACGCGAACCATTCAGAAACTCAGAAAAGGCATTTAAATAATTTATGCACTTTGGTAAATAGATATGGCCAAACATTCATTCAGCAACCTTTGCCCACACTCCAGAAACACCTACGCGATTCTGAACACACTCAACAACAACATCATATTAATTATTTTGCTCTGTCATGAATTAAATGTAAAAATTGTATATTGAGTTAAATATGAATGTAAAACTCATTTTGACAAGGTAGAGAGGTTAGTGAGTAAGAGGGCAAAAAGAAAAAGAGCGCAAGTCTCTGTGGAGAAAATGGTGGCGCAAATTTTGGTGGGTAGGTGAAAACAATAGTTACTCTGTTTTATTGTTTGTTATTCCGCGTAAGTTTAAATCACTATAAAACTTTTATTTTACTTGGTGAATGAGCCGCAGTCTCATGTAAATGTATTTTCATGTTTAAGAAATGAATACTAATTTTTAGTGTGTTGGTCCAAATCTATCTTGTTATTTTTCTGTGAGTATTCATTAAGTCTCTGGAATAGTTCCGCGGTGTGCAAAATCCAAGTCTGGGAAATAGCCTCGGTGCGCGAAGGTAGCTCCGCGAAATCAACTTCGTGGTGCGTGAACCTAGTTTCGCAAAAGTAATAACTCTTTGCCTCTCCCCTCCACCAAAAAGAATATTATATTTCCTAAATATTTTCTAACATGGTATCAGAGCGGGTTAAATTGTTTTGAGCGCGCATTGTTTTTTAGCATATTTACCAGTAGGTAGAAAGTTTTTTTATGCTCAGAAATGGCAACATCAAGCACAAGTTTGACTAATCCTCAAATACCTTAGTTTAATGGCAAAAATTATGATTATTGGGCTATTACAATGAAGGCCCTGTTTTCTTCTCAAGACATTTGGGATTTGGTGGAGAATGGTTTTCAAGAACCAACAGATGTAGCAGCAAACAATGTCTTATTCAACAAGAAAGATATGTCTTAAGGGACAACAAGAAGAAGGATTGAAAAGCCCTGTTTTATATCTTTCAAGCAGTTCATGAAAGTATTTTCCCAAGGGTTGTAGTAGCAACGAAGTCCAAGCAAGCATGGGACACCCTCCAAACAGCCTACCAAGGCATGGCAAAAGTCAAAACAACAAAGCTGCAAATGTTGAGGAGAGATTTTGAAACTCTTTGTATGAAAGAGTTTGATAATATATACTCTTTTTTTACACATGTAAGTGGGTTGGTTACTCAAATCAGGTCTCATGGTGAGACACTTGAGGAAAGAATAATAATTGAGAAAGTTTTGAGAAGTTTGCCAGCAAGGTTTAAGGCCATTGTTGTGGCCATATAAGAGACAAAGGATCTGTCACAGTTCTCAGTGCATGAGCTTAATGCATCACTAGTTTCTCATGAACATAGATTGAATAGAGCATCAAGCTCCTCATTGGAGCATGCCTTCAAGACACAAGTATCATTTGGTCAAGGTCGAGGCAGAGGAAGATCATATGCTAGAGGAAGAGGAATAAGCCCACATAGAGGTGGAAGATGCAGCCCTTCAAGCTCAAATGGAAGAGGCAACAATCAAAATCCAAGTCAAGGCCCAAGCCAAAATCAAGCAAAAGGTCAAAGGTATGATAAATCTCAAGTTCAATGTCATTACTGTAAAAAGTATGGTCATTATGCAAATGAGTGTAGAAAGAAGCAATATGACATTAGTAACAAACCAAGTGTAAATTTCACAAGAGAAAATCAGAACCATGATAGCATGTTTTTAGCTTGTAATGTAGCACAAGAAAAACAGAGTGATATATGGTATCTAGATTCAGGGTGTAGCAACCACATGTCAGGAAACATAGAAATGTTTTCTGATCTAGATGAAAGTATGAATCTAAAGTGACATTAGGGACTGATAGCAAAGTCTCTGTCATGGGAAAAGGTAGAGTTAATATCCTAACAAAGAAGGGGGAGAAGAAATACATCTCTGATGTTTACTTTGTCCCCGGTTTGAAACATAATCTCATGAGCGTTGGACAGCTCATGCAGAAAGGCTACAATGTCTTCTTCAAAAATGATGTGTGCACAATTTTGGATAGGCCTCCAAGTAGACAGTTGATTGCAAAGGTTCATATGATAGACAATAAAATGTTTCCCCTAAAAATAATATCAGATTTGCAGAAAGAAGGTGCACAAGCACAACTACATATGAACTCACAAGAAAATGGAAGAAAAGGGGTAGTTGTCACACAAGTAAACTTTCAAGTAGAGGTAAAAGATGAAAACTAGTTATGGCACTTGAGATTTGGACATCTCAACTTTGAAGGTTTGAACTTGCTGCATAGGAAAGGCATGGTGAAGGGTTTACCACTCATAGAAAAACCAGATAGAATATGTGAAGGATGTATCTTGGGCAAGAAACATAGAGAGACATTTCCAGCAGGAAAGTTAGTGAGGGCAAAGGCACCTTTAGAGATTGTCCACTCAGATTATGTGGACCAATGCAGACACCATCAATTGGTGGCAGTCACTATGTACTGACCTTCATAGATGACTACACAAGGAAGACATGGGTCTTTCTCCTAAAACAGAAAAGTGAAGTGTTTGAGCGCTTTCGCCAATACAAGGCTCTTGTTGAAAAGCAAAGTGGACACTACATCAAAGTCCTTAGGACTGACAGAGGTGGTGAATACATCTCAAATGACTTCCTTCGATTTTGCAGGGAGCATGGAATTCATAAGCAATTTACAACAAGATATACACTGCAGCAAAATGGTGTGGCAGAAAGGAAGAATAGGACCATTATGGAGATGGCAAGGAGTATGTTGAAGGCAAAGCATTTGCCAAATGACTATTGGGCTGAAGCTGTCGCTTGTGCAACATATATCTTGAATAGATGTCCAACCAAAAGCGTCCAGAACATCGTTCTTGAAGAGGCATGGAGTGGAAGAAAACAAAATGTCACTCACATGAAAGTTTTTGGATGTGTGGCTTATGCACATGTCCCGGATGAGTTGAGAAAGAAGTTGGACAACAAGGGGGAGAAATGCATATTTGTTGGATACAGTGATGAATCCAAGGCATACAAACTCTACAATCCATTAACCAAGAAAGTCATAATCAACAAAGATGTGCAGTTCATAGAAGATGAAACATGGAATGGAAGTTTAGAAAAGATAATCAATGTCAAAGCATGCATACCACATGAGGACAAAGAGGAATTAACAACAACAAGTAATTCCTCAACAATGACTCCCTCTACTCCTATTCAAGCACAGTAAAGCAGATAGCAAGCAATGCCATCAAAAAATAATAGGACAGTTTCGCGTAGTCAAGCAAGTGCTTCTCTAAGCACACCGCGAAGCGCATCACCAAGTGACATATCAAGCCCATCTTCAGTAAGCACAAGAAGGCCAAAATTCAAAAATTTAAATGAAATTTATGAGCAAGATGAAGTTGATAGTAGCGCAGGTCTGAATTCCTTATTTGCATTATTTTGTCATGTAGATGACCCAATCCACTTTGAAGATGCAATTAAAGAAGAAAAATGGGTTGCAGCAATGGAGGAAGAAATAGAAGCAATAGAAAGGAATGAAACATGGGAGATAGTGAGCCTTCTGAAAGGAAAACATGTTATTGGGGTAAAGTGGGTCTACAAGACCAAAAGCAACATTGAGGGAAAGATTGAAAGGCACAAAGTAAGGCTAGTTGTCAAAGGATACAAACAGCATCATGGAAGAGATTACGTGGAAATGTTCGTGCCGATTGGGTGGATGGAGACAGTGTGCACAATTGTGGCGATTGCTGCACATCATAAATGGACAGTGTATTAGATGGACGTAAAGTCAGCGTTCTTGAATGGAGTGCTGAAAGAGGAAGTGTATGTCGCGCAACCACCTAGTTATGAGATTGAAGGCCAAGAAGACAAAGTATATCGGTTAAAGAAAGCTCTTTATAGGTTGAAGCAAGCACCGCACGCATGGTACAACAGGATAGATGCTTACTTGTTCGACAAATGTGATGGTGAGCCTATTCTATACATCAAAGAGAGTGAAGGTAAGATTCTCATTGTTGTCTTATATGTAGATGATTTGATTTTTACACGTAGTGATGATTTTCTCATCACTGATTTCAAACAAGTCATGAAGAGTGAATTTGAAATGACTGACTTGGGATTGCTAAGATATTTTTTGGGCATAGAAGTGAAGCAAACAGAAAATGTCATTTTTATCTCTCAAGAAAAGTATGTTGCAGAAATTTTGGAGAGGTTTAAAATGCAAAACAGTAAATCCGCACCAACTCCAACTGTCATAGGGTTGAAGTTGAGCAAAGAAAATTGTAGCAGCAATGTCAATCCAACATTATACTAAAGCATGATAGGCAGCCTAATGTATTTGACCGCCACTAGGCCAGATATAATGTATGCAATAAGTTTGGTGTCAAGGTTCATGGAGACACCCAAGGAGACACATTGGCAAGCAGCGAAAAGGATTTTGAGGTATGTCAATGGGACAAAACAGTATGGAATTTTGTGCACAGCAACCAGTGATTTTAGGCTGGTTGGTTACACTGACAGTGATTGGGTAGGCAGTGTCGATGGCAGAAAGAGCATGTCAGGATATGTTTTTCATTTGGGTTCTGGAGCCATTTTGTGGGCCTCCAAGAAGTAGCAAATAATGTCACTGTCAACAATAGAAGCTGAATATGTCACAGCAACAGCAACAGTGTGTCAAGCAGTTTGGATGACAAGTTCGTCATGACCAAGAGGGCGCGATAACTATTTTCTACGACAACACCTCAACAATTGCATTGTCAAAGAATTATGTCTTCCACAAAAGGACCAAGCATATTGATGCTAAATATCATTTTATTAGAGAGTTGATTAACAATGATGAAATTGTGTTGCAGCACTGCAGGTCACAGGAACAATTTGCTGATATTTTCACAAAGCCATTGGCAGGTGAAAGTTTTGTAACTATTTGAGAATTGTCAATGGCAGCAGTTTTGATTAAGGGGGAGTGTTGGAAATAATAATCCCAACCACCGCAATAAATAGCCTGACAGCAACCATACTTGTCAGACGTATTTTTTCAAGTTGCGTCTCTGCTTGAAGATAGAAGGACTGAAGCTAGACGCAAACCATTCAGAAACTTAGCAAAGGCATTTAAAGAAGCTATGTACTTTGGTAAACAGATATGGGAAAGCATTCATTCAGCAACCTTTGCCCAAACTCCAGAAACACTTGTGCAATCTGAACACACTCAACAACAACATCATATTAATTATTTTTCTCTGTCATGAATTAAATGTAAAAATTGTATGTTGAGTTAAATATGAATGTAAAACTCATTTTGACAGTGTAGAGAGGTTAGTGAGTAAGAGGGAAAAAAGAAAAAGAGCGCAAGTCTCTGTGGAGAAAATGGTGGAGCAAATTTTGGTGGGCGCGTGAAAACAACAGTTACTCTGTTTTACTGTGTGTTATTCCGCGTAAGTTTAAATCACTGTAAAACTTTTATTTTACTTGGTGAATGAGCGCAGTATCATGTAAATGTATTTTCATGTTTAAGAAATGAATACTAAGTTTCAGTGTGTTGCTCCAAACCTATCTTGCTATTTTTCTGTGAGTATTCATTAAGTCTCTGGAATAGTTCCACAGTGCCCGAAATCCAAGTCTGGGAAAGAGCCTCGGTGCGCGAAGGTAGCTCCACGAAATCAGCTTGGCGGTGCACGAACCTAGTTTCGCAAAAGTAGCTTCGCAAAAGTCATAACTCTCTACCTCTCCCCTCCGCCAAAATGAAAATTATATTTCCTAAATATTTTCTAACACGCAGGTTAGTGTGAGCCATAGATTGTTGTATGACTTTGCTTTGTTAGGTGTTGGGTCCTAAGGTAGGAATAGGTTGTGAGGAGAAGCGAGAAGCATAGGCTTTGAAGTCAGAGAAGCCTTGCGTGGCTGTGCTGTGGTGAGACTGTCCGGTAATAGAGGAGTTGTTTCTTTGAACTTTACGATTCATCAAATGACCTACTATCATCATTGCTGAAAGAGGAAGAGGGAAAAGAAGATGGGGATTTTGAAGATCAGGTCGTAGATATCATTCTGAGTCTTATGTTTGCTGCCTTTGAAACTATGCTAAAAACGACTGCTTTGACAGTGAAGCTTCTATCTGAAAATCCACACATCATTCAAGAACTCAGGGTTAATATCTTCTACTGTAAAAGTGTAGTTTGTAGGATGGACGTGCATGTTATTTCATCAAGTCTCCCATTTCAATAGAAACTACTACGAAGAACCTCTTACTTTCAATCCTCGACGATGGCAGGCGCAAGTTATGCCCACCCCTTTGCGATCTAGAAAGTAAAATTAATGTCATTTACTTGTATGCCCAAAATATAACTGGTTAACTTACAACTTTTAGGACCCGACTACTAATCGTATCCCCAGTTTTAACTTTGGAGGTGGCCCTAGAAAATGTCGAGGATATGAGCTCACTACGTTCCTTATTTCAATGTTCTTACATCATCTTGCGACAAATTTCCAGTAAGCATTACCTCTCCCTGCCACACAAATCATCCAAGACTCATGTTCTTCGAAAATTCTGATTTAAACACAATATTTTCTGGCACTATGCAGATGGGATCACATTCCTTCTGATACCAGGTTAAGGTGGTTTGATTCACCGTTCCTATTGCATAGTTCGACTAGAGGACTAGGGAAATTAGCCATTGTTCAAAATTATCTATAATTTTGGTCAAGCATGGTTGTTAACATTGATCTTTGCAATCTGATAAACTTGGTAAATTATATTTAATTTTAGAATACTAACATTTTTATACTGATATCAAATATATAATAACACCATTTAGAATATGATGATATTTGCTATTGTGACTATTTACATAATATAGATAATAAGCATTATTCAGAATATGATGGTAATTGTGATGTTGACAATAGGTGACGATAATAGTGTCTAAGAATGAATTGAATTCCATCGATAGTATTGTTGTATAGTTATCGTTATTTATATTGTCAAATTTATTTTGATGAATTTAGGTTTGTTTTTCATATTATTTAATAGTTATGATTTGTTCAATTATTTATTAGGTTTTAGGATAAATTGTTATATTTCTCATAAATGATGTTTACTTTTAAATGAATTATTCATTAAATCTATGATGAATTGTAGTGTTGTTTTATTAAATTTAATTCTAATAAATTTTAATAATTAAAAAAAATAGTCACATTTATATAAGTTAATTTTAAGCTAAAGTATTAGGTTTTATTATGATTATGTTATAATGGATATTTATTAAGTTTTATATTAGTTTTTGTGTGGTTGTTTATTGTAAGTCATCGTTAATTAGATTTAATTTTATTTTATTGTACTTGATTATACTTGAATGAGGTTCAAAATGATGTCTATGATTGATCATGTTGAACATTCTTTAAGGTTTATGTCTTTAACAGAGAATCTAGATCTAATAAGTTTCATTAGGGTCAAATCTATGGAGTTGTAAACATAAATAGCCATTGCTTATGATCCATTTCTAAAGTGGAACTATTTTATTTTTGGGTGAAGTGAAATAAAGACAAACTAAACCCAAAAAATCATTCCACAAACATGCCTAAAACAAAGCCCCAAATCCTATTCCAAATATGAGCAAAGTTTTAGGAGAATGCGTTTAAAATGAAAGTATTTTAAAAATACGGTGAATAGAAATTGGTAGGTTGGTACCAAACTTTTGTCTATGCTATCCCTACTAAACATTTTTCTACCCAATCCTGTCCCTGCTGATGGCCTACAAACTTTGTGCATTCTATATATCTTTTATAGATTTGTCTCACTAGTGTTGATGCTTTAAACCTAATTTAAAGTACTTTAGCACTAACTTATAGGGATAAATTATATAATAAAATAAATATTTTATATATTAAATACATTAAAAGTGAGATAGTTTTTAGTTATAAAACATTATAAACGAAATATATTATTGCATGTTTGGTGTTTTAAGCCCAACTTATGGTCCTTTAACCCTAACCAATAGATATAAATAATAATAATAAAAAATATGTACAATAAATCATATTAACATTAGGTATAAATTATAAAATAATATACTAAAAAATATATTATTATGATTGTGTCTGTATAAAAAAATATAAAAGCACAAAAATGTTTAACTTTACATTTTCTTCACATATTGATTACATTTTTCATATATCGGTAGCACTACATTATTAATTGTTATTGATTTGAATGTAAACATAGTAATCATTGATTCAAAACCTGATTATGAGTCTAGAAGTTTGTTTTCAAAAAATGAAATAGCCATTACTTAATGTGCATTCAATTATGAAAATATATAAAAATATAAAAATGTTTAACCTTAAAATTTCTTCACATATTGACAACATTCTTCATTTATCGAAACCACTATAAAATTAATCATTATCACTTTGGATGCAAATATAATAATGATTGACTATAAAATTAATCATTATCACTTTGCATGCAAATATAATAATGATTGATTGAAAACCTAATTATGGCCCTAGATGCATGATCCAAAAAAATTAAACAATTATTACTTATGATGCATTGAAGTCCATTTATTTCATTTTTGGGTAAAGTGAAACAATACTCACACAAAATCACCTAAGAAATCCATTCCCGAAATTGAACAATAAATATTATTCCAAATATGTGCAAAGATATATAATAAGTTTAGAAGGAGAATAAAAAAATGGTTGATTTATATCCAACTTTTTTCTCTAGAATCCTTTCCTATGTATCCTTTTGAGCTTGACGATGTGTATTTCTTTTGTCTGTAACCTACTTTGATTCTTTAAACTGAATTTATAGTACTTTTAACTCTAATTTATAAGTATAAATTATATATTATAATAAATGTTTTACATATTAAATGAGGTTAACCATCAGATAGCTCTAAATTATAAAATATTACATTAAAAAATATATCATCCCACGTCTCGTGCTTTAAACCTATTTTATGGTGCTTTAACCATAACCAATTGATATAAATCACATTAAAAAAAAATTATTGTGTGTATTAAATTGTATAAATTATAAAAGAATACAATAAGAAATACATTATTACACCTTCATCATCCCCTTAAACCTAACTTATAGTCCTGGAAACCTAACATATGGGTGTAAGTTATACATTATAATAAACATTATGTATGTTAAGTTAGAGTATCTATAAGATAATTGTAAATTATAGAATATTATAGTACGGATATCCATCTATCAAGCTCACATATAGTTATATCTAGTATTAATTATTTTAATTTTAATTTTATTTTAAATCATTTGGTTGAATCAACATAATATTACGTCACATAGCATTTTACAATATTGCTGCCATAATGGGTCTTAGAGCGCCTCTTACTGCAATAATTCCATATTTTTTTATCCCTCAATTATATGATAGAACTATTTTAGCAACATGCTAATCTCAGGCTTTGGGAGACTCCAAGAATCTTGAAATTAGACTAATTGTAAACGCAATATCTAGAATTGTTGTTGTGAGATACAAGAGGCTTCAAATAGGACTCTTGAAAAACTCTTTATCCTTCATGTGGCTTACTTAATTTTGTTCCCTTTTCTATAGTTGTGGCTATTGGATTGCAATTTATCATCCATAACATTTGTATGCATATCTTGCATACATGCTTGAAAAATAAAAATTCCATTTTAGATTGCTCAGCGTCTATTCTAAGAAAATACTTCATCAAACCCAAATCAATCACTTCAAATTCAGTGTCCATTACATGCTTAAAATTTCGAAGGTTACTTGTATATACCATGCCATCCAAATGCAAGAAAACTATTGAAATATGACCTTGTTAATTTGACGTTCTATACAAAGTTGGGTCACTCATTCTTCTACCAAAACAATTAGTAGCCAAATAAGAATATATTCTATTACACCAAACTTTTACAGCTTGCTTCAACCCATAAAATGGATTCTTCATCATCTATACCTTAAGTTCATGTTGCTAAATCATTTAATTAAGTGACTTTTCAGAATCAACTTCTCCTTGAAGAATTCGCTTTAGTTGTTAGGAAAAATAGGGGGGGGCAGTGTTGGGAACCGGGGGGGGGTAATCAATATTTTAAATTCACTTTAACTTTTAAGTTCATATTCATAATTATGTCCACTATTGTTCTTCATGCAACCTGCATGTGTATGCCAATGTATTGAATGCAAACCACATATATACAGATAACTAATTTTTAATAATGTCCATCAATGATTTAACTTATCTAGTGTGTCATCGTTTCTCTAGTTATTCATTATGCAACAACCATGAGAAGTAAAGAGCATATAAATAATCAACACATAAGGATCACATCAATAGATGAGGACATCGGGATTTTAGGTGGAAACCCATTGTAGGAGAAAATCATTATTGATGTTGTCTCTATCTTCTTCTTTTATTATAAAAAAAATATTCATTACATCTTGTATTGGTGCAAACTCTTACCAACATGCAAGCACCCAATGTAGGAAGCTACAACCTCCACTCATTCTTCAACACCTACTAGAAGGGAGCTCCAACCCCCTAATATCATTTACTGACTCCTACTAAAAGGGAGATCCTACCCCCTCACTGAAGGTTGCAACCCTTAGTATCTTGTGCACCACATTTCAAAATATTTCACACTAGATCCACCTATCAATCAGTCATAAAAACATGTAGGCCACTTTTCATCAAATTTTCACACTAGACTCATGCCAACAATAAGCCCAAATCAATATGTCAAAATCAAATACTAAATCTCAAAATATCAATCACTGAGCACTATATACAAACTGAATCACTAAAACATCAAGCCACAGAATATTGAATTAAACCAATCACTAAAATAAATTTTAAGCAATATAATAAAATCAATTTAATGCAATACCAACTAATATTGTCACATGTCAACCATTCAATTATTCATTGATTAATCACACTATTGGATACCAGATAGTCATCACAGAAACAATGTGTATTTATTGTAAACCTTGATTAACATTAACTTTAGAATATATAGTGATTGTTCTAAATTATACCCACGTATATACACACTTACTGTGTATGGAATCTGCGTACGGTTCTCAATTCACTGAATTATGAAACTAAATCCCTGCATCCCCCACTGAGTTTTTATCAGACTAAGTCACAGTAGAAACTAATCATATATCAATAGTTTATAGCATCATCACTAACCAATATCTGAATCCACAACCAAATCAACCCAATCAACCCAATCAACACTGCCAGACACAAATCATCATGATCAAGACATCATTGGCTGTAGTAGGAGCATAAGATTGTGCAATAGAGCTTTGTCAACAATTCATCCCCTAGACCTCATTTCATCAAGGTCAACACACTTTCTCCATATTTGGGAAAAGACACAATTCTGAAGTAGTAATATCAATCTCTTGAACGACAACACCACAGGTAGTATATACAACATATGTGCAAACAAATAGTACCTCCGGCATCACAAACCCTTAACTAGAATATAAATGATCAACAACATAATCAACATCTTTAGTGAGTGTAGAGTTCCATAACTATTTTATTTTGACACCATCTTTCCTCCATTTTCCTCTTTTTCATCATCGCTATCAACACAATAAAAGCAGTAAATCATAGATTTTGATAAGGTAAAAACTCTTATATGTTTTATTTTTCATATTTGTTAATATGCCTTATTGTTATGTTAAAGATTGCATTGGCTACAAAATTAACATGATTATGTAGCTATTTTACAATTCTGCAACTACGTCCATGGTTTGTGGGATTCTGGTGCACAAATGATCCAGGTCCGGGTGTGAAGAGGGACCTTTCCAAGACCTTTTACTTTCGTGATGTGTTAAATTGCATTTTAAAAGAACATTAATAAATACATATACATGCGGAAAAGAAGAGGAACATAACAATCATCAACACATGAGAACAAAAGCCATTGATAACGGAGTTCGTCCAAGAGGGACTACATCTCTGGGCCCCGGTGTCAACATGGTGTAGGTCGCTGCATTATGTGTTGTCAATAAAGATGATGTACACAGAGATGATGTCTCGATCATACAAGGAAGAATGCCTTCACGCAGGAGTGGCTCTAAGAGATGTTCCACAGCTAGAACTCTCAATCAAAAGACTCCTATCAGTATGACACAAAAACAAGCATGGTGCTTATCTCGCCAACATGGCACAAAAGGGATGTCAAAGCAAAACGCATGCATGACGACAACAAGAGTATCCCAAAAACATACAACAAGAGATCTCAAAGCATAACATAAAGACTTATGACACAAAGTACATCACATAGAAAGATTCCGCATCGAATCAAGCAAGGAATCATGACAACATGTAATAAACAATATCCTGTGACAACATCAATCATGGATCTGTAAAACATAATGCAGAAAGAATAAGTACATGAACACATCATATACCTCACCACCAAGGGCCATCTGAAGCAAAGGCTATCAAAGTGCTAAAGCTTTCTAAAACATCAATCTCACATCATCGATCACAAGAAGAAGATTGTTCGCACATGAAGATGGACATCTGCACTGGAACTTAGAAAAGTGACTGAAAGAAGAAATAGAGAAAGAAAAATCTGAATAGAGCATCAAATTTGTGGCATCGAGTAGTGCTGAAACAACTGTCCAAAATCTGAATTCTGAGAATTTGAAAATTCGGAGCTCAAGGAATCTTTTAGATTCCCTCGGGATTCCTCAAAGATTCTGTTTCAGGGATGAGCTGAAAATCCATTGCTCAGATGTCAAATTTGATTTCACCATTAGGATCCCTGCGGAAAACCATGAAAAACAAGTATAAACTTGACCATATTCTGACAAAGTGAAATTTTACCTCCTTGGGAAAATTTCATGGCTCATGGTTCCGCTCCCTGTTTTTTCTGAAATCATGGTTCCACGTGCATTCTGGAAATGACCGAAAAATGCAGACCTCTGATGAAGAAACAGACAACACCGTTGTGCTTTTGGCAATGAGAAGTGTAAAAACCATATAAAATTTATCAATTTCTGAAAAGTTGAAAATTTTATCTTCTTGCAAAATTCATGATCACTGCGTTAAAACCTATTAAAACTACCTTCATTTGCGTGCCCACTCTTGTCTCGAAATTCGTGCAGTCTCCTTCTCCCCAGCTCTGACAAAAAAAACTAAGTTCTTGAATAATTTCACTAGGGGAATTACCAAAATATTTGTTTTGGTGGATTGGTAAAAGTATTAAGATAGTGTGGAGGAGGTTAAGAGATCAAATCCTGCCTCGGGTAGCGGGCCCGCCATTTCGGCGGCCTGCACCCATCCACATACCAAACGAACTCTATGTTCATACCATGGTACATTACTTGATATGCGGGCGGCGAGAAGGGTGGAGTCTTGGGTGAAGGGACCACATACGTGGCCGCCTACCCAAGCCCACACATAACAAACGCGGAAGGGTATAACGGTTATCTACGCTGAGATTTATATGGCTCTGTCCCCATCTCATGCTTCCTCCATATGTCTATGCGTTTGGTTATATTAACCCTTTTACTAACAGCCTTCCATGTGAATGTCACGTTGGGTATTAATGGAGTTTTGTAATATGTTTTATACTCCCACCATATGCGTTCATTTGTTTTTATACCATACCATATATCGTATATGTATAACCATATAATATATATATATATATATAACTTTTGACTATGGTTATAAATATAATTTTTTGGATTTATGATTTTTATATAGTTATTTTAATAACTATAAAACAAGATTTTGTTATATAGTTATTTAATAACCAAAAATGATTTTTTTTCTCTTGTGCAGGTTTAGAAGGCCATTGGAGGGATGCCAAGTGTCAAGCTGTCATGTGGGTCCCATGTGTTGACTGGGATGCCATGTGGCACACCGTGGGCTCTATTTTTCCTCTGCCATACCAAACTTTGAAGAGCTCTATCTTTTGCATACGAGCTCAGATTGACGAACCGTTCACGCCACTACGATCAGGAAGACGAACCCTCTCAACCGATGCCACCAAAGTCTCCTTTCTGCCATTTTGAATTTCGAGCCTTATCCATCCCCTTAGTGTCTCGAGATCCTCTTGGATCAGCAAATGAAGCAAAGAAGCACATGGGTAGTTGAGGATCGATCCCCTCATGGATCTACTCCTATTTTCTTGAGCCAATTCACTAAGGGAACCACACAATGGTGCGGTCAAAGACACGATTCAAACACGCAGCAGTAAAAGTCCGAATGCATCACGTTTCTCTGATTTTCTTTCCAAATAGCAAATCGACGAGATAACGCTTTTTTTGTTAAGTTTCAAATTTGAATAAAGATTCATTAATAGACCCGTAGGCGTAGAAGTCTCAAACTGTTGAGCACACATTTTATATATAAGTATGTATCCTTTATAAAAAGAGAAAAAAAGGAAGGAAGTAATACTTAATTTCTGAAGAATTGTGAAACAGACCTTTGTTCTCATATTGAATTAAAGTTACCTTTTTGTGATTCGATGTGTATGTGAGCGTAATTTACACCTACTGGATGTGGAGGGCCCCTATAGATAGTCGAGATTTTAGTTTATTTCATTTCATTGCTTTCTGTTGTTTTCATTTAATCACTTTCTGTTATCATACTATCACTGCATTCTAGTTTAGTTTCCTTACTTCATTGTTTACATTGTTGGACACCTAATCCGCTATGGGTTGGTGTAGAATGTGAACAACCATGAGAGTCCAAGAGACCTTGGGATGTGGAACCCAACGGTCACACAAATGTACTATAAATGTATATCATTGTCAAATAATAGATGTACTCTCCTGCTTATATTTAATATTCTGTTGCTGCCATGTGTGTGTTTAACATGGTATCAGAGCGGGTGATCTCCTGGCCTGCTCAAGTGTGAGCCGCTTGTTTTTTTGTGGTCTTTATGTGCATGTCAATCCTACACCTCTACCCATAATCCTGAAATAGTAAAATTGGCATCCTAGGTCTGCAAATTCAAATGTTTTATATCAGCCTGTGTTACCAGAGAAACCTCCTTCACTCAGCGTTATTTGTGCCATTTCTGTCATTTCTATCCCGATAAATTTGCTCCATTATGGTAGCACTGCCCTGTCCAAAGAATACACTTCTGATTGTTTACAACACTTGACTTCGGGCCATCAAATCCTGCATTGGAGGGTGGTATCCGAGGGCAGAATTCAACACCTGTTGAAGTACTTAGACTACTCTCCTCCTTGTGGGTTCTGACAGAGGTAACGTCCCTCAGTTCTGCCATTCCTCTGTATTGCGCAGACCTATTCTTATGATAGATTCCAAAAATCCATTATCCGTTTCACTGTGCACATGTCCGTTTCAGAATTAACGCTTTGCTTGTAGTTGGACTATTCAGGTAGCCCATTCACCTCCTCCCACTGCATACCACCGTCACCATACCTGGAGAAAACAACTATTGTCATTATATTCTACTCAGATTTGAGGGATGCGATATTTGAAACTGGGGCATTGGCAGTCTACGCTCGAACTCGTTCATTGCTCTCCTAAACGAGCTCATTCTGACTTAATTTCCTCGAAAGAATTCAAGATCGGTTATGCGCATTGGAATAGAGCGTTGAATAAATTGTGTTTAAGCCTTCTCTGTAGTGATTGAATGCCATGAAAATATTTGTGTGTTGATTCCTTTTGGTGCACTTGTGTGTAAGCTGGTGTGGCTGCTCGGATCCAGGCGTGGAGAACTAACTGTGTTGTGAATGGCACTCGAGCTCTGACTATTGTAAGAATTGCACAGGTTGGAGTAGTCGTGGGCTACCTGCATGTTTCTATCAATTTTGGGGTTCACTTAACAAGAATCTCATGAGTTCTTTTATGAAACTCTCACCCCTTGCATTTTACATTCATAAGTGTGGGCCATTCTACATTCAATTGCGGTGAAATATATGTCTGTCCAAACTCTATATATTTTGAATGTTGGAGCACTTATATATAATGAACAATGAACAAAGTTACACATTTCAATTGCCTTGCATTGGTGAGCGTTGAACGGTTGAATTGGGTTATTCTATGCACTGTGTTGAATGGTTGAATTGGGTTATTCTATGCACTGCGTTAAGTTACGCACATGCCTTGGTCAAGGAACACATAATGTTGAAAATTTGGCTTATATACACAACTTTTAATAGAGCTAGTGATTTGGTATTGATGCATGTGTTGTTTGTTTAAACCTACATTGAATGGTGCGTTGAAGACTGTAGGGAGAAATTTGGTTGAGCTCTTGTTTAAAAAAAAGTAAGCGGAGGGGTCGTAATGGTGAATTCATATATATTGGGAGCTTTGTTCATATTAAATTTGAAAAATTCGCTTCGGAACCACTTCCTCTGAAGGTGCATTGCAATAATTTCATTGCATCACATATTCATATATTCTCAATGGTTTTCATTTCATGTTCTCCGGTTTGATTGTCCTACTCAACGCTTCCGCTGTCCCAACAAACGAAGAAAGCTACGTAAAGGATGAAAGGGCCTAAACAAAATGAAAAAAAAAGTTTCATGGTTCATTTCCAAGATGGTGTTTCCAATTCTTGGTGAACGTGCAACATGTTGAATATTCCAATCACAGGTTTCGGCAACCATCATTGATGCAATTGACCATAATCCTTTGCTTCCAAAAGTTCTGGAGTGAATGAATTCGGCTACGCATAGAGAGGAACTAATTGTTGCCTGGTTTGCATCGTGTCAATACTTATTGTGGAGTTTTGATGATGAAAATCCCTCATTGCACCTATTGGAATCCCTTTATTTGAAATCTGTGTGTTTCAGTCCTCTGCGTTGCAATTTTTGAAAGGCGACATATGGATAGTGGTTAAAATTCTAAGATGTTGTTTATAATGATTGCGTTGAACCAATAAGTTATATGGAACTCCGTACATATTCATATATTCTTTTTTTCCTTAGCGGAGTACAACTGATTGGATTAAGGGAGTGCTAGTGGCTACCAATTAATGCAGAGGCCTGCCCAAACATGATGCAATGGGGGGGAGTACATGCAAGTTGGTTTGTACATTATATGTATTATATGCTATTTGTTGTTGATTGAGTTATATTGGAGTTTGGAGTTTAGTGTTGAGTTACCAGTTTAGTGAAGCATGTGTGTGTTTAACATTCATCATTTCATTATGACTCGATTATTTAGTTTATCATTTCGTTATTTCATTTTCACTTACATTTCTTCACAGTCATTTAATGGTTTAGTTCTTCAAATATTTTTCGCTTAATTACAGTTAGTATTTTTATGCTTTTAGAATTAGAACTTGTATCTACTTTATAGTTAGAAATTACAAGATACTTTCATGCTCTTTAGAATCATAATTTGTATATATTTTGTAGACACGTTGTTGAAGGATCGTTAGAATAATTTGAATTTCAATACTCTATTTTATAGTAGCAAGGTGTTTATATAGGTTCATAATTTTAGGATGATTAACATAAGATATTTTAGGATGATACTCAATATATGACATGATAGATTAATCTAACAATAACTTAACTTCCACTTATTAATTTGTAGAAATCTAACTCTAATCTAATAGGAATCGAGATAACAATGAAAATACCATAACAAACATAAATATTATCTTACAAACTAAAGGAAAGGCTTCTAGCATCTATAGTGCACCTGCACTTCATAAATTTACCAACTATGTCCGATAATTTATGCTTGCAATTTAAGAACATTAAATTGACCAAACAATGAGCATAACATGTATATGTTTCTTATCATGTGTATTAAGTAGGACTACTCAACTTCACGAAATGCAACTCACGGAAACATGAAAAAGAGCAGATCTGAATGTGTGAGTGAAAATTGGTGCAAATCTGAGTGATTGGTGATGCATGCAATCAAAACAAATGTAGGAATCAGTCAAACCATAAACCCTAAACCACAAACCCTAAACCATAAACCCTAAAACCCATAAACACTAAACCCTTAAACCCAAAATCCTCAACCCTAAACCCTAATACCCTAAAACTCTGAAAATACCAGAACAAACATGAATATTATCTTACAAACTAAAGGAAAGGCTTCTAGCATATATAGTGCACCTACACTTCATAAGTTCACCAACTCTGCCCGATAATTTATGCTTGCAATTTAAGAACATTAAATTGACCAAACAGTGAGCATAACATGTATATGTTTCTTATCAAGTGTATTAAGTAGGACTAATCAACTTCACGAAATGCAACTCACGGAAACATGAAAAAGAGCAGATCTGAATGTGTGAGTGAAAGTTGGTGCAAATCTAAGTGATTGGTGATGAGTGCAATGAAAACAAATGTAGGAATCAGTCAAACCATAAACCATAAACCCTAAAACCCATAAACACTAAACCCTTAAACCCAAAATCCTCAACCCTAAACCCTAATACCCTAAAACTCGACACCCTAAACCCTAAACCCTAAAACCCTAAACCCTAAACCCCTAAAACCTAAAACCTAAACCCTAAACCCTAAACCCTTAAACCTTTAAACCCTTAACCCTTAACCCCTAAACCCTAAACCCTAAACCCTAATCCCTAAACCCATAAACCCCCTAAATCCTAAACCCTAAACCCTAAAACCCTAAAACCCTAGACCCTAAACCATAAACCATAAACCATAAACCCTAAACCCTAAAAACCTAAACCATAAACCCTAAACCCTAAACCCTAAAACCCCAAACCTTAAACCCTAATCCCTAAACTCTAAACCCTAAACCCTAAAATCGTAAACCCGACACCTAAAAACTAAACCCTAAAACCCTAAGACCCTAAAACCCAAAACCATAAACCCTAAACACTAAACCCTAACCCCTAACCCCTAAACCCTAAACCCTAGACCCTAGATCGAAACCAGAAACCTGCAATCGAAACCCTAAACCCCAAAAAAACTAAAACCCACAACCCAAACCCTAAACCCCAAGCCCCAAATAACAAGCCCTAAGCCTCGAGCCCTAAGCCTTAAGCCCTAAGCCCTAATACCTAAACCCCAAACCCCAAAACCTCAAACCCCAAAACCCCAAACCCCAAACCCTAAACCCTAAACCTTAAACCCTAAACCTAGAATCCTAAAACCATAAACCCTAAACCCTAAACCTTAAACCCTAAATCCTAAACCCTAAACCTTAAACCCTTAAGCCCTTAAACCAAAAAACCCTAAAACGCTAAACCATAAACACTAAACCCATAACCTTAAACCATAAACCCTAATCCCTAAAACCTAAACCCTAAATCCTAATCCCCTAAAACCCTAAACCCTAAACCCTAAAGCCCTAAAACCATAAAACCCCAAAACCATAAACCCTAAAACCCTAAACATTGAACCATAAAACCCTGAACCCTAAACCCTAAAACCATAAACTGTAAACCCTAAACCATAAAACCCTAAGCCCTAAACCATAAACCCTAAAACCCTAAACCTTAAACCCTAAACCCCTAAACCCTAAAATCCTAAAACCATAAACCCTAAACCCCAAACCCCAAACCCCAAACACTAAAACCCTAAACCCTAAAACCCTAAAACCCCCAAACCCCAAACCCTAAAACCATAAAATCCCCAAACCCTAAAACTCCAAACCCTAAACCCTAAACCGGAAAACCCTAAAGCCTAAAACCTAAAACCCTAAAACTTAAACCCTAAATCCCTAAACCTTAAACCCTAAAACCCTAAAACCTAAAACACTAAACCCTAAACCAAAAACCCTAAACCATAAACCCTAAAACCTAAAACCCTAAAACTCTAAACCCTAAACCCTAAAACCCTAAATGCTAAACCCTAAAACACTAAAACCATAAACCCTAAAGATACCTCACCTTCCAAATAGGCTTTCACCCGAAAGGATTTCCAAAGATATATCTTGTGTCAAATGTGTTTGTGATTTTTTATTTCTTTTTTCTTTATTTTCTGGATAAGTTCTTGTTTTCATGCATACACAATTAACAATAATCTATATATCCAGAAATAAACCCTAATAGTGTAGAGTTTCATATTTTTAAATATAATTTTATCAAATCTTTTATGACGAATTGTCTAGTGGAATATCTATGGTAGTTTTTGGATCATATTGGTATCAAAGCAATTTCTTTAGGTATATTGTGGAAATTTGTAGGGGGTCTATATCGATTAAGTCAAAATTCAAAAAACCCTAGTCATGGCCAACGAATCTACGAACAACCCTTGTTATCCTACAAAGGAAAGGTTTTCACGACTGGAAGCACAAGTTATAGATATAAGCCATAATGTGAATCTCCTCATGTTAACCCTAAGAAATAATCTTGGGCTATTCGGAGAAAATGGGGGTTCTAATGTAGAGGACAAATCAGAGAGGATATTAGGTATGGGGAAGCAACATAGAACAATTCAAAGAAAGGAGTCGAAAGAGATCAACCTAGTTCAGGTGTCATGAACCATTCATAGTCCCCATTCAAACGAAGCAAAGGTCGACATTAAGTCATACCAAGGTGATAACAATGCTCTAAATCTAAATCATTCATTTTAGTAATTAGAAGTTTATTTCATTGTTCATCATATAGATGACAAACAAAATATTTCATTTGCACTGTTGAAATTAGAGGGCCATGCCCTCACCTAGTGGGAAAGACACATGAAGACCTTGAGACTGAAGGGAGATCCTCTAGTTACCAAGTGGGAGGACTTTAAGACCCTTACAAACTCACAATTTTACCCTATCGAGTATGCAAAGTACTAGTGGATCCAATGTAAATACATTAGGCAGAAGCAAGGGTAGAGTGTACAGGAGTACACCACAAAATTTAGAAATATGGCCATAATGTTGGGTATATCACCAAAGAATCCATATTTATTCCTCAGTTATTTAGGGGGTCTACATAGCTATCTGCGAAAGCAAGTGATGCTTTTCAAGCCTAGGTTGGTGGATGAGGCTTGTGTACAAGAACAATACTTGGAGAACATAGGTATTAAGAAAGGGAAATCAAGTGGATTGAAGGAGAAGGAGCAATAGGACACTTCTAAGGAGGGGAAGAAGAAGTGGAAAGGGGAAAATATAAAAATACGGTAGCCACAACACACCAATTTAAAGATCCTAGCAAAATTGGCGTTCGATGATCCCAATTTTGTTAAGGTTGACACTTTGAAAATGTGGATCGTCGATCACCGATATGGCCTTGACCCACTGACTGCAGATATTTCGGGACCTCTGATCGCTGATGTGCTTGGATGTTGAATCCTCAATTGTTTATTTGATCTTGAACCTCTGATCGACGATCGACGATGTTTCTTATGATGTGCAATCGCTGATATGGGGGGACCTCTGATGTGAGGGATCCAAGATTCTACCCACCAGCATTTTCTCCTTGTTTTCTGGTTTTCAAAGGGAAACTTCAATTTGTTCTAACTTTTGATTCCGAAGTCCATTTGGGGATTTCCATACACCGTTGGAAAACCTATTCTGAGAGCTATCTAATGGAGGGGGTCATATTTAGTTTTGAGCGATTTTATGTCTTGGAAAATGGCTGCAAACCTCTCTGCTCTTTTGCACCCTTTTGATAGCTAAAATCAAATTTTACAATGAGCAACAAAAATTTCCACTTTTCTTCAAAAGACTAATTATTTTGTTATTCCTCTGGAGGATTATGTTTCTTATTTTTAACTTTTCCTTTATTCTTACATCTTTGTTGCTGAGATTTAGCTTTGGAATATTGAACGACAATGATCTCAGAAGTAGAAGTTGTAGGAGTGGTGGAAGGAGGGATTGGAGCAGCCACAACAAGAGTCGAACTAGATGGTTTACTCGTTGATTGTTGGTTAGTTGAACCAGTCACATCATCAATGACATGTGATTCTTTATTAGGAGGTCAAGGAATAGTATTGGAAGGTCACTGAGCACTTGGTATTTTATCATAAAGCGTGCCAAATTGGGTATAAGTAATATCCAAATACTAAGGACAAGAAATTAGTTTCTCTTCGGTCACAACTCCACCTTTAGTGATGCCTTTTATGATATATGGAAAATGAGACTTAATCAACCATTCAACTAACAATTGATCGAGATTTGTTTTTTTTAACTAAACAAAATGTGTTAGGAATGTGGTAGCTAAGTCACTTAAATTATCGAACGAAGCTCCTGGTAGTTCAATATACCACTCTGTTTCTGTATCGGTGAGTGTGCATTGGAAATGATGCAAACAAACAGATTAATCATTGAGAGAGTTCAAAGAATCCCACAAATGATAAGTCATCACGTGTGTAAATGGGCCTTCTCTAGGATTTGAATTGAATTTAGGGATATAACTGAGAAATTTCATAGGAATAATCAACCACCAAGGAGAATGAATAATGGGATTATTGGTGACCCTGGTCAAATCCAGAAATTCGAGAGTTGCTGCGAATGGAGATTTCCTATTGAGTTCTAGTGGAGGATACCCTCGGTAAGATGGGATGACCTGACCAACATGTATATATATTCCAGGATACAAAGGATTTCGATAACCCAAATACACATAACCTTGTTGCCTAACTCTGGGATAATCTTGTAATTGAAATGGCTAGGATTCAATTTGTTGACCATAAGGAATTTAAGGTATAGGTTGTTCCTATGCCATACCATATCCATATTGACCTACTTGAATTTGAGCAATGGTCGGACCAAGTGATTATGATTGTAAGTTACCTTGAAAATGTTGGGCATACAGGGCTTATGAAGTGCAAGATCCTAGTGGAATAGGTTGAGCCAAATATGTAGCCTGTAAATGTTAGTTTACATTCATTTGAGCTTGAACAGGCTGAGATATAAGTTGTTGAATAGGAATCTGAGATGTTGGTGGAACCGTTTGAGATATTAGAGATGAAGCCACAACCGAACAAGGTTGTACAAGCGTGGTAGGTTTCCAAGCATTATCAAACATTCCCAAATGCAGAGGATTCAAATGATTCTAAGCACTAACTTGAGGAGATGGAAATATCACTGCAACAAGTTCCCCCCCTGCCGAAAGAGGAGGGTTATATGGAGGGAACTTACCCGCAAGAGGAGGGTTCCCAATAGGAGGTGGAATGGGTTGTTGTAGGTGTCCATACCCACTAACACAAGGACCATCTTGCTGCTAAACTGTAGGAGTAGATGGAGGAGAATGAGTATACTATGTAGTGCTCATCAAAGAAGTTCCTGATGGAATTCTAGATGTAGATTATATGGGAGAGGTTCATGGACTAGTTGTTGTGCCAAAAAAGGTACCAGACAATGATTGGTAGCTAGGTAGGACAGATGAGCCTCAAGTGATGTTACAAACCTAGATGAAGTTGCAACATGGGTTGTCTCGGTCATGGTAGTAGATACAACTTGATAAACCATAGCAGATTCAGGGATGGTTAACTATCTAAAAGAGGGTTTCCGAGGGAAACTAAAGGGTGATTTGAAAGGAAAAAAACCAGAAAAAGGAGCTTGTGATAGAGTATGAAGAGAAGGAAAAGGATGGGCCTGATAAAAATGAGCACCTACTTGAGCAGGAGAGGAGGGTTGAGGATCTTCCTGAGGAATTTCTTCGATACTCACAAGACTAGGTGGAAGTGGTTTACCATAAGGTCCAAGATATATAGGTTCTGGTTGAGTCTGAGACAGAGGACGAGAAGAAGAAGGTCCTGAAGTAATAGGTGTAGATAACTAAGGTGCCTTAGGTTGTATAAACTGAGGTGCCTTAGGTTGTATAAACCACATATATCCAGATAACTAATTTTTCATAATTTTCATCAATGATTTAACTTATCTAGTGCGTCATCGTTTCTTTAGTTATTAATTATGCAATAACCATGAGAAGTAAAGAGCATATAAATAATCAACACATAAGGATCACATCAATAGATGAGGACATGGGGATTTTAGGTGGATACCCAATGTAGGAGAAAATCACTGTTGATGTTGTCTCTATCTTCTTCTTTTATTATAAAGAAAATATTCATTACATCTTGTATTGGTGCAAACTCTTACCAACATGCAAGCACCCAATGTAGGAAGCTACAACGTCCACTCATTCTTCAACACCTACTATAAGGGAGCTCCAACCCTGTAATATCGTTTACTGACTCCTACTAGAAGGGAGATCCCACCCCCTCACTGAAGGTTGCAACCCTTAGTATCTTATGCACCATGTTTCAAAATATTTCACACTGGATCCACCTATCAATCAGTCATAAAAACATGTAGGCCACCTTTCATAAAATTTTCACACTAGAGTCACGCCAACAATAAGCCCAAACCAATATGTCAAAATCAAATACTAAGTCTCAAAATCTCAGATACTCAACACTATATACAAACTGAACCACTAAAACATCAAGCCGCAGAACATTGAATTAAACCAATCACTAAAATAAATCTTAAGCAATACAATCAAATAAATTTAATGCAATACCAACTAATATTGTCACATGTCAACCATTCAATTATTCATTGATTAATCACACTATTGGATACTAGATAGTCATCACAGAAACAATGTGTATTTATTAGGTTTTATATAAGTTGATTTTAAGCTAAAGTATTAGGTTTTATTATGATTATATTATAATGGATATTTGTTTTTATATTAGTTTTTGTTTGGTTGTTTATTGTAAGTCATTGTTAATTATATTTAATTTTATTTTATTGTACTTGATTTTACTTGAATGAGGTTCAAAATGATGTCTATGATTGATCATGTTGGACATTCTTTAAGATTTATGTCTTTAACAGAGAATCTAGATCTAATAAGTTTCATTAGGGATCAAATCTATGGAGGTGTAAACATAAATAGCCATTGCTTATGATCCATTTCTAAAGTGGATCTATTTTATTTTTGGGTGAAGTGAAATAAAGACAAACTAAACCCAAAAAACCATTCCACAAACATGCCTAAAACAAAGCCCCAAATCCTATTCCAAATATGAGCAAAGATTTAGGAGAATACTTTTAAAAAGAAAGAATTTTAAAAATATGGTGAATAGAAATTGGTAGGTTGGTACCAAACTTTTATGTGTGCTATCCCTACTAAACGTTTTTCTACCCAATCCTGTCTCTGCTCATGACCTACAAACTTTGTGTATTCTGTTAGAGTCGGTCCTTACAGCCCTCCGTCAGAGATCATTTCTCCTTTTGCAATTCATTTTTAGGTGTCTCGCTCGACTGACTTCGTTGCATTTCACTAGGGGCATGCCATTGTCTGACGGAAGGGTTTGGTGTTCTTGTTTCCCTCATGCTTGTACCTGCCTGGGCTAGTCAAAATTTCTCTATGTTCATCAAAGTTCATTTCAGTCATTCATAGTCATTATGCTATTTTGGTCAAAAAGAGTTATTTTCAGAGTCTAGGTCTAGTGGTTGGTCTTCAAACATGTCGAATAATGCCCGCAGGCCATGAGGATGGTTTTTGAAGAGGTTCTTAGTTCAAAAGTTCATCATCAAACACATTTGAGGACATTTCTTGTTCAAAACTCTGTTTTGAATAAGAAATTGTCGAATTCATTTTTTGTAATAATCATGTATTTTATTTTATTTTTTATTTTTTATTTATTTTTTTCGCCATGGAGTTTTCAAAGCAGGCTTTGGTTTTCCTTTGCCAAACATCAATGCCAATATCCCTGTAAAAAACAACCAAGTTCATCAGCTCAAAACTCAGAAAGTCAGTGAGAAAGCCAAAGGACAGAAGTTTCATTAAATGATAAAGTGCCAAAATGAAAAACAATACAAAATAGGTTTTTGAGGAGAAAAATCAAACCCATTACTCCATGAGACATTTTCATCGCTTGAAACATCTAGTGCTAGGCTAAGAGGTCAAAAGATATCTATTGCAGTTTTGGAGGAGTGAATTTCATGTTTAAGTGTCAAAGTTGTGTGCTGGAAGTGTGCGCGGTGCATTGGAGTGGGTCACGGCGCACATAAGGCATGCGGCGCATAGAGCCGGATTCCATAGTGTAAAACTTGTGCGTGCGCGACGCATAGAGCCGCATTCCGCAATGTAAAATTGTGCGTGCGCGGCGCATATAGCCTGCGTGGCACACTGGGTTTGTGCGCGGCGCACAGAGCCGATAGGCCAGTTTTATATCACCTCTGCCATCAAAACTGAAAAACACGCCATTTCTTCTGCTCCAAGATGTTCGGAGCTCATTGGTGACCATCAAAATGATTGCAGAGGACTTAGAGAGGGAAAACCATTCCGATCTGGTATTTTTTGTGTTCTTGGTTTCACATTCGTCTCAAGTTTTAAGTAACCTTCAGGGAGGGTTCACACAACTATCAGGCGCTCAACAATTCTTGAGATTATCACAAGGAGCTATATGTCATGGTTGGCAGTTGAAAATAGATACAGATGTAAGATAAAAAGGTAACGAAAAAACACCTTCTTTGACATCTGTTTACGGCATTTTTTCCACTGAAATCCAGCAAAATTCGGCTTTGCATTGATGGAATGGTGAAATCCAGTTGTCGGGATTACATATTTCAGCTGCCTTGGGGTTTTTGATCCCCTGAATCGGGCAGTGGCATCGACAGCCCCCATTTCGACTAGTCTTTGGGTGTTTTGGGCTAGATTTGGAAAATACACCATGTCGGAAAGGGTGAAGCAATTGGATTAAGCAACTCTGGAATTGATTCTTGTTTCTGATGATATCGTATGGCCAAGCTCAGCTCTTCAGGCAATTGGCAGAGAATACGATTCGTCAAATGGGACGACAGATTTTAAGAAACTTATAGATGAAACCTATTTCCAAGCTTGAAGCAGATTCCCTTACGGTGCCCGAAAATCATTTGTTCTATAAGCAGTTTAAAGAAGCAGTTTGGAGGGTTCATTACGCAGATGAGCCAATGCCTGGAGAGGAGTAGGACAAAATTATTATGACTAGCAGTCGGTGCAGCCTAGTAAACATGACTTGTCCATTTACTGGGAAACCTGTCACTTAACTTGAAAATCCCGTGCGCAGCACAGAGTGCAAGCATATATATGAAAAAAGGCGTGGTTGCAAATGCGCTGCTGCAGGGTGCCCGAAAATGCTTACAGCTGACAAACTAATATGTGATCCTCTACTAAGGATAGAAATTGATGAATTACGTTTGAGAGGAAACTGCTTTACTCAAGCCCAAATGGTAGCAGATTGCACTGATATTGATGAGGATTGATGGCTTAATATTGAAGATTATAGAATCCTTATGTACATTATTCACCAAGTCCATCCAAAGCAAGCAATTTTATCAAGGCACAACATCTTTCATCGAGTCATCATGCAGGAGAACATCCAGAACTGTGACATGATAGGCGTCTTGGTGAAGTTGTCAGCTTCTCAGGTCTCAGAGATTCAAGAGTCCCAGGACCTAATTCTGATGCATCTTCTGATAAACATAAAGGGGATAAGGACGGAGAGCCAAGTGAAGTTTTGTGTATACGCTTTCCAGGTTACATGAAGGTGGAGATAAAGAACATGAATTCATTCTCTGCAATGCAACGAGCCATTGATTTTGAGATTTCTTGACAGGCGACTCTCCACCAGGAAGGTCAAGGTAATGAGATTATCCAGGAAACTCGACTTTGGGAAGATGAAAGTCAGCGTACAATTACGATGCAGCTGAAAGAGGGACTTGCTAATTACAGATACTTTCTAGAACCTGATCTTCCGGACGTTATCTTAACGCAGGATTACATTGAAAAGCACCGATGTTACATGCAAGATGTCATCATACTAGCAAATGACATTGATGTAATTTTCGAATGATGAATGTAAAACGATCCATCTTGGTATTCATGATCCAAATTGAATGAAAGTGGCGTTATGTCTTAGGTGGTAGTCATTGCATACTTTGGCATTCGATCTAAAGAACATATGTGGCGGATTTGACCCAGATTTTAGCATTAAAATATTGGAGACCTTTTCCCTTCTGTAAAGTGGAAAACGCATCTCTAGAAATTTGAGGGCGGTTGTGTAGGAATGTGCCAAGTGGCATTCAAGAAAGAGAGTTTTTAGGCCTAAAATCAGCAACTACACGATTCCAGGCTCAAAATTTAGCAAAAGAATAGGATTCGACTACCTATTTTCGACTTTAGTTATGTTTCAAGGATTGACAATTACAGCTTCCGCCTCTCCATTGGTCTTTTGAGTGAAAATGTAACGCTGCTTATCTTCAGAAAAGATGATTGGCTCCTGTTAGTTAATGACTAAACAACTCCACATTTGTGTCGATTTGTTTTCACACAGATGGAGTTTATTTATGGTATGAAAAATTTTGTAAAAGGGTTCAGTGGGAGAGTTATGAGGAAAAGTGTGGGAGGAAAAAAAACCCAGCACTATCACTGTACAGTTTTGACAGAGAAATAATTAAATGGTGCAGCTCTGATTTATAAGATTCTTGCGGTATGAGTTTTGGCATGTGTTTTTTCTCTCTGTTTCATATGTATCATGTGATGTCTTGCAGTTCATTCATGATCGTTTCCAGCTGAATACTTTCAAGTGAGAAAGGTAGAATTCAGTCATTGCTCTGCCTTGAGGAAGTGTTCAGATTTTATGTTTTTCTTTTGCCTGGAAAGGATTCATACATTAATGCCCTTTTCAGCTTTCTTAAACAGTCTGTTCACCCCATTTAAATTCAATTTAATTGCTAAAACCTCATGCCTATCTCGCCTTATGAAATATCCTGCGCCTTTGGTTAAATCTATGTTCATGCTGTCCTTGTCCCATACAGCCCAGAAAATCAATCATTTATTGAATTAACTCTTTCATATCCGTTTACTAGCCTAAAATCATTATCAGTTTTGCATTTGGGTCATCTTAGGCTCTATTGGATATCTTTTTCCGAGATAGACCTGGAGAGATCCCTCTCCTGTCCTCGTAGGGCTAGCTACGAGGCTGAGCTTGGTTTGATGTTACCTTGAATCCTGCTTTCCTTCAGCCTAAGGCAGATTCAAGCACTAACATAGTGGCGACCATACTGGGGAAGAAAATGGTTTGCTTGAAGATTGTTTTGCCCCAGTACATTTCTCAAGTTCAGAGCTGATTGTTGATGGTGAATAGCGATCAAACATAAGAAGGCTGAAATCATTCACCTGGCGATTCCATTCACTGAAGAATCCAGCAATCAATCCTTCATGGTGACTCCACTGCAGAGAGATCAGTAGCTTTGAGATTTTCAAATGGAGCAGGTTGCATGAAGATACGCTCCCATGAGCCAAGATCACATCCCAGGCTTTCCGAATAAAATGCCCAAGGTGGATTGGCTTCAGAATTTGCCTATGTTCAGAATTATGGAAGATAATGACGCTGATCTTCATCTGGTGAAATTTCACATTCATGTGCATAAACTAAAGATCAATTTTCTTGAAGACTGTTTGATGAAAATGTTTATGGCTACTCTGGAAAACGAAGCCCGATCTTGGTATGAAAGTTTGCCACCTGCTTCTATTTATTGTCTAAAAGATTTTCATGCAGTATTCTTTGAAAGGTATAAAGAATCGTATCCATCCTTAGCTTTAGTTCAGGACTGTTGTAGCCATGTTCATAGTTTTATTGAAGATCTTGAGAATTTTTATGGGCGTGATGACTTAATGGATGGAGAAATCATGGAAGCCCTGTATGAAAATCTGTTTCAGCAGCCTACAGAACTCTTAGAGGAAACTTTGCAGCAGGATCAAAATCAGCAGGTTGAAGATTTCCATATGGCTGAAAATGATGAAAGAAGAAGTTTTATTTCAGATCTGGTTGAAATAAATGAGGATACGCAGGAAAATGATGTTCCAATCTCAGAAAATGATGATGATAAACCAGATCGAGAGACAGATTGTGATGAGGAAAAACATGTTGTTCCGGATCTCATAGAAGAGAATTGCATTGTTGAGGCTGCCTCAAATGAAGAAGACAGAGTTACAGACCTAACTGCCCTCATCTAATTAGAACACAGCCTTCCTAAAGAAGTAATCCAGTCAGCTTATGAAAAACAAGATGAGATCTTCGCTCAAGTAAGTCAAACAGTTTCTCTGGATGAATTTATGATAGATGATAGAAATGTCATGCTTGAGTTTCACGAAACATCTAAAGTTTCTTTTCTTATGATTAATGAATGTAATGAGAATCTGCCTATCATATCATATGAAGATAACCTGCAAGATGTTCAGACTACCGAAAATCAGACCATTCAGGATGCCATTTCAGATTCTTCTTCCTATGTTTCATGTTTTGAAATGTTCTTTGAAACGGAGATCTGCTCATCTACTTGTTCCGAATTTTTTGACAACCAGGAACATACTCTTATTTGTGAAAAAAGATCAGCATCACAAGAAATGGACCCCTTGTTTCTTCAGCAGGAGGTAATTCTTCATGTTTTTCAGGACCCAATGGCAAATCTGTTGCAGTCAGCAGTGAAGGTGTTTATTGCAATATTCAATGATGAAGGAGATCAGGGTCAGGGTCAATTAGCTTTTTGGATGCCCAGTTACAAGTATCTACTGTTGACTAGGAGATCTGATCAGGAGAATCAATCAAGAAGGCATCTGCTTGATTGGTTACATTGGCATTTTGATATAGTTTGATCGTATATTGCCTTGTAAGAAACACGGGTGGCCATGTACTGCCACCAAGCTTTAAGTTTTAAGTTCAGGTCTTAGTATTTTTGAGTACAGTTTGTCGAGTCAGTTTTTCAGTCATTTCAGTTTCACAATTGAGTCAGTTTGAGTCAAGTTTCAGTCAATAAATGCGTCAAAGTCTGTGTTGGTTGTCGAAATAATGACTCCATAGCCCAATGGACGAAGGCACTGTCTGCTCTCCCAAAGATCTGCAGTTCTTGGCACCTCCACGGAGCTGGAGCTACCATCCCCATTGGAGCCCATGTTAGAGTCGGTCCTTACAGCCCTCCATCAGAGATCATTTCTCCTTTTGCAATTCATTTTTAGGTGTCTCGCTCGACTCACTTCGTTGCATTTCACTAGGGGCATGCAATTGTCTGACGAAAGGGTTTGGTGTTCTTGTTTCCCTCATGTTTGTACCTGCCCGGGCTAGTCAAAATTTTTCTATGTTCATCAAAGTTCATTTCAGTCATTCATAGTCATTATGCTATTTTGGTCAAAAAGAGTTATTTTCAGAGTCTAGGTCTAGTGGTTGGTCTTCAAACATGTCGAATAATGCTCGTAGGCCATGAGGATGGTTTTCGAAGAGGTTCTTAGTTCAAAAGTTCATCATCAAACACATTTGAGGACATTTCTTTTTCAAAACTCTGTTTTGAATAAGAAATTGTCGAATTAATTTTTTGTAATAATCATGTATTTTTTTTTTTTTCCGCCATGGAGTTTTCAAAGTAGGCTCTGGTTTTCCTTTGCCAAACATCAACGCCAATATCCCTGTAAAAAACAACCAAGTTCATCAGCTCAAAACTCAGAAAGTTAGTGAGAAAGAAAGTCAGTGAGAAAGCCAAAGGACAGAAGTTTCATTAAATGATAAAGTGCCAAAATGAAAAACAATACAAAATGGGTTTTTGAGGAGCAAAATCAAACCCATTACTCCATGAGACATTTTCGTTGCTTGAAACATCTAGTGCTAGGCCAAGAGGTCAAAAGATATCTATTTCAGTTTTGGAGGAGTGAATTTCATGTTTAAGTGTCAAAGTTGTGTGCTGGAAGTGTGCGTGGCGCATTGGAGTGGGTAGCAGCGCACATAAGGCGCGCAGTGCATAGAGCCGCATTCCGCAGTGTAAAATTGTGCGTGCGCGGTGCATACAGCCTGTGCGACGCACTGGGTTTGTGCGCGGCGCATAGAGCCGACAGGCCAGCTTTATATCACCTCTGCCATCAAAACTCAAAAACACGCCATTTCTTCTGCTCCAAGATGTTCGGAGCTCGTTGGTGACCATCAAAATGATTGCAGAGGACTTAGAGAGGGAAAACCGTTCCGATCTGGTATTTTTTTTTGTTCTTGGTTTCGCATTCGTCTCAGGTTTTAAGTAACCTTCAGGGAGGGTGCACACAATTGTCAGGTGCTCAACAATTCTTGAGATTATCACAAGGAGCCTATATGTCATGGTTAGCGGTTGAAAATAGATACACATGTAAGATAAAAAGGTAACGAAAAAACACCTTCTTTGACATCCGTTTACGGCGTTTTTCCATTGAAATCCGGCAAAATTCGGCTTTGCATTGATGGAATGGTGAAATCCAGTTGTCGAGATTGCATATTTTGGCTGCCCTGGGGTTTTTGATCCCCTGAATCGGGCAGTGGCATCGACAGCCCCCATTTCGACTAGTCTTTGGGTGTTTTGGGCTGGATTTGGAAAATACGCCATGTCGGAAAGGGTGAAGCAATTGGTTTAAGTAGCTCTGGAATCGATTCCTGTTTCTGATGATATCGTATGGCCAAGCTCAGCTCTTTAGGCAATTGGCAGAGAATACGATTCTTCAAATGGGACAACAAATTTTAAGAAACTTATAGATGAAACCTATTTCCAAGCTTGAAGCAGATTCCCTTACGGTGCCCGAAAATCATTTGTTCTATAAGCAGTTTAAAGAAGCAGTTTGGAGGGTTCATCACGCAGATGAGCTAATGCCTGGAGAGGAGCAGGAAGAAATTATTATGACTAGCAGTCAGTGTAGCTTGGTAAACATGACTTGTCCATTTACTGGGAAACTTGTCACTGAACTTGAAAATCCCGTGCGCAGCACAGAGTGCAAGCATATATATGCAAAAAGGCGTGGTTGCAAATGCGCTGCTGTAGGGTGCCCGAAAATGCTTACAGCTGACAAAATAATATGTGATCCTCTACTAAGGATAGAAATTGATGAATTACGTTTAAGAGGAAACTGCTCTACTCAAGCCCAAATGGTAGCAGATTGCACTGATATTGATGAGGATTGATGGCTTAATATTGAAGATTATAGAATCCTTATGTACATTATTCACCAAGTCCATCCAAAGCAAGCAATTTTATCAAGGCACAACATCTTTCATCGAGTCATCATGCGGGAGAACATCCAAAACTGCAAGATGATAGGCGTCTTGGTGAAGTTGTCAGCTTCTCAGGTCTCAAAGATTCAAGAGTCCCAGGACCTAATTCTGATGCATCTTCTGATAAACATAAAGGGGATAAGGACGAAGAGCCAAGTGAAGTTTTGTGTATACGCTTTCCAGGTTACATGAAGGTGGAGATAAAGAACATGAATTGATTCTCTGCAATGCAACGAGCCATTGATTTTGAGATTTCTCGACAGGCGACTCTCCACCAGGAAGGTCAAGGTAATGATATTGTCCAAGAAACTCGACTTTGGGAAGATGAAAGTCAACGTACAATTACGATGCAGCTAAAAGAGGGACTTGCTGATTACAGATACTTTCCAGAACCTGATCTTCCGGACGTTATCTTAACGCAGGATTACATTGAAAAGCACCGATGTTACATGCAAGATGTCATCATATTAGAAAATGACATTGATGTAATTTCCGAATGATGAATGTAAAACGATCCATCTGCGTATTCATGATCCAAATTGAATGAAAGTGGCGTTATGTCTTAGGTGGCAGTCATTGCATACTTTGGCATTCAATCTAAAGAACATATGTGGCGGATTTGACCGAGATTTTAGCATTAAAATATTGGAGACCTTTTCCCTTCTGTAAAGTGGCAAACGCATCTCCAGAAATTTGAGGGCGGTTGTGTAGGAATGTGCCAAGTGGCATTCAAGAAAGAGAGTTTTTAGGCCTAAAATCAACAATTACATGATTCCAGGCTTAAAATTTAGCAAAAGAATAGGATTCGACTACCTATTTTCAACTTCAGTTATGTTTCAAGGATTGACAGTTATAGCTTCCGCCTCTCCATTGGTCTTTTGAGTGAAAATGTAATGCTGCTTATCTTCAGAAAAGATGATTGGCTCCTGTTAGTTAATGACTAAACAACTCCCCATTTGTGTCGATTTGTTTTCACAAAGATGGAGTTTATTTATGGTATGAAAAAATTTGTAAAAGGGTTCGGTGGGAGAGTTCTAAGGAAAAGTGTGGGAGGAAAAAAAACCTAGCACTATCACTGTACAGTTTTGACAGAGAAATAATTAAATGGTGCAACTCTGATTTATAAGATTCTTGCGGTATGAGTTTTGGCATGTGTTTTTTCTCCCTGTTTCATATGTATCATGTGATGTTTTGCAGTTCATTCATGATCGTTTCCAGCTAAATACTTTCAAGTGAGAAAGGTAGAATTCAGTCATTGCTCTGCCTTGAGGAAGTGTTCAGATTTTATGTGTTTTCTTCTGCCTGGAAAGGATTCATACATTAATGCCCTTTTCAGCTTTCTTAAACAGTCTGTTCACCCCATTTAAATTCAATTTAATTGCTAAAACCTCATGCCTATCTCGCCTTATGAAATATCCTGCGCCTTTGGTTAAATCTCTTCTCATGCTGTCCTTGTCCCATACAGCCTAGAAACTCAATCATTTATTGAATTAACTCTTTCATATCAGTTTACTAGCCTAAAATCATTATCAGTTTTGCATTTGGGTCATCTTAGGCTCTATTGGATATCTTTTGTCGAGATAGACCCAGAGAGAGCCCTCTCCTATCCTCGTAGGGATATCTACGAGGCTGAGCTTGGTTTGATGTTACCTTGAATCCTGCTTTCCTTCAGCCTAAGGCAGATTCGAGCACTAACATATTCTATATATATTTTATAGATTTGTCTCACTAGTGTTGATGCTTTAAACCTAATTTAAAGTACTTTAGCACTAACTTATAGGTATAAATTATATATTAAAATAAATATTTTATATATTAAATACATTAAAGTGAGATAGCGGTTAGTTATTAAACATTATAAAAGAAATATATTATTGCATGTTTGGTGTTTTAAGCCCAACTTATGGTGCTTTAACCCTAACCAATAGATATAAATAATATAAAAAATATATATACAATAAATTATATTAACATTGGGTATAAATTATAAAATAATACACTAAAAAGTATATTATTATGATTGTGTCTATATAAAAGAATATAAGAATACAAAAATGTTTAACCTTACATTTTTTTCACATATTGATTACATTTTTCATATATCGGTAGCATTACATGATTAATTGTTATTGCTTTGAATGTAAACATAGTAATCATTGATTCAAAGCCTCATTATGAGCCTAGAAGTTTGTTTTGAAAAAATGAAATAGCCATTACTTAATGTGCATTCAATTATGAAAATATATAAAAATATAAAAATGTTTAACCTTAAAATTTCTTCACATATTGACAACAATATTCATACATCAAAACCACTATAAAATTAATCATTATCACTTTGGATGCAAATATAATAATGATTGATTGAAAACCTGATTATGGCCCTAGATACATGATCCAAAAAAATTAAACAACCATTACTTATGATGCATTGAAGTCCATTTATTTTAATTTTGGGTAAAATGAAACGATACTCACACAAAATCACCCCAAAAATCCATTCCCAAAATTGAACGATAAATATTATTCGAAATATGTGCAAAGATATATAATAAGTTTAAAAGGAGAATAAAAAAATGGTTAATTTCTATCGAACTTTTTTCTCTGGAATCCTTTCCCTCCCAATGACCTACAAACTCTATGCATTCTATGTATCCTTTTGAGCTTGACGATGTGTATTTCTTTTGTCTATAACCTACTTTGATTCTTTAAATTGAATTTATAGTACTTTTAACTCTAATTTATAAGTATAAATTATATATTATAATAAATGTTTTACATATTAAATGAGATTAATCATCAGATAGCTCTAAATTATAAAATATTACATTAAAAAATATATCATCCCATGCCTCATGCTTTAAACCTAATTTATGGTGCTTCAACCATAACCAATTGATATAAATCACATTAAAAAAAATATTGTGTGCATTAAATTGTATAAATTATAAAAGAATACACTAAGAAATATATTATTACACCTTCATCAACCCTTTAAACCTAACTTGTAGTCCTATAAACCTAACCTATGGGTGTAAGTTATACATTATAATAAACATTATGTATGTTAAATTAGAGTATATATAAGATAATTGTAAATTATAGAATATTATAGTACGGATATCCATCTGTCAAGCTCACATCTAGTTATATCAAGTATTAATTATTTTAATTTTAATTTTATTTTAAATCATTTGGTTGAATCAACATAATATTACGTCACATAACATTTTACAATATTGTTGCCATAATGGGTCTTAGACTGCCTCTCACTACAATAATTCCATACTTTTTTATCCCTCAATTATGTGATCGAATTATTTTAGCAACATGATAATGTGAGGCTTTGGGAGACTCTAAGAATCTTGAAATTAGACTAATTGTAAATGCAATATCTAGAATTGTTGTCGTGAGATACATGAGACTTCAAATAGGACTCTTGAAAAACTCTTTATCCTTCATTTGGCTTACTTAATTTTGTTCCCTTTTCTATAGGTGTGGCTATTGGATTGCAATTTATCATCCATAACATTTGTATGAATATCTTGCATACATGCTTGGAAAATAAAAATTCCATTTTAGATTGCTCAGCTTCTATTCTAAGAAAATACTTCATCAAACCCAAATCAAGCATTTCAAATTTAGTCTCTATTACATGCTTAAAATTTTGAAGGTTACTTGTATATACCATGCGATCCAAATGCAAGAAAACTATTGAAATATGACCTTGTTAATTTGACGTTCTATAAAAAGTAGGGTCACTCATTCTTCTGCTAAAACAATTAGTAGCCAAATAAGAATATATTCTATTACACCAATCTTTTAGAGCTTGCTTCAACCCATAAAATGGCTTCTTCATCATCTATACCTTAAGTTCATGTTGCTAAATCATTTAACTAAGTGACTTTTTAAAATCAACTTCTCCTTGAAGAATTCGCTTTAGTTGTTAGGAAAAATAGGGTGTGGTGTGGGGGTGGGAGAGGGGGGTAATCAATATTTGAAATTCATTTTAACTTTTAATTTCATATTCAGAATTATGTCTACTATTATTCCTCATGCAAGTTTCATGTGTACGCGAATGTATTGAATGCAAACCATGTATATCCAGATAACTAACTTTTCATAATTTCCATCAATGATTTAACTTATCCAGTGCATCATCGTTTCTTTAGTTATTCATTATGCAATAACCATGAGAAGTAAAGAGAATATAAATAATCAACACATAGGAATCACATCAATAGATGAGCACATCAGGATTTTAGGTGGAAACCCAATGTAGGAGAAAATCATTGTTGATGTCGTCTCTATCTTCTTCTTTTATTATAAAGAAAATATTCATTACATCTTGTATTGGTGCAAACTCTTACCAACATGCAAGTACCCAATGTAGGAAGCTACGATCTCCACCCATTTTGCAACACTTACTAGAAGGGAGCTCCAACCCCCTAAAATCGTTTACCGACTCCTACTAGAAGGAAGATCTTACCCCCTCACTAAAGGTTGCAACCCTTAGTATCTTGTGCACCACATTTCAAAATATTTCACACTAGATCCACCTATCAATTAGTCATAAAAACATGTAGGCCACCTTTCATCAAATTTTCACACTAGACCCATGCCAACAATAAGCCCAAACCAATATGTCAAAATCAAATACTAAATCTCAAAATCTCAATTACTGAGCACTATATACAAACTGAAACACTAAAACATCAAGACACAAAATACTGAAGCAAACCAATCACTAAAATAAATCTTAAGCAATACAATCAAATCAATTTAATGCAATACCAAATAATATTATCACGTGTCAACCATTCAATTATTCGTTGATTAATCACACCCTTGGATACCAGATAGTCATCATAGAAACAATGTGTATTTATTGTAAACCCTGATTAACATTAACTTTAGAATATATAGTGATTGTTCTAAATTATACCCACGTATATACATGCTTACTGTGTATGGAACCTTTGTATGGTTCTCCATTCACTGAATCCCGAAACTAAATCCCTGCATCTCCCATTGAGTTACTATCAGACTAAGTCACAGTAGAAACTAATCATATATCATCACTAACCAATATCTGAATCCATAACCAAATCAACCCAATCAACACTATTAGACACAGATCATCATGATCAAGACATCATTGACTGTAGTAGGAGCATAAGATTGTGCAATAGATCTTTGTCAACAATTCATCCCCTAGACCTCATGTCTTCAAGGTCAACACACTTTCTCCATATTTGGGAAAAGACACAATTCTGAAGTAGTAATATCAATCTCTTGAACGACAACACCATAGGTAGCATATACAACATATGTGCAAAGAAATAGTACCTCCGACATCACAAACCATTAACTAGAATATAAATGATCAGCAACACAATCAACATCTTTAGTGAGTGTAGAGTTCCATAATTATTTTATTTTGACACCCTTTTTCCTCCATTTTCATCTTTTTCATCATCGCTATCAATGCAATAAACGCTGTAAATCATAGATTTTGATAAGGTAAAAACTCCTATATGTATTATTTTTCATATTCATTAATATGCCTTATTGTTATATTAAAGATTACATTGGCTATAGAATTAACATGATTATGTAGCTATTTTACAAATATGCAACTACCTCCATGGTTTGTAGGGTTTTGGTGCACAAACGAAGCAAAGAAGCACATGGGTAGTTGAGGATCTATCCCCTCATGGATCTCCTCCTATTTTCTTGAGCCAATTCATTAAAGGAACCACATAATGGTGCGGTCAAAGGCACAAGTCAAACACTTAGCAGTAGAAGTCTGAATGCATCACATTTCTCTAATTTTCTTTCCAAATAGCAAATCAATGAGATAACGCTTTTTCTGTTAAGTTTCAAATTTGAATAAGGATTCATTAATAGACCCGTAGGCGTAGAAGTCTCAAACTGTTGAGCACACATTTTATATATAAGTATGTATCCTTTATGAAAAGAAAAAGAAAGGAAGGAAGTAATAGTTAATTTTGGAAGAGTTGTGAAACAAACCTTTCTTCTCATATTGAATTAAAGTTGCCTTTTTGTGATTCGATGTGTATGTGAGCATAATTTACACCTGCTACATGTGGAGGGCCCCTACAGACAGTCGAGGTTTTAGTTTATCTCATTTCATCGCTTTCTGTTGTTTCCATTTAATTGCTTTCTGTTATCGCATTATCACTGCATTCTAGTTTACTTTCCTTACTTCGTTGTTTTCATCATTTCATTATAACTCGGTTTTTTTTTTTATCATTTCGTTATTTCATTTTCACTTACATTTCTTCACAGTCATTTAATGGTTTAGTTCTTCAAATGTTTTTCGCTTAATTACAGTGAGTATTTTTATGCTTTTAGAATTAGAATTTGTATATATTTTGTAGACACGCTGTTGAAGGATCATTAGAATAATTTGAATTTCAATACTATGTTTTATAGCAGCAAGGTGTTTAGATAGGTTCATAATTTTAGGATGATTAACATAAGATATTTTAGGATGATACTCAATATAAATATAACATGATAAATTAATATAACAATAGCTTAACTTCCTCTTATTAATTTGTATAAATCTAATTCTAATCTAATAGGAATCGAGATAACAACGAAAATACCAAAACAAACATAAACATTATCTTACAAACTAAAGGAAAGGCTTCTAGCATATATAGTGCCCCTGCACTTCATAAGTTTACCAACTTCGCCCGATAATTTATGCTTGCAATTTAAGAACATTAAATTGATCAAACAGTGAGCATAGCATGTATATGTTTCTTATCAAGTGTATTAAGCAAGACTAATCAACTTCACCAAATGTAACTCAGGGAAACATGAAAACGAGTAGATTTGAATGTGTGAGTCAAGGTTGGTGCAAATCTGAGTGATTGGTGATGCATGCAATCAAAACAAATGTAGGAATCCGTCAAACCCTAAATCCTAAAACCTAAAACCCATAAACCCTAAGCCCTTAAACACTAAATCCTAAACCCTAAACCCTAAAACCCTAAAACTCTAAACCCTAAACCCTAAATACTAAAACCCTAAACCCTTAATCCCCTAAACCCTAAACCTTAAACCTTAAACCCTAAACCCTAAAATCTGAACCCTAAACCCTTAAACCCTTAACCCTTAACCCTTAAACCCTAAACCATAAACCCTAATTCTTGAACCCCTAAAACCCCTAAAACCCCTAAACCCTAAACCCTAAACCCTAAAATCCTAAACCTTAAACCATAAACCCTAAACTCTAAACCCTAAACCCCAAACCCTAAACCCTAATCCCTAAACTCTAAACCCTAAACTCTAAACCCTAAACCCTAAACCCTACCCCTAAACCCTAAACCCTAAACCCTAAACCCTAAAACCATAAGACCCTAAAACCCTAAACCATAAACCCTGAACACTAAACCCTAACCCCTGACCCCTAAACCCTAGACCCTAGACCCTAGACCCTAGAATGAAACCCGAAACTCGCAACCGAAACCCCAAACCCAAAAAAACCTGAAACTTGCAACCCAAACCCAAACCCCAAGCCCCAAGCCCCAAGCCCTACGCCTTAAGCTAAGCCTTAAGCGCTAAGCCCTAAGCCCTAAGACCTAAACCCCAAACCCCAAACCCCAAAACCCAAAACCCCAAAACCCCAAATCCCAAACACCAAACCCTAAATCCTAAACCGTAAACCTAAAACCCTAAAACCCTTAACCCTAAACCCTAAACCCTAAACCTTAAACCCTAAAGCCTAAAGCCTAAACCTTAAAACCCTAAACCCTTAAACCCTTAAACCCTAAAACTCTAAACCATAAACCCTAAACCCATAACCCTAAACAATAAACCCTAATCCCTAAAACATAAACCCTAAAACCCTAGTCCCCTAAAACCCTAAACCCTAAACCCCTAAAACCCAAAAACCCAAAAACCATAAACCCAAAAACCCTAAACCCTAAAACCTTGAACCATAAACCCTAAATCCTAAACAATAAACCATAAAACCCTAAACCATAAACCCTAAAACACTAAACCCTAAACCTTGAACCCTAAACCCCTAAAACCTAAAATCCTAAAACCCTAAACCCTAGACCCCAAACCCCAAACCCAAAACCCTAAACCCTAAACCCTAAACCCTAGACCCTAAACCCTAAAACCCTAAACCCCAAACCCTAAAACCCCAAACCCTAAAACCCTAAACCCTAAATCCTAAAACCTAAAACCCTAAACCTTAGACCCTAAAACCTAAAATGCTAAACCCTAAACCAAAAACCCTAAACCCTAAATCCCTAAAACCTAAAACTCTAAACCCTAAAACTCTAAACCATAAACCCTAAAACCCTAAACTCTAAACCCTAAAACACTAAAACCCTAAACCCTAAAGATACCTCACCTTCCAAATAGGCTTTCTCCTGAAAGGATTTCCAATGATATATCCTGTGTCAAATGTGTTTGTGATTTTTTATTTTTTATTTCTTTATTTTTTGGATAATTTCTTGTTTTCATGCACACACAATTAACAATAATCTATATATCCAGAAATAAACCCTAATAGTGTAGATTTTCATAATTTTAAATATAATTTTATCAAATCTGTTGTGATGAATTGTATAGTGGAATATCTATGGTAGTTTATGGATCATATTGGTATTAAAGCAATTTTATTTAGGTATATTGTGGAAATTTGTAGGGGATCTATATCGATTAAGTCAAAATTCAAAAAACCCTAGTCGGCCGACGAATCTACGAACAACCCTTGTCATCCTACAAAGGAAAGGTTTTCATGACTGGAAGCACAAGTTAGAGACATAATCCATAATTCATAATGTGAATCTCCTCATTTTAACCCTAAGAAATAATCTTGGGCTATTCAGAGAAAATGGGGGTTCTAATGTAGAGGACAAATCAGAGAGGATATTAGGATATGGGGAAGCAACATAGAACAAGTCAAAGAAAGGAGTCGAAAGAGATCAACCTAGTTCGGGTGTCATGAACCATTCATAGTCCCCATTCAAACGAAACAAAGGTAGATATCAAGTCATACCAAGGTGATAACAATGCTTTAAATCTAAATCACTCGTTTTAGTGATTAGAAGTTTATTTCATTGTTCATCATATAGACGAGGAACATAATATTTCATTTGCACTATTGAAATTAGAGGGCCATGCCCTCACCTAGTGGGAAAGTCACATGAATACCTTGAGACTAAAGGGAGATCCTCTAGTGACCAAGTGGGAGGACTTTAAGACCCTTGCAAACTCACAATTTTACCCTATTGGGTATGTAAAGTACTAGTGGATCCAATGTAAATACTTTAGGCAGAAGCAAGGGCAGAGTGTACAGGAGTACACCATAGAATTTAAAAATATGGCAATAATGTTGGGTACCTCATTAAAGAATCCATATTTATTCCTCAATTATTTGGGGGGTCTACATAGATATCTACGAAAGCAAGTGATGTTTTTTCAAGCCTAGATTGGTGGATGAGGCTTGTGTACAAGCACAATACCTAGAGAACATAGGTCTCAAGAAAGGGAAATCAAGTGGATCGAAGGAGAAGGAGCAATAAGACACCTCTAAGGAGGGGAAGAAGAAGTGGACAGGGGCAAATATAAAAAGACAACAGCCACAACACACCAATGTAAAGATCCCAACAAAATTGGCGTTTGATGATCCCAACTTTGTTAAGGTTGACACTTTGAAAATGTGGATCGTCGATCACCGATATGGCCTCAACCTGCCGACTGCCAATATTGCGGAACCTCTGATCATTGATTTGCTTGGTTGTTGAATCGTCAATTGTTTATTTGACCTTGAACCTATGATCGTTGATTGACGATATTTCTTATGATGTGCAATCGCTGATATGGGGGACCTCTCATGTGCGGGATCCAAGATTTTACCCATCAACATTTTCACCTTGTTTTTTGGTTTTCAAAGGGAAACTTTAATCTGTTCTAACTTTTGATTCCGAAGTCCATTTGGGGATTTCCATATACCGTTGGAAAATGTACTCTGAGAGCTATCTAATGGAGGGGGTCATATTTAGTTTTGAGCGATTCGGTGTCTTGGAAAATTACTACAAACCTCTCTGCTCTTTTGCACCCTTTTGACAGCTAAAATCAAATTTTACAGTGAGAAACAACAATTTCCACTTTTCTTCAGAAGACTAATTGTTTTGTTCATCCTCTGGAGGATTATTTTTCTTATTTTTACCTTTTCCTTTATTCTTACGTCTTCGTTGGTGAGATTTAGATTTGGACGATTGAACGACATCGATCTCAGAAGTAGAAGTTGTAGGAGTGGTGGAAGGAGGGATTGGAGCAGCCACAAGAAGAGTCGAACTAGATGGTTTACTCATCGATTGTTGGTTAGTTGAACCAATCACACCATCAATGACATGTCATTATTTATTAGGAGGTCGAGGAACAGTCTTGGAAGGTCACTGAGCACTTGGTATTTTATCATAAAGAGTGCCAAATTGGGTATAAATAATATCCAAATACTAAGGACGAGAAATTAGTTTCTCTTCGGTCACAACTTCGCCTTTAGCGATGTCTTTTATGATATATGGAAACAGAGACTTAATGAACCATGCAACTAACAATTGATCAGGAATTTTTTTTAACTAAACAAAATGTGTTAGGAATGTGGTGGCCAAGTCACTTAAATTGTCGAACGAAGCTCCTGGTAGTTCAATATACCACTTCATTTCCATATTGGTGAGTGTGCATTGGAAAAGATTCAAACAAACATATTAATCATTGAGAGAGTTCGAAGAATGCCACAAATGATAAGTCATCACGTGTGTAAATGGATCGTCTCTAGGATTTGCATTTAATTTAGGGATATAACTCGGTAATTTCATAGGAATAATCTGCCACCAAGGAGAATGAACAATGGGATTATTGGTGACCCTGGTCAAATCCGGAAATTCGAGAGTTGCTGCGAATGGAAATTTCCTATTGAGTTCTGGTGGAGGATACCCTGGGTAAGATGGGATGACTTGACCAACAGGTATATATATTCCAGGATACGGAGGATTTTGATAACCCAAATACACATAACCTTGCTGCCCAACTCTAGGATAATATTTTAATTGAAATGGCTAGGATTCAATTTGTTGACCATAAGGTATTTAAGGTATAGGTTGTTCATATGACATACCATATCCATTTTGACCTACTTGAATTTGAGAAATGGTCAGACCAAGTGATTATGATTGTAAGTTACCTTGAAAAGGCTGGGTATACAAGCCTTGTGAAGCGCAAGATCCCAGTGGAATAGGTTGAGCCAAATATGTAGCCTATAAATGTTAGTTTACATTCATTTGAGCTTGAACAGGTTGAGATATAGGTTTTTGAACAAGAATCTGAGATGTAGGTGGAACCGTTTGAGAGATTAGAGATGAAGCCACAACCGAACAAGGTTGTACAAGTGTGGTAGGTTTCCAAGAATTATTAAACATTCCCAAATGCAGAAGACTCAAATGATTCTAAGCACTAACTTGAGGAGATGGAAATATCCCCGCAATAAGTTTCCCCCCTGCCGAAAGAGGAGGGTTATATGGAGGGAACTTCCCCGAAAGAGGAGGGTTCCCAATAGGAGGTGGAATGGGTTGTTGTAGGTGTCAATACCCACTAACACGAGGACCATCTTGCTTCTAAACCGTAGGAGTAGATGGAGGAGGAGGAGTATACTATGTAGCGCTCATCAAAGAAGTTCCTGAAGGAATTCTAGATGTAGATTATATGGGAGAGGTTCATGGACTAGTTGTTGTGCCAAAAAAGGTACCAAATAATGATTGGTAGCTAGGAAGGACATATGAGCCTCCATACAAATGTGTCTACAGTGATGTTACAAAATTGGATGAAGTTGCAACATGGGTTGTCTCGGTCATGGTAGTAGATATAGCCTGAGAAATCATAACAAATTCAGGCATGGTTAACTATCTAAAAGAGGGTTTCCGAGGGAAACTAAAGGATGATTTGAAAGGAGAAAAACCATAAAAAGGAGCTTTTGACAGAGTATGAAGAGAAGGAAAGGGATGGGCCTGATAAAAATGAGTCGTTATTTGAATAGGAGAGGAGGGTTGCGGATCTTCCTGAGGAATTTCTTCGATACTCACAAGACCATGTGGAAGTGGTTTATCGTAAGGTTAAAGATATATAGGTTGTGGTTGAGTATGAGACATAGGAAGAGAAGAAGAAGGTCCTGAAGTAATAGGTGTAGATAACTGAGGTTCCTTAGGTTGTATAAACTTAGGTTGTATTGTCTCTTATTTAGTATAGTGAGGTTTAATAACCTCAGGCAATGAGATTTCAGGTGCTTTTGTTTTGACTATGTCAAACTCACTAGTTAATGGGGCAGTGATCTCGGGTTTAGTACTCACAGGAAAATATTATTTTGGTGGATCTATTTCAGGTGGAGGACTAAAAGTAGTATCTCCTGAAGTAATATATTCGGTAGTATGCGTCTCTTTATGCTTTTGACGATGTCTAGGAGGTGGAAGAGGAGGCTTATTTTTCATTCTATGCGAACGACATTGTGTAGGGTGTTGTTCTTCTGTGTTGGTTTAATAAATTTTAAAAAATAAAAACAAAAATAAATCAAAGAGGGTAATCTAGGCATAAAGGTTTACTAAGCAACTGTGAACTGCAATATACCACCTTAGAGAATGTTAGGCCCCTATACTACTAGTGTAACCCCTTATTGTTATTAGTATAACCCACTTATTATGTTGTTGTACCCATGTAGTGCCCATATTGTTACTATTGTGCCCCATAGAAGCCCACTATTGTTATTATTGTGGCTTTATATTATTATTGTTAGGTCGGCTGGATTATATTGTGACTCCTTAGACTCCTATATATAGAAAGGAGGTTTTGTCATTTCAATCATCCAAGAATTGTTCATTTATGTAATGTAAAGGAGGTTGCCCCCTCGAAGAGGCTGAATTCTAAGGTGTTGATCTATCTTTTCTATCTTTTCTTGAGCTGGTTTCATAACATTTGGTATCAGAGCTTTGGATTCTAGGGTTTCGCTGCTCCAAACAGGTCATCGTGGCATTTTCGCTATAACGTTTTTTCTGTGACGTTTCAGAAGTCGCAAAAAAAACTCATTTGAGAAGAAATCGCGCTGAACCTTGGGTCCGAATTTCAGAGCTTTTAGCGTGATATTTTCGGAGATATGATCTGAGGAAGTTGGTCTTTTTGCAGACTCCTGAATTACACTCAAAACAGGTGACCTGGGGAAAATCGTCATAACTTTATTTCTGAGCATCGGATTGAAATTTCGCAAGAAGGTACAGAAAGAGGACAGACTGTAGTTTTATTTTATATATTTTTTCAGAGTCAAATCTTGAAACAGTGACACGTGGCACTTCATACAAGTTCGCTCTACTGAACTAGTCTACAATCAGGTCACTGCGGGAGATTGTGTATAACTCTTTCTTGGAGAATCCAATTTGGATCAGACTAGTGGCATTGGAAAGAGGACACAGAAGGCTACTACAGGTTGCAATTTCAGAACTTAAAGATCTAAAAGTACAGAGTTACAGTCGTTTCAAGGTCGAGCTCCTAAAATCAAGAAAAAGCAAGATGAGGAAGTTTGATGGCAAGGATCCGGTAAATTGGATACTTCATATGGAGCAATATTTTGATCTACATGGTGTAAAACTGTTACAAAAGGTATGTATTGCATCTTCATATTTAGAACCAGATCAATTTTTATGGTACAAAGGGCTTTGTTCTCGTAAACAACTTGTTACATGGTCAATTTTCATGGAGGAAATGATAGCACATTATGAGGATACAAAGAGCAACACCACAACAATTGGAAAGAGTAAAAGGGCTTTGTGACATAGTGGAAAGAAAAATTATGGAAACCAAGAAGCGTACCCCTCACAACTATAAATATGGAAGTGTTGTTTCTCCTAGCCTTCCACAACCTACAAAGGTTACACCACAACAATTGGAAGAAAAAAGAGAAAAAGGGCTTTGTTACAATTATGATAGCAAATGCACTAAAGGTCATAAGTGTGCTGAGAAGAAATTATTTTACATAGAACATGAAGAGGAGGAAGAAAAGGATCAAGAAACATCAAAAGAAGAAGATATACGCCAGGACCCCACCCCAGAGAAAGAAGAAATGAATCAGACCATATCTTGTAAAGCATTGGAAAGAATTACCACTCCTCAAGCTCTCAAGATAGAAGGACATATCAAGAAGAAAAATGTGCAAGAAGTGAAAGTTCACATCAAGAAAAAAGAAATGAATCCAACCATATCTTGTAATTCATTGTTCGAAATTACCACTCCTCAAACTATCAAGACAGAAGGACATATCAAGAAGAAAAATGTTCAAGAAGTGAAAGATCACATCGAGCATGAAGAAATGAAGCCGACCATATCTTGTAAAGGATTGGAAGAAATTACCACTCCTCAAACTCTAGAGATAGAAGGATATATTAAGAAGAAAAAGGTTCAAGCAGTGAAAAATCACATCGAGCATCAACAACAAGTTCTCCAACTTTTAAAGGATAATGCCACTTCGGTGCAAAATCAAACGAAACAACAGGTAGATAAACATTGTAGTGAAAAATGTTTTGATTGGGTATTTTTACTACTACATCTCAAGCAAGCTATTTATGAGAAGGAAATGTTGGCAATACTACATGCACTTAAAAAATGGCGACCTTACCGAATGGGAAGACTCTTCAAGGATGAGGATGTGGAAGCATTGTTTTGTGCTATTTATATTATCCAACCAGATTGGATAAATGAAGCAAGGGATGAATGGAAGAAGGACGAAGAAGTATGGCCACTTATTCAAAAGTTGCAAAAGATCCCAATTCAAACAATATTGCCAGAAATTGAAGAGGAAGGAAAAATCATATTGGAACCTGGAGCAATCACATAAACAAGAACCTGACAGCTACGAAATCAATCAATTTCAGAGTATCTCATCAAGTGGAAGAACTTACCCGCTGAAGATTCCACATGGGAGGACAAGAATTTTATACAGAAGCATCAAGAACTACTCAAGCGTTGAGGACAATGCTTTTTGAAGGAGAGGGGCATGTTAGGACCCTATACTACTAGTGTAACCCCTTATTGTTATTAGTATAACCCACTTATTTATTGATGTACCCATGTAGTGCCCATATTGTTACTCTTGTGCCCCATAGAAGCCCACTATTGTTATTATTGTGCCCTTACATTATTATTTTTAGGTCGGCTCTCATTATGTTATGCCCCCTTAGACTCCTATATATAGAAAGGAGGTATTTTCATTTGTATGATCCAAGAATTGTTCATTTATGTAATGTAAAGGAGGTTGCCCCCTCGAAGAGGCTGAATTCTAAGGCGTTGATCTATCTTTTCTATCTTTTCTTGAGCTGGTTTCATAACATTTGGTATCAGAGCTTTGGATTCTAGGGTTTCGCTGCTCCAAACAGGTCATCGTGGCATTTTCGCTATAACTTTTTTCTGTGATGTTTCAGAAGTCACAAAAAAACCCATTTGAGAAGAAATCGCGCTGAACATTGGGTCTGAATTTCAGAGCTTTTCGCGCAATATTTTCGGAGATATGATCTGAGGAAGTTGGTCTTTTTGCAGACTCCTGAATTACACTCAAAACAGGTGACCTGGGGAAAATCATCATAACTTTCTTTCTGAGCATCGGATTGAAATTTCGTAAGAAGGTACAAAAAGAGGACGGACTGTAGTTTTCTTTTATATATTTTTCAGAGTCAAAGGTTGAAACAGTGACACGTGGCACTTCATACAAGTTCGCTCTACTGAACTAGTCTATAATCAGGTCACTGTGGGAGATTGTGCATAACTCCTTCTTGGAGAATCCAATTTGGATCAGACTAGTGGCATTGGAAAGAGGACACAGAGGGCTACTACAGGTAGCAATATAAGAACTTAAGTATCCGAAATTACAGAGTTACAGTCGTTGCTAGATCGAGGTCCTAAAATCAAGAAAAGGCAAGATGAGGAAGTTTGATGGCAAGGATCCGGTAAATTGGATACTTCAGATGGAGCAATATTTTGATCTACATGGTGTACCACTATTACAAAAGGTATGTATTGCATCTTCATATTTAGAACCAGATCAATTTTTATGGTATAAAGGGCTTTGTTCTCGTAAACAACTTGTTACGTGGTCAATTCTCACGGAGGAAATGATAGCACATTATGAGGATACAAAGAGCAACACCTTCTTTAGAACAACACCACAACAATTGGAAAGAGTAAAAGGGATTTTTGACATATTGGAAAGTAAAATTATGGCAACAAGGAAGTCTACCCCTCACAACTATAAAGATGGAAGTGTTGTTTCTCCTAGCCTTCCACAACCTACAAGGGTTACACCACAACAATTGGAAGAAAAAAGAGAGAAAGGGCTTTGTTACAATTGTGATAGCAAATGCACTAAAGGTCATAAGTGTGCCGAGAAGAAATTATTTTACATAGAGTATGAAGAGGAGGAAGAAAAGGACCAAGAAACATCAAAAGAAGAGGATATATGCCAGGACTCAACCCCAGAGAAAGAAGAAAAGAATCAGACCATATCTTGTAAACTATTAGCAAGAATGACCACTCCTCAAACTCTCAAGATAGAAGGACATATGAAGAAGAAAAGGGTGAAAGAAGTGAAAGATCACGTCAAGAAAGAAGAAATGAATCCAACCATATCTTTTAATTCATTGGTTGGAATTACCACTCCTCAAACTATCAAGCTTGAAGGACATATCAAGAAGAAAAAGGTTCAAGCAGTGAAAGATCACATCGAGCATCAACAACAAGTTCTCCAACTTTTAAAGGATAATGCCACTTTGGTGCAAAATCAAATGAAACAACAGGAAATGTTGGCAATACTACATGCACTTAACAAATGGCGACCTTACCGAATGGGAAGACTCTTCAAAGATGAGGATGTGGAAGCATTGTTTTGTGCTATTTCTATTATCCAACCAGATTGGATAAACGAAGCAAGGGGTGAATGGAAGAAGGACAAAGAAGTATGGCCACTTATTCAAAAGTTGCAAAAGATTCCAATGCAAACAATATTGCCAGAAATTGAAGAGGAAGGAGAAATCATATTGGAACCTGGAGTAGTCACAGAAACAAGAACCCAACAGCTACGAAATCGATCAATTTCAAAGTATCTCATCAAGTGGAAGAACTTACCTGCTGAAGATTCCACATGGGAGGACAATAATTTTATACGGAAGCATCAAGAACTACTCAAGCGTTGAGGACAACGCTTTTTGAAGGAGAGGGGCATGTTAGGCCCCTATACTACTAGTGTAACCCCTTATTGTTAGTAGTACAACCCCCTTATTTATTGATGTACCCATGTAGTGCCCATATTGTTACTCTTGTGCCCCATAGAAGCCCACTATTGTTATTATTGTGCCCTTACATTATTATTTTTAGGTCGGCTCTGATTATGTTATGCCCCCTTAGACTCCTATATATAGAAAGGAGGTATTTTCATTTGTATGATCCAAGAATTGTTCATTTATGTAATGTAAAGGATGTTGCCCCCTCGAAGAGGCTGAATTCTAAGGCGTTGATCTATCTTTTCTATCTTTTCTTGAGCTGGTTTCATAACAGAGAACCAATGATTTACGTGTGAGAAAGAATTATCTCCGAATGTTGTGTTTGGTGTATCACATTATACAAGGCAACCGACTAAATTATGGCAAGCCAAAAAGAAATAAAACAAAACAAAACAAAATAAGAAATTCTCATCGAGAAATATCTCATTATAAACTTCTCATCTGGGAATATTTCATTATTTAAATATAACTTTATACTATGATTAAAAAAAGTCAACCATATCCAATAGTAAGGTGCTCTATGATGGAACTCCCTGATGTGAAATAAAAAATTCACTGCTTTGTTAAGACACTCACAAAATAACAACAATAATAACTTATATTTTATTCTAACTAAATATCTGTAATTGAGTTCAATTACTAGTGAATATAGTTATGTATTTGAATTATAACTCTTTAATATTTGAATATAACTTTATACTATGATTAAAAAAAGTCAATGGTATCCCAATAGTAAGGTGCTCTATGATGGAACTCCCTGATGTGAAATTAAAAATTCACTGCTTTGTTAAGACACTCACAAAATAACAACAATAATAACTTATATTTTTATGAAAGATTTTTTTGTGTGTAAATCACATGATATTTCATTTTTCAACGTGTTTCGAACCAACTAGTGTGGTTCATCGTTAGAACAAGTTGAAGAATCAGATCTAGATTTGTTAGATCTGATTCTTCAACTTGATGAACCACACTGGTTGGTTCGACACGCGTCCACAAATGAAATATCATGTGATTTAGGCCTAAAAATCTCTCATAAACTTGATATGGATCACGGAAGCCTCAATTCAACAACTTATATTTTATTCTAACTAAATATCCGCAATTCAGTTCAATTACTAGTGAATATAGTTATGTATTTGAATTATAACTCTTTAATATTCAAATATAACTTTATACTATGATTAAAAAAGGTCAACCATATCCAATAGTAATATGCTCTATGATGGAACTCCCTGATGTGAAATTAAAAATTCACTGCTTTATTAAGACACTCACAAAATAACAACAATAATAACTTATATTTTATTCTAACTAAATATCAGCAATTCAGTTCAATTACTAGTGAATATAGTTATGTATTTGAATTATAACTCTTTAATATTTAAATATAACTTTATACTATGATTAAAAAGAGTCAACCATAACCAGTCGTAAGGTGCTCTATGATGGAACTCCCTAATATGAAATTAAAAATTCACTGCTTTGTTAAGACACTCACAAAATAACAACAATAATAACTTATATTTTATCCTAACTAAATATCTGCAATTCAGTTCAATTACCAGTGAATATAGTAATGTATTTGAATTATAACTCTTTAATATTTAAATATAACTTTATAGTATGATTAAAAAGAATCAACCACATCCAATAGTAAGGTGCTTTATGATGGAACTCCCTGATATGAAATTAAAAATTCACTTTGTTAAGACACTCACAAAATAACAACAATAATAACTTATATTTTATTCTAACTAAATATCCGCAATTCAGTTCAATTACTAGTGAATATAGTTATGTATTTGAATTATAACTCTTTAATATTTAAATATAACTTTATACTATGATTAAAAAAAGTGAATATAGTTATGTATTTGAATTATAACTCTTTAATATTTAAATGTAACTTTATACTATGATTAAAACAAGTCAACCATATCCAGTAGTAAGGTGCTCTATGATGGAACTCCCTGATTAACGCATTCAGCACGCATTCCGTTCCATCCGCAACAGGGCCATCTTCCGTGATAGACAGTTATTGATTTGATTCTCTCTACAAATTATTTATGCCGGGAAGGGCGGACAGAAGGCGAAATGGGGAATCAGGCGTGATGTTCTTGCCATTGAATTGATATTAGTATATAATGGAGGCGTCATGTTCCTTGCCATTAATATATCCCCAAAGACTTTCTCTGGTTTAATGCAGCCAAGATTGCTGCACAAAATAGAAAAACTTGAAGCGACTTTGTAATTTATTTGAATTCAATTAAATCAATTTGCAAACATAATGGAGTGATCAGCACCAATTCCGCAACGACTTTCAATGGAGAGCAGTATGATGATATGGATGTTAGTAGCAGGGGCACTGGCAGTGTGGCATTTCGTTCTACGACCAAAGTGGAGCCCCAACCTGCCGCCTGGAACAATGGGATGGCCCCTTCTGGGAGAATTTCTCTCATTTTATCTTCAACCCGATGGATTTATCGCGAAACGCCGTGAAAAGTAACTGTCGTTTCCAATAATATTCTTAATTGAATATTGTATTTCTTTTGCCATTTTATAGAAGGCCATAGTATGAGATTAATAAATGCATGAGATTAATTCAACAGTCAAAATCCGTATCCGTATTTAGGGTTCTACTCTACCTGGAGTGGCAGTAGGGAGTATCTTTGATAGTTTGTGTTATTCTTTAGCGAGTTAGTTTAAAGAGTGTGTTTAAAATGTCATTGGGATGATAGGAAACTTAAATTTTATCAAATTATATGAATCCCTTTTACACTAACTAAATCACAGCATAATTGGATTTCTTTTAACTACTCACGTTTTATGCAGGTATGGAAATTTGTTCAAAACTTGTCTATTGGGAGATCCCATCATAATTTCCACTGATCCGCATGTCAACAATTTTATTCTGGAGAACGATGGTCGGCTTTTTGTTCCTCAATTTCCCACCTCCGTGGAATTGTTAGTTGGAAAGAGGGCTTTAATGGCATTCACAAAAGACGGAGCTGAACACAGGAAATTGCGAGGAGCCGCCACGCGGGTCGCTGGTATTCCGGTTCTCAAACGCCGGCTTCTGTCAGAAATACAAAATACCATAACCTCCACTCTCTCAGGATGGCGAGGGAGAAATGTGAATGTCAGGCATGAAGCTGAAGAGGTAGTCATGTAGCTTTGATTTTCAACCAATATTATAAGATGGATTTTGGAGGTTAATTGGTTTGATTTGGATGCAGATGATATTCTCACTCATCGCCAACAACCTGTTAAGTCTTAAACCGGGCACAGAACTGGAAAAGATGAAACACGATTACTATATTATGAATAAGGGACTTCTCAGCTTACCGTTGAACGTCCCTGGCACAACTTTCTACAAAAGCTTGCAGGTAATAATAAACGTCTTTCGACACAAGCTTGAAGGTAATAATAAATACACGTAGTTCCGAATGAGATGATTTCATTGTTGTATATTTCAAAGTTTTCTCGTTTGTATATATTCTTTATGATAACTATAATTTTAGTTTAAATTGTTTGGGAAAATTGCTTGTGATTTTTTTTCACTGGGTTGTTTTCTTGTTTATAAATAGTCTTTATAATAATTATAGTTTTACTTTAATTTGTTGGGCAAATTACCTGTGATTTTTTTCGGTAAAGTGATATACCGATCTATTAAGGAGACATTTTCCAATCCAATGCCTCAACTTTTATTAAGTTTCCATTAAAAATAAATTAACACTAACCTAAAATTAGAATTACAGCAAAAGCAGCAAAATTCCAACCTGACGTCAGATAGGTAACCCTGACTAGTTCATTCCCTGAAGCCTTCCTAAGATGCTAAGACGATTCAATAGCTTCCCTTATTTTGACCCTTCATTATGACGACCCAAGTACCTGGTTATTTATCTAGCTTTTGAAGTACTTGACTTTTGGAATTGCAGAAAAGGCAAGAGCTTTCTGACCAGATCAAAAGCATTATCAAGGAGAGGAAGAAAAGCTTGTCATCCTACGATTCATCGGACGACCTACTATCATCATTGCTGAAAGAGGCAGAGGAAAAAGAAGATGGGGATTTTGAAGATCGGATCGTAGATATCATTATGTGTCTTATGTTCGCTGCCTTTGAAACTACGCCAAAAACGACTGCTTTGACAGTGAAGCTTTTATCTGAAAATCCGCACATCATTCAAGAACTCAGGGTTAATATCTTCTACTGTAGTTTGTTTGGCACTACATCAAATAATCTCTGATGTCCACTAACATGGTGCAGGAAGAACACGAAGCAATAAGATGCAGCAATGGAAATAAAGACAGTCTCTCCTGGGATGACTATAAGTCAATGTCGTTCACCAAGAATGTAAGTAGTCACATCAATTTGATTCATCGATTTATGTCAGCACTTTGTCAGACCCTAATGGCGACATCGTTCTTAGGTTATCAAAGAGGTGCAGAGATTAGGTATTGGAAGCATAAACGCGATGTTACTAAGGAAAACTCTCCAGAAAGTAGAAATGCAAGGTATCCAATATTGTTACTCTCTGAGTCAAAAAGTTGCAGCATTTTAGTACCACTGTTTTACCGTAATTTGATTATTTTTTATTTAAAGGATACACAATTCCCAAAGGATGGACGTGCATATTACTTCATCAAGTCTCCCATTACGATAGAAACTACTACGAAGACCCTCTTACTTTCAATCCTCGACGATGGCAGGTGCGAGCTATGCCCCCCTTGCGATCTAGAAAGTAAAATTAATGTCATTTACTTGAATGCCTAAAATATAACTGGTTGACTTACAACTTTCAGGACCCGGCTACTAATCGTGTCCCCAATTTTAACTTTGGAGGTGGCCCTAGAAAATGTCCAGGATATGACCTCGCTATGTTCCTCATTTCAATTTTCTTGCATCATCTTGCGACAAATTTCCGGTAAGGATTACCTCTCACTGCCACATAAAGCATCCAAGACTCATGTTCTTCGGAAATTTTGATTTAAACACAATATTTTCTGGCGCCATGCAGATGGGATTACATTCCTTCCGATACCAAGTTAAGGTGGTTTGATTCACCGTTCAAATCAAACCTTGACTGCATAGTTCGACTAGAGGACTTGGGAAATTAGCCACTTTTCAAAATTATCTATAATTTTGGTCAAGCATGGTTGTTAATATTGATCTTTGCAATCTGAGAAAACTTGGTAAATTATATTTACTTTTAGAATAATAACATTTTTATACTGATATCAAATATATAATAACAAACCATTTAGAATAGGATGATATTTGCTATTGTGACTATTTACCTGATATAGATAATAAGCATTATTCAGAATAGAATAGAATGGTAATTGTGATGGTGACAATTGGTGACTATAATAGTGGGTCTAAGAATAGTATTGTTGTACAGTTATTTTTATTTATATTGTCAAATTTATTTCGATGAATTTAGGTTTATTTTTCTTATTATTTAATAGTTATGGTTGTTTGAATTATTTATTAAGTTTTAGGATAAATTATTATATTTCTCAGAAATGATGTTTAATTTTAAATGAATTATTCATTAAATCTATGATGAATTGTAGTGTTGTTTTATTAAATTTAATTCTAATGATTTTTAATAATTAAAAAAAATAGTGACATTTATATAACTTAATTTTAAGTTAAAGTATTAGGTTTTATTATGATTATGTTATAATGGATATTTATTAAGTTTTATATTAGTTTTTGTTTGGTTGTTTATTGTAAGTCATTCTTAATTACATTCAATTTTATTTTATTGTACTTGATTATGCTTGAATGAGGTTCAAAATGATGTCTATGATTGATCATGTTGAACATTCTTTAAGGTTTATGTCTTTAATAGAGAATCTAGATCTAATAAGTTTCATTAGGGATCAAATCTATGGAGTTGTAAACATAAATAGTCATTGCTTATGATCCATTTCTAAAGTGGATCTATATTATTTTTGGGTGAAGTGAAATAAAGACAGACTAAACCCAAAAAACCATTCCACAAACATGCCTAAAACAAAGCCCCAAATCCTATTCCAAATATGAGCAAAGATCTAGGAGAGTGTGTTTAAAAAGAAAGTATTTTAAAAATATGGTGAATAGAAATTGGTAGGTTGGTACCAAACTCTTGTTTTCTACCCAATCATGCCCTTGCTATACAAACTTTGTGCACTCTATATATCTTTTATATATTTGTCTCACTGGTGTTGATGCTTTAAACCTAATTTAAAGTACTTTAGCACTAACTTATAGGTATAAATTATATATTAAAATAAATATTTTATATATTAAATACATTAAAAGTGAGATAGTTGCTAGTTATAAAACTTTATAAAAGAAATATATTATTGCATGTTTGGTGTTTTAAGCCCAACTTATGGTGTTTTAACCCTAAGAATAGATATAAATAATATAAAAGAAATATATACAATAAATCATATTAACATTAGGTATAAATTATAAAATAATATACTAAAAAATATATTATTATGATTGTGTCTATATAAAAGAATACAAAAATACAAAAATGTTAAACCTTACATTTTCTTCACATATAGATTACATTTTTCATATACCCGTAGCATTACATAATTAATTGTTATTGCTTTGAATGTAAACATAGTAATCATTGATTCAAAACCTCATTATGAGCCTAGAAGTTTGTTTTGAAAAAATGAAATAGCCATTACTTAATGTGCATTCAATTATGAAAATATATAAAAATTTAAAAATGTTTAACCTTAAAATTTCTTCACATATTGACAACATTCTTCATATATCGAAACCACTATAAAATTAATCATTATCACTTTGGATGCAAATACAATAATGATTGATTGAAAACCTGATTATGGCCCTAGATGCACGATCCAAAAAAATTAAACAACCATTACTTATGATGCATTGAAGTCCATTTATTTTATTTTTGGGTAAAGTGAAACGATATTCACACAAAATCACCCCAAAAATCCATTCCCGAAATTGAAAAATAAATATTATTCCAAATATGTGCAAAGATATATAATAAGTTTAAAAGGAGAATAAAAAAAGGTTGATTTCCATCCAACTTTTTTCTCTGGAGTACTTTCCCTCCCAATGACCTACAAAATCTATGCATTCTATGTATCCTTTTGAGCTTGACGATGTGTATTTATTTTGTGTGTAACCTACTTTGATTCTTTAGACTGAATTTATAGTTCTTTTAACTCTAATTTATAAGTATAGATTATATATTATAATAAATATTTTACATATTAAATGAGATTAATCATAAGTTAGCTCTAAATTATAAAATACTACATTAAAAAATATATCATCCCACATCTCATTCTTTAAACCTAATTGATGCTTTGACCCTAACAAATTGATATAAATCACATAAAAAAAAAATATTGTCTGTATTAAATTGTATAAATTATAAAAGAATACATTAAGAAATATACTATTACACCTTCATCAACCCTTTAAACCTAACTTATAGTCCTATAAACCTAACCTATGGGTGTAATTTATACATTATAATAAACATTGTGTATGTTAAATTAGAGTATCTATAAGATAATTGTAAATTATAAAATATTATAGTACGAATATCCATCTATCAAGCTCACATCTTGTTATATCAAGTATTAATTATTTTAATTTTAATTTTATTTTAAATCATTTGGTTGAATCAACATAATATTACGTCACCATAACATTTTACAATATTGCTACCATAATGGGTCTTGGAGCGCCTCTCACTGCAATAATTCCATACCATTTTATCCCTCTATTATATGATAGAATTATTTTAGCAACATGCTAATGTGAGGCTATGGGAGACTCTAAGAATATTGAAATTAGACTAATTGTAAATGCAATATCTAGAATTGTTGTTGTGAGATACAGGAGGGCTCAAATAGGACTCTTGAAAAACTCTTAATCCTTCATGTGGCTTACTTAGTTTTGTTCCCTTTGCTATAGGTGTGGCTATTGGATTGCAATTTATCATCCATAACATTTTTATGCATATCTTGCATACATGCTTGGAAAATAATAATTCCATTTTAGATTTCTGAGCTTCTATTCTAAAAAAATACTTCATCAAACCCAAATCAATCATTTCAAATTCAGTCTCCATTACATGCTTAAAATTTCGAAGGTTACTTGTACAGACCTTGCCATCCACATGAAAGAATATTGAAATATGAACTTGTTAATTTGATGTTCTATACAAAGTTGGGTCACTCATTCTTCTACTAAAACAATTAGTAGCCAAATAAGAATATATTCTATTACACCAAGCTTTAGAGCTTGCTTCAACTCATAAAATGGCTTCTTCATCATCTATATCTTAAGTTCATGTTGCTAAATCATTTAATTAAGGGACTTTTCAAAATGAACTTCTCCTTGTAGAATTCGCTTTAGTTGTTAGGAAAAATAACGGGCCAGTGTGGGGGAGGGGAGAGGGGGGTTAATCAATATTTTAAATTCACTTTAACTTTTAATTTCATATATAAAATTATGTCCACTATGGTTCTTCATGCAACCTGCATGTGTATGCGAATGTATTGAATGCAAACCATGTATATCCAAATAACTAATTTTTCATAATTTCCATCAATGATTTAACTTATCCAGTGCGTCATCGTTTCTTTAGTTATTCATTATGCAATAACCATGTGAAGTAAAGAGCATATAAATAATCAACACATAAGAATCACATCAATAGATGAGGACATCAAGATTTTAGGTGGAAACCCAATGTAGGAGAAAATCATTGTTGATGTCGTCCCTATCTTATTCTTTTATTATAAAGAAAATATTCATTACATCTTGTATTGGTGCAAACTCTTACCAACATGCAAGCACCCAATGTAGGAAGCTATGACCTCCACTCATTCCTCAACACCTACTGGAAGGGAGCTCCAACCCCCTAATATCATTTACCGACTCCTAATAGAATGGAGATCCTAACCCCTCACTAAAGTTTGCAACCCTTGGTATCTTGTGCACCATGTTTCAAAATATTTCACACTAGATCCACCTGTCAACTAGTCATAAAAACATGTAGGCCACCTTTCATCAAATATTCACACTAGACTTGTGCCAACAATAAGCCCAAACCAATATGTCAAAATCAAATATTAAATCTCAAAATCTTAATTACTAAGCACTATATACAAACTGAATCAATAAAACATCAAGCCATAAAATACTAAAGCAAACCAATCACTAAAATAAATCTTAAGCAATACAATCAAATCAATTTAATGCAATACCAAATAATATTGTCATAGGTCAACCATTTAATTATTCATTGATTAATCACACTATTGGATACGAGACAGTCATCACAGAAATAATGTGAATTTCTTGTAAACCCTCATTAACATTAACTTTAGAATATATAGTGATTGTTCTAAATTATACCCACGTATATACACGCTTACTATGTATGGAACCTGTGTACAGTTCTGAATTCACACTGAATTATGAAACTAAATCCCTACATCCCCCACTGAGTTATTGTCAGACTAAGTCACAGTAGCAACTAATCATATATCAACACTTTAGAGCATCATCACTAACCAATATCTGAATCCACAACCAAGTCAACCCAATCAAAGTTGCTAGACACAGATCATCATGATCAAGATATCAATGAATGTAGTAGGAGCATAAGATTGTGCAATAGAGCTATGTCAACAATTAATCCCCTAGACCTGATGTCATCAAGGTCAACACACTCTCTCCATATTTGGGAAAAGACGCAATTCTGAAGTAGTAATATTAATCTCTTGAATGACAACACGATAGGTAGAATATACAACATATATGCAAACAAATAGTACCTCCAGCATAAAAAACCATTAACTAGAATATAAATGACCAACAACATAATCAACATATTTAGTGAGTGTAGAGTTCCATCAATGTTTTGTTTTAACACCCTTTTCCCTCCATTTTCCTCTTTTTCATCATCGCTATCAATGCAATAAAAGCAGTAAATCATAGATTTTGATAAGATAAAAAAATCTTATATGTCTTATTTTTCATATTCGTTGATATGCCTTATTGTTATGTTAAATATTGCATTGGCTATAGAATTAACATGATTATGCATTTATTTTACAAATCTACAACTACCTCCATGGTTTGCGGGGTTCTGGTGCGCAAACAAAGCAAAGCAGCACATGGGTAGTTGAGGATTAATCCCCTCATGGATCTCCTCCTATTTGCTTGATCCACTTCACTAAAGGAACCAAACAGTGGCGCAGTCAAAGGCACGAGTCAAACACTTAACATCATAGTGTGAATGCATAGCGTTTCTCTGATTACTTTCCAAATAGTGAATCGATGAGATAACAATTTTTCTGTTAAGTTTCAAATTTGAATAAGGATTGATTAGCAGGCCTGTAGGCATAGAAGTCTCAAATTGTTGAGCATGAATTTTATATATAAGTATGTATCCTTTATAAAAAGAAAAAAAAAATGAAGGAAGTAATAGTTATTTCTGAAGAATTATGAAAGAGACCTTTGTTCTCATATTGAATTAAAGCTACCTTTATGTGATTCGATGTGTATGTGAGAGAAATTTACACGTACTGGATGCAGAGGGCCCCTGTGGATAGTCGAGGTTTTAGTTTATTTCATTTCATCGCTTTTTGTTGTTTTCATTTAATCACTTTCTATTATCACATTGTCACTACATTCTAGTTTCGTTTCCTTACTTCGTTGTTTTCATCATTTCGTTATAACTCAATTATTTTGTTTATCATTTCCTTCATCAGAAAGCTCATTCACGACCATGTTCTTGAAGTGCAATATTGTTCAACAGATGATCAAGTTGCAGACATCTTTACAAAGGCTCTCACAGAGGCGAAGTTCACTAAACTTCGATTTATGGTTGGAGTTCAGGAAGTTGTCACTAAGGGGGGATAGGCTCTAGTGCCACCTTCCTTCTCCCGTTGTGTCATATTTGTAAATCCTTCAATCCTATCCCAAGTTGTTCTTAAGGGGGGATGTTAGGATATTCGGACACATAGGAAATAGTTAAGTACAACTTGGTCTAGTATAGAGTTAGGTAAAGTGTGTTTCTTTATTATGTACCTTTTGTAACTTACAATCTGACGGTCACGATATGTAGTGATCCGACGGTTCATTCTCTCCTCGGTATTACCGACGCTTGATCCATGGCTTAACACCCGATTGGTCCATGATCTCTATTTAAAGAGCATGGAGGGTCATTTGTAGGGTAATCCGTTTATGAGAGAAGCATATGTAAATTTTCATTCTTTTATTAATAAATTGCCTGAAGTTGCCGCGTTGGCTTAGGCCGTGGACTGTTTCCCTCTTTGAGGGTTTTAACCACGTCAAAAGTACCGGTGTATTGATCTGCAATCTGTTTGTGAGCAGTGTCCTTTGGTGTTCTGTCTGATGAACTTACCCTGTAAATTCCTACAGTTGGAAAATGTACTCTGAGAGCTATCTAATGGAGGGGGTCATATTTAGTTTTGAGCGATTCAGTGTCTTGGAAAATGGCTACAAACCTCTCTGCTCTTTTGCACCCTTTTGACAGCTAAAATCAAATTTTATAGTGAGAAACAACAATTTCCACTTTTCTTCAGAAGACTAATTGTTTTGCTAATCCTCTGGAGGATTATATTTCTTATTTTTACCTTTTCCTTTATTCTTACGTCTTCGTTGGTGAGATTTAGATTTGGAAGATTGAACGACATTGATCTCAGAAGTAGAAGTTGTGGGAGTGGTGGAAGGAGGGATTGGAGGAGCCACAACAAGAGTCGAACTAGATGGTTTACTCGTTGATTGTTGGTTAGTTGAACCAATCACACCATCAATGACATGTCATTATTTATAAGGAGGTCGAGGAACAGTCTTGGAAGGTCACTGAGCACTTGGTATTTTATCATAAAGAATGCCAAATTGGGTATAAATAATATCCAAATAATAAGGACGAGAAATTAGTTTCTCCTCAGTCACAACTTCGCCTTTAGCGATGTCTTTTATGATATATGGAAACATAGACTTAATGAACCATTCAACTAACAATTCATCAGGAATTTCTTTTAACTAAACAAAATGTGTTAGGAATGTGGTGGCCAAGTCACTTAAATTGTCGAACAAAGCTCCTGGTAATTCAATATACCACTTTGTTTCCATACTGGTGAGTGTGCATTGGAAAAGATTCAAACAAACATATTAATCATTGAGAGAGTTCTAAGAATGCCACAAATGATAAGTCATCACGTGTGTAAATGGGTCCTCTCTAGGATTTGCATTTAATTTAGGGATATAACTCGGTAATTTCATAGGAATAATCTGCCACCAAGGAGAATGAACAATGGGATTATTGGTGACCCTGGTCAAATCCGGAAATTCGAGAGTTGCTGCGAATGGAAATTTCCTATTGAGTTCTGGTGGAGGATACCCTGGGTAAGATGGAATGACTTGACCAACAGGTATATATATTCCAGGATACGGAGGATTTTGATAACCCAAATACACATAACCTTGCTGCCCAACTCTAGGATAATCTTTTAATTGAAATGGCTAGGATTCAATTTGTTGACCATAAGGTATTTAAGGTATAGGTTGTTCCTATGCCATACCATATCCATTTTGACCTACTTGAATTTGAGCAATGGTAAGACCAAGTGATTATGATTGTAACCTACCTTGAAAAGGCTGGGTATACAGGGCTTGTGAAGCGCAAGATCCCAGTGGAATAGGTTGAGCCAAATATGTGGCCTATAAATGTTAGTTTACATTCATTTGAGCTTGAATAGGCTGAGATATAGGTTGTTGAACAAGAATCTGAGATGTAGGTGGAATAGTTTGAGAGATTAGAGATGAAGCCACAACCGAACAAGGTTGTACAAGTGTGGTAGGTTTCCAAGCATTATCAAACATTCCCAAATGCAGAGGACTCAAATGATTCTAAGCACTAACTTGAGGAGATGGAAATATCCCCGCAATAAGTTTCCCCCCTGTCGAAAGAGGAGGGTTATATGGAGGGAACTTCCCCGAAAGAGGAGGGTTCCCAATAGGAGGTGGAATGGGTTGTTGTAGGTGTCAATACCCACTAACATGAGGACGATCTTGCTTCTAAACCGTAGGAGTAGATGGAGGAGGAGTATACTATGTAGCGCTCATCAAAGAAGTTCCTGAAGGAATTCTAGATGTAGATTATATGGGAGAGGTTCATGGACTAGTTGTTGTGCCAAAAAAGGTACCAGACAATGATTGGTAGCTAGGTAGGACATATGAGCCTCCATACAAATGTGTATACGGTGATGTTACAAAAAATTGGATGAAGTTGCAACATGGGTTGTCTTGGTCATGGTAGTAGATATAGCTTGAGAAACCATAACAGGTTAAGGCATGGTTAACTATCTAAAGATGGGTTTCCGAGGGAAACTAAAGGATGATTTGAAAGGAGAAAAACAATAAAAAGGAGCTTTTGATAGAGTATGAAGAGAAGGAAAGGGATGGGCCTGATAAAAATGAGCCGTTATTTGAATAGGAGAGGAGGGTTACGGATCTTCTTGAGGAATTTCTTCGATACTCACAAGACCATGTCGAAGTGGTTTATCGTAAGGTCAAAGATATATAGGTTGTGGTTGAGTATGAGACACAGGAAGAGAAGAAGAAGGTCCTGAAGTAATAGGTGTAGATAACTGAGGTTCCTTAGGTTGTATAAACTCAGGTTGTATTGTCTCTTATTTAGTATAGTGAGGTTTATTAACCTCAGGCAATGAGATTTCAGGTGCTTTTGTTTTGACTATGTCAAACTCACTAGTTAATGGGGAAGTGATCTCGGGTTTAGTACTCACAGGAAAATATTATTTTGGTGGATCTATTTTAGGTGGAGGACTAAAATTAGTATCTCCTGAAGTAATATATTCGGTAGTATGCGTCTCTTTATGCTTTTGACGATGTCTAGGAGGTGGAAGAGGAGGCTTATTTTTCATTCTACGCGAACGACATTGTGTAGGGTGTTGTTCTTCCGTGTTGGTTTAATAAATTTTAAAAAATAACAACAAAAATAAATCAAAGAGGGTAATCTAGGCATAAAGGTTTACTAAGCAACTGTGAACTGCAATATACCACCTTAGAGAACTAATGATTTACGTGTGAGAAAGAATTGTCTCGGAATGTTGTGTTTGGTGTATCACATTATACAAGGCAACCGACTAAATTATGGCAAGCCAAAAAGAAATAAAACAAAACAAAACAAAATAAGAAATTCTCATGGAGAAATATCTCATTATAAACTTCTCATGTGGGAATATTTCATTATTTAGATATAACTTTATACTATGATTAAAAAAAGTCAGCCATATCCAATAGTAAGGTGCTCTATGATGGAACTCCCTGATGTGAAATTAAAAATTCACTGCTTTGTTAAGACACTCACAAAATAACAACAATAATAACTTGTATTTTATTCTAACTAAATATCCGCAATTCAGTTCAATTACTACTGATACTGAATATAGTTATGTATTTGAATTATAACTCTTTAATATTTAAATGTAACTTTATAATATGATTAAAACAAGTCAACCATATCCAATAGTAAGGTGCTCTATGATGGAACTCCCTGATTAACGCATTCAGCACGCATTCTGTAACGCCCTGGCAGTTTGGGCAGGGCGCGCACGACATTCACCCGGCGGTTAGACGTGGGCACGACCCGGGCGGGCGCCCTTACACGATGGACGGGCGGCCCGACGAGTTGATGTGCGACGGTTGAGGCACGGCACGACGAGGTTCGGCACGAGCTGCGGAAGACGAGTTGGTGCGGTGCGTTGGATTGGTGGGCGAACCGATGGGCGGACGACCCATGGGCAACCCACGCTCGATGGACGAACAGCCCGAACGACAAATGCGGTGGACAGCATGACGGAACGAGGGCGCGGTTCGACAAGGCGGGCATAAGGCAACGGTTGAGGACGCGGTTCTGCAGACAAGCACGGGCACGACCACCCGACGAGCGGACATGGTCATCCGATAGTGCGACGGGGCTGCAGAATAGTGCAACGAAACAGAGTTGCAGTGTGACGAAATATATGGAGACACGTTGGCCGAAATGTGGCCAAGTGTCAGGCGAATATATTGGGAGCACGATAATAGAGCTCATACACATGTATGTAATGGCATGTAATATGAGCGCACGTAATCACATATTATATGATGGAACTATACGCATATGTGCATGGAGTAAATTAAATATAATATGTGGAATTAATATGATATACGTGGCCTTATATGGGTAATGGAACAGCCATTAAAACATAAGGAGGAACGCATATTATATGAGGAGGAACGCATATATTATTATGTGTGGATTATTAAAATATAATATGTGGGGCTTACGTGTATGATAATGGGGCAAACATAAGTGGAGAACCCCTTTATATGAAGAGTGAAGCATATTATATGAGAGAATGACACATATACGAATATATGTGGAATTAATAAGAATTAAATAATAATGTAATACGTGGGCTTATTATGTAATAAGGGTGGTCGGCCATAAAGTGAAGCAACCCCCTTGTGAACATGGAAAGATACGTATATATGGAGAGAGATGGAGCTCATTCTCTCCATCATCTTTCGCTCAAGTCTTCCTTCGCATAACACAAGAAAAGTGTGAGGTGCCTTATAGATGTGCGCATTTTACATGCACAGAAATAAGGAGAAGACTTCGCATATCTTGGAGCTTGGTTATGTGGAAGAGGTCTCGGTTGAGGACTGTTTATACTCTCGGTGAAGGACTGTTTTATGGTCACGGTGGAGGACTGTTTTATGGTCACGGTTGAGGGTTGGATATACGCAGATTGGTGTAGATTTGTGTGAACGTCTTTGTGACCCGGGTGGGGCCAGTTCACAAACAAAAGGTGCAGATTTGTGTATGGTTTAGGCTTCTTATGCCTTGTGGTATATATTGGAAAGAATTCTAAGTGTTGGCCGTGGATTTTCCCGGCACACTTGTTCATTGTATTATTGAAGAAAGTTCATAATATATTGATATTTGGGCAGACTTTCTGGGAGTTGCCCCTCCCATTCTTCTCGGTTGTTTTGCAATTGTATTTGGTTAAATTGCATATGATAATGTTAAGAATGGTTTATGAAGTTTGAAGAAGATTTATGCTTATGGTAATAAGTGAAGATATATTTATATCGGTTTAAAGTTGTTGGTATTGGTTAAGGCGTAGTCCATAAACGTGCACTTGGTTAAAAATGAGCGTTCGGTGGTGTCGCACCCCGCCCAATAAAAGAAAAAAAGATTGGGGGCGTGACAGATGGTATCAGAGCCCGAACGGACCCGGGCGTTGTAGCATTGAAGCAGATATGGAACTCGAGGAACTTGATGATCTTCAAGAGCTCTTTGATGAAAGAGCCCGGTTGAAAGCTAAAATCAAGCAAGTCGAGGAAGAGATAAAGAAGAAGCTTCTTGATAAGAAGGTTGAGCTTCTTCAACCCGGTTGGACAATGAGGCAAGGTAAAGTTGCAGATTGTGCCATCAAGGAAGAGGAGGCCGTGATGATTAAAGATGTTGCAAGCTCGACTACGATGAAGGATGAACTTGAGGATGATCAGGTCGATCCAGGATCGTGCAGTTTGTCAACATGTATGGGCAGGGTCACTCACATGAAGGGACCGCATAATGATGAAGTAAGTATTGGTACTTGTGTTTCATTTGGTCATTTGGTAGATGGACTATATGTTGTGGAAGGCAAGGCCAGTTTGCCTATGTTATGGAGGATCTCACCATGGATGACTATGATGGAGCCTTGTATGGAGAAGCAAGGATTATCAACCGGTGCAAGACTTGTTGGGGTTACTTGTGACCTTATGGTTGAAGGTGCAAGGGCCCGGGACAAGGGTGGTACTTGATGATCGTTGTGGATGATTGGGTCATGCTTTAGCCAAATGGCTAAGTGCCCGGTATGACTCATGGATAGGTTGAAGGGCACACCTTTGGGTGGAATTCTCATGGCCACTTTGGTGGAGGAGCTATGATGAAAGGAACCCGTGATGATGACTTCTCATGGCCGAAACCGAAAGGTAGTCTTGGTGAACCTTTGGTGGAGGAGCTATGGAGAAGGGACTTATGATGACATGATGATATGGTTGGTGACCGAGTTCACTAAACCGAAGGTTGATTACTTGGATGGATTCTTGATGAGTCAAGGATGTGACAGGATGCTTTGAGGAACAACCGATGGTGACATGAGGATGTGCATTCTCATGGTTTGGACGTGACGGTTGGATTAGCTACCCAACTAGTTCAGACATGGGAGCTAGCAGTGTACAGAGATGTGTTGGCATTTGTTGGAGTATCATGGCGGCAGTTCACATGAGGACGACATATGGTGATCAAGATGACTTCCTGTTGATGCAGTCTTGGTGGGGAGCTACTGAGATGGTGTGTTGTCGGGACATCAACGTTTTCGGGTGGAGGAGAATGTAACACCCTGGTAGTTTGAGCAGGGCGCGCAAGACATTCACCCGGCAGTTGGACGTGGGCACGACCCGGGCGAGCGCCCTTACACGATGGACGGGCGGCCCGACGAGTTGATGTGCGACGGTTGAGGCACGACACGACGAGGTTTGGCATGAGCTACGGAAGACGAGTTGGTGCGGTGCGTTGGATTGGTGGGCGAACCGATGGGCGGACGACCCATGGGCAACCCACGCTCGATGGACGAACAGCCCAAACGACAAATGCGGTGGACAGCATGATGAAACGAGGGCGCGGTTCGACAAGGCGAGCGTAAGGCAACGGTTGAGGACGCGGTTCTGCAGACGAGCACGGGCACGACCACCCGACGAGCGGACACGGTCATCCGATAGTGCGACGGGGCTGCAGAATAGTGCGACGAAACAGAGTTGCAGTGCGACGAAATATATGGAGACACATTGGCCGAGATGTGGCCAAGTGTCGAACGAATATATTGAGAGCACGATAATAGAGCTCATACGCATGTATGTAATGGCATGTAATATGAGCGCACGTAATCACATATTATATGATGGAACTATACGCATATGTGCGTGGAGTAAATTAAATATAATATGTGGAATTAATATGATATACGTGGCCTTATATGGGTAATGGAACAGCCATTAAAACATAAGGAGGAACGCATATTATATGAGGAGGAACGCATATATTATTATGTGTGGATTATTAAAATATAATATGTGGGGCTTACGTGTATGATAATGGGGCAAACGTAAGTGGAGAACCCCTTTATATGAGAGCGAAGCATATTATATGAGAGAAGGACACATATACGAATATATGTGGAATTAATAAGAATTAAATAATAATGTAATACGTGGGCTTATTATGTAATAAGGGTGGTCGGCCATAAAGTGAAGCAACCCCCTTGTGAACATGGAAAGATACGTATATATGGAGAGAGATGGAGCTCATTCTCTCCATCATCTTTCGCTCAAGTCTTCCTTCGCATAACACAAGAAAAGTGCGAGGTGCCTTATAGATGTGCGCATTTTACATGCGCAGAAATAAGGAGAAGACTTCGCATATCTTGGAGCTTGGTTATGTGGAAGAGGTCTCGGTTGAGGACTGTTTTATACTCTCGGTGGAGGACTGTTTTATGGTCACGGTGGAGGACTGTTTTATGGTCACGGTTGAGGGTTGGATGTACGCAGATTGGTGCAGATTTGTGTGAACGTCTTGGTGACCCGTGTGGGGCCCGTTCACAAACAAAAGGTGCAGATTTGTGTATGGTTAAGGCTTCTTATGCCTTGTTGTATATATTGGAAAGAATTCTAAGTGTTGGCCGTGGATTTGCCCGGCACACTTGTTCATTGTATTATTGAAGAAAGTTCATAATATATATATATTTGGGCAGACTTTCCGGGAGTTGCCCCTCCCATTCTTCTCGGTTGTTTTGCAATTGTATTTGGTTAAATTGCATATGATAATGTTAAGAATGGTTTGTGAAGTTTGAAGAAGATTTATGCTTATGGTAATAAGTGAAGATATATTTATATCGGTTTAAAGTTGTTGATATTGGTTAAGGCGTAGTCCATAAACGTGCACTTGGTTAAAAGTGAGCGTTCGGTGGTGCCGCACCCCGCCCAATAAAAGAAAAAAAGATTGGGGGCGTGACACATTCCGTTCCATCCGCAACAGGGCCATCTTCCGTGATAGACAGTTATTGATTTGATTCTCTCTACAAATTATTTATGCCGGGAAGGGCCCACAGAAGGCGTAGTGGGGAATCAGGCGTGATGTTCTTGCCATTGAATTTATATTAGTATATAATGGAGGCGTCATGTTCCTTGCCATTAGTATATCCCCAAAGACTTTCTATGGTTTAATGTAGCCAACATTGCTGCACAGAATAGAAAAACTTGAAGCGAGTTTGTAATTTATTTGAATTCAATTAAATCAATTTGCAAACATAATGGAGTGATCAGCACCAATTCCGCAACGAATTTCAATGGAGAGCAGTATGATGATATGGATGTTAGTAGCAGGGGCACTGGCAGTGTGGCATTTCGTTCTACGACCAAAGTGGAGCCCCAACCTGCCACCTGGAACAATGGGATGGCCCCTTCTGGGAGAATTTCTCTCATTTTATCTTCAACCCGATGGATTTATAGCGAAACGCCGTGAAAAGTAATTGTCTTTTCCAATAATATTCTTAATTGAATATTGTATTTCTTTTGCCATTTTATAGAAGGCCATAGTATGAGATTAATAAATGCATGAGATTAATTCAACAGTCAAAATCCGTATCCGTATTTAGGGTTCTACTCTACCTGGAGTGGTAGTAGGGAGTATCTTTGATAGTTTGTGTTATTCTTTAGCGAGTTAGTTTAAAGAGTGTGTTTAAAATGTCATTGGGAAATATTCTTTATATTCTAAAAATGGGATGATAGGAAACTTAAATTTTATCAAATTATATGAATCCCTTTTACACTAACTAAATCACAGCATAATTGGATTTCTTTTAACTACTCATGTTTTATGCAGGCATGGAAATTTGTTCAAAATTTGTCTATTGGGAGATCCCGTCATAATTTCCACTGATTCGGATGTCAACAAATTTATTATGGAGAGTGATGGTCGACTTTTTGCTCCTGAATATCGGATCTCCGTGGAAATGTCAGTTGGAAAGAGGGCTGTAATGGCATTCAAAAAAGACGGAGATGATCACAGGAAATTGCGAGGAGTCGCCACGCGGGTCGCTGGTATTCCAGCTCTAAAACGCCGGCTTTTGTCAGAAATACAAAATACCATAGCCTCCACTCTCTCAAGATGGCGAGGAAAAAACGTGAATGTCAGGCATGAAGCTGAAGAGGTAGTTTTGTAGCTTTAATTTTCAACAAATATTATAAGATGGATCTTGAAGGTTAATTAGTTTGATTTGGATGCAGATGATGTTTTCACTCATCGCCAACATCCTGTTAGGTCTGAAACCGGGCACAAAACTGGAAAAGATGACACACGATTACTATATTATGAATAAGGGAGCTCTCAGCTTACCGTTGAACGTCCCTGGCACAACTTTCTACAAAAGCTTGCAGGTAATAATAAAAATCTTTCGACACAAGCTTGAAGGTAATAATAAATACACGTAGTTCTGAATGAGATGATTTCATTGTTGTATATTTCAAATTTTTCTCGTTTGTATATATTCTTTATGATAACTATAATTTTAGTTTAAATTGTTTGGGAAAATTGCTTGTGATTTTTTTTCACTGGGTTGTTTTCTTGTTTATAAATAATCTTTATAATAATTATAGTTTTACTTTAATTTGTGTTGGAAGATAATTTTAAAACTGCCGCGAGCTAAACAACGATTGGACTTTCGCTGCGATGCGATCTGATCGCATATCGCACTTTCCCTCGTCACCCTTCGCTGCATGCTTGTATTTTCTGCGATGTGATATTTGCGATGCGATCGCAGATCGCAGATCGCATGATTTAAAGGTTGTAGAGGCGGTGGCACATCCTCTCCTTCTTGCGATGCGATGGTGTGATAAGCCATGCATTAAATTCCAGCAAGATATTTTCAACCGTGTAATAAATGATATTTACTAGGGTTGGTAAATGTAGATGAAATCTTAAATTTTACTATTTTTTATTTCACGGAAGTAAGGGAAAGCAACACGTATTGAAAAGATATTTTTGTGTTGTTCGATATATAAAAGAAAATGCAAGAGTAGAGAGTATTAACTAGTTGAGCTCTTTTTTCTCTGCAACGCACAGCAGTGCTGAAGATATAATTTTCTGAGTTAGTGGAATCAGATTCTGGAACTGAAGTTCCTGTTGTAAATCCCTCTGAGTCGAGGAAGACAATTCTGTAACAGTTTTTTTTTATTATTTTATATGATTAAGATCCTGGATAAAACCAGAGCATTGTTCTCTGTGATATTTTTTTTTGTTGTGTGTTTGAAATGAACAGAAATTTCCAACATGGTATCAGAGCTAGTCTAGGCACTCAGTGAATAAAAAAAACAGAGGTGGTTTTTTCACTGCAGGAGCTGTAAGAAGCTTATTGAGCATTTTTTTTCCAGCAGAGAAAGTTTTTGCTTGTCTTTTTTTATTTATACAGTTCAGTATCTCTTCTTTATTTTTTCACAAGTTAAGATGGCAGATGCTGGAACTGGTTTGACAAATCCCCAACTGCCACAGTTTAATGGGAAAAACTACAGTTATTGGTCCATAACAATGAAAGCATTGTTTGCTTCTCAAGGACTATGGGAGCTGGTTGAAACTGGCTATGCTGAACCAGCAGATGCAACAGCGTTGGCTGCTTTGACAGCAGCAGAAAGAGACCAGTTGAAGAGTGATAAGAAGAAGGATGCCAAAGCCCTCTTTTTCCTCTTCCAATCAGTGCATGAAAGTGTTTTTCCACGGATTGCAGCAGCAACAAAATCCAAGGAGGCATGGGATATTCTCAAAACTGCCTATCAAGGCATGGAGAAAGTGAAGACTGCAAAGTTGCAGATGTTGAGGAGAGACTTTGAAAATCTCAGCATGAAGGAATCTGATACAATAGATTCATTCTTCACTCAGGTTATTGGCTTGATAACCCAGATAAGGTCTCATGGTGAGATTCTTGAAGATAGAAGGATTGTAGAGAAAACCTTGAGATGCTTACCCTCAAGGTTTGAATCTATTGTGGTAGCAATAGAAGAAACAAAAGATCTCTCACAGTTCACGGTAGATGAGCTGAGTGCTTCTCTTTTGTCTCATGAACACAGACTGAGTAGAGGAACAAATTCCTCTTTTGAGCAAGCATTCAAGACTCAGATGTCTTTTGGCCAAGCAAGAGGTCGAGGCAGAGCAAATTACAGAGGTCGTGGAAGAAGCCAAAACAGAGGCAGAAATTATCCTGCAAGCACAAGCGGAAGGAGCTGCAATCAGAACCAAGATGAAGGTTCAAGCAAACAGCAAGCTCATGGACAAAGGTATGACAAATCCCAAGTCCAATGTCATTATTGTAAGAAATATGGGCACTACGCAAATGAATGTAAAAAAAAGCAAAGTGACATGAATAATAAGCAGAATGCTAATTTTGCAAATGAAGAAGATAAGAACCCAAAGAACGTGCTGTTAACATGTAACATAGCACAAGACAAACAAGAAGATTTTTGGTTCTTAGACTTAGGTTGTAGTAATCACATGACTGGAAATATTGAAATGTTTGCCAATCTGGATGAAAATGTGAAATCTGAGGTAACAACAGGGACTGATGATACGATATCTGTCAAGGGTAAGGGCAGAGTCAGTATCCGAGCAAAAAATGGAGAACAGATGATTGTGCCAGAGGTATACTATGTACCTGGTTTGAAATGTAATCTTTTGAGCATTGGACAGCTCATAAACAAAGGTTACAATGTGTTCTTCAAAGATGATTCGTGTACTATCAGAGATATACCTCCAAGTAAGAAGATCATTGCACAGGTGCAGATGACCAGCAATAGAATGTTTCCTCTCAAACTCAGGGCAGATTTGAAGGAAGGCAGAACTATTGCGGCTGTAACACAAGAAGTCTTTCAGGAACAACTGAAAGATGTGAATTGGTTGTGGCATTTGAGATTTGGACATCTCAATTACAGAGGCCTGAATCTGTTGCACAGAAAGGGAATGGTAAAGGGATTACCATTGATCGAGAAACCAGACAGCCTTTGTGAAGGCTGCATCTTGGGTAAGCAACACAAAGAAAGCTTTCCAGCAGGAAAGAGTATAAGGGCAAAAGCACCATTGGAAATTGTTCACTCCGATGTGTGTGGACCGATGCAAACACCATCATTTGCCGAAAATAAATATGTTTTAACCTTCATTGATGATTACACCAGAAAGACATGGGTGTATATGCTGAAACAGAAGAGTGAAGTGTTTGAGAAATTCCGCCACTTCAAAACTCTTGTTGAGAAGCAGTGTGGGCATTATATCAAAGTGCTCAGAACAGATAGAGGAGGAGAGTACATCTCCCAAGACTTTCTGCGTTTTTGCAGAGAGAATGGCATACAAAAGCAGTTCACCACGAGGTATACACCTCAGCAGAACGACGTTGCTGAAAGAAAAAATAGGACCATTCTTGACATGGTCAGAAGTATGCTGAAGGCAAAGTACTTGCCACATGAGTATTGGGCAGAAGTTGTTACTTGCACAGTTTACATCTTGAATAGATGCCCAACTAAAGCTGTCATGAACAGAACACCAGAAGAAGCATGGAGTGGTCAAAATCAAACAGTCACTCACATGAGAGTATTCGGTTGTGTTGCATATGCACATGTACCGGATCAACTAAGGAAGAAGCTTGACAGTAAGGGGGAGAAGTGTGTCTTTATTGGCTATTGTGATGAGTCAAAAGCATACAAACTCTATAATCCATCCACCAAGAAATTGATAGTAAGTAGAGATGTGCAGTTCATTGAAGATGAAGCTTGGGATGGAAGCTTAGAAAAGACAGTGAATGTGAAGACAATTGTGTCTCACGAAGAAGAAGAGGAAGGGACAACAGCAAATAATCCTTCCTTGGTGGCTCCTCCTCCACCACAGCAAGTACAACAAACCACACCACAATCTGGAATTCGAACAGCCTTAAGAAGTCAAGGAAGTGCTTCTCCAAGCACACCACAGGGATCAGATATACCCTCAAGTTCGGATGGAACTCCAAGCACACCAAGAAGACCAAGATTCAGAAATCTGAATGAGATTTATGAACAAGGAGAGGTAAGTAACAATACCGGTCTGAATTCATTATTCGCTTTGTATTGTCATGTTGATGACCCAGTCCATTTTGAAGATGCTGTAAATGAAGATAAATGGATTGAAGCAATGAATGAAGAAATTGGTGCAATTGAGAAGAGTAAAACATGGGAGTTAGTGGACCTCCTTGTAGGCAAAGATGCCATTGGAGTTAAGTGGGTCTATAAGACCAAAAGCAATGCTAAAGGCAAGATTGACAGACACAAAGCAAGACTTGTTGTGAAAGGCTACAAGCAGCAACAAGGCAAAGACTATGATGAAACCTTTGCGCCAGTAGCAAGGATGGAAACAGTCAGAACAGTGTTGTCTATTGCGGCACAACACAAATGGAAGATTTATCAGATGGATGTTAAATCTGCATTCCTGAATGGAGTGTTAAAAGAAGAGGTTTATGTTGATCAACCTCCAGGCTATGAAGTTGAAGGTCAAGAGCATAAAGTTTGTAAACTAAAGAAGGCTCTTTATGGGCTGAAGCAAGCTCCAAGAGCATGGTACAGCAGAATAGATGCTTATCTGATTGAGAATGGGTTTGACAAGTGTGATGGTGAACCCACACTCTACATAAAGGAGAATGACGGTAAGATACTTATCGTTGTTCTATATGTAGATGATTTGATTTTTACAAGCAATAATGCTTCTCTCATTGCTGATTTTAAAGCAGTCATGAAAAGTGAATTTGAAATGACTGACTTGGGCTTCTTAAGATATTTTCTTGGAATTGAAGTAGACCAAAGTGAAAATGGCATTTTCATTTCTCAAGATAAATATGTAGAAGCGGTGTTAAAGAGATTTAACATGCAGAACAGCAAGGCAGCTGTGACTCCAACTGTAGTGGGGTTGAAATTGACCAAAGAAGACAACAGCAAGGATTTTGATCCAAAATTGTACAAGAGCATAGTTGGCAGCCTCATGTACTTGACTGCAACTAGGCCGGACATTATGCACACTGTGAGTTTAATCTCCAGATTTATGGAAAGACCGAAAGAGACTCATTGGCAGGCAGCCAAGAGGATTCTAAGGTATGTGAATGGAACGAAGGGGTTTGGTATTTTATACTCCTCTTCTGAAAGTTTCATGTTGACAGGTTACACTGACAGTGATTGGGCTGGAAGTGTTGATGATAGGAAAAGCACATCAGGATATGTGTTTCATATGGGATCGGGAGCCATCTCATGGGCTTCCAAGAAGCAACCAGTTGTGGCTTTGTCAACAGCAGAGGCAGAATATGTGGCAGCAACAGCAGCAGCATGCCAAGCAGTGTGGCTGAGAAGAGTTCTCAGAGATTTGTGTCATGAACAGGAAAAGGGCACAACCATTTACTGCGACAATAGCTCAGCAATAGCATTGTCTAAAAATTCTGTTTTTCATAAAAGAACAAAGCACATAGACACCAAATTTCACTTCATACGTGAATTGGTTAACAATGGTGAAATTGTTTTGCAGCACTGCAGAACAGAGGAACAGTTAGCTGACATCCTGACAAAACCATTGGCAAAGAAAAGCTTTGATCATTTCAGGAAATGCCTGGGTATGCAGAATAAACCCAGCAGTTAAAATTAAGGGGGAGTGTTGGAATGATAATTTTAAAACTGCCGCGAGCTAAACAACGATTGGACTTTCCCTGCGATGCGATCTGATCGCATATCGCACTTTCCCTCGTCACCCTTCACTGCATGCTTGTATTTTCTGCGATGTGATATTTGCGATGCGATCGCAGATCGCAGATCGCATGATTTAAAGGTTGTAGAGGCGGTGGCACATCCTCTCCTTCTTGCGATGCGATGGTGTGATAAGCCATTCATTAAATTCCAACAAGATATTTTCAACCGTGTAATAAATGATATTTACTAGGGTTGGTAAATGTAGATGAAATCTTAAATTTTACTATTTTTTATTTCACGGAAGTAAGGGAAAGCAACACGTATTGAAAAGATATTTTTGTGTTGTTCGATATATAAAAGAAAATGCAAGAGTAGAGAGTATTAACTAGTTGAGCTCTTTTTTCTCTGCAACGCACAACAGTGCTGAAGATATAATTTTCTGAGTTAGTGGAATCAGATTCTGGAACTGAAGTTCCTGTTGTAAATCCCTCTGAGTCGAGGAAGACAATTCTGTAACAGTTTTTTATTATTATTTTATATGATTAAGATCCTGGATAAAACTAGAGCGTTGTTCTCTGTGATATTTTTTTTTGTTGTGTGTTTGAAATGAACAGAAATTTCCAACAATTTGTTGGGCAAATTGCCTGTGATTTCTTTTCGGTGCAATGATATACCGATCTATTAAGGAGACATTTTCCAATCCAATGCCTCAAATTTTATTAAGTTATAAGTTTCCATTAAAAATAAATTAACACTAACCTAAAATTACAATTACAGTAAAAGCAGCAAAATTCCAACCCGACGTCAGATAGGTAACCCTGACTAGTTACCTATTTATCTGGATCTAAAAACAAAAATACATGTCATAACTGCAACAACGTTCATTCGCTGAAGCCTTCCTAGGATGCTAAGGCGATTCAATAGCTTCCCTTATTTTGACCCTTCATTATGACGACCCAAGTACCTAGTTATTTATTTAGCTTTTGAAGTACTTGACTTTTGGAATTGCAGAAAAGGCAAGAGATTTCCGACCAGATCAAAAGCATTGTCAAGGAGAGGAAGGAAATCTTGTCATCCTACGATTCATCAGACGACCTACTATCATCATTGCTGAAAGAGGCAGAGGGAAAAGAAGATGTGGATTTTGAAGATCGGATCGTAGATACCATTATGTGTCTTATGTTCGCTGCCTTTGAAACTACGCCAAAAACGACTGCTTTGATAGTGAAGCTTTTATCTGAAAATCCGCACATCATTCAAGAACTCAGGGTCAATATCTTCTACTGTAGTTTGTTTGGCACTAAATGAAATTTTACATTAAATAATCTCTGATGTCCACTAACATGGTGCAGGAAGAACACGAAGCAATAAGATGCAGCAATGGAAATAAAGACAGTCTCTCCTGGGATGACTATAAGTCAATGTCGTTCACCAAGAATGTAAGTTGTCACATCAATTTGATTCATCGATTTATGTCAGCACTTTGTTAGACCCTAATGGCGACATCGTTCTTAGGTTATCAAAGAGGTGCAGAGATTAGGTATTGGAAGCATAAACGCGATGTTACGAAGGAAAACTCTCCAGAAAGTAGAAATGCAAGGTATCCAATATTGTTACTCTCTAAGTCAAAAAGTTGCAGCATTTTAGTACCACTGTTTTACCGTAATTTGATTATTTTTTATTTAAAGGATACACAATTCCCAAAGGATGGACGTGCATATTACTTCATCAAGTCTCCCATTACGATAGAAACTACTACGAAGACCCTCTTACTTTCAATCCTCGACGATGGCAGGTGCGAGCTATACCCCCCTTGCGATCTAGAAAGTAAAATTAATGTCATTTACTTGAATGCCTAAAATATAACTGGTTGACTTACAACTTTCAGGACCCGGCTACTAATCGTGTCCCCAATTTTAACTTTGGAGGTGGCCCTAGAAAATGTCCAGGATATGACCTCGCTATGTTCCTCATTTCAATTTTCTTGCATCATCTTGCGACGAATTTCCGGTAAGGATTACCTCTCCCTGCCACATAAAGCATCCAAGACTCATGTTCTTCGGAAATTTTGATTTAAACACAATATTTTCTGGCGCCATGCAGATGGGATTACATTCCTTCCGATACCAAGTTAAGGTGGTTTGATTCACCGTTCAAATCAAACCTTGACTGCATAGTTCGACTAGAGGACTTGGGAAATTAGCCACTTTTCAAAATTATCTATAATTTTGGTCAAGCATGGTTGTTAATATTGATCTTTGCAATCTGAGAAAACTTGGTAAATTATATTTACTTTTAGAATAATAACATTTTTATACTGATATCAAATATATAATAACAAACCATTTAGAATATGATGATATTTGCTATTGTGACTATTTACCTGATATAGATAATAAGCATTATTCAGAATAGAATAGAATGGTAATTGTGATGGTGACAATTGGTGACTATAATAGTGGGTCTAAGAATAGTATTGTTGTACAGTTATTTTTATTTATATTGTCAAATTTATTTCGATGAATTTAGGTTTATTTTTCTTATTATTTAATAGTTATGGTTGTTTGAATTATTTATTAAGTTTTAGGATAAATTATTATATTTCTCAGAAATGATGTTTAATTTTAAATGAATTATTCATTAAATCTATGATGAATTGTAGTGTTGTTTTATTAAATTTAATTCTAATGATTTTTAATAATTAAAAAAAATAGTGACATTTATATAACTTAATTTTAAGTTAAAGTATTAGGTTTTATTATGATTATGTTATAATGGATATTTATTAAGTTTTATATTAGTTTTTGTTTGGTTGTTTATTGTAAGTCATTCTTAATTACATTCAATTTTACTTTATTGTACTTGATTATGCTTGAATGAGGTTCAAAATGATGTCTATGATTGATCATGTTGAACATTCTTTAAGGTTTATGTCTTTAATAGAGAATCTAGATCTAATAAGTTTCATTAGGGATCAAATCTATGGAGTTGTAAACATAAATAGTCATTGCTTATGATCCATTTCTAAAGTGGATCTATATTATGTTTGGGTGAAGTGAAATAAAGACAGACTAAACCCAAAAAACCATTCCACAAACATGCCTAAAACAAAGCCCCAAATCCTATTCCAAATATGAGCAAAGATCTAGGAGAGTGTGTTTAAAAAGAAAGTATTTTAAAAATATGGTGAATAGAAATTGGTAGGTTGGTACCAAACTTTTGTTTTCTACCCAATCATGCCCTTGCTATACAAACTTTGTGCACTCCATATATCTTTTATATATTTTTCTCACTAGTGTTGATGCTTTAAACCTAATTTAAAGTACTTTAGCACTAACTTATAGGTATAAATTATATATTAAAATAAATATTTTATATATTAAATACATTAAAAGTGAGATAGTTGCTAGTTATAAAACATTATAAAAGAAATATATTATTGCATGTTTGGTGTTTTAAGCCCAACTTATGGTGTTTTAACCCTAAGAATAGATATAAATAATATAAAAGAAATATATACAATAAATCATATTAACATTAGGTATAAATTATAAAATAATATACTAAAAAATATATTATTATGATTGTGTCTATATAAAAGAATAAAAAAATAAAAAAATGTTAAACCTTACATTTTCTTCACATAGTGATTACATTTTTCATATACCGGTAGCATTACATAATTAATTGTTATTGCTTTGAATGTAAACATAGTAATCATTGATTCAAAACCTCATTATGAGCCTAGAAGTTTGTTTTGAAAAAATGAAATAGCCATTACTTAATGTGCATTCAATTATGAAAATATATAAAAATTTAAAAATGTTTAACCTTAAAATTTCTTCACATATTGACAACATTCTTCATATATCGAAACCACTATAAAATTAATCATTATCACTTTGGATGCAAATACAATAATGATTGATTGAAAACCTGATTATGGCCCTAGATGCACGATCCAAAAAAATTAAACAACCATTACTTATGATGCATTGAAATCCATTTATTTTATTTTTGGGTAAAGTGAAACGATATTCACACAAAATCACCCCAAAAATCCATTCCCGAAATTGAAAAATAAATATTATTCCAAATATGTGCAAAGATATATAATAAGTTTAAAAGGAGAATAAAAAAAGGTTGATTTCCATCCAACTTTTTTCTCTGGAATACTTTCCCTCCCAATGACCTACAAAATCTATGCATTCTATGTATCCTTTTGAGCTTGACGATGTGTATTTATTTTGTGTGTAACCTACTTTGATTCTTTAGACTGAATTTATAGTACTTTTAACTCTAATTTATAAGTATAGATTATATATTATAATAAATATTTTACATATTAAATGAGATTAATCATAAGTTAGCTCTAAATTATAAAATACTACATTAAAAAATATATCATCCCACATCTCATGCTTTAAACCTAATTGGTGCTTTGACCCTAACAAATTGATATAAATCACATTAAAAAAAAATATTGCCTGTATTAAATTGTATAAATTATAAAAGAATACATTAAGAAATATATTATTGCACCTTCATCAACCCTTTAAACCTAACTTATAGTCCTATAAACCTAACCTATGGGTGTAATTTATACATTATAATAAACATTGTGTATGTTAAATTAGAGTATCTATAAGATAATTGTAAATTATAAAATATTATAGTACGAATATCCATCTATCAAGCTCACATCTTGTTATATCAAGTATTAATTATTTTAATTTTAATTTTGTTTTAAATCATTTGGTTGAATCAACATAATATTACGTCACCATAACATTTTACAATATTGCTACCATAATGGGTCTTGGAGCGCCTCTCACTGCAATAATTCCATACCATTTTATCCCTCTATTATATAATAGAATTATTTTAGCAACATGCTAATGTGAGGCTATGGGAGACTCTAAGAATCTTGAAATTAGACTAATTGTAAATGCAATATCTAGAATTGTTGTTGTGAGATACAGGAGGCCTCAAATAGGACTCTTCAAAAACTCTTAATCCTTCATGTGTCTTACTTAATTTTGTTCCCTTTGCTATAGGTGTGGCTATTGGATTGCAATTTATCATCCATAACATTTTTATGCATATCTTGCCTACATGCTTGGAAAATAATAATTCCATTTTAGATTTCTGAGCTTCTATTCTAAAAAAATACTTCATCAAACCCAAATCAATCATTTCAAATTCAGTCTCCATTACATGCTTAAAATTTCAAAGGTTACTTGTACAGACCTTGCCATCCACATGAAAGAATATTGAAATATGAACTTGTTAATTTGATGTTCTATACAAAGTTGGGTCACTCATTCTTCTACTAAAACAATTAGTAGCCAAATAAGAATATATTCTATTACACCAAGCTTTAGAGCTTGCTTCAACTCATAAAATGGCTTCTTCATCATCTATATCTTAAGTTCATGTTGCTAAATCATTTAATTAAGGGACTTTTCAAAATCAACTTCTCCTTGTAGAATTCGCTTTAGTTGTTAGGAAAAATAACGGGCCGGTGTGGGGGAGGGGAGAGGGGGGTTAATCAATATTTTAAATTCACTTTAAATTTTAATTTCATATATAAAATTATGTCCACTATGGTTCTTCATGCAACCTGCATGTGTATGCGAATGTATTGAATGCAAACCATGTATATCCAAATAACTAATTTTTCATAATTTCCATCAATGATTTAACTTATCCAGTGCGTCATCGTTTCTTTAGTTATTCATTATGCAATAACCATGAGAAGTAAAGAGCATATAAATAATCAACACATAAGAATCACATCAATAGATGAGGACATCAAGATTTTAGGTGGAAACCCAATGTAGGAGAAAATCATTGTTGATGTCGTCCCTATCTTATTCTTTTATTATAAAGAAAATATTCATTACATCTTGTATTGGTGCAAACTCTTACCAACATGCAAGCACCCAATGTAGGAAGCTATGACCTCCACTCATTCCTCAACACCTACTGGAAGGGAGCTCCAACCCCCTAATATCATTTACCGACTCCTAATAGAATGGAGATCCTAACCCCTCACTAAAGTTTGCAACCCTTGGTATCTTGTGCACCATGTTTCAAAATATTTCACACTAGATCCACCTGTCAACTAGTCATAAAAACATGTAGGCCACCTTTCATCAAATATTCACACTAGACTTGTGCCAACAATAAGCCCAAACCAATATGTCAAAATCAAATATTACATCTCAAAATCTTAATTACTAAGCACTATATACAAACTGAATCAATAAAACATCAAGCCATAAAATACTAAAGCAAACCAATCACTAAAATAAATCTTAAGCAATACAATCAAATCAATTTAATGCAATACCAAATAATATTGTCATAGGTCAACCATTTAATTATTCATTGATTAATCACACTATTGGATACGAGACAGTCATCACAGAAATAATGTGAATTTCTTGTAAACCCTCATTAACATTAACTTTAGAATATATAGTGATTGTTCTAAATTATACCCAAGTATATACACGCTTACTATGTATGGAACCTGTGTACAGTTCTGAATTCACACTGAATTATGAAACTAAATCCCTACATCCCCCACTGAGTTATTGTCAGACTAAGTCACGGTAGCAACTAATCATATATCAACACTTTATAGCATCATCACTAACCAATATCTGAATCCACAACCAAGTCAACCCAATCAAAGTTGCTAGACACAGATCATCATGATCAAGACATCGATGACTGTAGTAGGAGCATAAGATTGTGCAATAGAGCTATGTCAACAATTAATCCCCTAGACCTGATGTCATCAAGGTCAACACACTCTCTCCATATTTGGGAAAAGACGCAATTCTGAAGTAGTAATATTAATCTCTTGAATGACAACACGATAGGTAGAATATACAACATATGTGCAAACAAATAGTACCTCCAGCATAAAAAACCATTAACTAGAATATAAATGACCAACAACATAATCAACATATTTAGTGAGTGTAGAGTTCCATCAATGTTTTGTTTTAACACCCTTTTCCCTCCATTTTCCTCTTTTTCATCATCGCTATCAATGCAATAAAAGCAGTAAATCATAGATTTTGATAAGATAAAAAAATCTTATATGTCTTATTTTTCATATTCGTTGATATGCCTTATTGTTATGTTAAATATTGCATTGGCTATAGAATTAACATGATTATGCACTTATTTTACAAATCTACAACTAACTCCATGGTTTGCGGGGTTCTGGTGCGCAAACAAAGCAAAGCAGCAAATGGGTAGTTGAGGATTAATCCCCTCATGGATCTCCTCCTATTTGCTTGATCCACTTCACTAAAGGAACCAAAAAGTGGCGCAGTCAAAGGCACGAGTCAAACACTTAACATCATAGTGTGAATGCATAACGTTTCTCTGATTACTTTCCAAATAGTGAATCGATGAGATAACAATTTTTCTGTTAAGTTTCAAATTTGAATAAGGATTTATTAGCAGGCCTGTAGGCATAGAAGTCTCAAATTGTTGAGCATGAATTTTATATATAAGTATGTATCCTTTATAAAAAGAAAAAAAAATGAAGGAAGTAATAGTTATTTCTGAAGAATTATGAAAGAGACCTTTGTTCTCATATTGAATTAAAGCTACCTTTATGTGATTCGATGTGTATGTGAGAGAAATTTACACATACTGGATGCGGAGGGCCCCTGTGGATAGTCGAGGTTTCAGTTTATTTCATTTCATCGCTTTTTTTTGTTTTCATTTAATCACTTTCTATTATCACATTGTCACTACATTTTAGTTTCGTTTCCTTACTTCGTTGTTTTCATCATTTCGTTATAACTCAATTATTTTGTTTATCATTTCCTTCATCAGAAAGCTCATTCACGACCATGTTCTTGAAGTGCAATATTGTTCAACAGATGATCAAGTTGCAGACATCTTTACAAAGGCTCTCACAGAGGCGAAGTTCACTAAACTTCGATTTATGGTTGGAGTTCAGGAAGTTGTCACTAAGGGGGGATAGGCTCTAGTGCCACCTTCCTTCTCTCGTTGTGTCATATTTGTAAATCCTTCAATCCTATCCCAAGTTGTTCTTAAGGGGGGATGTTAGGATATTCGGACACATAGGAAATAGTTAAGTACAACTTGGTCTAGTATAGAGTTAGGTAAAGTGTGTTTCTTTACTATGTACATTTTGTAACTTACAATCTGACGGTCATGATATGTAGTGATCCGACGGTTCATTCTCTCCTCGGTATTACCGACGCTTGATCCATGGCTTAACACCCGATTGGTCCATGATCTCTATTTAAAGAGCATGGAGGGTCGTTTGTAGGGTAATCCGTCTATGAGAGAAGCATATGTAAATTTTCATTCTTTTATTAATAAATTGCCTGAAGTGGCCGCGTTGGCTTAGGTCGTGGACTGTTTCCCTCTTTGAGGGTTTTAACCACGTCAAAAGTACTGGTGTATTGATCTGCGATCTGTTTGTGAGCAGTGTCCTTTGGTGTTCTGTCTGATGAACTTACCCTGTAAATTCCTACAGTTGGAAAATGTACTCTGAGAGCTATCTAATGGAGGGGGTCATATTTAGTTTGGAGCGATTCAGTGTCTTGGAAAATGGCTACAAACCTCTCTGCTCTTTTGCACCCTTTTGATAGCTAAAATCAAATTTTATAGTGAGAAACAACAATTTCCACTTTTCTTCAGAAGACTAATTGTTTTGCTAATCCTCTCGAGGATTATATTTCTTATTTTTACCTTTTCCTTTATTCTTACGTCTTCGTTGGTGAGATTTAGATTTGGAAGATTGAACGACATCGATCTCAGAAGTAGAAGTTGTGGGAGTGGTAGAAGGAGGGATTGGAGGAGCCACAACAAGAGTCGAACTAGATGGTTTACTCGTTGATTGTTGGTTAGTTGAACCAATCACACCATCAATGACATGTCATTATTTATAAGGAGGTCGAGGAACAATCTTGGAAGGTCACTGAGCACTTGGTATTTTATCATAAAGAATGCCAAATTGGGTATAAATAATATCCAAATAATAAGGACGAGAAATTAGTTTCTCCTCAGTCACAACTTCGCCTTTAGCGATGTCTTTTATGATATATGGAAACATAGACTTAATGAACCATTCAACTAACAATTCATCAGGAATTTCTTTTAACTAAACAAAATGTGTTAGGAATGTGGTGGCCAAGTCACTTAAATTGTCGAACGAAGCTCCTGGTAATTCAATATACCACTTTGTTTCCATACTGGTGAGTGTGCATTGGAAAAGATTCAAACAAACATATTAATCATTGAGAGAGTTCTAAGAATGCCACAAATGATAAGTCATCACGTGTGTAAATGGGTCCTCTCTAGGATTTGCATTTAATTTAGGGATATAACTCGGTAATTTCATAGGAATAATCTGCCACCAAGGAGAATGAACAATGGGATTATTGGTGACCCTGGTCAAATCCGGAAATTCGAGAGTTGTTGCGAATGGAAATTTCCTATTGAGTTATGGTGGAGGATACCCTGGGTAAGATGGAATGACTTGACCAACAGGTATATATATTCCAGGATACGGAGGATTTTGATAACCCAAATACACATAACCTTGCTGCCCAACTCTAGGATAATCTTTTAATTGAAATGGCTAGGATTCAATTTGTTGACCATAAGGTATTTAAGGTATAGGTTGTTCCTATGCCATACCATATCCATTTTGACCTACTTGAATTTGAGCAATGGTAAGACCAAGTGATTATGATTGTAACCTACCTTGAAAAGGCTGGGTATACAGGGCTTGTGAAGCGCAAGATCCCAGTGGAATAGGTTGAGCCAAATATGTGGCCTATAAATGTTAGTTTACATTCATTTGAGCTTGAATAGGCTGAGATATAGGTTGTTGAACAAGAATCTGAGATGCAGGTGGAACCGTTTGAGAGATTAGAGATGAAGCCACAACCGAACAAGGTTGTACAAGTGTGGTAGGTTTCCAAGCATTATCAAACATTCCCAAATGCAGAGGACTCAAATGATTCTAAGCACTAACTTGAGGAGATGGAAATATCCCCGCAATAAGTTTCCCCCCTGTCGAAAGAGGAGGGTTATATGGAGGGAACTTCCCCGAAAGAGGAGGGTTCCCAATAGGAGGTGGAATGGGTTTTTGTAGGTGTCAATACCCACTAACATGAGGACCATCTTGCTTCTAAACCGTAGGAGTAGATGGAGGAGGAGTATACTATGTAGCACTCATCAAAGAAGTTCCTGAAGGAATTCTAGATGTAGATTATATGGGAGAGGTTCATGGACTAGTTGTTGTGCCAAAAAAGGTACCAGACAATGATTGGTAGCTAGGCAGGACATATGAGCCTCCATACAAATGTGTATACGGTGATGTTACAAAAAATTGGATGAAGTTGCAACATGGGTTGTCTTGGTCATGGTAGTAGATATAGCTTGAGAAACCATAACAAGTTCAGGCATGGTTAACTATCTAAAGATGGGTTTCCGAGGGAAACTAAAGGATGATTTGAAAGGAGAAAAACCATAAAAAGGAGCTTTTGATAGAGTATGAAGAGAAGGAAAGGGATGGGCCTGATAAAAATGAGCCGTTATTTGAATAGGAGAGGGGGGTTACGGATCTTCTTGAGGAATTTCTTCGATACTCACAAGACCATGTGGAAGTGGTTTATCGTAAGGTAAAAGATATATAGGTTGTGGTTGAGTATGAGACACAGGAAGAGAAGAAGAAGGTCCTGAAGTAATAGGTGTAGATAACTGAGGTTCCTTAGGTTGTATAAACTCAGGTTGTATTGTCTCTTATTTAGTATAGTGAGGTTTATTAACCTCAGGCAATGAGATTTCAGGTGCTTTTGTTTTGACTATGTCAAACTCACTAGTTAATGGGGAAGTGATCTCGGGTTTAGTACTCACAGGAAAATATTATTTTGGTGGATCTATTTCAGGTGGAGGACTAAAAGTAGTATCTCCTGAAGTAATATATTCGGTAGTATGCGTCTCTTTATGCTTTTGACGATGTCTAGGAGGTGGAAGAGGAGGCTTATTTTTCATTCTACGCGAACGACATTGTGTAGGGTGTTGTTCTTCCGTGTTGGTTTAATAAATTTTAAAAAATAACAACAAAAATAAATCAAAGAGGGTAATCTAGGCATAAAGGTTTACTAAGCAACTGTGAACTGCAATATACCACCTTAGAGAACTAATGATTTACGTGTGAGAAAGAATTGTCTCGGAATGTTGTGTTTGGTGTATCACATTATACAAGGCAACCGACTAAATTATGGCAAGCCAAAAAGAAATAAAACAAAACAAAACAAAATAAGAAATTCTCATGGAGAAATATCTCATTATAAACTTCTCATGCGGGAATATTTCATTATTTAGATATAACTTTATACTATGATTAAAAAAAGTCAACCATATCCAATAGTAAGGTGCTCTATGATGGAACACCCTGATGTGAAATTAAAAATTCACTGCTTTGTTAAGACACTCACAAAATAACAACAATAATAACTTGTATTTTATTCTAACTAAATATCTACAATTCAGTTCAATTACTACTGATACTGAATATAGTTATGTATTTGAATTACAACTCTATAATATTTAAATGTAACTTTATAATATGATTAAAACAAGTCAACCATATTCAATAGTAAGGTGCTCTATGATGGAACTCCCTGATTAACGCATTCAGCACGCATTCTGTAACGCCTTGGCAGTTTGAGCAGGGTGCGCACGACATTCACCCGGCAGTTGGACGTGGGCATGACCCAGGCGGGTGCCCTTACACGATGGACGGGCGGTCCGACGAGTTGATGTGCGACGGTTGAGGCACGGCACGACGAGGTTTGGCACGAGCTGCGGAAGACGAGTTGGTGCGGTGCGTAGGATTGGTGGGCGAACCGATGGGCGGACGACCCATGGGCAACCCACGCTCGATGGACGAACAGCCCGAACGACAAATGCGGTGGACAGCATGACGAAACGAGGGCGCGGTTCGACAAGGCGAGCGTAAGGCAACGGTTGAGGACGCGGTTCTGCAGACGAGCACGGGCATGACCACCCGACGAGCGAACATGGTCATCCGATAGTGCGACGGGGCTGCAGAATAGTGGAACGAAACAGAGTTGCAGTGCGACGAAATATATGGAGATACGTTGGCCGAAATGTGGCCAAGTGTCGGGCGAATATATTGGGAGCACGATAATAGAGCTCATACGCATGTATGTAATGGCATGTAATATGAGCGCACGTAATCACATATTATATGATGGAACTATACGCATATGTGCATGGACTAAATTAAATATAATATGTGGAATTAATATGATATACGTGGCCTTATATGGGTAATGGAACAACCATTAAAACATAAGGAGGAACGCATATTATATGAGGAGGAACGCATATATTATTATGTGTGGATTATTAAAATATAATATGTGGGGCTTACGTGTATGATAATGGGGCAAACATAAGTGGAGAACCCCTTTATATGAAGAGTGAAGCATATTATATGAGAGAAGGACACATATACGAATATATGTGGAATTAATAAGAATTAAATAATAATGTAATACGTGGGCTTATTATGTAATAAGGGTGGTCGGCCATAAAGTGAAGCAACCCACTTGTGAACATGGAAAGATACGTATATATGGAGAAAGATGGAGCTCATTCTCTCCATCATCTTTCGCTCAAGTCTTCCTTCGCATAACACAAGAAAAGTGCGAGGTGCCTTATAGATGTGCGCATTTTACATGCGCAGAAATAAGGAGAAGACTTCGCATATCTTGGAGCTTGGTTATGTGGAAGAGGTCTCGGTTGAGGACTGTTTATACTCTCGGTGAAGGACTGTTTTATGGTCACGGTGGAGGACTGTTTTATGGTCACGGTTGAGGGTTGGATATACGCAGATTGGTGCAGATTTGTGTGAACGTCTTTGTGACCCGGGTGGGGCCAGTTCACAAACAAAAGGTGCAGATCTGTGTATGGTTTAGGCTTCTTATGCCTTGTGGTATATATTGGAAAGAATTCTAAGTGTTGGCCGTGGATTTGCCCGGCACACTTGTTCATTGTATTATTGAAGAAAGTTCATAATATATTGATATTTGGGCAGACTTTCCGGGAGTTGCCCCTCCCATTCTTCTCGGTTGTTTTGCAATTGTATTTGGTTAAATTGCATATGATAATGTTAAGAATGGTTTATGAAGTTTGAAGAAGATTTATGCTTATGGTAATAAGTGAAGATATATTTATATCGGTTTAAAGTTGTTGATATTGGTTAAGGCGTAGTCCATAAACGTGCACTTGGTTAAAAATGAGCGTTCGGTGGTGCCGCACCCCACCCAATAAAAGAAAAAAATATTGGGGGCGTGACAGATGGTGTCAGAGCCCGAACGGACCCGGGCGTTGTAGCATTGAAGCAGATATGGAACTCGAGGAACTTGATGATTTTCAAGAGCTCTTTGATGAAAGAGCCCGGTTGAAAGCTAAAATCAAGCAAGTCGAGGAAGAGATAAAGAAGAAGCTTCTTGATAAGAAGGTTGAGCTTCTTCAACCCGGTTGGACAATGAGGCAAGGTAAAGTTGCAGATTGTGCCATCAAGGAAGAGGAGGCCGTGATGATTAAAGATGTTGCAAGCTCGACTACGATGAAGGATGAACTTGAGGATGATCAGGTCGATCCAGGATCGTGCAGTTTGTCAACATGTATGGGCAGGGTCACTCACATGAAGGGACCGCATAATGGTGAAGTAAGTATTGGTACTTGTGTTTCATTTGGTCATTTGGTAGATGGACTATATGTTGTGGAAGGCAAGGCCAGTTTGCCTATGCTATGGAGGATCTCACCATGGATGACTATGATGGAGCCTTGTATGGAGAAGCAAGGATTATCGACCGGTGCAAGACTTGTTGGGGTTACTTGTGACCTTATGGTTGAAGGTGCAAGGGCCCGGGACAAGGGTGGTACTTGATGATCGTTGTGGATGATTGGGTCATGCTTTAGCCAAATGGCTAAGTGCCCGGTATGACTCATGGACAGGTTGAAGGGCACACCTTTGGGTGGAATTCTCATGGCCACTTTGGTGGAGGAGCTATGATGAAAGGAACCCGTGATGATGACTTCTCATGGCCGAAATCGAAAGGTAGTCTTGGTGAACCTTTGGTGGAGGAGCTATGGAGAAGGGACCTATGATGACATGATGATATGGTTAGTGACCGAGTTCACTAAACCGAAGGTTGATTACTTGGATGGATTCTTGATGAGTCAAGGATGTGACAGGATGCTTTGAGGAACAACCGATGGTGACATGAGGATGTGCATTCTCATGGTTTGGACATGACGATTGGATTAGCTACCCAACTAGTTCAGACATGGGAGCTAGCAGTGTACAGAGATGTGTTGGCATTTGTTGGAGTATCATGGTGGCAGTTCACATGAGGACGACATATGGTGATCAAGATGACTTCCTGTTGATGCAGTCTTGGTGGGGAGCTACTGAGACGGTGCGTTGTCGGGACGTCAACGTTTTCGGGTGGAGGAGAATGTAACGCCCTGGCAGTTTGAGTAGGGCACGCACGACATTCACTCGGCCGTTGGACGTGGGCACGACCCAGGCGAGCACCCTTACACGATGGACGGGCGGCCCGACGAGTTGATGTGCGACGGTTGAGGCACGACACGACGAGGTTTGGCACGAGCTGCGGAAGACGAGTTGGTGCTGTGCGTTGGATTGGTGGGCGAACCGATGGGCGGACGACCCATGGGCAACCCACGCTCGATGGACGAACAACCCAAACGACAAATGCGGTGGACAACATGATGAAACGAGGGCGCGGTTCGACAAGGCGAGCGTAAGGCAACGGTTGAGGACGCGGTTCTGCAGACGAGCACGGGCATGACCACCCGACGAGCGGACATGGTCATCCGATAGTGCGACGGGGCTGCAGAATAGTGCGACGAAACAGAGTTGCAGTGCGACGAAATATATGGAGACACGTTGGCCGAAATGTGGCCAACTGTCGGGCGAATATATTGGGAGCACGATAATAGAGCTCATACGCATGTATGTAATGGCATGTAATATGAGCGCACGTAATCACATATTATATGATGGAACTATACGCATATGTGCGTGGAGTAAATTAAATATAATATGTGGAATTAATATGATATACGTGGCCTTATATGGGTAATGGAACAGCCATTAAAACATAAGGAGGAACGCATATATTATTATGTGTGGATTATTAAAATATAATATGTGGGGCTTACGTGTATGATAATGGGGCAAACGTAAGTGGAGAACCCCTTTATATGAAGAGCGAAGCATATTATATGAGAGAAGGACACATATACGAATATATGTGGAATTAATAAGAATTAAATAATAATGTAATACCCGGGCTTATTATGTAATAAGGGTGGTCGGCCATAAAGTGAAGCAACCCCGTTGTGAACATGGAAAGATACGTATATATGGAGAGAGATGGAGCTCATTCTCTCCATCATCTTTCGCTCAAGTCTTCCTTCGCATAACACAAGAAAAGTGCGAGGTGCCTTATAGATGTGCGCATTTTACATGCGCAGAAATAAGGAGAAGACTTCGCATATCTTGGAGCTTGGTTATGTGGAAGAGGTCTCGGTTGAGGACTGTTTATACTCTCGGTGAAGGACTGTTTTATGGTCACGGTGGAGGACTGTTTTATGGTCACGGTTGAGGGTTGGATTGGTGCAGATTTGTGTGAACGTCTTGGTGACCCGGGTGGGGCCCGTTCACAAACAAAAGGTGCAGATTTGTGTATGGTTTAGGCTTCTTATGCCTTGTGGTATATATTGGAAAGAATTCTAAGTGTTGCCCATGGATTTGCCCGGCACACTTGTTCATTGTATTATTGAAGAAAGTTCATAATATATTGATATTTGGGCAGACTTTCCGGGAGTTGCCCCTCCCATTCTTCTCGGTTGTTTTGCAATTGTATTTGGTTAAATTGCATATGATAATGTTAAGAATGGTTTATGAAGTTTGAAGAAGATTTATGCTTATGGTAATAAGTGAAGATATATTTATATCGGTTTAAAGTTGTTGATATTGGTTAAGGCGTAGTCCATAAACGTGCACTTGGTTAAAAGTGAGCGTTCGGTGGTGCCGCACCCCGCCCAATAAAAGAAAAAAAGAGTGGGGGCGTGACACATTCCGTTCCATCCGCAACAGGGCCATCTTCCGTGATAGACAGTTATTGATTTGATTCTCTCTACAAATTATTTATGCCGGGAAGGGCCCATAGAAGGCGTAGTGGGGAATTAGGCGTGATGTTCTTGCCATTGAATTTATATTAGTATATAATGGAGGCGTCATGTTCCTTGCCATTAGTATATCCCCAAAGACTTTCTCTGGTTTAATGCAGCCAACATTGCTGCACAGAATAGAAAAACTTGAAGCGAGTTTGTAATTTATTTGAATTCAATTAAATCAATTTGCAAACATAATGGAGTGATCAGCACCAATTCCGCAACGACTTTCAATGGAGAGCAGTATGATGATATGGATGTTAGTAGCAGGGGCACTGGCAGTGTGGCATTTCGTTCTACGACCAAAGTGGAGCCCCATCCTGCCGCCTGGAACAATGGGATGGCCCCTTCTGGGAGAATTTCTCTCATTTTATCTTCAACCCGATGGATTTATAGAGAAACGCCGTGAAAAGTAATTGTCTTTTCCAATAATATTCTTAATTGAATATTGTATTTCTTTTGCCATTTTATAGAAGGCCATAGTATGAGATTAATAAATGCATGAGATTAATTCAACAGTCAAAATCTGCATCCGTATTTAGGGTTCTACTCTACCTGGAGTGGTAGTAGGGAGTATCTTTGATAGTTTGTGTTATTCTTTAGCGAGTTAGTTTAAAGAGTGTGTTTAAAATGTCATTGGGAAATATTCTTTATATTCTAAAAATGGGATGATAGGAAACTTAAATTTTATCAAATTATATGAATCCCTTTTACACTAACTAAATCACAGCATAATTGGATTTCTTTTAACTACTCATGTTTTATGCAGGCATGGAAATTTGTTCAAAACTTGTCTATTGGGAGATCCCGTCATAATTTCCACTGATCCGGATGTCAACAAATTTATTCTGGAGAGCGATGGTCGGCTTTTTGCTCCTGAATATCGGATCTCCGTGGAAATGTCAGTTGGAAAGAGGGTTGTAATGGCATTCACAAAAGACGGAGCTGATCACAGGAAATTGTGAGGAGCCGCCACGCGGGTCGCTGGTATTCTGGCTCTAAAATGCCGGCTTTTGTCAGAAATACAAAATACCATAGCCTCCACTCTCTCAAGATGGCGAGGAAAAAACGTGAATGTCAGGCATGAAGCTGAAGAGGTAGTTTTGTAGCTTTAATTTTCAACAAATATTATAAGATGGATCTTGAAGGTTAATTAGTTTGATTTAGATGCAGATGATGTTTTCACTCATCGCCAACATCCTGTTAGGTCTGAAACCGGGCACAAAACTGGAAAAGATGACACACGATTACTATATTATGAATAAGGGAGCTCTCAGCTTACCGTTGAACGTCCCTGGCACAACTTTCTACAAAAGCTTGCAGGTAATAATAAAAATCTTTCGACACAAGCTTGAAGGTAATAATAAATGCACGTACTTTCGAATGAGATGATTTCATTGTTGTATATTTCAAATTTTTCTCGTTTGTATATATTCTTTATGATAACTATAATTTTAGTTTAAATTGTTTGGGAAAATTGCTTGTGATTTTTTTTCACTGGGTTGTTTTCTTGTTTATAAATAATCTTTATAATAATTATAGTTTTACTTTAATTTGTGTTGGAAGATAATTTTAAAACTGCCGCGAGCTAAACAGCGATTGGACTTTTGCTGCGATGCGATCTGATCGCATATCGCACTTTCCCTCGTCACCCTTCGCTGCATGCTTGTATTTTCTACCATGTGATATTTGCGATGCGATCGCAGATCGCATGATTTAAAGGTTGTAGAGGCGGTGGCACATCCTCTCCTTCTTGCGATGCGATGGTGTGATAAGCCATGCATTAAATTCCAGCAAGATATTTTCAACCGTGTAATAAATGATATTTACTAGGGTTGGTAAATGTAGATGAAATCTTAAATTTTACTATTTTTTATTTCACGGAAGTAAGGGAAAGCAACACGTATTGAAAAGATATTTTTGTGTTGTTCGATATATAAAAGAAAATGCAAGAGTAGAGAGTATTAACTAGTTGAGCTCTTTTTTCTCTGCAACGCACAGCAGTGTTGAAGATATAATTTTCTGAGTTAGTGGAATCAGATTCTAGAACTGAAGTTCCTGTTGTAAATCCCTCTGAGTCGAGGAAGACAATTCTGTAACAGTTTTTATTATTATTTTATATGATTAAGATCCTGGATAAAACCAGAGCGTTGTTCTCTGTGATATTTTTTTTTGTTGTGTGTTTGAAATGAACAGAAATTTCCAACATGGTATCAGAGCTAGTCTAGGCACTCAGTGAATAAAAAAAACAGAGGTGGTTTTTTCACTGCAGGAGCTGTAAGAAGCTTATTGAGCATTTTTTTTTCCAGCAGAGAAAGTTTTTGCTTGTCTTTTTTTATTTATATAGTTCAGTATCTCTTCTTTATTTTTTCACAAGTTAAGATGGCAGATGCTGGAACTGGTTTGACAAATCCCCAACTGCCACAATTTAATGGGAAAAACTACAGTTATTGGTCCATAACAATGAAAGCATTGTTTGCTTCTCAAGGACTATGGGAGCTGGTTGAAACTGGCTATGCTGAACCAGCAGATGCAACAGCGTTGGCTGCTTTGACAGCAACAGAAAGAGACCAGTTGAAGAGTGATAAGAAGAAGGATGCCAAAACCCTCTTTTTCCTCTTCCAATCAGTGCATGAAAGTGTTTTTCCACGGATTGCAGCAGCAACAAAATCCAAGGAGGCATGGGATATTCTCAAAACTGCCTATCAAGGCATGGAGAAAGTGAAGACTGCAAAGTTGCAGATGTTAAGGAGAGACTTTGAAAATCTTAGCATGAAGGAATCTGATACAATAGATTCATTCTTCACTCAGGTTATTGGCTTGATAACCCAGATAATGTCTCATGGTGAGATTCTTGAAGATATAAGGATTGTAGAGAAAATCTTGAGATGCTTACCCTCAAGGTTTGAATCTATTGTGGTAGCAATAGAAGAAACAAAAGATCTCTCACAGTTCACGGTAGATGAGCTGAGTGCTTCTCTTTTGTCTCATGAACACAGACTGAGTAGAGGAACAGATTCCTCTTTTGAGCAAGCATTCAAGACTCAGATGTCTTTTGGCCAAGCAAGAGGTCGAGGTAGAGCAAATTACAGAGGTCGTGGAAGAAGCCAAAACAGAGGCAGAAATTATCCTGCAAGCACAAGCGGAAGGAGCTGTAATCAGAACCAAGATGAAGGTTCAAGCAAACAGCAAGCTCATGGACAAAGGTATGACAAATCCCAAGTCCAATGTCATTATTGTAAGAAATATGGGCACTACGCAAATGAATGTAAAAAAAAGCAAAGTGACATGAATAATAAGCAGAATGCTAATTTTGCAAATGAAGAAGATAAGAACCCAAAGAACGTGCTGTTAACATGTAACATAGCACAAGACAAACAAGAAGATTTTTGGTTCTTAGACTTAGGTTGTAGTAATCACATGACTGGAAATATTGAAATGTTTGCCAATCTGGATGAAAATGTGAATCTGAGGTAACAACAGGGACTGATGATACGATATCTGTCAAGGGTAAGGGCAGAGTCAATATCCGAGCAAAAAATGGAGAACAGATGATTGTGCCAGAGGTATACTATGTACCTGGTCTGAAATGTAATCTTTTGAGCATTGGACAGCTCATAAACAAAGGTTACAATGTGTTCTTCAAAGATGATTTGTGTACTATCAGAGATATACCTCCAAGTAAGAAGATCATTGCACAGGTGCAGATGACCAGCAATAGAATGTTTCCTCTCAAACTCAGGGCAGATTTGAAGGAAGGCAGAACTATTGCGGCTGTAACACAAGAAGTCTTTCAGGAATAACTGAAAGATGTGAATTGGTTGTGGCATTTGAGATTTGGACATCTCAATTTCAGAGCCCTGAATCTGTTGCACAGAAAGGGAATGGTAAAGGGATTACCATTGATCGAGAAACCAGACAGCCTTTGTGAAGGCTGCATCTTGGGCAAGCAACACAAAGAAAGCTTTCCAGCAGGAAAGAGTATAAGGGCAAAAGCACCATTGGAAATTGTTCACTCCGATGTGTGTGGACCGATGCAAACACCATCATTTGCCGAAAATAAATATGTTTTAACCTTCATTGATGATTACACCAGAAAGACATGGGTGTATATGCTGAAAAAGAAGAGTGAAGTGTTTGAGAAATTCCGCCACTTCAAAACTCTTGTTGAGAAGCAGTGTGGGCATTATATCAAAGTGCTCAGAACAGATAGAGGAGGAGAGTACATCTCCCAAGACTTTCTGTGTTTTTGCAGAGAGAATGGCATACAAAAGCAGTTCACCACGAGGTATACACCTCAGCAGAACGACGTTGCTGAAAGAAAAAATAGGACCATTCTTGACATGGTCAGAAGTATGCTGAAGGCAAAGCACTTGCCACATGAGTATTGGGCAGAAGCTGTTACTTGCGCAGTTTACATCTTGAATAGATGCCCAACTAAAGCTGTCATGAACAGAACACCAGAAGAAGCATGGAGTGGTCAAAAGCAAACAGTCACTCACATGAGAGTATTCGGTTGTGTTGCATATGCACATGTACCGGATCAGCTAAGGAAGAAGCTTGACAGTAAGGGGGAGAAGTGTGTCTTTATTGGCTATTGTGATGAGTCAAAAGCATACAAACTCTATAATCCATCCACCAAGAAATTGATAGTAAGCAGAGATGTGCAGTTCATTGAAGATGAAGCTTGGGATGGAAGCTTAGAAAAGACAGTGAATGTGAAGACAATTGTGTCTCACGAAGAAGAAGAGGAAGGGACAGCAGCAAATAATCCTTCCTTGGTGGCTCCTCCTCCACCACAGCAAGTACAACAAACCACACCACAATCTGGAATTCGAACAACCTTAAGAAGTCAAGGAAGTGCTTCTCCAAGCACACCACAGGGATCAGATATACCCTCAAGTTCGGATGGAACTCCAAGCACACCAAGAAGACCAAGATTCAGAAATCTGAATGAGATTTATGAACAAGGAGAGGTAAGTAACAATACCGGTCTGAATTCATTATTCGCTTTGTATTGTCATGTTGATGACCCAGTCCATTTTGAAGATGTTGTAAATGAAGATAAATGGATTGAAGCAATGAATGAAGAAATTGGTGCAATTGAGAAGAGTAAAACATGGGAGTTAGTGGACCTCCTTGTAGGCAAAGATGCCATTGGAGTTAAGTGGGTCTATAAGACCAAAAGCAATGCTAAAGGCAAGATTGACAGACACAAAGCAAAACTTGTTGTGAAAGGCTACAAGCAGCAACAAGGCAAAGACTATGATGAAACCTTTGCGCCAGTAGCAAGGATGGAAATAGTCAGAACAGTGTTGTCTATTGCGGCACAACACAAATGGAAGATTTATCAGATGGATGTTAAATCTGCATTCCTGAATGGAGTGTTAAAAGAAGAGGTTTATGTTGATCAACCTCCAGGCTATGAAGTTGAAGGCCAAGAGCATAAAGTTTGTAAACTGAAGAAGGCTCTTTATGGGCTGAAGCAAGCTCCAAGAGCATGGTACAGCAGAATAGATGCTTATCTGATTGAGAATGGGTTTGACAAGTGTGATGGTGAACCCACACTCTACATAAAGGAGAATGACGGTAAGATACTTATCGTTGTTCTATATGTAGATGATTCGATTTTTACAAGCAATGATGCTTCTCTCATTGCTGATTTTAAAGCAGTCATGAAAAGTGAATTTGAAATGACTGACTTGGGCTTCTTAAGATATTTTCTTGGAATTGAAGTAGACCAAAGTGAAAATGGCGTTTTCATTTCTCAAGATAAATATGTAGAAGCGGTGTTAAAGAGATTCAACATGCAGAACAGTAAGGCAGCTGTGACTCCAACTGTAGTGGGGTTGAAATTGACCAAAGAAGACAGCAGCAAGGATTTTGATCCAAAATTGTACAAGAGCATAGTTGGCAGCCTTATGTACTTGACTGCAACTAGGCCGGACATTATGCACGCTGTGAGTTTAATCTCCAGATTTATGGAAAGACCAAAAGAGACTCATTGGCAGGCAGCCAAGAGGATTCTAAGGTATGTGAATGGAACGAAGGGGTTTGGTATTTTATACTCCTCTTCTGAAAGTTTCATGTTGACAGGTTACACTGACAGTGATTGGGCTGGAAGTGTTGATGATAGGAAAAGCACATCAGGATATATGTTTAATATGGGATCGGGAGCCATCTCATGGGCTTCCAAGAAGCAACCAGTTGTGGCTTTGTCAACAGCAGAGGCAGAATATGTGGCAGCAACAGCAGCAGCATGCCAAGCAGTGTGGCTGAGAAAAGTTCTCAGAGATTTGTGTCATGAACAGGAAAATGGCACAACCATTTACTGCGACAATAGCTCAGCAATAGCATTGTCTAAAAATTCTGTTTTTCATAAAAGAACAAAGCACATAGACACCAAATTTCACTTCATACGTGAATTGGTTAACAATGGTGAAATTGTTTTGCAGCACTGCAGAACAGAGGAACAGTTAGCTGACATCCTGACAAAACCATTGGCAAAGAAAAGCTTTGATCATTTCAGGAAATGCCTGGGTATGCAGAATAAACCCAGTAGTTAAAATTAAGGGGGAGTGTTGGAAGATAATTTTAAAATTGCCGCGAGCTAAACAGCGATTGGACTTTCGCTGCGATGCAATCTGATCGCATATCGCACTTTCCCTCGTCACCCTTCGCTGCATGCTTGTATTTTCTGCGATGTGATATTTGCGATGCGATCGCAGATCGCATGATTTAAAGGTTGTAGAGGCGGTGGCACATCCTCTCCTTCTTACGATGCGATGGTGTGATAAGCCATTCATTAAATTCCAGCAAGATATTTTCAACCGTGTAATAAATAATATTTACTAGGGTTGGTAAATGTAGATGAAATCTTAAATTTTACTATTTTTATTTCACGGAAGTAAGGGAAAGCAACACGTATTGAAAAGATATTTTTGTGTTGTTCGATATATGAAAGAAAATGCAAGAGTAGAGAGTATTAACTAGTTGAGCTCTTTTTTCTCTGCAACGCACAACAGTGCTGAAGATATAATTTTCTGAGTTAGTGAAATCAGATTCTGGAACTGAAGTTCCTGTTGTAAATCCCTCTGAGTCGAGGAAGACAATTCTGTAACAGTTTTTTTTTATTATTTTATATGATTAAGATCCTGGATAAAACCAGAGCGTTGTTCTCTGTGATATTTTTTTTTGTTGTGTGTTTGAAATGAACAGAAATTTCCAACAATTTGTTGGGCAAATTGCCTGTGATTTCTTTTCGGTGCAGTGATATACCGATCTATTAAGGAGACATTTTCCAATCCAATGCCTCAACTTTTATTAAGTTATAAGTTTCCATTAAAAATAAATTAACACTAACCTAAAATTACAATTACAGTAAAAGCAGCAAAATTCCAACCCGACGTCAGATAGGTAACCCTGACTAGTTACCTATTTATCTGGATCTAAAAACAAAAATACATGTCATAACTGCAACAACGTTCATTCGCTGAAGCCTTCCTAGGGTGCTAAGGCGATTCAATAGCTTCCCTTATTTTGACCCTTCATTATGACGACCCAAGTACCTGGTTATTTATTTAGCTTTTGAAGTACTTGACTTTTGGAATTGCAGAAAAGGCAAGAGATTTCCGACCAGATCAAAAGCATTGTCAAGGAGAGGAAGGAAATCTTGTCATCCTACGATTCATCAGACGACCTACTATCATCATTGCTGAAAGAGGCAGAGGGAAAAGAAGATGTGGATTTTGAAGATCGGATCGTAGATACCATTATGTGTCTTATGTTCGCTGCCTTTGAAACTACACCAAAAACGACTGCTTTGACAGTGAAGCTTTTATCTGAAAATCCGCACATCATTCAAGAACTCAGGGTCAATATCTTCTACTGTAGTTTGTTTGGCACTAAATGAAATTTTACATTAAATAATCTCTGATGTCCACTAACATGGTGCAGGAAGAACACGAAGCAATAAGATGCAGCAATGGAAATAAAGACAGTCTCTCCTGGGATGACTATAAGTCAATGTCGTTCACCAAGAATGTAAGTTGTCACATCAATTTGATTCATCGATTTATGTCAGCACTTTGTCAGACCCTAATGGCGACATCGTTCTTAGGTTATCAAAGAGGTGCAGAGATTAGGTATTGGAAGCATAAACGCGATGTTACGAAGGAAAACTCTCCAGAAAGTAGAAATGCAAGGTATCCAATATTGTTACTCTCTAAGTCAAAAAGTTGCAGCATTTTAGTACCACTGTTTTACCGTAATTTGATTATTTTTTATTTAAAGGATACACAATTCCCAAAGGATGGACGTGCATATTACTTCATCAAGTCTCCCATTACGATAGAAACTACTACGAAGATCCTCTTACTTTCAATCCTCGATGATGGCAGGTGCGAGCTATTCCCCCCTTGCGATCTAGAAAGTAAAATTAATGTCATTTACTTGATTGCCTAAAATATAACTGGTTGACTTACAACTTTCAGGACCCGGCTACTAATCGTGTCCCCAATTTTAACTTTGGAGGTGGCCCTAGAAAATGTCCAGGATATGACCTCGCTATGTTCCTCATTTCAATTTTCTTGCATCATCTTGCGACGAATTTCCGGTAAGGATTACCTCTCCCTGCCACATAAAGCATCCAAGACTCATGTTCTTCGGAAATTTTGATTTAAACACAATATTTTCTGGCGCCATGCAGATGGGATTACATTCCTTCCGATACCAAGTTAAGGTGGTTTGATTCACCGTTCAAATCAAACCTTGACTGCATAGTTCGACTAGAGGACTTGGGAAATTAGCCACTTTTCAAAATTATCTATAATTTTGGTCAAGCATGGTTGTTAATATTGATCTTTGCAATCTGAGAAAACTTGGTAAATTATATTTACTTTTAGAATAATAACATTTTTATACTGATATCAAATACATAATAACAAACCATTTAGAATATGATGATATTTGCTATTGTGACTATTTACCTGATATAGATAATAAGCATTATTCAGAATAGAATAGAATGGTAATTGTGATGGTGACAATTGGTGACTATAATAGTGGGTCTAAGAATAGTATTGTTGTACAGTTATTTTTGTTTATATTGTCAAATTTATTTCGATGAATTTAGGTTTATTTTTCATATTATTTAATAGTTATGGTTGTTTGAATTATTTATTAAGTTTTAGGATAAATTATTATATTTCTCAGAAATGATGTTTAATTTTAAATGAATTATTCATTAAATCTATGATGAATTGTAGTGTTGTTTTATTAAATTTAATTCTAATGATTTTTAATAATTAAAAAAAATAGTGACATTTATATAACTTAATTTTAAGTTAAAGTATTAGGTTTTATTATGATTATGTTATAATGGATATTTATTAAGTTTTATATTAGTTTTTGTTTGGTTGTTTATTGTAAGTCATTCTTAATTACATTCAATTTTATTTTATTGTACTTGATTATGCTTGAATGAGGTTCAAAATGATGTCTATGATTGATCATGTTGAACATTCTTTAAGGTTTATGTCTTTAATAGAGAATCTAGATCTAATAAGTTTCATTAGGGATCAAATCTATGGAGTTGTAAACATAAATAGTCATTGCTTATGATCCATTTCTAAAGTGGATCTATATTATGTTTGGGTGAAGTGAAATAAAGACAGACTAAACCCAAAAAACCATTCCACAAACATGACTAAAACAAAGCCCCAAATCCTATTCCAAATATGAGCAAAGATCTAGGAGAATGTGTTTAAAAAGAAAGTATTTTAAAAATATGGTGAATAGAAATTGGTAGGTTGGTACCAAACTTTTGTTTTCTACCCAATCATGCCCTTGCTATACAAACTTTGTGCACTCTATATATCTTTTATATATTTGTCTCACTATTGTTGATGCTTTAAACCTAATTTAAAGTACTTTAGCACTAACTTATAGGTATAAATTATATATTAAAATAAATATTTTATATATTAAATACATTAAAAGTGAGATAGTTGCTAGTTATAAAACATTATAAAAGAAATATATTATTGCATGTTTGGTGTTTTAAGCCCAACTTATGGTGTTTTAACCCTAAGAATAGATATAAATAATATAAAAGAAATATATACAATAAATCATATTAACATTAGGTATAAATTATAAAATAATATACTAAAAAATATATTATTATGATTATGTCTATATAAAAGAATAAAAAAATACAAAAATGTTAAACCTTACATTTTCTTCACATAGTGATTACATTTTTCATATACCGGTAGCATTACATAATTAATTGTTATTGCTTTGAATGTAAACATAGTAATCATTGATTCAAAACCTCATTATGAGCCTAGAAGTTTGTTTTGAAAAAATGAAATAGCCATTACTTAATGTGCATTCAATTATGAAAATATATAAAAATTTAAAAATGTTTAACCTTAAAATTTCTTCACATATTGACAACATTCTTCATATATCGAAACCACTATAAAATTAATCATTATCGCTTTGGATGCAAATACAATAATGATTGATTGAAAACCTGATTATGGCCCTAGATGCACGATCCAAAAAAATTAAACAACCATTACTTATGATGCATTGAAGTCCATTTATTTTATTTTTGGGTAAAGTGAAACGATATTCACACAAAATCACCCCAAAAATCCATTTCCGAAATTGAAAAATAAATATTATTCCAAATATGTGCAAAGATATATAATAAGTTTAAAAGGAGAATAAAAAAAGGTTGATTTCCATCCAACTTTTTTCTCTGGAATACTTTCCCTCCCAATGACCTACAAAATCTATGCATTCTATGTATCCTTTTGAGCTTGACGATGTGTATTTATTTTGTGTGTAACCTACTTTGATTCTTTAGACTGAATTTATAGTACTTTTAACTCTAATTTATAAGTATAGATTATATATTATAATAAATATTTTACATATTAAATGAGATTAATCATAAGTTAGCTCTAAATTATAAAATACTACATTGAAAAATATATCATCCCACATCTCATTCTTTAAACCTAATTGATGCTTTGACCCTAACAAATTGATATAAATCACATTAAAAAAAAATATTGTCTGTATTAAATTGTATAAATTATAAAAGAATACATTAAGAAATATACTATTGCACCTTCATCAACCCTTTAAACCTAACTTATAGTCCTATAAACCTAACCTATGGGTGTAATTTATACATTATAATAAACATTGTGTATGTTAAATTAGAGTATCTATAAGATAATTGTAAATTATAAAATATTATAGTACGAATATCCATCTATCAAGCTCACATCTTGTTATATCAAGTATTAATTATTTTAATTTTAATTTTATTTTAAATCATTTGGTTGAATCAACATAATATTACGTCACCATAACATTTTACAATATTGCTACCATAATGGGTCTTGGAGCGCCTCTCACTGCAATAATTCCATACCATTTTATCCCTCTATTATATGATAGAATTATTTTAGCAACATGCTAATGTGAGGCTATGGGAGACTCTAAGAATCTTGAAATTAGACTAATTGTAAATGCAATATCTAGAATTGTTGTTGTGAGATACAGGAGGGCTCAAATAGGACTCTTGAAAAACTATTAATCCTTCATGTGGCTTACTTAGTTTTGTTCCCTTTGCTATAGGTGTGGCTATTGGATTGCAATTTATCATCCATAACATTTTTATGCATATCTTGCATACATGCTTGGAAAATAATAATTCCATTTTAGATTTCTGAGCTTCTATTCTAAAAAAATACTTCATCAAACCCAAATCAATCATTTCAAATTCATTCTCCATTACATGCTTAAAATTTCGAAGGTTACTTGTACAGACCTTGCCATCCACATGAAAGAATATTGAAATATGAACTTGTTAATTTGATGTTCTATACAAAGTTGGGTCACTCATTCTTCTACTAAAACAATTAGTAGCCAAATAAGAATATATTCTATTACACCAAGCTTTAGAGCTTGCTTCAACTCATAAAATGGCTTCTTCATCATCTATATCTTAAGTTCATGTTGCTAAATCATTTAATTAAGGGACTTTTCAAAAACAACTTCCCCTTGTAGAATTCGCTTTAGTTGTTAGGAAAAATAACGGGCCGGTGTGGGGGAGGGGAGAGGGGGATTAATCAATATTTTAAATTCACTTTAACTTTTAATTTCATATATAAAATTATGTCCACTATGGTTCTTCATGCAACCTGCATGTGTATGCGAATGTATTGAATGCAAACCATGTATATCCAAATAACTAATTTTTCATAATTTCCATCAATGATTTAACTTATCCAGTGCGTCATCGTTTCTTTAGTTATTCATTATGCAATAACCATGAGAAGTAAAGAGCATATAAATAATCAACACATAAGAATCACATCAATAGATGAGGACATCAAGATTTTAGGTTGAAACCCAATGTAGGAGAAAATCATTGTTGATGTCGTCCCTATCTTATTCTTTTATTATAAAGAAAATATTCATTACATCTTGTATTGGTGAAAACTCTTACCAACATGCAAGCACCCAATGTAGGAAGCTATGACCTCCACTCATTCCTCAACACCTACTGGAAGGGAGCTCCAACCCCCTAATATCACTTACCAACTCCTAATAGAATGGAGATCCTAACCCCTCACTAAAGTTTGCAACCCTTGGTATCTTGTGCACCATGTTTCAAAATATTTCACACTAGATCCACCTGTCAACTAGTCATAAAAACATGTAGGCCACCTTTCATCAAATATTCACACTAGACTTGCGCCAACAATAAGCCCAAACCAATATGTCAAAATCAAATATTAAATCTCAAAATCTTAATTACTAAGCACTATATACAAACTGAATCAATAAAACATCAAGCCATAAAATACTAAAGCAAACCAATCACTAAAATAAATCTTAAGCAATATAATCAAATCAATTTAATGCAATACCAAATAATATTGTCATAGGTCAACCATTTAATTATTCATTGATTAATCACACTATTGGATACGAGACAGTCATCACAGAAATAATGTGAATTTCTTGTAAACCCTCATTAACATTAACTTTAGAATATATAGTGATTGTTCTAAATTATACCCACGTATATACACGCTTACTATGTATGGAACCTGTGTACAGTTCTGAATTCACACTGAATTATGAAACTAAATACCTACATCCCCCACTGAGTTATTGTCAGACTAAGTCACAGTAGCAACTAATCATATATCAACACTTTATAGCATCATCACTAACCAATATCTGAATCCACAACCAAGTCAACCCAATCAAAGTTGCTAGACACAGATCATCATGATCAAGATATCAATGACTGTAGTAGGAGCATAAGATTGTGCAACAGAGCTATGTCAACAATTAATCCCCTAGACCTGATGTCATCAAGGTCAACACACTCTCTCCATATTTGGGAAAAGACGCAATTCTGAAGTAGTAATATTAATCTCTTGAATGACAACACGATAGGTAGAATATACAACATATGTGCAAACAAATAGTACCTCCAGCATAAAAAACCATTAACTAGAATATAAATGACCAACACCATAATCAACATATTTAGTGAGTGTAGAGTTCCATCAATGTTTTGTTTTAACACCCTTTTCCCTCCATTTTCCTCTTTTTCATCATCGCTATCAATGCAATAAAAGCAGTAAATCATAGATTTTGATAAGATAAAAAAATCTTATATGTCTTATTTTTCATATTCATTGATATGCCTTATTGTTATGTTAAATATTGCATTGGCTATAGAATTAACATGATTATGCATTTATTTTACAAATTTACAACTACCTCCATGGTTTGCGGGGTTCTGGTGCGCAAACAAAGCAAAGCAGCACATGGGTAGTTGAGGATTAATCCCCTCATGGATCTCCTCCTATTTGCTTGATCCACTTCACTAAAGGAACCAAACAGTGGCGCAGTCAAAGGCACGAGTCAAACACTTAACATCATAGTGTGAATGCATAACGTTTCTCTGATTACTTTCCAAATAGTGAATCGATGAGATAACAATTTTTCTGTTAAGTTTCAAATTTGAATAAGGATTGATTAGCAGGCCTGTAGGTATAGAAGTCTCAAATTGTTGAGCATGAATTTTATATATAAGTATGTATCCTTTATAAAACGAAAAAAAAAATGAAGGAAGTAATAGTTATTTCTGAAGAATTATGAAAGAGACCTTTGTTCTCATATTGAATTAAAGCTACCTTTATGTGATTCGATGTGTATGTGAGAGAAATTTACACGTACTAGATGCAGAGGGCCCCTGTGGATAGTCGAGGTTTTAGTTTATTTCATTTCATCGCTTTTTGTTGTTTTCATTTAATCACTTTCTATTATCACATTGTCACTACATTCTAGTTTCGTTTCCTTACTTCGTTGTTTTCATCATTTCGTTATAACTCAATTATTTTGTTTATCATTTCCTTCATCAGAAAGCTCATTCACGACCATGTTCTTGAAGTGCAATATTGTTCAACAGATGATCAAGTTGCAGACATCTTTACAAAGGCTCTCATAGAGGCGAAGTTCACTAAACTTCGATTTATGGTTGGAGTTCAGGAAGTTGTCACTAAGGGGGGATAGGCTCTAGTGCCACCTTCCTTCTCCCGTTGTGTCATATTTGTAAATCCTTCAATCCTATCCCAAGTTGTTCTTAAGGGGGGATGTTAGGATATTCGGACACATAGGAAATAGTTAAGTACAACTTGGTCTAGTATAGAGTTAGGTAAAGTGTGTTTCTTTACTATGTACCTTTTGTAACTTACAATCTGACGGTCACGATATGTAGTGATCCGACGGTTCATTCTCTCCTCGGTATTACCGACGCTTGATCCATGGCTTAACACCCGATTGGTCCATGATCTCTATTTAAAGAGCATGGAGGGTCATTTGTAGGGTAATCCGTCTATGAGAGAAGCATATGTAAATTTTCATTCTTTTATTAATAAATTGCCTGAAGTGGCCGCGTTGGCTTAGGCCGTGGACTGTTTCCCTCTTTGAGGGTTTTAACCACGTCAAAAGTACTGGTGTATTGATCTGCGATCTGTTTGTGAGCAGTGTCCTTTGGTGTTCTGTCTGATGAACTTACCCTGTAAATTCCTACAGTTGGAAAATGTACTCTGAGAGCTATCTAATGGAGGGGGTCATATTTAGTTTGGAGCGATTCAGTGTTTTGGAAAATGGCTACAAACCTCTCTGCTCTTTTGCACCCTTTTGACAGCTAAAATCAAATTTTATAGTGAGAAACAACAATTTCCACTTTTCTTCAGAAGACTAATTGTTTTGCTAATCCTCTGGAGGATTATATTTCTTATTTTTACCTTTTCCTTTATTCTTACGTCTTCGTTGGTGAGATTTAGATTTGGAAGATTGAACGACATCGATCTCTGAAGTAGAAGTTGTGGGAGTGGTAGAAGGAGGGATTGGAGGAGCCACAACAAGAGTCGAACTAGATGGTTTACTCGTTGATTGTTGGTTAGTTGAACCAATCACACCATCAATGACATGTCATTATTTATAACGAGGTCGAGGAACAGTCTTGGAAGGTCACTGAGCACTTGGTATTTTATCATAAAGAATGCCAAATTGGGTATAAATAATATCCAAATAATAAGGACGAGAAATTAGTTTCTCCTCAGTCACAACTTCGCCTTTAGCGATGTCTTTTATGATATATGGAAACATAGACTTAATGAACCATTCAACTAACAATTGATCAGGAATTTCTTTTAACTAAACAAAATGTGTTAGGAATGTGGTGGCCAAGTCACTTAAATTGTCGAACGAAGCTCCTGGTAATTCAATATACCACTTCGTTTCCATACTGGTGAGTGTGCATTGGAAAAGATTCAAACAAACATATTAATCATTGAGAGAGTTCTAAGAATGCCACAAATGATAAGTCATCACGTGTGTAAATGGGTCCTCTCTAGGATTTGCATTTAATTTAGGGATATAACTTGGTAATTTCATAGGAATAATCTGCCACCAAGGAGAATGAACAATGGGATTATTGGTGACCCTGGTCAAATCCGGAAATTCGAGAGTTGCTGCGAATGGAAATTTCCTATTGAGTTCTGGTGGAGGATACCCTGGGTAAGATGGAATGACTTGACCAACAGGTATATATATTCCAGGATACTGAGGATTTTGATAACCCAAATACACATAACCTTGCTGCCCAACTCTAGGATAATCTTTTAATTGAAATGGCTAGGATTCAATTTGTTGACCATAAGGTATTTAAGGTATAGGTTGTTCCTATGCCATACCATATCCATTTTGACCTACTTGAATTTGAGCAATGGTAAGACCAAGTGATTATGATTGTAACCTACCTTGAAAAGGCTGGGTATACAGGGCTTGTGAAGCGCAAGATCCCAGTGGAATAGGTTGAGCCAAATATGTGGCCTATAAATGTTAGTTTACATTCATTTGAGCTTGAATAGGCTGAGATATAGGTTGTTGAACAAGAATCTGAGATGTAGGTGGAACCGTTTGAGAGATTAGAGATGAAGCCACAACCGAACAAGGTTGTACAAGTGTGGTAGGTTTCCAAGCATTATCAAACATTCCCAAATGCAGAGGACTCAAATGATTCTAAGCACTAACTTGAGGAGATGGAAATATCCCCGGAATAAGTTTCCCCCCTGTCGAAAGAGGAGGGTTATATGGAGGGAACTTCCCCGAAAGAGGAGGGTTCCCAATAGGAGGTGGAATGGGTTGTTGTAGGTGTCAATACCCACTAACATGAGGACTATCTTGCTTCTAAACCGTAGGAGTAGATGGAGGAGGAGTATACTATGTAGCGCTCATCAAAGAAGTTCCTGAAGGAATTCTAGATGTAGATTATATGGGAGAGGTTCATGGACTAGTTGTTGTGCCAAAAAAGGTACCAGACAATGATTGGTAGCTAGGCAGGACATATGAGCCTCCATACAAATGTGTATACGGTGATGTTACAAAAAATTGGATGAAGTTGCAACATGGGTTGTCTTGGTCATGGTAGTAGATATAGCTTGAGAAACCATAACAGGTTCAGGCATGGTTAACTATCTAAAGATGGGTTTCCGAGGGAAACTAAAGGATGATTTGAAAGGAGAAAAACCATAAAAAGGAGCTTTTGATAGAGTATGAAGAGAAGGAAAGGGATGGGCCTGATAAAAATGAGCCATTATTTGAATAGGAGAGGAGGGTTACGGATCTTCTTGAGGAATTTCTTCGATACTCACAAGACCATGTGGAAGTGGTTTATCGTAAGGTCAAAGATATATAGGTTGTGGTTGAGTATGAGACACAGGAAGAGAAGAAGAAGGTCCTGAAGTAATAGGTGTAGATAACTGAGGTTCCTTAGGTTGTATAAACTCAGGTTGTATTGTCTCTTATTTAGTATAGTGAGGTTTATTAACCTCAGGCAATGAGATTTCAGGTGTTTTTGTTTTGACTATGTCAAACTCACTAGTTAATGGGGAAGTGATCTCGGGTTTAGTACTCACAGGAAAATATTATTTTGGTGGATCTATTTCAGGTGGAGGACTAAAAGTAGTATCTCCCGAAGTAATATATTCAGTAGTATGCGTCTCTTTATGCTTTTGACGATGTCTAGGAGGTGGAAGAGGAGGCTTATTTTTCATTCTACGCGAACGACATTGTGTAGGGTGTTGTTCTTCCGTGTTGGTTTAATAAATTTTAAAAAATAACAACAAAAAAAAATCAAAGAGGGTAATCTAGGCATAAAGGTTTACTAAGCAACTGTTAACTGCAATATACCACCTTAGAGAACTAATGATTTACATGTGAGAAAGAATTATCTCGGAATGTTGTGTTTGGTGTATCACATTATACAAGGCAGCCGACTAAATTATGGCAAGCCAAAAAGAAATAAAACAAAACAAAACAAAATAAGAAATTCTCATCGAGAAATATCTCATTATAAACTTCTCATCTGGGAATATTTCATTATTTAAATATAACTTTATACTATGATTAAAAAAAGTCAACCATATCCAATAGTAAGGTGCTCTATGATGGAACTCCCTGATGTGAAATTAAAAATTCACTGCTTTGTTAAGACACTCACAAAATAGCAACAATAATAAGTTATATTTTATTCTAACTAAATATCCATAATTCAGTTCAATTTCTAGTGAATATAGTTATGTATTTGAATTATAACTCTTTAATATTTAAATATAATTTTATACTATGATTAAAAAAAGTGAATATAGTTATGTATTTGAATTATAACTCTTTAATATTTAAATATAACTTTATAGTATGATTAAAAAAAATCAACCGTATCCCATAGTAAGGTGCTCTATGATAGAACTCCCTGATGTGAAATTAAAAATTCACTGCTTTGTTAAGACACTCACAAAATAACAACAATAATAACTTGTATTTTATTCTAACTAAATATCCGCAATTCAGTTCAATCACTAGTAATATAGTTATGTATTTGAATTATAACTCCTTAATATTTAAATGTAACTTTATAATATGATTAAAACAAGTCAACCATATCCAATAGTAAGGTGCTCTATGATGGAACTCCCTGATTAACGCATTCAGCACGCATTCCGTTCCATCCGCAACAAGGCCATCTTCCGTGATAGACAAACGCATTCAGCACGCATTCCGTTCCATCCGCAACAGGGCCATCTTCCGTGATAGACAGTTATTGATTTGATTCTCTCTACAAATTATTTATGCCGGGAAGGGCGGACAGAAGGCGTACTGGGGAATCAGGCGTGATGTTCTTGCCATTGCCATTGAATTGATATTAGTATATAATGGAGGCGTCATGTTCCTTGCCATTAATATATCCCCAAAGACTTTCTCTGGTTTAATGCAGCCAACATTGCTGCACAAAATAGAAAAACTTGAAGCGACTTTGTAATTTATTTGAATTCAATTAAATCAATTTGCAAACATAATGGAGTGATCAGCACCAATTCCGCAACGACTTTCAATGGAGTGCAGTATGATGATATGGATGTTAGTAGCAGGGGCACTGGCAGTGTGGCATTTCGTTCTACGACCAAAGTGGAGCCCCAACCTTCCGCCTGGAACAATGGGATGGCCCCTTGTGGGAGAATTTCTCTCATTTTATCTTCAACCCGATGGATTTATAGCGAAACGCCGTGAAAAGTAACTGTCGTTTCCAATAATATTCTTAATTGAATATTGTATTTCTTTTGCCATTTTATAGAAGGCCATAGTATGAGATTAATAAATGCATGAGATTAATTCAACAGTCAAAATACGTATCCGTATTTAGGGTTCTACTCTACCTGGAGTGGTAGTAGGGAGTATCTTTGATAGTTTGTGTTATTCTTTAGCGAGTTAGTTTAAAGAGTGTGTTTAAAATGTCATTGGGAAATATTCTGTATATTCTAAAAATGGGATGATAGGAAACTTAAATTTTATCAAATTATATGAATCCCTTTTACACTAACTAAATCACAGCATAATTGGATTTCTTTTAACTACTCATGTTTTATGCAGGCATGGAAATTTGTTCAAATTTCCACTGATCCGGATGTCAACAATTTTATTCTGGAGAACGATGGTCGGCTTTTTGCTCCTGAATATCGGATCTCCGTGGAAATGTCAGTTGGAAAGAGGGTTGTACTTGCATTCACAAAAGACGGAGCTGATCACAGTGTTGGGTATTTTTCAATGGAGAAAATACCAAAAACCAAGATTCAAACACATAGAGGCAATGCTCTGTTTCTACCTTTCCAGGATCTTTTGTGCTCAGGTAAGATTAAAAATAATTTCACTGAGAGACAGAGTATTTCACCACCATTAAAAACATTCTATTCATTAAAAACTGATACAAACTTCATCCTCTTTTACTGAGAGGGATTTACCACTGTAAAATCCTTTTTATATTCACTGCTGTGAAATCTCCATTTACATTTACTGATGTAAAACTCTTTTTACAGGCTGCTGTAAAACAAAAACAAATTACATTTGCATCCAAAACAAATGCGCTCATGGATATTACTAGACCTTCAGCACATAAAACATTTTCATTTCACCTTGCATTTTCACCGTTCCATTACAAAAGTCAAAACAGAACATTACAAAGTATATTTTGAGCACTGCTGTGCATACATCTCTAGTTCTCTCTCGCTGCTGCGAACACCAGTTGTTCTCTTTCTCCCGTGTGCAACAAAAATAATAAAAAGTCAACACACAAACATATTACATACGATTTTTGTATTTTTAATACATGCCGTAAAAAAAACATAGACATCTATTAAAACGTGCCCATACCTATGTTTAAATGCACCATACCTTTTTCATAAGAAAAGACTTACGTGCTCTATATAAGAAACTTCAATATCCTACCTACCACTATGACATTTCTTTAAAACGTATGGTCAACCAAAACTTAGATCTACTCCACGCAATGAAATTAATGTTTGCCGTATGCAGGTTTGGAGCAGCTTCGGACAATCAACGGATGAAAAAGGTGGAGCAGATCGAACGGCGGATAACGATATCGGAAGGCACTTTGTTGCAGAGCTTTACCACCCGAGAAAATTACGTTGGCTTACGTCAGGGGTGAACCACGCGTCAGCTCCAAAATTTCTCGGGTTCAAAATTACGGAAAGTCCCTTTGCCGGAATGTGACCCGAGAACTCTCCGGCGGGTTTGCTGACCGGTTTCTGGCAATGTTTCCAGCTGCGTTGAAATTACATTTTCAACACTCCCCTTTAATTTCAACAGCAGGGCATTTGGCCATACCGAGACACTTCCTCAAAAATTCAAAGCTTTTCTGATCCAAAGGCTTTGTCAAGATGTCTGCTACCTGTTCTTGGGTCCTGCAATGTTCTAGGACAATTTCTCCATTGTTCACCAATTCTCTGATGTAGTGAAACCTTGTATCAATGTGTTTCGTTCTCTTATGAAACACTGAATTCTTTGACAATGCAATAGCTGAGCTATTGTCACAAAAAATCACTGTCGCTTTTGCCTGCTCTTGGCCTAAGCTTCTCAACATTCTTCTCATCCACACTGCTTGACATGCTGCTGCTGTAGCTGCCACATATTTAGCCTCTGCTGTAGACAATGCTACAATGGACTGCTTCTTAGAAGCCCATGAAATGGCTCCTGAACCCATATGAAATACATAACCGGAAGTGCTCTTCCGATCATCTACACTTCCAGCCCAATCACTGTCAGTGTATCCAACCAAATCTGAATGTTCCGAGGCATTATATAAAATTCCAAACATTTTGGTGCCTTTGACATACCTCAAAATTCTCTTTGCTGCTTGCCAATGTGCCTCCTTTGGCCTCTCCATGAATCTGGAAATCAAACTAACAGCATACATAATGTCAGGCCTAGTCGCTGTTAAATACATAAGGCTGCCCACAATGCTTTTATACAAGCTAGGATCAAAATCCTTGTTGCTGTCCTCTCTGCTGAGTTTTAATCCCATCACTGTGGGAGTGATTGCTGCCTTGCATTCTTCCATCTTAAATCTGCCCAAAACTTGATTTACATATCTTGCTTGAGATATAAAAATTCCTTTTTCATTTTGATCTACTTCTATGCCTAAGAAGTATCTCAACAAACCCATGTCAGTCATTTCAAATTCATCCTTCATGACTGATTTAAAATTCTCAACAAGATAAATATCATTTCCAGTGAAAATAACATCATCAACATATAAGACAACAATCAAAATTTTACCATCCTTTTCCTTGATGTAGACTGTGGGTTCTCCTTCACACTGGTCGAATTCATTATTCAATAGATATGAATCTATTCTGTTGTACCATGCTCTTGGCGCTTGCTTCACCCCATAAAGAGCTTTCTTCAATTTGCACACTTTGTGCTCTTCTCCTTTCTTCTCATATCCGAGAGGCTGTTCCACATAAACCTCTTCCATTAACACTCCATTTAGGAATGCTGACTTCACGTCCATTTGGTAGACTTTCCATTTGTTTTGAGCTGCTATGGACAGCACTGCTCTCACGGTTTCCATTCTTGCAACCGGTGCAAAAGTCTCCTCATAATCTCTCCTATACTGCTGCTTGTATCCTTTGACAACCAACCTTGCCTTATGTCTTTCTATTTTACCTTCAGCATTGCTCTTGGTCTTATAAACCCATTTGACTCCAATGACTTCTTTGCCTTTTGGTAGCTCAACCAAATCCCATGTTTTGTTTCTCTCTATGGCATTGATCTCCTCATCCATAACTTCTATCCATTTCCTATCTTTAATTGCATCCTCGAAATGAATAGGATCATCAACATGACAATACAAGGCAAATAAGGAATTCATTCCTTCATCATAAATATCACTTAGATTTCTAAATTTCTTACCTCTTTCACTTGGTGTGCAAGTGCTTGAAGATGCACTTGAATTTCCTCCTTGTGGTGTGCTTGGAGAAGCACTCTCATTGATCCTCAATGGTGTACCTTGCTGTCCTTGTGTTGGTGCTGTTGTTTGGGGATGTACTTCAGCCACTTCCTCTTCATCCTCATCATGAGACAAACAGTTCTTGACATTCACTGTTTTCTCTATGCTTCCATCCCAAGCTTCCTCTTCAATGAATTGAACATCTCTGCTGACAAAAAACTTCTTGGGGGATGGGATATACAACCTGTATGCCTTGGATTCCTCACTGTATCCAATGAATAGACATTTCTCCCCTTTGCTGTCCAACTTCCTCCTTAGCTGATCTGGAATGTGTGCATAGGCCACACATCCAAAAACTCTCATGTGGGTGACTCCTTGCTTTCTCCCACTCCATGCTTCTTCTGGCACCTTGTTCATCACTGCTTTTGTAGGACACCTGTTCAAAATATACACTGCACAATTTACAGCTTCAGCCCAATAATCATTTGGCAAATGCTTTGCCTTCAGCATGCTCCTCGCCATATCCATGATGGTCCTGTTCTTTCTTTCAGCAACTCCATTTCGCTGTGGGGTGTACCGAGTTGTGAACTGTTTATGTATTCCATTTTCTCTACAAAACTTTAGGAATTCATTTGAGATATACTCACCTCCGCTATCAGTTCTCAATATTTTTATGTGCAGCCCGCTTTGGTTCTCCATAAGTGCTTTGAAATTTTGGAATTTCTCAAACACTTCACTTTTGTTTTTAAGGAAATATATCCAAGTCTTCCTTGTAAAATCATCAATGAATGGTAAGAAATATAGGCTGCCTGCTAATGATGGAGCTTGCATTGGTCCACACAAATCTGAGTGGATAATCTCTAAGGGTGCCTTTGCCCTTATGCTTTTCCCTGATGGAAAACTTTCTCTATGTTGTTTGCCCAATATACAACCTTCACAAAGGCTGTCCGGCTTCTCTATCAATGGTAATCCTCTTACCATTCCTTTCCTGCTCAACAAATTTAGACCTCCAAAATTGAGATGACCAAATCTCAAGTGCCACAACCAATTTTCATCCTTTGGCACGCTTTGGAAGGCCTCTTGGGTGACTGCTGCAATTTCATTTTTGTTTTTCAAATCTGCCCTGATCCTGAGAGGGAACATCCTATTCCTTGTCATCTTCACTTCAGCAATGCATCTTTTGCTGGGTGATATGTCCATGATGGTGCACACATCATTTACAAAGTAAACATTGTAACCCTTTTGGACAAGCTGTCCAATACTCAAGAGGTTACATCTCATTCCGGGGACATAGTAGACATCTGCTATGGTTTTCCTTTCTCCTTGTTTTGTAAATATTTTTACCTCCCCTTTTCCCATAACAGACACTTTACTATCAGTTCCTAGTGTGACCTCTGATTTCAAATTCTGATTTAAGGCTGAAAAGAGGGCTATGTTTCCTGTCATATGGTTGCTGCAACCTGAGTCTAAAAACCATATGTCCTCACTATGTGTTTCAGCCATGTTACAAGCTAACAGGACATTATTTTGACTGTTGTTTTCTCTTGTAACATTTGCATTTTGTCTGCTGTTCATATTATGCTGTTTCTTTCTACAATCACTAGCATAATGTCCATACTTTTTGCAATAATAGCATTGAACATTAGATTTATCATACCTTTGTCCTTGAGCCTGATACTGATCTCTTTGTTGGCTGCTTCCTTGACCTTGGTTCTGATTTGGATTGCTGCCTCTTCCTTGTGCATTTGATGGGCTGTTCCTTCCTCCTCTGTTCTGGCTTCTGCCTCTTCCTCTACGGTTTCCTCTTCCTTGACCTCTTCCTCTTCCAAAGGACATCTGGGTCTTGAAGGCTTGCTCAAGAGATGAGTTTTCATTCCTACTCAACCTCTGCTCATGTGTTATCAATGATGCATGTAGCTCATCAACTGAATAGCTTGAGAGATCCTTTGTCTCTTCAATGGTGGTGACTATGGCATCGAACCTTGAGGGTAAGACCCTCAATATTTTCTCCACAATCCTTCTATATTCAATGGTTTCTCCATGAGTTCTCATTTGTGTGATTACACCAATCACATGAGTGAAGAATGAGTCAATGTTATCTGACTCCTTCATGTTCAAGTTCTCAAAATCCTTTCTCAGCAATTGTAGTTTTGCTGTCTTCACTCTCTCCATGCCTTGATAGGCTGTCTTAAGGGTTTCCCATGCTTCATTGGATGTCTTAGCTGCTGCTAACCTTGGAAACACACTCTGGTCTACTGCTAGATACAACAACACACGGGCTTTTGAATCCTTCTTCCTATTGCTCTTCAGCAGATCTCTCTTTGCTGGAGTTAATCTATTAAACTCAGTTTCATCTGTTGGTTCTTCAAAACCATCTTCAACTATTTCCCATAAGTCTTGGGAAGCAAACAAGGCTTTCATAGTTATTGACCAGTAGTCATAGTTCTTCCCATTAAACTGTGGGAGCTGGGTGTTAAACATACCCATACCAGTGCTTGTGCTAGCCATTCCTTGCATTCTAATCTTATGCCTCTAAGTCCTTGACTGTATGTTTAAAACAAATCACTGCTTCTTCAGCAACACATAAAAAAACTCTGTGAAATACCTGTGTATTTTCTTGACTGAGCCTTCTGTCTGCCTGAGAAGTTTTGCTGCAGCTACAAACCTTCTCCCTTCAGCTTCTTTAACTTCTTTAAAGAGCCTGCTCTGATACCACTGTTGGGTATTTTTCAATGGAAAAAATACCAAAAACCAAGATTCAAACACACAGAGGCAATGCTCTGTTTCTAACTTTCCAGGATCTTTTGTGCTCAGGTAAGATTAAAAAAAATTTCACTGAGAGACAGAGTATTTCACCACCATTAAAAACATTCTATTCATTAAAAACTGATACAAACTTCATCCTCTTTTACTGAGAGGGATTTACCACTGTAAAATCCTTTTTATATTCACTGCTATGAAATCTCCATTTACATTTACTGATGTAAAACTCTTTTTACAGGCTGCTGTAAAACAAAAACAAATTACATTTGCATCCAAAACAAATGCGCTCATGGATATTACTAAACCTTCAGCACATAAAACATTTTCATTTCACCTTGCATTTTCACCGTTCCATTACAAAAGTCAAAACAGAACATTACAAAGTATATTTTGAGCACTGCTGTGCATACATCTCTGGTTCTCTCTCGCTGCTGCGAACACCAGTTGTTCTCTTTCTCCCGTGTGCAACAAAAACAATAAAAAATCAACACACAAACATATTAAATACGACTTTTGTATTTTTAATACATGCCGTAAAAAAAACATAGACATCTATTAAAACGTGCCCATACCTATGTTTAAATGCACCATACCTTTTTCATAAAAAAAGACTTACGTGGTCTATATAAGAAACTTCAATATCCTACCTACCACTATGACATTTCTTTAAAACGTATGGTCAACCAAAACTTAGATCTACTCCACGCAATGAAATTAATGTTTGCCGTATGCAGGTTTGGAGCAGCTTCGGACAATCAACGGATGAAAAAGGTGGAGCAGATCGAACCGCGAATAAGATATCGGAAGGCACTTTGTTGCAGAGCTTTACCACCCGAGAAAATTAGGTTGGCTTACGTCAGGGGTGAACCACGCGTCAGCTCCAAAATTTCTCGGGTTCAAAATTACGGAAAGTCCATTTGACGGAATGTGACCCGAGAACTCTCCGGCGGGTTTGCTGACCGGTTTCTGGCAATGTTTCCAGCTGCGTTGAAAATTACATTTCTTTTAACTACTCATGTTTTATGCAGGCATGGAAATTTGTTCAAAACTTGTCTATTGGGAGATCCCGTCATAATTTCCACTGATCCGGATGTCAACAATTTTATTCTGGAGAACGATGGTCGGCTTTTTGCTCCTGAATATCGGATCTCCGTGGAAATGTCAGTTGGAAAGAGGGCTGTACTGGCATTCACAAAAGACGGAGCTGATCACAGGAAATTGCGAGGAGCCGCCATGTTGGGTATTTTTAATGGAGAAATACCAAAACCAAAATAAAATTCACCACAGAGACAATGCTCTGTTTACTCTGTCCAGGATCTTTTGCAGACAACCTCTTAAAACTAAAATGACTCATAAGACAGCATTACACAGTCACAAACACATTTCTATTAATTTAAAACTGAAACTCTGTTACATATTTCTTCCTCTGTGCAAAGAGGGAATAAAAAAAAACTCTACTGCTCTCACAGATTTTCCACTGCTGTGGATGTTACATAAAACAGTTTCAAAACATTCCTGTGTTTTTCATTTGCAGACAAACACTACAGCACTGCTGTGCATATACAAAAAAAAATCACACACGCTCGTGCGTTGCCACTCCACTCACACCATAAAAAAAACTTCACACAAAACTACAGCACACGGGCTATATTCAACATATGACAACGTGTTATAAAAATATATAAAAAAACGTATGCCCATAACTATTTTAAATACATGCCCGTAACAATATTAAAGCCTCACCTAAATCTATATAAAACATATATAAAAGATATATGGGACGTATGCCCATTACCAAACTTAAAGCCTCCACCTAAAAACTACATAACACATTAAACTCTATTTAAATTCCTCCCACGGCGGTCAACGGATAAACTTTCACCCCACGTAAAAATTGATTTGACGTGGGCGGAAGGCAACTTTGGAAAGTCAACGGCTGAGATTACGCGATCAAATCGCTGAGCCAATCCAACGTGGTTCGCACGCCAACCTCCAGCAAAACAAACGACTTTTACTGTCCGGGGAAAATGGTTTTGGGGGGTTCGTACAAGAGACGCGTGGCGGCAGGTGAGAGTGTTCGGAGGGCTCCAAGGAAAAACAGCCTTTGCCAAAAGGCGGTGCGAACAAGATAGGTGGTTTTGTTTGGTGGTTTTCGGCTGCGTTGAAATTACGCATTTAACACTCCCCTTTAATTTCAACAGCTAGGCATTCTGTCATACCCAGACACTTCCTCAAAAATTCGAAACTCTTCTGAACCAGTGGCTTTGTCAAGATGTCTGCAACCTGTTCCTGGGTCCTGCAATGTTCTAAGACAATTTCTCCATTGCTCACCAATTCTCTGATGTAGTGAAACCTTGTATCAATGTGTTTCGTTCTCTTATGAAACACTGAATTCTTTGACAATGCAATAGCTGAGCTATTGTCACAAAAGACCACTGTCGCTTTTGCCTGCTCTTGGCCTAAGCTTCTCAACATCCTTCTCATCCATACTGCCTGACATGCTGCTGCTGTCGCTGCCACATATTCTGCCTCTGCTGTAGATAACGCTACAATGGATTGCTTCTTAGAAGCCCATGAAATGGCTCCTGAACCCATATTGAAAACATAACCGGAAGTGCTCTTCCGATCATCTACACTTCCAGCCCAATCGCTATCTGTGTACCCAACCAAATCTGAATGTTCTGAGGCATGATATAGAATTCCAAACATTTTGGTACCTTTGACATACCTCAAAATTCTCTTTGCTGCCTGCCAATGTGCCTCCTTTGGCCTCTCCATAAATCTGGAAATCAAACTAACAGCATACATAATATCAGGCCTAGTTGCTGTTAAATACATAAGGCTGCCCACAATGCTTTTGTACAGGCTAGGATCAAAATCCTTGCTGCTGTCCTCTCTGCTGAGTTTTAATCCCATCACTGTGGGAGTGATGGCTGCCTTGCATTCTTGCATCTTAAATCTGCCCAAAACTTGATTTACATATCTTGCTTGAGATATAAAAATTCCTTTTTCATTTTGATCTACTTCTATGCCTAAGAAGTATCTCAAGAAACCCATGTCAGTCATTTCAAATTCATTCTTCATGACTGATTTAAAATTCTCAATAAGATAAATATCATTTCCAGTGAAAATAACATCATCTACATACAAGACAACAATTAAAATTTTACTATCCTTTTCCTTGATGTAGACTGTGGGTTCTCCTTCACATTTGTCAAATTCATTCTCCAATAGATATGAATCTATCCTGCTGTACCATGCTCTTGGCGCTTGCTTCAGCCCATAAAGAGCTTTCTTCAATTTGCACACTTTGTGCTCTTCTCCTTTCTTCTCATATCCGAGAGGCTGTTCCACATAAACCTCTTCCTTTAACACTCCATTTAGGAATGCTGATTTCACATCCATTTGGTAGACTTTCCATTTGTTTTGTGCTGCTATGGACAGCACTGCTCTCACGGTTTCCATTCTTGCAACCGGGGCAAAAGTCTCCTCATAATCTCTCCCATACTGCTGCTTGTAGCCTTTGACAACCAGCCTTGCTTTATGCCTTTCAATCTTGCCTTCAGTATTGCTCTTGGTCTTGTAGACCCATTTCACACCAATGACTTCTTTGCCTTTTGGTAATTCAACCAAATCCCATGTTTTGTTTCTTTCTATGGCATTCATTTCCTCATCCATAGCTTCTATCCATTTCCTATCTTTAATAGCTTCTTCAAAATGGATAGGATCATCAACATGACAAAACAAGGCAAATAAGGAATTCATTCCTTCTTCATAAATTTCACTTAGATTTCTAAACTTCTTACCTCTTTCACTTGGTGTGCAAGTGCTTGAAGATGCACTTGAGTTTCCTCCTTGTGGTGTGCTTGGAGAAGCACTCTCATTGATCCTCAATGGTGTACCTTGCTGTTCTTGTGTTGGTGCTGCTGTTTGGGGATTCATTTCAGCCACCTCCTCATCATCTTCATCATGAGACAAACAGTTTTTAACATTCACTGTTTTCTCTATGCTTCCATCCCAAGCTTCCTCTTCAATGAATTGAACATCCCTGCTAACAAAGAACTTCTTGGTAGATGGAATGTACAGCCTGTAGGCTTTGGATTCATCACTGTATCCAATGAAGATGCATTTCTCCCCTTTGCTATCCAACTTCCTCCTTAGCTGATCCGGAATGTGTGCATAGGCCACACACCCAAAAACTCTCATGTGGGTGACTCCTTGCTTTCTCCCACTCCATGCCTCTTCTGGCACTTTGTTCATGACTGCTTTTGTAGGACACCTGTTCAGTATATACACTGCACAATGTACAGCTTCAGCCCAATACTCATTTGGCAAATGCTTTGCCTTCAACATGCTCCTTGCCATCTCCATGATGGTTCTGTTCTTCCTTTCAGCAACTCCATTTTGCTGTGGGGTGTACCGAGTTGTAAACTGTTTATGAATTCCATTTTCTCTACAAAACTTTAGGAATTCGTTGGAGATATACTCACCTCCTCTATTAGTTCTCAATACTTTTATGTGCAGCCCGCTTTGGTTCTCCACTAGTGCTTTGAAGTTTTGGAATTTCTCAAAGACTTCACTTTTGTTCTTGAGGAAATATATCCAAGTCTTTCTTGTAAAATCATCAATGAATGTCAAGAAATATAGGCTGCCAGCTAAAGATGGAGCTTGCATTGGTCCACACAAATCTGAGTGGATAATCTCTAAGGGTGTCCTTGCCCTTATGCTTTTCCCTGATGGAAAACTTTCTCTATGTTGTTTGCCCAATATACAACCTTCACAAAGGCTGTCCGGCTTCTCTATCAATGGTAATCCCTTTACCATTCCTTTTCTGCTCAACAAATTTAGACCTCCAAAATTTAGATGCCCGAATCTTAAGTGCCATAACCAGTTCTCATCCTTTGGCACGCTTTGGAAGGCCTCTTGGGTGACTGCTGCCATTTCCTTCTTGTTCTTCAAGTCTGCTCTTATTCTAAGAGGGAACATTCTGTTCCTTGTCATCTTCACTTCAGCAATGCATCTTTTGTTGGGTGGTATGTCCATGATGGTGCACACATCATTTACAAAGTAAACATTGTAACCCTTTTGGATAAGCTGTCCAACACTCAATAGGTTACATCTCATTCCGGGGACATAGTAGACATCTGCTATGGTTTTCCTTTCTCCTTGTTTTGTAAATATTTTTACCTCCCCTTTTCCCATAACAGACACTTTACTATCAGTTCCTAGTGTGACCTCTGATTTCAAATTCTGATTTAAGGCTGAAAAGAGGGCTACATTCCCTGTCATATGGTTGCTGCAACCTGAGTCTAAAAACCATATGTCCTCACTATGTGTTTCAGCCATGTTACAAGCTAACAGGACATTTTCTTGACTGCTGTTTTCTCTTGTAACATTTGCATTTTGTCTGTTGTTCATATCATGCTGTTTCTTTCTACAATCACTAGCATAATGTCCATACTTTTTGCAATAATAGCATTGAACATTAGATTTATCATACCTTTGTCCTTGAGCCTGATACTGTTCTCTTTGTTGGTTGCTGCCTCGACCTTGGTTCTGATTTGGATTGCTGCCTCTTCCTTGTGCATTTGATGGGCTGTTCCTTCCTCCTCTGTTCTGGCTTCTGCCTCTTCCTCTTTTGCTTCCTTTGCCTTGACCTCTTCCTCTTCCAAAGGACATCTGGGTCTTGAAGGCTTGCTCAAGGGATGAGTTTTCATTCCTACTCAACCTCTGCTCATGAGTTATCAGTGATGCATGTAGCTCATCAACTGAATATCTTGAGAGATCCTTTGTCTCTTCAATGGTGGTGACTATGGCATCAAACCTTGAGGGTAAGACCCTCAATATTTTCTCCACTATTCTTCTATCTTCAATTGTTTCTCCATGAGTTCTCATTTGTGTGATTACACCAATCACATGAGTGAAGAATGAGTCAATGTTATCTGACTCCTTCATGTTCAAGTTTTCAAAATCCTTTCTCAGCATTTGCAATTTTGCTGTCTTCACTCTCTCCATGCCTTGATAGGCAATTTTTAGGGTTTGCCATGCATTGTGTGATGTTGTAGCTGCTGCTATCCTTGGGAATATACTCTGGTCCACTGCTTGATACAACAAAACAATGGCCTTTGCATCCTTCTTCCTATTGAGCTTCAGCTGATCCTTCTCTCCCTGAGTTAGTGCATTGAACTCATTTTCATCTGCTGGTTCCTCAAACCCATATTCTACTAGTTCCCATATATCCTGAGCGATGAACAAAGCTCTCATGGTTATAGACCAGTAGTCATAGTTCTTCCCATTAAAGTGTGGGAGCTGGGTGTTGAACATACCCATGCTTGTGCTTGCCATTCCTTGCATCTTGAACTATGGTTTTAAATCCTTGACTGTGTTTTTTTTAAAAAACAACTGACTGTCTTCAGCAATAACAAGAGAAATGCTTTTGGGGAATACCTGAATCCTTCGCTGTCTGAGTCTTCTGTCTGCCTGAGAGGTTTTGCTGCAGCAACAACCTTCTCCCTTCAGCTTCTTTAACTTCTTTAAAGAGCCTAAAACTTGGCTCCGATACCACTGTTGGGTATTTTTAATGGAGAAATACCAAAACCAAAATAAAATTCACCACAGAGACAATGCTCTGTTTACTCTGTCCAGGATCTTTTGCAGACAACCTCTTAAAACTAAAATGACTCATAAGACAGCATTACACAGTCACAAACACATTTCTATTAATTTAAAACTGAAACTCTGTTACATATTTCTTCCTCTGTGCAAAGAGGGAATAAAAAAAAAACTCTACTGCTCTCACAGATTTTCCACTGCTGTGGATGTTACATAAAACAGTTTCAAAACATTCCTGTGTTTTTCATTTGCAGACAAACACTACAGCACTGCTGTGCATATACAAAAAAAAATCACACACGCTCGTGCGTTGCCACTCCACTCACACCATAAAAAAAACTTCACACAAAACTACAGCACACGGGCTATATTCAACATATGACAACGTGTTATAAAAATATATAAAAAAAACGTATGCCCATAACTATTTTAAATACATGCCCGTAACAATATTAAAGCCTCACCTAAATCTATATAAAACATATATAAAAGATATATGGGACGTATGCCCATTACCAAACTTAAAGCCTCCACCTAAAAACTACGTAACACATTAAACTCTATTTAATTCCTCCCACGGCGGTCAACGGATAAACTTTCACCCCACGTAAAAATTGATTTGACGTGGGCGGAAGGCAACTTTGGAAAGTCAACGGCTGAGATTACGCGATCAAATCGCTGAGCCAATCCAACGTGGTTCGCACGCCAACCTCCAGCAAAACAAACGACTTTTACTGTCCGGGGAAAGTGGTTTTGGGGCGTTCGTACAAGAGACGCGTGGCGGCAGGTGAGAGTGTTTGGAGGGCTCCAAGGAAAAACAGCCTTTGCCAAAAGGCGGTGCGAACAAGATAGGTGGTTTTGTTTGGTGGTTTTCGGCTGCGTTGAAATTACGCATTTAACACGCCACGCGGGTCGCTGGTATTCCGGCTCTAAAACGCCGGCTTCTGTCAGAAATACAAAATACCATAGTCTCCACTCTCTCAAGATGGCGAGGAAAAAACGTGAATGTCAGGCATGAAGCTGAAGAGGTAGTTTTGTAGCTTTAATTTTCAACAAATATTATAAGATGGATCTTGAAGGTTAATTAGTTTGATTTGGATGCAGATGATGTTTTCACTCATCGCCAACATCCTGTTAGGTCTGAAACCGGGCACAAAACTGGAAAAGATGACACACGATTACTATATTATGAATAAGGGAGCTCTCAGCTTACCGTTGAACGTCCCTGGCACAACTTTCTACAAAAGCTTGCAGGTAATAATAAACATCTTTCGACACAAGCTTGAAGGTAATAATAAATACACGTAGTTCCGAATGAGATGATTTCATTGTTGTATATTTCAAATTTTTCTCGTTTGTATATATTCTTTATGATAACTATAATTTTAGTTTAAATTGTTTGGGAAAATTGCTTGTGACTTTTTTTCACTGGGTTGTTTTCTTGTTTATAAATAATCTTTATAATAATTATAGTTTTACTTTAATTTGTTGGGCAAATTGCCTGTGATTTCTTTTCGGTAAAGTGATATACCGATCTATTAAGGAGACATTTTCCAATCCAATGCCTCAACTTTTATTAAGTTATAAGTTTCCATTAAAAATAAATTAACACTAACCTAAAATTACAATTACAGTAAAAGCAGCAAAATTCCAACCTGACGTCAGATAGGTAACCCTGACTAGTTACCTATTTATCTGGATCTAAAAACAAAAATACATCTCATAACTGCAACAACGTTCATTCGCTGAAGCCTTCCTAGGATGCTAAGGCGATTCAATAGCTTCCCTTATTTTGACCCTTCATTATGACGACCCAAGTACCTGGTTATTTATTTAGCTTTTGAAGTACTTGACTTTTGGAATTGCAGAAAAGGCAAGAGATTTCCGACCAGATCAAAAGCATTGTCAAGGAGAGGAAGGAAATCTTGTCATCCTACGATTCATCAGACGACCTACTATCATCATTGCTGAAAGAGGCAGAGGGAAAAGAAGATGTGGATTTTGAAGCTCGGATCGTAGATATCATTATATGTCTTATGTTCGCTGCCTTTGAAACTACGCCAAAAACGACTGCTTTGACAGTGAAGCTTTTATCTGAAAATCCGCACATCATTCAAGAACTCAGGGTCAATATCTTCTACTGTAGTTTGTTTGGCACTAAATGAAATTTTACATTAAATAATCTCTGATGTCCACTAACATGGTGCAGGAAGAACACGCTACTGTAGTTTGTTTGGCACTAAATGAAATTTTACATTAAATAATCTCTGATGTCCACTAACATGGTGCAGGAAGAACACGAAGCAATAAGATGCAGCAATGGAAATAAAGACAGTCTCTCCTGGGATGACTATAAGTCAATGTCGTTCACCAAGAATGTAAGTTGTCACATCAATTTGATTCATCGATTTATGTCAGCACTTTGTCAGACCCTAATGGCGACATCGTTCTTAGGTTATCAAAGAGGTGCAGAGATTAGGTGTTGGAAGCATAAACGCGATGTTACGAAGGAAAACTCTCCAGAAAGTAGAAATGCAAGGTATCCAATAGCAGTTGTTACTCTCTAAGTCAAAAAGTTGCAGCATTTTAGTACCACTGTTTTACCGTAATTTGATTATTTTTTATTTAAAGGATACACAATTCCCAAAGGATGGACGTGCATATTACTTCATCAAGTCTCCCATTACGATAGAAACTACTACGAAGACCCTCTTACTTTCAATCCTCGACGATGGCAGGTGCGAGCTATGCCCCCCTTGCGATCTAGAAAGTAAAATCAACGTCAGAATGCCTAAAATATAACTGGTTGACTTACAACTTTCAGGACCCGGCTACTAATCGTGTCCCCAATTTTAACTTTGGAGGTGGCCCTAGAAAATGTCCAGGATATGACCTCGCTATGTTCCTCATTTCAATTTTCTTGCATCATCTTGCGACAAATTTCCGGTAAGGATTACCTCTCCCTGCCACATAAAGCATCCAAGACTCATGTTCTTCGGAAATTTTGATTTAAACACAATATTTTCTGGCGCCATGCAGATGGGATTACATTCCTTCCGATACCAAGTTAAGGTGGTTTGATTCACCGTTCAAATCAAACCTTGACTGCATAGTTCGACTAGAGGACTGGGGAAATTAGCCACTTTTCAAAATTATCTATAATTTTGGTCAAGCATGGTTGTTAATATTGATCTTTGCAATCTGAGAAAACTTGGTAAATTATATTTACTTTTAGAATAATAACACTTTTATACTGATATCAAATATATAATAACACACCATTTAGAATATGATGATATTTGCTATTGTGACTATTTACCTGATATAGATAATAAGCATTATTCAGAATAGAATGGTAATTGTGATGGTGACCATGGGTGACTATAATAGTGGGTCTAAGAATAGTATTGTTGTATAGTTATTTTTATTTATATTGTCAAATTTATTTCGATGAATTTAGGTTTATTTTTCATATTATTTAATAGTTATGGTTGTTTGAATTATTTAGTAAGTTTTAGGATAAATTATTATATTTCTCAGAAATGATGTTTAATTTTAAATGAATTATTCATTAAATCTATGATGAATTGTAGTGTTGCTTTATTAAATTTAATTCTAATGATTTTTAATAATTAAAAAAAATAGTGACATTTATATAACTTAATTTTAAGTTAAAGTATTATGTTTTATTATGATTATGTTATAATGGATATTTATTAAGTTTTATATTAGTTTTTGTTTGGTTGTTTATTGTAAGTCATCCTTAATTACATTCAATTTTATTTTATTGTACTTGATTATGCTTGAATGAGGTTCAAAATGATGTCTATGATTGATCATGTTGAACATTCTTTAAGGTTTATGTCTTTAATAGAGAATCTAGATCTAATAAGTTTCATTAGGGATCAAATCTATGGAGTTGTAAACATAAATAGTCATTGTTTATGATCCATTTCTAAAGTGGATCTATATTATTTTTGGGTGAAGTGAAATAAAGACATACTAAACCCAAAAAACCATTCCACAAACATGCCTAAAACAAAGCCCCAAATCCTATTCCAAATATGAGCAAAGATCTAGGAGAGTGTGTTTAAAAAGAAAGTATTTTAAAAATATGGTGAATAGGAATTGGTAGGTTGGTACCAAACTTTTGTTTTCTACCCAATCATGCCCTTGCTATACAAACTTTGTGCACTCTATATATCTTTTATATATTTGTCTCACCAGTGTTGATGCTTTAAACCTAATTTAAAGTACTTTAGCACTAACTTATAGGTATAAATTATATATTAAAATAAATATTTTATATATTAAATACATTAAAAGTGAGATAGTTGCTAGTTATAAAACATTATAAAAGAAATATATTATTGCATGTTTGGTGTTTTAAGCCCAACTTATGGTGTTTTAACCCTAACAATAGATATAAATAATATAAAAGAAATATATACAATAAATCATATTAACATTAGGTATAAATTATAAAATAATATACTAAAAAATATATTATTATGATTGTGTCTATATAAAAGAATAAAAAAATACAAAAATGTTAAACCTTACATTTTCTTCACATAGTGATTACATTTTTCATATATCGGTAGCATTACATAATTAATTGTTATTGCTTTGAATGTAAACATAGTAATCATTGATTCAAAACCTCATTATGAGCCTAGAAGTTTGTTTTGAAAAAATGAAATAGCCATTACTTAATGTGCATTCAATTATGAAAATATATAAAAATTTAAAAATGCTTAACCTTAAAATTTCTTCACATATTGACAACATTCTTCATATATCGAAACCACTATAAAATTAATCATTATCACTTTGGATGCAAATACAATAATGATTGATTGAAAACCTGATTATGGCCCTAGATGCACGATCCAAAAAAATTAAACAACCATTACTTATGATGCATTGAAGTCCATTTATTTTATTTTTGGGTAAAGTGAAACGATATTCACACAAAATCACCCCAAAAATCCATTCCCGAAATAGAAAAATAAATATTATTCCAAATATGTGCAAAGATATAAAATAAGTTTAAAAGGAGAATAAAAAAAGGTTGATTTCCATCCAACTTTTTTCTCTGGAATACTTTCCCTCCCAATGACCTACAAAATCTATGCATTCTATGTATCCTTTTGAGCTTGACGATGTGTATTTACTTTGTGTGTAACCTACTTTGATTCTTTAGACTGAATTTATAGTACTTTTAACTCTAATTTATAAGTATAGATTATATATTATAATAAATATTTTACATATTAAATGAGATTAATCATAAGTTAGCTCTAAATTATAGAATATTAAATTAAAAAATATATCATCCCACATCTCATTCTTTAAACCTAATTGGTGCTTTGACCCTAAAAATTGATATAAATCACATTAAAAAAAAATATTGTCTGTATTAAATTGTATAAATTATAAAAGAATACATTAAGAAATATATTATTACACCTTCCTCAACCCTTTAAACCTAACTTATAGTCCTATAAACCTAACCTATGGGTGTAATTTATACATTATAATAAACATTGTGTATGTTAAATTAGAGTATCTATAAGATAATTGTAAATTATAAAATATTATAGTACGAATATCCATCTATCAAGCTCACATCTTGTTATATCAAGTATTAATTATTTTAATTTTAATTTTATTTTAAATCATTTGGTTGAATGAACATAATATTACGTCACCATAACATTTTACAATATTGCTACCATAATGGGTCTTGGAGCGCCTCTCACTGCCATAATTCCATACCTTTTTATCCCTCTACTATATGATAGAATTATTTTAGCAACATGCTAATGTGAGGCTATGGGAGACTCTACGAATCTTGAAATTAGACTAATTGTAAATGCAATATCTAGAATTGTTGTTGTGAGATACAGCAGGCCTCAAATAGGACTCTTGGAAAACTCTTAATCCTTCATGTGGCTTACTTAATCTTGTTCCCTTTGCTATAGGTGTGGCTATTGGATTTAAATTTATCATCCATAACATTTTTATGCATATCTTGCATACATGCTTGGAAAATAATAATTCCATTTTAGATTTCTGAGCTTCTATTCTAAAAAAATACTTCATCAAACCCAAATCAAGCATTTGAAATTCAGCCTCCATTACATGCTTAAGATTTCGAAGGTTACTTGTACAGACCATGCCATCCACATGAAAGAATATTGAAATATGAACTTGTTAATTTGATGTTCTATACAAAGTTGGGTCACTCATTCTTCTACTAGAACAATTAGTAGCCAAATAAGAATATATTCTATTACACCAAGCTTTAGAGCTTGCTTCAACTCATAAAATGGCTTATTCATCATCTATATCTTAAGTTCATGTTGCTAAATCATTTAATTAAGGGACTTTTCAAAATCAACTTCTCCTTGTAGAATTCGCTTTAGTTGTTAGGAAAAATAACGGGCCGGTGTGGGGGAGGGGAGAGGGGGGTTAATCAATATTTTAAATTCACTTTAACTTTTAATTTCATATATAAAATTATGTCCACTGTGGTTCTTCATGCAACCTGCATGTGTATGCGAATGTATTGAATGCAAACCATGTATATCCAAATAACTAATTTTTCATAATTTCCATCAATGATTTAACTTATCCAGTGCGTCATCGTATCTTTAGTTATTCATTATGCAATAACCATGAGAAGTAAAGAGCATATAAATAATCAACACATAAGAATCACATCAATAGATGAGGACATCAAGATTTTAGGTTGAAACCCAATGTAGGAGAAAATCATTGTTGATGTTGTCCCTATCTTATTCTTTTATTATAAAGAAAATATTCATTACATCTTGTATTGGTGCAAACTCTTACCAACATGCAAGCACCCAATGTAGGAAGCTATGACCTCCACTCATTCTTCAACACCTACTGGAAGGGAGCTCCAACCCCCTAATATCATTTACCGACTCCTAATAGAATGGAGATCCTAACCCCTCACTAAAGTTTGCAACCCTTGGTATCTTGTGCACCATGTTTCAAAATATTTCACACTAGATCCACCTGTCAACTAGTCATAAAAACATGTAGGCCACCTTTCATCAAATATTCACACTAGACTTGTGCCAACAATAAGCCCAAACCAATATGTCAAAATCAAATATTAAATCTCAAAATCTCAATTACTAAGCACTATATACAAACTGAATCAATAAAACATCAAGCCATAAAATACTAAAGCAAACCAATCACTAAAATAAATCTTAAGCAATACAATCAAATCAATTTAATGCAATACCAAATAATATTGTCATAGGTCAACCATTTAATTATTCATTGATTAATCACACTATTGGATACGAGACAGTCATCACAGAAATAATGTGCATTTCTTGTAAACCCTCATTAACATTAACTTTAGAATATATAGTGATTGTTCTAAATTATACCCATGTATATACACGCTTACTATGTATGGAACCTGTGTACAGTTCTGAATTCACACTGAATTATGAAACTAAATCCCTACATCCCCCACTGAGTTATTGTCAGACTAAGTCACAGTAGCAACTAATCATATATCAACACTTTATAGCATCATCACTAACCAATATCTGAATCCACAACCAAATCAACCCAATCAAAGTTGCTAGACACAGATCATCATGATCAAGAGATCAATGACTGTGGTAGGAGCATAAGATTGTGCAACAGAGCTATGTCAACAATTAATCCCCTAGACCTGATGTCATCAAGGTCAACACACTCTCTCCATATTTGGGAAAAGACGCAATTCTGAAGTAGTAATATTAATCTCTTGAATGACAACACGATAGGTAGAATATACAACATATGTGCAAACAAATAGTACCTCCAGCATAAAAAACCATTAACTAGAATATAAATGACCAACAACATAATCAACATATTTAGTGAGTGTAGAGTTTCATCAATGTTTTGTTTTAACACCCTTTTGCCTCCATTTTCCTCTTTTTCATCATCGCTATCAATGCAATAAAAGCAGTAAATCATAGATTTTGATAAGATAAAAAAATCTTATATGTCTTATTTTTCATATTCGTTGATATGCCTTATTGTTATGTTAAATATTGCATTGGCTGCAGAATTAACATGATTATGCATTTATTTTACAAATCTACAACTACCTCCATGGTTTGCGAGGTTCTGGTGCGCAAACAAAGCAAAGCAGCACATGGGTAGTTGAGGATTAATCCCCTCATGGATCTCCTCCTATTTGCTTGATCCAATTCACTAAAGGAACCAAACAGTGGCGCAGTCAAAGGCACGGGTCAAACACTTAACATCATAGTGTGAATGCATAACGTTTCTCTGATTACTTTCCAAATAGTGAATCGATGAGATAACAATTTTTCTGTTAAGTTTCAAATTTGAATAAGGATTGATTAGCAGGCCTGTAGGCATAGAAGTCTCAAATTGTTGAGCATGAATTTTATATATAAGTATGTATCCTTTATAAAAAGAAAAAAAAATGAAGGAAGTAATAGTTATTTTCTGAAGAATTATGAAAGAGACCTTTGTTCTCATATTGAATTAAAGCTACCTTTATGTGATTTGATGTGTATGTGAGAGAAATTTACACGTACTGGATGCGGAGGGCCCCTGTGGATAGTCGAGGTTTTAGTTTATTTCATTTCATCGCTTTTTGTTGTTTTCATTTAATCACTTTCCATTATCACATTGTCACTACATTCTAGTTTCGTTTCCTTACTTCGTTGTTTTCATCATTTCGTTATAACTCAATTATTTTGTTTATCATTTCCTTCATCAGAAAGCTCATTCACGACCATGTTCTTGAAGTGCAATATTGTTCAACAGATGATCAAGTTGCAGACATCTTTACAAAGGCTCTCACAGAGGCGAAGTTCACTAAACTTCGATTTATGGTTGGAGTTCAGGAAGTTGTCACTAAGGGGGGGTAGGCTCTAGTGCCTCCTTCCTTCTCCTATTGTGTCATATTTGTAAATCCTTCAATCCTATCCCAAGTTGTTCTTAAGGGGGGACGTTAGGATATTTCAACACATAGGAAATAGTTAAGTACAACTTGGTGTAGTATAGAGTTAGGTAAAGTGTGTTTCTTTACTATGTACATTTTGTTAAACACACATGGACAACAAAGAATAGGAAAGATAAATCAGTGAGTACATTTTTTTATTAACAGGAGATATGCAGTTATAGTACATTATGTGACTCTTGGGTTTCAGATCCCAAGGTCTCTTGGACTGCTTTTATCCATTCAACTTCCACACTAACCCATTTAGGATTAGGTGTCCAACATTCCCCCCCTTAATCCGAAGGGTTATGTATGAGTCCAAGAAGAGAGCTGTAATACAAAATGTGCAAAAAATGCATGGTAGCACTAGGCTGAATGTGCTCTATGAAATGTTGGTATAAAGGGCAGTGGTTTAAGGATGACCACCAACACTGGAACGGTTAGTGCAGTTCCCGGAACTCTTCCAAAACTGGCAAGAAACTGAAGTTTTCTGCTAGAGGAAGTGATCCTATTGTTTTAAAGAGGGAACCTTCAACCATAAAAGGGAGGTCTCACTCCGCATAAAAGGTAAAACTTCAACCTGAAAAGGGAAGTCTCAACGTGTGATGGTTTAAGGATAACCAACAACTCTGGAATGCTTAATGCAATTCCTGGAACTCTTCCAAAACTGGCAAGAAGCTGGAGTCTTCTGCTAGAGGAAGTGTTCTTAATCTGTGATGGTTTAAGGATGACCAACAACTCTGTGATTCCTGGAACTCTTCCAAAACTGGCAAGAAGCTGGAGTCTTTTGCTAGAGGAAGTGTCCCAGATTGCCAACTGAAGGCATGTTCAGGGGCATCTTTGTCTCTGGCTACAACTCTGAAACTGGTGTGGCAGGTTGTGGCTCAGGCTCGCTTGATGTGACTTTGAAGCTTGTAGATGACCATCATTTCCCCCCCTGTCAGGTACAAGATGAGAAAACTCAACTGCAAGACTGTTCAATATTTTGGAACAAGTTCTGACATGTGTTTGGAATATCTTCTTGGCTGTTGATGCCCATTGCCAAGAAGCGATCCATCCAAGATGAATCTTTGTTCTTGCAGGGTGTTTATTTCTGAAGCATCTGTTTGAAGAATGGCTAGTTTTATGACAGTGCTCACATGGATGAAGATCAAAACAGTGATCTTTCAGATGGCCAACTCGGTCACAGTGTTGGCATTTTATGATCTGTTGTTGTTGTTGTTGTTGCTGTTGCTGTGGAAGAGGGGCAGAGTCTGGAACAGCTGAAGCTGAACTGTCATGAGGAGCAGGTGAACTGTCATGAATGAATCCAGCACTCTGAAACTGAATGGGCTTGGCATAGTCTGGAATATGAAAGGACAAGTCCTTGTCATATCCAAGACCAGTTCTGTGCTTGTTGTGGACAAGCTGTTCCCAAGGTCTGATAATGGGCTTGGGAAGTGCAGATTGAGTTTCTGCATCTGCATATACAACTGTTGTTTTATTTGAATGAACAGTAACATTATTGACTTGCTGTTGATGGGTGTCTGCTTCATTGTTCTGAACAGAAACAGGTTCAGAATGATGACTCCTTTGTTTTAATTCTTCTTGCTGTAGCTGTGTTTCAAGCTGCAAAAAATCATTTTTTTCCTTTGCATATTGTAAAGATTTTTGAATATCTCTAAGAGTGTTTTTGTTGACTTTAACTGTACTTCCATCAGTAGATAAGATTAGAGTGCTTAATAACTCTAATAATCCATGATTTTTCTCCATTATTTAGACAATCAAATCAACAATGTATTTGTAAAAACAATCAAATGACCAAAAATGCACTCCCCCCCCTTTTTGTTGTTGTTGTTGTTTTAGCCTCCAATGCACGTTCCTTTAGATATCTCGGTAGAAGTTTCAACTGTTTAAGATGAAGATTTCTCACTTCTGAGATGCCATTCTGAAAAACCACCGTATCGATCCTCTTCCCACAGAGAACTATAAGCCCAACCTGATTACACACAACAGACTGTAATTTCCTTCCCTAAACCTCCTAAACCTGTGCAATAATCTGCTTCCCTAAACCTCCCAAACCTCAAAAATTTCAACCAATATCGATCAATTCAAGCACAGAACTACCAAATATAATGCCGAATCCCGATCATAACCGTGCCCCTGATATTTATATATTCCTCACCGTTGACAAACACATGGGCAAGATTATCACTATCCACAAATCAGAGACAGCAAACGAATGAAAGTGAGACAACAAATCAGAGGCAGAATGAAAGTGAGACAGCAAATCAGAGGCAGCAACGAATGAAAGTGAGACAGCAAATCGTTGCAGAAGTGTGACTGGAGGCAGAATAAATCGTAGCTGGCGAGTGGACGCAGCCCGGATTCTTTTGGAGAGCGCAATCTGTTCTGGAGCACACCTTCGATGGGGATCGTTGCCACTATGCGGCGTTAGTGCGACCGAAGGATGAGGAAGTCCGGTTTCTACCCAACTGCGAGCATATTTTTCATGTACACTGTATTGACAGATGGATTCTTTCGCAATCCACTTGTCCTCTTTGCAAAAACACATTCAAATATCTACAAACTGGTCAATATATATATATGCTGGTCAATATATATATTATTACAGCATTAAACAGCGTCCAAAACGCATTCGAAACATATGCTGGTCGATATATATATATATATATATATATATATATATATATATATATATATATATATATATATATATATATATATATATATATATGCAGCGTTCAATCCTTTTAAACGTTCAACACACAAATTCGATGTATCAATTCAACCCGCTTGATACCATATGCACTTCAGTTATGTGGATCTGCTGAATCCAGAGCAGACACAGGAGCTGGCGATGGAAAACTGCGGGGAGCAACTACTCACCTTCTGGCCGGTGGCACAGTGGCCAGAAATTACATAGATGCTATAATGGTGGCCGGGACCCGCCCGCGGACTACTACTTTGGCTTATCATAACCGTCGCTGCATCGAAAGAGATGGCAGCACCCACTGATCTGATTTTAACCAGTTCGATCTCAATTTTACAGAAATGTTTCTCAATAGCTAGATTGACGTTCAAGCGCTGAGCGGAGAGGGCATCCAATTGTCTTTGCAGATCAGGTAGATCTACTACAATTAGACATCCTGGTTGGCGTCCCGTTTAGAGGAAACGAAACGTTAGTTGTTCTGAAGATTCTCACAGTCCAGTAGAGATTGTCAGCTTGCTAGATTAAGAATTTTAATCGGGAAGTGCAATAATGTCAACAATGGATAAATCTAATACTTTGGAGTATATCAATCAAATGTTTCCCACGGAAGCATCTTTATCGGGTGTAGAGCCTATGATGCAAAAGATCCGAAGTGAGATTCGACATGTTGATGCACAAATATTGGCAGCAGTTCGCCAACAGAGCAATTCAGGGTCAAAAGCCAAAGAAGATCTTGCAGCTGCTACACAAGCTATCAAGGAACTGATGAATAAGATTAGAGAAATCAAGGTCAAGGCAGAGCAAAGTGAAACTATGGTCCAAGAAATATGTCGTGATATAAAAAAGCTAGATTTTGCAAAGAAACACATCACAACAATAGTCACTCCTCTTCATCGCCTAGCAATCTCGTTTCAGCGGTTGAACAACTCCAACAAATGACATCTAAACGTCAATATAAAGAGGCAGCTTTTTATGGGAGAAAAACGTGTCCAACATTCAAATATAATTCACAGCCTGATGGAAACACGTTCCCTTCTTTCCCAAAACTTGTCCTCTGGTGACTGTGATATTCCAGCAATCTCGACCCTCGATAATCGCAGATTCGATAGCTATGACTCGACTGATTGATATCGACTTCTGAAATCGTTCTTGGTTGATACAACAAATTATGAAAATTCAATTCTTTGACTCCTGCTTAGAAGACGAACTTCAATTTTCTGCAGGCATGTTGCAGATGACCCTCTTTTGACTTTATACTTATGCATCCATGAAACTGGCCCTGCAAGCTCGACACCTGAGATTTAAAACGACTGTATCAAACCTCTGAGAAGACGACTCAACTGACTTAGTCGACTCCTTTCCGGCGCGTCTTGGATTCAATTTGGCTTGGGGGCGAGCTCAAACTTATGAGATTGAGACGGCGGTTCGACTGACTTACTCTGCCAAAAAATAGACCAGGAAAGATACCTGAAACACGAGCATTACCGAGTGGAGAGCACCATGGGCCAGTATGATAGATGCGCCATATCCAGATTTAACCAGAGCTGTCAGGAAGATATGTGCCACTACAATATGTATGAGCGATCGCTCGAAGGATTGTTATCAGAGTCTAACAGATTTTAGGAGTCGCAAATGACAGGTATGAATGTCACTCTCATCAAACCAGGAGGTGGACAGATGGAGAGCAAAACCTCAACGCTTCCCGCGGAATTAGGGCGATTCCGTGCTCCTTTCTCGCTCGAATTCAGTAACCGTAACTTGACAGAACGGTGTAATGGCTATTCAAGTATGCGGTGTAATAGCTATTCAAGTACATTCAGATGAACTGCAACGACACTCTCAACGCATCCAGATGAACAGAATGTAAGGTGAATGTCAGGCGACGGTTTAATGGAATATGGCAGAAGAGCAACCGTTCATCAAGCAGACAAAGAGGGCAGGTAAGGAATATGGCAGACAGGCACCGGTAGTGTCAGACAAAGGTTATGCAGATAATATGGCAGACAATGGCACAGACGATGGCAGATAACACTTCAATGTTTAAATCAAAGGACCAGCGTTACAAATTCAGGAATGCGCAGAGGCCATGGTCAGGAATGCATTGCAGTCAGAGATACGTTCTTGCTGGGGCAGAGATGGCAGGTCTGAGCAAGGAGCGTTTTTAGAAGGCAGGTGAATAAAAATAGCGCTGGGAAATAACAGATTGCAGCTAAATTTTAGCTGAGAAAATATTCATGACAAGATATTCATGAAATGCATAATTGATGGCAGAAATGATCTGCACATAAAGGCCATAAAACAAATGGCTCAAAATAATTATGCAGGGCAGGAATACGCCTGCTCTGATACCATGTTAAACACACATGGACAGCAAAGAATAGGAAAGATAAATCAGTGAGTACATTTTTTTATTAACAGGAGATATACATTTATAGTACATTATGTGACTCTTGGGTTTCAGATCCCAAGGTCTCTTGGACTGCTTTTGTCCATTCAACTTCCGCACTAACCCATTTAGGATTAGGTGTCCAACATTGTAACTTACAATCTGACGGTCACGATATGTAGTGATCCGACGGTTCATTCTCTCCTCGGTATTACCGACGCTTGATCCATGGCTTAACACCCGATTGGTCCATGATCTCTATTTAAAGAGCATGGAGGGTCGTTTGTAGGGTAATCTGTCTATGAGAGAAGCATATGTAAATTTTCATTCTTTTATTAATAAATTTCCTGAAGTGGCCGCGTTGACTTAGGCCGTGGACTGTTTCCCTCTTTGAGGGTTTTAACCACGTCAAAAGTACTGGTGTATTGATCTGCGATCTGTTTGTGAGCAGTGTCCTTTGGTGTTCTGTCTGAGGAACTTACCCTGTAAATTCCTACAGTTGGAAAATGTACTCTGAGAGCTATCTAATGGAGGGGGTCATATTTAGTTTTGAGCGATTCAGTGTCTTGGAAAATGGCTAGAAACCTCTCTGCTCTTTTGCACCCTTTTGACAGCTAAAATCAAATTTTATAGTGAGAAACAACAATTTTCACTTTTCTTCAGAAGACTAATTGTTTTGCTAATCCTCTGGAGGATTATATTTCTTATTTTTACCTTTTCCTTATTTCTTGCGTCTTCATTGGTGAGATTTAGATTTGGAAGATTGAACGACATCGATCTCTGAAGTAGAAGTTGTGGGAGTGGTAGAAGGAGGGATTGGAGCAGCCACAACAAGAGTCGAACTAGATGGTTTACTCGTTGATTGTTGCTTAGTTGAACCAATCACACCATCAATGACATGCCATTATTTATAACGAGGTCGAGGAACAGTCTTGGAAGGTCACTGAGCACTTGGTATTTTATCATAAAGAATGCCAAATTGGGTATAAATAATATCCAAATAATAAGGACGAGAAATTAGTTTCTCCTCAGTCACAACTTCGCCTTTAGCGATGTCTTTTATGATATATGGAAACATAGACTTAATCAACCATTCAACTAACAATTGATCAGGAATTTCTTTTAACTAAACAAAATGTGTTAGGAATGTGGTGGCCAAGTCACTTAAATTGTCGAACGAAGCTCCTGGTAGTTCAATATACCACTTCGTTTCCATATTGGTGAGTGTGCATTGGAAAAGATTCAAACAAGCATATTAATCATTGAGAGAGTTCGAAGAATGCCACAAATGATAAGTCATCACGTGTGTAAATGGGTCTTCTCTAGGATTTGCATTTAATTTAGGGATATAACTCGGTAATTTCATAGGAATAATATGCCACCAAGGAGAATGAACAATGGGATTATTGGTGACCCTGGTCAAATCCAGAAATTCGAGAGTTGCTGCGAATGGAAATTTCCTATTGAGTTCTGGTGGAGGATACCCTGGGTAAGATGGAATGACTTGACCAACAGGTATATATATTCCAGGATACGGAGGATTTTGATAACCCAAATACACATAACCTTGCTGCCCAACCCTAGGATAATCTTTTAATTGAAATGGCTAGGATTCAATTTGTTTACCATAAGGTATTTAAGGTATAGGTTGTTCCTATGCCATACCATATCCATTTTGACCTCTTGAATTTGAGCAATGGTCAGACCAAGTGATTATGATTGTAAGTTACCTTGAAAAGGCTGGGTATACAGGGCTTGTGAAGCGCAAGATCCCAGTGGAATAGGTTGAGCCAAATATGTGGCCTATAAATGTTAGTTTACATTCTTTTGAGCTTGAACAGGCTGAGATATAGGTTGTTGAACAAGAATCTGAGATGTAGGTGGAACTGTTTGAGAGATTAGAGATGAAGCCACAACCGAACAAGGTTGTACAAGTGTGGTAGGTTTCCAAGCATTATCAAACATTCCCAAATGCAGAGGACTCAAATGACTCTAAGCACTAACTTGAGGAGATGGAAATATCCCCGCAATAAGTTTCCTCCCTGTCGAAAGAGGAGGGTTATATGGAGGGAACTTCCCCGAAAGAGGAGGGTTCCCAATAGGAGGTGGAATGGGTTGTTGTAGGTGTCAATACCCACTAACATGAGGACCATCTTGCTTCTAAACCGTAGGAGTAGATGGAGGAGGAGTATACTATGTAGCGCTCATCAAAGAAGTTCTTGAAGGAATTCTAGATGTAGATTATATGGGAGAGGTTCATGGACTAGTTGTTGTGCCAAAAAAGGTACCAGACAATGATTGGTAGCTAGGCAGGACATATGAGCCTCCATACAAATGTGTATACGGTGATGTTACAAAAAATTGGATGAAGTTGCAACATGGGTTGTCTTGGTCATGGTAGTAGATATAGCTTGAGAAACCATAACAGATTCAGGCATGGTTAACTATCTAAAGATGGGTTTCCGAGGGAAACTAAAGGATGATTTGAAAGGAGAAAAACCATAAAAAGGAGCTTTTGATAGAGTATGAAGAGATGGAAAGGGATGGGCCTGATAAAAATGAGCCGTTATTTGAATAGGAGAGGAGGGTTACAGATCTTCCTGAGGAATTTCTTCGATACTCACAAGACCATGTGGAAGTGGTTTATCGTAAGGTCAAAGATATATAGGTTGTGGTTGAGTATGAGACACAGGAAGAGAAGAAGAAGGTCCTGAAGTAATAGGTGTAGATAACTGAGGTTCCTTAGGTTGTATAAACTCAGGTTGTATTGTCTCTTATTTAGTATAGTGAGGTTTATTAACCTCAGGCAATGAGATTTGAGGTGCTTTTGTTTTGACTATGTCAAACTCACTAGTTAATGGGGAAGTGATCTCGGGTTTAGTACTCATAGGAAAATATTATTTTGGTGGATCTATTTCAGGTGGAGGACTAAAAGTAGTATCTCCTGAAGTAATATATTCGGTAGTATGCGTCTCTTTATGCTTTTGACGATGTCTAGGAGGTGGAAGAGGAGGCTTATTTTTCATTCTACGCGAACGACATTGTGTAGGGAGTTGTTCTTCCGTGTTGGTTTAATAAATTTTAAAAAATAACAACAAAAATAAATCAAAGAGGGTAATCTAGGCATAAAGGTTTATTAAGCAACTGTGAACTGCAATATACCACCTTAGAGAACTAATGATTTACGTGTGAGAAAGAATTATCTCGGAATGTTGTGTTTGGTGTATCACATTATACAAGGCAACCTGCAATATACCACCTTAGAGAACTAATGATTTACGTGTGAGAAAGAATTATCTCGGAATGTTGTGTTTGGTGTATCACATTATACAAGGCAACCGACTAAATTATGGCAAGCCAAAAAGAAATAAAACAAAACAAAACAAAATAAGAAATTCTCATCGAGAAATATCTCATTATAAACTTCTCATCTCGGAATATTTCATTATTTAAATATAACTTTATACTATGATTAAAAAAAAAGTCAACCATATCCAATAGTAAGGTGCTCTATGATGGAACTCCCTGATGTGAAATTAAAAATTCACTCCTTTGTTAAGACACTCACAAAATAACAACTATAATAACTTATATTTTATTCTAACTAAATATCTGTAATTCAGTTCAATTACTAGTGAATATAGTTATGTATTTGAATTATAACTCTTTAATATTTAAATATAACTTTATACTATGATTAAAAAAAGTGAATATAGTTATGTATTTGAATTATAACTCTTTAATATTTAAATATAACTTTATACTATGATTAAAACAAGTCAACCATATCCAATAGTAAGGTGCTCTATGATGGAACTCCGTGATGTGAAATTAAAAATTCACTGCTTTGTTAAGACACTCACAAAATAACAACAATAATAACTTGTATTTTATTCCATATTCAGTAGGATGGAACTCCCTGGTGTGAAATTAAAAATTCACTGCTTTGTTAAGACACTCACAAAATAACAACAATAATAACTTGTATTTTATTCTATATTCAGTTCAATTACTAGTGAATATAATAACTTGTATTTTATTCTATATTCAGTTCAATTACTAGTGAATATAGTTATGTATTTGAATTATAACTCTTTAATATTTAAATATAACTTTATACTATGATTAAAACAAGTCAACCATATCCAATAGTAAGGTGCTCTATTATGGAACTCCCTGATTAACGCATTCAGCACGCATTCCGTTCCATCCGCAACAGGGCCATCTTCCGTGATAGACAGTTATTGATTTGATTCTCTCTACAAATTATTTATGCGGGGAAGGGCGGACAGAAGGCGTACTGGGGAATCAGGCGTGATGTTCCTTGCCATTGAATTGATATTAATATATAATGGAGGCGTCCTGTTCAATGCCATTAATATATGCCCAAAGACTTTCTCTGGTTTAATGCACCCAACATTGCTGCACAAAATAGGAAAACTTGAAGCGACTTTGTAATTTATTTGAATTCAATTAAATCAATTTGCAAACATAATGGAGTGATCAGCACCAATTCCGCAACGACTTTCAATGGAGAGCAGTATGATGATATGGATGTTAGTAGCAGGGGCACTGGCAGTGTGGCATTTCGTTCTACGACCAAAGTGGAGCCCCAACCTGCCGCCTGGAACAATGGGATGGCCCCTTCTGGGAGAATTTCTCTCATTTTATCTTCAACCCGATGGATTTATCGCGAAACGCCGTGAAAAGTAACTGTCGTTTCCAATAATATTCTTAATTGAATATTGTATTTCTTTTGCCATTTTATAGAAGGCCATAGTATGAGATTAATAAATGCATGAGATTAATTCAACAGTCAAAATCCGTATCCGTATTTAGGGTTCTACTCTACCTGGAGTGGCAGTAGGGAGTATCTTTGATAGTTTGTGTTATTCTTTAGCGAGTTAGTTTAAAGAGTGTGTTTAAAATGTCATTGGGATGATAGGAAACTTAAATTTTATCAAATTATATGAATCCCTTTTACACTAACTAAATCACAGCATAATTGGATTTCTTTTAACTACTCACGTTTTATGCAGGCATGGAAATTTGTTCAAAACTTGTCTATTGGGGGATCCCGTCATAATTTCCACTGATCCGGATGTCAACAATTTTATTCTGGAGAACGATGGTCGGCTTTTTGCTCCTCAATATTGGACCTCCGTGGAAATGTTAGTTGGAAAGAGGGCTTTAATGGCATTCACAAAAGACGGAGCTGAACACAGGAAATTGCGAGGAGCCGCCACGCGGGTCGCTGGTATTCCGGCTCTAAAACGCCGGCTTCTGTCAGAAGTACAAAATACCATAGCCTCCACTCTCTCAAGATGGCGAGGGAAAAACGTGAATGTCAGGCATGAAGCTGAAGAGGTAGTTTTGTAGCTTTGATTTTCAACCAATATTATAAGATGGATTTTGAAGGTTAATTAGTTTGATTTGGATGCAGATGATGTTTTCACTCATCGCCAACATCCTGTTAGGTCTGAAACCGGGCACAAAACTGGAAAAGATGACACACGATTACTATATTATGAATAAGGGAGTTCTCAGCTTACCGTTGAACGTCCCTGGCACAACTTTCTACAAAAGCTTGCAGGTAATAATAAACGTCTTTCGACACAAGCTTGAAGGTAATAATAAATACACGTAGTTCCGAATGAGATGATTTCATTGTTGTATATTTCAAAGTTTTCTCGTTTGTATATATTCTTTATGATAACTATAATTTTAGTTTAAATTGTTTGGGAAAATTGCTTGTGATTTTTTTTCACTGGGTTGTTTTCTTGTTTATAAATAGTCTTTATAATAATTATAGTTTTACTTTAATTTGTTGGGCAAATTACCTGTGATTCTTTTCGGTAAAGTGATATACCGATCTATTAAGGAGACATTTTCCAATCCAATGCCTCAACTTTTATTAAGTTTCCATTAAAAATAAATTAACACTAACCTAAAATTAGAATTACAGCAAAAGCAGCAAAATTCCAACCTGACGTCAGATAGGTAACCCTGACTAGTTCATTCCCTGAAGCCTTCCTAAGATGCTAAGACGATTCAATAGCTTCCCTTATTTTGACCCTTCATTATGACGACCCAAGTACCTGGTTATTTATCTAGCTTTTGAAGTACTTGACTTTTGGAATTGCAGAAAAGGCAAGAGATTTCTGACCAGATCAAAAGCATTGTCAAGGAGAGGAAGAAAATTTTGTCATCCTACGATTCATCAGACGACCTACTATCATCATTGCTGAAAGAGGCAGAGGGAAAAGAAGATGTGGATTTTGAAGATCGGATCGTAGATATCATTATGTGTCTTATGTTCGCTGCCTTTGAAACTACGCCAAAAACGACTGCTTTGACAGTGAAGCTTTTATCTGAAAATCCGCACATCATTCAAGAACTCAGGGTCAATATCTTCTACTGTAGTTTGTTTGGCACTACATCAAATAATCTCTGATGTCCACTGACATGGTGCAGGAAGAACACGAAGCAATAAGACGCACCAAAGGAAATAAAGACAGTCTGTCATGGGATGACTATAAATCAATGTCGTTCACCAAAAATGTAAGTAGTGACATCAATTTGATTCATCGATTTATGTCCGCATTTTGTCAAACCCTAATGGCGACATCGTTCTCAGGTTATCAAAGAGGTGATGAGACTAGGCATTGGAAGCGTAAACGCGATGATACTGAGAAAAACTGTCAAGAATGTAGAAATGCAAGGTATCCAATATTGTTACTCTCTGACTCAAAAAGTTGCAGCATTTTAGTACCACTCGTTTACCGTAATAACAATAGGATCCGCGTTGATTATTTTTTATTTAAAGGATACACAATTCCCAAAGGATGGACGTGCATCTTATTTCATCAAGTCTCCAATTTAGATAGAAACTACTACGAAGACCCTCTTACTTTCAATCCTCGACGATGGCAGGTGCGAGCTATGCCCCCCTTGCGATCTAGAAAGTAAAATTAATGTCATTTACTTGAATGCCTAAAATATAACTGGTTGACTTACAACTTTCAGGACCCGGCTACTAATCGTGTCCCCAATTTTAACTTTGGAGGTGGCCCTAGAAAATGTCCAGGATATGACCTCGCTATGTTCCTCATTTCAATTTTCTTGCATCATCTTGCGACAAATTTCCGGTAAGGATTACCTCTCACTGCCACATAAAGCATCCAAGACTCATGTTCTTCGGAAATTTTGATTTAAACACAATATTTTCTGGCGCCATGCAGATGGGATTACATTCCTTCCGATACCAAGTTAAGGTGGTTTGATTCACCGTTCAAATCAAACCTTGACTGCATAGTTCGACTAGAGGACTTGGGAAATTAGCCACTTTTCAAAATTATCTATAATTTTGGTGAAGCATGGTTGTTACTATTGATCTTTGCAATCTGAGAAAACTTGGTAAATTATATTTACTTTTAGAATAATAACATTTTTATACTGATATCAAATATATAATAACAAACCATTTAGAATAGGATGATATTTGCTATTGTGACTATTTACCTGATATAGATAATAAGCATTATTCAGAATAGAATAGAATGGTAATTGTGATGGTGACAATTGGTGACTATAATAGTGGGTCTAAGAATAGTATTGTTGTACAGTTATTTTTATTTATATTGTCAAATTTATTTCGATGAATTTAGGTTTATTTTTCTTATTATTTAATAGTTATGGTTGTTTGAATTATTTATTAAGTTTTAGGATAAATTATTATATTTCTCAGAAATGATGTTTAATTTAAAATGAATTATTCATTAAATCTATGATGAATTGTAGTGTTGTTTTATTAAATTTAATTCTAATGATTTTTAATAATTAAAAAAAATAGTGACATTTATATAACTTAATTTTAAGTTAAAGTATTAGGTTTTATTATGATTATGTTATAATGGATATTTATTAAGTTTTATATTAGTTTTTGTTTGGTTGTTTATTGTAAGTCATTCTTAATTACATTCAATTTTATTTTATTGTACTTGATTATGCTTGAATGAGGTTCAAAATGATGTCTATGATTGATCATGTTGAACATTCTTTAAGGTTTATGTCTTTAATAGAGAATCTAGATCTAATAAGTTTCATTAGGGATCAAATCTATGGAGTTGTAAACATAAATAGTCATTGCTTATGATCCATTTCTAAAGTGGATCTATATTATTTTTGGGTGAAGTGAAATAAAGACAGACTAAACCCAAAAAACCATTCCACAAACATGCCTAAAACAAAGCCCCAAATCCTATTCCAAATATGAGCAAAGATCTAGGAGAGTGTGTTTAAAAAGAAAGTATTTTAAAAATATGGTGAATAGAAATTGGTAGGTTGGTACCAAACTTTTGTTTTCTACCCAATCATGCCCTTGCTATACAAACTTTGTGCACTCTATATATCTTTTATATATTTGTCTCACTGGTGTTGATGCTTTAAACCTAATTTAAAGTACTTTAGCACTAACTTATAGGTATAAATTATATATTAAAATAAATATTTTATATATTAAATACATTAAAAGTGAGATAGTTGCTAGTTATAAAACATTATAAAAGAAATATATTATTGCATGTTTGGTGTTTTAAGCCCAACTTATGGTGTTTTAACCCTAAGAATAGATATAAATAATATAAAAGAAATATATACAATAAATCATATTAACATTAGGTATAAATTATAAAATAATATACTAAAAAATATATTATTATGATTGTGTCTATATAAAAGAATACAAAAATACAAAAATGTTAAACCTTACATTTTCTTCACATATAGATTACATTTTTCATATACCCGTAGCATTACATAATTAATTGTTATTGCTTTGAATGTAAACATAGTAATCATTGATTCAAAACCTCATTATGAGCCTAGAAGTTTGTTTTGAAAAAATGAAATAGCCATTACTTAATGTGCATTCAATTATGAAAATATATAAAAATTTAAAAATGTTTAACCTTAAAATTTCTTCACATATTGACAACATTCTTCATATATCGAAACCACTATAAAATTAATCATTATCACTTTGGATGCAAATACAATAATGATTGATTGAAAACCTGATTATGGCCCTAGATGCACGATCCAAAAAAATTAAACAACCATTACTTATGATGCATTGAAGTCCATTTATTTTATTTTTGGTAAAGTGAAACGATATTCACACAAAATCACCCCAAAAATCCATTCCCGAAATTGAAAAATAAATATTATTCCAAATATGTGCAAAGATATATAATAAGTTTAAAAGGAGAATAAAAAAAGGTTGATTTCCATCCAACATTTTTCTCTGGAATCCTTTCCCTCTCAATGACCTACAAAATCTATGCATTCTATGTATCCTTTTGAGCTTGACGATGTGTATTTATTTTGTGTGTAACCTACTTTGATTCTTTAGACTGAATTTATAGTACTTTTAACTCTAATTTATAAGTATAAATTATATTTTATAATAAATATTTTACATATTAAATGAGATTAATCATAAGTTAGCTCTAAATTATAAAATATTACATTAAAAAATATATCATCCCACATCTCATTCTTTAAACCTAATTGGTGCTTTGACCCTAACAAATTGATATAAATCACATTAAAAAAAATATTGTCTGTATTAAATTGTATAAATTATAAAAGAATACATTAAGAAATATATTATTACACCTTCATCAACCCTTTAAACCTAACTTATAGTCCTATAAACCTAACCTATGGGTGTAATTTATACATTAGAATAAACATTGTGTATGTTAAATTAGAGTATCTATAAGATAATTGTAAATTATAAAGTATTATAGTACGAATATCCATCTATCAAGCTCACATCTTGTTATATCAAGTATTAATTATTTTAATTTTAATTTTATTTTAAATCATTTGGTTGAATCAACATAATATTACGTCACATAACATTTTACAATATTGCTACCATAATGGGTCTTAGAGCGCCTCTCACTGCAATAATTCCATACCTTTTTATCCCTCTATTATATGATAGAATTCTTTTAGCAACATGCTAATGTGAGGCTATGGGAGACTCTAAGAATCTTTAAATTAGACTAATTGTAAATGCAATATCTAGAATTGTTGTTGTGAGATACAGGAGGCCTCAAATAGGACTCTTGAAAAACTCTTAATCCTTCATGTGGCTTACTTAATTTTGTTCCCTTTGCTATAGGTGTGGCTATTGGATTGCAATTTATCATCCATAACATTTTTATGCATATCTTGCATACATGCTTGGAAAATAATAATTCCATTTTAGATTTATGAGCTTCTATTATAAAAAAATACTTCATCAAACCCAAATAAATCATTTAAAATTCAGTCTCCATTACATGCTTAAAATTTCAAAGGTTACTTGTACAGACCATGCCATCCACATGAAAGAATATTGAAATATGAACTTGTTAATTTGATGTTCTATACAAAGTTGGGTCACTCATTCTTCTACTAAAACAATTAGTAGCCAAATAAGAATATATTCTATTACACCAAGCTTTAGAGCTTGCTTCAACTCATAAAATGGCTTCTTCATCATCTATACCTTAAGTTCATGTTGCTAAATCATTTAATTAAGGGACTTTTCAAAATCAACTTCTCCTTGTAGAATTCGCTTTAGTTGTTAGGAAAAATAACGGGCCGGTGTGGGGGAGGGGAGAGGGGGTTAATCAATATTTTAAATTCACTTTAACTTTTAATTTCATATATAAAATTATGTCCACTATGGTTCTTCATGCAACCTGCATGTGTATGCGAATGTATTGAATGAAAACCATGTATATCCAAATAACTAATTTTTCATAATTTCCATCAATGATTTAACTTATCCAGTGCGTCATCGTTTCTTTAGTTATTCATTATGCAATAACCATGAGAAGTAAAGAGCATATAAATAATCAACACATAAGAATCACATCAATAGATGAGGACATCAAGATTTTAGGTGGAAACCCAATGTAGGAGAAAATCATTGTTGATGTCGTCCCTATCTTATTCTTTTATTATAAAGAAAATATTCATTACATCTTGTATTGGTGCAAACTCTTACCAACATGCAAGCACCCAATGTAGGAAGCTATGACCTCCACTCATTCTTCAACACCTACTGGAAGGGAGATCCAACCCCCTAATATCATTTACCGACTCCTAATAGAATGGAGATCCTAACCCCTCACTAAAGGTTGCAACCCTTGGTATCTTGTGCACCATGTTTCAAAATATTTCACACTAGATCCACCTGTCAACTAGTCATAAAAACATGTAGGCCACCTTTCATCAAATATTCACACTAGACTTGTGCCAACAATAAGCCCAAACCAATATGTCAAAATCAAATATTAAATCTCAAAATATTAATTACTAAGCGCTATATACAAACTGAATCAATAAAACAACAAGCCATAAAATACTAAAGCAAACCAATCACTAAAATAAATCTTAAGCAATACAATCAAATCAATTTAATGCAATACCAAATAATATTGTCATAGGTCAACCATTTAATTATTCATTGATTAATCACACTATTGGATACGAGACAGTCATCACAGCAATAATGTGCATTTGTTGTAAACCATCATTAACATTAACTTTAGAATATATAGTGATTGTTCTAAATTATACCCACGTATATACACGCTTACTATGTATGGAACCTGTGTAAATTCACTGAATTATGAAACTAAATCCCTACATACCCCATTGAGTTATTGTCAGACTAAGTCACAGTAGCAACTAATCATATATCAACACTTTATAGCATCATCACTAACCAATATCTGAATCCACAACCAAATCAACCCAATCAAAGTTGCTAGACACAGATCATCATGATCAAGAGATCAATGACTATAGTAGGAGCATAGGATTGTGCAATAGAGCTATGTCAACAATTAATCCCCTAGACCTGATGTCATCAAGGTCAACACACTTTCTCCATATTTGGGAAAAGACGCAATTCTGAAGTAGTAATATTAATCTCTTGAATGACAACACGATAGGTAGAATATACAACATATGTGCAAACAAATAGTACCTCCAGCATCAAAAACCATTAAATAGAATATAAATGACCAACAACATAATCAACATATTTAGTGAGTGTAGAGTTCCATCAATGTTTTGTTTTAACACCCTTTTCCCTCCATTTTCCTCTTTTTCTTCATCGCTATCAATGCAATAAAAGCAGTAAATCATAGATTTTGATAAGATAAAAAAATCTTATATGTCTTATTTTTCATATTCGTTGATATGCCTTATTGTTATGCTAAATATTGCATTGGCTACAGAATTAACATGATTATGCATTTATTTTACAAATCTACAACTACCTCCGTGGTTTGCGGAGTTCTGGTGCGCAAACAAAGCAAAGCAGCACATGGGTAGTTGAGGATTAATCCCCTCATGGATCTCCTGCTATTTGCTTGATCCAATTCACTAAAGGAACCAAATAGTGGCGCAGTCAAAGGCATGAGTCAAACACTTAGCATCATAAGTGTGAATGCATAACTTTTCTCTGATTACTTTCCAAATAGTGAATCGATGAGATAACAATTTTTCTGTTAAGTTTCAAATTTGAATAAGGTTTGATTAGCAGACCTGTAGGCATAGAAGTCTCAAATTGTTGAGCATGAATTTTATATATAAGTATGTATCCTTTATAAAAAGAAAAAAAATGAAGTAATAGTTATTTTCTGAAGAATCATGAAAGAGACCTTTGTTCTCATATTGAATTAAAGTTACCTTTATGTGATTCGATGTGTATGTGAGAGTAATTTACACATACTGGATGCGGAGGGCCCTTGTGGATAGTCGAGGTTTTAGTTTATTTCATTTCATCACTTTTTGTTGTTTTCATTTAATCACTTTCTATTATCACATTGTCACTACATTCTAGTTTAGTTTCCTTACTTCGTTGTTTTCATCATTTCGTTATAACTCAATTATTTCGTTTATCATTTCCTTATTTCATTTTCACTTACATTTATTCACAATCATTTAATTGTTTAGTTCTTCAAAAAAAATACACTTAATTACAGTTAATATTTTTATGTTTTTAGAAATAGAACTTGTATCTACTCTGTAGTCAGCAATTACAATATTACTTTCATGCTCTTTAGAATCAGAATTTGTATATATTTTGTAGACAATCTTTTGAAGGATCATTAGAATAATTTGAATTTCAATACTTTGTTTTATAGCAACAAGGTGTTTAGATAGGTTCATAATTTTAGGATGATTAACATAAGATATTTTAGGATGATACTAAATATAGATATGACATGATAGATTAATCTAACAATAGCTTAACTTCCACTTATTAATTTGTAGAAATCTAACTCTAATCTAATAGGAATCTAGATAACAACGAAAATATCAAAACAAACATAAAAATTATATTACAAACTAAAGGAAACACTTCTAGCATATATAGTGCACTTGCACTTCATAAGTTTATCAACTCCGACCAATAATTTATGCTTACAATTTAAGAATATTAAATTGATCAAACAGTGAGCATAACATGTGTATGTTTCTTATCGAGTGTATTAAGCAGGACTAATCAACTTCACCAAATGCAACTCAGGGAAACATGAAAACGAGTATATCTAAATGCGTGAGTGAAGGTTGGTGCAAATTTGAGTGATTGGTGATGCATGCAATCAAAACAAATGTAGGAATTAATCAAACCCTAAACCCTAAACCCTAAACCTAAACCTTAAACCCTAAACCATAAGCCATAAAACTCCTAAACCTTAAACCCTTAGAGCCTAAACCATAAACCCTAAAACCCTAAACCCTAACCCCCTAAAACCTTAAACCCCTAAAACCCTAAAACTTAAACCCTAAAACCCTAAACCCTAACACCTTAAAACCCTAAACCCTAAAACCTAAACCCTAAACCCTAAACACTAAAACCATAAACACTAAACCTTAAACCTTAAACCCTAAACGCTAAACCCAATGCTTAAACCCTTAACCTTAAAACTCTAAACATGAAACCCTAACCATAAACCCTAAACCCTAACCCTAGACCCTAAACTGAAACCCAAAACTGAAAACCTGAAACCTGAAACCCGAAACCCAAAACCTGAAACCCTAAGTCCCAAGCCCCAAGCCCCAAGCCATAAGCCTTAAGCCCTAAGCCCTACACCATGAACCCCAAACCCCAGAACCCCAAACCCCAAAACCCCAAACCCTTAAACTCCAAACCCCAAAACCCAAAGCCCAAACCCTAAACCTTAAACACTAAACCCTAAACCCTAAATCCTAACCCTAAAACCTGAAACGCTAAAACCCGAAACCATAAACCCTAAAACCTAAACCCTAAACCCTAAACCTTAAACCCTAAACCCTTAAACCCTTAAGCCCTAAAACCCTAAAACCCTAAACCCTAAACCTTAAACCCTTAAACCCTTAAACCCTAAACCCTAAACCCATAACCCTAAACCCTAAACCCTAATCCCTAAACCCTAATCCCCTCAAACCCTAAAACCCTAAACCATAAATGCTAAAACCATAAACCCTAAACGTTAAACCCTAAATCCTAAATTCCTAAAACCCTAAAACCCAAAAACCCTAAAGCCCTAAACCTTCAACCCTAAACCATAAACCCTAAAACCCTAAACTCTAAATAGTAAACCCTAAGCCCTGAACCCTAAACCCTAAACCATAAAACCCTAAACCCCCAAACCCCAAACCCCAAACCCAAAACCCCAAAGCCTAAACCCTAAAACCCTAAAACCCTAAACTCTAAACCCTAAAATCGTAAAACTGTAAAACCTAAAACCCTAAACCATAAACCATAAATCATAAACCCTAAAACCTAAAATGCTAAACCATAAACCCTAAAACTCTAAACCCTAAACCCTAAAACCTTAAACCCTAAAACCTAAAACATTAGAACCATAAACCCTAAAGATACCTCACCTTCCTACTAGGCTATCTCTTGAAAGTATTTCTGGGGATATATCTTGTGTCAAATGTGTTTGTGATTTTTTATTTATGTTTTCTCTATTTTCTGCATAAGTTCTTATTTTCATGCATACACAATTAATAATAATCTGTATATCCATAAATAAACCCTAATAGTGTATATTTTCATGTTTTAAAATATAATTTTATCAAATCTACTGTGACGAATTGTTTAGTGGAATATTTATGGTAGTTTATGGATCATATTGGTATCAAAGCAATTGTATTTAGGTATATTGTGGAGATTTCTAGGGGATCTATATCGCCTAAGTCAAAATTCAAAAAACCCTCATCATGGAGGACGAATCTACTAACAACCCTTGTTATCCTACAAAGGAGAGGTTTTTGTGACTCGAAGCACAAGTTATAGATATAAGCCATAATGTGAATCTCCTCATGTTAACCCTAAGAAATAATTTTGTGCTATTCAGAGAAAATGGGGGTTCTAATGTAGAGGACAAATCAGAGAGGATATTAGGATATGGGAAAGCAACAGAGAACGAGTCAAAGAAAGGAGTCGAAAGAGATCAACATAGTTCTAATGTCATGAACCATTCATAGTCCCTATTCAAACGAAGTGAAGGTCGATATCAAGTCATACCAAGGTGATAACAATGCTCTAAATCTAAATCACTCATTTCAGTAATTAGAATTTTATTTCATTGTCCATTATATAGACAAGGAACAAAATATTTCATTTGCACTGTTGAAATTAGAGGGCAATGCCCTGACCTAGTGGGAAAGCCACATGAAGACCTTAAGGCTTGAGGGAGATCCTTTAGTGACCAAGTGGGAGGACTTTAAGGCCCTTACAAACTCACAATTTTACCCTATCGGGTATGTAAAGTACTAGTGGATCCAATGGAACTACTTTAGGCAGAAGTAAGGGTAGAGTGTACAGGAGTACACCACAGAATTTAGAAATATGGCCATAATGTTGGGTATCTCTGCAAAGAATCCATATTCAGTCCTTAAGTATTTGGGGGTTCTACATACCTATCTACGAAAGCAATTGATGTTGTTCAAGCCTAGATTGGTGGATGAGGGTTGTCACGGCTACATAAAGGGGGGTTTTAAGACAATATTTGAGACAATTTTTTGGTAAATTGTCTTAACTTGAGAAAAAAAACTTGTGCATTGTCTTAAATATTGTCTTTAAGCGAGTGTCTAAAAAATTATTGTCTTAAAAAATTGTCTCTATAAAGACAATATATAACACAAGCATTATTGTCTCTTAGGAGACAATTTCATTTTTGTCTCTTTTGAGACAATTTCATTTTTGTCTCTCTAGAGACAACACTCGGATTAGAGACAACATGTCTTTAATACTAGCTATTGTCTCTCTAGAGACAATACAATTTTTATTTAAAAATCACTTTTGTCTCTCTAGAGACAATATAAAACAATGAATCCAGAAATATCTCACCATTGAAATAAATCGATATAAAAAACATTTAATTAAAAATAAACTACAAAATCGTTGATTAATTCATGTTAGTGCATAGTGGAATTGAACCACCAACCTCCTGGTTGTAAGGCAGGTGCTCTTCCATTGAGATAGCACACTTTAAAGAATTATGTGAAGAGTTATGGCAATCCTGAAAACTACATTTATAGCCATTGATTTACAAAACAAAACAAAAAACAAAAAACATGATCTATAATCTTTATAAAAACTATAATCATGCAGACCATATTTTTAACTTACTAAAACTAGCAATTCCCCCAAAGGTGCAAAATTTAAAATCTTGTACTAGTATACAGTTAAACGTTCATGTATACAAGCTATCTTGCTACAATGGCATATCCCTGTGTTGGGATTTCATTCCATGTTAAGACTTATGTTTCTTCATCTTCTTCTCCACACATGTATGTGTCTACTATTGTGTATATGCACCCATATAAAATTATATAAAAAATGTCTTGATTTCCAAACATAAAACAAACTGAATTATGCTTTGTGAATCCACAATCTCTGATTGAGTCATTATCAAAGAAAAAGAAATGAAATGGAGTATATTCTCTTGCACCTTTGCAATCAGTTCTCCCTACTTAAAAGTTAATAGACATGGAATATGTTTTTCCTTTGAATTTTAAGCTAGATAGATTCATGGCTCCATCCTCGCTCCACAATTATTTGGGGCCCTCTATGACTTGGAAGTTCCACACCAGCGATTGTTTATGACGATGAAGAGTATTGATGACCGTGCAAAAATATCATCTATGTTGCTAGTAAATGCAAAGATATATCATGATAATGAAAAAAACAACAAAAAATTTCTTATTAAACAAGTGGATGCTGATTATAAAAAAGAGAGAATCACATAATGGAAGACAAACTACTCTTCAGTAGCTAGTTCCAAGAAACCATGGTACACATTCAAAAAAATAGATAAGCATAACATGTGAAAAGTTTCAAACTATGCACTGTAAAGAAAAACCTCAAAGAACTTCTTACCACAATTGCTCCAGTAGGATCTATCCACTAGTATAGAGTACTTGCAAGAATAGCAACAATTAGACCAATTGTGTTGGTGATCACATCAAAGAAATGATGTTGAGCATATTCCTTCACAATCTCATTAGTAAAAATTTGACAATACATTAAGAAGAACAACTTCACAAAAGTAACTGAAACAATAACAATACCAGGAAATTCCTAATGCCAAATATTTGAATGAGATCTATATTTACTAACAAATTTTGTGGATCCATTCAAGGTCCTGAGCAAATGATTAAAATGCTAGAAGAATAGGGAAGTGAATCAAAACCATAGTGACAAAGTGGAGAAAATATTTGTTGGGATGGAAGGATCCACTTACTTTTAATAGAAAAGATGAGGTATTTAGGTCCAAGTTTTGATAGTTATCCGAGTCCTCTGTAGATAAGTTTGGTGAAGAACATACTGCCCCGCTCAGACAGGTAACAATGACATAGATTAAGAATGCCATAAATATAGCAAATCCAATTTTGATGAGAAAATACCTGCACACTCACTGGAACATAGACAACATTTTAAGATCATTTCATAGTCTTCTAATCTGATTAATGAGTCATTGACAGGTCTATGGCTACCTGACATTGTTAGGAAGTATTTTATTCATGTAGTGAATGATTCTCTATAGGAGTTTTAGACAGATTTATGACAGCGTGGGTTGAAGAATCATGTTTTTCATTGTACTTTTACAAAAAAATTTCTTGTAGATGGGAACTATTAGACCTTATTATGAGTGGAATAATTACATTTCATAATTTCTGTAATGAAAGCTTGTAATTTCAACAATCCATCGAAAATCGATCTAATTTGTAAATAAAGCATAGCGAAAAGTACATGAATAATCTATTCCAGTAATTTTAAGAATTCTCTAAACTATGGAAGAGTACTTGGTGATAAGCCAACATCCAAGCAAAACCATAAACACAATCTAGGTTAGTTTCATCAAATATGTTGTTTATGTACCGAAATTGTACTATGAAAGATTACAACCATAAATTAAAATCCATAAAAGATCACAATTTTGTTACTATTTGTCCTAACAAATATTAAGATTCAAGTGGTTTCATCAAATATGTTGTTCATGTACCAAAAGTGTACTATGAAACATTACAACCATAAATTAGAACCCATAAAAGATCATAGTTTTGTTACTATTTGTCCTAAAAAAGTATTAAGATTCAAGAAATTGTTGGACTTCAAATGTGGAATATCACTTGTGTATACCAATGATCTCCAGAGGGACCATGAGTTGGTTAGACTCACCCCATAAGTGGATCCTTTGGTGGACAAGTAGCTTTGTTAATAGATGGTAGCAACAAATAAAAATTATTCTTTTAACACATTGAAACAAATTTAGCAAGCTTGCAAACATATATAGGTAGTACCATGGTGACTTTCATGAATGGAGGTACTCGTTTATGTACTCTAGGTTTATTCTTGATCACATATCATGGTTCACAATTCACTTGGTTTCACTAGAAATGTTTTTTTATTCATGCTCAGTATTTTCAATTTTTCTCAAGATCCCATTCCAACGGAGCCCTTTATCCTACTATGATATCAACAAAAAGATGAACTACTGCAAATATTATGTCAAGATAAAGCCTAAAACTAAAATCATTTATGAAAACTAACATAATTTACAAAGACAATCATACTGATTCAATGTGTAGAAAAGCAAAATGAACATGACCAACTCTCATAATTTAAATTGTGAGACTAGAAAGTGGAATATGAACAACCCCCAAGGCATAGTGTGAAAATATAACATGTAAAATATATGCAACCAGAATAAGACTATGGACGGCCAACTTGTAATCCTAATGTGCCCTTTCTGGAACAATACCTTTTACAATTTCCAAATGCACATCAATAATGATCCAACAACTAATGTTACTTGGGTTTGACTGAAATTGGATTGTTGAACAATATGGATGATGATAGTCTAGTTAGTCTCAACTTCACTATAAAATTGAACTTTAGCATAATCGAAACTAATTCACTCAATCCAAATCATGATATTAGAATTTAACCTACCCAAAAGGCCTAGTGAAGTAATTCAATGTGTAGAATGTGTAATAGAAACAAGACTAAGGGTGGTCAACTTGTAATCCTAATGTACCCTATCTAAAATAATGCTTGCTACAATTTCCAAATTCACATTAATACCTATCCAAGGAATACTATTGAGTAATATTGGACCATATTGACCAAAGCGGATGATGAAATCTGGTGCCTCAACTGTACTTGATGTGAATGTGAGGAGAATATGACTAACAAACCATTATATCTATCTATCTATCTATCTATCTATCTATCTATATATATATATATATATATATATATATATATATATATATATATATATATATATATATATATATAGATATATATATATATATATATATATATATATATATATATATATAATACATAGTACTATTTTGAAGACTATAGGAATGCCATCACACATAGCATCCTTAATTTTTTATCACCCAGAGTTGAATCTAGAGGATATTGTGGCTTATAGAGTTACGGTTATCAACAACAATCAAAAGAGAGTATTTTGTGTGATGGAAATATACTCTAGAACAGGAGAATGTGTAACAACTCTTTTTCCATAAAAACCCATGTATATAAACCTAGTTATGTAAATTATTTATTTGTGAAAATAAATTGATGACTGGCTTGAATGGAGGGACATACGAATCCAAAGTTCTAAGAGGGAAAGCCTGTGGTGGGTTGTTGCATGGACATTGAATGCTTGTTGCATATTGGTTGGTTTCCCTATGGCGTGTCGTGAGTAGGCCCATACAAACAACCCTTAATTGTCATAACTATTTGTCTAATGAAGTATTGGCCTATGTTGACAACCATTGAATTCTGAGTGGAGGATGGTATCATATTTCCCATCATATTGCCCCCTCTCCTTATGAAATGTGGACAGAGAGAAAGAAGGCAGTGAACAGAAAATGCCCCAAGTGTGAAGGAATAAGGATTGATAAACTTTAGACTTCTGGCATTGTGGAGAGGAGAATGGTCAAAGTGTGTAGAGAAGGCATAGAGAAATTGGTGCAAAACTTTTACCATGTAGAGAGCACTTAGACGATAGAGACAAAAGAGACAATTTATGCCCTAAATAAAAAATTATTTTTTCAATGTATGCATTAATAAGAGAGTAGTAACATGGTTATCAATTAATTAATTTGTTCATTCCTTCTTGAGTCCTTTCTTTAGTCATGGGCTAGGGCTTATTCATCCATCTGTGAATATCTTATTTAGTCATGGATGGTTAGCAGTGCTAAACCAAGCAACCTGTTGGTGGTAACATGATACAAATAAGTTCATATGTGGTACTCGGAAGATGATATGTGGTATTTGGAAGAATTCATAAGGAAAGTTAGGGTAAAGAGTTGATTATGATCATATTGAAGGATAACAAGGAAAACACGAAGGTCTATTTGTTTGTCTTGTGCATCAATTCATTTTTTGGCAAGCTTGCACATATGGGAAGAAAGCTATCTCTATTAAGATTTTGAGCTAGAGAAGAGAAAGAGACCAAGTTATAGAGAGAAGCATTGGTGTTTGGGTGGAAGGACTATCACTTTGTGAGTTGTCTTGATCAAAGGTCTTGGAAGTCTTCCATGAATTTCCATAAGAAAAGAAATTTTGGGGTTTTTCTGTTGCGGAGGGGTCTTTCCCTGGTCTGGAGCCTATTTCTAGTGTTCTTGTTTGCATTGCAATCTTATTTATTGGCATTGTCTTGATTATTAACACAGAATAATACTAATGATGATGAACTAACATTATATAAAAATAATTGTCAATATAAAAAGAGAAAACATTATAAAAGAAACCCTAATTTTGTTTGCCCTAGTTTTTCTCAACATCTATGGTCATATAAGATTTACAATGTAGAAATAAAAAAATGCTTGAAATGAAATGCAACACAAAATTAAATCATGCACATGGTAGCCAAGTGCTTGGTGGGATAAAGTTGAGCAATACTTCGATGCTTTTTTTTTTTACGTATATGACACCAACCGTGGTTAATATTTTAAATCCAAATATGTGAATGAAATTACCTGCAAAACAAAGGAAGGAGGAGAAGTTAGATGTGATAAATAATTAAAAAAATAGAAGAAAAATCATACCAGTGCCTTATGCCAAATTAATAGAGTAAAAGTTTCTCCTACTGCCCTACATGAAAAATGACAGTTTATGGTCTTTCAATATAAAAACACAATTGTCAAAGAAAGACAAATACTACATGATTTTTTTCATGGAAATCTCTGTTATTTCCTATAAAACGTTATGTAAATCCCACTCGACCAAGACATAAAAGAAAAATATCAAACAAATTTTGTTGTCTCACCTAAATGCTTACCATTTTGAGTAATTTTCTTCAGATAGTTATTCCACTTCAACATTTGAATTGAAACTAGTTGTCCTACACATATTCATGAGACAAATGAGGAAAACTTAGATTAAATTTGACCAAATATTAAAATTAATTGTTTGAATAACTAATAATTAAAAGGACTTGTGTTCATGAATACCTGAATGAGCTCCTCTTGGTTTTGAGAATAAATTGTTGCAGTAATTTAATCTTGGAGAAAACCTCCCTCCACTCGAAGAAGCAACAGTGAAGTCAACATTGACTTTGTTGTTTCTTTGTTGGATTGAGGGTGTTTTTATCTGAGTATCCGAATCCTAATTTATTATCTACTGAACAGGGCTAACCACATGAAGGTGGAATCTCTCATGCCCCCCTCACCACCCCCCCCCCCCCCCCCAACTCACATCACTCTCAATTCACAAATACCCAATCTATATCTACTATATAGGAAATATTTGAAAGTAAGACATTAAGACACATAACAAAAAAAAAAAAAAAAATAGAAAACATTCATCCATCCATCCATTCATTCATTCGCAAATTCACAAAATATTTCATCTCAATAAATTTTATCATAAAAAAATGTTTACATAATATGAAACAATGTCATGTACATAAAGAGACATACAGAAATTATTCATTAACATATAATATTCATTGGTTCATTTATTAATCATAGACATGTTGTACTACAAAACAACCCCCCCTTTTTAAATAACAATAGCTAACATTTGAGTTAAAAATGGCGATCCCTTTTAAATTTTTAATCCTAGGATAACAATACCTAACTCTAAAGAGAAAACTTAGAAAAACATTGCAAAATAAGCTAAGTAGGAAACTTATATTGCAAATCACATATCATGCTTTTCGACATCAATATTTTATAAAGCCTTTACGAAATTGCGATATGCGAAAAGGTCTACCATTGCGATAACCTCATCTTGTCATTTCGCAATCGCATTTCACAATTCGCAAAAAACTTGAGCATGCCTTAGGACAAATAATAACGATTCAAGAAATGTGATATTGTGATTTTCGCAATCACATTTCACTCTATATATTTGATAAAGCATTATACGATACCCCTTTGAAGACCACGATCTACGATTAACGAGGTAAAGCATAAGAAATAATTATGTTTTAAATAATAATAACAAACGAGTTGATAGGTTATTTAATGTTTAGCGACCCAAGGGAGGATAATCATTTTCCAGATTATGGGTAGTTATAATCGAATATCTCATAAAAACCTTTCTCACGATCCAAAGTCATTTCACAAAGGATTTCAATCTTAATTACTTGATATTGTCTGCACTGATATATCTTGTCTGTTTCAAGCAAGCGACAAAAGACATGTCCTTAAGAAAGGTGATGCAGAAGCAAACTAAGAAGACCATTGTTGAAACAGAGGATACAGAGATGGCTCCTATCTTTGCTGATACAGTCTGTGATGTAGCTGGAGGTGCAACAGCTTGGGAAGTAATTTACAATAGATTGGAGGACGAGCATCCTAAAATCACTATTATGAGAGCAACAGTTGGGTCAACAAAGCCTTCAAGACCTCAATGCAGGGATGCCTCCTGTTCTTTCCTCCATAGGATAGGAGAAAGAGCCAAAATCCTCCCCTACACAGACATGATCATATGGGTGGTCGAAAACCTTATCATTGAAGATAGGCAGTTCAATAATTCTAGGATGGAGCTCATAGGATCGTTCAGGGCAGAAGACTTGAAGGCAATGTATCACATACCTGACCCACAGGAAATCTACAACAGCACATTTGTGGCTAACTTCGCAAAGAATAATCCAGATCCCTTCAAGTTAATTCAGACTTGGAGAATGTTAGACAACAAATTAAAGTATGACAAATCGGGTATGTATGCAATAGCCTCTTTGGAAAACCCCTACAATTATGCAACAACAATGTTATGTAGACTGTATGGATTGCCAAATAACACTAAGTTTTCAATAGAATGAATTCCCTTGATCGATGCTTGTGTTAATTCTTATATCATGAATTTCTCTTCTATCCTATCTGACAACTTAGCCACCTCCATTACTGAATATCGACAAAAGAAAGCCTCCTCTTCAGATAACCTCCCTCCCTTCTATTTTTCTGCTTATATTATGGATGCTATCTATTTTTGCACAACATTTCCAACCATGGGTTGTAAATGGACCATAGAATATTCTTACCCAATCCATCTCAGTCATAAACAAATATGGGAATCACATTACATACCTCACTTCTATAAAATATTTCATTCTATCATGTTGCCCTTACACCAAATGATTTTCAATAAGAAAGCCCCTAGGTTTTCCCAAGAAGCTACAACTTTCAATAAGAAAGCCCCTAGGTTTTCCCAAGAAGCTACAACAAACCTGCTTGTTGTAGGAAAGTATGTTATTGAGGAATGGTTCACCTACATTATGGTTTTTGGTAGCACTGTTGACCCACATGTCCTTCCCTTATATGTTTCTCATAAGCTATTAGCAAGGGAGATTGCTTACTAGACTGTGGGAAGGGCCTGACTAAAGTTCTTAAAGATGGAAAGAAGTCATTATGGCCTAATTTACCTATCAAATGCAACTCTTTTTCTTTAGCTAATTTTGTTCATGCTATTAAGGAATTAACACAAATGGAAACCCTCAGGCTTAATGCATTGCCTACAAGGCAATTCGATCTAAACAAAGTGGCATACAATTTCACTATAGGACTAAAGCTCAAGGCATACAATCATGGAGATAATTACTTTGACGATTTGTTACAGTTAGTAGTTTCTTTCGATGAAGCACTCGAATGGGCAAACACGAACCTAAAACCCGAAGATTTTCAAAGATTTGAAGAATTCACGAAGGAGAGGCTCTGAGTAATTCCAATGCATCTATTAAAGCTCGATGATAAGCCTACACCAAGTAACATTGTCGATAGCGCAACTCCTAGCTCTCAAAAGGACTCTCGGGTAAACACTAAGAATATACCAGACATAGGGAAAGTCTAGGATGTAGATAATATGCCTGAGTCCTGTTAGTTTCAGTCTTTCCATCCTTCCTCCAGTGATCAAACATGCTCTTACAAAGTGATTTTAAGGTGTCAATGTCAAATTTTGTCATTTCAGTGAGTCTTCAAGTAAAATTTGGTCACTGGGCATTAGGTCTAGGGTTTACTTTTACTCCTTTCAAAGTTGTCCAAATATCGGTCTATGTCACTATTCAATTGAGTCTACCATTATTCAGCGGGTTTTCATCATCATTTCAAGTTCCAATGGGTCATTTTACACCTTGTTCATGCTTCAGTTGCGCCTAGGTAAGGTCATTTCCCTCTCCTAGGGTTTTGAAGGCAATTTCTCTTGGACGGTCAAATCATCAACAAAACTTGTATCCTGATGTTCATCCACCTTCCCCTATCCTTAATGTACCTTATTAAACATTTCCCATCACTGAGATCCCCCAAATTCCTCATTTTTGCACAAACCCTAGTTTCTTGCTACAACTTGACAATTTTCAAGGCTAGGCCTGTGTTTTGCCCTTTTGCACCCCTTCCCCTCACTCAATTTCTGAGATTACACTTTCCCCTACTTCCTAACATCCCTTCCTACTTCCCAAAATTTCCTCAAGAATTTAGAAGCTCCCTATCCCCTTCATTTCGCTTCATTTCGACAAATCTCTTGTTCCACACATCGGGGTAGGTTTTACTCAAATGATGTTTCTGAAAAAGGAAAGATGAATTTGGAAAACCTGAGAGAGGTTTTTGTCCATAATAGGCCAAAGAAGAAAAAAATCCTTCACTTTTTACACAAGTGTCATGGTTTTAGAGAAATGTCAAAAATACAATTGCCTCGGGAGAATTGATGCACCTCTGAAGTGACATTGGGAAAATCAAGTTTTCTCCTAGCTTGGTCAGCCAAATGACTCTCTTGATGAGTAAAATTATAACTAGACAAAACGATGTTTCCAATGAGCTATCATGAGCTCAATTTGGAGTTGAGTAAGGCATTCAAAAGTTGACTGTAACAGCACTCTACCTTTAGGCAGCCTCATTTGGCACATTTTGACCAGTCTTGGGAGATTTGATTTTTGACAGGGCAAATGAACTCCAAATTGACGAATTCTAGTTGGGTTGGAATGTAGACTCAAATACCTTTCCAAAGAGCTATACTTCACCCAATGTGGACACTAGGAAGGCCTCCAAAAGTCTCCTGCAAAAAGCACTATGCACAGGCTCTATGCGTCGCACCTTCCCTGCGCTTTTGCTAGGGAGCTCCAAATTGCAAAATGTTTACATTTTTAGATTTGGCATGACAAATCATGACTTTTGGTGCATGGACAAGAAGTTTGGGCAAGTTTTGAGTCCTCAGGAGGTCAAAAACACTCAAAAAATGACCTCACTGCCCCTATTTTGACACACAGGAAGCAGTCTTGGGAGATTGTCGTTTTGGAGGGGAAAATGACATTTAAATTCAGAAATTCCACTTGGGTTGAAAATTAGACTCAAATAAATTTCCACCAAGCACACTTGGGCTCAATTTTTACTTTAGCAAGTGCCTCAAAATCAGCTCCAAAGTGGCGCGATGCATACAAATTTTGGCGCGGCGCATAGAGAATTTTGGCTTGTTTTTCACTGTTCAGCTCAGCAATTCGCCCAATTTTGACCAGTTTTGCTTCTTGTAGTTATTATTGAATTTTCATGATGTAATTTGGCAACCATTATGTAATATTGGCACATTTTTACTTGTTTTAGAAGATTCATTCACCAAAAGGTGAAATGTGAGTGAATGAATCAGTTTCCTAGCATATAGGGGTAAGTTGTTTGACTACCTAGTTTTCAGTTCCTTGTTTAGAATTAGTTCAAACAGCTCCTAGAATGATGAGCTCGACCCTTAGAGGCAAGGGAATGGGTTGGGCTATCTATATCATGTAATTCCTAAGTCATTTTCAGGGTTGGACATTAGGGATTGCTTTGGCATATCATTGTACATTCTATCTCTGCATTTTTGGCTAAGGAAAGACTAGGGTTTTGCAGCACTATTTGGGATCCATGTGGCTTTATGTTTTTGATGGTGTGCTGCTCTAAGTAATTGTAAGTTCATTAGTGTCATGTTTATCATTTTCCTGTCTTTTCTTCTGAATTTGAACAAATGAGTGATTAAGGTGGGATCCATTAACTGTTATGCTCTACCTTTGAATTTTTTTAAATTTCCATGTTTTCATCTGTTTAAGGAGAATTCTTGAGACTCTCTTGCTCTCCTTACCTCCTCACCAGTCTAATCTATCCATTTCACTCAATTTAAAGCATCAAAATGATTTCCTTCATTGCCCCAATCAGAACTCTGCAGAAATTGTGCCTCATCCCCGAGCCCAATTTGCCTTTCCCTGTTTCCAACACAAAACCCCCAAAAACTCAAATCAAACCCTTGTACTTCATACCTAGCCTAAAATTAGCTTTCATTTCAGTCATCTTGAGCCCCATTGCTTGTCTTTTGCCGAGATTGATCCGGAGAGAGCCCTCTCGTGTCCTTGTAGGGCTAGCTACGAGGCTGAGCGTGGTTTGATGTGGACCTAGAATCTTTTATTTTTAGCCTGAGACAAATCTAGGCTCTAACAAGCCCAACAAGAATCGAGCTGAAAAATAGGTAATGGACACCCCAACCACAAAGACAAGTTCAGAAGCCCAAGGCACTAGTTTGGGGCAAGAATGAGATCAATTCAATCAGAAATTGCAATACACGCCCAAAACTCCAAATACTCAAGAAACAGAGGAATTCAAAACTCCTCCGAAAATTTATCAAGATACAGAACCCAATTCTATCGGTGAACAATCTGCACCTATGGATCAAGAAACAACAACATCCCAACATGCTGAAATTATCCCTACTCGACCCACATCAGAAATTGTTCTGAAAGTGATGGAGATACCTCCACTTGATGTATTTTATAGCCCTCTCCACAAGGTTTTAGTCCAAAGGCAAAGGAAAAGGATAAGGGTAGATGCACCTAAATTCTCACCTCGAGATGAGCTAATGGACATTGTTTGGAAGGACATGCCTTTCAATCTGGCTGAGAACTTGACTAGACTGTCATAATTCACAGGAGCATACGCATTAGCCACTATGGACAAGGCTACGGAGGTGTCTACTTTGCTAAAGGAAAAGGAGGAAAGAATCGCACAGCTCGAACAAGAGCTCAAGACAGAAAAAGCAAGCGCAAACAAGCAGGCAACAGAGTAGCTCGCACAATTGCAGCAGGACATGGAAGTATTGAAAATAAGCCATGAAGTCGACTTATCGGCCAAAAACATGTAGCTCCAAGAATTACAGCAATCCTTGGATAGGTACAAGAATGTTCCCACTACTGAGGACATTAAAGAGGCTCTAGAAATAAATGCTCTTCTACTCAAGAAGCAAGAGTATTTCTTCCAGAAGTTGTTACACATCACTCCCTACCTGATTACCATTGACTAGCTCACAAACATGTTGGGCATGGAGCATGATTATTTAGAGGTCTTTGTTTTAGCGAGATGTATACCCCAGGAAGATTGTACACCCCTCCATGCGGGGGGGTGTGGGGGGCACTTGTCCCCCCGCAAGGGTTCAGGGGGGCTGATCCCCCCCGGCTGGGGGGTCTGGGGGTGAGTGGTCCCTCGGTAGGGATTTTGGGGGCAGTTCCCTCGAATCTAAAAACTGATGTAAAATTGCCTGGTAAAAGTATGGTAATTTCTAGTCAATCTGGGTCATTCATTAGGCGGATGATCTGACGGTAGAATTTATGTTTAGTTTAGGGTTTTTTGCCCTAGTAGGCAACCCCTCTCTTTGTATGAGGGAATTGTATTGAGGTTGTGAATATGTGTGTATTCTCAGAGCGAGAAACAAAGAGGTGGGACTGTGAGAGAAAATAGAGGATATTAGAGTGAACCTGTTGTAGGTTGTGTCTCTTCATTTTGCTGGATAATAGAAAGGAAGGCCTGGCTATTCGGGGTGGAAATAGCCCTAACTGGGTGAGCCACGTATATCTGTGTCTCTGGTTTTATGTGTTTGTGTCTTTCTGCATATTATATGCCTTGAATTTCTCTGTCATATATAATATTTTTCTAATAAGATAAAGCCATTGAACAGAGAACAAAGTTTAATGATTTAAACACCAAAATCTCTGATTTCATTGAATGGTAGGAATCAGAAGAGGGAAAGAATGCTAATCTACCCGAGATTGAGGAAACTCACAAAGACATCCTCTTTACTAATTGGGATGCTAGGATAAAACAGGTTGAGCTGGAAGTCATGAGGGCAGCTGGAGTATCGAAGAACATCATTAAGGCAATAAATCATACCCTGTTCGCTACCAATCTCATGAAGGAGGGTAATGCGAAAGAAATGCCTGACTTAAATGCTCTAAGTAAAGGCTGGCAAGAAAAAGTGGGGAATCAAAGAGATGCAATTACAAAACTGACTACGACCAATTGGGAGTCGTATTGGTAGTATCTGGTCAAGCCACATAGCCAAATTATGACCCTCAATTGTTCTCTCCATGAGACTTAAAGGATGTTGCCACCTCTTGCCAATGCAATCTTTACAGGATAGCTCAAATCTCATTTCGAGCCACCTCCTCAAATTCAACCGATGATCGATATTTGTGATTTAAAGGAAAAGATGGCAAACAACAAGTCATCCTCTTAGTTCTGTTTAGTTGATCTCTGTTTATTTTTGGAGTTAGTTACCTATGTAGGAGGAAGGTTGTTTGAAACCTCCTCAAATTTTGTATAATCTATTTTTTCACTCTTAGCTAGATTAGTATTTATACCCTTCTCATGCATTTAGAGAAGGGTCCAGAATTTTATCAAAAACATTTGCAAAGAATGCACTATTTTAAGTTTGTGAATGCTTTGGTGAAATGATGGAACATGATGTTTTCTTTTAGATATCAGTCTATTTTCCTTTGCTGATGCACTTCTGTATTCTTGGGAGACAATTTGATTTGAAGGAAGAATTTGGTCTATGTCATTTGTCAAATGAGCAGGACTTCGTACATCTAGTACTATTATCATGTATGAATAATTATGTTTACATTTAATTAGTGGCAAAACTTTCTTTTCATGAATTATGTGTGAGATTTATTGTTTCTGTGAAGCATTAATTGTACTTTTGTATGATGCCATAACTGAAATTTTGACTTTCATATATAACTCATTAGACATGCGATATATTTTATAAATTTCTTTGACTAACTATTTAGTCAAAGGAATTATCTTTTATGTTATAATCTCCATTTAATTGTGTTCAATCTTTATTATCACATGTTAAATGGATATCTTTATAGATCGCATACCATACAAGAACACCTGGGTTTATATTAGAATAAGTTAAGTTAGGGAAATTGCATCATATAATAAGTCACTTATATTATCATTATTCTATTGCAAAACGCTCATGAACCACCCACTTTGATGTAGGAGCATCTGGACTTAGCTAGCAATGTGATTGTATGTTCACATGTTGTGGCTAAAATGAGATGAATTGCATTGACCTAAGTGGTCAAAGTCAGTTTTAGTAGAGAGGGTTGGACCTCTCGAAAATGATCTTTACTTCATTATTGTAATAATTAGAATATTGTATTATTTTTAGACTAAGAGATAAGTTGTTAGTATAGGTGTGTAACAGAGCTTAAGAATAGGGATTTAATTGTTAGATTGATTAAAATAGGGATCGAGTTGTTAATGCAGTTAGGATAGGATTCGATTCATAAAAGAGAAAAAGAATTTAATGATAGAGATTAAATGATTGAGAAAAGAGTGTGTAAGCGAGAGTTTTAAGTGATAGAGATAGGGTTTGAGATTGAATAGAAGTCAGAAAATCGTTGTAATCAGGCCGAGAGGGCCAAGACTTTGTAATTTACATTTTATTGAATAAAGGATTAAGTGTGGTGTTGTGTGTTAATCTTGCTGCAAAATCTCATCTATATCTATATATCAGCATTCTAAACTTAATCGGTTATGTTCATTTTTTTAAACACTTTATTTATAAATCGCGGTCAGTTAGTGTTAAGGGTTAATATTGTGGTTAAGCACTAAAACCTTTCCTTAAGCATGTTTTCTTAAAGAATGAAATAAAGCACGTGGGTTGTATTTGATAAGCGGGAAGCAGTATCTCGCGGCCTGGAAGGAGGTAAATGGTATTGGGAAATTTTACGTGATTAGCTCTAGTGGTTGACACGTAACACGAGAAAACCAATTTTCTCGCATGCTCTCGGCATGATAGCGTCCATGCAAGAATCCGCACGAGATTGTGTGACGGCCGTTCGATTGGATAGGTAATATCGATAGTGGAGATTGTCCGAGCAAGTTGATAGGTGGACCACGCGATATTCGTTGGATCTAGAGAGTTGAGATCAATGGTGTGGATTGAAGCACTCAACCAAAAGGAGAAGTCAACGAGGGACTGGCACTGATTAGTGGGATAAAGCGGGACCCTTAGAAGGAAAATACATGTAAATAACCTGTTTGCGCGTAGCTGATTGTTTATAAAGTTAACCATAAGTCTAATTAAAGACTACCACCTCATTGTTCGTCAACCTCCTGTGTCATTTTGGTTTCAGAGCACAAAGATTAAGTTTTGCTACAACAACGTGACACCGAGGAGAGGAGTTGGCATAGGTCGGAGGAGACCTATAGTGAATGCAATTCTACTAGATGAGATCCGAAGTCTGTGTACAAGGATGGAGACAATGGAGATTGCTTAAGGGAGAGCAACTGATGAAGGAGATGCCAGTGCGATAGAAGAATCTTCTGAGGAAGAAGAAGAGGTTGAAAGTGAAGCTGCCAAAGTTCTCAAGGTGTTGGCAAAACAAGTGGAAGACCAAAGATGGAAATACCTTTGTATGATGGGAATCTCAATATAGAAGAATTGATGGACTGGATCAATTCATTAGACAAGTATTTTGACTATGAGGAGGAGGTCGATGACAAAAAGAAGGTGAAATTTTCAGTTACCAGATTGAAGGGTCATGCAGCTATCTGGTGGGATGAATTACAAACATCCAAAGTGAGAAAAGGGAAGTCCAAGATCAAACAATGGGATAAAATGGTAGGTTAATTGAAATCCAAATTTATGCCAAAATATTATTAGTTACATTTTTTTAGTCAATTACAAAACTTGAGACAAAAAGGGATGATTGTCAAAGAATACACATAGGAGTTTTATATGCTAAACATTAGAGTAGGACATGCAGAGGATGATGAAGAGAAGGTAGACAGGTATATCAATTGCTTGAGGTATGACATACAAGATGAAATCAGCTTGTTGAGTCTGAAGACAATTGAAGATGCCTATCAAGTAGCTTTGAAGGTAGAAGAGAAGATGTTGAGGAAGCAAAATCAAAGGAATAGAGGGAAAAGTTTAGCAAGAGGTAGAGGAACTACTAGACCAAGATTTCAACACCATCATAGTGAAGCAGGAAGTTCAAGTAGTAGACCACCACAGAGAGGAGACTTTAGTAGAGGAAGATTTGCATCTAGAGGAAGAGGCTGAGGAAGAGAAATTCGATGTTATACATGTGGAGAATGGGTACATGGATCATGGGATTGTACTCATAATAAAGAAACAAATCAGAGGAATGTGAATGTGGCTAAGGCAAAGGAAGAAAAATCCCAAATTGCAGACAAGGAAGAATCACCTAAAGTAGGATAATCCTTGTTGTTGAAAATGGTATTGCTTAAGGCATAGAAAGAGAAAGGAGAATCAGCTCAGAGAAAGATTTTATTCCGAACTACATGCAAATCCAAAGGAAAATGCCACAAAGTGATAATTGACAGTGGAAGCACTGATAACCTTGTTTATATAGAAATGGTGGACAAGTTGGGAGTAGTGAAAACTGTGCACCCTACTCCTTACAAAGTATCATGGCTGCAAAAAGGACATCAACTTATTGTAACAGAACAATGCAAGGTAGAGATACAGATTGGTACTTATAAGGATTTGATATTGTCTAATGTAATGTCAATGGATGTATGTCATGTGTTGCTGGGAAGACCTTGGCAGTTTGTTCGGAAATTTATTCATGATGGGAGAAGAAATACTTACACTTTTGAGAAGGATGGAAATAAACACACACTGTTGCCATTAAAGGATGAGGCAGGCAAAGAAGTGCCTGGAAACAGTGTTATGCTAATGAGTGGGAAAGAATTGTTGTAAGAAGTCAAGAAGGATGAACAGATGCAATTTTCTGTCATAAGGAGACCTAAGGTAATTTTAAATTCCACAAACTTAGATGATTTACCTGAAGAAATCAAAACTCTGTTGAATGATTGTGTTGATATTATTGTGGATGAGTTGCCAAATGCATTACCACCAATTAGGAGTATTAGACGTCATATTGTTCTAATACCTACAACAAGTTTGCCAAACAAAGAAGCATACAGAATAACTCTTCAATAGAATGCAAAAGTTGGAAGACAAGTGCAAGAACTGATGGATAAGGGATTGATCAGAGAGAGTCTTAGTCCATGTGTTGTACCAATAGTACTCAATCCAAAGAAAGGTGGCGAATGGTGTATGTGTACAGATTCCAAAGCCATAAAAAAAATCACAATCAGGTATATATTTCCTTTACCATGCATGGATTATTTGATGGATTGTTTAAGTGGTTCAAAGTATTTTACTAAGATAGACCTGAAGAGTGGATATCATCAAATAAGGATTAGAGAAGGAGATGAATGGAAGAGTGCATTTAAAATAAATAGTGGGTTATATGAGTGGTTAGTGATGCGTTTTGGACTCACTAATGCACCTAGCACATTCATGAGATTAATAAATGAAGTCTTGAAGGAATATGCAGGCAAATTTGTCATTGTTTACCTTGATGATATTTTAGTTTTTAGTAGAAGCAAAAAAGAACACCTGGAGCATCTTAAGTTGGTTTTAAGAACTCTGCAGAAAGAGAAATTGTTGATAAATCTGAAGAAATGTAGTTTCATGAAAGAAGAATTAATCTATTTTGGATTTGTAGTTTCTAAAGAAGGTTTGAAAATGGTTCCAAAGAAAGTCTAAGCAATTTGGAATTGGCCTACTCCAAGAAACATATTTGAGGTGAGAAGCTTTCATGGTCTTGCAAGTTTTTATAGAAAGTTTATCATAAGTTTTAGTTAGATTTGTGCACCAATTATTGAAACAATCAAAGAGACTAATCAACCATTCAAGTGGACAATTTTAGCTTTACTTGATTTTGAGAAAGTTTTCCAAGTTGAAATTGATGCTAGTGGAATTGCAATTGGAGAAGTTTTGAGTTAGGAACAGAGACCAATAGCCTACTTTAGTGAGAAACTAAATGAAGCTAAGAAGAAGTATTCTTCTTATGATAAATAATTATATGCCATTGTGCAAGCTTTAAAAAACTGGAGACATTATTTGCTACCAAAGGAGTTTGTATTATATTTTGACAATCATGCATTGTAGTTCATAAACAATAAGCCAAAATTGAACCAGAAACATGCTAAGTGGGTAGATTTTTTATAGAGTTTCACTTTTGTTATAAAACACACAAGTGGTAAGTTGAACAAAGTTGCTGATGCTTTAAGCAGAGTAAATTTCATTGTGAAAGAACTGAAAGTTGGTGTTGTAGGATTTGAAGAAATGGTTGATATGGATAAAGATGATGCAGAGTTTAAAGATATTTATGCAATTGTACAAAACCCAGTAGTTCATAATAGAAGTCAGTGGTTAGATTATCTTATCCAAGGAGGTTTATTGTTTAAAGGTAACAAATTGTGCATTCCCAAACGTTCTATGAGGGAAAACATAATCAAGGAGAAACACAGTGGAGGATTATCTGGTTACTTTGGGCAAGACAAAATCTTTTCTCAGGTAAATTCCTTTTACTATTGGCCAAAGATGAAAACTGATGTTAATATATTTGTTGAGAAGTGTAGGATATGTCAGCATACTAAAGGGAGAAGCCAAAATACAGGATTGTACCAGCCATTGGCAATACTAGACCAACCATGGGGAGCAGTTAGTATGGATTTTGTTTTGGGGTTACCAAGAACTCAAAGAGGGAATAATTCCATTTATGTTGTGGTAGATATATTTTCCAAAATGGCACATTTCATTGCATGTAAAAAGACTAGTGATGCAACACATATTGCAAATCTGTTTTTTTCAGAAGTTGTAAGGTTACATGGATTTCTTATAAGTATTGTGTCTGATAGGGATACAAAGTTTGTTGGGAATTTCTGGAGAACTCTTTGGAAGAAACTAGGTTCCAACCTTAGTTTCAGTTCAACATATCACCCTCAAATAGATGGATAGACTGAAGTAGTAAACATAAGCTTGGGTAACATATTGAGAAGTTTAGTGCACCAAAATCCTAAGCAGTGGGATTTAGCACTTGTTCAAGCTAAGTTTTCTTATAATGACACTCCAAACCGAAGTATTGGGATGAGTCAATTTCATATTTTTTTTGGAATGAATCCAAGAGGTGTGTATGAGCTCAGAAATTTGGGTAAACAGGAGACAAGAAGTGCAAAAGATGAAGAGTTTGTAGAGCAGATGCAGAGACTACAAGAAGATGTCAAAGAGGAAAGCGGTGGCAAATACAAATAGAGAGTTGATATGGAAAGGAGAGAAAAGGAATTCCAAGTGGGAGATCTAGTGATGGTATACTTGAGAAAAGAAAGATTTCCTGTTGGGACTTGAAATAAACTAAAGATGAAAAATATAGGGCCATTGATCCAGGTGGATATTGGTGGCCACCTGCCAAGTCCACCTGGACCCCCACCATTGTCTTTCTCAGCATTTTCAGTTTCCTTAATTTTAGCACAACTTACTATTTTTAGCAGTTTTTCGGGTCCTGAACTTCTGGAGCCGTTTTGAGGCCCTAAACGACGTTTTTTTGGGGAATCCGGGGGCAACACGAGTCCATGGAATGGACTGGTGTTGCCCGTTCCAACAATGATAGTGCTCGAATAGATCTTTCTAATGAGCTATTGTACGCGTCAAACGGAGATCATATGCCAAAGTTACGACCCCGGGAAGTTGATGTACCAACTTACCCCCAAACGGGGCCCACAGTTTGGCGTTTCATCTCCTAGGGTTAGGTTTTGGAATGATAAGGGTTTTTTCCATTGTTTCTCAACAATAAATAGGCCTTCGAGCCTCATTGTAACACAGTTCAGAGGCATGTAGCCATCACATCTCTTCTCAGAGATAAGCTACCATCGCCCTAGCTAGTTTATTTCCATTTCTGTTTGTAAGCATATTTCAGTATTTTCCATTAATGAAATGAAGTATTATTTCTGCTGCATCTTTGTGTATATGGTTATCTCTGTAATTTGTTGCGTTCCTGTTTAAATCCGGATCAGTGGTATCAGAGCAGTCTGCTTTTTCTCTGTTTTTCTTTGCATGTCCCCAACAAGGTCGGGATATAAGGAGTTAGGGCTTGAACTGGTTGAACCTTTGCAAGACCAGCCTCGCAAATCCCGACGGCCTCCCATGGCCGACGAGAAGAAAGACGAGGGGGCAGGAGATCCCATCAAAATCTTGTTCGAAGAAGCGCTCGAGCGACAACGGAACGCGATGATGGACAGCTTTGTGCAGATCCTTCAGCGGCTACCCAGAAGTGGCGCATCGACTTCCAGCAGCTCCTCTGGAAACGCCACACCCTTTAAGGTACAAGTTAATTTTGAAATCCCCATATTCGAGGGTCAGATAGATGCCGATGCCGTAGATAAATGGTTAAATCTGCTAGAGGGTTACTTTTCTGTTCATGAATTTTCGAGTCGGGAAAAGATTGTTTTTGCTCTTCTCAAAGCAGCCCCCCACGTCAACGACTGGTGGGAAACCTACTGCGAGCAGAAGGATGAAAGTACTGGCTCACTATTTTCAGCCGCACCCACCTGGGATTCGTTCCGGGATGCCATCAAGGAGCAGTACTACCCTGTTGGAAGCTATGAGGATGAATACATAAAGTGGACCACGCTGCGACAGGGAAGGGACCAAGACGTGCCGGAGTTCACCAATCTTTTCCATACCCTTCGCACAAAGTTGGGTATCAAGGATTCGGAGCAACATTTGATACTCAAATACCGTGGCTGCCTGCACAAGTACATCCAGGAAGAAATACAGTTCCTAAACATCCCCTCGCTCGGCGCAGCATACTGGTATGCCGTCAAGGTCGAGCAGAAGTTTAAACAAAAGAAGCGAGACTTGGGATCTGCGAATCCAAAGCAGGGGAAAGGTGCCCCTAAACCACAGAACAAAGGACAAAGCCAAGGCGGGACAGCCCAAGACAACCAGCCGAAGCTGCAAGCAGAGAGCAACGCTGCGAAGCCGAGAAAGGACACTGGAAAATGGTGCGAGTTCCATAAGAGCTCCACTCACAACACAAGTGAGTGTCGGGCCAAGCAGTCACTGGTGGCTTAGCTAAAGGTTTCAGAATCAGATGCATGTTCCGACTCTGAGTCAGAACCCGATAAGGGGTATGAAAAAGGGAAGCAGATCATTGATGCGGATCCCAGCGCCACTGTTGCTACCGCAAAGATCCAGAAAAATGAACCCGAAGATCCAGAGGAGGAGGAGCGTCTCTTCCACTCCCAGATGTGGGTAAAGGGCTCCCGATATAGTTCATTGTTGATAGCGGGAGTCAAAAGAACCTCATTTCGGCAGAGGTCGTGAAGCGGTTGGGCTTACCGACCACAGCACATCCACAACCATACACCATTGGGTGGCTTCACCAAGGGCGAGATCTTCGCATGAGCCAGCAGTGTCGCCTTCCATACAACATCAAGCCCTTCACGGATGAGGTATTGTGTGACATTGCTCCCCTTGAAGTTTGTGATGTATTACTAGGACAACCATACTTGTGGAAGCGACATGCTGTGTATGAATCAAGGCCCCGTGCTGTTATTATTACATTGGGAAATAAGTTGTTCAGGATACCAGAGGTAGCACCACCTGCCGCCATCTCTTTGATTACTGCAAAACAATGCAGTAAGATCATTTCCAAAACCAGGAAATTTGTTTTCTTGATGATACGCCCTCAAGGGAAGAAGAAGACAGTGGCCACAGCCTCCAAACGGGGTCCCTCTGCACGGCAGCTACAGATGGACAAGATTGTGGAGGAGTACGAAGACATCTTCACCTCCCCGGTAGGGGTTCCTCTGCACTGTCAAGTCAAGCACTCCATCGATCTGACCCCAGGTGCGCCGCTACCCAATGGACCAATTTATTGGTGCTCCGTTCTGGAGAACAATGAAATCAAGAGGCAGATTCAGGAGCTCCTGCAGAAAGGTCACATCCGTCCGAGTTCTTCGCCCTGTGGGAGCCCGATAGTGTTGGTACAGAAGAAGGATGGGACGTGGAGACTCTGTATTGACTATCGAGCGCTGAACAAGATCACTATCCGTAATAGGTACCCGATCCCGCGGATTGATGACCTCCTAGACCAACTAAAGGGGGCGAAATATTTCAGCAAGATCGATCTGAAGTCAGGATATCACCAGGTACCAATTGAACCCTCAGATGTGTGGAAGACTGCCTTCAAATCCAAGGAGGGCCTCTTTGAATGGTTGGTCATGCCTTTCGGATTGACGAATGCTCCTGCAACCTCTATGAGGCTAATGGATGACATCTTGCGGACATTCACTAACTCCTTTGTAGTAGTATACTTGGATGACATTCTGATCTTTAGCCAGAGTTGGGAAGAGCACCTCCACCACATCCGACAGGTTCTCCAAACACTGCGGCAACACAAGCTATGTGCTAATTTGGAGAAATGCACTTTTGGCATGACCGAGGTTCAGTATCTGGGATACATCATTGATGAACAGGGGGTGCATGTTGATCCAGCCAAGGTCCAAGTCATTCGAGATTGGCCCTCTCCAACCACTCTAACAGAGCTCCGCAGCTTTCTAGGTCTTGCCAACTTCTACCGCAGGTTTGTGTTGGGATTTTCTCATATTTCTTGGCCCTTGAGTCAAGTCACCAAGGGCGGGGCGAAAGCAAAATTCTTTTGGTCTGAATCTCAACAGAAGGCATTCAGGGAGTTGAAGGATCGCCTCTGCACGGCACCAGTGCTCGCGTTACCAGATTTACAACAACCATTTGAGGTCGAGACAGATGCCTCTGACTATGCTATTGGGGCAGTCCTTACTCAACATGGACATCCAGTGGCATATCACAGTGAAACACTTTCAGACACAGTCCGGAAGTACCCCACTTATGATAAAGAGATGTATTCCATTGTACAGGCCTGCCGACAATGGAAGCATTACATTTTGGGGAAGGAAACAGTCATCCACACAGACCACCGACCTCTGCAGTTCATACAGACCCAAGGGAAATTGCAGAATGATCGCCATCAGAAGTGGTCTACATACCTGCAACAGTTTCACTTGAATATCAAGTATAAAAAGGGCAGCACCAATAATGTTGCAGATTGCCTCAGTCGACCACCGATCATGGCGCTAACCACCGTGCTCAACTCTTGCGGGCACGAGACTTCTGATTGGCCACTTCTCTACAAAAGCGACCCAGAATTCGGCCACACATACCAGACACTCTTGGAGGGTCGGCAGGTTGCAGATTTTCACCTCCAGGATGCCCTGTTATGCCACCTCGGTCACCTTTGTGTTCCTTCAAGCGAGCGTGCCAAGATGATTTGGGAAGCACACTACAGTCGGGTTGCTGGGCATTTCGGGGTCGAGAAAACAGTGGCAGTACTACAAAACTATTTCTATTGGCCGAATCTTCGACAGGATGTTGGGAAGTACATCCGATCATGTACTGCCTGTGCCATTGCCAAACCGACCATTAAGAAGCAAGGCCTCTATACCCCGTTTCCTACCCCTAGTCGACCTTGGGAATCCATCTCCATGGATTACATGTCAGGCCTTCCTTCCACTAAGCATGGAAATGACTGTGTTTTTGTGGTCGTCGACAGGTTCTCAAAGATGGCCATTATGATGGCCTGCAAGAAGAATATCACAACAGAAGCCACTGCTAAACTCTTCTTTGAACGAGTGTGGGTGCACTTTGGGATCCCACAGTCTATCATCTCAGATCGGGACAGTCGGTTTCTCAGCACCTTTTGGTCCAGTCTCTGGTCAATGCTGGACACCAAACTCACGAAGTCCACAGCCTTCCATCCTCAAACTGATGGCCAGACAGAGGTTGTCAATAGGATGATTGTGCACATTCTGCGCATGTATAACTCAAAGCATCCACGCACATGGGATGAGAGCCTCCCCTACGTTCAGAACAGCTACAACCGAGCTCTTCACAGCTCCATTGGCCATAGCCCTTTTTAGGTGGGTTTAGGATTCCAGCCACTATGCCCCATTGATGTGGCCATGCCACTTGCAGCTACTCACATGAATTCAGCTCATGTCTAGTCCGAAACAGATAAGGCCACCAGCTTCATTGAGCGCATCCAACATATTCGCCAGCAGGTCCATGACATTCTTGAGAAATCAAATGCCAAGTACAAGCAGCGACATGATCAACATCGGGTGCCACACAAGTTTCAGGTGGGCGACAAAGTCTGGTTGCATTTGCAAAAGGAACGCCTTACTGGAGCCTATCGGAAATTGAGACCACTCCGATATGGTCCTTACACCATTACTAAGGCTATGGGAGACAATGCATTTGAGCTCAGCATTCCCCCATTCCTTGGCCTGCACCCAGTATTCAATGTGGACCGCCTTCGGCCATACTTTCCACCATTGCTAGACACATCCGACATTGCAGAACAGCTCAAACCCACAGAATTAAATCCAGATTGCATGGAACAAGCTCCAACTGATCGGATCATGGACACACAGATCAAGAACACTCGCCAACAGAATATCCAACTGTATCGAGTTGTCAAAGCGGGCCAACTCCTTCAGCAGGGCAAGTGGCTCACCAAGGAACAAGTTCAGCATAAGTTTCCTCATCTCATGGAGGAGCTCAACGCAATGGGGACCATTGCTTCTTAAGGGGGGAGGAATGATCCAGGTGGATATTGGTGGCCACCTGCCAAGTCCACCTGGACCGCCACCATTGTCTTTCTCAGCATTTTCAGTTTCCTTAATTGTAGCACAACTTACTATTTTTAGTAGTTTTGCTGGTCCTGAACTTCCGGAGCCGTTTTGAGGCCCTAAACGACGTTTTTTGGGGAATCCGGGGGCAACACGAGTCCATGGAATGGACTGGTGTTGCCCGTTCCAACAATGATAGTGCTCGGATAGATCTTTCTAATGAGCTATTGTACGCGTCAAACGGAGATCATATGCCAAAGTTACGACCCCGGGAAGTTGATGTACCAACTTACCCCCAAACGAGGCCCACAGTTTGGCGTTTCATCTCCTAGGGTTAGGTTTTGGAATGATAAGGGTTTTTTCCATTGTTTCTCAACAATAAATAGGCCTTCGAGCCTCATTGTAACACAGTTCAGAGGCATGTAGCCATCACATCTCTTCTCAGAGATAAGCTACCATCGCCCTAGCTAGTTTATTTCCATTTCTGTTTGTAAGCATATTTCAGTATTTTCCATTAATGAAATGAAGTATTATTTTCGCTGCATCTTTGTGTATATGGTTATCTCTGTAATTTGTTGCGTTCCTGTTTAAATCTGGATCAGCCATACAGAATTGTGAGGAAATTTTCAACTAATGCTTATGAAATTGAATTGCCAGAAGGGATTGGAATATCACCTATTTTCAATGTTGTGGATTTGTATCCATACAAAGAGATAGAGACAAAGCTATAGAAGGAACCTACAAAAGATGAAGTTCAAACTTTAAAATGGGAAGAACAAATGCCAAAGAAGGTCAAGAAAGAAGTGGAAGCTATTTTGGAGAAAATAGTATCCAAAAGAATAAGAGGATAGGTTTATTTTCAGTACTTAGTCAAATGGAAGGGACAGTCAGTGGAGGATGCTATTTGGTTAACAACATCAGAGATGCAGACTTATGGAGTAAACCCTGAAAGTTTGATGAAGAATTCTTTTCTTCCCTAGGAGTTTGTTGTAGGAGCATCTAGACTTAGCTAGCAATGGGATTTATGTTCACATGTTGTGGCTAAAATGAGATGAATTTCATTGACCTGAGTGGTCAAAGTCAGTTTTAGTATAGAGGGTTGGACCTCTCGAAAATGATCTTTACTTCATTATTGTAATAATTAGAATAATGTATTATTTTTAGACTAAGAGATAAGTTGTTAGTATAGGTGTGTAATAGAGCTTGAGAATAGAGATTTAATTGTTAGATTGATTAAAATAGGGATCGAGTTGTTAATGCAATTAGGATAGGATTCGATTCATAAAAGGGAAAAAGAATATAATGATAGAGATTAGATGGTTGAGAACATAGTGTGTAAGCGAGAGTCTTGAGTAACATAGATAGGGTTTGAGATTGAACAAAGGTCAGAAAACTGTTGTAATTGGGCCAAGAGGGCCAAGACTCTGTAATTTACATTTTATTGAATAAAGGATTAAGTGTGGTGTTGCGTGTTAATCCTGGTGCAGATGTTCATTATATTTGTGTATCACCATTCTAAACTTAATCGAGTATTTTCCTTTGTTTAAACACTTTATTTATAAATCATGGTCAATTATTGTTAAGGGTTAATATTGTGGTTAAGCACTAAAACATTCCCTTAAGCACTTTTTCTTAAAGAATGAAATAAACCACGTGGGTTGTATTTGATAAGTGGGAAGCAGTATCTCGCTCGCCCGAAAGGAGGTAAATGGTATTGGGAAGTTTCACACAATTAGCTTTAGCGGTCGACACGTAGCACGAGAAAACCACTTTTCTCATGTGCTCTCAACCTGATAGCATCCATGCAAGAATCCGTACGAGATTGCGCGAAGGCCATTCGATTGGATGGCTAATATCAACGGTGAAGATTGTCTGAGAAAGTTGATAGGAATACCATGCGATATCCATTGGATCTGGAGAGTTGGGATCAACGACACGGATTGAAACACTCAACCAAAAGGAGAAGTCAATGAGGGACCAACAGTGATTGGTGGGATAAAGCGGGAGCCTTAGAAGGAAAATATACATAAAGAACCTGTTTGTGCACAGCTGATTGGTTATAAAGTTAACCATTAGTCTAATTAAAGACTACCACCTCATTTTTCGTCAACCTCCTGCATCACACTCTTATTTTAAAACCCACATTGGGAAACTAGTCCTATTATCCCCAGTTAGAGCGACCACTTTAAACGGAAAAGGAGTTGTCTTAAGATTTAGACTAGGTGGTTATCCCCCATGTTTCGGCAACAGAATTCTGAGGCCGGAACATTTTGGCGCCAGAAGGAGGGCCTTCAGCTGTGAATGGCATATAAACCTAAATATCATTTGGAAAGCATTCACAAGAGTCAAAACCCCTCCACCACTTCTATACATTCTAGATATTGTTCAGAATCCCCTGACCAGAAATATGAAGTTATAGAAACATCTCCCTCGTTTCGTGAAGTAGTAAGGCAACCACCATCTCCATATTATATTCATGAATCTCCTGAAGTTCATTCTTTAATACATTAATTGGAATATCTATCCATTTATTTTGAGAAGCTAGAGAGACCCGAATTATCTAAAGAAAGCGTTACCTCCTTATTACAACAAACTGGTGTATTGACTAGACTGCAAAGTGAGAAACTTGGGGTCACTCCTTTCGAGTTCCCTATCCCTCCACGACATAGGAAAGTCACTTCATCAGTATCTGAATCAGATACTAGTGAGATCACTTCACCTTTCCAACTATCTATTCCTTCATCCACTTCTATTCAATCCACTACTTCTCAAATATCCACTTCCCCCGTTAGTACTACAATTATTGGTACTAACCCAGTAGTAATTTCTTCGCCATCTATACCTACTTTTGGATTGACCTTCCCATTTTCTCAGTCCTCAACTCAAGTTATGGCCAATCAACCTGCTCAACCTTGGACAAATCCTGGTGCTGTCCTGGTTGCAAATCCAAATTCATTCCCAGAAAATCTAGAAAAATGGTTGCCTAAGTATAATCCTGACGATGCTCTCCCGGTCGAAGAACATCTAAACAATTTTATGTTAGCCATGAATCTTAATGGGGTTGCACATGAAGATGTTGTAATCAGACTGTTTCCTTATACTTTCCAAGGATCTGCTGGATCTTGGTATTTTTCCCTTCTAGTGGGTTCAATTAGAGATTAACATACTTTTCAAGAAGTATTTCTCGCAAAATTTGGTGATGACAGAACTATAGCATCCTTGATCAATGATCTTTTTAATTTAAAAGCTAATACAGATGAAAAGATCAAATATTTCAACTCCATATTTAACAAATTTCTAAACAAAATCCAAACTACCTCTAAACCTGTTGTTGATGTACAAATAGAATGGTATATATCATCTCTTCCTTCCAATATTGCAATCTTTGTAGATAGATCCAATAAGGCTACCCTTGTAGAAAACATGAAAGAAGTCCTGTTTGTAGAAAGAAGAATCTTAGCTTTGGAAAAAAGATCACAAACAGATGAGAGGAAGACCAAGAAAGTAACATTTAAGGATGACTCTAAGAAGAAAAATTCAAAGGACCCTTTCGATCTGGAAGGCCTTCAGAAAGTGTTAAAAACAATGTCCAATGAAATGGTAGAAATTAAAAAACAGGTCGCTTAATCTTATGTTCCTAAAAGACCTTTTCGATCATTCAAAAAGAACTCCTCTTCTATATCACAACCCCCAAACAACATTTCAAATGTTGAATTTGACCAAGAATCAGGAGAAGATTCACCAAATGATGAAGAATTTGAAACAAAAGAAGAAATTGAACTAAATGGGATGTGGGATTTTATTCTCCCAACTGAAGAAGAAGCACAAGAAATGCCAGTAACTACCAGAAGCAAAAATTCTCCTGACACATCTACCACAAATTAGAAGCAAAAAGCTACTACTCCTGCAAAAGAGAAAATAGTAACTAAGAAATCTAAGACCAGCCAAACTGACCCTATTCCTCTAGATTCCCTGAATGCCTCAAAAACATTGGTAATCTCGGATATGATCGAATACAATATAGTGGAAGACATGAAAAAGACCAGAGCTAATATCACATTGCATGAGCTCACTAAACTCAAACAACAACAAAAAATCTTGTTAAGAGAATTGAAAGCAATTCCAATATCTCCCCTGCCATCTGCTGTAGTTACTCAAGCCGCCTACAATATGGGAAAACCTCCTTCATCCTCAAATAAAGTAGATCCTTCAGATCTAGTTCTGATTGGTGATAGGTCTATTTCTCATGTTCCTCCCTTTCTGCTTACTTATGAAATTTTCAACAAGAATGTTCATAACTACCTTGTTGACTCAAGAGCCTTCTCAAACATAATGCCAAGGGTTGTGTGTACTAAATTGAATATTACACCTCAAAAATTTGCAGTACACATATTTTATTTAGACATGATGAAAGTAGAAGTACTTGGGGAAATAACATCAATTCCAATTAGGCTTTCTTCTCATCCTAAAGTTTCACAAATAATTGATATATTGGTGGTCGATATCCCTGAATTTTATGGTTTTATTCTCGGCATGGATTGGTCTGAAAAGTTGCATGGTTATTTTTCAACTGACTGGTCTCACATGTCGTTGCCACACAACGATCAACCAAACCAAATTAGGGTAGAACAAGAAAAATTCATGAAATATATATTCACATACCTTGAGGGAAGCAATTAACGTGTTTCCTCCACTAATAACATCATTGGAAACTACTCAACTGAGTCCTCTTTAGGATATTTTAATGCTCAGAAGTCTCCCTTTTTAGATAATGTTGTAGTTTCTCAAATTGAGAATTTCTCACAAACAAATGCTTCCAAGTGTTTAAATTTAGTTGATAAAGTTTATAATGACTCTCTGTTTTGGACTCTCTATTTTGATGGTTCTAAATCAGAAGACGGTGCAAGTGCAAGATGCATTTTGATCAATCTGCAAGGAGAGAAAATTATGTTGGCCTGCAGACTTGAATTTTAGTGTACAAATAATATTGCTGAATATGAAGCACTGATCCAAGGACTGTATAAAGCCATTAGTCTTAATTTAAAATACCTTCGAGTCTATGGTGACTCTGAAATAATTGCGAAACAAGTGAGAAATACAACTCACTATGTTTCTGGGCATCTTAAACACTATCAATCTTTAGCTCAGAAATTGACTTCTCATTATTTTTCTTTCAACATTTCTTTAATCCCTAGATTCTAGAACACAAGTGTTGATTTACTTGCAAATGTGGCATCTAGACTTATTACATCAGAAGACTTCAGTATAGACATATTTTCATTAGAATTAATATTTAGGCCATCTATTCCTGACAATATAACAAATTGGAGAGTATTCAATAATGATGCAGATATAGTAAATTTCCTTACATCGGAAAGATCATATGAAGACATTATGAAACCAGCTCACAAAAAGATAGAAAAGATAGATCCACGCCTTAGAATTTAGCCTCTTCGAGGGGCAACCTCCTCTACATTACACAAATGAATGATTCCTTGATGATTCAAATGACAAAACCTCCTTTCTATATATAGGAGTCTAAGGAGTCACAATATAACCCAGCCAACCTAACAATAATAATATAAAGGAACAAAAATAACAATAGAGGGATTCTATGGGGCACAATAATAAAAATATGGGGACAATAGGGAAACAACAATATTAATAAGGGATACAACTACAATAGTAATGGGGTAATCACTAGTATTATAGGGACATAACATGCCCCTCTCCTTCAAAAAAGTGTTGTCCTCAACACTTGAGTAGTTCTGGATGCTTCTGTATAAAATTCTCATCCTCCCATGTGGAACCTTCAGCAGATAAGTTCTTCCACTTGATGAGATACTCTGAAATTGATCGATTTCGTAGCTGTTGAGTTCTTGTTTCTGTGACTACTTCCAGTTCCAATATACTTTTTCCTTCCTCGTCAAGTTCTGGCAATATTGTTTGAATTGGGAGCTTGTCACCTATAACCTTCTTTAAACATGAAACATGGAAAACTGGGTGCACTTGAGAAGCTGCAGGAAGCTCCAATTTGTATGCCATAGTACTAATCTTTTGCAACACCTTGTACAAACCATAATACTTTGGTGATAATTTATTATCCTTCTTAGCTTGCTTGAGGGACATTTGTTTATATGGTTGTAGCCGTAGGAGTACCTAGTCACGTACATCAAAACTTCTTTCACTGCGATGTTGATCTGCCTGTTGTTTCATTCTATTCTATGCCAACATGAGGTTATCCTTTAGGAGTTGGAGGACTTGTTGTTGATGCTCGATGTGATGTTTTATTGCTTGAACCTTAGAATTTTCTTCTAAATATGATGTGATGGATGGTGGCTGATATCCATAAAGTGCTATAAATGGGGTCATTTTTGTTGTTGTATGGAAGGACGTGTTATACCACCATTTAGACATAGGAAACCATTTGACCCATTGTGTCTGTTTATCAGATACAAAGCAACGAAGATATCCTTCCAAACATTTGTTTACTATCTTCGTTTGCCCATCAGATTGAGGATGATAAGATGAGCTATGAGCTAACTGAGTACTGAGACAAGAAAATAATTCTGTCCAAAAATTTCCAATGAAAATGGGATCTTTTTCACTTACAATAATCTTTGGGTTTCAATGTAGCTCTTGAATTGTTTCCATAAATGCAGTAGAAACTTTACTAGCTTTAAATGGATGTGATAATGAACAAAGTGTGCATACTTGGTAAGTTTGTCAACTACCACCATGATGACACTCTTTCCCTCAAACTTGGGTAAACCTGTGATAAAATCCATTGAAACCTCCCCCCAACGTTGTCTTGGAATAGATAAAGGTTTTAATAGACCTGGGGTCTTAATTGTTTCAACTTTATTTTGTTGGCAAACCAAACATTCCACCACAAACTTTTGAATATCCGATTTAAGGCCATCCCAAAAAAATTCCTTCTTAAACTTGTGGTAAATTTTTAAAAATCCTGAGTGCCCTCCTAAGGGAGAAGTGTGCAATTCCATAAGAATCTTTTTCTTGAGTTGGGAATTCTTACAGACGTATAAGCGATCTTTGTACCATAACGAATCATTTTGCCAGCTAAATGTATCAGATGTACTAGAATCTTGTTGTAACTTTCGAATAAGTTCCCACACTTCTTCATCATTCTTCCATTCCTCCCTTGCTTCATTTATCCAATATGGTTGGATAATAGAAATGGCGCACAAAAATGCTTCCACATCCTCATCCTTTCTTGAGAGTGCATCTGGCACCACATTTTTCTTCCCTTTTTTGTAGATGATTTCAAAGTCATAACCCAACATCTTTGTGACCCACTTTTGTTGCTCTTTAGAGGATAATCTTTGTTCTAAAAAGTATTAAGGCTATCATGATCCATTTTTACCTTGAAGTGTCTTCCCATTACGTAGGGTCGTTATTTCTTAAGTGCATGTAGTGTTGCCAACATTTCGTTCTCATAAATATCTTTGTGTAAAAACTTCCCCTTGATTGAACGACTTTCAAAAGTAGTGGGTCTTTCATCTTGCATTAAAATAGCACCAATTCCATTTCCTGAAGCATCACATTCCACAATAAAGGTTTTCATGAAGTCCAGTGTAGCTAAGACCGATGCTTGGCACATTTCTTCTTTAAGATGTTCGAAGGCCTTTGTTGCTTCTGGAGTCCATGAAAATGATTCTTTCTTCAATAATGTTGTTAGAGATGCTACTATTCTCCCATAATTCTTAACAAACTTGCGATAATACCCTGTCAACCCAAGAAATCCTCGCAGATGCTTTATGGATGTGGGGATTTTCCATTCCTTAATGGCTTTAATTTTGCTAGGGTCTATCTTAACTCCTTCATGAGATACAATATGACCCATATACTCCACCTCTTGTACTCCAAAGAAACATTTGGATCTTTTTGCATATAATTGTTTCTCCTCCAATAGTTGTAGCACCCTGTCAACATGTCCAACATGATCCTTCCAATACTTGCTGTAGAGTAGTATATCATCAAAAAATACTAACACAAACTTTCTAAGGAAGGGTTTGAAAATGGAATTCATCAAACTTTGAAATGTAGAAGGTGCATTGGTAAGGCCAAAAGGCATGACCAAACATTCATAATGACCCTCATGAGTTCTAAAAGCTATTTTTGGAATGTCTTCAGTCTTCATTCTAATTTGATGATATCCTGAACGAAGATCCAACTTGGTGAAGTAAATTTATCCATGCAATTCATCCAGTAATTCATCAATGACAGGAACGGGAAACTTATCTTTAATAGTGAGCTTGTTGTGCTCCCTATAATCCAGACACATGTGCCATGATCCATCCTTCTTGTGTACCAATACTATTGGAGCATAGAAAGAAATTTTACTAGGTTGAATTATACCAGCCTCTAGAATTTCTGCAACCATACGTTCAATTTCACTCTTTTGGGCATAGGGATATCTGTACGGCCTGATTTTTGGAGGAACACTTCCTAGAATCAGATGAATAGCATGATCATGATCATGAATAGGTGGGAGACCTTTGGGAGTCTCAAATACCTTTGAATGATTGTCCAAGATTTTTTGGAGATCTGGAGAAATAGATGATTTCGATGTGGAAACATCTAGCAAACATAATTGTGCAATTACACCCCTTTGTTCCTTTTTTAGAAGCTTTGTCATACCGTTAGAGCTGATTATCTTTCATGGTTTCCTTTCAATACCCATTAATTCAACTTCCTTTCCTTCCATAGAAAATTCCATGAAAATTTCTTGAAAATTAAAAGCTATCATACCCAAGGATTGTAGCCATTGGACTCCTAGTACAACATCAACACCTCACATTGGAATGGAAAGCATTGGGCTAGTCAATACATATTCTCCTATGGATAGCTTGATATTATGGCACTTTCCAGAGAAATTTATTGTTCCTCCATTTGCAACCATCACTTGACACTCTGGTGTTGGATATAGGAAGCAATTCAATTATTTTGCTACCTTACAGTGAATAAAATTGTGTGTACTTCCTGGATCAATCAACACTATTACCTTTTTTCTTTTTGATTTGTCCTTCTATCTTAATGGTTTGAGGAGTGGTTATTCCAGCCAATGCATTACAAGATATGGTCGAATTCATTTCTTCTTTATCTAGGCTTTGTTCCTGGAGTATATCCTCTTCTTTTGACCTTTCTTGCTCCTTTTCTTCTTCCTCTTCACAATCTATGTAGAATAATTTCTTCTCAGAACACTTATGACCTTTAGTGTATTTGCTATCACAACTATAACAAAGCCCTTTTGCTCCTTTTTCTTCCAATCATTGTGGTGTCAACCTTATAGGTTGTGGAAGACTAGGGGAAAAAACACTTCCATCTTTATAGTTGTGAGTGGTATGCTTCTTGGTTGCCATAATTTTGCTTTCCATTTTTCTTGCTAACCTGAATGCCTTCTCTAATGAATCAAGTTCCCAAAGGCGAACATCATGTTGGATATTATCCTTTAAATTCCATATGAACACATCAATCCTATGCTCCTCTGGAATATCTTTTACCCTTATGCTCAATTTTTTGAACTCCTCAATGTGCTCCATTATTGAACCCTTTTGTTTGAGACTTATCAATAGGCTAAAAAAAGTGTTGCTTTTTGTATCCTCATAATGTGCTATCAATTCTTTCGTAAAAATTGCTCAAGTGATAATTTGTTTATAAGAGAAAAGCCATTGATACCATACAAACTTATTTGGTTCCAAATATAAAGTTGTAATACATACCTTTTGTGTGTTTTGCACATTATTGAGATGGAAAAATTGCTCCATCTGTAATATCCATGTTGCGGGATCCTTGCCATCAAACTTCCTCATATCGATTTTTGGAATATGATGGGTCTTCAATCCAACATTAGAGTCTATGAAATCATGATTAACATTTCTTTTGTTCGCATCATTACTTTCCTTTACTACCCTTTCACCATTAGTAAGTATTTCTTGTAGAAAATTTGTCAAATCTGTCTTCAAATCTGCCATGCTTGTCTTCAAATTTTTGTTCAAATCTATCTTCAAATTGTCCATGTTAGCTTCCATGCCCTTCATATTAGCTTCCATGCCATTTATCTTAGCTTCTGTTAGCTTTTGGGAGAGTGACATTTGTTGCACTTGGTCTTGTAATTTTGATATATCATGTAGCATTTCCTCCTCTTCTTCATGAGTCATGCTGGAGCTTTCAGGTTTCTTACTATGTGTTTGCATTTTCTTTCCTCAGGGCATCAATTATTTTTAATTCTCTACTATTCCCTTTGAATTCCTTCAAAATAAATTTTCAAACCAAGCTTAAGCAAGAATTTAAAAAAATATACACGCCTTTTTTCACTTTGTAGGAGCTCGATATTGCCTCTGATGTATCTCTGTAATTTTAGATCATCCAGTTTTGAAATTGTAACTTGCAGTAGCCCTCTGTGTCCTCTTTCCAATGCCACCAGTCTGATCCAAATTGGATTCTCCAAGGAAGAGTTATGCCAAATCTCCCACAGTGACCTGATTATAGACTAGTTCAGTAGAGCAAACTTGTATGACGTACCACGTGTCCTTATTTTGACCTTTGGCTCTAAAAAATATACAAAAGAAACTACATTCCGTCCTCTTCTTGTACCTTCTTACGAAATTTTAATCCTATGCTCAGAGAGAAAGTTATGACGATTTTCCCCAGGTCACCTGTTTGGAATGTAATTTAGGAGTCTGCAAAAATACCAACTTCCTCAGATCATATCTCCGCAAATATAGCACTAAAAGCTCTGAAATTCAGACCTGAGGTTCAGTGCAATGTTGTCTCAAACGGTTTTTTTTTCACGTCTGAAACATCATAGAAAAAAAGTTATAGCGAAAATACCACGATGACCTATTTGGAGCAGCGAAACCCTTGAATCCAAAAGCTTTGATACCAAATGTTATGAAACCAGCTCACAAAAAGATAGAAAAGATAGATCAACGCCTTAGAATTCAGCCTCTTCGAGGGGGAAACCTCCTTTACATTACACAAATGAATGATTCCTTGATGATTCAAATGACAAAACCTCCTTTCTATATATAGGAGTCTAAGGAGTCACAATATAACCCAGCTAACCTAACAATAATAATATAAAGGCACAAAAATAACAATAGAGGGATTCTATGGGGCACAGTAATAACAATATGGTGACAACAGGGGCACAAAAATATTAATAAGGGATACAACTACAATATTAATGGGGTAATCACTAGTATTATAGGGATTTAACAAAAGAGCAGATCATAAATGAGCATGAGCATGATATAGAAATAAAAATAATCTTGATCTAAACCCAATTCCTAAGTCCGTGGTTAAGATAGAAGATCTTTATGATTTGAAAGATATATTTAAGAAATTTACTAACTCCAAAACTTAAAGCTCTACTCTGAGATTTGAAGTAGTAAACCTAGGATCAAATGAGAAACCTCAAAATATCAACCTAGGTCTTGACCTAACATCTCAAGAAAGAGTATCATTCATCAGGTTATTGAAAACATATAAAGGTGTCTTCACTTAGGATTATGCAAATCTCAAAACCTATGATACCTCTATAATTCAACATACCATACCCATGACTTCAAATGAAAAACCAGTTCAGCAGAAGCTTCGAAAAATTCACCGAAACCTTGAAATTCAAATAAAATCAAAATTGAAAAAGCTACTAAAGGCCAAGATAATATTCCCTGTCAGACATTCTAAATGGGTATCAAATATGGTAGCTGTGAGGAAAAAGAATGGTGAAATTAGGATCTGCATTGATTTTAGAAACCTAAACAAACCTTGCCAAAAGGATACTTTTCCCTTGCCTACTATGGAACAGGTACTGCAATCAGTTGCAGGTTCCAAATTAATGTCTTTTCTAGATGGATTTTTAGGATATAATCAAATCCTTGTGCATCTAGATGACATATTAAAGACAACATTCAGAATCAAGTGGAGAACATATGCTTATCAGAAAATGCCTTTTGGACTTATAAATGTTGGTGCCACATTTCAACGTGCTATGGACAGTTCCTTTAGAGGTCTAATCAAGAAATTAGTTGTTATCTACTTAGACGATATCACAGACTATTCCAGGGATAGGAACAATCATTTAAGAGACCTCAAGCACATCTTTGAAAGATGCATGAAATATGGCATTTCCTTAAACCCCAAAAAATCTTATTTTGCTTTACGAGAAGGAAAACTCCTTGGGTTTATAGTATCCAAGAAAGGAATTTACATCCATCCTGATAAAGTCAAAGAAATAGAAAAAATTCCCCTCCCACACAATAAGAAAACCATGCAATCATTCCTAGGCCAAATAAATTTTGTTAAACGATTTGTCCCAGATTTTTCACAAATAGTCATACCCCTTCAAGCGATGATAAGAAAAAATGCAACTTTTAGATGGAACAAGGATGAAAGAGATTCATTTGAGTTGATAAAGTAAGCCATTATTAATGCCCCTTCATTAAAAACTCCTGAATTTCTCAAACCCTTTGTATTATATACTTTTATATCTGATACTTTGTATGTTGCAGTTTTGACACAGCTGAACGATGAAAATGTCGAGGCACCCATCTCCTTTTTTAGTTCTAACTTGCAAGGTGTCGAATTAAATTATTCAGCTGTAGAGAAACAAGAATTTGCTATATTTAAAAAATTGAAACATTTCAGACCGTTTCTTCTTAAAACCCATACAAAGATAGTTGTGCCCTGCCCTGTAGTAAGACAAGTATTGATTCAAAGAGAAGTGGGGGAGAAAAGATATAATTGGGTAACTGCACCCCAAGAATATGATGTAGAAATCTGGCCAGCTAAAATTGTCAGGGGCCAAGGTTTTTGCAGGATGTTAACAGGAGTTTTGCAGTTGCCATCAGAAGAATATCAAGGTAATGAAGTGCAAATATCAAAGGTAAGCCTCAACGATACGTAATCACAATATGTTGATTTGAAATTTTATCTTAAAAACGAATATGCTCATATGCACCTTAATTATAAAACAAAGTGAGCTTTGAAGTAAAATCAGTATGAGGTAGTCAATGACGTATTGTTTAGGAAGAATTATGATTCAGTATTGCTAAGACGCTTAGAGAAAACTGAAGCTAAGAGGGTCATGCAGGAATTACATGATGGACCAGTTGGAGGACATTTTGGAGGAAATACTTGTTGGGTCCCTATAATACTAGTGATTACCCCATTACTATTGTAGTTATACCCCTTATTTATATTTTTGTGCCCCTATTACCCCCATATTGTTATTTCTGTGCCCCATAGAATCCCTCTATTGTTATTTTTGTGGCTTTATATTATTATTGTTAGGTCGGCTGGATTATATTGTGACTCCTTAGACTCCTATATATAGAAAGGAGGTTTTGTCATTTGTATCATCCAAGAATTGTTCATTTATGTAATGTAAAGGAGGTTGCCCCCTCGAAGAGGCTGAATTCTAAGGCGTTGATCTATCTTTTCTATCTTTTCTTGAGCTGGTTTCATAACATTTGGTATCAGAGCTTTGGATTCTAGGGTTTCGCTGCTCCAAACAGGTCATCGTGGCATTTTCGCTATAACTTTTTTCCTGTGATGTTTCAGAAGTCGCAAAAAAAATCCGTTTGAGAAGAAATCACACTGAACCTTGGGCCCGAATTTCAGAGCTTTTTGCGCGATATTTGCGGAGATATGATCTGAGGAAGTTGGTCTTTTTGCAGACTCCTGAATTACATTCAAAACAGGTGACCTGGGGAAAATCGTCATAACTTTCTCTCTGAGGATCGGATTGAAATTTCGTAAGAAGGTACAGAAAGAGGACAGATTGTAGTTTCTTTTTTGTGTGTTTTAGATTTAAAGGTTGAAACAATGACTCGTGGCATGTCGTACAAGTTCGCTCTACTGAACCAGTCTAAAAGCAAGTCACTGTGGGAGATTTCACATAACTCTTCCTTGGAGAATCCAATTTGGCTCAGACTTGTGGCATTGGAAAGAGGACGTAGAAGGGTACTGTAGGCAGAAATTTCAGAACTGGATGATTTGAAATTACAGAGATACATCAGATTCAATATCAGGCTTCTATAAAGTGAAAAAAGGTGTGTAGCTTTTTTTTAAATTTTTGTGTAAGCTTGGTTTAACGAAATTCAAAGGGCATAGTAAAGCATTATTATCGGTAACTGATGCCCCAAGGAAAGAAAATGCAAACACCTAGTAAGGAACCTGAAAGCTCTAGCATGACTCATGAAGAAGAGGAAGAAATGCTACATGATATATCAAAATTACAAGAACAAGTGCAACAAATGTCACGCTCACAAAAGCTAACAGAAGCTAAGATAAGTGGCATGGAATCTAAGATAAATGGCGTGGAATCTAAGATAAAGGGCATGGAAGCTAAGATGGATGATTCGAAGACAGATTTGAAGAGAGACATGGCAGATTTGAAGATAGATTTGAAGACAAACATGGAAGAATTGAAGAAGTTGCTACAAGAAAGGGTCACTAATGGTGAAAAGGTAGTAAAGGAAACTCATGATGAGAACAAAAGAAATGTTAATCATGATTCCATAGACGCTAATGTTGGATCGAAGAATCACCATATTCCAAAAATCGATATGAGGAAGTTTGATGGCAAGGATCCCGCCACATGGATATTACAGATGGAGCAATTCTTCGATCTCAATAATGTGCAAAACGCACAAAAGGTACGTATGGCAACTGTATATTTGGAACCAAATCAGTTTGTATGGTATCAATGGCTTTGCTCTCGTAAACAATTTATCACTTGGGCAATTTTTACGGAAGAATTGATAGCACATTATGAAGATACAAAAAGCAACACTTTTTTTAGCCAATTGATAAGTCTCAAACAAAAGGGTTCAATAATGGAGCACATTGAGGAGTTCCAAAAATTGAACATAAGGGTAAAAGATATTCCAGAGGAGCATAGGATTGATGTGTTCATAGGGTCTTTAAAGGATAATATCCAACATGATGTTCGCCTTTGGGAACCTGATTCATTAGAGAAGGCATTCAGGTTAGCAAGAAAAATGGAAAGCAAAATTATGGCAACCAGGAAGCATACCACTCACAACTATAAAGACGGAAGTGTTGTTGCCCTAGTCTTCCACAACCTATAAGGTTGACACCACAACAATTGGAAGAAAAAAGAGCAAAAGGGCTTTGTTACAGTTGTGATAGCAAATACACTAAAGGTCATAAGTGTGCTGAGAAGAAATTATTCTACATAGATTGTGAAGAGGAAGAAGAAAAGGAGCAAGAAAGGTCAAAAGAAGAAGATATACTCCAGGAACAAAGCCTAGATGAAGAAAAAATAAATCCGACCATATCTTGTAATGCATTGGAGGGAATTACCACTCCTCAAACCATCAAGATAGAAGGACAAATCAAGAAGAAAAAGGTAATAGTGTTGATTGATTCAGGAAGCACCCACAATTTTATTCATTGTAGGGTAGCAAAAGAATTGAATTGCTTCCTATATCCAGCACCAGAGTGTCAAGTGATGATTGCAAATGGAGGAACAATAAATTGCTCTGGAAAGTGCCATAATATCAAGCTATCCATGGGAGAATATGTATTGACTAGCCCAATGCTTTCCATTCCAATGGGAGGTGCTGATGTTGTACTAGGAGTCCAATGGCTACAATCCTTGGGTACAATAGCTTTTAATTTTCAAGAACTTTTCATCAAATTTTCTACGGAAGGAAAGGAAGTTGAATTAAGGGGTATTGCAGGGAAACCAGGAAAGATAATCAGCTCTAATGGCATGACAAAGCTTCTAAAAAAGGAGCAAAGAGGTGTAATTGCACAATTATGTTCGCTAGATGTTTCCACATTGGAATCATCTATTTCTCCAGATCTCCAAAAAGTCCTGGACAATCATTCCAAGGTATTTGAGACTCCAAAAGGTCTCCCACCTATGCGTGATCATGATCATGCTATTCATCTGATTCCAGGAAGTGTTCCTCCAAACATCAGGCCGTACAGATATCCCTATGTCCAAAAAAGTGAAATTGAACGTATGGTTGCAGAAATGCTAGAGGCTGGTATAATTCAACCGAGTCAAAGTTCTTTCTCAGCTCCAGTAGTATTGGTGCACAAGAAGGATGGATCATGGCGCATGTGTCCGGATTATAGGGAGCTCAACAAGCTCACTATTAAAGATAAGTTCCCCATTCCTGTTATTGATGAATTACTGGATGAATTGCATGGATCAATTTACTTCACCAAGTTGGATCTTCGTTCGGGATATCATCAAATCAGAATGAAGATTGAAGACATTCCGAAAACGACATTTAGAACTCATGAGGGTCATTATGAATTTTTGGTCATGCCTTTTGGCCTTACCAATGCACCTTCAACATTTCAAGGTTTGATGAATTCAATTTTCAAACCATTCCTTAGAAAATTTGTGTTAGTATTTTTTGATGATATACTAATCTACAGCAAGTCTTGGAAGGATCATGTTGAACATGTTGACAGGGTGCTACAACTATTGGAGGAGAAACAATTATATGCAAAAAGATCCAAATTCCCACATCCATAAAGCTTCTGCGAGGATTTCTTGGGTTGACAGGGTATTATCGCAAGTTTGTTAAGAATTATGGGAGAATAGCAGCACCTCTAACAACATTATTGAAGAAAGATTCATTTTCATGGACTCCGGAAGCAACAAAGGCCTTTGAACATCTTAAAGAGGCAATGTGCCAAGCACCGGTCTTAGCTACACCGGACTTCACAAAAACCTTTATTGTGGAATGTGATGCTTCAGGAAATGGAATTGGTGTTGTTCTAATGCAAGATGAAAGACCCATTGCTTTTGAAAGTCGTCCAATCAAGGGAAAGTTTTTAAGCAAAGCTATTTATGAGAAGGAAATGTTGGCAATACTCCATGCACTTAAGAAATGGCGACCCTACCTAATGGGAAGACACTTCAAGGTAAAAACGGATCATGATAGCCTTAAATACTTTTTAGAACAAAGATTATCCTCTGAAGAGCAACAAAAGTGGGTCACAAAGATGTTGGGTTATGACTTTGAAATCATCTACAAAAAAGGGAAGCAAAATGTGGTGGCAGATGCACTCTCAAGAAAGGATGAGGATGTGGAAGCATTGTTGTGTGCCATTTCTATTATCCAACCAGATTGGATAAACGAAGCAAGGGAGGAATGGAAGAATGACGAAGAAGTGTGGGCACTTATTCGAAAGCTACAACAAGATTCCAGTACTTCTGATACATTTAGCTGGCAAAATGATTCGTTATGGTACAAAGATCGCTTATACCTCTGTAAGAATTCCCAGCTAAAACAAAAGATTCTTATGGAATTGCACACTTCTCCCTTAGGAGGGCACTCAGGATTTTTAAAAACTTACCACAGGGTTAAGAAGGAATTTTTTTGGGATGGCCTTAAATCAGATATTCAAAAGTTTGTGGCGGAATGTTTGGTTTGCCAGCAAAATAAAGTTGAAACAATTAAGACACCGGGTCTATTACAACCTTTATCCATTCCAAGCCAACGTTGGGAGGAGGTTTCAATGGATTTTATCACAGGTTTACCCAAGTCTGAGGGAAAGAGTGTCATCATGGTGGTAGTTGACAGACTTACCAAGTATGCACACTTTTGTGCATTATCACATCCATTTAAAGCCAGTACAGTTTCTACTGCATTTATGGAAACAGTTCAAAAGCTACATGGAAACCCAAAGATTATTGTAAGTGACAGAGATCCCATTTTCACTGGAAATTTTTGGACAGAATTATTTTCTTGTCTTGGTACTCAGTTAGCTCATAGCTCATCTTATCATCCTCAATCTGATGGGCAAACTGAGATAGTAAACAAATGTTTGGAAGGATATCTTCGTTGCTTTGTATCTGATAAACAGACACAATGGGTCAAATGGTTGCCTCTGGCTGAATGGTGGTATAACACTTCCTTCCATACAGCAACAAAAATGACCCCATTTATGGCACTTTATGGGTATCAACCACCATCCATCACATCATATTTAAGAGAAAATTCTAAGGTTCAGGCAGTGGAACATCACATCGAACATCAACAACAAGTCCTCCAACTCTTAAAGGATAACCTCGTGTTGGCACAAAATAGAATGAAACAACAGGCAGATCAACATCGCAGTGAAAGAAGTTTTGATGTAGGTGATTGGGTATTCCTACGGCTACAACCATATAAGCAAATGTCCCTAAAGCAAGCTAAGAAGGATAATAAATTATCACCAAAGTATTATGGTCCGTACAAGGTGTTGCAAAAGATTGGTACTATGGCATACAAATTGGAGCTTCCTGCAGCTTCTCGATTGCACCCAGTTTTCCATGTTTCATGTTTAAAGAAGGTTATAGGTGACAAGCTCCCAATTCAAACAATATTGCCAGAACTTGACGAGGAAGGAAAAATTATATTGGAACCGGAAGCAGTCACAGAAACAAGAACTCGACAGCTACGAAATCGATCAATTTCAGAGTATCTTATCAAGTGGAAGAACTTATCTGCTGAAGATTCCACATGGGAGGATGAGAATTTTATGCAGAAGTATCCAGAACTACTCAAGCGTTGAGGACAACACTTTTTTGAAGGAGAGGGGCATGTTGGGTCCCTATAATACTAGTGATTACCCCATTACTATTGTAGTTATACCCCTTATTTATATTTTTGTGCCCCTATTACCCCCATATTGTTATTTCTGCGCTCCATAGAATCCCTCTATTGTTATTTTTGTGGCTTTATATTATTATTGTTAGGTCCGCTGGATTATATTGTGACTCCTTAGACTCCTATATATAGAAAGGAGGTTTTGTCATTTGTATCATCCAAGAGTTGTTCATTTATCTAATGTAAAGGAGGTTGCCCCCTCGAAGAGGCTGAATTCTAAGGCGTTGATCTATCTTTTCTATCTTTTCTTGAGCTGGTTTCATAACAATACCACTGCTCAAAATATCATGCATGCAGAATATTACTGGTAAACGGTATTTAAATATGCACATGAATATGCAAGGAAGTGCAAAATTTGTCAAACCATGGCGGGAAGAGAAAGAAAGCCAGCATTCCCTTTACAACTAGTTAAAATCCAACAACCATTTGAACAATGGGGATTAGATATAATTGGTGAGATTATTCCTAATTTTTCCAAGAAACATAGGTACATCCTTACATCTACTGATTACTTTACTAAGTGGGTAGAAGCTGTCCCATTAAAGATAGCTAATATAGAAAACATCACAAATTTCATTGATCAGTACATAATTACCTGGTTTGGCTTACCCTTAGCTTTAATGTTTGACAATGCATCTTACTTTTCTGGAAATACAATGGTAGAATTTGCTCTTAAGAGAGGTTTTAGGCTAAAATATTCAACTAATTATTATCCTCGAGGTAATGGATTAGCAGAATCAACAAACAAAAACCTCATTAGAATTATCAAAAGAACTATTGATCAAAATCATAGGAATTGGCATAAAGCATTAATATTTTCTCTATGGGCAGATAGGATTACTCAGAAAGCCTCTATTGGTTCTTCTCCTTTTGCTTTAGTTTATGGAAAAGAAGTTGTTCTTCCCACAAATGTAGCAATCCCATCTCTTGCCCTAGTACAATTTATCAATGAAATCCCTTCATCTTCTCTCCAGGCTAGACAATTTCAAATTCTCAAACTCGAAGAAGAAAGAGAAAAGGCTAAAGCAACCCACTTCCATCATCAACAATTAGTCAAAGCTTCTTTTGATACAACTTCTTCCAGTCAAAAATCCTTTGAAGTAGGTGACTTAGTTCTAAAATGGGACAAGGCACATGAGGAAAAAGGTAGACATACCAAATTCCAAAGACTATGGCTTGGCCCTTTTCAAATTATTGAAAAAATTGAACAATCAATGTTTCTTTTACAAGATTTATCCGGTAGGAAATATTATTTTCCCGTTAATGGGAAAATATTTAAAAGGTACTTTTCTTAGGAGATAACCTCTTCCAATTTTGTAATATATTGCTTTTTAGGAAAATAACGGTTAACTAGTATTTACTCCTGGCTTTTCAAAATAAGTCTTTGATAACATTTCTGATTTTTCACTTCTATAAGAAAATAGGACTTAAAAGGAACAATTAGGACATTTGAGTACTAAAATAAACTTCATCCCTTTAGAAAAACTTGATCTTTCTTAAAAACATTTATTTTTACAGAAAAATCGTTTCTATAGGATATGAAGGTTTTGTTATTAGTCGAGAAAAATAATCTTTAACCTAGCAAGGACTTCCTGTAGATCAGTATCTTAAAAAACTCTATCGTTATCAACAAAAACCATTAAAAATGCTAATGGCCCACCCCATCTGTTAAAATCTTCCTTTTTTACAGTGTAATTCTAAAATATAAAAACTCAAAATATAAAGAGTCTCATTACGAGCTTGTTTACCATGTTCAAAGGAAGTAATTAAAACTGATATTACCAATATTTCATATCAAAACATGGTAATAGCTAATGATCTTCTTGATCAGAAGACAAGGGGTCTCATCAAGAGCTAGCTTGTTCAGTTTATTTACAACCGGTGAATGGCATTGTCATCAGTAGGTTACCATGCCTAGACAATGTCTTTTAAGGAAAAAGATTACACTCAAAAGGTAAAAAAAGGGACAAAGTCCAAGTGAGATTCAATTCAAATGAATATCATTTTGAAATCTGAAAATTCATACAGATGGGATAATGGATCATTGTTGGTTAAAAGGTAACCCTGTCGAGGCTATGAACGCCTGCTGGTAGTAGAGGCTCTATCTGTGATAAATGAGTAAAAAACCAAAAAACTAATTTGCAGGAGGCACCTACTATATTATTTTAAATCTTATTATTGACTGATGCTAACATTTATATTTCTATCATTACAAGGGTGAAGTAATTAAGCAGATGGGCCTGAGCAAGTAATGGTGGTTCAAGAGAAATGTTGTTTACCTTATAACTCATGAAATCATTATTCTTATAACTCCAATTACTTTGAAAGTTTTTAGAAATTTCAGAAAATTACTCAGAGATAACTGGTTCTCCCAAGTGAATCGCCAATTGTTGTACTATGAAACAACCCCCCCATTTTTAACTAACAATAGCTAGCATTTGAGTTAAAAATGGGGACCCTTTTTAAAATTTTAAGCCTAGGATAATAATGCCTAACTCTAAAGAGAAAACTTAGCAAAACCTTGCAAAATAAGCTAAGGAGGAAACTTATATCGCAAATCACATATTGCGCTTTTCCACATCACTATTTTATAAAACCTTTACGAAATTGCGATATGCAAAAAGGTCTCCCACTGCGATAACCTCATCCTATCATTTCGCAATCACATTTCGCAATTCGCAAAAAACTTGAACATGCCTTAGGACAAACAATAACGATTTGCGAAATGCAATATTGCAATTTTTGCAATCGCATTTTGCTCAATATATCGGATAAAGTGTTATACGGTAACCCTTTAAATACCACGATCTGTGATTAAGGAGGTAAAGCGTGCAAAATAATTAAGTTTTAAATAATAACAAACAAGTTGATAGGCTATTTAATGTTTAGCGGCTCGAGGGAGGATAATCATTTTCTAGGTTATGGGTAGTTATAATCGAATATCTCATAAAAACCTTTCTCACAATCCAAAGTCATTTCATAGAGGATTTCAGTCTTAATTACTTGATATCGTCTGCACTGATATATCTTGTCTGTTTCAAGCAAGCAACAAAAGACATGTCCTTAAGAAAGATGATGCAGAAGCAAACTAAGAAGACCATTATTGAAACAGAGGATACAAAGATGGCTCCTATCTTTGCTGATACAGTTTGTGATGCAGCTAGAAGAGAAACAACTTGGGAAGTAATTTACAATAGACTGGAGGACAAGCGTCCTAAAATCACTATTACGAGAGCAACAATTGGGTCAACAAAGCCTTCAAGACCTTAATGCAGGGATGCCTCTTGTTCTTTCCTCCATAGGATAGGAGCAAGAGCCAAAACCTCCCTACACAGACATGATTAGAAGGATGGTAAAAAACCTTATCATTGAAGATAGGAAGTTCAAGAATTCTTGGACGGATCTCATAGGATCGTTCAGGGCAGAAGACTTGAAGGGAATGTATCACATACCTGACTCGCAAGAAATCTATGACAGCACATTTGTGGCTAACTTAGAAAAGAATAATCCAGATCCCTTCAAGTTAATTCAGACTAGGAGAATGTTAGACAACAAATTCAAGTATGACAAATCAATTATGGATGCAATAACCTCTTTATAAAACCCCTACAATTATGCAACAACAATGTTATGTAGATTGTATGGACTGCCAAATAACACTAAGTTTTCAATATAATGGATTCCCTTGATCAATGCTTGTGTTAATTCCTATATCATGAATTGCCCTTCTATCCTATCTGACAACTTAGCCACCCCCATTACTAAATATCCACAAAAGAAAGCCTCCTCTTCAAATAACCTCCCTCCCTTCTATTTTTCTGCTTATATTATGGATGTTATCTGTCTTTTCACAAAATTTCCAACCATCGGTTGGAAATGGACCATACAAGATCCTTACCGAATCCATCTCAGTCATAAACAAATATGGGAATCGCATTACATACCTCACTTCTATTAACTATTTCATTCTATCGTGTTTCCCTTACACCAAATCATTTTCAATATGAAAGCCCCTAGGTTTTCCCAAGAAGTTGCAGCAAACCTACTTGATGTAGGTAAGTATTTTATTGAGGAATAGTTCACCTACATTAGGGTTTTTGGTAGCACTGTTGACCCACACGTCCTTCCCTTATATGTTTCTGATAGGCTATTATCAAGGGAGATTACCTACCAGACTGTGGGAAAGGGCTTGACTAAAGTTCTTAAAGATGGCAAGAAGTCATTATGGCCTACTTTCCCTATCAAATGCGTCTCTTTTTCTTTAGCTAATTTTATTCATGCTACTAAGGAATCAGCACAAATGAAAGCCCTCAGGCCTCATACATTTCCTACAAGGAAATTCAACCCAAAAAAAGTGGCATACAATGTCATTATAGGACTAAAGCTCAAGGCATACAATCATGGAGATAATTACTTTGAGGATTTGTTACAGCAAGCAGTTTCTTTCGAGTAAGCAGTTGAATGGGAAAATGTGAACTTGAAACCTGAAGATTTTCAAATATTTCAGGAATTTAGGAAGGAGAGACTCCTGGTCATTCCAATGCATCTATTAAAGCCCGAGGATAAGCCTACCCAAAATAACACTGTCGGTAGTGTAGCCCCTATTGGCTTATATGGGCTTGACCCAGGTTTGGAAGAGTTATTTAGCCAAACAAATCCCACAGCTACTGGCCCTTTCGGCAACAACCCGTGGAGCACAGACAAAGGTCTCACCCGAGGTAGTAGGGGAGGGTGTTGGAACCAGGTTTCCGCACCCTAAGGATGTCTTGGTGTGGTCTAGAGGTTTAGCACACTGGTTTACAACTCCGCGTTGCTCGGTATTCGCACAGATCCAGATTGATTATATCTTTCTTATTAGTGCGCTATTCTATTGGAGGATGCTACAAATCAACAGGGTCTTTAAGCAAACATTTTAACCAACAAAACTAAAAAATGAACCCAGATTTACATACATTCATACAATAAGTAGATTAATTTAAACATATATTATGAAAGTCAGATTCACGACAACTCAAGAGGAACATAGAATTTCAGAAGAAACATATATTTATTTCCACTTATCCTTAATACATTCAGATCCGCCCTACGCACTTAGCTGCAGGGGTCTCCACACACAGCTGCGGACTGTCTAGGCCTCTGTGCACACAGCTGCAGAGCCTCTACCTACTACCCCAACCCTCGATTCAGACTTACAGACGTTTTCAGACTATCTTCTTCAAAATCCCATTACATTCCATATTCCAGATTTACTATCCAAACTTAACTATCTCTACCCATAGAGCCTTGCTCTATTTATACCCTTCCTTGGCCCACAGTCCTTGCGAGGGCCGACTCTATTTACATTTCTTTACATTATTTTCGGGCAGACTACCCTTTGACTCAACCTATTATAATTCATGCTCTGCGCTTTTAGTGGAGTCTTTACCCTAACTTTACCCAAAATGTCCGGCTTCAAGCCTCCTAACCATTGCACGGGGCTTCCGCTACCCAATAGTCCCCCAACACAATCATCGTGACTCATCCCGAGTCACTCGGCTGGCGCAGTAATCTTCTCGCGTAGGGCGGTTAGCATCCTCTGTGCTTCACTTGTTCCAGTAGCAAATTCTTCCATCATCCGTTGCATCATTTCCACACGTGTGGCCATCAACTCAGTCTCGGGCGATGTTGTCTCAATGGTGGCATACTCGCTTTGCATATGAGCTACCCTGCACTCTATGGTGGTCGAAACTGCAAATGCCTTATCCAGCCATGGCTGGAGATGAGCTTTAATCACAGTTGCCTTCTACTAGGCCACGTCAACTTGGATCTTTAGGTGCTGGGCCTCCCTTATTTTAGCCAAGCGCTGCATAATAACGACAGTCGACATGGTTCCTTTGATCCTATCATAGGCTTCCTGAAGCTCCTAGGCTTCGGTTTCCAAGCACTGAAGGGTTGGGTCCTCTTGAAGGGTCATGAGTGTGACAATCGACTGTGTGAACAGGTCCGTACATTCCTTCATTTTCCTTGTAAGCATTTCACGGGTGACGGTGATGATGTTCTTGCACTGCTCCATGATCTCAGGGGGCGTTGCCGGCTGAGTCTGCAATTTTAACTCTGCAATCTGCACACTAAGCTCCCGATGGATCCGCGTAGCCTCCTCCTTAGTGTTATGGAACGCAGTAGCTAGCTTCTAAACTTGGGTCTTAATAGGGAGATTATCCATAATCTCTACCTCAGGGGCACTTGAGCAAGCTTCCGCGACAATCTACTACACTTGATGGTTCTGTGTGACAGTTTCATCCCTTTGGAGGCGCAACTGGTCGAGATTTATTTTCTTCTCCTGGAGGATTTGTTTGGTACGGCCTTCCTGGGTAAGGAGATCTATCGTGGCGCTGTCATAGAGCTGTTGCAAGCTTTCACATGGTAAAGTGGCTATGTTTAGTCCCATCTTGTAAGCTGTCGCAACATAGCTCTATCCTCCGCATTGTTGACGATCAACATGCCTGCTGGAATTGAAACATAATAGGTGACTTGGGTCTTCAGTAATGGTTCTGTAGCTAACATACCGGGACCCCTTAGAGCAGTGCTTTCACTTGTGGGTGCGACACGGATTCCTAACATCTATAGCTGCGTATAGAGCTCCCCCAACACAATTTGTTGATCAGACATGGATTCGTCAACTGCATCACATGTGGCTTCACAAACGGTATTTTCGATGTCATTCAAGTCACCCTCAGTTGGGGTGGTTACCTCACTGTCTGTCTTAGATGCCTTCGCCTTCTTTTGTGGCTTCGGCCGCTCTGGTGTCGTTGAACTCTTTAAAGGGGCCTCTGTAGTAGTGGATGGAGTATCTGTTGTGGCCAACTACGTGGTTTCCTTTAGATTGCCTTTGTTCCTTGTCGATGTCTCCCCACCTAGTTGTGTCTTGCCAGTTGCTGCAAGTGCCGCCTCTCGAGCTGCTTTAAATTGCAGGGAAAACTGTGCATTCCACTTTTGTTATGTGGTGTGCTTGTCTTCCTCCTTTTGTTTCCGAATGGCGGCCTTGTCACGCTCTTCTGCCAAGGGTATGTGCCTGGCTACTGGCCACGTATCCAAAATCCTGTCAATAACGTCGTTAATGGCAATAAACTGGAGTGATGTCCATGCCTTGGCTGGGTCCTTTCGCACCCTGACGTAGACATGATGCATGTCTACTTTAAATTCGGTAATGTTCTTCATGCTTTCATAGATCTCGTCAGTTAAGCGGGGTAACTTGTTAATCCACCGACGCATAGTTATGTCCATCAATACCCAAAAGATTTTGATATTGTGAATTCGTCCAGCGTCCCTTGTCGCCCAAAGGGAATCATATCGAGTGGCTTCAGGTCATTCTAGATCCAAGACTGGAAACTAGCTTTCCTCGAGTAAGTCAGTGTCGACCAACATGATGGATAGGAGCAACCATGCATAATGGAATCTCATGCCTTCCTCCTGCACATCACGGCAATTGGCCTGAAACTCTTCAAAAAGGAACTGTGACCAATTGAACCGTACGTCGGCTGTGCATTCCTTAGGAAGAGCGATAAGTAAGGTGGGGACCTCAGTGCCATGACATTTCCTCATGACTTTCCTTGCCAGCAATTGGGTTGCAACACGGACTGTGTTGTTTGAGATATTATCAATGATATACCCTCGATGTCCCTTGGTGAGCTGGTACTTCTTTCTCATTTGTTCTATCATCGCAACATCATTACCTTTATCAGTAATCTCCCGAGGGTCTCTCTTGTCGCAAGGGAGGTGCGAAACCCGATGAACAAGTTCTGCTGTGATACGGATGGGTTTACCAACCCATAATATGTCCTCATGAACTAAACAAAGCAACTACTTTATGACCAACATGGTGATAGGGGGACGAAGAAAGTGAGGAATCGATAAGAGACAGAGCAATCTAGCTTTTTCCACCTCCTGTAGCCACTCCTTTGGTTGTAGGTTGTCACCGTCCCTTCTCTCTTTCGGTCCATTAGTTCGTCTATCGCCAGGTGGGGAAATTTTACTATATCTGCAAGGTCCCATTCTTCAAAATTCATTGTCGCAACATGGCTAATCACCGAGTTTTCCACTACAATAGCTTTTGGTAGCGACGGGGTGATGATTACAGAGTTGACTACATACAAATTTGTAGGTACTTTGGCCTTCCCTTTGCTTGGCGGCACATACTTGGGTCGTCGTACTGGCTATATGGGATCTTCTTCCAAGAGGAATTCTTCGACATATGTGGGAGGACCCTCATCTTCTTCCTCACTTTCAATTATAATAGTTTTAGCCTTCTCCTCCATCGTGAATTTTCCAGATTACAGGTGTCAGGGCGACCTTCTTATTGGGTCTGGGCTCTGAGGATCCTTCTTGGTTCATAGCGTCTGAGGAGATTTGGGGAGATCGGTGGTCTGTGGTGTGGCTATCTGCGACCTATCAGTGGTAGGAGCTTGTGCCTTCAAGATTGCGTCTTGGTAATACTTGGGAAATTCCTGAAACCATGGACTATTTTTGAATTGCTCATCACTCATCATGCTGTTGACATAGGGTGGTTTTCTTGTAGAGTGGTAAGACGTGGTGGCGTGAACCTGACTCTGATTATATATGGTTCGAAATTCAAAATTGGCTGCTTGCCCTTGCGGTAGTTCATAAATGTGATTTTTCCGATGATTCCTCTACCTTAATTGCCCGCTGCTAGCTTCGTAGTGCTTTAAATGGGTCATCATATCATGAATAGTACCTGCAATGGTCGCTTTCCATCTTTCCTTCATGGCAGCAAATCCCTAGGGACGTAGACGTTTTGTATGTATGCGAAGGTTCTGTCGCGCAACTTTATAGAAGCCTAGTTTATCATCCCACGCCCTCTTCCAACTGCATGGGTCACTGGGACCGGGTCTCCTACGGATAGTCAGGTAAGTGAACCCCTAATACGGGTCTTCTGTTTCCCGACTAGCCTAGGTCGCGAGCACCATATATTTTCCCTCAATTCTACTACTGAATTATGGTGCGTGCATCCTTGTTCTCTCGGGTGGAGTGGCAACCATGCTAGTAGGGTCAATGCTTGTAACAGGGTAGGAGAGCTAGCCACGTCAGTTTCCTTTGGTAATTCCTTTCCGTAATCCAGGTAAGGAACTTCTGACTGTAATTCCGTAATTGCTTTGTCCATCTTCATACTTTGTGTGTGGAGTCGGGCCTTAGTTTCTTCTAACTCTTTAAGTCATGGTTTTCCATGCAAAATGGTTTCCCAAAGCTACTGAACTCTGTCACGGACGTCGTCACTAGTGGAGTGAGCTACACCTTCAGTGCTTGGTTGGGCTGTAGAGAGATGGTCGCTTCCAGCTTTGTGACCCTATGTTCCGCACAGGTCTGGTTGGGGTGTCAGTCGTCCAATGTGCATCTGTATCTTTCGAACTACCGCTTTATACCATCATGGCCACCGCACACATCCTCTAGTCCAGACTTGAAACCATCACCTATATCCCAGCTTCTGCGGCCCCCCTCCAGGTGCACGCAACCTGTCTTTCAGCACACTAGGCTGCTCTTGTATTATGCATAATGTGCTATGCAGGATGAGTTGCATGACATTCTCCTCTAGTCATGGTCTTTCTTCTATCGTTACACGTTGTACCGATTGAGTCACCATATTGTAGTTGAGTGTCGTAACTACCTGCAGTCGATTCTACCATCACTCTGCCTCCTCCTTGGAATCCATGGTGCAGATGCTATCACGTTCCCACGAGGTTCTTCTATTATTGGCAGACTGCATTTGATCTGGGTCTTGCATTGTTATCTGATAAATGCAATCCAGTTTGTCGTCACTTTCCTTGTCGCGTACGGGTTCGGTGTAGCATTCCCCTTTTGCTGGGTCCAATGGAACTACTACCCGTAGTGACTTCTTTTCAAATGTCATCTTGCATCTTTTTAAATTAATGATCCCTTTCATGTCTATGGCCCAATCAATTCCGAGCAGTGCAGGGTAAGGATTTCTATCATCAACAATCTCTATGACTTTGAAATCGGTCTAGGTACTTACACCATCGATATCCACCGTCACTCCTTGTAATCGGCCCATTGGTAAGATCTTTTGTTGGTTGGCCATTCGTAATTGAATCGAGGACCATTGCAGTGCGGGCTTGCCCATACACTCCCAGGTTTGTTTAGGCAATACGTTTGCATTCGAGCCTAAATCCAGGATGACTTGATTCATTTCATAGTCACCGATTTGCACTGTCAGTCTCATCTCTCGTCTGTTGTGCATAGCATGTCTTCTTATCTTCCGGATGACTTGGAGTTCGCTGGATCCAGTACACCTAGTGATCAACTCTTGCAATCCTTCAACAGCCTTACGATCACGCATCAATTTCATGCAGGTTTCAAGAAAGGTAGTGATCATGGAGGATTCCACTCCTGAATCCATTTGATCCAACCTACGTGGGGTAGAATCTTTCGCGAAGCTCCGCTGAGCTTCTCTTGGCCCCGTATTCCCCTGTTCCAGCTCAGTGCTATGTTCCTGCATAGGTGTGTCGCACCTCTTCCCACCTTCATTCCCTCCTATAGTTGTGTCGCTTCTTAGTACCATATTTATACTAGGGTCCTCTTCGCGAGGTTCCGCGTGCATCATCTAGATATTCTGGGTTGGTGGAGATTGGAGTACTCCCTTTTCACTCAATTGGGCAATTAAGGTTGGATAGTCTACCAATTCGTGATCAAACTGCTCACAGTAGGGGCATGAGATCCTAGTTGGGTTAGTGTAGTCGTGAGCGTAGTGTCCCTATCCACCACAATTATAACAAATTAACTGTCTGTAGCCCCGTCCGAGCCCCAATCCTCTTCCCCGACCGTGCCCTTGAAATCCTCCTTGCACTTCAGTTTGCATCCGGTAGGCTAGGGTTCTTTCTAGCATTAAGTCATAACTTCGACACGTTCGTTCGTCGTGTCCTACCGATCGAAAAAAGTTGCAATACAACTGCTGTGAGGTCTGGGTATACTTTTGTAATAGGTGGCAGTTATCTGTCGCATGCTTCCCTCCCACCTAGCAAATCGCACACCAGAGCACAGACGTGGCACTTGGTCTTGCTTGTACCTCTACTTTTAACGGCATCAGGCCTCCTCCTGCTAGATAGTTCATGAAGACAGGACAATGGTCCTTTTCGTGTGCTTGGCTTTTACATTTGATACAACCTGCCTCTGGATGTACCTCTGGTCGGGATATTCTTCCTTGCTTTAAGCTTTGCACTTCCAAGCTCAAGTTTTTGAGTTGCGAGTGGATTTGCTTAACTCCCAACCTTGGGTCCGGTATTGGGGTCGCGTGTAACCTCATTGTTGTCTCTAGTGCCTCGGCTTGGGTTGAGATCTTATGTTGTGACAAAGCCGTCCTTAGATGGGGTGTCAATGACACCACAAATCATGTGCAATATTGCCCATCTGTCAAAGTCATGTTAGCTTCACGAATAGTACTCTTTAACCTTTGGTCCAGATCCCATGGAGTTTCGCTAGGCAACATTGCTATCTCCTTAAACCCAATGACCGACTGGGCTTCAGACTTTGGTCAGCCAAACTCTTTATTAAGAGCATCTTGGATCGCTACTATTCCCTCATTCGAATGGTCGGTTGAGTATTTTATGTACGATGTCAGTGCGCAGTCCTATAGTGCACTGACCAGAGTAGCCTTTTTGATGTTTTCATCTATTATGCCTTACGTGTCCCATACAAATTTTCTCACAAACCAGAACCAACTTGGCTCTTCATTCCCTACACCCTGAAATGTCGGTAACTTGACTGCGGTCACCATCCTAGCTTTGGGTGGTGGAGGGGGTGGAGGTGGTGTTGGTGTGGATGGACTCAAAGTGGCTGAAGCGGGTGGCGGTGTAGATGAGGTGGTATTAGTGGGAAGTGTTCTTTAATCAATCAGAATGCACTTGCTGGAGAGAACCTAGTGAGATCCTCCTCACTCTCCCACGAGATAGAAATCAAAGGGTTGTTCTCTATCCTCCTATTCTTCGATAACTCCTTCCGCTCTGCATTACTCCAGGCATCAATATATGCGCAGAATCTGTTTTTCACACAACAGCATCTTAATCCAAGTATTCAATGATTTGATGTACCTACCCCGCGGTCCTTGGAGAAATTGGATTTTTGCTTCACTGTAACTTACAGTTGCATCTATCGCGAATTCATTGATAAATCCCCCTATGATGCGATCTAACCAGTGGTCTACTGCACACGCAAGTCTATCTCTGGTGGCTTCCAGCCTACGCACCAGTTCTAGAGTCCACACTATCGGCTAGTCTAATCTACACCTCCCCACGCTATCAGCTAACTTCGCGATCCACTCGTACAATTCTACTAGAAATGTTACGAAGAAGATCTCATGTATATCCGAGAATATCTAGCGATCCAATCACTGTTCCTCCAATATCAGCGAGTTTCTGTTTTCCTGGACCGCGAACTCGTGAAGCTTGAGATCTCACCAATCTTCAAGCTCTTTCTTCATAGGATTCTAGTGTTCCCACATTAAACACCCCTTAGGCAGATCCCAATCCCGACAACAGAACCATTTGTTGGCTTATATGGGCCTGACCCAGGTTCAGAAGAGTTATTTAGCCAAACAAATCCCACAGCTACCGACCCTTTTGGCAACAGTCCGTGGAGCACGGACTAAGGTCTCACCCGAGGTAGTAGGGGAGGGTGTTGGAACCAAGTTTCCACACCCTAGGGATGTCTTCGTGTGGTTTGGAGGTTTTGTGCACTAGTTTACAGCTCCGCGTTGCTCGGTATTTGCACAGATCCAGATTGATTATATCTTTATTATTAGTGCGCTATTCTATTGGAGGATGCAGTTATAAATCAAAAGGGTCTTTAAGCAAACATTTTAACCAACACAACTGAAAAATGAACCCAGATTTACATACATTCATACAATAAGCAGATTAATTTAAACAGATATTATGAAAGTCCGATTTGCGACAGCTCAGAAGGAACACAAAATTTCAAAAGAAACTTATCTTTATTTCCACTTATCCTCAATACATTTAGATCCACCCTATGCACTCAACTGCAGGGGTCCACGCACACAACTGCGGACTATCTAAGCCTCTGCGCACACAGCTGCAGAGCCTCTACCTACTACCCCAACCCTCGACTCCAACTTACAGATGCTTTTAGATTATCTTCTTTAAAAACCCATTACTTTCCATATTCCAAATTTACTATCCAAACTTAACTATCTCTACCCATAAAGCCTCGCTCTATTTATACCCTTCCTTGGACCACGTTCCTTGTGCGGGCCAACTCTATTTACATTTCTTTACATTATTTTCGGGTGGACTACCGTTTGACTCAACCTATTATAATTCGCGCTCTATGCTTTCAGCGGAGTCGTTACCCTAACTTTACCCAAAATGTTCGGCTTTAAGCCTCCTAACCATTGCATGGGGCTTCTACTACCCAACAGCCCCTAGCTCTCAAAAGGACTCTCAGGTAAACATTGAGAATACACCAGACATAGGGAAAGTCCAGGATGCAGAAAATATGGTTGAGTCTAGCAGGAGGCCAGCTGAAAAATAGGTAATGGACACTCCGACCATAGAGATAAGTTTAGAAGCCCAAGGCACTAGTTTGGAGCAGGAATGGGATCAATTCAATTAGAAATTACAAGACACGTCCAAAGCTACAAATACTCAAGAAATATTGGAATTCAAAATGCTGAAATTATCCATTCTCTGCCCACATCAGAAATTGTTATGAAATTGACGGAGATACCTCCACTTGATGTATTCTATAACCCACTCCACAAGGTTTTAGTCCAAAGGCAAAGGAAAAGGATAAGGGTAGATGCACTCGAATTCTCACCTGAAGATGAGCCAATGGATTTTGTTTGGAAGTACATGCCTTTTAATCCAACCGAGAACTTGACTAGGTTGTCAGAGTTCACAGGAGCATATGCGTCGTCCATTATGGACAAGGCTGCTGAGGCGTCTACTCTGGTAAAGGAAAACGAGGAAAGAATCGTGCAACTCAAACAAGAGCTCAAGAAAAAAAAAGCAAGTGCAACAAGCAGGCAACCAACCAGCTCGCACAATTGCAGCAGGACATGGAAGTCTTGAAAATAAGCCATGAAGCTGACTTATCAGCCAAAAACATGCAGCTCCAAGAATTACAGCAATCCTTGGACAGGTACAAGAATGTTCCCACTACTGAGGAATTCATTAAAGAGGCTCTAGAACTAAATTCTCTTCTAGTCAAGAAACAAGAGTATTTCTGCCAGAAGCTGTCACACATCACTCCCTACCTGATTACCAGTGACTAGCTCACAGACAAAGCCATTGACTGGAGAACAGAGTTTAATGATTTAAACACCAAAATCTTTGATTTCATTGAATGGCAGGAATCAGAAGAGGGAAAGAATTCCAATCTACCTGAGATTGAGGAAACTCACAAAGACATCCTCTTTACTCATTGGGATGCTAGGATAAAACATGTCGAGCTAGCAATTTCGAGGGCAGTTGGAGTATCGAAGAACACCATTAAGGTAGTAAATCATACCCTGTTCACTACCAATCTCATGAAGGAGGGTAATGCAAAAGAAATTCATGACTTAAGCCCTTTGCATAAAGGATGGCAAGAAAAAGCAAGGAATCAAAAAGATGTAATTACAAAACTGACTACAAATGACTGGGAGTCGTATTAGCAGTATCTGGTCAAGCCACATAGCCAGATTATGACCCTCAACTATTCTCTCCATGCGACTCAAAAGATGCTGCCACATCTTGCCGATGCAATCTTTACAAGACAGCTCAAATCTCATTTTGGGCCACCTCCTCAAATTCAATCGATATCGATATTTGTGATTTAAAGGACAAGATGGTAGACAACAAATCATCCTCTTAGTTCTATTTAGTTGATCTCTGTTTATTCTTGGAGTTAGTTACCTATGTAGGAGGAAGGTTGTTTGAAACCTCCTCAAATTTTGTATAACTATTTTTGCACGCTTAGCTAGAATAGTATTTATACCCTTCTCATGCATTTAGAGAAGGGTCCAGAATTTTATCAAAAACATTTGCAAATAATGCACTATTGCAAGTTTGTGAATGCTTTGGTGAAATGATGGAACATGATATTTTCTTTTAGATATCAGTCTACTTTCCTTTGTTGATGCACTTCTGTATTCTTGGGAGAAAATTTGATTTGAAGGAAGAATTTGGTCTATGTCATTTGTCAAATGAGTAGGACTTCATACATCTAGTACTATTGACATGTATGCATAATTTTGTTTACATTTAATTAGTGGCAGAACTTTCTTTTCATGAATTTATGTGAGATTTATTTTTTCTGTGAAGCATTAATTGCACTTTTGTATGATGCCATAATTGAAATTTTGACTTTCATACATAACTCATTAGACATGTGATATATTTTATAAATTTCTTTGACTAACTATTTAGTCAAAGGAATTATCTTTTACGTTATCATCTCCATTTAATTGTGTTCAATCTTTATTATCACATGTTAAACAGATATCTTTGTAGATCGCATACCATACAAGAACACCCAGGTTTATATTAGAATAAGTTAAGTTAAGGAAATTGCATCATAGAATAAGTCACTTAGATTATCATTATTCTATTGCAAAACACTCATGAACCACCCACTCTCATTTTAAAACCCACATTGGGAAACTGGTCCCATTATCCCCAGTCGGAGCCACCACTTTAAACGGAAAAGGAGTTGTCTTAAGGTTCGGACCGGGTGGTTATCCCCCATGTTTCGGTAGAAGAATTTTGAGGCCGCAACAAGACAAAAAATACTTCATCTCAAAAAAAATTATAATAAAAAATATGTTTTCATAATATCATACATGATGTTTCTAATGATATAACTATTACAATCATTTCTTTTTATTTTTCTTTATGGATATTCTAATATGGACAGTATGAAAAAAAATTGGTCTAATATGGAGATTATAATATAGAAAATATGAATATCTGAATGAGCTCCTCTTGGTTTCAAGAATAAATTGTTGGAGTTGTTTAATCTTGGTCAAGAAAACCTCCCTCCACTCGATGAAGCAGTCGCGAAGTCAACATTGACTTTGTTGTTGCTATGTTGGATTGAGGGTGTTTGATCCAATATCATCCAAATCCTAATTTATTCTCTATTGAACAGGGTCAGCCATGTGAATCTGGAAGCTCTTATGCCCCCCCCTTCACATCAATCTCAATTCCCTAGTACCCAATCTATATAATATATAGGAAATAGTTGAAAGAAAGACATTAAGACACACACACACATACACACACATATAACAATCATTCATTCATTAATTCATTCTTAAATCCACAAAATGTTTCATCTCAATAAATTTTATCATAAAAAATATGTTTACACAATATGAAATAATGTTATGTATGGTGAGAGACATATAGAAATTATTCATTAACATATAACTTTCATTCATTCATTCATGCATTTGTAAATCCACAAAATATTTCATCTCAATAAATTTTATCATAAAATATATGTTTGCATAATATGTAACAACACCATGTACATAAAGATACATATATAAATTATTCATTAACATATAAAATCCACTCATTCATTCATTAATCATAGACACAAAATACTTAGGGGTTTAGTGGAATATATAAGAGGGGTTTATATAAAATATTTAGGGAAGAGTGTAGTCGATGATGTTTTTATATGCTTAAAATGAGAAAATTTAATAGCATTGGAAAATTAATAATTGCACATTTATCCTTCAATAGATTAGGTCTCATCCAAATGACACGCATGAGCATTGTTTTTGAAACTAGGCATCTGAATTGTTGCACCATTTAAAAAATCTCGAAACAAATATTGATCATTATTAAAGACTGAAATTCTCTTTTTGAACAGTTAAAATAGCATACCTAGTCTGAAAGCTATAGTCATCATACTTGAATAGGGAAAAGAATTATTGCACATACATACATAAGATCTGAAGTTTGAATAGGACTATATAAGTTGAGACCTATGTTTGATGCATAGATCTTAATTATTAATATTGGAAAAATATTGGCATATGTGTATGCGTGTGTGTTATGAGGATGAGACTTCTAGTATCGATCAAAATAAGAAAACAGAGAATATGAATAACCTACAGGAGCCCATACCTATGACAAAATGTTTGCAAGATATTCTGAATGGATTCAGGACAATAAATTACCTTCATTAAATGTATACTAGTTAACCTAGACTTAATGTACCACTTGAAGCTAGAGAGTCGTGCAAATAGTGGAAGGCTACAAGTCTTATAAATTGCGAAAATTTGAATAGAACCTCAGAGCAATTATGGCATTCAATGATTATCTGGATAAAGAATGAGACGAGTTGATACCCCATGAAGCATCAAGATTAGTCTCAATATAGACTAGTCAACACTGTTGGAATGGATGTTATATTAATTTCTACTATATTTATTGTAACTAATATATATATTGGTTACATTTCCTAATATATATTAGTCTAACAAAATTCTAATATAATTAGTTGTTAATTGCAACAATTTGTGTTTATGAAGACAATTTAAGTACACATGAGTGTAATGCCCGTGATGGGATGTATGAATTTTCCTTTGCACATTGCCCATCTATGATTATAACCTTGAATGGGATAATACTAGTCTGTCATCACCATCTCGAAATGACCCGACAAATAAAAAATTACCATGTTTTTCATCTTCACTTCACATTGTCTCATAGATAACCCCTTATATAGATTATATGCATATATTTCTCGCAAACCATACCCTCTACCTAGACTATGATTGATTCTCAGAACAGGTGAACAAAGTACAATTTATAAGTAGGGGATCTTGTTAACAAAGATATGCCAATTGTCCTTTATTCACTTGCAGTCACAATCAATCATAGGATAGGTAGAGGGTATGGTCATCCATAAATTCATGTTTATGATCTATAAAAAGGGTCATCAATGAGATAGTGTGAAGTGATGATGACAGACATGGAAAATTTTCATCTGTCAGATCATTTTGAGATGATGATGAGAAACCCGTGTTATCCCATTCAAGGTTATTATAATCATTGATGGGAATTTTTGGGGATGAAAATTCATACGTCCCACCATGGAAATTACACGCATATGTACTTAAATTGTCATCATAATCATAAATTGTTGTGACTAGGCATTGAAGCAGGAGTAGCTATCCCCTAAATTAGGTGTGTGGTAGTGTATTGTGGAGTGGGAAAGGAATAAAAATTAGTAGATGGTTGACTTATCATGGGCGCGGATTGTGTAAAGGCTTAGTTTAACACGAGAATTAGATTATAAGCTCTTGGTGTTTGTAACAGAGTAAATTGACTTATACCACAAATTTATCAAACATAAGGTATTCTACACTCTCCTTGTATCACAAAAACTATGTTTATATAATATGAAACAAATTCATTCTAATTTTTTGCAACAAAAAAATCACTACTTTTTATTAATATAGTCTAAATTTACATGTGCATGTGTCATGAGGCATTCAACCTCTCAGTAAAAAATGTGTTTCTAAAAATAGTGGGCTCTAAATAAACAAGTTCAGTCATTTTTTATTAGTTGTCTTTCTCCTTTTTAACATGTAATTAGCCAAGATGTCTTGATCTTGGCCCCCTTCAATTGTTGTGGTCTTTAGTGTAATATGTCTTGTTGTTGACCTAGTCATATGACTACGTTGCTGCAAGTGTGGTTGAGCATCAAGTGCAATAAGAAAGAAATGTTAAATTAATATTTATAGGTATTATTATTGCAAATGATTTATTAATAAAAAGAGTAGTATAGTGTTCTTTCCCTGCTTCAGTAGTGGAGGGAAGTGGACTACTTTCAGATGTGGTCATATGTTCCTCCTTTTCTCTGGCCACATCTTGTACACGCTATGGTGTAGAAACAAGAAAGGTTATAATTAATACACAATTTGCATTTAGATATTTTTTATTGTATTCCATACTAAAATTTATTTGGTACACATGAAATACCTCCAATACTGAGTTGAACATCAGGCTCAATATCAAGCACTCCACTGTCAGTAAGCTCATGTGTTGTAAGTACATTTCTTACCTGCTTTTTACAATGAAGCACATTACTTAATGGCCAAAAATAATAACCAATAAATTGTACAAGTAATTATTTATAAATGTTATTCATTGTTTTTATTTGTCGGAGTGTTATGTTTGATGTTGGAAGACTGTGAAGATGCCAAGCATGTCCTCTATTCAACCATGACTTGATAGCCATACTTGAAAGAAAGTTGTAGGTATTCGTTCGTGGGAATCTCTTTGAATTTTTTCCCTACAATTTTGTATTAAAACATGATTTTTTCTTCTTCTGTGATATTAAATTAAAGTTGTTAACAGTTTATAATTTGGATGAAAATTATTTTTTTATATACTTACAATTTTGTGGCCAGTTTTGAGTAACCACCCGGGCGAAGATGATGTTGCCCATGTTTAGTTATTCTATCCTTTATGGCTTTGGATATGGGCGCCTATATTTAAAACATTGAAAAACTTAACTAGATTTCCCAATGATGATAAAGCATCATAATTACATTATTAAAAATGCCTTATGCCTTCATGGTCCTGGTGGAGTCTTCCCTTATTTTTTAAGTACCTTTTCATGTGCATCTGCCATGAGGGCTCTCCACTCCACCTCTCAAATCGATGGAGGGTGCTCATGTGACCTGGCCCTTTCCAATTGAGACCTACACTAGTCCCGTAAATATTTTAAATGTAGGCCTTCCTTTGAGGTAACTCCAGATTTGTAAAAGCTACCATCACCGAACCATCCAATTAATAAGTTCCTCCTTTAACTTGGAACTTTTGGATTTCTAGTTTGTACGAATGGTCAGCCCAAAAATTTGCAAGGTTATGTCATACAAATGCCTATAAAATACATCATTTCCTACAAAATGATATTATCATTAGTTTAAAATAATCACAAACTATACGTTAATTTCATTTTGGTTTTGCTTAATATTTAAAACACTTCTTAAATACTTGGAAGTCTCTTTAATTTCATAGGTACATTTCCATCATCTACCAAAAACATGATCGGTAGTGATCTCGTGATAGAAACATGGGAACATCTGAGAAATCTCATTTCAAATTGTGCAATTTTATCATGCTTTGCGTCCACAACATCTTGTGTAGATCCTGTTGTACATTGTTCAGGGGGTGCAAATCTTGATGTGGGTGGTTGACCGATTGTTTCGGTCTCAATGACTGGTGACTCATCCATAGGTGGATCATTGACACTGCTACCAACATCGGCCCGACCGATATTTATAGCATGAGCATTGAAATCCACCAAAAAATCTTGTAAAATAAAGAGTTTATAAAGGATGAGATAACTAAATCATAAAAAAATAATTGGGGTAAATAAATGAGTTTCTCACCCCATAGTGACGAAATTGTTGCAACAAGGTTTGGATTTTTCCTTTTATCTTATCTATCTGAGGATCAATCAGAAGTAAAGAATTAAGTTTCTTGGTTTCTTTGAATTTAAGCTTCCTTATTACTTGCATTGGATCATCAACATAATTTTTTTATGATCAATAACCTCTTCCTCACGAGCATCTGTGGAATTCTCTAAGTATTATGTCTTCCCCTTATCACCCTGTTTATCAAAAAAGTGTAATTTGCAATTCATCCAGAATTAATCATCATTATATTAATAAGAAAAGCACTATTGACATATGTCTAAATTTATATAGAAACTTCTTGTAATAAATGACAATAATAACATACAATAGATATTGATTACAAGGTGGGTAAAATTGAATACATACCACCCCCATAATAGAAATATTTGTATTTATTCTATTCAAATTGTATCAATGAGCAACTCTTCCCTTGCCGCCATTGATTTAATGGAATATATGAATACATGGTCTCCTTCACGTCCCTCGAATATGAAATTGGGTTGCTCTTTTGTGGTGATGGGCCGTGTACTATTTATAACCCTATAATATTCCCTGTTTCTTTTGGCCTTCCATCATTATACATATTTGTGCCTTTATTTTCATCATTGTATTGTAGTTGTATATAATTTGCGGCCACTCCATATCTTCACATAACTTTGGTGTATCGGGCTAGTCATACCCAATCAATGTAGTCATAACAAGGTCTAACATACTCCATCAATTCAGTTAATCCTCCATAACATACCTTTATACCATCCATGGAAAATATCCCCAAACCATGTAATGTTGATGGGGCAATGCGGTCTATCCTTCCATTGACAGAAAAAATAGTATTTATTTTAGGAAGATCCTTGAGTGCCCATTATTTGACTAGATGTTTGTACCTCAAGGTCACTGTTAGTGTCAGTCTTTGCAGCCTTCCTCTAGTGATCAAACATGCTCTTACAAAAGTGATTTTAAGGTGTCAAGGTCAAATTTTGTCATTTCAGTGAGTCTTCAAGCAAAATTTGGTCACTAGGCATTAGGTCTAGGGTTTGCTTTTACTTCTTTCAAAGTTGTCCAAATGTCGGTCCATGTCACCATTCAGCTGAGTGTACCATCATTCAGAGGGTTTTCATCATCATGTCAAGTTCCACTGGGTCATTTTACGCCTTGTTCATGCTTCAGTTGTGCCTAGGTAAAGTTCATTTCCCTCTCTTAGGGTTTTGAAGGTAATTTCTCTTGGATGGTCAAATCATTAGAAAAACTTGTATCCGAATGTTCATACACCTTCCCCTATCCTTAATGTACCTTATTAAACACTTCTCATCATTGAGATCCCCAAATTCCTCATTTTTGCACAAACCCTAGTTTCTTGCTACAACTTGGCAATTTTCTAGGCTAGACCTGTGTTTTGCCCTTTTTGACCCCTTTCCCTCACTCAATATTTGAAATTCCACTTTCCCCTACTTTATAACATCCTTCCATACTTCCAAAAAAAATTTCAAGAATTTAGAAGCCACTTATCCCCTTCATTTCACTTCATTTCAACAAATCCCCTGTTCCACACATCGGGGTAGGTTTTACTCAAATGATGCTTCTGAGAAAGGAAAGATGAATTTGGAAACACGGAGAGAGGTTTTTGTCCAAAATATTCCAAGGAATAAAAAAATCCTTCACTTTTTACACAAGTTTCATGGTTTTAGAGAAATGTCAAAACTACAGTTGCCTCAAGAGAATTGATGCACCTTTGATGTGACCTTGGGAAAATCAAGTTTTCTCCTAGCTTGGTTGGCCAAATGACTTTCTTGATGAGTTAAATGATAACTAGATAAAAATATATTTCCAATGAGCTATCATGAGCTCAATTTGGAGTTGAGGAACACCTTCAAAAGTTGACTGCAAAAACACTCTGCCTTGAGGCAGCCTCATTTGGCACATTTTAACCAGTCTTGGGAGATTTGATTTTTGACAGGGAATATGAACCCCAAATTGAAAAATTATAGTTGGGTTGGAAATTAGACTCAAATACCTTTCCAACGAGCTATCCTTCCCCCAATTTGGACGCCGGGAAGGCCTCCAAACGTCTTCTGGAAAACGTGTGACGCAATGGGCCTCAGAACTCAGTGTATTTTTGCACAGGCGCGATGCATTGGTGAGGCACGGTGCATTGGGCTAGGTGTGCGGTGCACACAGCTAAAGAGCTTGAAAATTTCCAGAACGACCTCCAATCACCAAAAACACATGAATTCACCTCGTTCCAAAGGTTAAACAATCATCAAAGGCAGTCCAACACAATTTGACACATCAACACCTATCTCTTCAGGACAATTTTTCTATTAGCAGTCATGGCATTTGATCCGTCATATGATCATGAAGAAAAGACACATAGTGACTCTCCCACAGAGGTACATGTACCTAGGAGGCCTCATAGAGGTGACAAAAACATAAAGAAAAATCGCCGAGGCTGCCTAAAGAAGCTTAAATGAGATGACACCCATTTAGCAGGAGATAGAGGTTGATCGAGATATTTTGGCTTGAGAGGGTCAACATTCATCTTGAGAAGCTGTTGGTGAAAGCAAACAAGGACAAGGACATGCTCAGGCACATGAAAAACCATTATTGGGCGCAAACTCATGTTTGCAAAGCGAGGATCAAAATCCTAAAAGCAAGACTAAGAAGGGCACTAAAACGACGCAAAAGGCATGATAGGCTCTGAATCTTGGGCGAAGTTTCTTTGGCTAAGAATGATACCTGATGATGAACCTTCAGTCCAAATTTCAGCAATTTTGGAGAAAATTTTGTCAATTTTGAATTTTTTGGCTTCAAAACAGATTTTCCTGCCCAACGCGTAGCACCACTTGGCGCGCGCTTATAATTGGGAGATCCTATGGAGGAAAACTTTGTATTTCTAGATTTGTTATCAAAAGGTATGCATGCTCATGAATTACCTAAGGATTTCATCAAGTTCTGGGTTGCCTAAAGGGTCAAAAACACCCTAAAAATGACCTCTCTGCCACCTTTTGCACCCACAGGAAGCAGTCTTGGGTGATTGAAGTTTCGGAGGGGCAAATGACATCCAAATACAAAAATTCCACTTGGGTTGGAAAGTAGATAGGTAGGGCTTTCCAAAGAGCTATCATGAACTCAATTTGGACTTCAAGAAGTTCCTCAAAACCAGCTCCAAAATCGTGCTACGCATAGAGAATTTGGGCGCGACGCATAGAGAAATTTGGCCTATTTTTCACTCAGCAGCTTAGAATTTCGCCCAATTTTGACTAGTTTCACTTTTTCATGTAACTCTTGATCTAACTTGATGTAATTTCATGAACATGATGTAATTTTGGCCACATTTTTACTTGTTTTAGTAAATTCATTCACTAAAAAGTGAAAAACAACTAAATGAATCAGTTTCCTTTTATATAGAGGCAAGTTGTTTAATTGCTTATTTTTTTGTTCTTTGTTTAGATATGGTTGAAATAGCTCCTAGAATGATGAGCTTGACCCCTAGAGTCATGGGAATGAGTTAGGCTTGCCTATATCTTGTGATCTTTCAATCATTATCATGGTTGGACACTTGGGATTGCTTGGCACTCCATTGTACATCTGATTTCTGCATTTTTGGCAAAGGAAAGACCAGGGTTTTGCAGCACTTGTTGGGATCCTTGTGGCTCTGTGTTTTGATGGTGTTTTTCTTCATGTAATTGTAAGTTCATTGATGTTTGATGTATGCCATTTCCCTTCTCTTTGCTTATGAAATTAAACAAATTGAGTGACAAAGGTAGAATTCATTTGGCTTACTGTGCTCTGCCTTAAAATTTGTTTAGTTTTATATGTTTTTATCTGTTTGGAGAGGATTATTGCAGCCTCTTACCCTCTTCAACTCCTCAGCAGTCTTTTCCATCCATACATTTTATCTAAAGCATCAAAACTACTGCCTACCTTGCCCCAACCGGAACTCTACAAAAATTTGGCCTCATCCCCGGACCCAAATTTTCCCTTCCCTTTTTTCCAACAAAACCTTCCAAAAATCAAATCAAATCCTTGCAATTCATACCTAGCCTAAAATTAGTTTGTATTTCAGTCATCTCTAGCCGCATTGATTATCTTTTGCTGATATTGACCCGGAGAGAGCCCTCTCTTGTCCTCGTAGGGCTAGCTACGAGGCTGAGCGTGGCTTGATATGGACCTAGAACCTTGCCTTTTCAGCCTGAGGCAAATCTAGGCTCTAACATAGTGGTGACCATACTGGGGATGAAAGTTTATTTTCATTGTTTGGCTTTGTGGACTACAGACGGAGCCTGAAGTTAGTCAGGTAGCCTTTGAAACACTTTTGTTTTGCATTAGCGCAAGTAGATAAAAGCTGCTTCAGTCAATCTCTGGTCTAGTTTATAAACTAAACATCTGATCTAAACGATCACCCCAGTACATGTATCAAGTTAGATCTGATGGTTGATGGTGGACAACGATCAGACATAAGAAGGCTGAAATCATTCACTTGGTGACTCCAACTCAATGCAGAATGTTGAAACTTTTCTAGATCTTTTTGAAGTTGATGAAGAAGACGTCACTATAAGGCTTTTTGCTCTTTCTTTGCAAGGCAAAGTGAAGAGTTGGTTCAAAGCCCTGCTTGATGCGAGCATCTTAGATTTCCAGCAGTTCGTCAAAGTTTTCCTCGACAGGTGGGTGATCAGACAAAACCCTTTCTTTATTATAGAAGAGTATAACCAGTTGAAAAAATTGCCAGGGGAGACAGTACAACAGTTTTCTGCCAGATTTAACCAAGTTTATTATTCGATACTAGTTAATATAAGGCCTCCTCCTAGATCTGATCTCTTGCACTATCCGCGTGCCTTTGATATGGAAATAGAGTTTCAGCTGAAAGAAAGGAATGTCACAACACTTGAAGAGATGCAGAACAGTGTAGTAAATGTAGAGGCCCATCTGCTGATCCGAAGGGAAATGTTGAAAGAAGAAGAGACGAAAAACATAGATCCGGAGGAATCAACATCTCTAGAGGTAAAGTTTGATGTTTTGGTAAGTGTAGTGGAAGAGATGATGCAGAGGATCACCACAAGGAATGAGAATAATGTTCAAGCCCATGGCTCACTGATTGAAGAAGAACAAGTTGCTGGTCCAAAACATTTTGTTTCTTATCCCAGTTGTCATAATGATTGTTTTGTAGATCATCTTGGAGGAGAGAGATCAGTTGATATGACATGTATTCTTGATGATGTGTTTTATACTGACGATTTGCCTCAGTTTGATCAGTATGATGATGCTGATTATGTTATCCAAACAGAAGCTAATCTTGCAGACAAATCAACAGCTAGTTTGTGGGAGGAAGAAATTCACTTTCAGCAGCTCGAATACAGTGATCAATCGATGCATATCAGCGATGAAAATGACGAGGAAAGTGCAACAAATTTTGAAGTGAGTGAAGGATATTTGCCTTTTTGTTTTGCTTCATTTCAGTTCATCAGAGACAATTTCCATGCAATCAGAAATCCACTGTCAACAAGTCTTAATCTGGACCATCTTGAGGGCAATGAAAACCTTGTTCAAGACTTCTCATATTCAGATTTCCAGCCCCCAAATGCCATTGATTGTCAAGTTTCACATGAAGGCATGGAAGCTGGCACAGATGATCAAGTGATACAAGAAGATTCCTTACCTTTCTATTTTGAATCATTTCAGTTTTTGAAGGGTAAATTGCATAGTAAATCTTCAAATGAGTAGCCTGTAGGAAATCAACAATCTCTCAATTTTAATTTTGAGGATGAGACAGATAGCGAAATTCTTGAGTAATTTGTTAATGAGAAATCTTCCCTTGAAATGATTGATGAAATCATTTTGGATACAAAACCCTCCATAGCACCAGATTTGCAGCCACAAAACGCAATTGAAGATCAGATTATAGATGAAGGCGTGGAATCTAAAATACATGATCTAATGATGCAAGAGGATTCTATACCTTTTTGTTTCGAAGAATTTCAGTTTATAAGGTAGAATCTTCGTAATATCTCTAAAGAAAAAGATGAACAACCAGTAGGATGTCATACAGTTTTAATGGATACATCGCAGCAGTCTTCTCAAATTTTTTATGATCCTATTGATCGTGTGTTGGATAATGTTTGTTGTAAAAGTTCTTCCCCATTGGCTAACCATGTGCCAGATAAGAATGTTGATAATAATATTATTCAAAAGTTTCCTTCATTGTCTTGTTTAACAGATTGTTCATTGCATAGCCCATACCAAGGTTTGCAGTCATACGAGGAGATTGATAAAGGAGACTTTTGTTCTGTTTGGAATCAGCAACAGAGTTTGGTTATTCACGAAATTCAGGATCCTTTTGATATCCTGCTACTATCACCAAAGAAAGACAACACAGATGTGAGGAAAATCTTAATATCCAACTATGAAGATTACTTGGACCAGAGCAGTAATGTGTTAATGGAAATCAATAGCAATGTTTATGAAGATCCTTTCATAGTATTCTTGAAGTCATCCAGTCAATTCATGCTTTGCAAGTTTATCAGCAGTCAACTTGATTCCAAGTTTCCATGGGAGTTTCCTTTCGATTCTTCCCTTTTCCTGCGCATCAAAAGCATTTGGGAAGAAATAAAATACCAGCCAGGATGCTTACGTAGTTGCATTGGTTGTTCCATTTCACTTGATCGGGTGGTGAAAAGAACAATTAGAGCAGGTTTGATGAATAAGCTCAAATATGAGCCTCTTTCCAGTTTGTTAGTTATGATTTAGTCATGTTTGGTTTTATTATGGTTTTCAGTTTTAGTCTTGAGTTAGAGTCAGCCTGCATAATGTCAGTTTTCGTGTTTTGAATCCATTGCCCAATGGCTGAAGGCACTGTCTGCTCTCCCAAAGATTTGTTGTTCTTGGCACCTCCAAGGAGCTGCCATCACCATTGGAGCCAATGATAGTTTCAGTCTTTGCATCCTTCCTCCAGTGATCAAACATGCTCTTACAAAAGTGATCTTAAAGTGTCAAGGTCAAATTTTGTCATTTCAGTGAGTCTTCAAGAAAATTTTGGTCACCGGGCATTAGGTCTAGGGTTTGTTTTTACTCCTTTCAAAGTTGTCAAAATTTCGGTCCATGTCACCATTCAGTTGAGTGTACCATCATTTAGAGGGTTGTCATCATCATGTCAAGCTCCACTGGGTCATTTTACACCTTGTTCATGCTTCAGTTGTGCCTAGGTAAAGTTCATTTCCCTCTCTTAGGGTTTTGAAGGTAATTTCTCTTGGATGGTCAAATCATTAGCAAAACGTTTATCCGAATGTTCATACACCTTCCCCTATCCTTAATGTACCTTATTAAACACTTCTCATCATTGAGATCCCTAAATTCCTCATTTTTGCACAAACCCTAGTTTCTTGCTACAACTTGGCAATTTTCTAGGCTAGACCTGTGTTTTGCCCTTTTGGACCCCTTCCCTTCACTAAATCTTTGAAATTCCACTTTCTCCTACTTCCTAACATCCCTCCCTACTTCCCAAAATTTTCTCAAGAATTTAGAAGCCCCTTATCCCCTTCATTTCACTTCATTTGGACAAATCCCCTGTTCCACACATCAGGGTAGGATTTACTCAAATGATGCTTCTAAGCAAGGAAATATGAATTTGGAAAAATGGAGAGATTTTTTTGTCCAAAATAGGCCAAGGAAGAAAAACCTCCTTCAATTTTTACACATGTGTCATGGTTTTAGAGAAATGTCAAAAATACAGTTGCCTCGAGAGAATTGATGCACCTCTGATGTGACCTTGGGAAAATCAAATTGTCCCCTAGCTTGGTTGGCCAAATGACTTGCTTGATGAGTCAAATGATAAATACACACAAATATATTTCCAATGATCTTTCATGAGCTCAATTTGGAGTTGAGGAACACCTTCAAAAGTTGACTGCAACAGCACTCTGCCTTGAGGCAGCTTCAATTGGCACATTTTGACTAGTCTTGGGAGATTTGATTTTTGATAGGGAAAATGAACTCCAAATTGAAAAATTCCAGTTGGGTTGGAAATTAGACTCAAATAAATTTCCAATGAGCTATCCCGTGCCCAATTTGGACACTATGAAGGCCTCCAAAAGTCTTTTGGAAAAATCATAATGCACTGGGCTGGAGGCGCGGAGCACTGGGCCTCAGAACTTAGTGTATTTTTTCACAGGCGCGACGCATTGGTGAGGCGTGGCACATTGGGATGGGTGCACGGTGAACACAGATAAATATCTTGAAAATTTCCAAAACGACCTCCAATCGCCAAAAACACATGAATTCACCTTATTCCAAAGGTTAAACAATCATCAAAGGCAGTCCAACACAGTTTGACACATCAACACCTATCTCTTCAAGATAGTTTTTCTACCACCAGTCATGGCATTTGATCCATAATATGATCATGAAGAAAAGACACACAATGACTCTCCCATAGAGGTACATGTACCCAGGAGGCCTTGTAGAGGTGACAAATACATAAAGGAAAATCACCAAGGCTGCCCAAAGAAGCCTAAATGAGATGACACCCATTCAGCAGGAGATAGAGGCTGATCGAGAGATTTGGCTTGAGAGGGTCAACATTCATCTTGAGAAGCTATTGGTGAAAGCAAAAACGTACAAGGACATGCTCAGTCACATGAAAAACCATTATTGGGCGCAAACTCATGTTTGCAAAGCGAGGATCAAAATCCTGAAAGAAAGACTAAGGAGGGCAATAAAACAATGCAAAAGGCATGATAGGCTCTGAATCTTGGCTGAACCTTCTTTTACTAAGCATGATACTTGATGATGTACCTTCAGTCCAAATTTCAGCAAATTTGGAGAAAATTTTGTTAATTTTGAATTTTTTTTGGCTTCAAAACATATTTTCATGCCCAACGGGTAGCGCCACTTGGCGCACGCTTATAATTGGGAGATCCTTTGGAGGAAAACTTTGTATTTTTGGATTTTTTATCAAAATTTATGCATGCTGATGACTTACCTAAGGATTTCATCAAGTTTTGGGTTGCCTAAAGGGTCAAAAACACCCTAAAAATGACCTCTCTGCCACCTTTTGCACCCACAGGAAGTCGTCTTAGGAGATTGAAGTTTTAGAGGGGCAAATGACATCCAAATCCTGAAATTCCACTTTGGTTGGAAGGTAGATAGGTAGGGATTTCCAATGAGCTATCATGAGCTCAATTTTGACTTCGGGAAGTGCCTCACAATCAGCTCCAAATTTGTGCTACGCATAGAGAATTTGGCCACGGCGCATAGAGAAATTTGGCCTATTTTTCACTCAGTAGCTCAGAATTTCGCCCAGTTTTGACTAGTTTCACTTTTTCATGTAACTCTTGATCTACCTTGATGTAATTTCATGACCATGATGTAATTTTGACCACCTTTTTACTTGTTTTAGTAGATTCATTCACTAAAAAGTGAAAAACAACTGAATGAATCAGTTTCCTTTTATATAGAGGCAAGTTGTTTCATTGCCTATTTTTCAGTTCTTTGTTTAGATATGGTTGAAACAGCTCCTAGAATGATAGATCGACCCCTAGAGGCATGGGAAGGAGTTAGGCTTGCCTATATCTTGTGATCTTTCAATCATTAGCATGGTTGGACACTTGGGATTGCTTGGCACTCCATTGTACATCTGATTTTTGCATTTTTGGCAAAGGAAAGACCGGGGTTTTGCAGCACCTGTTGGGATCCATGTGGCTCTGTGTTTTGATGGTGTTTTTCTTCATGTAATTGTAAGTTCATTAATGTTTGATGTATGCCATTTCCCTTCTCTTTGCTTCTGAAATTAAACGAATTGAGTGACAAAGGTAGAATTCATTTGGCTTACTGTGCACTGCCTTAAAATTTGTTTAGTTTTATATGTTTTCATCTGTTTGGAGAGGATTCTTGCAGCCTCTTGCCCTCTTCAGCTCCTCAGCTGTCTTTTCCATCCATACATTTTATCTAAAGCATCAAAACCACTGCCTACCTTGACCCAATCGGAACTCTACAAAAATTTGGCCTCATCCCCGGACCTAAATTTGCCCTTCTAGGCTCTAACATAGTGGTGACCATATTGGGGACGAAAGTTTATTTTCATTGTTTGGCTTTGTGGACTACAGACGGAGCCTGAAGTTAGCCAGGTAGCCTTCGAAACGCTTTTGTTTTGCATTAGCGCAAGTAGATAAAAGCTGCTTCAGTCAATCTCTGGTCTAGTTTATAAACTAAAAATCTGATCTAAACGATCACCCCAGTACATGTATCAAGTTAGATCTGATGGTTGATGGTGGACAACGATCAGACATAAGAAGGCTGAAATCATTCACCTGGTGACTCCAACTCAATGTAGAGACTCGCCTGGAGGACTAGCTCTTTATCTGAGAAAATGGAAGTATCTCACACAAAGTTTGGGTATCCAAAGTGGAATGGTATTCAGGATCTAGTCCGCTTTCTTGTAAATTACTTCTTTGCTATTCTTGAAGCTGTCTTGAAAGTTTTTCAGAATTTTTTGTATGATAAAGGCGATCAAAATATTCAATCGACCTATTCAAAAAGTGTAAATACTGAGTTTCCCTTTGATCGTGGCCTCCTTACTTTTCCCACATCTTATGATGACTCTCTTCAGAGTGATGTGCCTAAAGAAAACAAAACTGATCCCATAGCTCTTGTATATACTCCTACACCTTTTATAGTCCCAGATAGGTATAAACCTCTTGTTTTACCTTATGTACTCCATGCTTTCCCTGCAAATTATTATCTATACTTGCCAGGATTTGACAGTGAATGTAAGAATGTCAACGCTGAGCAACATGTCTAGAATGTTGAAACTTTTCTAGATCTTTTTGAATTTGATGAAGAAGACGTCAGTATAAGGCTTTTTGCTCTTTCTTTGCAAGGAAAAGTGAAGGGTTAGTTCAAAGCCCTGTCTGATGCGAGCATCTCAGATTTCCAGCAGTTCATCAAAGTTTTCCTCGACAGGTGGGTGATCAAACAAAACCCTTTCTTTATTATAGAAGAGTATAACCAGTTGAAAAGATTGCCAGGGGAGACAGTACAACAGTTTTCTGCCAGATTTAACCAAGTTTATTATTCGATGCCAGTTGATATAAGGCCTCCTCCTAGATCTGCTCTCTTGCACTATCGGGGTGCCTTTGATCCAGAAATGGAGTTTCAGTTGAGAGAAAGGAATGTCGCAACACTTGAAGAGATGCAGAATAGTGCAGTAAATGTAGAGGCTCATCTGCTGATCCAAAGGGCAAGGTTGAAAGAAGAAGAGACGAAAAACATAGATCCAGAGGAATCAACATCTCTAGAGGTAAAGTTTGATGTTTTGGTAAGTGCATTGGAAGAGATGATGCAGAGGGTCACCACAAGGAATGAGAATAATGTTCAAGCCCATGGCTCACTGATTGATGAAGAACAAGTTGTTGGTCTAAAACATTTTGTTTCTTATCCCAGTTGTCATAATGATTATTTTGTAGATCATCTTGGAGGAGAGAGATCAGTTTGTATGACATGTATGCTTGATGATGTGTTTTATACTGACGATTTGCCTCAGTTTGATCAATATGATGATGATGATTATGTTCTCCAAATAGAAGCTAATCTTGCAGACAAATTAGCAGCTAGTTTGTGGGAGGAAGAAGTTCACTTTCAGTAGCTCGAATACAGTGATCAACCGATAAATATCAGCGATGACAATGATGAGGAAAGTGCAGCAAATTTTAAAGTGAGTGAAGGATCTTTGCCTTTTTGTTTTGATTCATTTCAGTTCATCAGAGACAATTTCCATGCAATCAGAAATCAACTGTCAACAAGTCTTGATCTGGACCATCTTGAGGGCAATGAAAACCTTGTTCAAGACTTCTCATATTCAGATTTCCAGCCCCCAAATGCCATTGATTTTCAAGTTGCACATGAAGGCATGGAAGCTGGCACAGATGATCAAATGATACAAGAAGATTCCCTACCTTTCTGTTTTGAATCATTTCAGTTTTTGAAGGGTAAATTGCATAGTAAATCTTCAAATGAGCAGCCTGTAGGAAATCAAAAATCTCTCAATTTTAATGTTGAGGATGAGACAGATAGGGAAATTCTTGAGAAATTTGTTAATGAGAAATCTTCCCTTGAAATGATTGATGAAATCATTTTGGATAGAAAAGCCTCCATAGCACCAGATTTGCAGCCACCAAACGCAATTGAAGATCAGATTATAGATGAAGGCGTGGAATCTAAAATACATGATCTAATGATGCAAAAGGATTCTGTACCCTTTTGTTTCGAAGCATTTCAGTTTATAAGGTAGAATCTTCATAATATCTCTAAAGAAAAAGATGAATAGCCAGTAGGATGTCATATAGTTTTAATGGATACATCGCAACAATCTTCTCAAATTTTTGATGATCCTATTGCTCATGTGTTGGATAATGTTTGTTGTAAAAGTTCTTCCCCATTGGCTAACCATGTGCTAGATAAGAATCTTGATAATACTCTTATTCAAAAGTTTCCTTCATTGTCTTGTTTAATAGATTGTTCATTGCATAACCCATACCAAGGTTTGCAGTCATATGAGGAGATTGATAAAGGAGACTTTTTTTCTGTTTGGAATCAGCAACAGAGTTTGGTTATTCATGAAATTCAGGATCCTTTTGACAGCTTGCTGCTATCACCAAAGAAAGACAGCACAGATGTGAGGAAAATCTTAATATCCAACTATGAAGATTACTTGGACTAGAGAAGTAATGTGTTAATGGAAATCAATAGCAATGTTTATGAAGATCCTTTCATAGTATTCTTGAAGTCATCCAGTCAATTCATGCTTTGCAAGTTTATCAACAGTCAACTTGATTCCAAGTTTCAATGGGAGTTGCCTTTCGATTCTTCCCTTTTCCTGTGCATCAGAAAGCATTTGGGAAGAAATCAAGTAACAGCCAGGATGCTTACGTGGTTGCATTGGTTGTTCCATTTCACTTGATCGGGTGGTGAAAAGAACAATTAGAGCAGGTTTGATGAATAAGCTCAAATATGAGAATCTTTCTAGTTTGTTAGTTATGATTTAGTCATGTATGGTTTTATTATGGTTTTCAGTTTTAGTCTTGAGTCAGAGTTAGTCTGCATAATCTCATTTTTCGTGTTTTGACTCCATTGCCCAATGGCTGAAGGCACTGCCTGCTCTCCCAAAGATCTGCCGTTCTTGGCACCTCCAAGGAGCTACCATCCCCATTGGAGCCAATTTTATTGTCATTCTTTGCCGCCTTCCTCCAGTGATCAAACATGATTTTACAAAAGTGATTTTAAGGTGTCAAGGTCAAATTTTGTCATTTCAGTGAGTATTCAAGCAAAATTTGGTCACTAGGCATTAGGTCTAGGGTTTGCTTTTACTCCTTTCAAAGTTGTTCAAATTTCAGTCCATGTCACCATTCAGCTGAGTGTACCATCATTTAGAGGGTTGTCATCATCATGTCAAGTTCCACTGGGTCATTTTACACCTTGTTCATGCTTCAATTGTGCCTAGGTAAAGTTCATTTCCCTCTCTTAGGGTTTTGAAGGTAATTTCTCTTGGATAGTAAAATCATTAGCAAAACTTGTATCCGGATGTTCATACACCTTACCCTATCCTTAATGTACCTTATTAAACACTTCTCATCACTGAGATCCCCGAATTCCTCGTTTTTGCACAAACCCTAGTTTCTTGCTACAACTTGGCAATTTTCTAGGCTAGACCTGTGTTTTGCCCTTTTGGACCCCTTCCCCTCACTCAATATTTGAAATTCCACTTTCCCCTACTTCCTAACATCCCTACCTACTTCCAAAAATTTTCTCAAGAATTTAGAAGCCCCTTATCCCCTTCATTTCACTTCATTTCGACAAATCCCATGTTCCACACATCGGGGTAGGTTTTACTCAAATGATGCTTCTGAGCAAGGAGAGATGAATTTGGAAAAACGAAGAGAGTTTTTTGTCCAAAATAGGCCAAGGAAGAAAAAATTCCTTCACTTTTTACACAGGTGTCATGGTTTTAGAGAAATGTCAAAAGTACAGTTGTCTCGAGAGAATTGATGCACCTCTGACATGACCTTGGGAAAATCAAGTTGTTGCCTAGCTTGGTTGACCAAATGACTTGCTTAATGAGTCAAATGATAACTAGACACAAATACTTTTCCAATGAGCTATCATTATCTCAATTTGGAGTTGAGTAACACCTTCAAAAGTTGACTGCAACAGCACTCCGCCTTGAGGCATCCTCATTTGGCACATTTTGACTAGTCTTGGGAGATTTGATTTTTGATAGGGAAAATGAACTTCAAATTGAAAAATTATAGTTGGGTTGGAAATTAGACTCAAATACCTTTTCAATGAGCTATCCCGTGCCCAATTTGGACACTGGGAAGGCCTCCAAAAGTCTTCTGGAAAAATCACGACGCACTGGGCAGGAGGCGCAACGCACTGGGCCTCAGACCTTAGTGTATTTTTGCACAGGCGCAGCGCATTGGTGAGGCACACACAACTAAAGAACTTGAAAAGTTCCAAAACGACCTCCAATCGCCAAAAACACATGAATTCACCTCGTTCCAAAGGTTAAACAATCATCAAAGGCAGTCCAACACAGTTTGGCACATCAACACATATCTCTTCAAGACAGTTTTTCTACCAACAGTCATGGCATCTGATCCGTCATATGATCATGAAGAAAAGACACACATAGAGGTGACAAAAACATAAAGAAAAATTGCCAAGGCTTCCTAAAGAAGCCTAAATGAGATGATACCCATTCAACAGGAGATAGAGGCTGATCGAGATATTTGGCTTGAGAGGGTCAAAATTCATCTTGAGAAGCTATTGGCGAAAGCAAAAAAGGACAAGGACATGCTCGGGCACATGAAAAACCATTATTGGGTGCAAAATCATGTTTGCAAAGTGAGGATCAAAATCCTGAAAGCAAGACTAAGGAGGGCACTAAAACAACACAAAAGGCATGATAGGATCCGAATCTATCCGAACCTTCTTTGGCTAAGCATGATACTTGATGATGTACCTTCACTCCAAATTTCAGAAAATTTGGAGAAAAGTTTGTCAATTTTGAATTTTTTTGGCTTCAAAACAGATTTTCCTGCCCAACGCATAGTGCCACTTGGCATGTGCTTATAATTGGGAGATCCTCTGGAGGAAAACTTTGTATTTTTGGATTTTTTTATCAAAATTTATGCATGCTGATGAATTACCTAAGGATTTCATCAAGTTCTGGGTTGCCTAAAGGGTCAAAAACACCCTAAAAATGACCTCTCCACCACCTTTTTCACCCACAGGAAGCCATCTTAGGCGATTGAAGTTTTAGAGGGGAAGATGACATCCAAATCCAGAAAATACACTTGGGTTGGAAGGTAGACAGGCAGGGCTTTCCAACGAGCTATCATGAGCTCAATTTGGACTTCAGGAAGTGCCTCAAAATCAGCTCCAAAGTTGTGCTACGCATAGAGAATTTGGGCGCGATACATTGAGAAATTTGGCCTATTTTTCACTCAGCAGCTCAGAATTTCGCCCAGTTTTGACTAGTTTCACTTTTTCATGTAACTCTTGATCTACCTTGATGTAATTTCATGACGATGATGTAATTTTTCCCACATTTTTACTTGTTTTAGTAGATTCATTCACTAAAAAAGTGAAAAACAACTAAATGAATCAGTTTCCTTTTATATAGAGGCTGTTAGATGATCCAAAAATACTTTATTATCATAGGTTATAAAATTGAAATAAAATAATTATTAATTTAAGAAATTAAATTAATAATTATTCTAGAATGATTAATTATTTTAGAGACAATTAGAATTAGTATATTGTTGTAACAAGATATGACTCTCCAAATGAGTCGTATCTTAGGCTCTATTATAGGAGATTAGTTAGCTAGTTGGTTTGAATAGCATTTATTGTAAATGGACACTTGTAAGTGATCCATAATTAGAGGTAGTTAGGACATGGAGCTTATAAATAGCTCATTGCAAGAGTGTTTGGTTGTTCGGGTGTAAGCTCTTGCAAATCAATTATGTAATTGTTTTTTCTGATTAATAAAATTACGTGTCTGAGGACACTTCTGCCATTATTGTGGTATCAGAGCTCCAGTAATGCTGCAGTGGATTTGAGGAGATTTCAGCTCAACAAAGTCCTGGAAAACTCCATTCAGTTGGCCAGCAAATCATTGGTATGAAATTGTCCAGTTTTGTGTTCAACAAACAAAAAAAGTTCTTAGAATTTTAATCTGCGAAATGATTCTATTAATTCTTTAATGCTGGATCATACGCCCTTGCTGGAATTTAATGTAAAGTTGGATGGTATCTTTTTAATTGAGTGTAATATTGCAAGCGTTGAAGAAATGAACGAGATTGTTTGCTAGAGGTTAGATCGGTGCCATAATCCGGCGGAAAGATTGTCATTGTCTCTGCCAGCTGTCTCAAGGTTGATTCGATCCATTTCTTGTTTGTAGAAATCGGCGCTAGCCTGTGTATCGATTTAAACTTTATAAATCCGGTGTTAAATTTTATTTTTTTCTCTCTCTGTGTGCTGAGAGCATTGAAGGTTTCCTGTTTCTCTTGGTGAGGAACGCGAGGTCAGCCGATGATGCTGTGCCAATCCCTGGAAAATTGAAAGCAGGGAAGTCATATTCATGGAACGTGGATCTGTTCTGGTCCGGATACATTTGGGGGAGGACTGATTGCAGGTTCAATTTCCAGGGCCTCGGAAGCTGTGATACCGGGGACTGTGGAGAAACTTTTCAGTGCACCAACATCAGTGTCGTTGTCACCGCAACCACGAAAGTCGGGTTCGAATTTCTGGGCGGAATAGCGAAGTCGGACACGTATTCTGTTACGTTGGAGAGTGGGTACAATCTTCTAGTGTCGGTGGCTCCGAGTTCTTCTATGGATGATGTCAGCACCCCCCTCCCCTGCGACACCATGGAGTGCATAGACGACGTGAATACGGTGTGTCCCAAAGAATTGATAGCGCGGAAGGTCGGGAGTGTGATAGCGACGTGCTATGGTTTGTTCTAAAAACATGCGTCGCTGTTGTAAAATCGCATTCAACACAACAACTACAGTATTGTTGGAGTGCTGCGTGGCTACATAGAGGCTCTTGTGTTGGAGGACGGTTGCTCCAGTTTGGAGAAGGTTTGCATGCAGGAAAGAATGCCATCCTCAAATGATTCGAGCTTTCTCCTGCTCGTAGATCAAATCGCCAAAGTCACCTTTTTTTAAGCACTCTTAGTGGAGTAATATTTTAAAGGTTTTGTGTGGAAAAAGTGCATTTCCAGAAACGTGAACTCAAGTGATTTCATAAAGTTTTAATAATTATTTTTAATGGGAAGTATGTAAAGGCTTTTTTAAAGAGTGTTTATAAAGTCCTTATGGAATTTTAAGGAGACATAAGGAGTATTTCTAATTCCTTATGTAATGGAGTGATAAGTTTGGAGAGATCTAATGATTTGTAATTTTGGGAATTTATTGTAACATTTGTTAAGGTGATTGTAATTTTTTGGAGCAATAAGGAGTTTTTTATTTTTGTAATTTTTCGAAGGAGATAAATGTAACTCAAAGTAATTTTACTTTGAGGGGGGGTAAATTTTTTTTTACCAGATTGTGCAAAAGCACCATTGTAAAAAGTCAAATTTTGAAAGTTGCCCTATAAGAATTTGAGAAATTGACTAGAGCCAAGTGCAAAGCTCAGTGAATATTCTACTGTTTTTCAAGGCCAAGCCCCGATAGATCGTGTTTTTTGCGTGGTGTGTTGTGTTGACTATCTTGTCCTTTCTGTTCTGCTTCTTGGTGCGTCTCTTCATCGCGAAAAATGTCTAAGTTGATTAACTTATTTTCTGATTCCGACAAACTTGAGGGCACCAAATCTTATAAAACGTGGCATCGTCTTATTGAAAGCACACTCATTTACAATGAATTATGGCAAGGAATATGTGATGGAGATGTAAAGACGAATAAACCCACAGATGCAGATCCACTGGCAAAATGGGAAATCAAGAATGCTAAAGCCTTAGCTCTTATTAAATCGTCTGTGAATGATGAAATGTATGTACATATAGAGAATGCCACAGATGCATGGACTGCCTTGAAAAATTTTAAAGACCTCTTTGATACTCAGCCAGAATCGAAGAAGGTTGATCTACAGTTAAAATTGTTGCAACAAAAATTAACTGAAGATGGTGATATTCTTGAATATCTCTCCAGACTTAAGAATATTAAGCAGGAAATTATTAATGCTGGTTTTCCCGCAATTGATGATAGCTTTATGGTCACAATTGTAATTGCTGGGCTTCCTTCTTCCTATACGCATTTTTTAGAAACTTTACAAGTAACTGGGAAATTAGAAAAACTAAAGTTTTATGAACTTTGTGAAATGTTAAGTCAGCATGATAAAACTTTTGGGAAGAAGAAGAAAGTTGGTGAAGATGTTTTTCTCACAGAAGCCAGCACAAGTAAGTCTTCAGCAGATAGTTCTCGAGGAAGAGGCCGATGGAATCAGAATCAAGCAACACATAATCGAGGTCGAAGCCAAAGTAGAGGCAACAATTTTAACAGAGGAGGAAGAAATAATTTTCAAGGTAGAGGAAACAACCAAGGAAAAGGCAATTTTCAAGGACAAGGATATAATAGTCAAGGTAGAGGACAATCTCCAAATAGAGGTCAAAGCAGAGGCCGAGGACAATCTTCAGGACGAGGAAGAGACTTAAGTCAAATTGTATGTCGAAGATGTAACAAAGTTGGCCATTATGCTGAAGATTGTCGAACTTCACTTAGTAGAATTCCCAAGTTTCAGCAGCGTTCAGCACAATTTGCAAATGATCAAGATGAAGATAACTCAGAATATGTTTTTACTTCCTCACCAGCATCACAAATTTCATCTCATCTTAGAAGTGACTATGAAGATGCCTGGATCTTGGATTCCGGGGCAACTCAGCACATGACTTGTCGACGTGATTTTTTTCTGGAATTTTCAAGAATGCCAACTTAATTCAATTTTTCTTGCTGATGATACAAAACATACTCCTTATGGAAAAGGAGTCGTAAAAGTTTTTCTCCCTGACATTGGAGAAAAATTGATTTCCAATGTATGGTATGTACCTAGTTTCAAGAAAAATTTTCTCTCTTTAGTCACGATTCGACAAGCAGGACATCAGGTGATTATGGAAGATGGTTTAGTGAAGATTAATTCAGTGAAACAGAACTTGAAAACAGTTATGACAGGTTATGAAGATGGAAAACTGTTACGGATGAAAGGGACAGTTATTCCAAGGCATTCTGATTTTGCAGGGGCAGTGACTACAGGTATTTCACCTATTAGACTATGGCATGTAAGATATGGACATTTGAATTTTGAGAGTCTTTCTCAATTGCAGAAACAAGGAATGGTTAAAGGACTTCCCACATTCAAAAGGGAAAATACAAAATGTGAGGCTTGCATTTATGGCAAACAAAATCGAGAAAGTTTTCCAACAAGTTCATGGCGTGCAAACAGGCGGCTACAACTAGTTCACAGTGATGTTTGTGGTCCACTACAAACTTCATTTGGTGGTTGCAAATATTTCTTACTATTCATTGATGATTTCAGCAGAATGACTTGGGTTTACTTCTTGAAGAACAAGTCAGAAGCATTTGATAAGTTTAAAATTTTTCGCCAACTTGTTGAAAATGAAGTCAAAGAAAAGATAGGTACTCTCAGGACGGATAATGGGGGAGAATTCACTTCAAATGAATTCAAAAATTATTGCAGTGAAAATGGCATAAGACGACATCTTACTAATGTTTACACTCCACAGCAAAATGGAGTAGTCGAAAGAATGAACTGCACTTTGTTAGGAATGGCGAGATCCATGTTAACCTTCAAGAGGTTAAGTCCAACATATTGGGCAGAAGCAATACATACAGCTGTCTACTTAAGAAACAGATCTCCAACTGCTTCTTTAGACGGAATCACACCTTATGAAGCTTGGTTTGGTTTCAAACCTCGAGTTAAACATCTTAGAGTTTTTGGGTCAGTGTGTTATGCCTTAGTTCCGAAAGAAAAACGAACTAAGCTTGACTCAAGAAGTTTAAAATGCACAATGATTGGCTATTCTGATGAGAAGAAAGGGTATCGTCTTTTGACCAATGGAAAATTCATTGTGAGCAGGGATGTCATTTTTGATGAAACAGAGAGTAAGAGTGCTGAAGAAATTGAAAATCTTCTTCACAAATTAGAAACTAAGGGAAGTAAAAGAAATGGACAAATGCAAAGTCAACCAACTTCACCAAATTGGTATGAAATTGATTTTCCTTCCTCTGAAGATGAGTCATCCAGTCCATCTACATCAACAACATCATCCGGGTCTTCTAGCAGTTCATCCGCATCTCCAAGAAGCAGCAGTTCTTCAGATAGTGAGTCTCCACATTCTTCACCTGAACGACGTACATTAGTTTATATTAATCCTCTTTATAATGATGGGGACTTTACAGAAGCACAAACAAGTGAGCACCAACTTCCGAAATGGGCAGTTCAACTTTTGAAAGATGTAAAGCCTGATGAACAAAATAAAACTGGCACCCGAAGGGCACATAGAAGTAAAGGCAATTTTGCCTTGATAGCAAATGATTTTACTGAACCTTCCACATACAAAGAGGCAGTAAAACATAAAGAATGGCAATAGGCTATGGTTGACGAATATAAAGTAGTAATTGATAACAACACTTGGAAACTTGTTGATTGTCCAGCAAATGTTAAACCCATAGGATGCAAATGGGTTTACAGAATTAAGTATAATCAGAAGGGTGAACTTGATAAGTATAAAGCACGACTTGTCGCAAAAGGTTTTGTGCAGCAGGAAGGCATTGATTATGAAGAAACCTTTGCTCCAACACCTAAATGGAATACCATCCGATTAACACTTGCATTGGCCGCTCAAAAAGGATGGAAAGTTCATCAAATGGATGTGAAAAGTGCTTTTCTCAACGGGGATTTACAGGAGGACGTGTATATGACCCAACCACCAGGTTTTGAAGCGGAAGGACAAGAACATAAAGTCTGCAAATTGATCAAGGCTTTATATGGGTTAAAACAAGCTCCCCGAGCCTGGTATGCAAAGATGGATGATTACCTTAAGAAAGTTGGTTTTCATCGCAGTGAATCTGATGATACTTTGTATGTGCGACAACAGGGAAAATATTTGGTAATTCTTGTTATGTACGTAGATGATTTGATCATCACTGGCAATCATGATGATCATATTGCGCAGGTAAAAAAGGAGTTACATGCAGGTTTTAAGATGACAGATTTGGGATTACTTCACTACTATCTTGGAGTTGAAGTCTTCCAACGTCCACATCATATTTTCATTTCTCAGAGCAAGTATGCCGCAGAGGTTCTTCAGCGATTTGGCATGTAAGATTGCAAGCCCGTTCTCACCCCCATGGAGCAAAACTTGAAACTTTCAAAATTTGAAGGGGGGAAAAGGTGGACAGTACAACTTATAGACAGTTGATTGGCAACTTGATTTATTTGACAAATACTCGTCCTGATCTATCTTATGCAGTCAGTATTCTTTCACGTTTTATGCAGGAACCACGAGACAGCCACTGGAATGCAGCCAAAAGAGTTCTTCAATATATCCAAGGAACAAAAGATTTTGGTCTTCTTTACACAAAGACTAAAAATTTTGTACTTGGTGGATATTCTGATGCCGACTTTGCTGGGAGTATTGATGATCGAGCATCAACATCAGGTTATTTAATGAATATGGGGTCAGCAGCAGTATCTTGGAGTTGTAAAAAACAAGCTACAGTGGCCACTTCTTCGGCAGAAGCAGAATACATTTCAGCATGGGAAGCAGCATGTGAAATTGTTTGGTTGCGCTAAATTTTGCAGGACTTGGGCATTTCTCAGGGAGAAGCTACATCATTGTTCATTGACAGCCAGTCAGCCATCAAACTTGCCAAGAACCCAGTTTTTCATTCAAAGACAAAGCATGTGGACACCAAGTATCATCATATCAGGTCGCTCATTGCCAAAGATGTCCTCAAACCAGTTTATTGTCCTTCCGAAGATCAGATCTCCGACATTTTCACCAAACCGCTTGGCAGAATAAAATTTACTAAGTTCAGGGATGAACTTGGTATCTGTTGTAATGTATCTTTGGATCATAGGGGGGAATGTTAGATGATCCAAAAATACTTTATTATCATAGGTTATAAAATTGAAATAAAATAATTATTAATTTAAGAAATTAAATAAATAATTATTCTAGAATGATTAATTATTTTAGAGACAATTAGAATTAGTATATTGTTGTAACAAGATATGACTCTCCAAATGAGTCGTATCCTAGGCTCTATTATAGGAGATTAGTTAGTTAGTTGGTTTGAATAGCATTTATTGTAAATGGACACTTGAAAGTGATCCATAATTAGAGGTAGTTAGGACATGGAGCTTATAAATAGCTCATTGCAAGAGTGTTTGGTTGTTCGGGTGTAAGCTATTGCAAATCAATTATGTAATTGTTTTTTCTGATTAATAAAATTACGTGTCTGAGGACACTTCTGCCATTAGAGGCAAGTTGTTTCATTGCCTATTTTTCAGTTCTTTGTTTAGATATGGTTGAAACAGCTCCTAGAATGATGAGCTCGACCCCTAGAGGCATGGGAAGGAGTTAGGCTTGCCTATATCTTGTGATCTTTCAATCATTAGCATGGTTGGACACTTGGGATTGCTTGGCACTCCATTGTACATCTTATTTCTGCATTTTTGGCAAGGGAAAGACCAGGGTTTTGCAACACTTGTTGGGATCCTTGTGGCTCTGTGTTTTGAAGGTGTTTTTCTTCATGTAATTGTAAGTTCATTGATGTTTGATGTATGCCATTTCCCTTCTCTTTGCTTCTGAAATTAAACGAATTGAGTGACAAAGGTAGAATTCATTTGGCTTACTGTGCTCTACCTTAAAATTTGTTTAGTTTTATATGTTTTCATCTGTTTGGAGAGGATTCTTGCAGCCTCTTGCCCTCTTCAGCTCCTCAGTGGTCTTTTCCATCCATACATTTTATCTAAAGCATCAAAACCACTGCCTACCTTTCCCCAACCAGAACTCTGCAAAAATTTGGCCTCATCCCTGAACCCAAATTTGCCCTTCCCTTTTTTCCAACAAAAACCCCCAAAAATCAAATCAAATCCTTGCACTTCATACCTAGCCTAAAATTAGTTTGTATTTCAGTCATCTCCAGCCCCATTGATTATCTTTTGCTGAGATTGACCCGGAGAGAGCCCTCTCCTGTCCTCGTAGGGCTAGCTATGAGGCTGAGCGTGGTTTGATGTGGACCTAGAACCTTGCGTTTTCAGCCTGAGGCAAATCTAGGCTCTAACAGGCACCTCGATATCATCCTTTCTATCATTATCATAATAACATGACCCCCCTTTGGCGAGAAAAATTTCCATGTTTCTATGGATTTTTTTCTAATCTTTTCACCTCTAGTTTATCTTCGCCTGCTAGACGACGTAACAAATATTTGATCAATTTCTTCTATCATACCTAAACTTTCATCACTTGATGAAGATAGATCTAATAAGCACTCGTTTGGTTGAATATACTATAACACTCCATCAAATAAGAGAAAATGTTAACGAGTATCATAACGGATGTTCAGAAACATATTAATGAAACCACAAGAACATTATAATAGTACAAGTGAGTTAGAAGAAATTTCTCTGTGTTTAACCATATGGAACTCCTTCCTCTAGGTACATCACAATAAACATTTTCATAAGATGAGTTATAGGAGCCATATCCTTGACTATATCAATAACGAGATGTCCACTATCCACAAGTGGAACTACTCTGGGTGAATTATCCTCATTCATTGCCTTGGGACAAACTTGTCCATTACACATACCCACCCCATGATGTTAGATAATGGAAAATCCAGAACAATCCACCATTAAATGGACCACTACATGGAATCTATAACAAAAAATGACACATCCATATAGTTAAGAATATGAGTATAGGAAATAGCACCACTAACATTTTGGATTGATTCATATAAACCCTACCTAGCATTGTGTTGATGGTGTTGGACCCACCAACATGTCAAGTGATCTCCCCGGTAAGAAGTCCCAACTAGACCTTAGACCGTTTGGAGTAGGAGTCCCAACAGTGGGTAGTAAAGTAACGCCTTGACCATGGTAGCATGCAATGGTTAGTGTGATAACTTTGTCGGAAGCAAGTGTGTGGCCTTGCGGCAAGTCAAGTGAGATACATGGGGGTTCTATCACACGGAAGGGAAAAGGAAGTGTGTCCCTTATAAGCCTGTAATAGTACATTACTTAAAAGGAACACATGAGCGAATAGTCCACAAATAAAAGTGATGGGTTAAACCAACAACACGTCTGTAACAAGATTCATAAAATTTCATACAAAATAGTTCATACACAAATGCGTAAGTTAAATAACATACATTGCTAAAGTAACCAGAATAGTCGAACTACAAGAATAACATATGCATGAAAACGGGATGGCTATGCTATATATATTAAGTGAAATTTCCATCCATACATATACCATTGACAACTACTAGCCCCAATAGTGGAACATTACAGTCAACACCACCTACTCCTCCAAAGATATGTACTCGCTCTATGTTGTGGAGAAGCCAAGGCTCGTCACAATACTCTCCAAGCCTTCTCTAAGCAATGCCTAGTGAAAAGTTTGGCTCCCAAAAGCCTCTACTATGAGTAATGAGGTTTTATATATAACAAAGGGTGGGGTCCCCTTTGACTCTTGGACTACCCTCATGACTCTTCACATTACATAGTGACTGTTCAAATTCCACTAGTGACACTTGGAATTTCACTTACAGCATGTTTACAATAATATACAATTTCCACATATACCCATGTGGGACAAAATAGACTTGAGTTAGTCTAACAAGACAAACAAAATTACTCGGGGTCTTGGGAAAATACCAATTCAACAACATCCTCGTGGTGGGCTTCGCTGACAAAATAATACCAAGTTTGGTCCCACACTATTGTGTCCCCATACTATTTGGTGATGTCTTTCTTGAAGTGGACTCTTGATTCCATGGCTTCTGGGTATATGGTTCTAAAACATTTGTCCAGATCATCCTGAAGAATGCGCAACATTGTCTTGAGTGTGGCTGCACCACCAATGTACTTCTACATGTTTTCTGCGCTCAGCTGCAAGCCATCATTGGTGGTCTTCGGCATCAACTACTCTATGTACCTATCTAACTCCAGCATGACTTGGTTCTTCTTCATGGTTTGAGTGAAGGTTCTGATTGAAGGTATCATGTGTGTCCTCACTATGACATCCAGACTCCTAAACAACAGTGCATAGGAATCCTCAATGATATTTATGGGTGGATGGAGCTTCTCATAGTTCCAGATCAAGATCTGCACCTGTGCTTTGTCTAGCTCTGCCTACGGCTTCATCATCTTCTATAAGTAAAGTGGGGCTCCCTTGTACCTCATTTTCCATTCATGTACATGTGCAATAGCTGTGTGGATGTCATTGAGAGTTTCGATTGTCTTCAAGCACTGTTGTTGAAAACCGTATTGATGGACAACTATCTTGTGCATAGTGACAAACCTATCATACAATTTCTGCATGGTGGTCTCAAGAGTTGATACTTCAACAACTATCTCTTTCTTCATTTCTTCCATAGTGGATCTTGCGGATTGCTCTATTCTTTTCCTGACCTCTTGCAATTCCATTGTCATCTGATGACTCTCTGCTATAAATAATATGATCATTGAGCTCATGGCTTCTATATAAAGTGATACATCTGATGGTAGTTTTCTGACTTGAAGGTGCCAAGCTGTGTTCCACTAGTACTGCTCAATGTCATCGGGATCGATATGTCAGACAATCCAGTGAATGATGTCCGCGCATGGGAGGGTGAGGTACCTGCATGAAACCCTCTACCAGCCTGACTTGTGGATGTTGACATAGACCTATCGATATTGCAGATCTTCCTTGAAATTGTCTGCAAATATGTCCTTTATCTACTGCCATGTTATCTTCACTTCCTTCTCTATGAGCAATTGTGTGTCTGCATATATTGGTGAGTTCATTGTCACCTGTTCAACTACATATTGAGTGTTGCTCTCTACAGTATCCTTTGATCCAATTCTCTTGGAATCCATGTTTCGTGTACTACTAAGAAGATGCTCAACAATTGATGTACCTAGAGATAGAGTGGACACTCACGACAAGAAAATATTAGCTTAAAATAAAAAAACACTTCAAGGACCTATCATGCAACAAACTAAACAAATGTTAGACAAGGTTGTGCAATTCTGACTCTCAGATTTGAGGGACTGTCAGCTAGATCTGCGCATTGTGCAATCCTAGCTGCGAGTGACATGCATTGATGACTGGAACTACACAGAGCGCAATCCAGTGTGGCTTGTGTTAGAGCCTAGATTTACCTTAGGCTGAAAAGGTAAGCTTGTAGGTCCACATCAAACCACACTCAGCCTCGTAGTTATCCCTACGAGGACAGGAGAGGGCTTTCTCCGGGTCAATATCAACAAAAGATAATTGATGGGGTTTAAGATGACTGATTTAACAACTAATCTTAGGCTAGGTATGAAGTGCAAGGATTTGATTTGATTTTTGGGGGTTTTTTGTTGGAAAAAGGGAAAGGCAAATTTGGGTCCGGGGATGAGGCCAAATTTTTGCAGAGTTAAGGTTGGGGCAAGGTAGGCAGTATTTTTGATGCTTTAGATTAAATGAATGGATAGAAAAGACTGCTGAGGAGCTGAAGAGGGCAATAGGGTACCAAGAATCCTCTTCAAACTGAAGAAAACATTGAAAATTAAACAAACTAACAAGCAGAGCACAACAAGCTAATGAATTCTACCTTTTGTCACTCATTTGTTTAATTTCAAAAGCAAAGAGAAGGGAAATGGCATACATGAAACATCAATGAACTTAAAATTGCATGAAGAAAAGCACCATCAAAACACAGAGCCACAAGGATCCCAACAAGTGCTGCAAAACCTTGGTCTTTCCTTTGCCAAAAATGCAGAAAATAGATGTACAATGAAGTGCCAACCAATCCCAAGTGTCCAACCCTGAAAATGACTGAGAAATTACATGATATAGGAAATCTTAACTCATTCCCATGCCTCTAGGGGTCGAGTTCATGATTCTTGGAGGTGTTTCAACCATATCTAAACAAGGAATTGAAAAATAGGCAATGAAACAACTTGCCTCTATATGTTAGGAAACTGATTCATTTAGTTTGTTTTTCACTTTTTAAGTGAATGAATCTACTAAAACAAGTAAATATGTGCCAAAATTACATCATGTTCATGAAATTACATCAAGGTAGATCAAGAGTTACATAAAGAAGTAAAACTGGTCAAAATTGGGCGAAATTCTGAGCTGTTGAGTGAAAAATAGGCCAAAATTCTCTATGCGTTGTGCCCAAAATCTGCATGCGTAACACAAATTTGGAGCTGATTTTGAGGCACTTCCCCAAGTCCAAATTGAGCCCAAGATAGCTCGTTGGAAAACCCTACCTGTATAATTTCCAACCCAAGTAGAATTTTTTGATTTGGATGTCATTTGCCCCTCCAAAACTTAAATCTCCCAAGACTTCTTCCTGTGGGTGCAAAAGGTGGCAGAGAGGTCATTTTTAGGGTGTTTTTGACCCTTTAGGCAATCCAAAACTTGATGAAATCCTTATGTAATCCATGAGCATGCATAACTTTTCATAGAAAATCTAGAAATGCAAAGTTTTCCTCCAGAGGATCTCCCAATTATAAGCGCGCGCCAAGTGGAGCTACGCGTTGGGCAGAAAAACCTGTTTTGAAGCCAAAAAAATCAAAATTGACAAAATTTTCTCCAAATTGGCTGAAATTTGGACTGAAGGTCCATCATCAAGTATCATGCTCAGCCAAAGAAGCGTCGGCCAAGATTTGTAGCCTATCATGTCGTTTGCATCGTTTTAGTGCCCTCCTTAGTCTTGCCTTCAGGATTTTGATCCTTTGCATTGCAAACATGATTTCGTGCCCAATAATGGTTTTTCATGTGCGTGAGCATGTCCTTGTCTTTTTTTTCCTTCACCAGTAATTTCTCAAGGTTAATATTGACCCTCTCAAGCCAAGTCTCTCGATCAGCCTTAATCTCCTACTCCAATGGAGTGAACTCTATCCTCCTCCTTTGGGTAGCTTGCCGGTCTTCACGGATATTTTGTAACTCCATGACCGTATGCTGATCCTCCAACTGTTTGTTTCGCTGCTCCAAATAGTTTATGACCCATTGAGCTCTCTACAACTTGTCGGTAAAAGCATCTATCTCGGCCTTCTGCTCCTGAATAATCTCCCTCAGCTTTGAGCTAGGAGAGCTCACATCATCATTGATGAGAATGAAATCAGTGTCTTGGCCTCCTGAAGGGCCCTTATCCTGCATAGGCTTCTTGCCTCTGTCCTGTACCTGTACTTGTGTTGCTGATGACAGTAATGAGACCCCTTCCACCCCAGGTGGAGATAGTACTCGTCGGGCTGCTGCAAACAATCCCCTCGTGCCTCTCTGATAGGTGACATATGTTGGCACACTATTAGTTTCTGTCTCCCGACCTCCATGCCGATGTGAAGGTTCACCTGTATCATGGACAACCTCCTAATGAGCTGCTGAAGCTATGAAGAACTCACGGGAAATGAAGTCTTCTCATGTGATACCCTACAAACCAAGCCGATGCACAACAATGATCTTGATGAGCGCATAGTGGTAAATACTATTGTATTGTTGTTCAGGAGTCTTTTTCTGCACAAGTGTAGTCATCCTCTCGATGTTTTGGCACATGAAATATGGAATGTTCATCATCTTCACTCTCGTAAAATGCATCAACAATACGATATGGTATGTATAGAGGCATGAGAAGCGGCCTTCACAACTGAAATATCTAATAATGAGTCTCATCAATGGTGCATAGGATTCTTTCAAAAACCAGAATGGGAACACCCTGCTGAGATGTCTCACATAGCTAGGCCTGATATATGGTTCATAATGTTCTTTTTCCACCTGCATTCTTTTGTTCCACTCCTCACTTACATTCAGTATTCCTGTTGCTTGAGAAATGGTCTCTGGTGTCAAGGTGAAATTTACACCAGTAAGAGTAACCTAACCATCATGCAAATGCAAAACAAATAACTAAGCCAACTCTTGATGATGCTGAATCTGAGCAATCAATTCACAATACTGAAAACATGACTGTTGTTGGAAACATGCCATGGCAAGTGGGCAGGCCTACAGTTCAGTCAAAGAGGTAGGCTCTTCTCTAACATGTCTGCCACCCTTACGAGGCCTCCTCAGTGCATGAAACTCTGTGGTAGAGTCACTGTCTTGTTCATATGATGAATCAGTCTCCATCATGGTGCTGTAAAGGTGTATGTCCAATATGTGTTTGGTTTGGTTTGAAAATGAGAAATAGGTGTTTTGTTTTCAATGCCAAATGTGCCACAGGGAAATGAGGGACTGTGATAAATAGGGACAGTGGGAAAAGTGGAATGGTGGAGTTTGTCAAGTGAAATTTGAAATGTGCTAACAGTCACTTGACTGTTGGGAATTAGGGATTTAGGGATTTTGCAAATAATATGGGGAAAGGAATAATGATAAGAAATGGTAGTGTTTAGGATAGGGAAAATGGGAAGCAGGGATATGAGTAGTTTGGGAGTTTAGGGCAAGGGATTGACTATAATGATAGAATTATGAAACGGAAAGGATCACAAGTGGGAGAGGAGACTTGGCACCAAAATCACAATTTCAAACACCAATTTCAAAACCCAAAGGAGCAGATTTTGATACAAATATAGGGTTTATATTTTCAAACTTTAAACTTTCAAATCTTCCCTCCAAATCACAACAAACACCGTTTAATAACAATGGCAAAGGCTCACGCACTTACTTGGATCATAAAAGATTGAGTTGTTTGGAAAAATTTGGAAGCAGTGATGAAATTTCACTTGTCGGCCCTGTGCGCCGCGTGCACAACCCAGTGCACTGCGCAGGCTGTATGTGCCGCACCCATTCAAATTAACACAGCAGACAACAACCCTATGTGTCGCGACCTCCACCTAATGTGTTGCACAACATTCTAACGCACAGTCCCGACTTTCAACACAAATTTCGCTCCTTCAAAACTTAAGTCGACTTCAATTGACCTCTTGGCATACCAATGGATGTTTCAAACAATGAAAATGTCTTATACAGTGATGGGTTTGATTTTTGTTTCTCAAAAACCCACTTTCTTATGTTTTAGCTTTGGCACTTTTTTCATTTTAATACAACTCTATTCTTTTTGTTTCCTCTTTGATTTTTTGGCTGAAATGATGAAACTTTTGTCAATTTTTTGTAGGGATGATGGCATTGAGTTTCGGCAAAGGATGACCAGGGCTGCATCTGAAATATCCAAGAACTGAAAATTTTGAAATTTACATGGTAATTTATTACAAAAGACGAAATGTCAAATTTTCTTCAAAACAGAGTTTTGAAGAAAAGTCATAATCCAGCAATATGACGATGAAATTTTTGAAATAAAAACTTGTTTAGAACCTCCCTCTGGCCTGCTAGCATTATTGGACACTTTGAAGACTGAATTCGCTAAACCCTAGACCTAATGACTGAAATGACTCTTTGCTGACCAAAAGACCATGCATAATGACTGTAAAATTGATTTGATGAACTTTGATGATCAAACCTGAGCTAGCAAGTACAAGACATGAGGGGAATGAGTGACAAGGCCCTTCCGTCAGATTATGGCATGCCCCTAATGGAATGCAGATGAATGATCTGTATGAGACACCTAAAAATGAAATGCAATAAGAGAAATGATCTCTGACGGAGGGATGTAAAGACTGACTCTAACATTAGCTCCAATGGGGATGGTAGCTCCTGGGAGGTGCCAAGAATGGCAGATCTCTGGGAGAGATAGACAGTGCCTTTGTCCATTGGACTATGGAGTCCATTATTTTGACAAATTAACAAAAGACTCTTGACTTATTTATTGAATAAAACTTGACTCAAACTGCCTCAATTATGAAACCAAAATGACTAAAAAACTAACTCGACAAACTGATCCCAAAACTGAAATATTTCTTTAGAATTATAGCCTTCACTTCCAGCCCTAGATTGAAGAAAATATCACAGCACACACTTGCAATGAAACTAAAATAAAAATGGTATTTACAGTGACAATGTAAACATCAGAAACAACTCAAAAATGATACCACTTGAGCAGCCAACCATTGACCGGCCCTCCTGGACAATCTTCGCCGTTCATCTCCTTCAGAAGAAGGGCATTCTGACCCTGATATGCTGCAATCTTAAAGGGACCTTTCCAGAGATTTTCAAACTTACCGTGCTTGCCCTTTTCCTCATTCCTTGCATCCCACTTCAGCACCACATCGTCCAATTGAATTTTGTTCGCCTTTGCTTTTCTGTCATAAATTTTCTTAATTCTCTCTTGCAACTTGAACGTGTTTTGAAAAACTTCTTCTCGTGTCTGCTGCAAATGGATCATTTGATTTAGTCTTCTTTGCATAGGATCATCTTCACTACCAGCCTCCTGAAGAAGTTTGACTAATGGAGCTGCAAGAGAGGTAGGGAACACTGTATCAACTCCATAAACTAGCTCAAATGGGGACATACCAATGGATTTCTTCTGACTCACTCGATCTGCCCAAAGTGCATGGACCAACTTCTTATGCCAACTCTTCTTGTTTATTTCCAGCAACTTTTTAATGATGTTGACCAAAGATTTGTTAGAAGACTCCGCCAATCTATTGCCTTGCGGATGATAGGCAGTTGAGTGTCCCAAAATGATTTTATACTTGTTACAAAACTCAATCATCTTTTTTGATTTGAAAGCTGCTGCATTATCAGTGATTAACTTATTCGGGCAACCAAAACGAGAAAATTTTTTATTTTCAAGGAATGAAATTATTACCACATCCATAGCTTGTCTGGTGGGAATTGCTTCGATCCATTTCGTGAAATAATCAATTGCCGTGAGGATCCATCTATGCTGATCTGAAGAGGCAGGATGAATTTCACCAATGAAATCCAACCCCCACTGCTGAAAAGGGGCACTCACCTCAATGGGCTTAAGCGGCAAAGGCTATAATTTTTGCCTTCCTTCAAAAATCTAACATTTATGACAGCTCTTGACAACCTTAAATACATTAGCAAACAATGTTGGCCAATAGTATCCCGCTCTCAGAATCTTATTTGCCGTTGTTTTCCAAAAAAGGTGACCACCACAGTCTCCTTTATGGAAATTCTCCATGACCTACTTCGCTTCTTCTTCCACCAAACAATTCAACAAAACACCACCGAGATCTTTCCAATAAAGTGCAGAATTCAAAATACAAAACTTAGCAGCCTTTAACTTGAGAGTTCTACCTTTGTTTCTAACCATACAAGGTGGTGGGGACAAATTCTGAAGCACATATATGATATCTGAATACCACGGAGGAAGAACAAATATTTTAGATACCTGAACTGACGAACGTTCCTCATTCTCATCGAACACAGTAGCAATCAGATTTATGTCTAAGACATGTAAATTCGATTCAGCCATTAACTTTGCCAATCCCTGTCCTTTAACAAGCTTTGTGGGCTTTATCTCCACATCATACTCCAGAAAAGTTGCAATCCACTTGCCTCATCTTCCTTCTGGATTTGTTTGTACCAAAATATCTTTGACAGCAGCGTTAGGAACATAAGCCAAAATATGAGAATGCAGAATATATACCCGAAAATCTTTCAATGCTTTCACAAGTGCAAGGGCTTGCTTTTCAATGATGTTGTACTTCAAGGTTGCATCTCTTATAGTTCGACTGAAGAATTCAATTGGTCTTTCGTGCTCATCTTTTTTCTACATTAATACAGCTGCCATAGTATGCTCTGAAGCAAATGAAACCAATATAAAATCTTGAGTGTAATCTGGGCTGATTAGAACCAGAGCTGAAGAAAGAGCCAATTTTACTAGATTGAAAGATTTTACAGCTTCTTCTATCCACTTCACTCGGCTATCCTTCTTAAGCATGTTTGTAATCTCTCTTAGGTGTTCAGCAAGATTAGGCACAAAGCGGTGTAAAAAATTCATCTTACCATTAAAAGATTGAATCTCCTTCTTGTTCCGGGGAAGGTCAATTTTCTAAATCACCTCTACACGTGATGGATCAATATGAATGCCATATTTTGAGATAATGTGTCCAAGTAGTTTGTCCTCATCCATGGCAAACAAGCTCTTCTTCGGATTCAGCGACACACCATATTTTCTGCACTTTTGAAAGACAATTTTCAAATGATACATGTGTTCTTCATCTGAACTGGAAAACACCATCAAATCATCAAGGTTCACAACCAAGAAGACATCCTTCTCATTTGCGAAAGCCATATCCATTGCCCGCTGAAATGTGGCACCTGCGTTCTTCAAACTGAAAGGCATTTTAGTGTAATGAAAAGTCCCCCACGGAGTTGTGAACGTTGTTTTGTCTTGGTCATCTTCATGGACCAAAATTTGGTTATATCTTGAATAACCATCAAGTAGTGACATACGAGATGCTCCAACTACTTGCTGAAGTATGTGATCCATTTTTGGCAATGGATAATTGTCCTTCAATGAAACTTTATTGAGATTCCTAAAATCAATGCACAAACGAATCTCACCTGTATTCTTTCGTACGGGCACCAAATTAGATATCCAATCAGAAAATCTGATGGGAACGATGATTCCTGATTTGTACAACCTGTTTACCTCCTTCTCAATTAATGGAAGAAGTTTTGGATTTAGCCTTCTCAACTTCTATCTGAAAGGTTTCTGATTAGGCTTAATAGGAATAGTGTGCTGAATTATATTGGTATCAGATGTCTTTAGGTCGGAATAGTCCCAAGCAAACACATCAGCAAAGGATAACAACAAACTGATATATTTGGCCTTTACCTTTTGTGGCAATGCTTTGGACAGCTTTACCATCTTTGGATTTCAGTTGTTCCAGTATTCACCTCTTCAACTCCCTTCTCTGTTGGCTGCAATGTTGGTTTGCGGGCTACGCCATCGTGATCAAAGAGTTCTTCTAAAGGTATCAATCCTTTAGGAATAATATTATCCTTAAGTTGCAACACTTCCATTTGATTGATCTACACATCATCTTTACCATCATCATGTTCTACATCAATTGAGGTATCTTTAAACTTACCTTAGTTTTGCAGAAAATCATCAATCTCCTTGTCATCTTGGAAAACTTGCCAATATCTTTGATTGTCTGGGATAGTCGGACGGTGTTTCACATGGATTTGAAATTTATTACTTGAGTTCATAGGAATCTTCAAATTACTCACTGCCTTAGCAAGTGCATCTACAATGCTATTTTGAATACGAGGCACACACGTGAGGGTATAATCTGAAAACAACCTCAGGATATCTAGAACTGCAATTCGCTATGCCCGCATCCGAGGATGCTTTGCTTGATATTCGCCTTTGACTTGCTTAATCACCAATTCGGAGTCACCATATACAACAATCCTCTTAGCATTCAGCTTTCTTATAATTTTTAGGCCAGCAATCAAAGCTTCGTACTCAACCTCATTGTTTGAACAATCAAAAGCTAGCTTGTAAGAACATACCCGCACATTACTAGGCACTTTGTTCGGAGCAGACAAAGGACTGCGTACCCCAATACCAATTCCAGCACCATCATTTCCCACTGCTCCATCGAAATCCATCGTCCATAGACCATCTTCCTCTTCTTCTAAGTGATGAAACTCTGTTAGATTTGTTTTTTCTGCTTGCTGTCCATTGTCTCTATCTGATTGCTGAATGGTATTTTCCTATTTTTGTCCTTCTTTCTTCAAAACTTCTCTGAAATTCTCTGCTATTTCTGAAATATCATCTGCTACAACTAACTGACTATCAATATCATTGAAACTATCTAAATACAAAACAAAAGACTCTAAATCTGTATGTACATAATTAGTCGGATGATTGATCGGTTTCTCCTTGCTTGTAATCATGTATTTCATTTTTTGTTCCCAATACAGTTTTCTCATTTGGCCAAACACAAGAATCGTTGCATAGGAGAAATCTAGTTGTAATGTCCCTTGCAATTTTGCTCCTCAGGACCTGGAAAGAAGCATACCAAATCTGGGAGGAATGTCTACCGCAACAACATCCATCAAAACATTCTTCGTTGGAATCTGATCCAAACTTACAACCAAGTCTTTAATGAGCCCAATACATCTCACCCTGCTAGAATCAAATGAATAAAGATCATGGTATTTCCTCGTGATGTCCAAACCCAACTTCTCCATGATAACTTTTAGCATAAGATTGTGGGAAGCACCGGAATCAAACATAGCATTATGCAACACAAACTCATGCAATCTCAGACTGATATAAAAAGGTGGCACATCACTGTCTGGAGACTCACCATTTAATGCTGGTCCAAAAATCAGTTCAGGTTGATCATCTTCCACACTCACCATATCAAACATCGGGTCAAATTCAAAATTTTAGAGACTTGACCTCTATAACTGTTGTTCCTCATTAGTTTAGTCAAGGGAATGGATACCTTCAATTTAGAAATTTCATTTTCTAAACTAAAAGCAGAAGTCTTTTCTACCTCTTTAAACTGGAACATCTTTTCCTTCAGCTTTATCTTTTGATACAATTGGCTGATTTACTCTTTCATTTGCTGGTGGAGACTTGCTAGTAGTAAGATCAGCAATTTCTTTTCCTTTCTTTGGCACAACAGGTGGCTCATTCTTAGATGCTGGAACTCCTTTCTCTTCTGGATTGGATTGATGGGGACATTTTTTTTCTAAGTGAATACTAACGTTGTTGGGCAGACAAAATCTGTGTCATTTGCCAAGATAAAATCTGCATCCTTCTGTACAACTGAATTTTCTGCATACTCATCATCTTCAGTGATAAAGGTCATGAGGAGTAAAGAAGTGATTTTCTTCGCCTATTACATTGTCTTCATCATCAGATTCGGGACCAACAAAATTTTGCTAAAGAGGTGTCTTTACTTGCTGTTGTTGTGATGCCGGTTCTTGTGCTCATTGCTCACGTTGTTTGATCCTGAATTGAGGTTGTTGCTGGCCACAGAAATTCGGATTCCCAATCTGCGGTTCAGGCTTATCAAGTGTTAATCTTTCAATCATCTTTTCTACCTTGCGGAGAACTTGGTCTGAGGTAGAAGCTTCTTCCTTTATTGAGACTCTCTTCTTGGATTTCAATCTAGCTCTCTTGTCATTTAAATTTGCCTCAACACTAACGGCAATTTTCTGCATTTCTTCTAAGGTAGCCGGATCTCTCTCTCTTAATTGATAAGCCATGTTTGGATCAAAACCATCCAGGAACTTAAGCAAAGATGACTTTCTAGATGGCCTTAAATCATTAGGAATTGCATTATAAATAGCATTGAATCTAATACAATAGTCTTGCACAGACTCACCAACATTCCGCTTGATCTTGGCATATTCAGAAGTGATTTGAAGAGGATCTTTCTTTACTTCCCAGCTGTCCAAGAACTGTCTTTGAAGCTTTTCTAATGTGGGAATACTTCTAGCTGCCAAAGCTCTGAACCATTTTCTTACCTCACCGCCAAAAGTTTGCACGAATAATCTCATGGTCACATTTTTTGCATCAATCTCATGAAAATTGAAGAAATCCATCATTCTGTCCACATGTTGCTGAGCTGTGGTACCATGAGGAGTGCCATAAAACAAAGGAATTTCACTCTGATAATCTGTAGGCATATCATCCAAAACTTGAGGCAGCATGAGAGGTGCAAAACGAGCAGCCATTGCTCTTGGTGGATTTGCAATTGGTATTGGTGATGTTGGGGGAGTGCGTGCAGCTGATTTGTGAGGTGTATGAGGAGGCATATGCGGAGGTGAAACAATATTGGGTATTTTAGGAGTAGAAGGAGTAGATGGAGGCGATACAACTGTAGATTTTTTATCAGAAATAGTAGGCTGCGGGGGAAGGGTAGGAATGAAAGGAGGTTTGGTGGGAATTCTTGAACTAGACGCAATTGCAGATGACCCAAGGGTTGCAGAAGCAGTCTCTAAGAAATCAGAAATATTAGAAGTTGTACTTGAAGTCTGGAGCTGGTTCAAAATGTAATCATCAATGGATTTATTAGCTCTTTCAGTTTCAAGATTTCGAACAAACTCGGGATTTAAGATAGTGGAAGCGACAACGCTTTCAGATTTGGTTTCAAACAAAGACAACTCAAATTTCTCATCAAATTCTTGATTCTCAAGATACTCAAAACCAACAGGACACGACTGAGCTTTGAACATGGGAATGATATAACTTCCTTGGCGAACAATTCTTAGAATAAGGTTAGGATTTTCGTAGACAGGAGGGGGATCAGGATCCGGATTTTCTCTGGTATGTCTTCTGGAAGCCAGTGTGTTATTATTTCAAGAAATGAAAGTGACATAAACAACTCGTTCAACCTATAAAATTCTAAACTTATCATCCAAAAGCCTAGAATTCTTAGATATAATGGGGTGATCTGTAAGTTAGATACTCTGTTTATAAGACTAGACCAGAGATTGACTGAAGTAGTGTTTATCTACTTGTGCTAATGCAAAGCAAAAGCGTTTCGAAGGCTACCTCGCTAATCTTTAGGCTCCGTTTGTAGTTTATAAAATGAAGAATACCAAAAAACAAATAATTTATGCTTTCCCGAGTATGGTCACCACTATGTTAGAGCCTAGATTTACCTCAGGCTGAAAAGGTAAGCTTCTAGGTCCACATCAAACCACGCTCAGCCTCATAGCTAGCCCTACGAGGATAGGAGAGGGCTCTCTCTGGGTCCATCTCAGCAAAAGATAATCGATGGGGCTTGAGATGACTGATTTAACAACTGATCTTAGGCTAGGTATGAAGTGCAAGGATTTGATTTGATTTTTGGGGGTTTTTTGTTGGAAAAATTGAAAGGCAAATTTGGGTTCGGGGTGAGGCCAAATTTTTGCAGAGCTCAGGTTGGGGCAAGGTAGGCAATAGTTTTGATGCTTCAGATTAAATGAATGGATAGAAAATACCCTGAGGAGATGAAGAGGGCAAGAGGGTACCAAGAATCCTCTTCAAACTGAAGAAAACATTGAAAATTAAACAAACTAATAGGCAGAGCACATCAAGCTAATGAATTCTACCTTTTGTCACTCATTTGTTTAATTTTAGAAGAAAAGAGAAGGGAAATGAAATACATGAAACATCAATGAACTTACAATTGCATGAAGAAAAAAAACCATCAAAACACAGAGCCACAAGGATCCCAACAAGTGCTGCAAAACCCTGGTCCTTCCTTTGCCAAAAATGCAGAAAATGAATGTACAATGAAGTGCCAACCAATCCCAAGTGTCCAAACCTGAAAATGACTGAGAATTTACATGATATATGCAAGCTTAACTCATTCCCATGCCTCTAGGGGTCGAAATCATCATTATAGGAGCTGTTTCAACCATATCTAAACAAGGAACTGAAAAATAGGAAATGAAACAACTTGCCTCTATATGTTAGGAAACTGATTCATTTAGTTGTTTTTCACTTTTTAAGTGAATGAATCTACTAAAACAAGTAAATATGTGCCAAAATTACATCATGTTCATGAAATTACATCAAGGTAGATCAAGAGTTACATAAAGAAGTAAAAATGGTCAAAACTGGGCGAAATTCTGAGCTGCTGAGCGAAAAATAGGCCAAAATTCTCTATGTGTTGCGCCCAAAATCTGCATGCGTAGCACAACTTTGGAGTTGATTTTGAGGCACTTCCCGAAGTAAAAATTGAGCCCAAGATAGCTTGTTGGAAATCCTCACCTGTCTACTTTTCAAACCAAGCGGAATTTCTGGATTTGGATGTCATTTTCCCATCCAAAACATCAATCTCCCAATACTCCTTTCTGTGGGTGAAAAAGGTGGCAGAGAGGTCATTTTTAGGGTGTTTTTGAACCTTTAGGCAACCCAGAACTTGATGAAATCCTTAGGTAATCCATGAGAATGCATAAATTTTCATAAGAAATCTATAAATGCAAAGTTTTCCTCCAGAGGATCTCCCAATTATAAGCGCGTGCCAAGTGGCGCTACGCGTTGGGCAAAAAAACCTGTTTTGAAGCCAAAAAAATCAAAATTGACAAAATTTTCTCCAAATTTGCTGAAATTTGGACTGAAGGTCAATCATCAAGTATCATGCTCAGCTAAAGAAGCTTCAGCCAAGATTTGGAGCCTATCATGCCTTTTGCGCCGTTTTAGTTCCCTCCTTAGTCTTGCCTTCAGGATTTTGATCCTTGCGTTGCAAACATGATTTCGTGCCCAATAATGGTTTTTCATGTGCTTGAGCATGTCCTTGTCTTTGTTTGCCTTCACCAGCAGTTTCTCAAGGTGAATATTGACCCTCTCGAGCCAAGTCTCTTGATCAGCCTCAATCTCCTGCTCCAATGGAGTGAACTCTATCCTCCTCCTTTGGGCAGCTTGCCGGTCTTCACAGATATTTTGTAACTCCATGACTGTATGTTGATCCTCCAACTAGTTGTTTCGCTGCTCCAAATAGTTTATGACCCATTGAGATCTCTACAAATTTTCGGTCAAAGCATCTATCTTGGCCTTCTACTCCTGAATAATTTCCCTTAGCTTTGAGTTAGGAGAGCTCACATCATCATCGATGAGGATGAAATCAATGTCTTGGCCTCCTGAAGGGCCCTCATCCTGCATAGGCTTCTTGCCTCTGTCCTATACCTGTACCTATGCTGCTGATGACGGCAACGAGACCCCTTCCACCCCAGGTGGAGATAGTACTCGTTGGGCTGCTGCAAACAATCCCCTCCTGCCTCTCTGATAGGTGACATATGTCGGCACACTAGTAGTTTCTGCCTCCCGACCTCCATGCTGATGTGAAGGTTCACTTGTATCATGGACAACTTCTTGATGAGATGCTGAAGCTGTGAATAACTCACGGGAAATGAAGTCTTCCCATGTGATACCCTGCAAACCAACTTGATGCACAACAATGATCTTGATGAGTGTATAGTGGTAAATGCTGTTGTACTGCTGTTAAGGAGTCTTTTTATGCACAAGTGTAGTCATCCTCTCGATGTTTCGGCACATGAAATATGGAATGTTCATCATCTTCACTCTCGTAAAATGCATCAACAATATGATATGGTATGTATAGAGGCGTGAGAAGCAGCCTTCACAACTGAAATATCTAATAATGAGTCTCATCAATGGCGGATAGGATACTTTCAAAAACTGGAATGAGAACACCCTGCTGAGTTGTCTCACATAGCTAGGCCTGATATATGGTTCATAATGTACTTTTTCCACCTACATTATTTTGTTCCACTCCTCACCTACATTCGATATTCATGTTGCTTGAGAAATGGTCTCTGGTGTCAAGGTGAAATTTACACCAGCAAGAGTTACCTGACCATCATGCAAATGCAAAACAAATAACCGAGCCAACTCCTGATGATGTTGAATCTGAGCAATCAATTCACAATACTGAAAACATGACTATTGTTGGAAACATGCCATGGTGAGTGGGTAGGCCTGTAGTTCAGTCAAAGAGGTAGGCTCTTCTCTAACATGTCTGCCACCCTTATGAGGCCTCCTCGATGCATGAAGCTATGTGGTAGAATCATTGTCTTGTTCATATGATGAATCAGCCTCCGTCATGATGCTGCAAAGGTGTATGTCCAATATGTGTTTGGTTTGGTTTGAAAATGAGAAATAGGTGTTTTTTTTTCAATGCCAAATGTGCCACAGGGAAATGAGAGACTGTGATAAATAGGGACAGTGGGAAAAGTGGAATGGTGGAGTTTGTCAAGTGAAATTTGAAATGTGCTAACAGTCACTTGATTGTTGGGAAGTAGGGATTTAGGGATTTTGCAAATAATATGGGGAAAGGAATAATGATAAGAAATGGTAGTGTTTAGGATAGGGAAAATGGGAAGCAAGGATATGAATAGTTTGGGAGTTTAGGGCAAGGGATTGACTATAATGATAGAATTATGAAAGAGAAAGGATCACAAGTGGGAGAGGAGACTTGGCACCAAAATCAAAATTTCAAATACCAATTTCAAAACCCAAAGGAGCAGATTTTGATACAAATATAGGGTTTATATTTTCAAACTTTAAACTTTCAAATCTTCCCTCCAAATCACAACATACACCGTTTAATAACAATGGCAAAGGCTCACACACTTACTTAGATCATAAAAGATTGAGTTGTTTGGAAAAATTCAGAAGCAATGATGAAATTTCACTTGTCAGCCCTGTGCACTGCGCAGGCTGTATGCGTCACGCCCATTCAAATTAACACAGTGGATAGCGTCCCTATGCGCCACGACTTCCCGGTGCACTGCGACCTCCACCCAATGCGCCGCACAACATTCTAACGCACAGTCCTGCCTTTCAACACAAATTTCGCTCCTTCAAAACTTAAGTCAACTTCAATTGACCTCTTGGCATACCAATGGATGTTTCAAACAATGAAAATGTCTTATACCATGATGGATATGATTTTTGTTTCTCAAAAACCCACTTTCTTATGTTTTAGCTTTGGCACTTTTTTCATTTTAGTACAACTTTGTTCTTTTTATTTCCTATTTGATTTTTTGGCTGAAATGATGAAACTTTTGTCAATTTTTTGCAAGGATGATGGCATTGAGTTTTGACAAAGGATGACCAGGGCTACATCTGAAATATCCAGGAACTGAAAATTTTGAAATTTACATGGTAATTTATTACAAAAGACAAAATGTCGAATTTTCTTCAAAACAGAGTTTTGAAGAAAAGTCATAGTCCAGCAATATGATGATGAAATTTTTGAAATAAAAACTTGTTTAGAACCTCCCTTTGGCCTATTGGCATTATTGGACACTTTGAAGACTGAATTCGCTAAACCCTAGACCTAATGACTGAAATGACTCTTTGCTGACCAAAAGACCGCATAGTGACTGTAAAATTGATTTGATGAACTTTGATGATCAGACCTGAGCCAGCAGGTACAAGACATGAGGGGAATGAGTGACAAGGCCCTTCCGTCAGATTATGGCATGCCCCTAATGGAATGCAGATGAATGAACTGTATGAGACACCTAAAAATGAAATGCAATAAGAGAAATGGTCTCTGACGGAGGGATGTAAAGACCGACTCTAACAGCTTGCTGAGGACTGGAACTGTGCAATGCGCAATCTAGTCTAACTTGATGCTAGTTGGGACTACGCATTGTGCAATCCCAGCTGCGAGTGACATGCACTAATGACTGGAATTACACAGAGTGCAATACAGTGTGGCTTGCTAAGGACTGGAACTGCGCAATGCACAGTCTAGTTTAAGTTGATGCTAGCTGGGACTGCGCATTGCGCAATCCCAGTGGGCAAGACTTAGGGACTATTTCATGGAACTGTGTAGAGCATAGCTGGCTGTAGTGATTGACAGCCTCTGCACAATTCTAGAAATGCAAAGTGCATGTTGAGAAGAGCTAGATCTAGGCCAAGGTAGCCCAGATCTTCCCAAGGGAAACTTGAAAACGAGTAGATATGAATGCATGAGCGAAGGATGGTGCAGATTTGAGTGAATGGTAATACATGCAATAAAAAAGATGCAGGAACCATTCAAACAGATGAACAATGAAGCTTGTCGGGAGAGTCTCCGCAACGACAACCATTAGTGTGAAAACTGGGTTATGCATGCGACACTTAAGAAAGGCAATGAAAGACTTGAGAAAACACTTCTACAGGTTAAAACAAACTAAAACACCAACATTTGATCAATAAAACATGCAAAACAACACTCACACAAGCTAAGGAAACAAAAGCGACAAAAAAAGCAGCAAAAGGCTTAAAAAGCAAAACTTACCCAGAAAAGTTGTCTCGATCGTGCTGAAGGTTCCTATATGCCTCGGGAATTCCTGAGCTCCAAGAATGAATTTGTATATGATCTCCAGTGGTGTCCATTAAATAGAGTTGATCGATTTAGGGTTTATGACGTGCATGCCAAAATCTAGGAAAAAGCGACAAGTGGGGACAGTTTCTAAAATTAACTCAAGTGTAACTTCCAGTGCTAAAAATATATCCCTATTCTTTAGGGATGTTTTTTTATTTTTTTTATTTTTTGGGAAGGGCTGCCATGCATGCATGGAGAAATTTCACAGTTCTCGAGGGAATCGAGCAACCTTCTGGCACATGCATCAGGCAGCAGCTGAGGGAATGCTTATGCGTAATTCCCGGGTTGAGTAGCTCTAGCTTCCTCTCATGCTTTGCGCAGTTTCCCAACTGAAGACAAGCTGTCAGCTGGGTATGCACAATTCTAGAGCTGAAGCTCATTGTTGGCCTACACTACACAATTCCTATGAGTAAGGTTGGCTGCCCTCTAGGACTGTGCATACTTCCAAGGTAGTGCAAGAACCGTATTGCAACCAAGTCAAAGGAGGTCATCTTATGGTTAGAAATGCAATCAAGTAAGCAACACAAGTTGTAAAGAAAATATAAGCTCAATTGAAAGGACAAGTACCTAGGCAGTGCAAGATAAGCTGCTTAGATTTTAGGAGGGAATCTCTAAAATGAAACGAAGAAAAATTTTTGGAGGGTGGTTGTAGCCGCTGCAACATTGCCAACACACTAGTAGAACTCCAACTCTCTATATGGACCTTGTCTCTTGTAAAGAGAATCTAACTCCTCCAGAAGTATTGCTCGATTGTTTGATCATCATGGCTTCCTCACTAGCTTGAGTTAAAGATATAGTCCTTGTCATTCTCTTGATTGGTTAACACACATACCAAGCCAAGTCAACTGAGTTGTTTTAATTGGGGAGGAGGGGTATATTGATGCACAAGTAATATAGTTTCATCTCTGGTGTTTCTCTGCTGCCAGCAAGCCTAGACAGTACCCCAATGGAGTCACTTCAAGAACACAAGCATTTCTCTGCTGCTAGCGAGCCTAGATAGTACCCCAGTGGAGTTACTTTATTCACCTCTCTATGCAGGAAGCCTTTCTCTTCTTTCACCTTTATTTTATTTTTCATTTTAATTTTTTTTTTTTCCAAAGAACTGTGCATAGGCACTTATTTGTTTCATGAGGCGGAAGAGGGATTCTGACTTATTGAGAGCAGAATAGGTTGTCCCTTAAAAGAAGTATGTTATATATACCTTTGACATACTTGTTAAGGTTTTCCCCTTCACCTTACTCTTCTTGACTCGGTCGACAAGGGTTAACTGAATATAGAAAAAATGATTAGAGTAAGTGGTACTAGTTAAAAGTGAAGGCGTTGTGTTTTCACCAAGACTCACTCTGAACAGATCGTATTTTCCATATGGGTATCATCAAATGAAGAACACAAGCTCTTCATAAAGAGAGGGGATAAAAAATAACCAAATTTTGATAGTTGTACAAGTCCTCTTGTACTTCACCCTACTTGTCTCAAGAGCCAAACATAGTTTCATGTGAAGCTAATCCTACGGATGCGTAACAAGAAAACGAACAAGCAGGCAAAGGACAAAAGTAAAAGTAAAGCAAAGAAAAACGAACGAGAAGGAAAACACTACTACTACTCCTAAGCTAAACATTGCATGGGCCTAGTCACGTGAAGTGATATTTCTAATGTAGCCACTGGTGCATTGGTTGGCCCATGTTGGTGAAGGCATGGTCGACAAGAAAGATATTGAGGAAAACCAGGAAGAAAGAAAGATAAAAAAATGAAGACCAACACACTCAAAGTTTAAATGCATCCACAGAAAAGGAAAAAGTAAAAGCAAAAGACAAACACTCTGCACATGTACCATGGTGAAGCATCGCACTGCGCGCAGATGAAAAAAATGCACACTCTTTTGATATGGACAAACGAGGAAACATGTAGAATGAAGAAAACTTTCTCTTAGCAACATGACTTGCTACTTATGAATCCTCCAATGCATGAGTGATAGCATCATGTGATTCTAGTGGAGGATGTGAAACTTGTGGATCAGATTGATTTTCAATGCAAATAAGACAGTGATGAGGAGCATGCAGTGTTTCAACAAATTTCTGATTGAAAGTGGAACTATCATCAAGACAATGAGAACCTGACATAACAATCATCTTGGGTCGAAGTGCCTTGAGAGCTTGAGGGGTTTCCTCTTCATTATCGGGTATAACATCATAGACAAGTGGCCTCGAGAGATCAAAAGAAAGTGAATCAGCATCATGATTGAATGAGTGAGTGAAGAGATAACAACAGCCATGATCAGAAAATTTGAGATGTACATAGACATCCTCATGATCTAACAAATCATACAAAGGGGTTGATGAGAAACAGAAAATTTCACCCTCTGAATTTTCAGAAAGAAAATATGACAGATTGGTGGATTCGGAAAGAAATATTTGTCCTCTCCACAATAAAATGATGTACTGGCATCCTGTGTGTTCTGTGAATTATCAGAAATGGAAACATCCAGGAATGAATTTTCACAAGAAAAACTGGAAATGACAGAACCACAAAAGATGTGAGGAAAAAGTGGATGAGGTGTGGACAGAAGGAGGTCATCCTTCACCGCGGCTTCTTCTTCAAATTCCTACACATACTCATAAAAAATGACAGTGTAGGTTGGCTTCTCAACACCAACTCCATCAACAACTTGATAGTCATGATCAACAAAGGTGGAGTCCTGAACGAGTGAACACAACACAATACAATCTGGAGGAACAAACAAACCAGAAGATGGAGGTTGAGAAGGCAAGACCACATGACAACCATCAAGGTTGCAGCCCAAGTCTATGAAGATATCAAGACAAGGTGGGGTGGGAGGATGTGACAATTAAACATATGGGTTTGCAACTTCTCCCACCTCATCTTCCGGATCTAGAGCTATTTGATGAGAAGAGGACAGAGGGTCACTTGTGATAGTAACCTTGTCCGTCTTAGATTTGGAAGCTCTAACACTGAGGTATGCTAGGAGGGGTTCAAATGATTCCATCTCATGTGGATTTTTAAATACGTGAAGAAGATAATGAAATATTTCTTTGAGAAATTTACAATCAATTTCATCTTCAGGGATTTGAAAAGAAAGATTACATAGCGGTCCCAAAATTGAGCAATAGATTCATTAGGTGCTTTTTGTAATTTCAGAATTTTTTTATTTAGTGCTTTGCGGTCATAATGATAGAAAGCATGGATTAACTATCTGATCATGTGATCATACGTGTGAATAGAGACTGCGGTAAATGTATGACACCATTGGTCAACATGTACAACTTATTAACCAAAGTAATAATCACAAAGTGAGGTCTAGACTCATATACAACATATCTCTTCCACAAATATGGTTGTCTTAACAATACATCACAAACTTCAAGAGCAGCAACATCACACAATACCTCATCTATGAAGAGCTTGATGCTGTAGGGAAGGTAGAACTGCTAGCTGACACGAAGATATCGTCCTTGGTGAAGCCACCCGATGGTGTATGACTGTGGATGTGCTATAGTATTTAGGCCCAGCCACTTCACAACCTCTGTTGAAATGAGGTTCTCTTTTCTCCCGCTATCGACAATGAACTACAGCAGAGAACCCTTCACCCACATCTATGAGTGGAAGAGGCATTCCCCCTCCTCTGGATCTTCAGGCTCAATCTTCTGGATCTTGGTGGTGGCCACGGTGGCACTGGGCTCTACATCAATGATCTACTTCCCTTTGTCAGTTCCCTTATTGGGTTCTAATTTAGAGTCATAAACTATGTCTGATTTGGAAGCCTTCATCCCGGCCACCAGTGACTTCTTGGCCTGACACTCAGTTGTATTGTGAGTGGAGCTCTTATGGAAATCACACCATTTTCCTGTGTACTTCTTCATCTTTGTGGTGTTCATTAGGGGTATTTTGAGGTCTAAAATAGGCCTCCTAAGAAAAATGTACAACCAAAATAAACTATTTAAGAACAAAAAGGATTCAAGTCAATGATGTCAACCATGGGGGATGATTCACCATTTTTGAAGTAAAAAAGTAAAAATAATAAAATCATAAAAGTAATTTTTCAACTCATATTTTTAACTTATCTCCCTAAGGTTTTACTCAAATTTCGAGTGGGAGTACTCGTTGGATGCAAAATTCAATTTTTTATTCAAGGAGTGCCCATGTTACATACTTCTGATGGACCTCGCTACACGAAAAATGAGAAATACATGAAAAAATGTGATTGCAATCATGTTTTTCATGTATTTCTAATTTTTTGTGTAGCAAGGTCCATCAAAAGTATGAAACATGAGTACTCCTTGGATGATGAATCAAATTTTGCATCCAATGAGTGTTGGCTCTCAAAATTTGAGTAAACCTATAGGGATATAAATTGAAAATATGGGTTGAAAAAATAATTTTTCCCTTTTTCCCTCTAAAATTTGATGATGCAATCTAATCTTATTTTATTATTTGCACTATTATTTTATAATTTCCTTAGGAGGCCCATTTTAGACCTCAAAACTCCCCTAATGGTTCTTTGCTTGTGGCTTCGGTGGGCTATCCTCGCTAGCCCCGCCTTGGCTTGGTCCTTTGTTCTATGGTTTGGGGGTGCCTTTTCCTTGCTTTGGATTTTTCGATCCAAAGTCCTACTTCTTTTGTTTAAACTTCCTTCTACTCAATCTTGACAGCATACTAATACGCCATGCCGAATGAGGAAATTTTTAGTAACTCCATCTCATCCTGGACGTACTTGTGTAGACAGTTTCGGTTCTTGAGCACCAAATGTTGCTCAATATCCTTCATACCCAACTTTGTGCAAAGGGTCTGGAAAATATTTGTGAACTTTGGCAGATCTTGGTCCCTTCCTTGCCATATCGTGGTCCACTTTATGTATTTGTCTTCATTGCTTCCGACGGGGTAATATTATTCCTTGATGGCGTCTCGAAAAGAATTCCAAGTGGGTGCGGCTGAAAATAGTGAGGGTTCACTCTTGTCCTTTTATTCACAATAGCTTTCCCACCAGTCCTTGACATGTGGAGTGGCTTTGAGAAGTGAAAAAGTAATCTTTTCTCGATTAGAAAAGTCATGAACTAAAAAATATCCTTCAACAGATTTAACCATTTATCTATGGAATATGCATCTATCAGGAATTCAAATATGGGAATGTTGAAGTTAACTTTTACCTTAAAAGGAGTGGCACCTCCAGAGTGTTTTCTGGATGAAGATGCATCACCTATGGGTAGTCCTCGAATAATCTGGGCAAAGTTATCCATCATCGCATCCCTCTGTCGCTCGAGGCTTTCCTCGAGCAACATTTTGAAAGGATATCCTAACCCCTTGTCTTTATTTTCTTCCTCCATCGGGGTTCATCAAGTTTTGTGAGGATGATATTGCAATGGTTCAACCAGATCAAGCCCTAACTCCTTATACCATGACCTCATTGGGGACATGCAAAGAAAAACAGAGAAAGAGCAGACTGCTTTGATACCACTGATTCGAACTTAAACATGAATGCAACAGATTACAAATATAATCATAAACACAGAGATGCAGCAGAAAAACACTTCATTTCATTAATATAAAAATACTGAACTATGCTTACAAAAAAAATGAAAATAAAATAGCTTTGGCAATGGTAGCTTATCTCCTAGAAGAGATGTGGCAGCTACATGACTCTGAACTATGTTACAATGAGGCTCAAGGGTCTATTTATTATTGGAAAACATGAGAAAACCATAAACAACCAAAACCCTAATCCTAGGAGTTGTAACACCAAGAGCTTGTGGGCCCTGTTGGGTTGCCAACTTCCCGAGGTCGTAACATTGTCATATTATCTTCTTTTGGCATGTACAATACCTTGTTGGAAATGCCTCACTGCATACTACAGGCCTCTGCCTACAACCATGGGCCTGTCATGGACCCCAAAAAAATACCATTTAGGGGATCAAAACTGCTCCGAAAGTTTATGACCTGAAAAGCTGCTAAAAATAGTAAATGCTGAAATGAACAAGGAAACAGATGAAACTGACTAGGGGGTATAGGTGGAATAGGCGGGTGGACACCAATATCCACATGGATCAGTGACTAAGGAAAAGAAGAAGATCTTGCTTCATCAACTCCTTGGGGTGCCATCCATTCACTGCACTTCTCCATATATCCAACATTGCATTTGAATTGTTCATGAACATGACATAATCCATCCTGAATTCAATGTTTTTTTTGTAAGTTGGCTTCTCAAAAAATAGTGTCCTCATCATCCAAAGAAGCTTAAAGTCTTTTCCTACATAACTAATAATAGTAGCCCCTTTAAGCACTATTGCCTTTTCCTATGTAGAAGAATTTTTTCTTTTTCCTTCTATAAGCAACGTCTCATAATTCTCGAAAGGAAGCAAGCTCCCTTGTTAATCTCAACATGATGGTAAACCTGCCTTGGTTCTTTTATCAAAAGCAGCATTAAACTTCATTACAGACTCAATTACTTCTTTGAGCTTATTCTCTGCCATTTTTCTACATAAATTCCTCAATATTGCTTTATTGATTTCCATCACATACTAAGTCATGTCTTCAATTCCAGCATCTTTTAACTCCTATGTAGACTTAGAATTCAGAAAATCAATCATATTCCTAGAAAATTGAGCCCTTTGTTGTAATTTATGTTTAGCAACCATGATTATACCCTCGAGATCTCTGACAATAATATTTTCTTCTTCAACAATAAGTAAGGATCCCCAAATATTTTTTACAATATTTATAATATCATTCCACAAGATTTCCCTTGCTTGGATGAGGAACATGTTCCCTTTTACATTTTTCTTCAATTCTTTGACTTCCTGGTAGGCAAGTTGGTAGTCATTTCTATATTTTTCAGCAATCTCTTTTGCCATGAATAATTCATGTTCAGTGGCTTTGATGACCTTCATTTTATTATCAAAAGCATTATTATTATTCTTCATTTCACGTTTAGCAATATTCAATTCAATCATGACCTGAGTTAGTTTTGTAGAAATTTTGAATAATTTAACACATATTCACAGAGATTATCCTGATCATACAATTATAAGCGGAACATGTATAATACATAATCTCCTCTACGTTGATCATCAATTTACAGAAGCAGAAACATTCACAGGCGCACATAGAAGCATCAATCAAACTCATTAACACAGTATGTATCCCGGGGAAAGCATCTCGCTAAAAACCCCACACTCTCTGTATATTATATTGATTGAATCATGTAACATTACAAAGTACAATGCTTATCACAAGCAATCCAGTACCAGCTCCACCTGTTACACACAATACAGCTAACATCTGATCTCCAAATCTATTCCACTGCTTGCCTGCCTCTCCAGCTCAATACCTGCCCAAGAACTGATGAGAATGGCTCACCAGACTCGTTTTTCACCTGCAAAATAGTCACTCACTCTTTGTTGGACGTGAGCACAAGCTATAATGTGGGCAAATATGTGAGCAAACTCATTGGCATACTCAATCCCTTGATTGTGCAAGATCTAGTGCACAACTATAGTCACAACTGATAGCGATCTGATTCTCTACCACCTGTCCCTGTTGAACTGAACATGCACTAACATGCAAATGAGTTAACTGATGTATTCATTAGTTGTATTATGAGTTAATAACTTGTGAATTAATTAATAACTAATTCACCCAACTCATCTCTAGTCTATTTTCCAGTTAGACTAAATACAACCAATTTAACAAAGCTAAACTGAACAAAACTCCATCAACTCCACAATCAACTCCACCAAACTCAACTGATTGAGTTCTAACTGAATTCATGCATGCAACAACTCAACTGACTCATAAGAAAACCGTATTTCCTTCTGACAGCTTCATGTGCCACCTCTATAGCTCAAACTGAAGTGCTCCAAGAGAATAAGATTAAGTTTATAGTCCAAATATTATTGTGAGATAATAATATTTGACTTTTCTATTTTTGACAGCCAGTCTAAAAATAGACTTTGATCACTCACACTGTGATCACTCACACTTTCATCAAAAATAGAAGTCCATCTATTTTTTCCCAACTTGATCAATCATCCATAAACAGCAACCTGCAATCCATAGACATGATCCATATGTCTAAAAATAGACAGTCTAAAAAATAGACTTGCGCCAAAAATAGCCTGCGGGCCCACTTAGTGAAGGCGAATCTTTTCACTAAGCTCCATCATCTTGTTGCACTCTCAACAAGAATTTCTTGTTGCACACTTTTCAACACTCCCTCTCAACAAGAAAGACTTCCTCTTAAACCCGATCCTGTAACTCTGGAATGTTCTCCATGCAACACATCTGGCCGGTCCACTTGCTCTGTCATCAAAGTCTCTGACTGCTATTGCCTCTGTCAACTGAAACTCTGCATCTCTGTGCTCTTCAGTATCTGACTGATCTAGCCTCTATCACTTTGATCTCTGACTGCATCCGTGCTGTTGCTGGTTCTATCTCTCAGCATTGCATCCGCACTGCACCTCCCAACTGACCACCCTGTTGGGATAGAAACACCCTCTGATGCTGAAGCTCTACCGGCTGCTGACAAGTGCTCCCTCTCTGACATCTGCGCTACTACAACATCTCCATGCATCTCGCACCATTGCACACCTCTCTGTGCCACCTAGCACTGTGCAAAACACTTGTGCCTCTCGCATTGCTACAGCCTGCTAGCTATGCACTGTCCTGGGATTCCCTGCACTGCCGCTCTCTCTGCCGCTCCATCCGCATCTGTCTCTACCCAATCAGTTAGTTCCTGCTACTACACATCTAGGGCTCCCGTAGCAAGGTCTCATCCAAGAGGTTGGGTACCTCAAGGATCTTGCCCCTCCTCCTTGGGACGATCAATCCACATCACCCCACCTCCTACCTGGAGGTATGGCTGCATGAGATCCCTCAGCCCACCTGGCTCGGAGTTTCCCCCTACTGGAGGTCTCTGGATGAGTAGATGTCTCTACTCGATCTCCTCTCAGCTTCCCCTTGTTGTGGCTCCTCCACAATCTCCTGAAGTTGCTGCACCAATCGTGGCTCCTCCACAATCGTCTGAGACTTCTTCTGGCTCTGCATGTTGAGAGGTAATATACGCTCCCTCTCAACCACCAAGTCTCCATCAGTTGCCTCGTTGCTCAAGGCTTTGCATGCATCTTTAACCTCAAGAGCATACAGGTTCTTGACCCGTGAACCAATCTGCTTCACTTGTCTGGTGATGATGTGTCTAAGGAAAACCTTTCCCTTACTGAAGACTACATCATAGCCTCTGTCTTCCAACATCGCGATCGACACCAAGTTTCTCTTCAGTCCTGGTACATACTTGACATTGGTCAAGGTAAGGCGAGCTCCATGCTCCCTCTGAAAAATAACCGTGCCTACACCTGAGACACTATACTTCTCATCATTACCCATCCCTATGAGTATCTGGAGATCTTTCTCCTCCAAAGTACTGAACAAACTTTTGTCACCGGTCATGTGGAAAGAAGCTCCACTGTCAAGAAACCAACCACTTCCCACCATGGATGAAACCATGCATGCGAAGAGTGTGAAGTCCAACTCAAACTGTGAAGCAAGTGAGGCTGCCTCACCTTCAGATCCTTCCTCGGATCCCTTCTTGGACTTCTTCTTTGGGCAATTAGTAGCATAATGACCCAACTCATGACAACAAAAGCATCTCACCTTCGCCTTGTCAACCTTCTTCCCATCATTGGAAGAACAAGATTCGAAAAGAGAAACCTTCTCCTTCCCCTTCTTCGCCTTACTCGCTAAGGCACAGTTCTCCTCATCCTGCATGGATGAAGAATTGTCTCTAGTGCTCCGTCTAATCTCCTCCTGCATCAAATACGACCATAGTTGTTCCCAATTTGGCAGTTTCTCCCTTCCATTCACCGAGTCCTGGTAGCTATGCCAACTCTTAGGAAGGTCAAGGAGTGCTAGACTCACCATCCTCATTCGATAGTCACCCCCACACTTCCCAGCTCATCCCGGCATTGGGTGAACTTCGTGAGATACTGGGGCATACTATCTCCATTCTCACTCTAAATGTTTCTGAGTTTTATCTCTTGCTTTGGAATTAAATTCGAATTCCACCAGCTCAAAACTCAACCGCTTCCGATCTAGAATTCGTGAGAACAAAGTATTTCTTGTACAGAGATTGACTGTCTGGGCATTCACCAGATATCTCACCTTCCAAAAGAAGAATGAATCCAGAGGCTACCTGGCCCGATTACAGACTCTGCCTGAAGAAATAAAATGTAAACACTTTCTGAATAATAGATCCGATGATCAATCCTCGCTTGATATCCTGTAAAAATCTCTTCTACAAATCAAGCAGCTCCGATACCATGTAGAAACTTTTTCTACAAATCATCTAGCTCTGATACCATGTAGAAATTTTGAATAATTTAACACATATTCACATAGATTATCCTAATCATACAATTATAAGCAGAACATGTATAATACATAATCTCCTCTACGTTGATCATCAATTTACAGAAGCAGAAACATTCACAGGCGCACATAGAAGCATCAATCAAACTCATTAACACAGTATGTATCTCGAGGAAAGCATCTCGCTAAAAACCCCACACTCTCTGTATATTATATTGATTGAATCATGTAACATTACAAAGTACAATGCTTATCACAAGCAATCCAGTACCAGCTCCACCTATTACACACAATACAGCTAAGATCTGATCTCCAAATCTATTCCACTGCTTGCCTGCCTCTCCAGCTCAATACCTGCTCAAGAACTGATGAGAATGGCTCACCAGACTCGTTTTTCACCTGCAAAATAGTCACTCACTCTTTTTTGGACGTGAGCACAAGCTATAATGTGGGCAAATACGTGAGCAAACTCATTGACATACTCAATCCCTTGATTGTGCAAGATCTAGTGCACAACTATAGTCACAACTGATAGCAATCTGATTCTCTACCACCTGTCCCTATTGAACTGAACATGCACTAACATGCAACTGAGTTAACTGATGTATTCATTAGTTGTATTATGAGTTAATAACTTGTGAATTAATTAATAACTAATTCACCCAACTCATCTCTAGTCTATTTGCCAGTTAGACTAAATACAACCAATTTAACAAAGCTAAATTGAACACAACTCCATCAACTCCACAATCAACCTCACCAAACTCAACTGATTGAGTTCTAACTGAAGTCATGCATGCAACAACTCAACTGACTCATAAGAAAAGCGTATTTCCTTCTGACAGCTGCATGTGCCACCTCTGTAGCTCAAACTGAAGTGCTCCAAGAGAATAAGATTAAGTTTATAGTCCAAATATTATTGTGAGATAATAATATTTGACTTTTCTATTTTTGATAGCCAGTCTAAAAATAGACTTTGATCACTCACACTGTGATCACTCACACTTTCATCAAAAATATAAGTCCATCTATTTTTTCCCAACTTGATCAATCATCCATAAACAACAACCTGCAATCCATAGACATGATCCATATGTCTAAAAATAGACATAGTCTAAAAAATAGACTTGCGCCAAAAATAGCCTGCGGGCCCACTTAGTGAAGGCGACTCTTTTCACTAAGCTCCATCATCTTTTTGCACTCTCAACAAGCATTTCTTGTTGCACACTTTTCAACAAGTTTTGTAGATGGGTCTTCGAAATTTGCTTGCACCAAAATTGTACAAAAATGTGAGTCAATTTCATGTTGGAAGGCAACATTCATTTCTTTTTCTTAGCCACTTTTTTGTTTCTTTGTAATAATTCATTAGTCAACACTTCTTTCTCTTTTTCAACTTGCACTACCTATATACCCATTGGATGTTCTACATAAGGTAATTTCAATTTCTTCCTGAGAATATGAATCTCTGCCTCCTTGCCCTGCAACAATTTCTGAACTGCACTTTTATCTTTAGGGTTGACCCCAATTTTAACAACCAACTTTTTCAACTCCTCATTTTGGGTCATCAATTCCCTTGAATTTTTATTTTCTAGTTTCATCTGACCAATAACCTTCTCCAACATGTCTTCTACTTTGTTGGAAGCTGAAAAGGTTTTACTCAAATCATTATAAATTAATTCTCTAGTTTTCTTGTGGAGATTAATTTTATCAGGTAAAGGGATCTTTCTGGCATCTACTATTAAATTAACATTTTTGAAACCTGATGAAGAGGAAACAGACAATGTAGAAGGATGAGAAAAGGAAACCCTAAGTTGATTCCTTTCTAGATCCATGGTAGATAACAATCTTGTATGATAATATGAAGATGATTGAACCTTCAATTGAGTCTCCATGCTTTCCCTGATATTCTTATTTCTATCCTCAATTTGAGAAAAAAATTGTTTAATCATTAGGACAGAGCTCTAAGTATCTTCATCTGGATTGGGAGAGGATGGTGTGCAAACTGTATCACCCACCTATAATTGAAAACCATAAATTAATGATGAATTTCCTTCATTAGATCATTTTGATCTATTAGCTTCTCCCTCTATATCTTCATCCAAATCAATAATTTCCTCTCTACCTCTCTTCAAATTCTTTTCATTTTGTGTAGGAGTGTCGACTATTAACCCTCCTATTGAGAAGGATTGACCTCCATTAGCCATCTTCTTAATTTATGGTTGAGCTTCATGTAAGGAAGGGGCATAACCATTCTCTACTCTTTTGTTAGAAATCACATGGAAAATATCAAAGGACCATTTTTCTCCCAATAGAAAATTAATTTCTTCTAGAAGTTGTTGGACTTCTTCTGCTGCTTGTTTGGTATTTACAATGAAAGGTACCATAGTTCTTGGAAAAATAAATATATTCCCTTTCTTAGCTAGCACAAAATGGACCTAGTCCACATTTAAACTTTGTCTTATAAATTCCAAACTAAACAACCTCATAGCAACAAAGGTTGGCAATCTGTAAGGTTCAATATTAGCTCCAGAACCTAATCTAACAATGATCTTCAAAATAATACCAGTATCCTACTCTCATATCTTTTCTCAACTGAAGAAAAGGCTAATCTTTAGGCAAAATAGTAGGTGCAGGTGAACTATCAATAATTGAATATGCCAATGAAAGAAATAAGGTAGCAAAATCCATCAGGCCTTCCTTCTTTGGGTTACCCCTCACTATATCAGTCCAAAAAATAACTGATTGTTTGTTCTTATGGGGACCCATAATGTTTATCCCCAAATCCATGAACTTTTCAACATGAGAGTATAAGAAGAGATATGTAATTAAAGAAGGGAAACTAAAACAACCAGTGAGTGAAAGGTTCATGAACTGAGCATTGACCACCCCTTCCCAAAAATCTAGTATATCTAAAACAACTTCAAGTTTCATCATCAGACTAAAAAGACCAAGAGTAACTTTATCAATAAATGATGCATCATCTCTTACCAAGATCTTAGTTAAAATTTGTAGAATAGGTCTGACATCATCAACAAAATTATCTAATGGAAACTGATTTGACTCCAAAGGCAATTGTTTTCCACTTGGCATCAAATAAAATACAATTGGGACATACTCTTGACTTGACAAATTTTCAAAATAGACTAATAGAGTTTCTTTAGAAAATAGGTATATATACTAGTAGAAGGAAAACACAATACTTGCTGAATTAAAAGGGAGGACACTTGGAAAACATTTTCTCCTGACTTATTCATTACAAAACACTAATGTGGATACATAGTTGATACTAACCAATAAATAAATTTTGGGAAGAGATGAGTTTCAGAGATGAAAGCCAAAAGGACATCAAACCTGACTGCGGCAACATAAAATGGGACATCGACTTCATTCCTGAGGATAGACTAATAGTTTTCCAAATGATTTATATTGCATACAGTATCAAAAATATCTCTTTTAGTGTTCATGAGTGGAATGTGAGAGGATGACCTTGCTAAGTAAGATTTCTTTGACATTTTGGATAATTGAAATGATGGGTGACTGTGTAAATATTTGGCAATGGCAGAAGATGTTGACTAGGAGTTTTTCTGGAGAATTCGGAGGCCACGACAGCGAGTGCAAATAGCAAAAGTATGTGAGAACGGATTAAAATGAACATTTATAGGTTAAATGGAAGAGAAGGAGGGGAAAGCAAGAATTCAATGCTTCCGTATAAAATTAAATTTTCTTGTAGGTTGTAGTAAATGATGAAATGACATGCATGGACGACAAGTGGCAGAGAGAAAAATTATGTGGCAGAGAAGGTGGTGGAGGCAGCCTCGCTTTCTGACAACAGTGCCAGGGCAATCTTCTATATAGGACATCTTCAGAGGAGTGCCTTCACAATCAATTAGAGCCATAGATTGGAGGTCAACAAGCTGTTGTGAAAATCTTTGTGAAGGCACACCTCTTGCTAACATCCATGCATTTTGTGCTGTCAAGTTCCCCCCATCACATGGGTCCCATCGCACAATTCATTTCCTCTACGATACGTGCTCGCCTTTTAACCTTTCGAATGTTGAATCGGGACCCGCTGTCAGGCTTAAGACTTGTGCTAACTTTGATTAGTGCATTAAAAAATAACCCAAAGCACTTTCAACCATTATTATATACGTTTGAAAACATATTTTATTTTTTCAATTTTTTTACAAGATATGGTCAAATTTAAAATGAGTTACAACATAGTGCATGCTGGGAAGAGCTAGATCTGGGCCAAGGCAGCCCAAATCTGCCCAAGGTAAACTAAAAAACGAGTAGATATGAATGCATGAGTGAAGGATGGTGCAGATCTGAGTGAATGGTAATACATGCAATCAAAACAAATGCAAGAATCATTCAAACAGACGAATAATGAAGCTTGTGGGGAGAGTCACTGCAATGGCGACTGTTAGTGTGAAAACTGGGCTATGCATGCAACGCTTAAGAAAGGAAATGAAAAACTTAAAACAAAACTTCTACAACTTAAAATAAACTAAAAATCTAGAAGTCGTTCAATAAAACATTCAAAACAACACTCGCACAAGCCAAGGAAACAAAAGCAACAGAAAAAGCGGCAAAAGACTTGAAAAGCAAAACTTACCCAAAAAAGTTGTGTTGATCATGATGAAGGTTCCTAGATGCCTTGGGAATTCTAGAGCTTCAAGATCGAATGTGAAAATTTACTATGGTGGCATCCATTAAATATATTTGATCAATTTATGGTTTATGACGTGCATGCCAAAAATCTAGGAAAAGCGACAAGTGTTGGCAATTTCTTAAATTAACTCAAGTGTAACTACCAGTTCTAAAAATAGATCCCTATTTTTTAGGGATGCTTTTTTTTTCTTTTTCTTTTTTGGGAAGGGCTGGCATGCATGCATGGATAAATTGTGCAGTTCAAGAGGGAACTGAGAAACCTGCCAGCACATGCATCATGCAGCAGCTGAGGGAATGCTTCTGCTCAATTCTTGGGCTGAGTGGCTCTCGGTACCTCTCATGCTCTATGCAGTTTCCCATTTGGAGATAAGTTTTAAATTGGGTCTGCACAATTCTAGATTCAAAGCTCATTTTTGGGCTGCACTGTGCAATTCCTAAGAGCAAGGTTGGCTGCCCTCTAGGACTACGTATATTGCCAAGGTAGTGAAAGAACTCGATTGCAACCAAGTCAAAGGAGGTCAGCTTGTGGTTAGACAACCAAGAAAGTAAGAAACATAAGTTGTAAGGCAAAGATAAACTCAAATGAAAGCACAAGTACCTGGGCAGTGCAAGACAAGTTGTTGAGACTTTAGTAGGGAGGCTCCAAAATGAAGCGAAGGAAAAAATTTGGAGGGTGGTAATAGACGCTATAACACATTGATATCAACTATATTATGGGCCATTAACCACAAATTATTCTCTGCATACCCATTATCACCTATAATATAGGGTATAATTTCATATCATATGACTTTAATACCTACATTATTCCAAATTTCAAGTGGGATATTGGGAAATTTAGCCAAATCAAAACATATGACTTATATGTATCCACACATAAAAAAAGGGCACCATAGTATAAGCCCAAGAAAACAATGATTCATTAATAATCACGTTTGGGCCAATATCTTCCATACTCCCTCCTCATACCAAAGGATAAAACCATTCCATCCTCTCAACATGAAATGACTAATGGCACTATAAATGAGAAAACGAAACCCAAAGTATTGCATACACAAAGAAAAATGACTTCTACTAGCACATCAATTGAAGAACTTACAGATTAATGTTTTGTTGAGAAATTCCTCAACTTGATAAAGAGGAATGTCCTTTCTCACAACAAGGTCAATATTATTCCCATGGGATTTGACGAGCCTTATCTTATACCAATGACTATTGAGTCTTGGTTTTAGAACAAGTAATGAACCTCTATGCTCCTCGATCCTTAATCCCACTCCAATGGAGGGAAAGGAAGAAGAGTGCCAAACGTAGAGTTTGACCCACCTTCCATTGGGATAGTGCTACATGTCATGTTATGGACACCCATACCCACAAAAACATCTACATTAAGTGCCACATGAGAGGTCTCAAACCTATTATTAACCTCAAATGATGGTGGATGTAGACTTTCAAATCCACGAGTTGAAATGTTACGAATTTCCAAGTGAATACTTACTCGTCTTTGATCTTCATAATTATCTATGTACCATGACTTGATGCAATCAATGTACTTTTCAAAAGAAAATAAAAGAAAAAATTGTATTTTTGCAAAATAAAATTATTTATTTAAGAATGGGTTTCTTGCCCATTTATTATTTTGTCTTCGGTTTAGCACCCATTTGTGTGCTCTAGGGTTATGTCAAGGTCAAATTCATGGTCATGATATAAAGTCCCATGACGGGATCTTGAATTGATGTAAAAGAAATATTTTTAATGTAAAAATGAGATCTAGAAGCTACCAAGTGATGGGTCATCTATCCCATCAAGTCGGCCCCACAAGAGGCCCTTGGACCTCACATATAAAAGAGAGGTATTCGACCTCATTTCCATTGTCTTGATGATAAACACATCATAATAATAATGATAATGGACTGACACCACACGATTATAACATTATGTGCAATTATATAGAAAGAATAATAAGAATACAACAGAAATAAAAGGAACATAAGAAGAAAATAATTCACATATAAAGACAATTGTTACAACTTTATAATGGCCATAGAAACACTAGAACCACTAACATATTTTAACTATCATTATTTTAATATCATCAACTTTTACATGCCAATATTGTCACTAAGGTTTGAGGTTTCAGAAATGATAGCATGGATACCTTTGCTACATGGTTCCATACTATTGTGTTGCATATTGAACTGCAATGAATAAATCAAACATGGTGTTATACTACTATGTTGAACACTTGTGTAGTGTCATGCCAATATTGAACTACAATGTGTAAATCACACCATGCTAATATAATATCAATATAATATGTATATTTGAACAATGTTGTATTATGTTACAAAAAGATAATCACAAATATAGAGCTAGATATATATATACGATGTCTTCCAATTATACCATGCAATGAGGTTGCATAACAGAGGTGGTATATATACAACAGTACACTAGCTCCTAGAGCAATAGTGCCGACAATGGAGACGATACCTTATTAAAAATCCAACTTTTGAGCATAAATCCAAGACCTTATCACAGCAATAAAAGTGTGGTCCTTTTCAAAAGTAAGCATAGGTTTATTAAGCATGTTTTCAACAAACTGAATATTCAATAAATCCATCCTCTCAAGATCAAACTAATTTTTAATTGGCTCATAGTTATGGGCACTATACGTAGCCTTATTCTCAAGTCTATAATAAAATAATTGCATTCAAAATCATTAAACCGTGGAAGAGAACAATATCACTATCTACAAGGATTTGTGATCTGAAAATGGAGGAGGTGGTCAATTTCCTCTTCTCCAAAAACAAAGATCGTTCTCTGAAACTTAGCAAGGAAAAATGGGTCTTAACACAAAACATGTTTTCTAAAATGTCTCTTCAAGTTATGAGTTATTTTTCACATGTAAACTTACACATAAGCAACACAACATCACATAACTCATACAGGAATACATGAAGAGCACAAGAAAGGATTTTTTGACAAATTTCACCCCTCTTGGGCTACATCTTCAGGCCTGCCAACATAGCTAGACCGCTCCATATATTAAGTGGAAAAGGAGTACACAAAAGCTTGAGGATAAACATGCAGTTATTTCCATTTCAAGGAAATGTTCTCTTGCAAATAAATCTCACATAAAGCAACGTGATAAACTATAGGCATCATGAAAACATTAGCAACACAAGGTGTCTCCTACAAAGGCCCTATACTCCAACAAAAAATGAGCATACATGAGCATATAAACACTTCAATTCCACATTAAAGGACAAAGAGAAAACTTTTCTCAACAAGACAGTGAGAAAAGTATAAAATAGTTGAACCCTGCTAGTAACAGCTACTACAGTAAACTTCTGAAGGTAAGAAAACCCCTGCAAGGCCTTCTCCATTCTCAAACGTCTTTAAGAACTGCTCCAAAGCATTGATTGATCCATACACCCATGAACTTGAACCTACAAAAAGTTCCTTTATATGTGCTTAAATAAGAAAATAGAGGTCACCATTGGATCCAGAATGTCCAAAAACTCATAGATAGATTCTTCTTGAGCTTTAAAACACTGAAAAATCACAATGATCTTACTCTACAATCTCTCCATGTAGTTTTCTTGTTATTCATCCTACAAATCAAAATAATAGTCTAACTGTCCTGAGAGGCGAGGAGGTAACTCCTCACATCAATTGTACTTCTTCATTAAGATTACTCATGGTTATATACATGAGGGAGTTACTCTTGGGTTTCACCTCCTGATGACTCTTCCTTTTCCATTACTTACTATTTACATAATTTACAAGTGTTCAATCAATACCCATGATTAGGTGTCAACATTCCCCCCCTTAATCTGAAGGGATGTTGGTAATTCCAAGCATCAATCTAAATCTTTCAACATTTTCTCTTCCAAGAGTTTTGGTGAAGATGTCTGCAATCTACTCATTAGTGGAATAATGGCATAGATGGATTGCCTTAGCCTCAACATGATGTTGAATCATATGGTATTTTTTATTGATGTGCTTTGTTTGATCTTGTAACTTTTGGTTCTTGGCTAAATTTATTGCAAAGGTGTTGTCAATCATGAGCGAATTTGAATGTACTTGTTTTACCTACAAATCTTTCATAATTTTCTTGAGCCACACAATTTCTTTTGTTTCCTAAGTTGTTGCCACATATTCTGCCTTTGTTATGGTATATGTTGGAATTGATTGTTTGCATGATCTCCAGGAGACAACTCCTGGTCCAAGACTCATAGCATAACCAGAAGTAGATACCCTAGTTTGTTTTTCTCCATCGAAGTCTGAATCAAAGTATCCAATCAAGCTGAAGTTGCCCACCTGTGTATACTTGAGTCCAAAGTCTTCAGTTCCCTTTGTTGGCATTGTGGCACTGATTTAGAGCTATGGCATAGGTGTTGTCCTTGATGGCAACTCACTTTGGTGACAGATCTCAGAATGAAGGAAAAATATATATACACAGGTTCACCTAGACGAAGGAGCGTATACACGCGGGTTAGATGTTACAAATGCGCGTATGCGTATACACGCACTTTCACGCAAGGAAAAGCGCGTATATGTTGGAGAACTTACTTTTGGTCTGTGGTATTTAGTCCTTCGTATTTGAACCTATGGTTTTGGACCATGGTATCTCGTCAGAAGTGTTGATCCCAAGTATTGGGTCCATGGTATTGTTTTGTTATGGTTTTGGACCGCGGTATTGTGAAAGGCCTAAGACTATAAAAGGGGAAGGAGATCATTTGGCAAAGCATCATCTCAATTAATTGAATATATAACAAGTGCTAGATCTGAAATATTGGTGACTGGGGTTATGGTGCAGATCTGGATCTGAATGAAGGTGGAACCTTAGCGCAAATAGAAGGATAAGTTCTATTGATGGGTCATAATATTAAGGCTTGAATAATAGTATCTTTGTATGATTTTGATCTATTATATGTGGCGCATGCTTGATCTATAAATCTGATAATATGGGTTAATTAGTGTCTGAATATTTGAAAGAGTGAATTATCCTTTATAAATATGTACGTAGGTTCAGTGAAGCGAAGGCGCATATACACGCTGGTTCAATGAATAAGAACAACGTATACGCAGGTTGGTCCAAACACAGATGCGTATGCACGCAGGTTTCAGGTTATTGAAGTAGCGTACATCTCTTGAGTTGGGTTCTAGCTGCTTCTGTTTATTGTTGCAGTGTTCTGGGTTCAGAATTTGGTGTGTGGTTACTGTTACTGTGCTTTGGGTACAGCTGTCAGAGAAGTATCTACTTGATTCAGTTCTAATTGGTAAAAGGATATTGTTTGATGCAGAAATTCTAAATGATTGATTGATTTTCATGGATCCAGTGTGAAAATTTATGAAACGTGGTCCCTGGAAGAAAGAGAAGGTTGTAGCCTTCAATAGGCCAGCACCTACGTACTAGTATCTTGGCTAGTGCAAGAGCTAAGGTGGTTGTAGCTCCCTTCCAGGAGAAGCTGGAGAATGGGAGAGGGTTGTAGCTCTCTACAGGTTGCAGCCTGTGTACTGGTAAAGGACTGCACCAGTACATAATCATTGTAAAAAGAAGTTTCTAATTAAAAGGAAGATAGAGACGAATTGCAGTAGGTGGTTTTCACCCACATTGGGTTTCCACCTTATATCTTGTGTTCTTGTGTGTGATTGTCTTTTGCTTTGTTTTACTGTTTCTGGTTACTTTTTATTTGATTCTAATACACAGATTAATAATCAACATCTGTAAGATTAAGTAAATTATAAGTTTTCATGGTATACGCGGGTTTCCTTCTATGTAGTTGCGTATATACATGGTTTTCACTAACTGAAGTAGCGTATATGATCTGGAATTGTAAAAGAGAATATTTGATTTGATAATACTGATTCACCCCCCCCAGTATTATTTCCAACAATTGGTATCAGAGCAGGTCCTTCTGAAGAAGCTTGATCGCTTGAAGGAAGATCCATCATCATGAGCAACTACGAGAGACAAGCATCTATCAGACCACCAATTTTTGATGGGACAAACTTCGTCTATTGGAAGGTAAGAGTCACAACCTATCTACAATCTCTTGGTACAGAAGTCTGGGATATCATAGATACAGGGTATACTTTTGCATCCACAACTCCTACAAATCCGGCTGGTAAGAAGCAATATGAAACAAATGCAAAGGCTATCAATACTCTATTAGGATGTCTATCTCAATTAGAATTCATCAAGGTTATGCAATATAAATCCGCAAAAGAAATATGGGACAAGATTGTTCTGAGCTATGAAGGAGATGAATAGGTAAAACGAGCAAAACTTCAAACCATCAGAATTCAGTATGAAAATCTCCGAATGCACAATGATGAAAGTGTGGCTAACTATTTCCTTCATGTAGATGAGATTGTTAATTGTATGAAAAATTTGGGTGAAGAAATAAAAGAGGCTGTTGTGGTTGAAAAAGTTCTAAGATCTTTGTCCCCTAAGTTTGAATCAAAAGTTTCTGCGATAGAAGAAAAGGAGAATCTACGAAACCTTACCATGTCACAGTTGCACGAAATTCTGATTGCTTATGAAATGAGGAAAGAAGGACCATCAAACATGAGAGAAGCTGCTTTCAAGGCTTCAGGCAAAGGAGATTACTATGAGTCAGGACATGTGTCAGAAGAAGAGGAAGAATCAAATTTTGTCAAGAACCTTCAACGGGGTGCTGGAAGATTCAGAGGTAAGTTACCTTTCAAATGATTTGCTTGTGGAAGAGTTAGTCACTATGCTGCCAAATGTCCTCATAAGGATAAGATTGACAAGGGTAAGGAACCTGTTAGATGGAACAAGAAATAGAATGTAAATAAGAAAAGCTATTACACTCATGAAGATAGTGATGGACTTTCAAATAGTGACGAAGATGAACAAGGTAATAAATATAAACTTTTAATGGATTTTGAAGATGATGATTTTGTGGATGCTATAGATGAAGAAAGTCTTTATGAAGAGATTTCTAGACTCAAAATTTGTTTAGAAGAGAAGAATGTGATCATAGATACTCTACAATTCCAACTTGCTAAAAAGGAAAAACATCATGAAAAATTAGAATGTGAAATTGTGGGACTGAGAAAAGAGATTGAGAAAACAAAAGCTCTTAATCTTAGATTTTTTAAAGGATCTGACACGTTAGATGAGATTATCAAAGTGCAGCGCTCTCCACTAATCAAGATAGGTCTGGGATATAATAAAGAAACAACTCAAGCACAGAAACCATCTACCTCCAAGAGTTATCTTGATGCTGCAAGGAGAAGTGAACAAAGACCCAATGGAAATCAATAGGTAAATCGGGGGCAATCTACTTTAAGGAAAAACAGAAGCTACAACCAACCACAGGTAAAACCTTCTCAATTTGCCTCAAGAATGGATGTCAATAGGAACTACAATCATTTGGCTGGTAGATTTGATAATCACAGGAGTTTCTTCAATGGCCAATGTTTTTCTTGTCATAATTTTGGTCACAAAGCAGCTCAATGTGTTGCCTATAATACAATCATGACTAGAGAAGCTCATAAACAGAGGAGTATGACTGGGATCATGAAAAGGACCTACAACAACTTCTCTGCTCTTGAAAATGAAATAGAATGTTCTATTTGTAACAATTTCGGTCATGAAGATTCTGAATGTAGGAGCAGGTTTCGGCAGACAACTTAGAAGGAGAAAGCTTCAAGTGCCAAATCATAGAGAATAAAAGAACCCCAACTAGAAAGATGTGGTATAGCCTTATATGCCAAAGGGCAGGAAAATCAATGGTACATCGACAGTGGATGTTCGAAACATATGACAGGTGATAAAAGAAACTTCAGTCATATAGTGCCTTAGAGAAGGAGAAGAAGGTTTCTTTTGGAAATGACACCCTTGCTCTCATAAAAGGTAAAGGTTATGTTCAGTTGAAAGAAAGGGTCAAAGCTGGAAATGTCATGTATGTTGATGGCTTAAAGCATAATCTATTAAGTGTCAGCCAGATGTGTGATCAAGGAACTGAGGTAATATTTCGATCAAATGGATGTAGTGTTCGTGATCTTGATACAGGAAAAACAATGATCAAAGGCGTAAGGACTCCAAATAATTTATACATATTCAAAGAAGGACAACATCAATGCTATCTGAGCAAGAATGATGAACACTGACTATGGCACAGAAGATTGGGGCATATTAGTTTCTCACAGATAAGGAAAGCATGCAAATACCAAGCAGTTCGTGGTATTCCAGACATCAGAATCCTAGACAATACAATATGCAAATCATGTCAGTTTGGTAAGCAGACCAGAACTAACTTCCCTGAGAAGGAAGGATCAGCCAGCAGGCCACTTGAACTTGTCCATACTGATGTATGTGGTCCAACTAGGAAAAGGTCACCTCGAGGAGAAGAATACTTTATATTATTCATTGATGACTATTCCAGGATGTGTTAGATAGGACTTATGAAGCACAAAGACAAAGCCTTTGAAAAGTTAAAATCATTCAAAGCCTTGGTGGAGAACAAATCAGATCACAGAATCAAATGCCTCAGGTCTAATCGAGGAGGAGAGTTTACCTCAAATGAATTCTTCAATTTTTGTGAAGAACATGGTATAAGAAGGGAATTCTCTACAGCTATGACTCCTCAGCAAAATGGAGTAGTGGAAAGAATGAAAAGACCGGTTCAACAAATGGCTCGTGCATTGCTTGATGAGTCTGGAACTCCTGCAACCTTCTGGGGTGAAGCCGCATTTGCTGCAGTTGTTATTTTCAACAAGACAAATGTCCGGGTGAACAACACTCAAACTCCTCATGAGCTCTAGTATGGTGAGACTCCTTCGGTAAAATATTTCAAAATTTTTGGAAGCAAATTCTATATTAAAAATAATGATGAAAATCTTGGCAACTTTGAACCTAGAGCAGATGAAGGCATTCTCCTTGGTTATTCTCCCCACAGCAAAGCATATAAGTGTTACAACAAAAGACTTGGAAGAATTGTTGACAACATTGATGTAGTGGTTGATGAAGAAGGAAACATTCCTAGGAAAGTGAATTCCGAAGATTTCAAAGATGATGAGGACTATCCTTCAACATCAAATTAGACTTATGATGAAGAAGAAGCTCAAGAGGCATGAGAAGAACAGATAAGAATAGAAGATAAGACTCCATCCAGGTACGTTCAGAAGAATCATCCAGAATCTCAAATATTGGGGCAAAAGGAGGCAGGTATACAAACAAGAAGAACAATTGCAGAAGCCTCAAGCTATTTGGCATTGCTCTCCTCCACTGAACCACAAAATGTAAAAGAGGCATGCAAAGATGAATGCTGGGTCAAGGCAATGGATGAAGAACTTGAGCAGATTGAAAAGAATGACACTTGGGAGTTGGTTCCTAGACCAAAAGATAAGAATGTCATAGGGACAAAATGGATCTTCAAAAACAAGTTGAATGAAAATGGGGAAGTGATTAGAAACAAGGCCAGACTTGTTTGTAAAGGGTATGCTCAACAAGAAGGAATAGACTTTGAAGAAACTTTTTCTCCCATTGCTAGACTTGAGGCCATCAGAATGTTCCTTGCTCTCTCTAGCTTTTAGAAGTTCAAAGTATTTCAAATGGACATAAAATCAACCTTTCTGAATGGAGACTTAGAAGAAGAAGTGTACATTGAGCAACCAGATGGTTTCATTCTTGGGAATGATCCAAATCTTGTATGCATACTAAAAAAGGATCTCTGTGGTCTTAAACTGGCTCCAAGGGCTTGGTACTATCGTTTGGACAAATACCTTCATCAACAAGGCTTTTCAAAAGGATCAGCAGATAGCAATAATACTTGTTGTGTATGTAGATGATATTATCTTTGGCAGCAATGAAGAAACTATGAGTCAAAACTTTGCCTTGGTGATGCAGAAAGAATTCGAAATGTCATTACTTGGAGAGCTGACATATTTTCTTGGTCTACAAATCCAACAAAATGAAGGCGGTATCTTTTAGTCTCAAACCAAGTATCTCAATCAGATCTTGAAGAAATATGGCATGGAAGATTCGAAACCAGTATGTACCCCTATGGTTACAGGATGTAGCCTCAGTGCAAATGATGAATCAGCAGCAGTGCATCAACCAACCTATAGATCCATGATTAGAAGTCTTCTTTATTTGACAGGTACATGACCAGACATCATGCATGCAGTGGGAATAGTTGGAAGATTTCAGGCAAATCCAAAGGAAACTCATCTTCGGGCAGTTAAGAGAATCTTCAAGTACCTTCAAGGAACTCAAAACTATGGCTTATGGTATCCTAGAGATACAGATCTCACACTTCATGCTTATACAGATGCAGATTGGGCCGGAAGCGTGGATGACAGGAAAAGCACTAGTGGTGGTGCATTCTTCATGGGTTCCAGATTAGTATCTTGGTTTAGCAAGAAACAAAGTTCGATTGCTTTATCTACAGCCGAAGCGGAATATGTGGCTGCTACATCTTGCTGCACTCAACTCCTTTGGATGATGAAAACTTTGTAGGATTTTCAAATCACTTGTACACCACATATCTCCATCTTATGTGATAATACAAGTGCAATCAACATTTCAAAGAATCTTGTTATGCATTCAAAGACTAAGCACATACCGATCAAGTATCACTTTCTCTGGGAACAAGTGTTGGAACAAAAGGTCAAATTAGAGTATGTTCCCTCTAAGGAACAAGTTGCTGATATTATCTCCAAACCACTGCCTAGGGAAACTTTTGAATACCTCAAACAGAAGTCGGGAGTATTTGATGCATCATCTTGCCGTTAAAACTTGTCTATTTCAGAGAAAAATGGGTGTACACAAGTTTCCTGAGGAGGATCCGCATACATACGCCGGTTTATGCAGAGACAGTCACGTATATGGAGGCTTGATGGATATTAGTAGGGATAGGCTCTGGTTGAAGATAGTCTGATATGGGTCTGACAAAGACCATCTGGCACAGGTTCAGGGGGAGCAGATAAACGTCTAATGATGCATTGTTGGCATTATCTTAGAAGCTTTTGCTTCAATTTCACAACTGTTGTTGGTTTCAAGTGGAACAAATGCAGAGGGAGAATAGAAGAAAAACATGGTTGCTAATCTGAATGGTGATTGACAGATGTTGCTGATATCAGTTATTGGTGACTTTCTTAAGTCTTGTTCTAGATATTTCGTCTCTATGTCATGTATCTCTTTTATGGTGTCAAGGTCATGTAACGACCTATTTTGGTTCCCCACTATGCCTGGGATGAAGATGTAATGTACTTGGTTGTCATATGTAAATTTCTGATGTATCCCCACTTGGTTGGGTGATGGATGTATGTATTGAGTCTTTTGGTGATAGGAAGGTCTTTTATGATGTATAAGTCATGGTTCTTCTTGAAGAACATCTTTTTGCAGATCTTGCCTACAGTCAGGGGGAGCATGGTCAGCACAACAGGGTAGAGATTTCAGCATGTACTCAAGGGGAGCACAACCCTTTTCCCTTGATGACAAAGGGGGAGAATGACTTTGAGGATCTTGGGGTTGCCATGAAGTCCAAAGGGGGAGATTGTTGGCATTGTGCACTGATTTAGAGCTATGACATAGGTGTTGTCCTTGATGGCAACTCACTTTGGTGACATATCTTAGAATGAAGGAAAAAGATATATACGCAGGTTCACCTAGACGAAGGAGCGTATACACGTGGGTTAGATGTTACAAAGGCGCATATGCGTATACATGCACTTTCATGCAAGGAAAAACACGTATATGTTGGAGAACTTAATTTTGGTCTGTGGTATTTAGTACTTGTTATTTGAACCTATGGTTTTGGACCATGGTATCTCGTCAGAAGTGTTGATCCCAAGTATTGGGTCCATGGTATTGTTTTGTTATGGTTTTAGAATATGGTATTGTGAAAGGCATAAGACTATAAAAGGGGAAGGAGATCATTTGGTAAATCATCATCTGAATTAATTGAATATCTAACAAGTGCTAGATCTGAAATATAGGTGATTGGGGTTATGGTGCATATCTAGATCTGAATGAAGGTGGAACCTTAGTGCAAAGAGAAGGATAAGTTCTATTGATGGGTCATAATCTTAAGGCTTGAATAATAATATCTTTGTATGATTTTGATCTGTTATATGTGGCGCATGCTTGATTTATAAATCTGATAATCTGGGTTAGTTAGTGTCTGAATATTTGAAAGAGTGAATTATCCTTTATAGATCTATACACATGTTCAGTGAAGCGAAGGCGCGTATACATGCTGGTTCAGTGAATAAGAACAATGTATACGCAGGTTGGTCCAAACAAAGATGCGTATGCACACATGTTTCAAGTTATTGAAGTAGGATACATCTCTTGAGTTGGGTTCTAGATGCTTCTGTTTATTGTTGTAGTTTTCTGGGTTCAGAATTTGGTGTGTGGTTACTGTTATTGTGCTTTGGGTACAACTGTCAGAGAAGTATCTACTTGATTCAGTTCTAATTGGTAAAAGGAGATTGTTTGATGCAGAAATTCTAAATGATTGATTGATGTTCATGGATCCAGTCTGAAAATTATGAAATGTGGTCCCTGGAAGAAAGAGAAGGTTGTAGCCTTCAGTAGGCCAGCACCTACGTACTAGTATCTTGGCTAGTGCAAGAGCTAAGGGGGTTGTAGCTCCCTTCCAGGAGAAGCTGGAGAATGAGAGAGGGTTGTAGCTCTCTACAAGTTGCAGCCTGCATACTGGTAAAGGATTGCACTAGTACAGAATCATTGTAAAAAGAAGTTTCTAATTAAAAGGAAGATAGAGACGAATTGCAGCAGGTGGTTATCACCCACATTAGGTTTCCACCTTATATCTTGTGTTCTTGTGTGTGATTGTCTTCTGCTCTATTTTACTGTTTCTGGTTACTGTTTATTTGATTCTAATACACATATTAATAATCAACATCTATAAGATTAAGTAAATTATAAGTTTGCATGGTATACACAGGTTTCCTTCTACGTAGTTGCGTATATATGCGGTTTTCACTAACTGAAGTAGCGTATATGATCTGGAATTGTAAAAGGGAATATTTGATTTGATAATACTGATTCAGCCCCCCCTCTCAGTATTATTTCCAACACCCTTCAAGTACTTTAGAACTATTTTTGCAGCAGACCAATGTCCCTCACAAGGATTTTTCATAAACCTGGAGAGGATTCCAACAACAAATGAAATATCTGGTTTGGTAGTAGTCAGGTAGTTGAGACTTCCTACAATCTGTCTATACTTTGTTGCATCCTCAAATTATTTTCCTTCAATGGATGTGAGATTTATGTTTCGTTCCATTAGAGTAGTTATAGGATTTCACTTAGTCATGCCAAACAAGTTAAACATATCTACAATGTACTTATTTTGAGAAAGGAATATAGACTTTGAATGTTGAGTTACTTCAATACCAAGATAGTAGTGAACATAGCCCAAGTCAGTCATTTCAAAACCTTTCCTCAATTCCTTCTTTACGAATGCAATGTGGCTCTCTTTTTTCCTTGTCATCAAAAGATCATCTACATATACCACAAGATATACAACTGTTTTTCCAACTTTCTTGAAAAACAAAGTTGCATCATCAAGATCATAATGTTTGAAGTTGAGTTTCAAAAGATGTTCAATTAACTTTTCATACCAGACTCGTGGTGCTTTCTTGAGGCCATACAAGGATTTCACAAGTTTGCATGCTTTATTTTCATGTCCTTTCACAGTAAATCCTTCAAGCTGGAACATAAAAACATTGTCTTTTAGATCTCCATTCAAGAAATCATTTTTTACATCCATTTGATGGAATTTCCAACCTTTTTGAGCTTCTATGGAAAAGAGTGTCCGGATGGTAGCCCATTTTTCTATGGGGCAAAAAGTCTCCTCATAATTGACCCCTTCCTTTTGTGAAAAACCTTTTGCCATAAGCCTATTTGTGCTTTTCAAGTGAGCCATCATCTTTATACTTGTTCTTGTAGACCCACTTGCATCCAATTGGTTTGGTTCCCAATGGAGGATCAACCAGCTTCCAAGTTCCATTCTTTATCAAGGCATCATACTCCTTTTGTATTGCTTCTTTCCATTCATCATGAGAAGCATCTTCTTTGAAGGAAGTTGGTTCAAAGTCTATAGACAAATTCAGTTCAAAATCATAAGAAACATCCATATCAACAAGTGAATCAGAATCATCTACATCACCTCCATTTCACCCCGTTGAATTTCTTGTTCCTGCCTTTCCAAGCTCATCGGGATGAAAACTTTCAACTGTCTTTGTCATCCACTTTGGGGGACATTTCTGAGATGGTCCAAGCTGCTCAATTGATTGAGTTGGGACTAAATCAAGATTGAGTCTCCCTGTTTTGTCGATCACATCACTCAAATTGTTATCAATGATTGGAGTTTCATGCATGAAGAAAGTGCTTTAGAAGAAGATTCCACGGATTGATCCAATATAGGAATCCCCCCTTCAAGATGTGTAATCTAATTATCAAATTCTTGAAATGATTTTGCATTTCTAAATCTATCCAAGTGATCAAGTTTCTGCTCAACAACATTGTTAGCTTTGGAATATCAAGAAAGATTACATCTCTAGATACAAAAAAAAAATTAACTTCATCATAGAGACGGTATGCTCTAGAGGTATTTGAATACCCCAAGAAGATACACTAAGGACTCCTTACACCAAGTTTTTTCTATGTACTTTTGGTATCAAGGCATAACGGGTGGAACCAAAGACCCTAAGATGCTTTACCGCAGGAATGTGGTCATACCACATTTCATAAGGAGTCTTGTTTCTAATAGCATTATATGGACATCTATTCTTTACATATGCAACACATAGAAATTCATCATCCCAAAAGATCAATTTTACATCCTTGAAAAACATCATTTAACATACCATATTTAAGATTGTCATATTCATCTTTTTAGCTACTCCATTCTGTTGGGGATTATAAGGCACAGTTTTTTTATGTTTGATCCCATGCTGGCGAAGATAGTTTTCAAATTCATTTGAAGTGTATTCTTTTCCATTATCGGTGTGAATAGATCCAATATGAGATTGTGCATGATTTTCAATCCATGTATGAAAGTTCTTGAATGTTTGAAAAGCATCAAATTTGTTCTTCAATAAATAAACCCAAAACATTGGTGTCATCATATATTTATTTCCATTTGCAAAAGGAACAGGCATTGGACCACAAAAATCTGAATGAATGAGTTCAATTTTTCTATGTGCTCTGGAATGTGAATCATGAAAAGGTTGTTTGCTATGCTTTCCTAGAATGCAAGCATCACATTCCTTAAGTTTCCTAGGAATTTTAGGCAAACAAGTAACACCATTTTTATTCAACAAGTGAAGGTTGTCATAGTTCAAGTGTCCAAATATAGCATGCCATAATAGACTTGATGGAAATGTACCTTCATCATAATGAGAATCGTGTGAGAAATTTTGTGCACGAGCAAAGTTACCTTGCAGCTTGAGAAGCCTTTCTTCTTCTATGCCCGTCATGACAAGTGAGTGATTTGATGATTTTCTTACCTCAAGCTTGCCATCAAACATATGAATGGAGTGTCCTTACTGGCAAATTTGGACCAAGGACAATAAGTTTGTCCTCATCTATGGGAGATATAAGACATCATGCAAAAGAAAGTTTGGAAGAGTAGGCAATTTGAGCCTAATTGTGCCAAGCCCTGATGACTTGATTTTTGATTTGTCTGCAAAGTATACTGCTCCATCAACACTGTTAGTAAATTCTTCAAAAAGATATTTTCTGAAATTCATGTGGCAAGTTGCTCCTGAATCAAGCAACCAATCATTTTCCCAAGAAGCAAGTGAAGCATTAAACAAGTCTTCATTTACTCCAATTTTACAATGTGCCACAACATAGTGAGTAGATTCAGGTGCTTTACCTTTCTCTTTGTCATTGGTTTTACCTTTGGGTTGATTTCTTTCTTGCTCAATTATTTCCCAAGGCAGCTTGCATGTGGAGTGATCCATCTCTATTGCAATGTACGCAATTCAAATCAGACTTTTCTCCTTGACAGTGTCTGACCCCTTGGCTTTGAAATTTATTCTTCCTATTCCTCTTCAACCACCTCTTCCTCTGGAAGAATCTTGAGCATGATTCTTCTCTCTAAGTGCAAGACACACAGCTTCTTCAGATGACTGAGGAATTATCTTCTTCCCAAAATCTCTCTCTCTCAGCAAATTTATTCACAAGGGAGTCAAAGGTAATTTCTTTGAGGTTTCCATTTACTTGCAATGACTAAAGATAATTTGAATAACTGGGATAAAGTGCCTTGAAAAAAAGATATCAGAGGAATTTCTTGTTCAACATTAGTGACTTTAATACCATGCATAATATATTTTACTTATGATGCAAGATCAAGAGGATCGTCATTTTGTAATTCAAGGCTGAACAATTTAATCATTAGTTGGACAACTTGAAGTGCAGAGTGTGAGTCATAGAGTTCCTTCAATTTTTGTAAGGCTTCAAAAGCATTAGAAAATGGTGAAATATGGCGACTCACCTCTTCATTTACAAATGTTGTGATCAAGGTGTAGGCCTTGTTGTTCTTGTTTTTCCAAATGGCGAATTCCTTGTCTGAGGTAGGATTTGTTGGTTCATTGTCTCCTTCTCCAACACAAACTCCTTTCCATAGCTCATTAAAAATGAGAGTGTGTTTGATCTTCCGCGACCATTCTGGATAGTTCTCTTTGTTGGTGAGAACCACTCCCACAATAGATATTAATGAATGCATTTGAAAATTTGTGTATTGTAAATATACTTCTACTGCCAATGTAAAATTTGCACCTCTACTGGTAAAAAATGCAGTTCTAGTGTAAAACAAAATTACAATGTGATATGTATGGACAAAGGTATTACTAGGGGAGGGTATATTTGGGAGAGGGAGTATGTGGGGGAGGGAGTATATGAAGGAGTGGGTTTATGGGAGGGTGTATATGTAGGAGGGTCAATGTATTGACTGAGCGATGGTATGGGAAGGGAGGTAATTAAAATTCGAGAGAGGATTTAATACAGTGCACCCATGTTAGGCCAGGAGGTAACTCCTCAAATCAATTGTACTTATTCATTAAGATTACTCATGGTTATATACATGAGGGATTAAATCTTGGGTTTCACCTCCCAATTACTCTTCCTTTTCCATTATTTACTATTTACATTATTTACAAGTGTTCACCCAATCCCCATGATTAGGTGTCAACATGTCCTACAAATTCACCTTGTTTTCTGCTGCAGAGGCAACAATTTTTCCTTCCAACGGTGCAATTTATTGGAAAATTAAATTCCCCAATAACCCATGTGCATGAAAAACGAGGCTCATATGGGCCATGTGGTCGTAGGTTGGGCTTTAACACCTATCCCTATCGGCTTAGCACCTTAACTAATAGGTTATGGTTATATTGGGTTCACTGGACTAAGGGTCTAGCCAACAGAACGACCTTCCCACTGGTCCCCCATTGTCTATGTGTCAGGTCACATGAGTGTGATGGGACCAGGGGTTGGTCCCATTTTAAGCACCCTCTGCCAAGTTCTTTTCCATACTTTGCCACGGTCCTGTCAGATCCATACGAACAGGGCTAGGGCTATGGCTAAGCCCCCTCTCTGCTAGCACTTTCCATGTTAATTTTGGGATCATATGACAAGGTTGGTGACTAGGGGCTGGTCCACTTCCATAAGTTCCCATCCTTTGCTCTATGGTCATATGCTTCTTGTTGTGATCGGGGGTCAGGCCTGCCAATCTGACCCCTTCCCCCAATTGAGCACCAATAAACTTCGAATATAGGTTTTTTGCCATATGGATTAAGACCCACCTGTAGAGAAGTCAGTGTAATGCTACAATGATACCTTGGAGGTTGATGATTTGAGTCTTTCCCGGGCCTCTGTTCAACCATACCAAAAATTTAATGCACTCTGGAGGTGCCACATGGAAGCCCATAATTGGGCCATAAAAAACAAATCAAATTTGACACCAAACCAATGAACCAATAGATGCCACTTGTCAGCACCCAATTGGTTTGTAAATGCACACTCACCCTGGTTGATGTCAGTTGTATGGAAGCCCAGTCAACAACCCTGCTCATTTTTTAGTTGTTTGGCTAAATGATCAAAATGAGATAACTTGAGCATATGATGTTGGATTGAGGTGAAACAAACGTCATTGGATTCAAAATGACGAGAAATTCAAATTGGTGCTAGCTTCAATACTTTCTAGGCACTTTAATTTTTGAGCTAAAATTTGATCACCTAATCACACATCCCCACTCAGAAATTTTGGACTCCAAAAGTTTACTTCTCTTAGTAAATAAAATGAGGCTCAAACTCAAAATCACCCAAAATCTCAATCTAAAATACTTACTTTTGAATTGGTTCCCTACAAAACCCAATGAAGGCACTTCACCTATCTTCTTCATGAAGACCTATTGTCTTGTTAAGAATCGAGCCAAAACTTCTTATCGCTGATGCAGGAACAAAAAAACTGATGAGTAGAATTTAAACATTATATTAATATCATATTTGCATGGTTCAAAAAAACTTCATCTTGAATTTCAACTATTGAAGACAAATCTGACTCCATCTTGGAAATCCGAAGCAATATAAACTTGCTTTACCATCCTCAAACTGAGGTTATACACAAAAGTACATTGTTGCAAAAATTCAATGACATAATAGAATTTTCCTACAAAAACATAGTCATCTTGTACAAGCGTAAACAAATATTCTATTCACAACAAGTTTCATCTTGAATACTTGCATTGGTGAGTACATGAAAAACTTGTAGACAAACTTGGACGACATCTTGTACATTCCAAAATTCCTTAAACATATGAACTTATAAACAAGCCAATACATAACATCAATGAAAAACACATACTTGTTGCACATAGTGACTATTATTGTTCACTTTACAAAAGTACCCAAACAGGTAAACAACAACAAGTAATTACAAATTTACAAAGCAAATTTACAAACAGTCTACCCAATCTTTGCCTCCCTAGGACTATGGGTTGTTTTTTGCATCAAATTTGCCTTGAAGGTTACTTTAGGATTGTTTTGAGTCCTCTTTACCACCTATTTCTTCCCTTGCATTAGGTTGCATAATCTCTTTTCCCTTCTTGGAATGAAGCTCTAGATGTAATTTCCAACATCATTCATTTCCATGGTAATGCATCTTGCAATGGGTACAAAAGAACTTTCTCTTGCTTGTCGACAAAGAAGTCCTCTCATTCGAAGGAGATTCATCATGCATGATGCCTAGAATATAATCCATTCTTTTAACTATTACCATGTGTTTCTCACAGACATCCACACAATGGTCAAATGCATCATAGAAAGTACAAGGGTACATGTTCCACAAGTAGTCAAAATTACCAACATTTGGAAAACACCCATGAGATTTATACATGTCTCTTGGGTTGTAGATTTGATGATGTGGGGTGGATAATGACATGCAAGGTCCTTTCAAGTATTCATCTCACTTGGGAGACAAATGAACATTTTCACCATCATCTTGGTGTGACATGTCATCCTCAGATGATTGTGGTGTCTCAAATCATTTAGAGCATTCTCCAAACTCCATTTAACCATATCCCAATCCTTGATACTTTTGTATCTCTTAAACAATGATTAGATTGGCGATCCCTTGGCCATTGATGTCGAGGCCTCCTCCTTCATAACCCATTTTAGAAATCAACTTCATACCAATGCCTTTGGTATGTTGCTCAAATTCTGCAAAAAAGGTGTTATGAACATAAATAGAAGGAATTGTACTTGAAATGATTATTACCTCCCTAAACTTTCCATATTTTTAGCTTATGATGATGATGACGACATTGCATATGACTCTAGCCACCCACTTTCACCAACTGGAATATGGTGAGAATCTTGGAGATGCTTGCAAAATCCACATGCATCATTTTCCTCATATGGTCCATAACTACTGTGTGAACCATTCCCACATATTGGTTCCATTTTGGAGGTGGCTTTCGCTATCACGGAAGTGGAACTTTCGACAACTTGTTCCCCAAGCACATGTTGAAATTGAAGGCACATATGCCCCTTCTCCTCTTCAACTATTTCTAGCATTCTTCTCAACTCAATGTTCTGCATACAAAGAGCCAAATTCATCTCCTCTAGCTCTTGGAGACTCTTCTTGCCCATCCTGGTCAAATGTGTTAGTGTCAGTCTTGTTAGCCTGTCACCTAGATCAAAAAATGCTTTTACCATGGTCTTTTCAGGTTTTCATCATCAAATTTTTCTGTTACTAGGTTTTCACAACAAATTGGATCATTGTATGGTCAGTCCAAGATTGGGTCATTGTCTGAAATTTCACTCATCCTAGTTGCTTGTCATATACCATGAAAATTGGTCAAGTCATCATTATCATTTCATTAGGTCTTAAGTCATCCATTAGGTCATAAGGGTCCCCAAGGTCCACCATTTCGATAAAAAGTTAGAAATAAGTCAAATTGACAAAGCAAAGAATTCAAGAAATGAAACATGGTTTATTTACATTTTCATGACATAGAAAGTTTCAAGAGCAGAAAGCACAAGCACTCAGGAGATGCAAAAAACACATTTTCAAAGGCAAGGTAAAAGTTGCCTTCAGAAAAGTGAAATCAATTCACAAAAGAGGATTAGTTTCTTTTTTATTTTTGAAAAAGTGAAGAAATCACCCCTATATAAACTCAAAATGACTCAATAGTTTTTCCTTCACCTCTCATTCACTCTTCGTCATCGAGCTTACTCGCTTTAAAAAGCAAAAATTTCATTTACCTGGGTGAATTTGGACAAAATTTGTAGGCGTTGCATGTAGAGACACTGTGCTGCACTTTTGAAGCAGGTGTTGTGCGTAGGAGAACTGCGCTGCACTTAGAAGAACTACACTACGTGCAGGACAGAGTGCCCGAAAATCACCCAAATTTTCCCAAATTTCAAATTTTTTGCTTTCAAAATTGGTCAAATCACTTGCTAAGGCTAAGGAACAAGTAAGTACATCATTTCCCTTGATTTTTGCTTTCCCATTTGCATTCCATGTTGATAATATCTCAAGCTAGGGTTTGTAGCAAAAATGCCATGGGAAATGCTAGGGTATAAATGGTCATCACAAATTTTATCTCCTAAACATGTAAATTGACTTTCTACACTTGCACGCATGTATGATGAGTCATCTTGACCAGTCCATCCACCTCCAAATCAATCCTAAATACTAAAAAAAAACCCTAAATCATTCCTAAAGTTATTTTGGCAAAATCACACCATAAAACCTTCTTGGTCTCACTTACCAACAACACATTTTTTCACCATCTTCCACACTCATTTCCATCAGTTTCTCAAAGTCATTTCATCTTTCACAAAGCCCTCCCATCATTTTTCAAAACCCATCATATATCACTTCATTTTCATACTCACCTCACATCTATTTCACTTCCTGTTGCTAGGATTTTGTGTCATCATGGAGATTGATTCTTCACTAGAGAGAAAGAGACAACACAAAGGAGGGAGGATACTCAGATATGAACCATTAGATTGCAATCAGATCAACTCCTATCCTTTCATCAAACAATGTTTTGAAGATGTTCACTGTTTGAAATTTGCAAAAGAGTAAGTGAAACAAGGTTTTATGAGTAGCTGACAGATTGGGTGGCTACACACTTGAAAGGGGAGACTGCTGTTGTTGTTGGTATCGAGTTTAGCTTCTCAATGGCCTCCATCTCACTAGCAACTAGTTTACCAGACAATGGAAAATACTAGTTCAAAGGGATGAATCTAGATCTTGAAAACTACAAGCCCTTCTTAAAGACTCCATATAGAGACACACATACTCACCTTATGCCTTTCAAATTTTTGCTTGAGAAGTATGCTTCTTTAATGAAGACCATCATGAGGTTCTTTACCTGTGAAGGTAGATTCTCAAGGTTGTATGCATATCACATTTGCCTCTTGATGCACTTCACATCTCGAAAGCCACTCAACATGTGCAATTACCTATTCAGGAGTATTTCAAAAATGTCTGAGAAGATATAGTTGAAGGACAAAGAGCACTCTCCAAGCCTGTTCCATCATAATCTCATCAAAACCATTGTCCTTCATCAGTTGGTAGAGAAGGGTATGGCTTGGGAAGCCTTCTTAGAAACAACTCTAAAATGGCATGAAGAAAATGCAGCATCTTAGTCCACAAGCGCACCAAAACAACAAACAGAGATGGGGTCATATAGCAGACCAGAAAAAAGGATTCAGCTGCCTAGGCCAGAGGTCACCAAAGTGTATAAGAAAGGGCATAGGCTTGTGTTTTCTTCTCCCAAAGAGAAAGGGGCCAAGCCTTCTTCATTGGCAAAGTAGGTATCAGCAGAAAAGGGTAAGAAGATAGTTGAGTAGGAATTTGAGATCATTGATCTAGAAGAGGAAGATGAGATTTCAATCATGAAACAGACCATCAGGGACAAGGACTACCAAATCAATGAGCTGGAAATAAACATGGAAAGAGCTAAGTTCATTATATCATTCCTAGAACAAGAAAACAATCAACTCAAGGCAAAAGAGTTGATCTTGGAAAAACAAAAAGCCAAGTTATTGCAACAGGTTGGTAAAGGTAAGGAGATCATAGAATCAAGCGAGCTTGAAGGATCAAAGGGTACAGGAAAGAGGAAAAGACCAAGAACCAGAGGTCTCAAAGAAGCTTTGCAAGAGGAACAAAAACAAATATTGCTCAATGAAGACCTTGACTTAGAAGAGAGAATTGCCATTGAGGTTCATCAAGATAAGGAATATTGGCTTAATAGGGTGAATGAACATTTGGGAAAGCTCTTGGAGAAGGCAAATAGAGATAATCAAATCTCAGACACATGGCACATAATTATCAAGCTCAACACATGATCGCCAATGTCAAAGTGAAACAACTCAAAAACAAGCTCAAGGAGACCAAAAAACAGAAAAAGGATGAGGGAAACTTAGATATGCTTGTTGAAGCATCCATGAAGATTTAAAAAACTCATTTTTACACCTTCCCTCCAATTTTGAGCCAATTCTGAGCATTTTGTGTTTTTTGAGAATTTTTGGTCTAAATTCAGAAAATTGGCTTTTCAAGGAGCACAGCGCCTTGGTGCTACGCTTTTTCCTCAGGCATCCATTTGAGGAAAATTTTATCTTTTTGGAAATGTCTTGGCATCCTCTAAAAACCCAATTGCCCATATTTTGTAGATGTGGCTTATTTTGGGAGAAAAGGAAAAAAAGTGGCAAAACACTAGCATTCTGGACCATTTTTTTACAGGCGCTGCACTTCTGGAGTGACCTTGGGAGAATGGAATTTTGAAGGTTTTCCCATGCTCCAAATTCAAAAATGAAAACTGTTTTGGAAACTAGACTTGAAGGGCTAGTTGACCATTCTCTTATATTTGTAAGTCACCTGAAAATCAGCTCAAAGTTGGCACTGCGCTTCTACAATTTCTATGTTTTTATTTGTAAAAATTCACTGTGTAAATTTTCTAGTTTCTAGTCAAACTTGGTCAAAGTCAAGATTCTATTTGTAATGGCATAAGTTATGAGGCTAGGTGATGTAGGCATGAATAAATGCATATCATAGGTTGCTTTTGATGTTCATTAGGCTTCATAAAAGAAGAAAACTCCTAATCAAACTCTTCATGAGGTGTTTGAGTTACACCTTCTCACTCTCACTTGTTGGTTGAGAGAATATTGGAGTTAGTTCCTCCACCTAGGAGTTCGACTCCTGAAGGTGGGAAAGAGGTCAAGAGAGTCTATAAATACTATTTCACCTCATGAGAAGAGGTTGAACTTTTTGAAAAGGAAGGCTTGCATTGTAATCATCTTTCAACTAATACAGATACAGGTTGCAACTATTTTCAAGGAACTCTAGCACAGTGAGTTCATGGTGTTTGTGCTTCACTCTTTTTGTTTTATCATGGTCTAAACATCTTTACATACATTATATTTCTTCTCTATATGAATACCTTGTGATAAAATAATCAAAATTCTTGTATTATCAAGCTCTGTTATCTAGGTTTTCATGGTTATATGTTTTGTCTTCTTAAGCTAATGAAATCATCTTTTAATGCTCATTAGTTTCCTTCTTTCTACATCCTCTATACTACACTAACCGAATACTCCAGTTACACCATAACTTCTGACATCTAGCTCCTTCTTATGTTTCTCCTGTATTCCCACAGCTTAGACCTACTTGTGGCCCCAAACCCTAAGTTCAGCAAACCCTTTAAAAACCAATTTTTTGCAAACAAATATATATAACTAGCCTAAGATTCATTTGCTTTAAAGTCATATCATTGATAAGAGACTTAGAGAGATCCCTCTCATGCTTAGTAAGGCTAGCTACTGAGCTAAAGTGGTTTGAGGTTATCCTTGTTGATTTCGTTTTCAGCCTAGGAGATTGTAAGGACTAACAAAATGTGTTACAAGAAATTTCAGCCTAAAAGGGGCCTCCTAAGGAAAAATAAATAAATTAATAAAAAATGTCATGTAGACAATATTTTAATATTACTTTAATTTTATCTATGTTCCATAATATTTATTAGCATGAAATTTAATTAAATCTTTAATACATTATTTCTAATTATTTACTTTTATCAAAATCCCTCAATATAATAAACTTTTATTAAAATAACTATCTATATCTATTTACTATTTAAATTTAAGTGTCTATATTTAGATTTTATATTTAACTCTCTATATGTGTTTTATATTTAACTCTCTCTATATTTTTTATATTTAACTATTTTTTTAGTGCTTTTTCACCAACATCATCTAGCGAAGCCACAATTTTGCTCAGAATATAGTTTTTGGTTGGTTTTGATAAATTTTTCTTTCTAGAATACGTTTTTAACTATTCATGTCCTTTATTCTTAAAAATATTTAACTATTTTATATTTAATTATATATTCTATACTTTTGGCTTGAATATGGTAATTTGTCTTTTTTGGAATACGTTTTTTAAATATTTTATATTTAACTATTTTTAACCATTTAACTATTTCAAATTTTATTATAATTAACTATATATTTTATATTTTTGGCCGAAATGTAATTTGTCCTTTTTGGAATACACTTTTAAGTATTTAACTATTTTATATTTAACTATAACTATATTTATTTTTAACTATTTAACTATTTTATATTTAACTATAACTATATTTTATTTTTAACTATTTGACTATTTTATATTTAACTATAACTATCTATATTTATATTTTATATTTAAATGTCTATATATGATGATGATGATGGTTAACATCCGCTGAGACCGAAAATTGGTCTATCGGACCTAAAGAAACAAATTATTTATTTTGATTTAAGATTTTATTCCTATGCTCAAAAAGCTTGGAGAGAAGCCTTCCGAGCTCACTATAATTTTGACATCGTAAAAGGCTAGGAAGGTCAGTATTTTATATTTAACTATTTTTTTGTGCTTTTTTGGGCATGGCTATTAATTTCAAATGGGCACACGTTTTTATTTTTTATTTTTTCATTAATATCAAGATTTACATTGCATTAACAACTTTTTCGATATCATAATTCATATGGGTAAAGTAGGTAAGTAACATTAGTAAAATAATTCATGAATAATCAAACTAATAATAAAATATTTCAATGATACTCAAATTAATAAAAAATATTTCACGAACACCCAAATTAAACAATTTAAAATTATTAGAAATGTACCTCCTTTTAAATTTAAAGGATTTTGATTGGTTTACATATTATGACATGGAAATCACATGAAAATTTCATGGCCACTTTTAGGCTGAAACTTCCTATAATCGGAAGATCTTATACCAATTAATTTGAAAATGAAGGACTTGGTCAATTTCCTCTTCTTCAAAAACATGGAACATTCTTTAATGCTTTGCAAGGAAAAATGGGTCTTAACACAAAATGGGTTTTCCAAAAGGTCTCTTCAAGTTAGAGTTATTTTTCACATGTAAACTTAATCATAAGAAACACAACATCACATAACTCATACATGCATACATGAAGCACAAGAAAGGATTTGCTAACAAAGTTCACCCATCTTGGGTTAAATCTCTAGGCCTACCAACATAGCTAGACAACTCCATATATTCAAAGGAAAAGGCGTACATAAAAGTTTGTTGATAAACATGTGGATATTCCCCCTTCAAGGAAATGTCTCTTGCAAAGAACTCTCACATAAAATAGTATGAAAACCTACAATCATCATGAAAACATCAGCAACACGAGGCTTCTCCTACAAAGACCTTATACTCCAATTGAAAATGAGCATACATGAGCATATAAGCACTTAAATTCCACATTGAAGGACAAATAGAAAACTTTCCTCAACAAGACATACTGATAAAAGTATAAAATAGCCGAACCTTGCAAGTAATAGTTGTTGCACTAAACTTATGAAGGTAAGAAAACCCCTACAAGGCCTTCTCTAGGATCAAACACCTAGAACTACTCCAAAACACTTATTGATCCATACACGAATGAAATTGAACCTGCAAAAAATTCCTTTAGATGTGATCAAATTAGAAAATAGAGGTCACCATTGGATCCATAATGTCCAAAAACCCCTAGGTAGACTCTTCTTGAGCTCCAAAACACTGAAAACTCACAAAGATATCACTTTACAAGCTCTCCATATAGTTTTGTTTTTATCTTTCCTACAAATCAAACTAACAGTCTAATTGTCTTACAAATTCACCCTATTTTCTGTTGTGGAGGTGAAAATTTCACCCTCCGACAGTGCAATTCATTAGACAATTAAATTTCCCAATAGCCCATGTGTGCGAAAAACCAGGCCACATGGGCCATGTGGCCGCATGCTGGGCCTTAATGCCCGCCCTTGCTGGCTTAGCATCATAATTGTCAAGTTATGGTTATATTGGGTCTAGGAGACTAAGGGTTCGACCAATGGCCCGCCCTTCTTGTCAAGCCCTTGTCATCTACGGGTCGGGTCACATGAGTGTGATAGGACTAGGGGTTGGTTCCCCTTTAAACACCCTTTGATGAGTGCTTCTCCAGACTCTGCCATGGTCCTATCAGTTCCATACGACCAAGGCTAGGGTTAGGGATAAGCCCCCTCTCCGCTAGAACTTTCCATGTTAATGTTAGGGTCATATGATGAGGTTGGTGACCAGGGGCTAGTCTCATTCCATAAGCTTCCATCCTTTGTGCTATGGTCATATGCTTGTTGTTGTGACCAGGGGCCAGGGCTGGCAGCTCGGCCCCTTCCCCCAATTGAGCACTAGTAAACTTCAAATACAGGTTTTGTGCTATATGGATGAAGACCCAGCCATAGAGCAGTCAGTAGAGCGTTGCAATGCTATCGAGGAGGTCGGGGTTTAATTGTTGCTTGAGCCTCTGTTCGAACATACAAAAATTTTAATGTGCTCTGGAGGTGCCACGTGACAACCCATGATTGGGCCCCACAAAACTAATCAAATTCAACCCCAAACCAACAAACCAGGAGATGCCACTTTCCAGCACCTGATTGGTTCGTACATGCACAGTCATTGTTGGGCGCGGGATCCCCCAAGGATAGTTTTGGCTAAAAGCCCATATTTTGGTCAAATTTTGTAATCCAAGTGTAAAGACTCCGTATATTGTGGTCACGGAGTGCATAGGTGTTAAAGAGTCATAGGGTTGTCCTCCCTTATTTTGGAAATGTAATGTCAGCTGTAGAAGATCTACCCATGGTCCGCAGACCTTGGGACTGTATAAAAAGAGCTAAGCTCTAAGTAGATAAGGAAACATCAAACATGTAAGAAAGTCATATCTCTAAGTAAAAGTCTAAGTGTTGGGTTGCGGCATAGGTAGAGCCTTTGTGGCTGAGTGTGCAAAGGCCTAGAGTAGAAGACCATGGCTGAGTGCACGGACCCCTGCAGCTGAGTGCGCTTGGCGGGTCAAGTCTGTAATGGTTCGGAATTATCAATAAAGAGAAGTATTCTACAATTTCTACGTCTTTGTTTCCTATTTATGCATCTTGTTATGTTGAGTATGAATTTCACTTATAATGCTTATATGATGCGCAAATGTATGTAAATGTGTTGGTTAAGTGAACACAAGTAAGAACATCTGTTTACGTGAAGCTAACTAAGATCAATTAATAAGATAAGTAAGACACTTAGCCTAGTTTGAGAGATGTCGCAGTTCGTTGCCCTAGTGGCACAAAAGTCCCTGAGCCACAGATTAAGGCTACGCGAAAACTAACTGTACCCTCTTGCGAAGGTACTGAAGGGTGGAACAGAGGGCTAAGAAACCTGTACAAAAGCAGGTATAGTGGGAATAAACCGACATCACAACCATCTCAAGGGTGCGGAAGCTTGGTTCCAACATCCCCCCATACTGCTTCAGGTGAGACTTCAATCTGCGCTCTGCGGGTTAATGCCGAAAGGGCCAGTAGTGTAGGGATTTTTTTGTCTAACTAACGTTGAACCTAGGTCAGGCCCCCTCAAGCCAACAAATGGTTCTATTTTTGGGACCAGAATCTGCATAAGAGATGTGTGATGTCATATCACTGGAATCCAACTAAGAAAGAAATAGAAGGCTAGTTGGACAAAAGGATCCATGAGTTCACAGCACAAGAAAACAGAAATCAGCGACTAACAAAAGAGCAATGGCTAGACAAGTACCTATATATGGAGATCCATGAAATATATTTCGCCTCCTTTCCAGTTGAGCTATACAAGTGGATTGTGAAGCTAGCAAATAGCCAAGGAAGGTGGAAACTTGATGGTCCTATTGTGTGGACCCCAGAGCTAGTGTGAAGGTTGGAAGCATCAGAGGATAAGATCACTTATGTTGTCGATCATTGGCTTGATCGTGTCATAGGAGGATTTGTGACTAAATTCGCGGTCAACTATAGCGAGGAAGAGTGACACTTTTTCAAAGGACCAATAGGTAAGTACGTAAAATATTTGAATACTTGGATTAAAATGTTCTTGTATGAAAAATGGGTTATGCAACTACCTTGATGTTCAGGACTACGGGAAGGGGAAACATTTACAGAAACGAAGGAAATAAGGGTCCAGAGTATAGCCCCTTGATTTCACCTCCATGAAGGGATGAAGAAGCGATAGCGAAGGTTTCTCCATGAAGCGCTATTCAGTTAATAAGACAAGGATTCCTGCGAATACCACCTCTACCCACACCACCTCCAACTTCACCGCCATCACCTCCAACTTCACCTGTACCACACCACCTCCAACTTCACCGCCATCACCTCCAACTTCACCTATACCACCACCACCTCCACTGCGGTTTAGTATGGAAAATACAGTGAAGTTGCCTTTGTTCAAAGGCTTGGGAAATGAGGACGAGGACCAATTCTAGTTCATTGTGAAGGATGTATGGGAAGCTCAAGGTGTTACAGATGACCACATAAAGAAGGCGACACTGGTTATTGCTCTACAAGATCATGCACTAACCTGGTATATTAAGTACTCTAAAAATAACCCAAATGTTGGAGTAGCAGACATCCAGGCAGCACTAAATAGGGAATTTAGCAAGCCTAAATCTGAAGTGCAGTCAATTGTGGGATTCAAATAGATCACGATGCGACCAGGTGAGACACCTTGGGAATTGGATCAAAGATTGAAGTGTCAAATCTACGAAGCCAATATGAATTTGACAAATGGACAACATTGCGAGTAGTTTGTGGCTTCGCTACTACAACACTTAAGGAGTGCGATGTCGCAGCAAAAGATAACTACTCAAGTAGAGGCCTTGGATATTTCCATGAGACTACATGAGACTTTGATGCAATATCCTAATCTAGGAGCTCAGCAGATCCATGCGCAGCTGCAGAATTTGTGCCTTGAGATGCAAAGTCTAAAGCAGGACACGACGATTCAACCAGAGGTATGCAAGGAGGTATGGTGCTTGAAATACAAGAGTCGGGGTCATGACAAAGACCATTGCTTGATGTTTGAAAATTACCTTGCAGGGGGAGGACCGATGCCTTTAAGGCCAGAAGCTCAAGCAGGACCTAGCACAGGGCTTGCATTACGGTGTGTTGTCTGTCAAGTAGTCAGAAAACATGCCACGAATAACTGTCACTTGCTACATGAGTATGTACAAGCACCGCAACAACTTTTCTTCAACTTTTGTAGGTCGGTAGGACATGATGAGAGGACTTACATGAGCTATGAATTGATGATGGATAAAATTCTTGCCTACGGGGTTCAGGCCGAAATGTGGCCTCTTGACCAGAATGCAGGGATGGCATGGACATGATTCTAGGGGCGCAGACGCAGCTGAGGCCGAGCAGGACCTAGTAGAGGTCGCGAATAGTTGATTTACTACAATTGTGGAGGACCAGGACATTATGCCCATGATTGCACTAATCCAACACTTCTGTCGTGCAAGTATTGCACGCTATTTGATCATGAAACAGAAGATTTTCCTACGCTGATAGCTAGAATATGAGACAAAAGGGCACTACCACCTCCACCGACTCAGAACCTTCAGACGATGAGGTCTAAGCTACATGAGAAAGATCTAAACATAAATATAGTGCTCAGGAGTGGGATCACGACAGGGGATGATAAAGGAAAACAGCTAGAAGATAGTACATGGGTTCGCAAAGCCCCGACGAAAGAGGCTAAGTTTGATATGGAGCGCGCTTGGGAAGCCTTCATGGAAGCTAAGAAGAGCTTCACTGAGGCCTCCACTTTAGGAAGCAAGGATAAGCCTAAGCCAGAGATGGACCCCTATATGCTCACAACTTTCCTGGAAACTTGTATGAAGTTACTACGTGATAGTAAGGATGTAAAAGGGCTACAAGAACTCATCAATAGATGTGATGGAACCGTGCCAAGTGAGCCGTGCATGGTACGAAAGACTTGCAAGCATAAAACAAGGATGGGATAGGAGATGAGACTGACCACACAAATAGGAGAGTATGAAATGGATCAGGTCATTTTGGACCTGGGGTACCGAAACATACTTGGGAGCGAATGGGGAGACCTATGCTACAATGGTCTCCAATTCAACTAAGGATGGCGAATCAGCAGAAATCATACCCATGGGGCGGCTGTAGGGGATGACCGTAGATATTGAGGGAGCGGGCGCGCTAGAAGACTTTGAAGTAATAGAGATAGTGGATGATATCAATCCCTACCCTGCGATCCTGGGAATCGAATAGGCTACTGATATGAATGGGGTAATCAATTTGAAGAAGCGAAAGATGATCTTTGAGAAGAAATCACTTTGCATAATAATACCCCTAGATCCTGTTGAAGGATCGCGCTATACGGAACCAGTCCGCGATCATGAAAGTGATGATGATCTGGACTACATCTATAAGATAACAACATGAGACTAAGACTGGGTGAATCCCACTGCAGATGGATGGATTACATGGGATCGTGAGAGTTCCTACACTTCGGCCTCCGACAAAGAAATAGAACGCTGGCATAATCGGTTACACAAAGTAACTACATTGAGTTGTAACATGATGACCCAATCGTTATGCTATGTGTCGTCAAAGGCAAGAACTCTCCCTACTTATGATGCACTGAATGTGTTCGATATCTTTTTGGATGCATTTGAAAGAGATGTACTAGAAAAGTAGTGCTTCCAGGCCTTGGACTAGGAATTGTGTGCTATGCTCGCAAGATGGTGGGGTATGCATGAGGGAAGCTTTGATGATTGGAGCGAATGTAGGAGGATGATGAGAACACGATTTGGGAAGCATAAGGTGCAACTGACAAACAAGTACGATGGGCAGAATGATCCACTCGCACATCTATCCAAATGGATGCTATCTTATGGAGAAAAGCCTCAACCTGAGTGGGTGCACCTGTTATTTGCATTGAAGTACCTAGTCAATAAGACTATGTTGGGGGGGTGAATATGCAAATGGCTCCTATTGTTCCAAGAGTATGATTTTGAAGTTGTTGTGAAGCATAGATGATTAAACGTGGGACCATACCATCTGTCACACATCGAAACAGGGGAGGAACCTACTACTTTGGAGGAAGGATTACCTGATGGACATCTCTTTTTTGTGTGCATCATGGATGAACATTTTGAGGACATCATACACTTCCTATCAATGGGAACTACACTGGGGGGTTACACTATCCAATAGAAGAAGGAGTTGGTGGTGCATGCAGTAGATTTCTCTGTCATTGCTCGACATCTATACAAGATGGGGGTTGATGAGATATTGTGACAGTATATACCTGAGTTTGAAAGAAGCAGCATCCTCGCAGAAACTCATGGAGGATCCACAGGAGGACATTATGCAGGGAGAGCAACCTCATAGAAGATTCTACGTGCCAGGTTGTGGTGGCCAACCCTTCATCAGGATTCAAAATCATATTGCAAGGCATGTGATGTATGTCAGTGAATAGGTAGTGTTAACACCCAGGTTGTTCCCTTTGACTCCCAAGGGAATACGGCCGGGGTAACCACTAACCAATCTTTGGATTACAGTTTCTAGCCCAACTGTAATCAGAGAGGGCTCTCTCTTTAAGGTTTGTCTCTGTTTTGTGAAGATTTTAGGCTAGTTATGAGTTCAGGGTTTGGTTTTATGTTTTGGTTGAGGGATGTCTCTCTGTACCTAAGTTGGAAATCTTCAGATATTTCTAATCCATTGGGCTATGGAGTCTGTGGCTACAAGTTGTTTGAAATATTGAGTTGAGTTGCTGAAACTGCAGGGCCATTTGAATACCTCATGGAACAAACTTGAAATTGTGATGATGAAGTGTGTTTAACCAGTGAAAAGCAATTAAGAATTTTCCACTAAGCTGGGGTGTGAGAAAGAGATATATTGCACAGGAGCAAACTTGAATTCCTGAAACAATAATCACTGTGAAAGATATAGCGTGAAGGTGCAGCAATTAAGAATTACACTCTTATAACTATAACTGAGGAAAACATACATAATAGCTCAGATTGAGTTCAGGGTATTCTATGAGATAAGTCCTGAAACTATTCTTTTTCTTTGCTATAAAACTGTGAGACAGAAAATGAATGGCTTATGAAGAAAACAACAAACATAAGGAACAGGTGAAAGAAACTTATTGAGCCATGAAAACACGCAGGAATCCTGTAGTATTCAGCAATCGCATTACAACGCCTCAGACAACACAAACTTTGGAAATTCCATCAGCCATTTGTATTAAACTCTGAAAGTTTACAGCATAAGAACTCTAGAAGAGAAATCAACAACAACCCCTGCAAGCTTATGCGAGGGGGAATATATACAGTCGGTTACACAAAATATTTGAACCGCTGAGTCACTTGAGAAATAAATACGTTTACCAACTTTACAGAATAGCAGATAAGGAAGTTATTACTGCTATAAATACAAAATGAATGCTCTTTAATTTTGTCAGAAGTATTTTTGACATTTGGAGGCCACTGAGTCGGCTGAACGTTCTGTTATAAATGTTGAATGATGTGTCTTTATATCCTTTTCATCCAGTAGGTTTCTCGGCCCTGTCATCTGTAACTGTCAGCGTTGCCTTGGTGACCGAGATAGGTTTGCTGAGTTGGCTCAGCTAATCCTTCTCCAATATATTGAATACATCAACTTTTTCCTGTTCATGATAACTTATTTTTACGATGAAAAAATTTGTTGAATGGCTCTTGTCTATAATATCATCTGTATCATCTTGGTCCACCATTCCTGTGTGGGCAGTTGATGTCTTAATATTGCATCTAGGGTCTCATCTGCCTCTGTATATTTGTAGAAGTTTGGAGGCACTTCAAACAAATTTTTGATCTCATTCATAATGAAAAATAGGTTCTCTACCCTGTTATAGAGACTTTGCCCTGATGCTGGCCCTGTTTCTTCTGAAGTACTTGGCCTTTCAGTGATCTGATTTGTAGCAAATGTGTTGACCCTCTTGGCATAATTTTCATGTGAAAGTAGTCTCCCTGCGCTGTTCAGTAAGCCAAGAAGACCTCTGCCTTGTAATGCTACAAATTTGTCCATAAACTTATTAACCTCTGTCTGCATGTCCTGGCTTCTTCTTTCCAGTGTTTGTACCAGGCTTCTTAGTGTCAGGACCCTCTTTATCAGCAAAATGGTCTCAGTTCTGTTGGAAATTCCCATTGCTGCCAACTGAGCACTTGTTCTGTTATTAAGCACATTGATCATTCTATTGGCAACCTCAGGCATATTGCCTAGAGATGCCCTTGCTCTCTGGATTTCTCTATGTGCTTTTCCTATGAGCTCTATCTGCTCATGAATAGTCTCAATGTATTGCCATTGATCAGTGATGGATTGGCCAATGTTGGCCCACAAGACTGTTTTGAGCTCAGCTGTCATTTTGTCGAGGGTGAGCTCTTTCTCTAGCTCCTTTATCTTCTCTTTGAGAGACTTTATCTCTCTTCCTTTCTCAGCTACATTTTGTTTTGATTTATCATATTTTTCACTTAGCTTGACTAAATTCTCCCTGGCTTCATTTAACTCTGCCATTTGGGCTTCCAGGGCTTGGATTTCATTCTTCAGCTTCTGCATGTCCAGGCTTTGAGCCTGCTCTGTTGTTGGTGCTGGTGCTGATGTAGATGGTGATGTCTGTTCTGTGGGAGGAGCAGTAGTTTGAGGAGGTTCCTCAAGATTGATTATCTCTGGAGGGGGCTGAGAAGTTTGGCCTACTTCCCTCTGTTGTAGGGCTGCCTGCAGCGCTGCCTCTGATTCTCCCAATTTCTCCTGTGTCTGGATCAGCTATTTGTATAACGATACCAGCATAGCAGCTGCATCTTGGTCATGCCTTAGCTGGGCAACCTCTTCTCTTTGAGCATGAAGAGTTGCTGGGATTTTAACCATTTTTCTTAATGCTACCATGTCTGCATCCCTTAGTTTCAACAGTGCTTGTACAGCCTTGATGTCCTTGGGATCATGCCCAAGTTCTATGATGATATCCTCTAAAGCTTTGATTCGGTTGTCCTTCGCCTGGGAGGAATATTTCTCCAACTCAAGTTGGGTTGCTGTGTTGTTTAGGCTATTTTCCAGCCTGTAATTTACCAATGTTTTATCTGCCAGGGTGGCATATACCATCTCACCCGTTTGCTTATGCAATTCAATTTGATCCATTGGGTGGATGTCTTTTGCAAGGACCTCAAGATTGGTCCTTAAGTAGTCTGCAGCTGACTGTGGCTGCAACATGGTTGGCATAAAGTGGCTCATGATCATTTTGCCCTCTTGTACATCATATGCAGACATTAGTCTCTGTTGGTTAGTGGGAGCCATCTTTAACAAATGATTGTAGAGCTGCACCTTGAGGGGCTCATTCCTCTTCTTAATCTCAATAAACTGCTGTTTGATCCCTGCTTCAGCTCCCCTTTGGTGGCTTGAGGAGCTGACTTCTCCTCCAATTGTCCTCTCTTGTTCCTGCTGGAAGGAACTTGCGGATGCTTCCATGCTTGGTGGGCCCATGCCCAAAGATTGCCCTATAGGCATTTCTTCCTCGGAGAGGGGATTCATTCTGTGCCTTTTCTCTCCTTGATTTGTGGATGTTGTGAGGGGAGTCTCTCTGTCCCTCTTCCGATTTTTGTCCTCATTTTGTGGAGTTTGGAGGACCGAGGCCTCTATTGTAGTCTCCTGCCTAGGAGGCAGAGTGTCCTGTGCTTGCTGCCCTATGCATATTGGGGCCTCCAATGTTTGTTCTTGCTGCCCTGATTGCTCTTTTTCTTGCTGCTCCTCTTGTTGCTGTTCCTTTTGCTGAACTTCCTGCTGCTGTACTGTTTCTTGCTGCTGTACTGTAGGAGCTAGCTGTTCTGGCTCCATCTGTTTCTCTTTGCCTTTGCTGGAAGCTTGATCAGTAGCTTTGGCTGCTTGCTGATGTGCTGCAGAAGATGAGGCAGCCGCTCCTAGTTGCCTTTGATATGAAGAGGAAACCTGTCCACAAGTTTCCAAGTCAGCCTCCTTCTCAATATTTTTTGCTTCTCTTTGTAGCATTTGCTCTCTAGTGATCGACTCTTCTAGGGTGCCCTCTTTCCAAGTTAGTAGATTGGCATATTTCTCAATATGAGGCAATTTAATGTGAGCATAGCCACCCAATTTATGTTTTATCCTTCTCAGAGAAATGAAATGATTAGGGTCATAAGGTATCCATTTGAAACTAGTTTCTAATCGGAGGGCCTCTAGCATGCCATCTGCTTCCTTCCATCCCTCCTCCCTTATGTTGTAAAGAAAAGGGCCTAGTTGGTTCCTGACCTTCAATTGCACTTTCTTGTTTTTACTATGGAAATGGATCTGATCTGCATTTCCAAAATGCCTGAAGTATTCCAAGGCAAATAGTCTCATGGGGACATATCTTGGCAGCCTGTAAGGGTCCAGCTCACAGCCATAAACTCTGATTACTGTGTGGTGTTGGTAAAAGTACCAATCACCAATGCTGTAGGTCTTAGAGAGATGGAGAATTTTTGCATTTCATCAGTCAATCTTGGAGGAGGAACACCATATAGCAAGGTCAAAGCAGGATGAATGAAAAGGTCTATGAATTCACAGTATGTGTATGGTGAGCAAGAGGTGTGATGAAAAACTGAGGTCCAAAACACAACTGACCTTGGATTTCCCTGGGCATCAAGTTTCTTGAGAGGAATAGGGAAACTATCAGGCTGATAAAATATGAACAGATGATATATGTATCTGGTGTATCTAAACACCTTCTCCCTTTCTAGATTCATTAGTTGCTCATGAGTCTTGTCTGCAATGTATGTAGCATAGTCATAGTGCACAGCAGGAGGTTTTCCAGGAGAAAATATGGACAGCATGGCCATAATTGTGTCATCAACATCCTCAATTCCCTTGTAGCCCAGGACATAGCTGATCAAATCTACAAGCATTTTGCCCAAGTCATTAAGATATGGATATCCTATAGGAGGGGTCCTCACAGCCTCAGAGCTTGGCTGTATGAATAACTGATTGATTTTGATGATCTAGGCACTGGACAGGCTGCGCCCCTTCTTTAATAGGTCTAACATAGAGAGAGGAGTTAAAGGTCTTGCAATGTGAAAGTGCAGCATCTCATTTATGGCCTCAGGAGTTATATGGAACAAAACTGAGCCTGTGGGACTGACAACAGCTCTCTGGCATGGATCATAGCATTCACAGCATCTATGGATCAAGTCTGGAAGAGAATTGACTTGAGGAAGGTTAAAAATAGGCAAATTGGAGTCCCAAATTCCTAATATATCAGCTCCACTAAGGTGTTGAGCCTTCAACTCATTCAGCATATGGATATTAAATTTAGCATTCATTGGAAATGAGTCTATCATCTGATAATCCTTATCCCCCAGGGCCTTCCATTCTAACTCTCTCTGTGGGGCATTCAAAGGCTGAATATTCAATGCAATTGGTGCTTCCATGGCTGATAAGGCCTCTGATTCGTATGTGAAGTGGTTTGAGTGAATAGAGCAATACAGAGGGGTATCTTTACAATAGAGAGGTGAATTGCAAGGAACAGAGGGTAAATTGTAACAACAGTAATTGAAATACTGCACAGGGGACTGATAGAACTAATATCAGGACTGATTCAAGTGTCTCCACGGTGAATTATTATAGTTTCGGGGTCTAAGTCCACGAATGCGCGGACAGACTGCAGGTTTGGTGAAAACTCGGACAAACAAGGCTCTGCAGGTGAATTTCGATTCAACGGTTGAAAATGAAGGCCAACCACCGGGGATTTACTGGTAAATTCAGTGTTTTCTTATTCTTTTAAGCTATTTTTGGACAATGAAGGATAAAACCAGGTGCAGAGGAATGCTGTGGATAAACACCTGGTAAACTGTCAGCAATGGCTACAAGTGCAGGTGGGATGGAAGCGCCGGTGGTCTCTGGGTCGATTTCTGCAGGTTGGCAACGAATGAACGTAATTTGCATGCAGAGCAGAATAGTTCTTGTTTTTGCAAAAAGTGAGAAAAACCGTGTTTTTCGACAAAAATATGGACTTTTGGGATTTTGGCGCTTTTTTGGATGACGTCAGCATGACGTCATCAGGTGGGGTCAGGGTCGGATGATGTCAGCATGACGTCATCGAGTGACGTGGTGGCCTGTGAGTGGTCCACGGGGATGATGAGGTGGCGGACAGGTTGGAGCAGTGGCGGACAGGGGCCCTGACGCGGCGGCGATATAAAAATGACGTGGGCCTGACGTGGTAATGACGTTGGCATGGAGGGTTCACACAAAACCAGAAGCGGTAAGTGGATTTTCTCGGACCGCCCTCGATACGGAAGTTGTTTTGTCAGAGGGCGACCCGAGAAATTGTGGGGGCGACGCGTGGCAGAGGCCTGACGTCACCCTCTGACAGTTTCTCGGGTGCTATCTTACGGACGTCGGGCCCGACCCGATATGCATGTGGGCCGTCCGATGAAAAGAGCCAGATCTGATGGTTGACGGATCGCTAAGGCGCCAGGACGATACGGAAGGGGGCGGGGAATAAAATAATATTTGTCTTTGAAATGTGTGCCCGGCGGGACTTAGGACTTCGGCGGATAATATGGGTTTTCCAATGTATTTTTATGAAAATATGCGCATTTGCGCCAAACTTTGGATAAAGCCGAAAAGTGGGTTTTGATGTATTTTTGCCAATAAAGCGGGTTAGGGGTGGAAATGGGGTTCTTTACAAGGTTCTTTTGCAAATGAAGGGGTAAATGGTCTAAATGATTTCTGAAGGGGAAAGAGGGGTAGGGTTTGGGTTCTTAAACTGACCAGATGTCAATTTAATCCCTGACTGTGAACATATGGCTATAATGCCAAGGGGGAAGGGATATTTATAGAATGCTTGGGGTTTATACACCATAGTGTTTATAATAGTAGGAAAAAGGGGAACATAGGGGATTTAGATAATAAGAAGTTAGGGGTTAATATGAGTGGAAGAGGTGAATGAGAAGGGATAACACTAAGTTTATATGAAAACAACTTAGCTTCGGAAGTAGATCAAAATGAAAAGAATTTTAGACAAGAAATGTGGCTTTTAAATGAATAAGAATCAACATAAGACCTTGAATTCTTTCATGAACACAACTGGTGAAGGGATGTTAGTAATGAATGTGAAGGGGGGAAACAGGAAGTTAGACATGCTCCTTTGCTTTGCTGCAACAAGATGGAGAAGAGGACCTTCTCTATCCACTGATGTTCCTTTATAAAAGGTTACCAAACACTCAATTGAAAGGAATGATATTTCTGCAACCCCAACTGCCTACCCATCTACTTGCCTAGCATTTTTTGTTTCTTCATGGAGGGTGCACTTAGACTTGCAGACCCTTAATGTGCCTTTTCTTTCTTTTGGCTTTTTCTTTTGATTTTCTATCTAGAACTACCCTTATTGCTTCCAAGGTCCCAGATTAAGCAGTTGGGAACCTTAGTTATCTACCTAGCTGCTGGTCTGCCAAGATTAAACAGTTTGGACAGACTTCTTTCTCTATTCTAGAACAGAAAATTGAAACATGGCAGGATCCAGATTAGGCTGTTGGACCATCCATCAAAATTAAGTCAACATCAAGCTGTATACACATGTTGTCTTTCCTTGAAAATATGGGATCTTTGCATCACCAAAGCAGAGCATATTTGGAACTTTCTTTGCCAATCATGAAATATGAAACCTATTGGTATAGGTAGCTAACAGTGGCTCCACATGGGGATGGTTTTTTCATTTGAAAGACCAAGAACAGCAGGTCAGAATGCCTTGGCCCTTGACTTCTTTTACCAAAACTTGGAGTATTGCTCCTTGAAATCTCAAAATTGTACTCTTCCCATCTTAGTAGGTCTCTGAACTTATTTGCCTTTTGCTGATAATTCACCAAACTTGGGAAACTGCGTTTTTACATGTTAACAGAAAGTAATATATACACCTGAATATGTACAAGGGAGACTTGGGCTACACTCATGGATAGTAGTCAAAATAGTGCTTCAACATCCTGCCATTCACAGGACCTTCATCCAAATCAGCTTCATCCAGACCTTTAAGGAAATAAGTATTGTTTCCTTGTACTGCTTGAACAGCAAATGGTCCTCTCCAAAGGGAATCAAATTTTCCATGTTTTCCCTTATCTTCCCTTCTTGAATCCCACTTGAGGACTTTGTCACTGATGTTAAAATCTTCTGCCTTGGTCCTTCTATCAAAAGCTTTCTTTAATTTTTCTTGTAAAACTTGAACTCTGCTGAAAACTTGGTCTCTAGTTTGCTGCAAACATATTACTTGATTGATCCTTCTTTGCATGTCATTGGGCTCAGCTTGACTTTCTTGAAGCAGTTTCATAACAGGGACCCCTAGTGATGAAGGAAATTTGGCTTCTAATCCATAGACCAATTCATATGGGCTGACCCCAATTGATCTCTTGGTTGATAGTCTATCTGCCCATAAGGCATTCACAAGCTTCTTATGCCAATTCTTCTTATTTTCTTCCAACACCTTCTTTATGATGTTTACAAGGCTTTTATTTGATGATTCAGCTAGGCCATTTCCTTGGGGATAGTATGCAGTAGAATGGCCCAGGGTAATGTGGAATTTGTGACAGAAGTTTACCATCTTCTTAGATCTGAAAGCAGCAGCATTGTCTGTTATTATCTTATCAGGACAACCAAATCTAGCAAGGATATTGGTCTCAAGGAACTGAATGATAGTAGTATCATTTGCTTGTCTACATGGAACAACTTCAATCCATTTAGTAAAGTAGTCTATAGCTGTTAGAATCCATCTATGTTGGCCTGAAGATGAGGGATGAATTTCCCCAATGAAATCCAAGCCCCATTGTTGAAAAGGTCTCTCTGTTGCAATAGGCCTCAAAGGAAGTGGCAGTAACTTTCTCTTTCCCTCAAACACTTGGCATTTATGACATGAAGTGGTAAATTTCTTGGCATAAGAGAAAAAAGTGGGCCAATAATAACCAGCCCTCAGTATCTTATCCACGGTGGACTTCCAATACAAGTGCCCACCGAAATCACCTACATGAAATTCTTTCATAACATTGTTAGTTTCATTCTCAATTAAGCAGTTTAACAATATACCCTCATGGTTTTTCCAAAGTAAATTGCCATCCATGACACAAAATCTTGAAGCTTTCATTTTTAGGAACCTACACTTAGTTCTGGACAATCCTGGGGGAGCACACAGGTTTTGTAACACATAACATATATCAGAATACCAAGGGGATTGTTCAAAGGCTACATTGATCTTTGGAGTCGCCAGCTCCGGTTCATTGTCCAGCTGGTTTATGTCTAAGGCTTGGAAGTTTGCTTTTGTCATTAATTTGGCCAAACCTTGCCCTTTTATCAGTTTTGTAGGCTTTATCTCAATGTCAAATTCTAAAATGTTAGCAATCCATTTTCCTCTTCTGCCCTCTAAGTTCTCCTGAGTGAGTATGTCTTTCACAATGGGACTTGGCACATAAGCTATAACATGGGAGTATAGGATGTAAATCCTAAAGTCTTTAATGGCCTTGACCAAAGCATAATCTTGCTTCTCCATGATCTGATGTTTCAGGGGTGCGTCTCTAAGAGCTCTACTAAAGAAAGAAATGGGTTTTTCATTTCCTTGGTCATCTTTCTATAATAAAACAACAGCAATAGTATGCTGGGAGGCAAAAGAAAAAATGATAAATTCTCTATCAAATTGAGGATTTGTTAGGACTAGTGTTTGGGTAAGGGCCAATTTTATACCTTCAAAAGCTTGATTTGCTTCTACTGTCCATTTCACCTTTGAATCCTTCTTTAGCATGTTGTTTAGTAATCTGATCAATTCTGCTAAGTTTGGGATAAACCTCCTTAAAAAGTTGATCTTACCCAAGAAGGCTTGTAATTCTTTGATGTTTCTTGGGTGGGGCATTTGTAAGATAGCTTGTATCCTGTCTGGGTCAATTTTAATGCCCTCCTTTGAGATGATATGACCTAACAGTTTACCTTCTTCCAAACCAAATAGAGACTTCTTGGGATTCAAGGAAATTCCATATTTCCTACACGTTAAGAAGATCTGCCTCAAGTGATTCAAGTGTTCTTGGTCTGATTTTGAGAAGGGTGTGAGGTCATCTAGATAAATAACAAGAAAGTCATGAATCTCTTTGGCAAAAGCAATATCCATTGCTCTTTGAAATGTAGCCCCTGCATTTTTCAATCCAAAAGGCATTTTCACATATTTGAATGTTCCCCATGGGGTAGTGAATGCGGTTTTGTCTTGATCGTCAGGATGTACTAGGATCTGATTAAAGCCTGAGAATCCATCAAGTAATGAGATCCTTGAAGCCCCTACCACTCTTTGGAGAATGTGATCCATCTTTGGTAAGGGATAATTGTCTTTGAGGGATACTTGGTTTAGATTTCTAAGATCAACACAAAGTCTTATCTCACCAGTTTTCTTTCTAGTGGGCACCAAATTTGAGATCCATTCTGAAAACCTGATTGGTGCTATGATGCCAGCTTTAAACATTTTTTGTAGCTCTTTTTCAATTGAAGGGAGAAGCATGGGATTGATCCTTCTCAATTTTTGCTTGAATGGCTTTTGATTTGGCTTGAGAGGGATGGTGTGTTGGATAACAGAGGTGTCATAGGATTTTAAGTCCTCATAACTCCATGCAAAGACATCTTGAAACTCTTTGAAAAGGTCAATGTATTTAGGCTTCTGATCAGGAGGTAGGGATGCAGACAATTTTATTATCTTGGGTTTTTCAACAGTTCCAATGTTGCATTCTTCAATGGCAGAATTAAGGGGCTGCAATTTCGGTTTTCTAGGGATATCATTTGAGTCAAAAATGTCCTCTAATGGAGTTAGGCCTGTTGGAAGAAAATTGTCTTTCAGCTCTATGATTTCAGCCTCTGCACCAGCTATTTCTTCACAACTGATTTGTTGAATTTCTTGTATGCTGTCTTTGTTAAAAATTGTTGGATGTAGCATTTGGTTAGCTGTTTTGGGTGATATTGCCTTGTGGTTCTGTTGATCTAGTATTTGTGATTGACTTGCTCCCTCAGTGTCAATATTTAGTCCTGCAAACTCTTGTTGCAAGGTCAAGAAATTATTTATTTGTGTATCATCTTCAAATACTTGCCAATCTTTAACATTGTTTGGGACAGAAGGTCTGTGTTTTATCTCAGCTGTAAAACAATGCTTAGGTTCAAAAGGCAGCTTGCAGGTACTTGCAAATGTGGCCAAACTATGAGCATGAAGATTATGGGTTCTAGAAATTTTGGTGATTTGAAATTCAGTGAAGGAGTTTAGTATTTCAGCAGCAACAGACCTATAAGATCTCAACCTTTTGTCATTAGTGACAAAATTTCCCTTTACTTGTTGGATAATCAAGTCTGAATCTCCCATGATTGAAACCTTTGTGGCTTGTAAGGATTTTACCAGTTTGAGGCCTAGTAAAAGAGCTTCATATTCTGCCATGTTATTAGTGCATCTGAAATTTAGTCTATAAGCTCAACCTTCTGCATGACTGTTTAGTTCATTATGTATCCAAAATCCTGCTCCTGCCCCAAATTTGTTGACTGACCCATCAAATTCAAGGAACCATAGGATCTCTTGTTTTAGGGGAGGCTTAATAGCTTCTCTGTAATCTGGAATTGTGAGTTGAAGTTCTGGTTTTTCATTTAGTTTGTCTTTTAGGACAGTCTCATCACTTGATTGGATCAGCTTGATTTCTAGAGCAGCAGCTTGTTCATTAATGTCCTGATCTTGTTTGAGTGTCTTGGTTTCATCATCATTTGTAGGACCTGAATTATCATTGAAGAGAATATATGAATCTATATCAGAATGGACAGCATATATGGGAAAATTTTGAGGTTTTTCATCACTGCTGACCATGTATTTCATGAGTCTTTCTCTGTATAGTCTCTTTGGTTGCCCAAAGACAGAGATAGTGGCATATGACATGTCTAATTGCAGGGAACCTTTAAGTTTAGCCCCCCATGATCTTGATAAGAACATTCCATATTTGGGTGGGATATCAACAACTACAACATCCATCAGGATTGTCTTATTTGGGTATTGGACAAGTGATACACAGAGATCTTTTATCAGGCCTAAACACTTAACTTGGCTGGAGTCAAATGAATATAGGTCCTTGTATGGTCTTGTAATATCCAGATTTAATCTTTCCATGACTGATTTGGGCATCAGGTTATGAGAGGCACCCGAGTCAAACATCGCATTGTGTAATACCTTATCATGAACATGCAGACTGACATAGAAAGGTAGGATTCCTGTAACTGCTGTCTTTCCATCAACCTCTGGGCCGAAAAGTAGTTCTGGAGTATCATCTAACACATTAACATCATCTTTGTTATGGGTAAGCTAAAGGGATCTCTTGATTTGCTGTTTATAGATGTCATGTTTGGCCAACTCAGAGAGAGGAATGGCTATTTTCAATTTTCCAATTTCAGCTTCCAAATCAAAAGGTTTTTCAAGTTGGGTCTTAGTATTCTGGTTAATGATCTTTTCCTTATCAATGAAATCCTTAATGGCTTCCTCCTAATTCTATTTTTGATGTTGAGGCTTGTCCTTTTTACTTGTCTTTTGAGAAATGTTGCTTGGCTTATGTTGGAAGGGTGTTGTATCCACTGGTTGTTGATTTGAGGGAGATGTTTCAGTTATTTCCTCAACTATTACCTCATTTGTAATTGGGCCAGTTTTTTCACTTGGCTCTGTGACAATAGCTTTCTTAGGCTGTGGGGTGTCCTTTGTTTTGTCAGGCTGTTTCACATTTATTGTTCTACTCCTCAATCTATATTGCTTGTGAACTTCATAAACAGCTGTATCATATCCTTGTTTGAAATCAAATGACTCACCTGATTTGGTTTGGAATTACTTGATATCATCATCCTCATGATCTTCTTGTGTTAAAAAAACTTGATTTTCACCATCCAGACCCATCAGATTAATGTGAGGGTCTTCATTGGGGTCACCAGATGTGGAAGCCTCAGCATAATTCTCTTGGAAAGGAGGTCTGACATGTTGGTCAGGATCAATCCTTCCAACATTGGGATTTTGAGTCTTTCTAAAGTTTTGGTTTCTCACATTGCTTGTTGGCCCTTCCCATGATGACTTTCTTTCTATGGTTTCCACTCTATCCCCAAGTCTATCCATACCTTTGATGATTGCATCTAACTTCTGCTCAAATGCTGAGGGTTCTTTAAATGTTGTTCTTCTTTCAGTTCTTGCCCTATTTCTCTTGGCAATCAGATTTGCCTCTACACTTACTGCTATGTCTTGCATGTCTGCCAAAGTAGCAGGGGCTCTTGCTCTCAATTGATATGCCATATCAGCATCAAATCCATCAGGAAATTTAATTAATGCTAGATCAGGTGGAGGCCTAAGGTTTTGAGGAATGGCACTATAGACAGAATTGAATCTAGTGCAATAGTCTGAGACAGTTTCTTGTGGACCTCTCTTTATGGTATCATATTCAGATAAAATATGTAGGGGGTCCTTTTTCTTTTCCCATCTGTTGAGGAAGGACTGATACAGGGCACCCGAGTTGGGTATAGAGTTTGCAGCCAGTGCCCTGAACCAAGTTCTTACTTCACCTGTTAGACTTTGTACAAAAATTTTCATTCTCACATCATCATCATCTATTTCATAGTTTTCGAAGTAGTCTTGCATTTTCTTAGTATGTTGTAAGGCAGTGTATGTACTAGTTCCATCAAAGTAAGTTATTTTTCCTTGGTAATCCTGAGGCATGGCCCCAGGATTGTTAGGCAGCTGAAGGGGTGCATAACGATTCGCCATATTTGGTGGGATAGGTGGGACAACTGGAACAACAGGACCAACGATAGCAGTTTGTGTGTTAGGTGTTGCCAATATATTTTGTGAAGTGGATGATGAAGAGGGGGAGGAATGAGTTGTATGGAGGTGAAAGGTTGGCTTAGAAGGGGTGGGAATAAAGGTATGCTGAACTGCCTCAGGGCTAGATTCAGGAGATTGCTCTGGTCCCTTTTGGCTCTTATGCGTTTTATGGATCAAATTGGGGTTTTCAAAAACAGGAGGAGGACTTGGGTCAGGATTTGACCTTGTGTGCCTAGTCTTCCTTTTGGGAGCCTGCTTCTGAACTTCTTTTTGGTATTTCTAGGATATTTTTTAGAACTATTTCAAGGGACTGCTCAAGCTATTTTAGGACCACTGTCTAAAGACAGACAGCAATTGAAAAATATGCTCGTCCCCAGTGGAGTCGCCAATTATGTTAACACCCAGGTTGTTCCCTTTGACTCCCAAGGGAATACGGCCGGGGTAACCACTAACCAATCTTTGGATTATAGTTTCTAGCCCAACTGTAATCAGAGAGGGATCTCTCTTTAAGGTTTGTCTCTGTTTTGTGAAGATTTTAGGCTAGTTATGAGTTCAGGGTTTGGTTTTATGTTTTGGTTGAGGGATGTCTCTCTGTACCTAAGGTGGAAATCTTCAGATATTTCTAATCCATTGGGCTATGGAGTCTGTGGCTACAGGTTGTTTGAAATATTGAGTTGAGTTGCTGAAACTGCAGGGCCATTTAAATACCTCATGGAACAAACTTGAAATTGTGATTATGAAGTGTGTTTAACTAGTGAAAAGCAATTAAGAATTTTCCACTAAGCTGGGGTGTGAGAAAGAGATATATTGCACAGGAGCAAACTTGAATTCCTGAAACAATAATCACTGTGAAAGATATAGTGTGAAGGTGCAGCAATTAAGAATTACACTCTTATAACTATAACTGAGGAAAACATACATAATAGCTCAGATTGAGTTCAGGGTATTCTATGAGATAAGTCCTGAAACTATTCTTTTTCTTTGCTATAAAACTGTGAAACAGAAAATGAATGGATTATGAAGAAAACAACAAACATAAGGAATAGGTGAAAGAAACTTATTGAGCCATGAAAACACGCAGGAATCCTGTAGTATTCAGCAATCGCATTACAACGCCTCAGACAGCACAAACTTTGGAAATTCCATCAGCCATTTGTATTAAACTCTGAAAGTTTACATCATAAGAACTCTAGAAGAGAAATCAACAACAACCCCTGCAAGCTTATGCGAGGGGGAATATATACAGTCGGTTACACAAAATATCTGAACCGCTGAGTCACTTGAGAAATAAATACGTTTACCAACTTTACATAATAGCAGATAAGGAAGTTATTACTGCTATAAATACAAAATGAATGCTCTTTAATTCTGTCAGAAGTATTTTTGACCTTTGGAGGCCACTGAGTCGGCTGAACGTTCTGTTATAAATGCTGAATGATGTGTCTTTATGTCCTTTTCATCCTGTAGGTTTCTCGGCCCTGTCATCTGTAACTGTCAGCGCTGCCTTGGTGACCGAGATAGGTTTGCTGAGTTGGCTCAGCTAATCCTTCTCTAATATATTGAATACATCAACTTTTTCCTGTTCATGATAACTTATTTTTACGATGAAAAAATTTGCTGAATGGCTCTTGTCTATAATATCATCTGTATCATCTTGGTCCACCATTCCTGTGTGGGCAGTTGATGTCTTAAGATTGCATCTAGGGTCTCATCTGCCTCTGTATATTTGTAGAAGTATGGAGGCACTTCAAACAAATGTTTGATCTCATTCATAATGAAAAATAGGTTCTCTACCCTATTATAGAGACTTTGCCCTGATGCTGGCCCTGTTTCTTCTGAAGTACTTGGCCTTTCAGTGATCTGATTTGTAGCAAATGTGTTGACCCTCTTGGCATAATTTTCATGTGAAAGTAGTCTCCCTGCGCTGTTCAGTAAGCTAGGAAGACCTCTGTTTTGTAATGCTACAAATTTGTCCATAAACTTATTAACCTCTGTCTGCATGTCCTCGCTTCTTCTTTCCAGTGTTTGTACCAGGCTTCTTAGTGTCAGGACCCTCTTTATCAGCAAAATGGTCTCAGTTCTGTTGGAAATTCCCATTGCTGCCAACTGAGCACTTGTTCTGTTATTAAGCACATTGATCATTCTATTGGCAACCTCAGGCATATTGCATAGAGATGCCCTTGCTCTCTGGATTTCCCTATGTGCTTTTCCTATGAGCTCTATCTACTCATGAATAGTCTCAATGTATTGCCATTGATCAGTGATGGATTGGCCAATGTTGGCCCACAAGACTCTTTTGAGCTCAGTTGTCACTTTGTCGAGGGTGAGCTCTTTCTCCAGCTCCTTTATCTTCTCTTTGAGAGCCTTTATCTCTCTTCCTTTCTCAGCTACATTTTGTTTTGATTTATCATATTTTTCATTTAGCTTGACTAAATTCTCCCTGGCTTCATTTAACTCTGCCATTTGGGCTTCCAGGGCTTGGATTTCATTCTTCAGCTTCTGCATGTCCAGGCTTTGAGCCTGCTCTGTTGTTGGTGTTGGTGCTGATGTAGATGGTGCTATCTGTTCTGTGGGAGGAGCAGTAGTTTGAGGAGGTTCCTCAAGATTGATTATCTCTGGAGGGGGCTGAGAAGTTTGGCCTACTTCCCTCTGTTGTAGGGCTGCCTGCAGTTCTGCCTCTGATTCTCCTAATTTCTCTTGTGTCTGGATCCACTGTTTGTATAACGATACCAGCATAGCAGCTACATCTTGGTCATGACTTAGCTGGGCAACCTCTTCTGTTTGAGCATGAAGAGTTGCTGGGATTTTAACCATTTTTCTTAATGCTGCCATGTCTGCATCCCTTAGTTTCAACAGCGCTTGTACAGCCTTGATGTCCTTGGGATCATGCCCAAGTTCTATGATGATATCCTCTAAAGCTTTGATTCGGTTGTCCTTCGCCTGGGAGGAAGCTTTCTCCAACTCAAGTTGGGCTGCTGTGTTGTTTAGGCTATTTTCCAGCCTGTAATTTACCAATGTTTTATCTGCCAGGGTGGCATATACCATCTCACCCGTTTGCTTATGCAATTCAATTTGATCCATTGGGTGGATGTCTTTTGCAAGGACCTCAAGATTGGTCCTTAAGTAGTCTGCAGCTGACTGTGGCTGCAACATGGTTGGCATAAAGTGGCTCATGATCATTTTTCCCTCCTGGACATCATATGCAGACATTAATCTCTGCTGGTTAGTGGGAGCCATCTTTAACAAATGATTGTACAGCTGTATTCTTATTGGCTCATTCCTCTTCTTAATCTCAATAAACTGCTGTTTGATCCCTGCTTCAGCTCCCCTTTGGTGGCTTGAGGAGCTGACTTCTCCTCCAATTGTCCTCTCTTGTTCCTGTTGGAAGGAACTTGCAGATGCTTCCATGCTTGGTGGGCCTATGCCCAAAGATTGCCCTATAGGCATTTCTTCCTCGGAGAGGGGATTCATTTTGTGCCTTTTCTCTCCTTGATTTGTGGATGTTGTGAGGGGAGTCTCTCTGTCCCTCTTCCGATTTCTGTCCTCATTTTGTGGAGTTTGGAGGACCGAGGCCTCCACTGTAGTCTCCTGCCTAGGAGGCAGAGTGTCCTGTGCTTGCTGCCCTATGGATATTGGGGCCTCCAATGTTTGTTCTTGCTGCCCTGATTGCTCTTTTTCTTGCTGCTCCTCTTGTTGCTGTTCCTTTTGCTAAACTTCCTGCTGCTGTACTGTTTCTTGCTGTTGTATTGTAGGAGCTAGCTGTTCTGGCTCCATCTGTTTCTCTTTTCCTTTGCTGGAAGCTTGATCAGTAGCTTTGGCTGCTTGCTGATGTGCTGCAGAAGATGAGGCAGCTGCTCCTAGTTGCCTTTGATATGAAGAGGAAATCTGTCCACAAGTTTCCAAGTCAGCCTCCTTCTCAATATTTTTTGCTTCTCTTTGTAGCATTTGCTCTCTAGTGATCGGCTCTTCTAGGGTACCCTCTTTCCAAGTTAGTAGATTGGCATATTTCTCAATATGAGGCAATTTAATGTGAGCATAGCCACCCAATTTATGTTTTATCCTTCTCAGAGAAATGAAATGATTAGGGTCATAAGGTATCCATTTGAAACTAGTTTCTAATCGGAGGGCCTCTAGCATGCCATCTGCTTCCTTCCATCCCTCCTCCCTTATGTTGTAAAGAAAAGGGCCTAGTTGGTTCCTGACCTTCAATTGCACTTTCTTGTTTTTACTATGGAAATGGATCTAATCTGCATTTCCAAACTGCCTGAAGTATTCCAAGGCAAATAGTCTCATGGGGACATATCTTGGCAGCCTGTAAGGGTCCAGCTCACAGCCATAAACTCTGATTACTGTGTGGTGTTGGTAAAAGTACCAATCACCAATGCTGTAGGTCTTAGAGAGATGGAGAATTCTTTGCATTTCATCGGTCAATCTTGGAGGAGGAACACCATATAGCAAGGTCAAAGCAAGATGAATGAAAAGGTCTATGAATTCACAGTATGTGTATGGTGAGCAAGAGGTGTGATGAAAAACTGAGGTCCAAAACACAACTGACCTTGGATTTCCCTGGGCATCAAGTTTCTTGAGAGGAATAGGGAAACTATCAGGCTGATAAAATATGAACAGATGATATATGTATCTGGTGTATCTAAACACCTTCTCCCTTTCTAGATTCATTAGTTGCTCATGAATCTTGTTTGCAATGTATGTAGCATAGTCATAGTGCACAGCAGGAGGTTTTCCAGGAGAAAATATGGACAGCATGGCCATAATTGTGTCATCAACATCCTCAATTCCCTTGTAGCCCAGGACATAGCTGATCAAATCTACAAGCATTTTGCCCAAGTCATTAAGATATGGATATCCTATAGGAGGGGTCCTCACAGCCTCAGAGCTTGGCTGTATGAATAACTGATTGATTTTGATGATCTGGGCACTGGACAGGCTGCGCCCCTTCTTTAATAGGTCTAACATAGAGAGAGGAGTTAAAGGTCTTGCAGTGTGAAAGTGCAGCATCTCATTTATGGCCTCAGGAGTTATATGGAACAAAACTGAGCCTGTGGGACTGACAACAGCTCTCTGACATGGATCATAGCATTCACAGCATCTATGGATCAAGTCTGGAAGAGAATTGACTTGAGGAAGGTTAAAAATAGGCAAATTGGAGTCCCAAATTCCTAATATATCAGCTCCACTAAGGTGTTGAGCCTTCAACTCATTCAGCATATGGATATTAAATTTAGCATTCATTGGAAATGAGTCTATCATCTGATAATCTTTGTCCCCTAGAGCTTTCCATTCTAACTCTCTCTGTGGGGCATTCAAAGGCTGAATATTCAATGCAATTGGTGCTTCCATGGCTAATAAGGCCTCTGATTTGTATGTGAAGTGGTTTGAGTGAACAGAGCAACACAGAGGGGTATCTTTACAATAGAGAGGTGAATTGCAAGGAACAGAGGGTAAATTGTAACAACAGCAATTGAAATACTGCACAGGGGACTGATAGAACTAATATCAGGACTGATTCAAGTGTCTCCACGGTGAATTATTATAGTTTCGGGGTCTAAGTCCACGAATGCGCGGACAGACTGCAGGTTTGGTGAAAACTCGGACAAACAAGGCTCTGCAGGTGAATTTCGATTCAACGGTTGAAAATGAAGGCCAACCACCGGGGATTTACTGGTAAATTCAGTGTTTTCTTACTCTTTTAAGCTATTTTTGGACAATGAAGGATAAAACCAGGCGCAGAGGAATGCTGTGGATAAATACCTGGTAAACTGTCAGCAATGGCTACAAGTGCAGGTGGGATGGAAGCGCCGGTGGTCTCTGGGTCGATTTCTGCAGGTTGGCAACGAATGAACGTAATTTGCATGCAGAGCAGAATAGTTCTTGTTTTTGCAAAAAGTGAGAAAAACCGCGTTTTTCGACAAAAATATGGACTTTTGGGATTTTGGCGCTTTTTTGGATGACGTCAGCATGACGTCATCAGGTGGGGTCAGGGTCGGATGATGTCAGCATGACGTCATCGAGTGACGTGGCGGCCTGTGAGTGGTCCACGGGGATGATGAGGTGGCGGACAGGTCGGAGCAGTGGCGGACAGGGGCGCTGACGCGGCGGCGATGTAGCAATGACGTGGGCCTGACGTGGTAATGACGTTGGCATGGCGGGTTCACACAAAACCAGAAGCGGTAAGTGGATTTTCTCGGACCGCCCTCGATACGGAAGTTGTTTTGTCAGAGGGCGACCCGAGAAATTGTGGGGGCGACGCGTGGCAGAGGCCTGACGTCACCCTCTGACAGTTTCTCGGGTGCTATCTTACGGACGTCGGGCCCGACCCGATATGCATGTGGGCCGTCCGATGAAAAAGAGCCAGATCTGACGGTCGACGGATCGCTAAGGCGCCAGGACGATACGGAAGGGGGCGGGGAATACAATAATATTTGTCTTTCAAATGTGTGCCCGGCGGGACTTAGGACTTCGGCGGATAATATGGGTTTTCCAATGTATTTTTATGAAAATATGCGCATTTGCGCCAAACTTTGGATAAAGCCGAAAAGTGGGTTTTGATGTATTTTTGCCAATAAAACGGGTTAGGGGTGGAAATGGGGTTCTTTACAAGGTTATTTTGCAAATGAAGGGGTAAATGGTCTAAATGATTTCTGAAGGGGAAAGAGGGGTAGGGTTTGGGTTCTTAAACTGACCAGATGTCAATTTAATCCCTGACTGTGAACATATGGCTATAATGCCAAGGGGGAAGGGATATTTATAGAATGCTTGGGGTTTATACACCATAGTGTTTATAATAGTAGGAAAAAGGGGAACATAGGGGATTTAGATAATAAGAAGTTAGGGGTTAATATGAGTGGAAGAGGTGAATGAGAAGGGATAACACTAAGTTTATATGAAAACAACTTAGCTTCGGAAGTAGATCAAAATGAAAAGAATTTTAGACAAGAAATGTGGCTTTTAAAGGAATAAGAACCAACATAAGACCTTGAATTCTTTCATGAACACAACTGGTGAAGGGATGTTAGTAATGAATGTGAAGGGGGGAAACAGGAAGTTAGACATGCTCCTTTGCTTTGCTGCAACAAGATGGAGAAGAGGACCTTCTCTATCCACTGATGTTCCTTTATAAAAGGTTACCAAACACTCAATTGAAAGGAATGATATTTCTGCAACCCCAACTGCCTACCCATCTACTTGCCTAGCATTTTTTGTTTCTTCATGGAGGGTGCACTTAGACTTGCAGACCCTTTATGTGCCTTTTCTTTCTTTTAGCTTTTTCTTTTGATTTTCTATCTAGAACTACCCTTATTGCTTCCAAGGTCCTAGATTAAGCAGTTGGGAACCTTACTTCTCTACCTAGCTGCTGGTCTGCCAAGATTAAACAGTTTGGACAGACTTCTTTCTCTATTCTACAACAGAAAATTGAAACATGGCAGGATCCAGATTAGGCTGTTGGACCATCCATCAAAATTGAGTCAACATCAAGCTGTATACACATGTTGTCTTTCCTTGAAAATATGGGATCTTTGCATCACCAAAGCAGAGCATATTTGGAACTTTCTTTGCCAATCATGAAATATGAAACCTATTGGTATAGGTAGCTAACAGGTAGGCCATCGCAGAGGGGTGAAATGCCTTTGAGTCCAAAAATGACATTGGAACCTTTCGAGAAGTGGGCAATAAATTTTGTAGGACCCATTCAGCCTCAAGGGAAGATAGGGGCACAGTATATCATCACCGTGACGGATTATTGGACACGATGGGCAGAGGCATAGCCTATGAAGGATTGCACAGGCACGATGGTTGCAAAGTTCCTATTTGAGCATGTATTAATGTGATTTGGATGTCTAAAGATTTTGATGAGTGATTGGGGTATGCACTTTCTGAACGAAACGATTAGCGCGCTAACAGAAGAATTTTAGGTATATCACCACAAGAGCACTCCTTATCACCCACAGGCTAACAAGATAGTGGAGGCATTCAACAAAGTGCTTAAAAATGCACTGATCAAGGTTTGCAATGCTTAGCGAAGTGATTTGGACCTACGCATACCTGCAATACTATGGGCTTATCGGACAACATGCAAGAAGTTAATGGGACAGACACCCATTAGGCTGGTATACAGGGTCGAAGTGGTGATGCCTATGGAGTACGTTGTGCCTAGTATGTGCATAGTGGTGCCCACAGGTATGACAGATGACAAAGCCCTGGAAGAGAAGCTTGCATAGCTAGATGAGCTCGAAGAGGAAAAATTTTTGGCTAGATTTCACCAGCAGGTCCAAAAGCAGAGTGAAAAGGCATGGCATGATCGACACATCAAGTTGCGCACCTTTAAGTTAGATGATCTAGTTTTGTTGTATGATAGTAAGTTTGATAAATTCCCTGGAAAATTCAGGATGCACTGGTTAGGGCCCTATGTTATTAAGGAGATTACGAATAGTGGTGCGGTCCAGTTGGTTAAGTTGAATGGAGATCTTTTCCCAGGAAAGGTGAATGGAAGTCAATTGAAGCTATACACAGGTGGCCTAGCCATTTGACTATGCAAGAGAAGAATAGTCTTAGCCCTCCATGCAGATGAAAGGAAGTGCGGGACTATAAAATACACTTCCTGGGTTGGGGAGTTGCGTGATTTCAGGACTACACAAAACAGGGAAGTGTCACAGGGTCTGCGACAGCGCGAAGGCAATTGCATGACTCATGGAAATAACGCAAAGTTCTACCGGAAAGTGACCTTTAAAGTCACTATTCATGATTTGACGGTCATATTGTGGCCAAGTGGAGCGGGCGGCAGGTATTTAAGGTGAATTTTATGGGTTAGATTCTTGAAAATCTGTCGCCAATCTAGCATTAATGGGCCAAATGTGGGGGGAACGGTAAGATTTGAATTCAAAATGCCCTATAAATTACAAGTGGTTTTCTAGTGAAAACACTTGGCATTTTGAAAATTCAGTTGTTATGCTATCAAGTGTGTATGGACCGTGTGAATTTTGAGGCTTTGAGAGCAAGTTCAGCATTTGAGAGATTGCCGAAGGAGACGTAGGACCTCCTGAATAGAATGATGTTGACACCCGAGGAAGCCGCATAGGAAATTGAGGTAGTAGAAGCTGCCCCAAAGAGTTTTGTAGTGGTAGTCGAAGTCCCTAAATCACCCAGGACACCGAGACCAAAGAAGGATAAGTAGAAGCAACTTATGCTTCCGATGCACATCTAACCAAGAAACCCATAGAGGACCAAACTCACCTTGCAGGAGAAGGGGAAGGCCATTAATATGGAGGCAGACAAGGAAGAATCTGAAGAAATCTTGGTGGATGAGGAGGATTTTGAAATGGAATTTAAAACCTAGGGTTCAAACCCTATTACCAGGTTACCATAATATGTTCCTCCGCGCAAGGGAAAAGCCAAGGTGCCAAAGGACATAGACGAGAGCAAGAACTCCCTGAAAACTTTGTTGCTCCCAAATGACATTGTTTTTTAGAGGTCGTGCTTAGCGCAGGTTCTTGTACTAAAGTTCAAAGATTAGGACCTCGCAGATCACGAGAAATTACCACTTTTAGCAACTGCGCAGCTAATGCGCCAATAGATTGAAATGACTGCTAGAACGATCGAATTAGAGTTGCGGAGATGGCTCAAGGGTGTAGAGAAATCTAAGCTTCTCAACCTGCTTTAGGTACTGAATTACCACTGTGCCCCAGTGACCATCTTTGTCATCAAGCAGATGCTTTTCTTGGTGCATGATGGATGTTTATGGCTAGAGGAGCCCTTTCCCAATGTTGTTCCTTAAGAAACCAATTTCTTGGCTGTGGGGAAATTGTACTTAAGACATTAATAAATATTATTTACTGTCACTTATTGTTTGTTGTGTCTTCAAATGAAGGACCTGGAAAACTTGGTCTTTAACTCTTAATACATGTATGACCAAAACATCTCAGAATTCCATTTATTGCTAGATATAAATGACGAATGAATAAAGTTTTAAAGAGAAGTTAAAGATAATATGCTGATCTTTCACAGGAACTACTATCTGTAACTTAGAAGAACTATGATGATGAGAACAGAATCATAGACAATATGTTGGTCTTTCACAGAAACTATTATCTATAACTTAGAAAGGAAGTGAGGACTTCAAGTATAGGATCACTCTTTTAAGGAAGTTTAACTTTATCTACATAAGCAAATAAAGACCTGCAGCTTCATTACTATACTTGAAAAGATGAAAACATAGCATGACACATGACAGAGAAGCTTACAAATTATATGCAACAACTCATAGAAACTTCTGATTCTTTCATTAATCAATGATGATATCAGGAATACAGTGGCCTAGTCTCTGGGTTCTCCAAAATTCCAACCCTTTCTTAGTAAATTTTCCCCTTTTTATACATTGCGGAATAGTTGTTGATTTCTGAAACTGTTCAAACTATTTAACTACTTTTCTAACTATATGAAGTAAAAGCTATTACAGAATTTTACAGAGGGTAAAAGACACCTCAAAGAACATGAAATAACAAGAACATAACTGGATTCAGAAGGGGATGATAACTGCTAGCTTGCTCTTTTGATCCAATGCCAAATTCCTCTGTTAATGCCCTAATGATGCTTAATTTGTCTTAGCCGTAATGAAATTCATTTAGTTTTTGTAATCCTGGGCTTACATGGACATTTTGATTGGCCAAAATGTCAAGAAACATATTAGATTGTCTTCCTCTTCAGATTCGGCTCTAACCCTGATTTTCCACATTACACAACGAAATTAATGCGAACTTCTGATTAATACGGAACTCAAAAGAGTAAATCCTACTTTATAAACCTATCAAATCCTCCCGTTCAGCGCTTCGTTGACTTTCATTGCAAATCACAATCGACCCGATAATTCTTGTAAAACTTAACTTATGCACCCTTAGGCTGCATAACTATGAGAATGTTGGAATTATGTGTAAATCTTTTATATCTATGCTTTTCTATCGTAAACCTTTTATACTGAAAATATATGATAAAACATCCTTTTTGCGCTTCCAATATAGCTCCGCACAATTCCCGAGGTATACTTTCCAACCGATTCATCCCCACCATAGATCTATGCTTTTCAGATCAGACGGTCTGTAAAGGTTTCGGGTGGGACATATGCCCGGAGAATACCCGCTCGAAATGGGCGGCTTCCTCTCTCCACCTGACTGCTACGTGCTAAATGCTGAGTGGAATCAGGTGAGTTACAATAAAAAGCATATACTGCTTTTGCTTCGCCCGAAAACCTACCTTGTAACTTGAAAACTACCTTTTCACATGCCTTGCAGACCTACCGGACTTATATAACATAATATATATCACTATCGGATCCAGCCCACAATCGGCATGTCATATATAAATTGCTATGGGATGATCGTGAACTTGCCAGGGCTTTAATATATATGTGTGTGTGTGTGTGTGTTTCAAGTCTGGCCTTTCTATTGTAATCCTTTATAATAGAAATTCATATAAAACAGCATAAAAAAAAAATATATGAATATCAATAAAAATCTCTATAACCCATGATAAGAAAGACACACTGAATTATAAAGTATAGCACATAAACTATCGGATCCAGAATCCCCATCACTCATCGCAATCAACAAAGGAACCAACATACATGTATGAAGGCTTTTCAGACCCGCCGGAGTTATGATATATATATATATATATATATATATATTTATATATATAGATTTGGGTCCGAACCTTATCGCAGATCGTGATCGGCAGGGTCACATACATATAATATAAGCACTTTGTATTGTTCTGGACCTGCCGTCATTATAAAACATGGCATATAACATATCGGGTCCAGAACTCAATCGCGAATCACAATCGGTGCTTGTTTGCAGAACCAACCATCCATAATCATTGCGGACCCGCCAAACTTTTAAACGCAACATATATTATTTCGGGTCCGGTGTTAATGATTTAACACTTGTTTCCTTTGTAAAATCTGATATATTTCTTCATTTCTTTTATGTTTTGATTCTGATATACAACTTATTACATCTCCCTCTTGCCTTATCTTTTTTCAAAGTATTTTTCAAGTGATTTTTTGAATGAAACAATGAATGAAAAAAAAAAAAATACATGTTACAACATATCGCTCCACCTAGGCATAGTGCTTTTGCCACAGAAGCACTAAGAACCGAAGATTAGTGCCTTCACTTCGGTCATGGAGTCATATATTGCTTTGCATAAATTGAAATACTATGGAATTTGTACAATTATTTCACTCTGGTATGACAACGAAATGATGCTTTTTCTCAACAAAAATCTGACATTTCTGACAACTTCTAACAAACTTATATGTATCACCAAGTAAAGTAGGGCAATAAAATCCTACCTGAAGGATCTTATTTGCAGTTACTTTCCAACTGTAATGTCCTCCACAAAACCCCTCATGATAATCTTTGATTGTTTCTGTAAATTCGCCCTCTATTAGACATAGCAATAGAAATCCAAATTGATCCTTCCAGTACAATCTGCCTTCCAAAATCACATATGGTTGTGCCTTGGTCTTTAATTCCCTATACTTTGTTCTATCTAAGGATTGAGGACAAGAAAGAAAGCACAAATAATGAGTTAAATTCTTATACCATTCTAAACACAAAAATTTATACCTGATCTTCATACCTGGATCTTTCTCTCCTTCACTTTCTTCAACTGCTTTTTCATCCACAGGTGCCAACAAATTAATTCCCAATGCCTGAAAGTTTGATTCTGTCAACATTTTTGCTAATCCTTGTCCTTTCACCAACTTTGTGGGTTTTATGTCCAAATCATATTCTTGGATCTTGGCAATCCACTTTCCTCTTCTGCCTTCTACATCTCCCTGTAGTAATACATCTTTCACTGCAGCATTTGGCACATAAGCAATGATTTGGGACTGCAGCACATAAGTTCTAAAAGCTTTCAGGGCTTTTACCAAAGCATACACCTATTTCTCAAGGATATTATATTTTAGTTCAGAATCCCTAAGAATCTTACCGAAGAATGCAATTGGCTGCTCTCTCTCTTCACCATTCTTCTGTAGTAAGACAGCAACTATTGAACTTGATGATGCAAATGAAAAAATTTGGAAAGGCTTTTGGTAATTAGAACTAATTAAGACTGGAGCTGCTTGTAATGCCTCTTTAATCCTGGAAAATGATTCTCTAGCTTCTTTAGTCCAACTCACTTCATTTCTTTTAAAATTTATGCGTAGTTGGAAACAAATATTCTCAGGAAGTTTATCTTTCCCAGAAACTTTTGAATATCCTTTTTACTCCTGGGCAATGGTATTTTCTGCATAGCTTGTGCTCTAGCTAGATATATCTTTACTCCTTCTCTGGAAACAGTGTGTCCCAATAGTTTTCCTTCTTCTAGAGCAAAAATGGATTTCTTGGGATTTAAGGAAAGTCCAAATCTTCTACATTTATCAAAAGTCCTCTTCAAATGATCCAAATGTTCTTCATCAGACTTTAAGAAAACATTAATATCATCCAAATATATTATTACAAACTTATCTCCAACAAAAGCAATGTCCATAGCCCTTTGAAATGTAGCACCTGCATTCATCAATCTGAAAGGCATTTTAGCATGCATAAATGTTTCCCAGGGGGTTGTGAACGTTGTTTTCTTTTGATCCTCCTTATCAAAATCCACTTGGTTATAACTAGAAAATCCATCTAGCATTTACATTCTAAAATATCCTGTTACCTTTTGCAGCACATGATCCATCTTAGGCAATGGATAGTTATCTTTCAAAGAAGCCCTATTAAGATTTCTGAAGTCCACACACAACCTTATTTCTCCATTTTTCTTTCTCACAGGTACTAGATTAGCCACCCCATCAGAATACCTAAGTGGGACTATGATTTTGGCATCAAGCAACTTCTTGACCTCCTTTTCAATTGATGGTAGAAGCAGAGGATTTATCTGTCTAAGCTTCTGTTTGTAGGGTTTAACCCCCTCCTTCAAAGGAATCTTATGCTGAATAATATTTACATCATATGTTTTGTGATCTTCATAGGACCATGCAAAGACATCAACATAATTCTTGAAAAGTTTAATATATCTTTCTTGCAAATTAGGTGAAACTCCTGCATATAATTTGACTAACCTGGGATTATCCTGAGTTCCAATGTTATGATCCTGAATATGTTCATCTTGTGAGATTTTCCCTGAGTCCATTGGAATTAAAAAGCCTTTCAAGAGGAACAAGTCCCTTTGGTAGAATATTATCTTTCAATTGAAAGATCGTTTGATTTGCTGTTAAATCTTTTAAACCACTGGCTCCTGCAATTTATTTTGTCTCTTCTTCTTCGTGATCAATTTTTATGCCCTGGAACTCTTCAACCATAGTAAAAAAAACTCCTTGATCTGCTGGTCATCTTCAAAAAATTGTCAGTTCTTAACATTATTAGGAACATAAGGTCTGTGTCTCATTTCTACCTCATATCTTAGTCTTGGATTAATAGGAGGCTTGAAAGTGCTAGCAGCCATAACCAATGAATCTTCCAATCTATTCTCATCTCTTGGAATGAATTGAATGTTAAAATCTTCAAAGAAGTTTTCAATCAAATCTCATACCTCATTTTTGTATGCCCAGAGCCTAGGATGCTTTGTTTGGTAGTGATCTTTTATCTGCTTAATAATTAGCTCCGAATCTCCAAAAGCAGAAATCGCCTTGATTCCCATCTATTTGGATGTTTGTAGGGAAATAATCAAGGACTCATATCCTGCCACATTTTTAGTTGCCTCGAACTCTAATTTAAAAGAAAAAGGGAACATATTACCTCCCAGTGCAATTAGAAGAAAACCAGCACCTGTTCCTTCCTTGGAATAAGCTCTGTCAAATAAACATTTCCACACTTCTTCTGTTTGGAACTTTGTAATTACATTGGCTGAAGCAAGCTGCTTCTAATTATCTTCAGCATGCTCTGCATTATCATGCAATGTGAAACAATCAATGTCATCCTTCTCTTGACTATATACAAGTGAATTGCTTGATCCATTTTTTGTAATTGTTTTAACAAACCTAGTTTCTTTGTACAATCTCCTCTCCTCCCCACCAAAAATTGGTATAACAACATATGTAAAATCTAGTTTCAAAAAACCTCCCAATTTAACCTCCCAGGACCTAGACAGAAGCATTCCAAATCTAGCAGGAATATCTGCTACTACAACATCCATGACCGAGCTTCTAGCTAGAATTTGGGCTAGTGACATTGCCAGATCCTTAATAACCCCTAGAAATTTGATCTTGTTTGAATCAAAAGAATACAAATCCCTGTAAGGTTTGGTCACTTATAGATTTAGTTGCTTCATCACTGACAGAGGCATAAGATTATGTGAAGCTCTCGAATCAAACATACAATTATGTAGGAGGAAATCATGAACCAATAGGGAAATATAAAAAGGAGGTATTGAAGAATCTACTTCCTCTACATGTGGACCAAAAACCACTACTAGTTTATCTTCCTGTAGATTTATAGTGTCACTCTCATTTTCTTTTAAATTAATAAACTCAACAATATCCTTTTGATAAGTAGGTGTTTTTGCCAAGTCTGTAAGGGAACTGTATTCTTACCTTTTCCAACTCCTCAGTAAGACTAAACAAGTGACTTTGTTTAACAGTCTTTTCATTCTCATCTTCACCTTTCTTCGTGACTGGAATTATTTGAGGAATTGAAACAAGTTTATCCAAAGGAATTTTTCTAGTTTGATCTTGAGAAGACTCACCTTGAAGTATCTGTGTCTTGCCATTTCCATTTTGCTACTACTTTCCTTTATTTACTTATTTTGCAGGCTGAGATTCTTGTGGAGTGGCCTTTGGTGAGGAAGTTGAAACTTGCTGCTCACTTTCGTTTTCTTGATTTCTTGATATTTTCCTAGATCTCAGGTCATATTCCTTGTGTAGTTCAGCCTGCATAAAATCATAGAATTGTTTCCAATATTCATCAATTTCATTTTCATCATGAATAGCATCTGCTTCATCATACGCGTACTCTTCTCCTTCAATGTCATGTTCATCTTCATCAACTACATATAATGTAGAAATTTGATTGTCAGGTTGTTCTTCACCAGTATCTGCTTCTATATATAATGGTGCTTGAATTTGATTTTGATCTTTTCTTTCCTTTTGCAAGATTTGCAAAGGTTGTCTTCTGTATTGGGGATTAAAGTTCTTATTAAACTATGTTTGTCTCTGAGAGTTTTTATTTTCTAACTCTAACCTATTTAACTTATCTGATATAGTTTTAATTACATTACACATATCCTCCAATGGTTAACTTTTAGAGGATTCTATCTTTTCCTTTCCCTTGTCTTGGGTAGGCTGTGTTTCTGGTGCTTTTCATGCAGCTACCAGAATTGCTTCTATATCTAATGAATCTGTTTGGATTTGATCAAGGGTTGGAGCTCTTCTTTCCCTTAATGTGAATCCAAAATTTGTTTCAAAAGCCCCTTCAAAAGTTATTTTTGCACTAGTAGGAGGAGGCTTAATCTCTGTTGGTAGACTATTGTACAATTTGTTAAATATTCTGACAAATTCGACCACAGTTTCATCATACTTCTTCTTTATGGCATTAAACTCTGTTAATGAATATTCATGGTCTCTTTTTTCTCCCCATCTCTTAATAAACACACGTTCCATCTCTTCCCAAGAAGTAATGTTATTATTGGGAAGTCCTTTGAACCATTTCCTTGCTTCTCCATCCAGGGACTGAACAAAAAGTCTTAGAACAACATCTAAATGTTCAACATTTAGGCTTTCTGCAAAATTATAAAATACTACTACACAATTCTCTGTTGTCCGTTCATCTTCTCCTGAAAGACATGGAAGAGTTTTAAGGTAATCCTGTGGCATTTTATGGAAAGGTTGTGGTAGTTGAAGAGGTGCATACCTATTCACTAAGAATGTAGGTGCTGCCATATTTACTGAACTTTGATTACCAATAGATGTGGAACTTGATTGAGAGGTAAATGGAATGTGTAAAGGCGGTAATGTGGTTATTGGTTGAGGTTGAATAATTACAACAGGCAAATGAAAAGTAACAAACTCAAAAGATTGGTCTTGATAGCCAGGCTCCTGAAATGAAGATGATGAAAAATATGACTCTTTGTCAGATGAATGTTCAGATAAGTTTCTACTTGATGAAACCAATGTAGGAATTGGTCTAGTTGAGATATTATACTTCCTAACCCTCCTTGAAACCAGCCTTTCAGGATTTGAAAGAGCTTGAACCTTCTTTTGTGAAGTGTCTGATCTTGTATGGGGCCTTCTTGAAGCCAAAGTTATTGCTTTGACTCAAAACAGCTAAATATTTCCTCCTCATTGAACAACCAGAGGAAAATATTGAAACCTAGGGAAAAATCTTCTTATCTTCTCTACCCGGCAGCGACGCCAATTAATGTTGTTCCTTAAGAAACCAATTTCCTGGCTGTGGGGAAATTGTGCTTAAGACATTAATAAATATTATTTACTGTCACTTATTGTTTGTTGTGTCTTCAAATGAAGGACCTAGAAAACTTGGTCTTTAACTCTTAATACATGTATGACTAGAACATCTTAGAATTCCATTTGTTGCTAGATATAAATGATGAATGAAGAAAGTTTGAAAGAGAAGTTAAAGATGATATGTTGATCTTTCACAGAAACTACAATCTGTAACTTAGAGGAACTATGATGATGAGAACTGAATCATAGACAATATGTTGGTCTTTCACAGAAACTATTATCTATAACTTAGAAAGGAAGTGAGGACTTCAAGTATAGGAGTGCTCTTTTAAGGAAGTTTAACTTTATCTACATAAGCAAATAAAGACCTGCAGCTTCATTACTATACTTGAAAAGATGAAAACATAGCATGACACATGACAAAGAAGCTTACGAAATTATAGGCAACAACTCATGGAAACTTCTGATTCTTTCATTAATCAACGATGATATCAGGAATACAGTGGCCTAGTCTCTGGGTTCTCCAAAATTTCAACCCTTTCTTAGTAAATTTTCCCCTTTTTATACATTGTGGAACAATTGTTGATTTCTGAAACTGCTCAAACTATCCAAATGATTTTCTAACTATATGAAGTAAAAACCATTACAGAATTTTACAGAGGGTAAAAGATGCCTCAAAGAAAATGAAATAACAAGAACATAACTCGATTCAGAAAGGGATGATAATTGCTGGCTTGCTCTGTTGATCCACTGCCGAATTCCTTTGTTAATGCCCTAATGATGCTTAATGTGTCTTAGCCGTAACGAAATGCATTTAGTTTGTGTAATCTTGGGCTTACATGGGCATTGTGATTCGCCAAAATGCTAAGAAACATATCAAATTGTCTTCCTCTTCAGCTTCTACTCTAACCCTGATTTTCCACATTACACAGCGAAATTAACGCAAACTTCTGATTAATCCGTAACTCAAGAGAGTAAATCGTACTTTATAAACCTATCAAATCCGCCCATTCAATGCTTTGTTGACTTTCATCCTAAACCGCAATCGGCATGATAATTCCTGTAAAACTTAACTTATGCACCCTTAGGCCACATAACTATGAGAATGTTGGAATTATGCGTAAATATTTTATATCTGTGCTTTTCTATCGTAAACCTTTTATAATGAAAATATATGATAAAACATGCTTTTTCTGCTTCCAATATAGCTCCACACAATTTCCGAGGTATACTTTCCCGCCGATTCATCCCCACCATAGATCTGTGCTTTTCATATCAGATGGTCTGTAAATTTTTCGGGTGGGACATAAGCCCGAAGAATATCCGCCCGAAATGGGCGGTTTCCTCTCTCCACCTGACTGTTATGTGTTAAATGCTGAGTGGAATCGGGTGAGTTCCAATAAAAACCATCTACTGCTTTTGCTCCACACGAAAACCTGCCTTATAACTTGAAAACTTCCTTTTCGCATGCCTTGCGGACCTACCGAACTTATATAACATAATGTATATCACTATCGGATCCAGCCCACAATCGGCATGTCATATATAAAGTGCTATGGGATGATCGCAGACCCACCGGGGCTTTAAAATATTATATATATATATATATATATATATATATATATATATATATATATATATATATATATATATATATATATATATATATATATGAATATCAATAAAAATCTTTATAACTCACGATAAGACGGACGCGCTGAATTATAAAGTATAAGCACACAAACTATCGGGTCTGGAATCCCCATCGCTCATAGCAATCAGCAAAGGAACCAACATACATGTATAAAGGCTTTTCGGACCCGTCAGAGTTATTAAATATAATACACATATCTATATATATATATATATATATACTGGTCTGGACCTTATTGTAGATCGCGATCGGCGGGGTCACATACATATAATATAAGCGCTCTGTATTGTTCCAGACCTGCCATCATTATAAAACATGGCATATAACATATCAGGTCCAGAACCCAATCGCAATCGGCACTTGTCTGCAAAACCAACTGTCCATAATCATTACGGACCTGTCGAACTTTTAAACGCAACATATATTATTTCAGGTCTGGTGTTAATGCTTTAACACTTGTTTCCTTTGTAAAATCTGATATATTTCTTCATTTATTTTATGTTTTGATTCTGATATACAACTTATTACATCTCCCTCTTGCCTTATCTTTTTTCATAATTTTTTTCAAGTGATTTTTTGAATGAAACAATGAATGAAACAAACAACAAAATACATGTTACAACACCCATCATAGACCACTTGATTCATCAGATCACACGGTTGCCTTACTCAGGGGAGAATCCCACCAATATATCAGAAGGAAAAGGTGGTGAGTTGGCCCTCGCAAAAGCTATGAAGCATAAATTCAAGTTGGAGAAGAAGAAGTGGGGATATGCCATCTCCAGCACTAAAAACACTGCAGTCAAGGTAGCAACACAAATATTAGCAGGGAAGGTGATGTGGAAGTGTCGCACGGATGAGGCACCCACACCCATGATAGCATTAGTAGCCCAATGCACTAAGGGAGTCTAGTTTAGCTGGGAAAATTATCTATGCGACAAGTTCCTTCCAAACTGTCACAAGGCATAGGAGCAGGGAAAGACATTCCACTACGCATGGCTCTTGCTATTGATTGTACTGGTGGCATGGGAGATACTAGAAGACAACCAATTCCCTTCATTCACACCAAACCTTCCAAAGGTAACGAAGTATGCTTCCTTGTGAGTGACCAAGGATGTAGAGCTCGTAAAAGAAAGCAAGATATTTTGGATCTTGATGGAGATGACTATCTCGTTGGGGATCAATCGCAAGCCACAGTTGTCGCCCACAGTGTATGTTAGTTTGCAGAGCTTTGTAGAGTTCAAAGTGGATTTCCACCATGTCTTTATCAGCGTGCGGAAGGACCCTACGAAGACATGGAATAACTTACCATATCTGACAATTGACAAAGTTATCTTCACAGTCCTCGAGTCTTGGCCGCCAGAGTGGTGCGCTTCAATAGGCTTCACTGTGGAAACGGACAAGTCCACCGTACAACATAAGAAGGAAGAAACACAGCTCAGAATGGCCCAACAGGATGAAAAGCATAGAAAAGAGGAATCAGAGGCTAAGACTCAGGAAGCACACGACGCCACGAAATTTGCTAAACAATAGAAGATAGGAGGAGAAGAGCGTGAAGGACAGAAGTCACCATCGCCTAGAACTAAAGCAGAAATAGAGGATCCAACAGAACAAGGTGGCATAGAATAACATATGACGTCCACCCAACTCAAGCTTTAGCAACCGCAAGAGAAGGTAGGGCCATAAAAGAAAACTAGGGCGTCAAAGACATCCTTCGAACCAATCACCCTTACTAAGGGGGATTTGCACGACATTGGAGAAGTGGTGAGGGATGTCAACGTGGAGGCCCTCCAATAGTTTGGACAACAATAGCAACTAGTATTAGGGGCTCTCCGGATAGAGCTGCAGGAGTTGTAGGTTCGCACTCCATAGGCTGGCACAGTATCCACCAGCCTCACGGTCGGCACTTCAGTTGCCATAGATATGTTGCATACAAAGGTGACCAACACGATAGTGCTACTAGATGGGGCACTTACTACAGAAAATGAGGCCGACAGGCCCATGGTTAGCAGTCTGAAAAGGGTGGGATTGAATATGGTCGTACTCCCTCAAGAGTCGCTACACCTCTTGCAGGATGGAGTCACTGTGGAAATTAGGGCCCAGGTGATCCAGGTGGATATTGGTGGCCACATGCCAAGTCCACCTGGACCCCCACCATTGTCTTTCTCAGCATTTTCAGTTTCCTTAATTGTAGCACAACTTACTATTTTTAGCAGTTTTTCGGGTCCTGAACTTCCGGAGCCATTTTGAGGCCCTAAACGACATTTTTTGGGGAATCCGAGGGATGTTGCCCGTTCCAACAATGATAGTGCTCGGATAGATCTTGCTAATGAGCTATTGTACGCGTCAAACGGAGATCATATGCCAAAGTTACGACCCCGAGAAGTTGATGTACCAACTTACCCCCAAACGGGGCCCACAGTTTGGCGTTTCATCTCCTAGGGTTAGGTTTTGGAATGATAAGGGTTTTTTCCATTGTTTCTCAACAATAAATAGGCCTTCGAGCCTCATTGTAACACAGTTTAGAGGCATGTAGCCATCACATCTCTTCTCAGAGATAAGCTACCATCGCCCTAGCTAGTTTATTTCCATTTCTGTTTGTAAGCATATTTCAGTATTTTCCATTAATGAAATGAAGTATTATTTCCGCTGCATCTTTGTGTATATGGTTATCTCTGTAATTTGTTGCGTTCCTGTTTAAATCCGGATCAGTGGTATCAGAGCGGTCTGCTTTTTCTCTGTTTTTCTTTGCATGTCCCCAACAAGGTCGGGATATAAGGAGTTAGGGCTTGAACTGGTTGAACCTTTGCAAGACCAGCCTCGCAAATCCCGACGGCCTCCCATGGCGGACGAGAAGAAAGATGAGGGGGCAGGAGATCCCATCAAAATCTTGCTCGAAGAAGCGCTCGAGCGACAACGGAACGCGATGATGGACAGCTTTGCACAGATCCTTCAGCGGCTACCCAGAAGCGGCGCATCGGCTTCCAGCAGCTCCTCTGGAAACGCCACACCCTTTAAGGTACAAGTTAATTTTGAAATCCCCATATTCAAGGGTCAAATAGACGCCGATGCCATAGATAAATGGTTAAATCTGCTAGAGGGTTATTTTTTGTTCATGAATTTTCGAGTCGGGAAAAGATTGTTTTTTATCTTCTCAAAGCAGCCCCCCACGTCAAGGACTGGTGGGAAACCTACTGCGAGCAGAAGGATGAAAGTACTGGCTCACTATTTTCAGCCGCACCCACCTGGGATTCGTTCCGGGATGCCATCAAGGAGCAGTACTACCCTGTCGGAAGCTATGAGGATGAATACATAAAGTGGACCACGCTGCGGCAGGGAAGGGACCAAGACGTGCCGGAGTTCACCAATCTTTTCCATACCCTTCGCACAAAGTTGGGTATCAAGGATTCGGAGCAACATTTGATACTCAAATACCGTGGCTGCCTACACAAGTACATCCAGGAAGAAATACAGTTCCTAAACATCCCCTCGCTCGGCGCAGCATACCGGTATGCCGTCAAGGTCGAGCAGAAGTTTAAACAAAAGAAGCGAGACTTTGGATCTGCGAATCCAAAGCAGGGGAAAGGTGCCCCTAAACCACAGAACAAAGGACAAAGCCAAGGCGGGACAGCCCAAGACAACCAGCCGAAGCTGCAAGCAAAGAGCAACGCCGCGAAGCCGAGAAAGGACACTGGAAAATGGTGCGAGTTCCATAAGAGCTCCACTCACAACACAAGTGAGTGTCGGGCCAAGCAGTCACTGGTGGCTGAGCTAAAGGTTTCAGAATCAGATGCATGTTCCGACTCTGAGTCAGAACCCGATAAGAGGTATGAAAAAGGGAAGCAGATCATTGATGCGGATCCCAGCGCCACTGTTGCTACCGCAAAGATCCAGAAAAATGAACCCGAAGATCCAGAGGAGGAGGAGCGTCTCTTCCACTCCCAGATGTGGGTAAAGGGCTCCCCGATACAGTTCATTGTTGATAGCGGGAGTCAAAAGAACCTCATTTCGGCAGAGGTCGTGAAGCGGTTGGGCTTACCGACCACAGCACATCCACAACCATACACCATTGGGTGGCTTCACCAAGGACGAGATCTTCGCGTGAGCCAGCAGTGTCGCCTTCCATACAACATCAAGCCCTTCACGAATGAGGTATTGTGTGACATTGCTCCCCTTGAAGTTTGTGATGTATTACTAAGACAACCATACTTGTGGAAGCGACATGCTATGTATGAATCAAGGCCCGTGCTGTTATTATTACATTGGGAAATAAGTTGTACAGGATACCAGAGGTAGCACCACCTGCCGCCATCTCTTTGATTACTGCAAAACAATGCAGTAAGATCATTTCCAAAACCAGGAAATTTGTTTTCCTGATGATACGCCCTCAAGGGAAGAAGAAGACAGTGGCCGCGGCCTCCAAACGGGGTCCCTCTGCACGGCAGCTACAGATGGACAAGATTGTGGAGGAGTACGAAGACATCTTCACCTCCCCGGCAGGGGTTCCTCTGCACTGTCAAGTCAAGCACTCCATTGATCTGACCCCAGGTGCGCCGCTACCCAATGGACCAATTTATCGGCGCTCCGTTCTGGAGAACAATGAAATCAAGAGGCAGATTCAGGAGCTCCTACAGAAAGGTCACATCCGTCCGAGTTCTTCGCCCTGTGGGAGCCCGATAGTGTTGGTACAGAAGAAGGATGGGACGTGGAGACTCTGTATTGACTATCGGGCGCTGAACAAGATCACTGTCCGTAATAGGTACCCGATCCCGCGGATTGATGACCTCCTAGACCAACTAAAGGGGGCGAAATATTTCAGCAAGATCGATCTGAAGTCAGGATATCACCAGGTACCAATTGAACCCTCAGATGTGTGGAAGACTGCCTTCAAATCCAAGGAGGGCCTCTTCGAATGGTTGGTCATGCCTTTCGGATTGACGAATGCTCCTGCAACCTTTATGAGGCTAATGGATGACATCTTGCGGCCATTCACCAACTCCTTTGTAGTAGTATACTTGGATGACATTCTGATCTTCAGCCAGAGTTGGGAAGAGCACCTCCACCACATCCGACAGGTTCTCCAAACACTGCGGCAACACAAGCTATGTGCCAATTTGGAGAAATGCACTTTTGGCATGACCGAGGTTCAGTATCTGGGATACATCATTGATGAACAGGGGGTGCATGTCGATCCAGCCAAGGTCCAAGTCATTCGGGATTGGCCCTCTCCAACCACTCTAACAGAGCTCCGCAGCTTTCTAGGTCTTGCCAACTTCTACCGCAGGTTTGTGTTGGTATTTTCTCATATTTCTTGGCCCTTGAGTCAAGTCACCAAGGGTGGGGCGAAAGAAAAATTCTTTTGGTCTGAATCTCAACAAAAGGCATTCAGGGAGTTGAAGGATCGCCTCTGCACGGCACCAGTGCTCGCGTTACCAGATTTACAACAACCATTTGAGGTCGAGACAGATGCCTCTGACTATGCTATTGGGGCAGTCCTTACTCAACATGGACATCCAGTGGCATATCACAGTGAAACACTTTCAGACACAGTCCGGAAGTACCCCACTTATGATAAAGAGATGTATTCCATTGTACAGGCCTGCCGACAATGGAAGCATTACATTTTGGGGAAGGAAACGGTCATCCACACAGACCACCGACCTCTGCAGTTCATACAGACCCAAGGGAAATTGCAGAATGATCGCCATCAGAAGTGGTCTACATACCTGCAACAGTTTCACTTGAATATCAAGTATAAAAAGGGCAGCACCAATAATGTTGCAGATTGCCTCAGTCGACCACCGATCATGGCGCTAACCACCGTGCTCAACTCTTGCGGGCACGAGACTTCTGATTGGCCACTTCTCTACAAAAGCGACCCAGAATTCGGCCACACATACCAGACACTCTTGGAGGGTCGGCAGGTTGCAGATTTTCACCTCCAGGATGCCCTATTATGCCACCTCGGTCACCTTTGTGTTCCTTCAAGCGAGCGTGCCAAGATGATTTGGGAAGCACACTACAGTCGGGCTGCTGGGCATTTCGGGGTCGAGAAAACAGTGGCAGTACTGCAAAACTATTTCTATTGGCTGAATCTTCGACAGGATGTTGGGAAGTACATCCGATCATGTACTGCCTGTGCCATTGCCAAACCGACCATTAAGAAGCAAGGCCTCTATACCCCGTTGCCTACCCCTAGTCGACCTTGGGAATCCATCTCCATGGATTACATGTCAGGCCTTCCTTCCACTAAGCATGGAAATGACTGTGTTTTTGTGGTCGTCGACAGGTTCTCAAAGATGGCCATTATGATGGCCTGCAAGAAGAATATCACAGCAGAAGCCACTGCTAAACTCTTCTTTGAACGAGTGTGGGTGCACTTTGGGATCCCACAGTCTATCATCTCAGATCGGGACAGTCGGTTTCTCAGCACCTTTTGGTCCAGTCTCTGGTCAATGCTGGACACCAAACTCACGAAGTCCACAGCCTTCCATCCTCAAACTGATGGCCAGACAGAGGTTGTCAATAGGATGATTGTGCACATTCTGCGCATGTATAACTCAAAGCATCCACGCACATGGGACGAGAGCCTCCCCTACGTTCAGCACAGCTACAACCGAGCTCTTCACAGCTCCACTGGCCATAGCCCTTTTCAGGTGGGTTTGGGATTCCAGCCACTATGCCCCATTGATGTGGCCATGCCACTTGCAGCTACTCACATGAATTCAGCTCATGTCCAGTCCGAAACAGATAAGGCCACCAACTTCATTGAGCGCATCCAACATATTCGCCAGTAGGTCCATGACATTCTTGAGAAATCAAATGCCAAGTACAAGCAGCGACATGATCAACATCGGCTGCCACACAAGTTTCAGGTGGGCGACAAAGTCTGGTTGCATTTGCAAAAGGAACGCCTTACTGGAGCCTATCGGAAATTGAGACCACTCCGATATGGTCCTTACACCATTACTAAGGCTATGGGAGACAATTCATTTGAGCTCAGCATTCCCCCATTCCTTGGCCTGCACCCAGTATTCAATGTGGACCGCCTTCGGCCATACTTTCCACCATTGCTAGACACATCCGACATTGCAAAACAGCTCAAACCCATAGAATTAAATCCAGATTGTATGGAACAAGCTGCAACTGATCGGATCATGGACACACAAATCAAGAACACTCGCCAACAGAATATCCAACTGTATCGAGTTGTCAAAGCGGGCCAACTCCTTCAGCAAGGCAAGTGGCTCACCAGGGAACAAGTTCAGCAGAAGTTTCCTCATCTCATGGAGGAGCTCAACGCAATGGGGACCATTGCTTCCTAAGGGGGGAGGAATGATCCAGGTGGATATTGGTGGCCACCTGCCAAGTCCACTTGGACCCCCACCATTGTCTTTCTCAGCATTTTCAGTTTCCTTAATTGTAGCACAACTTACTATTTTTAGCAGTTTTTTGGGTCCTGAACTTCCGGAGCCGTTTTGAGGCCCTAAACGACGTTTTTTGGGGAATCCGGGGGCAACACGAGTCCATGGAATGGACTGGTGTTGCCCATTCCAAAAATGATAGTGCTCGGATAGATCTTTCTAATGAGCTATTGTACGCGTCAAACGGAGATCATATGCCAAAGTTATGACCCCGGGAAGTTGATGTACCAACTTACCCCCAAACGGGGCCCACAGTTTGGCGTTTCATCTCCTAGGGTTAGGTTTTGGAATGATAAGGGTTTTTTCCATTGTTTCTCAACAATAAATAGGCCTTCGAGCCTCATTGTAACACAGTTCAGAGGCATGTAGCCATCACATCTCTTCTCAGAGATAAGCTACCATCGCCCTAGCTAGTTTATTTCCATTTCTGTTTGTAAGCATATTTCAGTATTTTCCATTAATGAAATGAAGTATTATTTCCGCTGCATCTTTGTGTATATGGTTATCTCTGTAATTTGTTGCGTTCCTGTTTAAATCCGGATCACCAGGAGAGTCACGCTCTGCAGGTAAAGAGCGAGCAGTGCATCGACATCAAGAAGTTGGGCCTATAGTGCGATGAGGCAGTCAAACACAATAAGCAGATCATGTAGGTTGTGGAGGAACCTTTCGAATGGTCCTCGAGTTGGACATTCAGGTAGAAGAACAGGTTGAGGCACCCATCCATAAGTTGGCCGTAGGGGTACACAACGCTCAGACATAGATGGATAGGATTCAGCTAGAGCTGAACCTGCAGATTGCAAAATTGTAGTTGAGGGCTCAGCCTTCAACTCCGCCGGAAGTCAGGGAACAACGTGCCACCACTGTTACAACAACAATAATGGCAGTCGACAATGCAATAGCAGACTGCACGCAACTTTTTGAACAGTTATTTGAGGTCCTGACCACCCTACAGGAGGACCTGAATGTAGAGTGCTTGGAGATAGAGGCACGCAAGCTACAACAAAGATATGATGAGGTCATAGGGACTACACAGATGGTCACCCTTACACAAAGGCTCACATGAATGTAGGAGGCAAAGGTTCTTAAGGAACAGGTTGAAGCTGTCTTAAAAGTGCACCTACAACCATGGATAGATGAGGCATATATGATCACAGCCTCCATTGAAGGAAAGATCATGACATTGTAGGTAACTCAGCAGAATATCCAGGGTCACAGTTCAATGGCAGTCACCGAGCAGCGAGTGGAAGAAGTCTAGCAGGCGGCCACTGAGTGCGTTGTTAAGGTTGCGGTCATCCAAACAGAGCTGGGATGTCTTTGCACTAAGATCTTCACGCCTGTAGAGTGACTCAAGGGTGAGTCATTATGTTTTTGTTGGGGGCTTGTTGGGCACAGGATCCCCCAAGGATAGTTTTGGCCAAAAGCCCATATTTTGGTCAAATTTTGTAATCCAAGTGTAAAGACTCTGCATAATGTGGTCGCAAAGTGCGTAGGTATTAAAGAGTCATAGGGTTGTCCTCCCTTATTTGGGAAATGTACTGTCAGTTGTAGAAGATCTACCCATGGTCTGCGGACCATGGGCTTGTATAAAAAGAGCTAAGCTCTAAGTAGATAAGGAGACATCGAACATGCAAGAAAGTCATAGCTCTAAGCAGAAGTTTAAGTTTTGAGTCGTAGCATAGGTAGAGGCTCTGCAGATGAGTGCGCAAAGGCCTAGGGTAGAAGTCTGCAATTGAGTGCATAGACCCCTATAGCTGAGTGCATAGGGAGGGTCAAGTCTGTAATCGTCCAGAATTATCAATAAAGAGAAGTATTCTACAATTTCTGCTTTTTTGTTTCTTGTTTATGCATCTTGTTATGATGGGTATGAATTTCATTTATAATGCTTATATGATGTGCGAATGTATGTAAATTTGTTGGTTAAGTGAACACAAGTAAGAACATCGGTTTACGTGAATCTAACTAAGATCGGTTAATAAGATAAGTAAGACAGTTCGCTTAGTTTGGGAGATATCGCAGTTTGTTGCCCTGGCAGCGCGAAAGTCCCTGAGCCACATGTTAGGGCTATGCGAAAACCAAATGTACCCTTTCACGAAGGGGCTGAAGGGTGGAACAGAGGGCTAAGAAACTTGTGCGAAGGCAGGTATAGGCAGAATAACTGACATCACAACCATCTTAAGGGTGCGGAAACTTGGTTCCAGCATCCCCTGGTTATCACCCCAAAATTTCTCTTGAGTTGTTGTGAAAGAAATGATAGAGGTAACCACAAACCTACTTTGGAGATTAGGATCTAGCCTTCCTAAGGCTTAGATATGGCTCTCTCTTAATGATTTAACTTTTTTTTGTTAATTGATTTTAGGCTAGTTGTGATTGTACTTGGGTTTTGATTTGGATTTAGTGTTGGAATGTTGGCTTGTTGGGGCCTGACCCAGGTTTGGAGTTAATTAGCCAAACAAATCCCTATACTACTGGCCCTTTCGGCAACAGTCCATGGAGCACGAACTAAGGCCTCACCCGAAGTAGTATGGGGGGGTGCTGGAACCAGGTTTCCGCACCCTTGAGTTGTCTGAGGGTTCGATGGGATCCAACCGTTAGTTCCTTCATGCAGGTTACTTCGCGCACTTCCCTGGCCTTCGCGCCCTGATATACTCGTATTCACGCTACCATAACTAGGGGTTGTGGGGCTTCCACACTACTAGAGAAACACTTTGCACTATTTCCCTAAGTCCCACCTGAGATCTGACTTATCTTCTTACACTAGTTAGTTATCTAAGCATAAATGGATGCCTTACGTTATATTTATTTATACAACACATTCATATGAGTTCGCGCAACAAATACATAGTAAAATTGTAACTCGTACCCAATAATACCTAAAATAGGAAGAAATATATAGAAATATGATTAAACTTCTCTTTAGTGATGTTTCCAATTGTTAGAAACTCGACCTGCCCTGTGCACTTAGCTGTAGGGGCCCACGCACTCAGCTACGGACTAATAGGCCTCTACGCACTCAGCTACAGAGCCTTGTCCTACTCTATGACCTAAAGGCACACTTTACACTTTGAATCAATCTCTTAGACTCATCATGCTTCCATTCTATTCATTCATTAGCTATCTTCTACACTTAGGGCCTCGCTCTAATTATACAATCCCATGGTTCGCAGACCATGGGTGGATCTTTCAAGCCGACATTACATTACAAAAACAAGGGTGAACATCCCTTTGACTCTATTATGACTTCGTACTCCGTGCCCACAACTCATGGAGCCTTTACAGAGGACTTGGTCAAAACTTGGGTTTTAAGCCCTAAAACATGCCTTGGAGGGATTCCACGCCCAACAGGTCCCCAACAAAAACATCGTGACTCGCCCCCGAGTCACTCTGTCGGTGTGGAGATCTTCGCATGGAGTCCCTTCAACTCTATTCGAACCGTTGCAAGGTCAATAGTGCACTGAGCAGTTGTCTATTGAATCTCCTGGACCCGTTGTTCTGAGACCGCGGTGTCAGAACTGCTTCCGTGCATCTGTTCCTGCATCCCCTGCATTTGTGCGAGCTTGCCTTCATTTTTTGCTATAATGGTGAAGGCCTTGTCGATCCAAGGCTAAATGCGTGCCTTCAAGGCTACTTCTTTGTGTTGTGTTGCGTCCACCTGCTCTTTTAGTGCTTTGGCCTGTTGCAGTCACACGAGCCTCTGAGTGAGGTCCATTATCTATGCGGTCCCTTTTACATTGTCATATTGCTGCTAGAGCTCACGCACCTCTGTCTCTAAGCGTTGGATGTTAGGGTCCTCCTGCAATTTTTGCGGACCTCAAATGACTCTTCCAACATTCTGGTGTAGTCCCTTACTGCACTGCCAATCTCATCCAGCCCTGATGTAATAGCACTGGCACGCTGTTCTCTTACTTCTGGAGGGGTGGACGGTTGTGCCTTCAACCATAGCTCTACTATCTAAAGGTTCAGCTCCAGCTGAACCTTGGTCATTTCTTCCCACACCTTGCGCACACCTGCTACTAGTCTGTGGATGCGCACCTCTGCTAGTGCGTCTACTTGGATGGCCAGATCAGGAACCATCCGACGAGCTTCTTTTACTACCTGTACCATATGCCTGTTCTGTACCAGAACTTCATCATGCTGCAAGCTCAACTGCTCCATGTTGATTTTTTTTCTCACTCAACACTTGTAGCATGTGGCTCTCCCTAGACCATAGTTCTGCAGTAATCCCATCATGCAGAATGTATAACATCTCCCACAGGAGTGCAACCATGTTGATCCTGATACCCTTCAGTGTACTAATCGTAGGCCTATCGGCCTCATTTTTTGTCACCAGTGCCCCTTTTGGAAGCATGATTGTATTTGTTGATTGAGCATGCAACATCTTCTCTGTTGTATTGTCGCTACTACGAGGCTGGTCGAAAGGGTACCATCTTGAGGAGTATGAACCTGCAACTCTTGAAGCTAGCTCTGAGGACCCCCAACACAATCTGATTCTCTTACGCAAATTTCTAGAGGGCCTTGGATGTGACGTCATGCACCATCTTGCTGATGTTGTGTAGATCACCCTTAGTAAGGGTGATCGGGTTGATAGACAATCTTGATGCCTTGAACTTCTTGTGAGGCCCCATTCGCTCGCTTGGGTGCTAGCATTTTAGTTGTGTTGACGCGGTTTGTGGGTCCACGATGCCCTCCTCTTCCTCTGCTTCCTTCCCATGCGAAGGTGACTTTTGGCCCTCATACACCTTCTCGACTACCTCCTATCCTACTGTTGCTGCTACGGCCTTTTTCTATTCTGCTGTTGTCTAGCTAGCATCCTACACCTCCTGTGCTTTTGCTGTCGATGCCTCTTGTCTTCTCTTTTCTACCAACTGCGCCATGTGTAGTTTGGCCTCCTACTTCTTCTTCTGCGCCACAAACTTCTCCATTGTCATGATGTCTAAGGCACGCCACTTTGGCGGCCATGTCTCCAATGCATCAAATATTATGTCATCCGTGGCTACAAAGGATAACTCTCTCCATTTCTTGGCCGGGTCCTTGCACGCTCTAATATAGATCATGTGGAGGTCTGCTTTAAATTCTGCAAAACTTTGCAGGCTATTGTAGACAGTGGGTGATAACTGCAGCTTGCGGTTAATCCCCATTCTGATGTTAATTTCCATGAACACACAGAAAATCTTACTGAAAAGGATCAAGTTCACATCCTTCATGGCCCAAAGCGAAGCATACTTCGCGGCCTCCAGCAAATCCCTGCCAATTGTGGGGAACTGACTATCCTCTGGCAATTTCCCTACCATGAGCATAATGGACAGCAGAAGCCATGCATAGTGAAATGTTTTGCCTTGTTCCTAGGCCTCACGATAATTTTTCAGGAACTCCTTGCATAGGAACTCAAACCAGTTAAAATGGACCCCCTTCGTGCACTGCTCAGCAAGTGCCACCACCGGTGCGGGTACCTTGTCTGCGCGACACTTGCGCATAACCTTAATTTCTAGTATTTGGGTCGCCACTTTAACTACTTTGTTGTTGATGTTGGATATGGTGTAGCCCCTTTTCTTCTTCTCTAGCTTTTACTTCTTCTTCATGGCTTCCGCAATGGCCAAGTCACTGCTCTTCCCCTCCGAGATGTCTGCAGGGTCCTCTCCTTTGCATGGGAGCCGGGTAATGTGATGGATTAAGTGGTCTGTGATGGGGGTGGGCTCCTCTAGCCACAAACACCCACCATGCACTAGGTAGAGCAACTGCCTGATGACAAATATTGTTATTGGGGCATGATGGAAATGCGGCACCCAGAGTAGGTTTAATAGCCCTACCTTTTGCACTTCGTGTAACCACTTTCATAGCTTCAATTCGATAACCCCCACTACAGTGTTCTTCTTGGGCTTTATGAGCTACATAGTTTCTAGAGGAGGGAACTTCTCATGGTCAGTGAGATCCCAATATTCAAATTTCAAGCTCAGCTCCCGTCCCAGGTGCATGCCCTCAAAAATGATGTCATTGGGGAGGAGCGGGGTCTGGAGAAATCTCTTGCTCTTGTCGATATCCTTGGTCATATATGCCTTCCCTTTCCGCGGGGGGATATAGGCGGGTAGCTTTGTTGGAGGGTGCACAGGCTTAGTTTCTTCCTCCATGCCTTCGTCCTCATCTTCTTCAATAATAAGGCCCCCCAGGTCTTCCTCCTCATTGGTTTCCAAGTTAACTGCTTTCCCCTTGTTATAGACATTTTTGGGCACTGCAACCCCAAGCATAAAATGTCTATAAACCAAGGGCTCCTAAGTCCCTAAAAGTGTTGTTCCAACCCCTAAAAGAACAAGGTCAACTGATTACAGCTTCTCCCAGAAGTTCTCCATGAAAAACTACTCAGAACTGGTCAAAACTGGATCATTTCACCTGCTTGATAGGCAAAGTGCATTGCATCTCACCTAAATACACATAGTGGGTGCGTTGCATTTCAAAAATCCCTTCTATGGGGTGTGATGGGTGAGAAGAGACAAATGGCAGTGTCAATTCGCGAGGTGGAGAAGCATGGAATCTTCCAGAAACTTCTCCTGTGACACTTGCCTCTCTGAATTCGACCAGGGATGAGTAAGAGATCATCAATCTCCAAGTGGAAGCAAGAACTATCAGAGGGAAGACATTAGTCAAATCACAAGCTGACTCATCTCCCTTGCAGACATCTATATATGGATCCCTCATCCCAGAGATCCAGAGGTTGGAATTTTGCATCTTGTAAGGAATTGTTGTTGGTTTCTTGAGGCAACATCATAGTGTTGGGTGATCTAAGCTTTTCATGAGGTGAAGAAGGGCTTACTTGCTAAGAGGATGATGTTGGGTCAGAACAACTGGTTGTAACTCTCTTGGCTCTTTCTTGATTATCAATAAAGCTATTCAAGTTTTCCTCCATACTCTTGTGTAATTTATGTTTCATGCATTTGTATGGTCAATTTACATCTGATCCTAGATTGTTTATGATAATAGATCCATGTTCTTGTATAGTGTTATGATGCTTTGATTCTACAGGTACCCTGTGAAGCTGGGTATACGAGAAAGCAAGTAGTAAAGGACTATCAGAAGAGAGAGGAATCGAGCAAGGAACCAAGAGCAAGACAGAGGTTAGTCTCCTTTATTCTTCTCTCATCTATCTTTCATAAAGGAAAACGAAAGTAGTTTTACTTTTTTTGTTTCTAAGGTAGCTACCAGCCTTAATGGGATTAGCAGTTCTGCATAGACACTTTTCCCGGTAACAAAATGGCGACTCAGTTGGGGAGCAAATAGATTGATTGTTTATCTACATTTTTTTACTTTATAAACTTACAGACGGAGCCTGAAGTCAAGCCAGCTAGCCTTCGAACTGCATTTGCTATGCAAATGCAAAGTAGATCAACAATGCTTCAGTCAATCTCCAGGTTTTTTTTATGAATTAAACAACTGATTTACAAGCTTTCTAATTGCCCTCGTGGTGGCTCTAGTAACCTCCTTAGATCTACCCCTAAGATTGATTTACTGATTACCACTTGCTCGGCCAAAATCCCTGAACTGAACTGCAAACTGTGACCCGGAACCCAATCAAAGTCTCGTCCCTAGTCCAACGCACTGTCTGTTCTATGAATCTCAAATTCAGCACACTTCCAAAGTGTATTAGGTGCGCTGCATTTCAAATTCACTGTGTTACAGGTGCGCTGATCAGACAAGGCCTTGTTCCTAAATTTTGGTTTCTGTGTTCACTCTTTTCAGATCTATTCAAGAGTTTTGTTGCATTTAGTTAGTACACCTCTGTTTGAAACCCATTTCCTTGCTGTTATTTTGCCTCTATTGTGAAAAGAACTGTAAATGTTTTTATGTATTTGTTGAGTCATTTTCAGTTCTCCTTTACAAAGAAGTAACGTAATTGTACTGTCATTTCTTGTTTTGAAAGTGTCGCAAGTGTCGTTTTCGGTCATAGAAAAAGACCTGATTGTTCTTGATAGTCGATTACCATGTTACTATTGTATTTGATCTGAATTAGTAGTTTTTCTAGTGTCAAAAGCAAGTTTTCATTTCTAAATCGCAAAGTGTTGTTATTGTCTTCATTTTGATTTTGAAAAGAAACTTGTTAGTAATTGTCGCTTTGAAAATAATTCAGATTTGTGCATTAGCTTTCTTTTTATCATTCACATATTAAGAAGGCTGAAAACAAATACATGCATGTGCATTTGCATTTAGACTGTTTGATTGGTTTGATTTAGGACAGTGCATATAGTGTGTGCTCTTTGCTCTTTGTTGAAAGAATATTGTCTCTCTTTCCTTAGTAGCTAGGATTTTCATTGCACAAAGAAGATAAAATGATTGTTTATCATCTTAGATTGCATTTTAGGAATTGTACATCTACATCAAGCGGTGAACCTGAAAGGCAAATTTCTTAAGCAAGATCAACTATAAAATAAATTTAATGAATCTAACAACGCTTTGGAACCTAACGCACAACGTCTAGAAGTCTAGGCTAGAGACGTATTCCGGCGTCGTAAAGCCTGGTAACCGTTGTTCTCACTGTTGGTTGGGTGATTCCTCCATTTTTAGACGATAAGTGCCAGTACAGACTTGTGCTCCCATGTACCGTCGAGTATATTTTGGGAGACCACAATAGGCTTAATCCTTTATCCATAGGAAGCCATGTCTACTGCCCTATCGATCGCAATGCACTGAACACAGCATTCGGGGAGATTGACTGCCGTACCGTAAAAAGTATTCTGCAGTTTTGTGATTGGTTTGGTAATCCCTCTACCTAGATTTCCAGAGCAGTCCCTTTCGTTCCTTTTCAGACTCCTTAACGGAAAAGGTCCATCTGAGCACTTGTCACTTCAGGCTCATTAAAAATCGAAGGCGACTAGAGTCATCTTTTGTTTTTTCTCGACTCTTAAAAATTGAAAAAACAAGTTATGTCAAAGCGTCTAAAATTTATTTTAAACAGAACAATCATCACCTTTCCTACATTGGTCTTAGGTTGAGAAAATGGAGTCCACCAACCAAGGAGTTCCCCTTGGAGGAAATCCTAGTCCCTTCTCCTCTTGGGGAGATGTTGGTGCACCCCATATGGCCACATTGTCGCTTCGAGGATTGACAATCGGCTTGCCCGTATGGCTTTTCTCAACCTCCGTCGTTCAAAACATCGCAATTCCTGAACAATCAAGTCAGCAACTAGACAATTCCAGAGTTACCCCCCAACCCTCTACTTCGTCCAATTCTTCCTCTCCTCCTTCCTCTTTGCTTGATGAGGCTGGTAAAGCCAAAAATCAAGTACCTGAGAAGAAGAAGGAAAAGAAGAAGAAAGAGAAGAAGAAGAAGGAGCCAAAGGCGAAAAGGGGCAACCATGCGTCATCTAGCGAAAATCCACACACTGCACCGACCAGGCCTAAATTGCCATGTGTCATTTGCAAAGGGGACCACTATCATAGAGATTGTACTTGCATCCCTTGGATCTTAAGGGACTGGTCTCCTTGTTTGCACAACCCGGTGTCGTCAACCTCTGATGATCATGTTGAAAACACACAGTCGACTAGTGAAAGTGAAGCCCCTGGACAAAAAGGAAAGTGAAAATTTCCTTGTAAACTATGTGAAGGCGATCACGCCGTCCACCGTTGTCCCTTCTTAGACAAGGCTAAAAGAGTTTTGGACGATTTTCTGGTTTCACCGTTACGACTTCCTCCTGGATATAAGAAACTCTTGCCGAGTCCGTCACTAGTTGAAAATCCGGCTGACCCACCCAGGTGGTCGACCAAAGTGTCTATCATTGAAGATAAGCCATCTAAACCCATACTAGACGAAAGCCAAGAGGTCAAGGCGGCAGTTGACCCAGTCTTGCCTTCAGAGGTTCCATCTTCAGATGATACGGTCACCGAAGAGAACAAGGATGACACCGTACGAATTCTTTTCATAAACACAGACTCCAATGAACATGGGGGAAATTTACCCATTCCTTTACCGTAGGAAGGAAGTTCGTCATAGTTGTACCCGGCCATCTATTCAGTCCCGCCTCCAAGCAACCTAGTTGTTTCCTTCAACTAGAATCAGCTAGGCAGACCCCGTTTATCGGCTAGTGTACCATTCTGAATCATTGCTCAAGTATATAGAATGGTTATGGCCGGTACCATCATAGATGAATGGGCTTCTGTGGGTATCCTTTCCTCGACTGCTTGGAAAGCGCTTGGTTCGCCATCACTTTTGCCTGAGATGAGAAATCTTACAGGCTTCGACAAAGGAACCAGTCGACCGTTAGGGATCCTTCCCAATGTGCCCATAACATTGAGAAGGAAAACCATTCAAATGAACGTAATGGTAGTCCAAGGACCCCTGGATTATAATCTGCTCCTTGGACGAGACTATATTTATTGCATGGGAGCCATTGTCTCATCACTCTTTAGAGTAATGTGTTTTCCGCACGAAGGAAGAGTGGTCAAGCTCGTAGACCAGCTTTCATTTCCCGATTCACACATGGAAAATAGTAATATACCAGCCCTGAATGGTCTTTTCACACAAGGAATGTCTCATCAATCCCCAGTCCGTCCCCCTGATGAGCGCGAGTGATTCGGGGGACATGACTGAAACCCAGGGGGCATGCACCCTGGTCTACTTCGGCAGGAAAACTTCAGATATAGGATAGGTTTCCGCGAGAGAATATGACTAGTCTGACACTCCCATCCGTGATTGGAAAAGGGGGTTAGACTGGAATAAGATTCCCTTGTCAAAGTTATGTGGGTAGAGGTGCCTGCGCCGCTCACCTTTGTCTATTTCGGTAGGCATCGCCGAAGAAGTGTTTTGTTTGCAGTGCAGATAGAACAATCTTTTGTAACCTGAAAGAGGTAAACCTTTCCCGATGAAACAAATGTTTTGTCAATAGGTTGAGAGGTGACCTTGAAACTCTATTTTATACCTAGGGGCATGCAAAACTTTTGGCATGCAAGCGAAGAACGACCATTTAATTTTTTAAATTTGTAGGTCCTCTAACCCTTTAAACTCGTAGGATTGGTCGTTTCCTAACTTGCATAAAGAAAGGATGTGGGGCAAAGATTTGAAAAATTGTTGTTTTTATATATAAGACATCCTTATTATGCGACTGGATTAATCGAGCAGTCTTAATGCAGACTTCATGCTTGTTAAAAAATAAACATAAGCAATGAGCAAATGTTTCCCCCAGCGTTTAAGCTCAATAAAAAATGAACCAATTTCCGGTAAATAACCATCGTGAAAGTAGTACTTCAGCCTTTAAAGCCTTGGTCGTGTTCTCATCATCACCTCCACCCTGTATTGGTCGATCATTCACCTATATTTGATTGTTTACCCCTTTTGAGGAACAGCTGCGAAGAGTGATCCTATTAGCCATCCTTGTAACACTGCCGTGATTGGAAAATTCCAAACCTTACCCAGAATCAGTTGCTACCCAAATTTATCACTCGCTCCTCAAAGACGAGTCTCCTTTAAGCTCTTTTCAACTGACTCGTAAAATATGAAAAGATTGCCGAGCCATTGGCCTTTCTAGCTCGTTAAAGTGACCAGAAGTGTTATCCCTCCTTTAGATTTTAATCTTTTTTGACTGGAAGGATTATTACACAAAAATATCGAGCGCTTGTTCTGTTCGGCTTGTTAAAAGTATCGAAAATTCATCCCTTCTGTATTGTTTTATACTTTTTCGGACTTAAGCGATTAGATGACAAAAAAGGATTTTTGGAGTTTCCTTTACGTCTCTTTTCAGACTCTCTAAAATTGAAAAGGACCGAGTTATCTTTGTTGTTAAACTCGTTAAAACCTAATAGCGACAAACTTGTCCATAGCAGACAAGAAAGAGTTTCACTATCGCTAGGCTCGTTAAAACATAGCGATGGGTTTGCCCGAAGGGCAAATTATAGAACAAGCATATGTTATCCTCCTCAAGATTGACAAAAATAAAGAGGTACTGGTCAGCAATGACTGGGGAAAATTTGGGAAGAAAACTTGAAAAACTTTGTTGGTAGCAAGTTGCTCTTGAACATGACACTTTCACTCCGCATCCAAGTCGGGTTGGGTTGTTTCATTCATCGGTCATATCACCATGGTCACATCACACCATCCACATTTGGGGTTAATGCTACCAATCCATCATGTCAGTGTCGCCGATATGTTCAAGAGAAGTCACTCAGAGAATTCACCTGTGTCTCACCCGCTGCAATACATTTACACTCCATTCTTTCATGACCGCCACCGTGAACCTTATATCACCAGACTGTTTTCACCTCCATTAAAATCATTTTCTGCGTTCCATGTCATTGATGTGGGATTCATTAAGGCCCTCCTATGACGGATCGCTTTTTTTCGACATCAGCTCATTATCCAAGAAGTCGATCTAGGAACACCCATTTCAGTACTTTGAAGCTTGCATGCCTCAATGGCAAGTTTCTCACTTCCGGCGACAGGTTTACATCAATGACCTTCGATCGAAATATTTTGCGTGGTGTTCGACGCCAAGTCCCTTATTCACACCACGTGAATTGTACTGCAGTACCTTGAGGATCATTATTGTTACGGTGATTCCTCTCGTGCCTGTTAACATCTTATATCATTGGCCGGTAATCAGGCAATGCCTTTCCATGTTCGACTCCAGAACATCTCTCACATAGATCGACTTGTACTTTGAGTGAAGATCGAACGAGATTGAAGACCCCGGATATAGTTTCATCCATCTGGGCTGTGATATATATTCAGAAAATAAAGACATGAAATGTACATCGATGCTGCACAAATAATCATCCAATCTAAGGGATGATGACTCTACCAGAATCATCAATCTACACTCAGATGATTGTCTGTCCTATGTACATGAAAATGAATTTATAAAGCTGAGCATGGGAATGCCCGCCTCAGCTAGATCATGAAAATATTATGAAGATAATGTATTGTATTGTATCTTATTACAGGTCTCCTTCCAGCTTGAAAGAACTTCGGATCCTCATGATAAAGCATTTCACCCGACATCAAAAAGATTAACGACCTCATGCTTTAGGGGGCAACTGTTATAGACATTTTTGGGCACTGCAACCCCAAGCATAAAATGTCCATAAACCAAGGGCTCCTAAGTCCCTAAAAGTTTTGTTCCAACCCCTAAAAGAACAAGGTCAACTGATTACAGCTTCTCCCAGAAGTTCTCCATGAAAAACTACTCAGAACTGGTCAAAATTGGATCATTTCACCTGCTCCATAGGCAAAGTGCATTGCATCTCACCTAAATACAGATAATGGGTGCGTTGCATTTCAAAAATCCCTTCTATGGGGTGTCATGGGTGAGAAGAGACAAATGGCAGTGTCAATCCGCGAGGTGGAGAAGCATGGAATCTTCCAGAAACTTCTCCTGTGACACTTGCCTCTCTGAATTCAACCAGGGATGAGTAAGAGATCATCAATCTCCAAGTGGAAGCAAGAACTATCAGAGGGAAGACACTAATCAAATCACAAGCTGACTCATCTCCCTTGCAAACATCTATATATGGATCCCTCATCCCAGAGATCCAGAGGCTAGAATTTTGCATCTTGTAAGGAATTGTTGTTGGTTTCTTGAGGCAACATCATAGTGTTGGGTGATCTAAGCTTCTCATGAGGTGAAGAAGGGCTTACTTGCTAAGAGGATGATGTTGGGTCAGAAAAACTGGTTGTAACTCTCTTGGCTCTTTCTTGATTATCAATAAAGCTATTCAAGTTTTCCTCCATACTCTTGTGTAATTTATGTTTCATGCATTTGTATGGTCAATTTACATCTGATCCTAGATTTTTTATGATAATAGATCCATGTTCTTGTATAGTGTTATGCTGCTTTGATTCTACAGGTACCCTGTGAAGCTGGGTATACGAGAAAGCAAGTAGCAAAGGACTATCAGAAGAGAGAGAAGTTGAGCAAGGAACCAAGCACAAGACAGAGGTTAGTCTCCTTTATTGTTCTCTCATCTATCTTTCATAAAGGAAAACGAAAGTAGTTTTACTTTGTTTGTTTCTAAGGTAGCTACCAGCCTTAGTGGGATTAGCAGTTATGCATAGACACTTTTCCCGGTAACACCCCTTCTCCTCCATTTTTAACCTGGTGCGCAGCGAGTTTCTAGGGGACACACGTATAGGAACCATTGGTTGTTTGTCATTTTTTGGCCTCAGCTTACATGGTAATTTGGGGGTTTCTGCCACAATTACAGCACCTTCAAGGGAATCCCCCACAGTTAGGGCCTACACGGCCTCTTCAGCGGTCATCTCTGCAATTTCCCTAAATTCTTGTGATGCTGCCATCTTTTTGGTCCAGAAATCTTTCAATCTCGTACTCAGTGGCTCAATCAACACTCGATACAGGGCAAACAGATATGACATATATAAATCAATATGAACTCAATGCTAAAGATGTTACTATCTTATTAGGAAGTTTGTCAAGGTCATGCAGCTCAAATTAGCCAAAGAAATATGGGACAAAATATTTCTAAGCTACGAAGGAGACGCTTAGGTAAAACGTGCTAAGCTTCAAACTCTCAGAATTCAGTATGAAACTCTTAAGATGCATAGTGATGAAAGCATAGCTCATTACTTCCTACGTATAGATGAGATTGTCAATTGTATGAAGAATTTGGGTGAAGAAATTAAGGAAGTTGTCTTAGTTGAGAAGGTGTTGAGATCCTTGTCTGCTAAATTTGAATCCAAAGTGTCTGCCATAGAAGAAAAGGAGGATCTGCAAAATATCACTATGATGCAGCTTCACGAAAACTTAACTACTTTTGAAATGAGAAAAGGAGGACCATCAAATACGAGAGAAGCTACATTTAAAGTATTAGCAAAGGGAAAAGAAAAACTCAGTGAATCAAGATACATTTCAGAAGAAGAATATGAGGTAAATTTTGTCAAGAATCTTCAATGGGGATCTGGAAGGTTCAAAGGTAAACTACCTTTCAAACGTTTTTCTTGTGTTAGAGTTGGTCATTACGCTACTAGATTCCCTCATAAAAAAGGAAAGATGTCTGAAGAAGGTAATAGAAGTTATTATACTCATGATAATAGTAATGACTCATCCAATAGTGATGAAGACATTAGACTTCTCATGGCATACGAAAATAATGACGTAGAAAAAGAAGAGGTTACAAGATTAAAAGTGCAATTGGAAATAGTAACCAGAGTAAGGGAGCAATTGCAAGATGTAGTAAAAGATCAGAACATAACAATCCAGAGACTTGAAGCTAAGATCCTTTCTCTAAAAGAAGATCTTGAAGAATCAAAGAAGCAGAATGAAGAAGCTCTTGGAGAACAAGAACATGAAGTGCTCGAATTAAGGAAACAAGTGGAAGAAGGAAGAAAAGCTGAAGAAAACATAAAGAAGCAATATCTAGAAAAGGAAGAACAACATCAGGTTGAGGTAAATATATTAAAAGGTAAATTAGAAGAAAAGGATAAACTATTACAATTTCAAGATAGTACTAAGATTTTGGATGATATTCTTAGTAGTCAAAGATCCCCTGCTATCAAAACTGGTCTTGGTTTTTATGAAACTGTTGAAGGTGAATCTAGCTCACAGGGTGAGGGAAGGAATTCTAATGCAAAATCTGAAATGATCAACAAGGAGATAAGTGGTCATCCCCAGCAACAACCAAGGAAAGAAATTCTTCAAAGAAAATCTTTTGTTCCTAACTGTGGAAGTGATAGACAATTATTTCCTCCGATGAGTAATGTTGAATGTTATGAATGTCATTTTCTTGGACATGCTGCAACTAGATATAGAAGTAGACTACTTCAAGACCATCACACAGAAAGATCATCATGTTCCAGGTACTTTAAGGGATATTGTTTTGCTTGCAATATGTTTGGTCACAAAGCTATTGATTGCAATAAAAGGAATATGAAACATGTAAGATGTTATGCATGTAATAATTTTGGACATAAAGTTAAGGAATGTAGGAGCAAAAGTCAGACACCAAAGAAAAAAGAGCATACATCATCCCAATGGCAGGTATTGAAGAAGACAGAATTAGTGTCAGAAATATGTGGCATAACCCAGTCAGTAGACATAACAGACCCAGGGGAAGCTAAAAGTGTAAACCTTCAGTATTCTAATTTGCATACGCAGATATTATGAAGCAAAGTCGTGTATATAGGTGAGTTAGAGGCTACAAAGTCGTGTATATGGAGCTCTAAAGAAAAAGAACATAACAGATTCAGGAAAAGAAGTCTGATATGGTTTGTTCATGGTATATGTTGGCTGACACAGGTTCAGGGGGAGCATATGCTTCGAATAATGCATTGTTGGCATTATGGTTAGAAGTCTTTGGTGATGATGCTTATGATACATCTTGCTACTGATTGTTGGTTGGCCAAGAGAATGGTATTGCAGGTTATAGGTCTGGATGCTGGTGACAGATGCTTATGGTGCAGATCATACATGGTGTATGATAGTTGCTAATAACTATCATGGTCTTGTTTAGATATTTGGTCTCTGTTATAAATGACATGTATATCATTTGATGTAAAGGTCATGAAAATACCTAATTTGTAACCCCACTTTGCATGGGAAGGATGATGTAATAATTTCTATTTTAGTCATGTATAAACATTTGGTATATCCCCACTTTGTTAGGTGGATGAGTCAAAATGGTGTATCCCCACTTGGTTGGGAGATTGATGTATGTGTGAGTCTTTGGTGATAGGAAGGTCATTGGCGATGTATGTATAGAGTCATTATTTTATAGACCTTTCATGTGCTCAGGGGGAGCATGGACGGATTGATACATCTTAGCATGTACAAAGGGAGAGCTCAATCAAAAATTTCAGCATGTACTCAGGGGGAGTATGGACAACAAAATGTATATCAAGGAAGAGAATATCTTAGTCCACCCTTTTCCCTTGATGTCAAAGGGGGAGAGTGACTTGGTGTGGTTGTTGCCATCAAGTCCAAAGGGGGAGATTGTTGGCATTATGATACAAGTATGATACAGGTGTTGTCCTTGATGGCAACTCATTCAGATGACAAGATTATAGTACAGCAAGTAAACAACAAAGAATAAATTATTAGAGAGGATATGCGGGTTCATTGTGACAAAGGAGCGTATACACGCGAGTTCAACATAGACCAAGTCACGTATACATACACATGCACTTTCACAGAAGGGAAAGCGCGTACATGTTGGAAAGCTAAGTTTTGGTCCGTAGTATTTTGTCCATGGTATTTTGGTCCTAAGTGGTAGTGGTCCATGGTATTTGGTCCGAAGTATTGACGCCAGGTGTTGGGTCCAAGGTACTGGTCCTATGTGGTTTTGGACCATGGTATTGAGAGAGGCCTAAACCTATATAAGGAGAATGAGATCATTAGGCCAATGGGAAAGTGTGCAAGTGATGAATATCTGATGAAGTGTGAGATCTAGTATGCTGGTAATGGGTTTGTGATGCTTTGCTTGATCTGAACCAAGGATGCACCTATGCGGTTGATGGACTAGGATCATGAAGACTAAAATTCATTATCATTATATGGTATGATCATGAATAGATCTGAATATTGACGCATGCCTTATCCTTTATATCTTATGTTCTGGGTATATCTGGAGTTGAAAATTGCAGCGAAGGTATAAGTAATTATTTTCAGATCTGTACGCGAGTTGCCTTTGGTGAAAGAGCATATACACACTAGTTCGAAACAGCCAAGTAGTGTATACATTATGAGATTTGATATTTGAGGTTGTTGTTGGTTCTAGTTGTTGTTGCAAAGTTTTAGGTTTTGCTTTGTGTTTTGTTGACAAGGTTTCAGTGATTCAGTTTTGGTTGGTGCAAAGGAGATTGGTTGATGCAGATATATTTGATGTTTGATTGATGCTATTGATGGATCCAGTCTGAAAATTTATGAAACGTGGTCCCTGGAAGAAAAGAGAAGGTCGTAGCCTTCTGTAGGTCAGCACCTACGTACTAGTACGTCAGCTAGTACAAGAGCTAGGGGGTTGTAGCTCCCTTCCAGGAGAAGCTGGAGAACGAGAGAAGGTTGTAGCCTTCTACAGGTAGAAGCCTATATACTGGTATAAGACTGCACTAGTACAAGATATTGTTAAAAGAAGTTTCTTATTAAAAGAAAGATAGAGACAATTGTAGTAGGTGGTTTTCACCCAAATTGGGTTTCCATCTTATATATTGTGTTCATGTGTGTGACTGTCTGTTTTGTTTTTACTGCTCCTGATTACTATTTATAAGGCTATAATGCACAGATTAAAGATCAACATATGAAGAATTAACTAAATTATAAGTTTATAGGGTATACGCTAGTTTCCTTATATACAGTTGCATATACACGCAAGTTTCATTAACTGAAGTAGCATATATGAATCAAAATATGGATATGAAATATTATTGACTTGTTAATACTAATTCACCCCCCCCCCTCTCGATATTATTTCCAACAATTGATACCAGAGCAGGTCCTACAAAAGAAGCTTGATCGCTTGAAGGAAGATCCATCAGGATGAGTAATCAAGAAAGAGAGGAATCCATCAGACCACCAATCTTCGATGGGAGCAATTTTGTTTACTGGAAGATAAGAACCACAAACTATCTACAATCACTTGGAATGGAGATTTGGTGAATCGTGGAAGGAGGATATACATATGCATCAACAATTCCTACAGATACGGTAGATAGAAAGCAATATGAACTCAATGCCAAAGTTGTTACTATCTTATTGGGAAGTTTGCCAAAATCAGAGTTTGTCAAGGTCATGCAACCCAAATCAGCCAAAGAAATATGGGACAAAATCATTATAAGCTATGAAGGAGATGCTCAAGTAAAACGTGCTAAGCTTCAAACTCTCATAATTCAGTATGAAACTCTTAAGATGTATAGTGATGAAAGCATAGCTCATTACTTCCTACATATAAATGAGATCTTTAAATTGTATGAAGAATTTGGGTGAAGAAATTAAGGAAGTTGTCTTAGTTGAGAAGGTGTTGAGATCCTTGTCTACTAAATTTGAATCCAAAGTGTCTGCCATAGAAGAAAAGGAGGATCTGCAGAATATCACTATGATGCAGCTAGAATCTTAACTGCTTTTGAAATGAGAAAAGGAGGACCATCAGATATGAGAGAAGCCACATTTAAAGTATAAGCAAATTCAAAAGAAAAACTCAGTGAATCAGGATACATTTCAGAAGAAGAATATGAGGTAAATTTTGTCAAGAATCTTCAACGGGGATCTGGAAGGTTCAAAGGTAAGCTACCTTTCAAATGTTTTTATTGTGGTAGAGTTGATCATTACACTGCTAGATGCCCTCATAACAAAGGAAAGATGTCTAAAGAAGGTAATAGAAGTTATTCTACTCATGATAATAATAATGACTCATCCAATAGTGATGAAGACATTAGACTTCTCAAGGCATATGAAAATAATGATGTAGAAAAAGAAGAGGTTACCAGATTAAAAGTTTAGCTGGAAATAATAACCAGAGTAAGGGAGCAACTGCAGGATGTAGTAAAAGATCAGAACATAACAATCCAGAGACTTGAAGCTAAGATCCTCTCTCTAAAAGAAGATCTCAAAGAATCAAAGAAGCAGAATGAAGAAGCTCTTGAATAACAAGTACATGAAGTGCTCGAATTAAGGCAACAAGTGGAAGAAGGAAGAAAAGCTGAAGAAAACATAAAGAAGCAATATCTGGAAAAGGAAGAACAACATCAGGTTGAGGTAAATATCTTAAAAGGTAAATTAGAAGAAAAGGATAAACTGTTACGATTTCAAGACAGTGCTAAGATTTTGGATGATATTATTAGTAGTCAAAGATCCCCTGCTATCAAAACCAGTCTTGGTTTTTATGAAACTGTTGAAGGTGAATCTAGCTCACAGGGTGAGGGAAGGAATTCTAATGCAAAATCTGAAATGATCAACAAGGAGATAAGTGGTCAACCCCAGCAACAACCAAGGAAAGAAATTCTTCAAAGAAAATCTTTTGCTCCTAACTGTGGAAGTGATAGACAGTTATTTCCTCTGATTAGTAATGTTGAATGTTATGAATGTCATAATATTGGACATGTTGCATCCAGATGTAGAAGTAGAATGGTTCAAGACCATCACACAGAAAGAGCATCACATTCCAGGTACTTTAAGGGGTATTGTTTTTCTTGCAATATGTTTGGTCACAAAGCTATTGATTTCAATAAAAGGAACATGAAACATGTAAAATGTTATGCATGTAACAAGTTTGGACATAAAGTGAAGGAATGCATGAGGAAAAGTCGAACACCAAAGAAAAAGGAGCATACATCATCTCAATCACAGGTATTGAAGAAGACAGAATTAGTGTCAGAAAGATGTGGCATAACTCAGTCAGCAGACATAACAGACCCAGGGGAAGCTGAAAGTGTAAACCTTTAGTATTCCAATTTTCATACGCAGATATTATGAAGCGAAGTCATGTATATAGGTGAGTTAGAGGTTGCAGAGTTGTGCATATGGAGCTCTGAAGAAAAAGTAGCAGAACAGATTCAGGAAAAGAAGTCTGATATGGTTCGGTCATGGTATATGTTGGTTGACACAGGTTCGGGGGCAGCATATGCTTCGAATAATTCATTGTTGGCATTATGGTTAGAAGTCTTTGGTGATGGTGCTTTTGATACATCTTGCTACTGATTGTTGGCTAGCCAAGAGAATGGTATTGCAGGTTACAGGTCTGATGTGGTGACAAATGCTTATGGTGCAAATCATACATGGTGTATGATAGTTGTTGATAACTATCATGATCTTGTCTAGATATTTGGTCTATGTTAAAAATGACATGTATATCATTTGATGTAAATGTCATGAAAATACCTAATTTATAACACCACTTTGCATGGGAAGGATGATGTAATAATTTCTATTTCAGTCATGTATAAATTTTTGGTATATCCCCACTGGGTTAGGTGGATGAGTCAAAATGGTGTATCCCCACTTGGTTGGGAGATTGATGTATGTATGAGTCTTTGGTGATAGGAAGGTTATTGGCAATGCATGTATAGAGTCATGATTTTACAAACCTTGCATGTGCTCAGGGGGAACATGGACGGATTGATACATCTTAGCATGTACAAAGGGAGAGCTCAATCAGAAATTTCAACATGTACTCAGGGGGAGTATGGACAACAAAATGTATATCAAGGAAGAGAATATCTTGGTCCGACCTTTGCCCTTGATGTCAAAGGGGGAGAGTGACTTGGTGTGGTTATTGCCAGCAAGTCCAAAGGGGGAAATTGTTGGCATTATGATACAGGTATGATACAAGTGTTGTCCTTGATGGCAACTCACTCAGATGACAAGATTATAGTACAACAAGTAAATAGCAAAGAATAAATGATTAGAGAGGTATACACAGGTTCAATGTGAAAAAGGAGCGTATACACACGGGTTCACCGTAGACCAAGTCGCGTATATGTACACACGTGCTTTCACAAAAGGGAAAGCATGTACATGTTGGAAAACTAAGTTTTGGTCCATAGTATTTGGCCCATTGTATTTTGGTCCTAAGTGGTAGTGGTCCATGGTATTTGGTCCAAATCATTGACCCCAGGTATTGGGTCCAAGGTATTGGTCCTATGTGGTTTTGGACCATGGTATTGAGAGAGGCCTAAACCTATATAAGGAGAAGGAGATCATTAGGCCAATGGGAAAGTGTGCAAGTGATGAATATGTGATGAAGTGTGAGATCTAGTATGCTGGTTATGGGTTTGTGATGCTATGCTTGATCTGAACCAAGGATACACCTATGTGGTTGATGAAGGTTGATGGACCAGGATCATGAAGACTAAAATGCATTATCATTATATGGTATGATCATGAATAGATCTAAATATTGGCGCATGTCTTATCCTTTATATCTTATGTTCTGGGTATATTTGGAGTTGAAAATTGCAGCGAAGGTATAAGTAATTATTTTCAGATCTGTACGCGAGTTCCCTTTGGTGAAAGAGCGTATACACGCTGGTTCGACATAGCCAAGTAGGGTATACATTATGATATTTTATATTTGAGGTTGTTGTTGGTTGTAGTGGTTGTTGCAGAGTTCTAGGTTCTACTTTGTGTTCTGGTGACTGTGTTTTGATGATAGGGTTTCAGTGATGCAGTTTTGGTTGGTGCAAAGGAGATTGGTTGATGCAGATATATTTGATGTTTGATTGATGTTATTGATGGATCCAATTTGAAAATTTATGAAACGTGGTCCCTGGAAGAAAAGAGAAGGTCGTAGCCTTCGGTAGGTCAGCACCTACGTACTAGTACATCAACTAGTACAAGAGCTAGGGGTTGTAGCTCCCTTCCAGGAGAAGCTGGAGAATGATAGAAGTTTGTAACCTTCTACACGTAGAAGCCTGTGTACTGGTATAAGACTGCACTAGTACAAAATATTGTAAAAATAAGTTTCTTATTAAAAGAAAGATAGAGACGATTGTAGCAGGTGGTTTTCACCCACATTGGGTTTCCACCTTATATCTTGTGTTCATGTTTGTAACTGTCTGTTTTGTTTTTACTATTCCTGGTTACTGTTTATAAGGTTCTAATGCATAGATTAAAGATAAATATATGAAGAATTAACTAAATTATAAGTTTACAGGGTATATGCTAGCTACCTTATATACAGTTGCGTATACACACAAGTTTCATTAACTGAAGTAGCGTATATGAATCAGAATATGGAAATGAAATATTATTGACTTGCTAATACTGATTCACCCCCCCTCCTCCCAGTATTATTTTCAACATGGACTAGGCATTTTATCCTCTAGGGGGATTATAGCATTCACTCCAAACTCCAGCCTCGTAGGTGCCTACGTCGTTAGTTTCTTGCACATGGTCCTATAATCCCATAGAACAGCTGGTACACGCATGTCCCAATCAGTCTGCTGCATATTGTGTACCTTATTTGGTGCTTCACATAATTCGTTAAAGGCTTCTACATGGATAACCTTCTACACACTTGGTCTTTCCATACTCCATGGTTCCAACCATAGGGGTCATTCGTGCCATTGCCTTGCCCACACATGCTTATTGACCGTGTCTCCTAACGCAAAGATTGTGTGCACCCACACAGGTTTCATACCATATGCCTGTATCCATCTGGAGAGGTGGGAGTGAGGACCATTTCATCTGGCATTCTTGTCTGGCAATCGCATATGAGGCTTCCCAAATCTTATGCGCATCATTCTCCTGCAGTTGCGTCAGTCCCTGAAGCTTCCTTGGTGCGTACCCCACCACCTCGTAGGCGTATCGCACAATACTCATTTTAAAGCTTCGAAACTTTGTTGTTCTGACACCTCTCATTCAAATTTGTTTAGGAAATCATCTACCTTACTTAACCCATCACATGCAGGTAGATCCATTACCTCCATTGATACACAGCGCAATGATCGTGTCATCATGTTACAGTTTAGCATGGTTACCTCATGTAATCGATTCTGCCATCGCTCTATCTCCTCGTCAGAATCTGACGTGCAGGAGCTTTCATGCTCCCATGAGATTCATTCATCCGCAGTTGGATTTACCCAGTCTTGCTCTTGTGTGAACCTTCTGTAGGGTACAAGGGTACAACTATGCGCAGAGACTTTTTCTCAAAAATCATCTTGCGCTTCTTTAGATTTATCACCCCATTCATGTTAGTGGCCCAATCCATTCCTAATAGTGTGAGGTAGGGATTAATGTCATCAAAAATCTCTATTACTTTGAAGTCTACTAGCACACTTGCTCCTTCGATATCCACTGTGATTTGTTGCAATCTCCCCACAGGTAGGATCTTTTGCTGGTTTTCCATTTGCAATTGAATAGGAGACCACTGCACTGTAGGCCTTCCCATGCACACCGATGTTTTCTTCGGCAGAACGTTCGCGTCTAATCCTAGGTCCAAAATAACTTGGTCCACATCATATTCCCCAATCTGCACGATCAATCTCATCTCCCTTCCCATCCTCGTCGTGTGATTTCTATGCTACCGGACTATGCGCGGTTCTCCTCTCGTGGTCCCACTTCATCTATTTATGAGTTACTACAGCCCCTTTATAGCCTTGCTGTCGTGCAACAGCTTCATGCATGTTTCCAGGAACATTGTGAGCATCGATGGGTCCATTTCAAACTTCGTTCTATCTTTACTTCCTAAAGTGGAGGCATCAGCGAAGCTCTTCCTAGATGCCATGAAGGTTTCCTTAGCGTGCTCCAAATCAAACTCTAGTTCTTTCGTCGGATCCTTGCGAACCCAAGTACTCTCTTCAGGCTTCTTGCCTTTGTCATCCTCTATCGTAATTCCACTTCAGAGCACAATATTCACATTAGGGTCTTCCTCACATGGCTTAGACCTCATCATTTGCAGGTTCTGAGTCGGGGGAGGTTGGAGTGCTCATTGATCGCGCAACCTCGCTATCAGTGTGGGGCAATCATCCGTGGGGCAATCCTTGCTTGTAATGATAAAACAAGAAACAATACAAGCATGATGGCTGCATTGGATTCATGCAATCGTGGGAATAATTTCCTAGCTCTCCACAATTGTAACATATCAACTGTCTGCGACCTCTTCCAAGTCCTCCTCCACCTCAGCCTCGTCTGTGCCCCCGAAATTCGGTTCATGCCATTCCTGCGTTCTAGTTAAGGGGTCGCGTTTTAGCCTGAACTATGTAGGTAGGAGTCCAATCCATCATCAGCTCATAACTTCTATAGGTGTGCTCATCATGTCCCACTAATCTACAGAAATTACAGAACAATTGTTATGAATTCTACATGTATTTCTACAATAAATTTCAGTTATTTGTGGCATGCTTTCCTCCTATTTGACAAATCACGTACCATAACACAAGTGTTGTGCTAGGTCCTACTTGTGCCTCTGGTCTCAATGCCATTGGTCCTCCTCCCACGAGGTAATTCATGAACATAGGGAAATGGTCCTTGTCATGTCCCTGACCCTTGCACTTTACGCACCATACCTCGTCACACACTTCTGGGCAAGCTGTCCTGTCTTGTTTCAAACTCTACATCTCAATGCACAAGTTTTTCAACTGCATGTGAATCTGCTGAACTCCCAAGTTGGGATCCTATATCAGGGTCTCATGCAGTCTCATTACGATCTCCAAGGCCTCGGCCTGAGTTGTTAGCCTTTTTTGTGACAACACGTTCCTTAGAAGCGGCATTAACGATGCTACAAACCATTCACAGTGTTGTCCATCCATTAATATCATGTTAGCTTCGCGAATTGTGCACTTAGTTCTTTGATCCAACTCCCAAGGGGTCTCACCTGGTAACATTGTGATTTCCTTAAACCCAATGATCGACTACACCTCTGACTTCAGCCTACTAAATTCTTTGTTTAGCATAGTTTGGATATCCACGATCCCTGCATTTGATTATCATTGGAATCCTTAATGTACTAGGTCAGCAAATGATCCTGCAAAGCACTAACCAATGTCACTTTCTTTATATTGTCATCTGTAACTCCCTATGATTCCCATACAACTTTTATCACGAACAAAAACTGGCATGTATCTTCATTCCCTACTTCCTTGAATACTGGCAACTTTATCATACTCACCATATTGATTCGTGGTGGTGGCAGAGGTGGTATGGGTGAAGATGGGGGTGAAGACGGTGAAACTAGTGGTGGTGTGGGTGGGGGTGGTATGCATAGAATCCTCTGCCTTATCAAATTGATCACACTTCTTGGTGAGACCTTTACAAGCTATTCCTCATCCCCTTATGGAGATGAAATCAAGGGGCTAGCTTCTAGTTCTGCACTACCTTCGTTTCATTAAATTCTCCCACTTCGCGTAGCCCCAAACATCAATTTATTCACATAACCCGCTTTTCACACAGTAGCATTTTAATCCAAGTGTTCAAAGACTTAATGTACTTACCTCGTCGTCCTTTGAGGAAGCATCGTTCTATCTCACTATAGCTAATTGAAGTATCTACCGTGAACTCAGTGATGAATCCTTTTATAATTTGATTGAGCCAGTGATCAATAGTGCGCACGATCTTATCCTCTAATGCTTCCAATCTGCACACCAAATTAGGAGTCCACACAATAGGTCTGTCAAGCTTACACCTTCCTTAGTTATCTGCTAACTTCGCCATCCACTCGTATAGCTCAGTAGGCTAAGATGCGAAGGAAATTTCATGGATCTCTGTGTATAAGTAGCAATTTAACCACTCTTCCTTAGATAGTCACGAATTCCTATTTTCCTGCATCGCGAATTCGTGAATCTTCCTATCCAACCAATCCTCAATTCCTTTCTTAGTTGGATTCTAGTGATACGACATCATACATCCCTATGCAAATCCTGGTCTCCACAATAGAACCATTTGTTGGCTTGTTGGGGCCTGACCTAGTTTCAGAGTTAATTATCCAAACAAATCCTTGTACTACTAGCCCTTTCAAGAAGATTCTATGGAGTGCAAACTGAGGTCTCACCTAAAGTAGTATGGGGGGGTGTTGGAACCAGGTTTCCACACCCTTGAGATGTCTGAGTGTTTGATGGGGTCCAATCGTTAGTTCCTTCATACAAGTTACTTCACACACTTCCCTGGCCTTCACACCTTGATATACTCGTCTTCGTGCAGCCCTAACCAGGGGTTGTGGGGCTTCCACGCTACTAGAGTAGCACTCTGCACTATTTCCCTAAGTCCCACCCGAGATATGACATATCTTCTTACACCAATTAGTTATCTTCACATAAATGGATGCATTATGTTATATTTATTTATACAACACATTCATATGAGTTCGTGTAGAAAATACACCATAAACTTGTAATCCATACCCAATAATACCTAAAACAGGAAGAGATACATAGAAATTATAAAACTTCTCTTTATTGATGTTTCCAATGGTTATAGACTCAACCTGCCCTGCGCACTCAGCTATAGAGCCTTCTCCTACTCTACAACCCAAAGACACACATTACACTTCGACTCAATCTCTTAGACTTGTCATGCTTCCATTCTATTCATTAATTAGCTATCTTCTACACTTAGACTCTCGCTCTAATTTCCATCCCATGGTCCGCAGACCATGGGTGGATCTTTCAAGCCGACATTACATTACAAAAACAAGGGTGGACAACCTTGTGAGTCTATTATGACTTCAGGCTCTGCGCCCACAAATCATGAGCCTTTACAAAAAAATTGGTCAAAACTTGGGCTTTAAGCCCCAACACATTCCTTGGGGGGATTCCACACCCAACATGGAATCACTGACTTAGATGGATAGAGGGATGTCTTTTACCATTGGTCTATGGGGTCAAGTGTCAAACGAACAGGACTGGATCAAGTTCTAAAAATAGTGTCTACAAGGCAAGGTAGTTGAGTTATTTCAGATCTTAAGGCTGGATGGTGAAGTGGTTTGCAATCACATCCAAGGAGAAATTAAGGGTTCCTTAGACAAGATTATGAAAGAAGTGAAAGAGGTCAACTGGGATGGGAGAGAAATTAAGGATTCTCAGATCCGGATATTAGAAGAAAATGTTAAAATGATTAACTATTCAAGATAGAGTGTACTTAAACAAATTATGAAATAAATTGTTGGAAGCTATGAGGATGAATACATAAAGTGGACCACGCTGCGGCAGGGAAGGGACCAAGACGTGCCGGAGTTCACCAATCTTTTCCATACCCTTCGCACAAAGTTGGGTATCAAGGATTCAGAGCAACATTTGATACTCAAATACCGTGGCTGCCTGCACAAGTACATCCAGGAAGAAATACAATTCCTAAACATCTCCTCGCTCGGCGCAGCATACCGATATGCCGTCAAGGTTGAGCAGAAGTTTAAACAAAAGAAGCGAGACTTTGGATCTGCGAATCCAAAGCAGGGGAAAGGTGCCTCTAAACCACAGAACAAAGGACAAAGCCAAGGCGGGACAACCCAAGACAACCAGCCGAAGCTACAAGCAAAGAACAGCACCGCGAAGCTGAGAAAGGACACTGGAAAATGGTGCGAGTTCCATAAGAGCTCCACTCACAACACAAGTGAGTGTCGGGCCAAGCAGTCACTGGTGGGTGAGCTAAAGGTTTCAGAATCAGATGCATGTTCCGACTCTGAGTCAGATACCGATAAGGGGAATGAAAAAGGGAAGCAGATCATTGATGCGGATCCCAGCGCCAGGGTTGCTACCGCAAAGATCCAGAAAAATGAACCCGAAGATCCAGAGGAGGAGGAGCGTCTCTTCCACTCCCAGATGTGGGTAAAGGGCTCCCCGATACAGTTCATTGTTGATAGCGGGAGTCAAAAGAACCTCATTTCGGCAGAGGTCGTGAAGCGGTTGGGCTTACCGACCACAGCACATCCACAACCATACACCATTGGGTGGCTTCACCAAGGACGAGATCTTCGCGTGAGCCAGCAGTGTCACCTTCCATACAACATCAAGCCCTTCACGGATGAGGTATTGTGTGACATTGCTCCCCTTGAAGTTTGTGATGTATTACTAAGACAACCATACTTGTGGAAGCGACATGCTGTGTATGAATGAAGGCCCGTGCTGTTATTATTACATTGGGAAATAAGTTGTACAAGATACCAGAGGTAGCACCACCTACCGCCATCTCTTTGATTACTGCAAAACAATGCAGTAAGATCATTTCCAAAACCAGGAAATTTGTTTTCCTGATGATACGCCCTCAAGGAAAGAAGAAGACAATGGTCGCGGCCTCTAGACGGGGTCCCTCTGCACGACAACTACAGATGGATAAGGTTGTGGAGGAGTATGAGGACATCTTCACCTCCCCGGCAGGGGTTCCTCTGCACTGTCAAGTCAAGCACTCCATCGATCTGACCCCAGGTGCGCCGCTACCCAATGGACCAATTTATCGGCGCTCTGTTCCGGAGAACGATGAAATCAAGAGGCAGATTCAGGAGCTCCTGCAGAAAGGTCACATTCGTCCAAGTTCATCGCCCTGTGGGAGCCCGATCGTGTTGGTACAGAAGAAGGATGGGACGTGGAGACTCTGTATTGACTATCGGGCGCTGAACCAGATCGCTGTCCGTAATAGGTACCCAATCCCGCGGATTGATGACCTCCTAGACCAACTAAAGGGGGCGAAATATTTCAGTAAGATCGATCTGAAGTCAGGATATCACCAGGTACCAATCGAACCTTCTGATGTGTGGAATACTGCCTTCAAATCTAAGGAGGGCCTCTTCGAATGGTTGGTTATGCCTTTCGGATTGATGAATGCTCCTGCAACCTTCATGAGGCTAATGGATGACATCTTGCGGCCATTCACCAACTCCTTTGTAGTAGTATACTTGGATGACATTCTGATCTTCAGCCAGAGTTGGGAAGAGCACCTCCACCACATCCGACAGGTTCTCCAAACACTGCGGCAACACAAGCTATGTGCCAATTTGGAGAAATGCACTTTTGGCATGACCGAGGTTCAGTATCTGGGATACATCATTGATGAACAGGGGGTGCATGTCGATCCAGCCAAGATCCAAGTCATTCGGGATTGGCCCTCTCCAACCACTCTAACAGAGCTCCGCAGCTTTCTAGGTCTTGCCAACTTCTACCGCAGGTTTGTGTTGGGGTTTTCTCATATTTCTTGGCCCTTGAGTCAAGTCACCAAGGGAGGGGCGAAAGCAAAATTCTTTTGGTCTGAATCTCAACAGAAGGCATTCATGGAGTTGAAGGATCGCCTCTGCACGGCACCAGTTCTCGCGTTACCAGATTTACAACAACCATTTGAGGTCGAGACAGATGCCTTTGACTATGCTATTGGGGCAGTCCTTACTCAACATGGACATCCAGTGGCATATCACAGTGAAACACTTTCAGACACAGTTTGGAAGTACCCCGCTTATGATAAAGAGATGTATTCCATTGTACAGGCCTGCCGACAATGGAAGCATTACATTTTGGGGAAGGAAACGGTCATCCACACAGACCACCGACCCCTGCAGTTCATACAGACCCAAGGGAAATTGCAGAATGATCGCCATCAGAAGTGGTCTACATACCTGCAACAGTTCCACTTGAATATCAAGTATAAGAAGGGAAGCACCAATAATGTTGCAGATTGCCTCAGTCGACCACCGATCATGGCGTTAACCACCGTGCTCAACTCTTGTGGGCACGAGACTTCTGATTGGCCACTTCTCTACAAAAGCGACCCAGAATTCGGCCACACATACCAGACACTCTTGGAGGGTCGGCATGTTCCAGATTTTCACCTTCAGGATGCCTTATTATGCCACCTCGGTCACCTTTGTGTTCCTTCAAGCGAGCGTGCCAAGATGATTTGGGAAGCCCACTACAGTCGGGCTGCTGGGCATTTCGGGGTCAAGAAAACAGTGGAAGTTCTGCAAAATTATTTCTATTGGCCGAATCTTCGACAGGATGTTGGAAAGTACATTAGATCATGTACTGCCTGTGCCATTGCCAAACCGACCATTAAGAAGCACGACCTCTATACCCCGTTGCCTACCCCAAGTCGACCTTGGGAATCCATCTCCATGGATTACATGTCAGGCCTTCCTTCCACTAAGCATGGAAATGACTGTGTTTTTGTGGTCGTCGACAGGTTCTCGAAGATGGCCATTATGGTGGCCTGCAAGAAGAATATCACAGCAGAAGCCACTGCTAAACTCTTCTTTGAACGAGTGTGGGTGCACTTTGGAATCCCACAGTCTATCATCTCAGATGGGGACAGTCGGTTTCTCAGCACATTTTGGTCCAGTCTCTGGTCAATGCTGGACACCAAACTCACGAAGTCCACAGCCTTCCATCCTCAAACTGATGGCCAGACAAAGGTTGTCAATAGGATGATTGTGCACATTCTGCGCATGTATAACTCAAAGAATCCACGCACATGGGACGAGAGCCTCCCCTATGTTTAGTACAGCTACAACCGAGCTCTTCACAGCTCCACTGGCCATAGCCCTTTTCAGGTGGGTTTGGGATTCCAGCCACTATGCCCCATTGATGTGGCCATGCCACTTGCAGCTACTCACATGAATTCAGCTCATGTCCAGTCCGAAACAGATAAGGCCACCAGCTTCATTGAGCGCATCCAACACATTCGCCAGCAGGTCCATGACATTCTTGAGAAATCAAATGCCAAGTACAAGCAGCGACATGATCAACATCGGGTGCCACACAAGTTTCAGGTGGGCGACCAAGTCTGGTTGCATTTGCAAAAGGAACGCCTTACTGGAGCCTATCGGAAATTGAGACCACTCCGATATGGTCCTTACACCATTACTAAGGCTATGGGAGACAATGCATTTGAGCTCAGCATTCCCCCATTCCTTGGCCTGCACCCAGTGTTCAATGTGGACCGCCTTCGGCCATACTTTCCACCATTGCTAGACACATCCGACATTGCAGAACAGCTCAAACCCACAGAATTAAATCCAGATTGCATGGAACAAGCTGCAACTGATCGGATCATGGACACACAGATCAAGAACACTTGCCAACAAAATATCCAACTGTATCGAGTTGTCAAAGCAGGCCAACTCCTTCAGCAGGGCAAGTGGCTCACCAGGGAACAAGTTCAGCAAAAGTTTCCTCATCTCATGGAGGAGCTCAACGCAATGGGGACCATTGCTTCCTAAGGGGGGAGGAATGATCCAGGTGGATATTGGTGGCCACCTTCCAAGTCCACTTGGACCCCCACCATTTTTCTTTTCAGCATTTTCAGTTTCCTTAATTGTAGCACAACTTACTATTTTTAGCAGTTTTTCGGGTCCTGAACTTCCGGAGCCGTTTTGAGGCCCTAAACGACGTTTTTTGAGGCTCGTTCCAACAATGTTAGTGCTCGGATAGATCTTTCTAACGAGCTATTGTATGCGTCAAACGGAGATCGTATGCCAAAGTTACGACCCCGGGAAGTTGATGTACCAACTTACCCCAAACGGGGCCCATAGTTTGGCGTTTCATCTTCTAGGGTTAGGTTTTGGAATGTTAAGGGTTTTTCCACTGTTTCTCAACAATAAATAGGCCTTGGAGCCTCATTGTAAGACAGTTCAGAGGCATGTAGCCATCACATCTCTTCTCAGAGATAAGCTACCATCGCCCTAGCTGGTTTATTTCCATTTCTGGTTGTAAGCATATTTCAGTATTTTCCATTAATGAAATGAAGTATTATTTCCGCTGCATCTTTGTGTATATGGTTATCTCTGTAATTTGTTGCGTTCCTGTTTAAATCCGGATCAGGTACCATCATAGATGAAGGGGCTTCTGTGAGTATCCTTTCCTCAACTGCTTGGAAAGTGCTTGGTTCACCATCGCTTTTACCTGAAATGAGAAATATAACAGGCTTTGACAAAGGAACCAGTCGACCGTTAGGGATCCTTCCCAATGTGCCGATAACATTGAGAAGGAAAACCATTCACATGAACGTAATGGTAGTCCAAGGACCCCTGGATTATAATCTACTCCTTAGACGCGACTATATTTATTGCATGGGAGCCGTTGTCTCCTCACTATTTAGAGTAATGTGTTTTCCGCATGAAGGAAGAGTGGTCAAGCTCATAGACCAACTTTCATTCCCCAGTTCACACATAGAAAATAGTCATATACCAACCATGAATGGTCTTTCATGCAAGGAATGTCTCATCAATCCCCAGTCCATCCTCCTGATGAGCGTGAGTGATTCAGAGGATATGACTGAAACCCAGGGGGCATGCACCCTGGCCTGTTTCTACAGGAAAACCTTGGGTATAGGGTAGGTTTCTGTGAAGGATATATGACTGGCTAATACACCCGTCCATTTAGGAAAATGGGGTTAGACCGGAGTAAGATACCTCTGTTATAAGGTAGGACTTTCTCGATAAAACAAATGTTTTGTTTGCAAATTGAGGGGTAACCTAGGAACTCTACTTCACTATGCCTGGGGGCATGCAATCCTTTTGGCATGCAAGCGAAGAGCGACCATTTATTTTTTAAATTTGTAAGTCCTCTAACCCTTTAAACTCATAGGATTGGTTGTTTCCTAGCTTGCATAAAGAAAGGATGTGGGGCAAAGCTTTGAAAAAATGCCATTTTTATATGAGACATCCTTATTATACGACTAGATCGAGCAGTTTTAATGCGGAATTCAAGCTCGTTAAAAAATAAAAATAAGCAATGAGAAAATGTTTCCCCAGAGTTTAAGATCATTAAAAAATGAACCAATTCCTGGTAAATAACCATCGTGAATGTATTATCATCAGCCTTTGAAGCCTTGGTCATGTTCTCATTATCACCTCCACTCTATTTTGGCCGATCATTCACCTCCATTTGATTGTTTACCCTTTTGAGGATCAGCTGCGAAGATTGATCCTGTTAGCCATCCTTGTGATGCTGCCATGATTGGAAAATTCCAAACCTTACCTGGAATTCACTGCTACCCAAATTTATCACTCGTTCCTCAAAAAACGAGTCTCCTTTAAGCTCTTTTCAACTGACTTGTAAAATATGAAAAGATTGTTGAGTGATTGGCCTCTCCAACTCATTAAAGTGACTGGAAGTGCTATCCCTCCTTTAGATTTTAATCCTTTTGGACCTGAGGGATTATTACACAAAAAGATCGAGCGCTTGTTTTGTTCGGCTCGTTAAAAATACCGAAATTTCATCCCTTTTGTATTATTTTATACTTTTTCGGACTCAAGGGATTATATGACGAAAAAGGATTGTTGGAGTTTTCTTTACGTCCCTTTTTCAAACTCTCTAAAATTGAAAAGGACCGAGTTATCCTTGTCGTTAAACTCGTTAAAACCGAATAGCGACAAACTTGTCCATACAAACAAGAACGAGTTTCACTATCGCTAGGCTCGTTAAAACATAGCGATGGGTTTGCCCAAAGGGAAAATTATAGAACAAGCATATGTTATCCTCCTCAAGCTTGACAAAAATAAAGAGGTACTGGTCAGAAATGACTGGGGAAAAATTGGGAAGAAAACTTGAAGAAACTTTATTGGTAGCAAGTCGCTCTTGAACATGACACTTTCACTCCACATCCGAGTTGGGTTGGGTTGTTCCATTCACTGGTCATATCACCATGGTTCCATCACACCATCCATATTTTGGGTTAATGCTACTAATCCATCATGTCAGTGTCGCCGGTATGTTCAAGATAAGTCGCTCAGAGAATTCACCTGTGTCTCATCCACTACAATACATTTACGCTCCATTCTTTCATGACCGCTACCCTGAACCTTATGTCATCAGATCGTTTTCACCTCCATTAAAATCATTTGCTCCGTTCTGTGACATTGATGTGGGATTCACTAAGGCCCTACTATGAAGGATTGCTTCTTGTCGACATCATCTCATTATCGAAGAAGTCGATCTAGGAACAACCCTTTCAGTACTTTGAAACTTGCATGCCTCAATGGCAAGTTTCTCACTTCTGGCGATGGGTTTACATCAATGGCCTTCGACCGAAAGATTTTGCGTGGTGTTCGACGCCAAGTCCCTTATTCACACCACATGAATTGTACTGTAGTACCTTGAGGGTCATCATCGTTATCGGTGATTCCTCTCGCGCTTGTTAACAGCTTACATCATTGGTTGGTAATCAGGCGATGTCTTTCCATGTTCGACTCCAGAACATCTCTCACATGGATCGACTTGTACTTTGAGTGAAGATCGAACGAGATTTAAGACCCCGGATCTAGTTTCATCCATTTGGGCTGCGATATATATTTAGGAATATAAAGACATCAAATGTACATCATTGCTGCACAAATAATCATCCAATCCAAGGGATGATGGCTCTACCAGAATCATCAGTCTGCACTCAGAGGATTGTCTATCTTATGTACATGAAAATGAACTTATAAAGTTGAGCATGGGAATGCCTGCCTCAGCTAGATCATGAAAATATTATGAATATAATATATTGCATTGTATCTTATTACAGGTCGCCTTCCAGCTCGAAAAAACTTCAGATCCTCATAATAAATCATTTAACCCGACATCAACAAATTAACGACCTCATGCTTTAGGGGGCAACTGTTATCGACATTTTTGGGCACTACAACCCCAATCATAAATGTCCATAAACCAAGGGCTCTTAAGTCCCTAAAAGTGTTGTTCCAACCTCTAAAAGAACAAGGTCAACTGATTACATCTTCTCCCAGAAGTTATCCATGAAAAACTACTCAGAACTGGTCAAAACTGGACCATCTCACCTGCTCCATGGTCAAAGTGCGTTGCATCCCACCTAAATACACATGGGAGGTGCGATGCATCTTGAAAATCCCTTCTATGGGGTGCGATGGGCGAGAGTGGACAAATGGCAGGGTCAATCTGCAAGGTGGAGGATCATGGAATCTTCCAGAAACTTCTCCTCTGACACTTGCCTCTCGGCATTCACCCAAGGATGAGTAAGAGATCATCAATCTCCAAGTGGAATCAAGAACTATCAGAGAGAGGACACTAATCAAATCTCAAAAGCTGACTCACCCCCCCTGCAAACATCTATATATGGATCCCTCATCCCAGAGATCCAGGAGGCTGGAATTTTGTATCTTGTAAGGAAGTGCTGCTAGTTTCTTGGTGTAACATCATAGTGTTGGGTGATCTAAGATTTTCATGAGGTGAAGAAGGGCTCTCTTGCTGGGAGGATGACGTTGGGTTAGAACAATTGGTTGTAATCCTCTTTGCTTTTCTTGATTATCAATAAAGCTATTCATTTTTTCCTCCATATTCTTGTATTATTGATGATATATGCATTTTTGTGGTCAATATACATCTGGACCTATATTTTTTATGATAGTAGATCTCTGTTCTTGGATAGTGTTATGTTGCTTTGATTCTACAAGTGCTCTTTGAATCTGGGTAGAAGAGGAAGCGAGTGGCAAAGATCTATCAGAAGGAAGAGGAATCAAGCAAGGAACCAAGCGCAAGACAGAGGTTGGTCTCCTTCTTTCCCCTCTTATGTACTTTCCATAAAGGAAAACGAAAGTGGTTTTAGTTTGTTTGTTTCTAAGGTAGCTACCAGCCTTAGAGGGACTAGTAGCTCTGCATAAACACTAGATTTCCCGATAACGGATTCCATAGATGTTTCTAATGCGAGTGATAAGGTTTTTTAGGAGTGTAACATGTTGCCCGCTCAAAGAGGTCAACAACATGAAGTAAATTTGCAGCAACATTCCTCATTGATGAACATTAGTGTGAGCAAGATACCGGTGTTAGAGGGTGAAAGAATCAAAGAGAAAGTGCAAAGGCAATTTGACAAAGATGAAATTGGTTTCAAAACTTCTTCTTGTGGGTTTCATAATGTCTTGCCTTTGAAAAGGGATGGTGCATGGTGATGGAGATCACATTTGGTCAAAGTCAAGCCAAGTACAAGGCTAGACATGGTAAGCATCGTCATGACAATAGTGTTCAAGGTGAGAAGAATTTGAGATTGTTTAAGTTTCATTTTATTGGAGATCGAGAAGGGAATGTGTTTATTTCTTCAAAATCAATTTGTTTTTTTACGTATTCTAGGAAATTGTAGCAAGATGTCATCTATGACAGCAAGACAAGGACTCCAAATTCAAGGAAAATTGTGTATTTTCATGAAAAGCTCAAAATGCCAAATTCAAAAAAATTTCATTGGATTGACACTGGAAGGGTGAGGGAGTTGCACCCTCATTTATAATTTATTTTTCATTGATAAAGAGATTTTGGAGTTCCAAAAGCTTCCAATGGGGAGGAGTGATATGATGGATCAAAATAATGCTCAAAATTGAAAGTGTGTGACATAGATGGAAACCTATACGATTGGATAGATCTTGGCGATTTGAATCCAACGCAACTTGTTTCACTCAAATTCGATGTTGAATGCTACCAGAAATGTGTTCGAATCATTTTTGGAAACATCTTAAAAATTTGGAATTTGAGTTTCAAGGATGCCTAGTCAGTTATCCATATTGTTGACTAGACCATGACTGGGTAGGTGACTGGATCTTCATCGGTCAATGGTTGGTTGAATATGCCGCAGCAGTATGATTGGTTGATGACATGGCAATTTTTCATTGGTTTGTGGTTTGGTGAAGTGGCCAATGAGAGAGTTCCACATGGGCCAACCAATGGTTGCCACGTGGCCTCCTCAAGGCGGTCAAAGTTGATTAAGATACCAGCAACACCCCACAGGATTCAAACTTGTGACCGCACACTTATTAGCCAAGGCTCATACCAATGTTCCACCATATTGCTGTTAAATATATGTCAAAAAACTATATAAAATATTTATAATGCCGCATTTTTTAGGGTAGATTGGGTTAATCCCTAGTCTCTTTCCACCTGTTCGCCACAAGATCCCAAGAGTGGGGCAGAGGACTAGGGTCTAGCCTAGCCCCGAGATCACAACCACAGCAATACACAGTCATACTCCCATCACAAAAGTTCGAGCACTTAAAGTTGTGGGGGCAGCCCCAAGTCCTATGCACTCACCACGTGAAAAAGTGCAAAGAATGAGAGTGGAGTTTGGACAAGGGCCAACCACAGGTCACATGCGAATGAAACGTGACCAACGGTGCGTACCAAGAAGGATCCAGGAAACAGGCCCCAAAATTCAGCCCCCAACGCGGTCACATGGTTGCCATGTGTTCGTATTTTTTGAGACTGGGGGATTGATGGTGCCCTTAACTGTCCTACAATTTTCCTCATCCAACGGGAATAGTGTCAAGTGTTGTGTGCCAGTTCCGCATTTAGGGCGCACAAGCCAGGTTGAGGTCGAATTGGAGGATGGTTAGCTGTAGAATTGGTTTAAAGGTGAAAACATGCATAAATTTCCCATTTTTTTACCAAATGAGTTCTAAAAAGAACCAAAACATGGCCTTTTTACTGTACTGGAGCCATTAGAGCTACTGTTTATGCATTTTGAGCATTGTAACTTGATGAAAACACACTTTAATAATTTTTAATGAAATAGGTCATACATTGGAAGATGGACTAGGAGATGTAGCCCAAGATATGGGTGAACTCCTTTATCATGCTTTTTTTATGTGCTTAATTGTATTTGTTTGGTTGTAAAATTTGGTTTAAATTTACTTGTTTATGTGTTTAGTAAGTTGATCCTCTACCCAAAACACATAAAAATTTAACTTGCAAATTGTTTAAAAATATTCAAGTTTCACATACAGATCATTTTGGTATCAGAGCACAGGTTTTTATTGTGAAGATATGATTTGTTTGCAAGTTGCTTTTCTGATCCTTACAAGGTTGAATCTCAAGAGGGGAGAAGGAGAATTGGTGGAGCCAATATCAAAAATTGTTTCAAGGAGAACAAACATTCCTCAAGCTTCAATAATTATGGCACATGAAGAGGGTCCTGAAGGGATGTTTAAAGATGAGAAGGCCTTTAGAAAATAATTCTTTGAGATGCCAGAGATGGTTAAGGTTTTGTATGAGGAGAGGAATTCCAGATTGTATGGAGAGAGCTCAAAATATCATGGGAGAAAAGAAGACAAGCCTCCAAAAGGAAATGGATGGAATGGTGACAAACCACCACCTTCACCTTCATCATCATCCTCATCTTCATTTTCAGCCTCATATTTTTCTACTGCTACTACCCTTTCAAAAGCACCTCCGACTTCCCTAAGAGGTCATGGTAAAACTCCTTTTCGTAAGCTTTATATTAAGTTTGAATTTCCTATGTACAATGGAGAGGTAAATTCAAAAATATTAGACAATTGAATTCATCAGATTGAAGTGTATTGCAAGATACAAATTATTGAAGATGATGAAACCAAGATTTAGTGTGCTTCTCTTAGATTGGAAGGTGCAACACTAATTTGGTGGGAATACAAAACTCAAGAGTACATGAAGAAAAATGGTAAGGTTTTATCCTATTGGAATGATTTTATTGTTGCAATAAGAAGGAAGTTTTATCCATTACCATACATGAAAAATTCTATTATGGATTGGCAGAACTTTAGGCAAGCTAAGGGGAAAAATGTGCAATCTTATACTCATGACTTTAGAAAAAGAGCTTTGATTTTGGGTATAGATTTGTTTCGACAAGATATTTTTCTCAAATATATTGGAGGATTGTATACTTATTTGAGACATGCCATTCCCATGTTTAACCCTATGAAACTAGATGAAGTTTGTGTTCAGACAACTAATTTAGAGGCAAGAGGGAAAAATCTTTCTGAAGAAACTAGTGAGAGTTCCTTTGAGTCTAGAGAAAAAGGAAAAGGTGAGTTCAAAGGAAATGGAAAGAAGCATGCTAGATGGAGAAAGACAAACTCACATGAAAATTTTTTCCCATGATGGACATCATGATGAAAATCATTGCTAGAAACTTCAATCTAGAAATGAGACCCAAAAATATTAAGAACAAGGAAAAGGAGAAGATAGTTGCAACTACACAACATGATTTAGGTTCATATTTTGAACATGAAACAAAGATCACAGCTATGGATTTGAAAGGTAAGGACATAGAAAGTACTAGTTCTTCAAATTGTTCCAATGAAACTCAATATGAAAAAACAAGAATAGAGATTTTCCACATTAGAGTTGTTTCAAAACATACCAATATTGACACACTATTTGGTAGTGGTTCTCAAGAAAACCTCATTTTCGAAGACATTGTTAAAAAGTTGAACCTGGAAACCATGATACATTCTAAACCTTACCCTCTAGGTTGGATATGTGACAATGCAAAATTATAGGTAATAAGAAGATGTAATCTGAAATTTGCAATTACTGCAAACTTTTTAGATGAGGTAGAACTTGATGTAATTACAATTGATATTTGTGGTATAGTTTTGGGAAGCCCATATCTTTATGATAGGAGAGATATTTTTCATCACCATGAGAACAAATATCATTTTTTCAAGAATGGGATTGAGTATATTGTTAGAGCACACAGCAAGAATTTGAATGCATCTCTTGTGAATGCAGAACAAATGAAGAGAATTGTTAATGTTTGTCATAATTTTTCATTGTTAATGCTCAAACATGAATATTTTGATGAATGTAAATCTTTTCAAGGATATGATTCAAGTTTGAAATTTAATTCCATACATGTTTATAATTCAAGTGATAATATGTTTCAAGAGTCTAACATGTTTCCTTCTCAAAGAGGTCAACAACATGAAGTAAATTTGCAGCAACATGCCTCATTGATGAACATTGGTGTGAGCAAGATACCGGTGTTAGAGGGTGCAAGAATCAAAGAGAAAGTGCAAAGGAAATTTAACAAAGAGGACATTGGTTCCAAAACTTATTCTTGTGGGTTTCATAATGTGTTGGCTTTGAAAATGGATGTTGCATGGCGATGGAGATCACATTTGGTCAAGAGTTGAGCCGTGTACAAGGATAGACATGGTAAGCATCGTCATGATGACAGTGTTCAAGGTGAGAAGAATTTGAGATTGTTTAAGTTTCCTTTGATTGGAGATTGAGGAGGGAATGTGTTGATTTCTTCAAAATCATTTTTTTATTCTGCATATTCTGGGAAATTGCAGTAAGATGTCATCTATGACAGCAAGACAAGCACTCCAAAATCAAGGAAAATGATGTATTTTCATGAAAAGCTCAAAATGTCAAATTCAGACAAATTTCTGTGGATTGAGATTGGAAGGGTAAGGGATTTGTACCCTCATCTATTTGTTCACTGATAAAGAGATTTTGGAGGTCAAAAGGCTTCCAATGGGGAGCAGTGATCCAGTGGATCAAAATAATGCTCAAAAATGAAAGTGTGTGACAAAACTCAAAATATGAACGATTGGATAGATCTCGATGATATGAATCCAACGCAAATCGTTTCACTCAAATCCGATATCAGATGATCCCAATAACGTGTTTTGATCGTTTTGAGAAACAACTAAAAAAATTGGAATTTGAGTTGCAGGGATGCCTAGTCAGCAATCTGTACTACTTACTCAACCATGACTGGGTAGGTGACTGGATCTCTATCAGCTAATGGGTTTTTTACAGATGGTACGCAAGTATGATTGGTTGATTACATGGAAATTTTTCAATTGTTTGTGATTTGGTGAAGTGGCCAATGAGAGAGTGCCACATGGGCTAACCAGTGGCCACCACGTGGCCTCCTAAAGTTGGTATTGATGGTGCTATACCTGCCAACATTCAGGGAATCTCCCCAATATGAAGTCACAACTAAACCTCACACTGTTTGGTGTAGGAGTCCCATCTAGTATGACGGCCCCGTTGCCATTATCTTAAAGATTTGTCTTGGCTCTTCCTTGTCAGCACATGAGAGTGGTTTACTTTGTCTTCGAATAGAAAATTGTGTCAGGCCAAGAAGTAACTCCATAAGGCAAAAATGATTCGTATGTCTTATTCCAACAGGTAGGTCTTCATTATATACATGAGGGAGAGACAGTTCAGTTCATCTCCCAATGACTATTCATATTTCTAATTTATCTATTTACATAAACTCACCCAATCACAAGGATTAGGTGTCAACATTCCCCCCCCTTAATCTGAAGGGATGTTGGTGAGTCCAAGCATCATTTTGAATCATTCAAGCTTTTCTCTTCCAAGCGCTTTAGTGAAGATGTCTGCAATTTGCTCATTTGTGGAACAATGACGGAGATGGATTGTTTTGGCCTCAACATGATGTTGAATCAGATGATATTTAGTATTGATGTGATTTGTTTGATCATGGAAATTTGGGTTCTTAGCCAACTTTATTGTAGAGGTATTGTCAATCATGAGTGGAGTTGATTATATTTGTTTTACCTGCAAATCTTCAAGAATTTTCCTGAGCCACACAATTTCTTTTGTTTCTTCAGTTGTTGCCACATATTCTGCTTCTGTTGTGGAATCTGCTAGAACTGATTGTTTGCGTGATCTCTAGGAAACAACTCCTGATCCAAGACTCATAACATATCCTGAAGTTGATACCCCAGTTTCTTTGTCTCCATCGAAGTCTAAATCAGAGTATCCAATCAAGCTGAAGTCATCCACCTGTGTATACTTGATTCCAAAGTCTTGAGTTCCCTTCAAGTACCTTAGAACTCTTTTTGCATCAGACCAATGTCCCTCACAAGGCTTTTTCATAAACCTAGAGAGGATTCCAATAACAAACGAAATGTCTGGTCTGGTAGTAGTTAGGTAGTTGAGACTTCCTACAATCTGTCTATGCTTTGTTGCATCCTCAAATTCTTTTCCTTCAAAAGATGTGAGCTTTAAGTTTTGTTCCATTGGAGTAGTAAGAGGATTGCATTCTATCATGCCAAACCTGTTCAACAGATCTCCAATGTATTTCTTTTGAGAAAGAAATATGGACTTCGGATGTTGGGTTACTTAATGCCAAGATAGTAATGAACATAGCCCAAATCAGTCATTTCAAAACTTTTCCCCAATTCCTTCTTTATGGATGCAATGTAGCTTTCATTGTTCCCTGTCATCAAAAGATCATCTACATATACCACAACATATACAACTGTTTTGCCAACTTTCTTGACAAATAAAATTGCATCATCAAGATCATAATGTTTGAAATTGAGTTTCAGAAGATGCTCAGTTAGTTTTTCATACCAAGCTCGTGGTGCTTCTTTGAGGCCATAAAAGGACTGTTATGAAACCAGCTCAAGAAAAGATAGAAAAGATAGATCAACGCCTTAGAATTCAGCCTCTTCAAGGGGGCTTCCTCCTTTACATTACATAAATGAACAATTCTTCGATGATACAAATGAAAAGACCTCCTTTCTATATATAGGATTCTAAGGGGTCATAACATAATCAGAGCCGACATAACAATAATAATGTAAGGGCACAATAATAACAATAGTGGGCTTCTATGGGGCACAATAGTAACAATATGGGCACTACATGGGTACACCAATATAATAAGTGGGTTATGCTAATAACAATAAGGGGTTACACTAGTAGTATAGGGGCCTAACATGCCCCTCTCCTTCAAAAAGCGTTGTCCTCAACGCTTGAGTAGTTATTGATGCTTCTGTATAAAATTCTTGTCCTCCCATGTGGAATATTCAGCGGGTAAGTTCTTCCACTTGATGAGATACTCTGAAATTGATCGATTTCGTAGCTGTCGGGTTCTTGTTTCTGTGACTGCTCCAGGTTCCAATATGATTTTTCCTTCCTCTTTATTTTTTGGCAATATTGTTTGAATTGGGATCTTTTGCAACTTTTGAATAAGTGGCCATAATTCTTCGTCCTTCTTCCATTCATCCCTTGCTTCGTTTATCCAATCTGGTTGGATAATATAAATAGCACAAAACAATGCTTCCACATCCTCATCCTTGAAGAGTCTTCCCATTCGGTAAGGTCGCCATTTTTTAAGTGCCTATTGTTTCGTTTGATTTTGCACCGAAGTGGTGTTATCCTTTAAAAGTTGGAGAGCTTGTTGTTGATGCTCGATGTGATCTTTCACTGCTTGAACCTTTTTCTTCTTGATATGTCCTTCTATCTATAGAGTTTGAGGAGTGGTAATTTCTTCCAATCCTTTACAAGATATGGTCAGATTTATTTCTTGATGCTCGATGTGATCTTTCACTTCTTGAACATTTTTCTTCTTTATATGTCCTTCTATCTTGATAGTTTGAGGAGTGGTAATTTCGAACAATGAATTACAAGATATGGTTGGATTCATTTCTTCTTTCTCGATGTGATCTTTCACTTCTTACAACTTTTTCTTCTTGATATGTCCTTCTATCTTGAGAGTTTGAGGAGTGGTAATTCTTGCCAATTCTTTACAAGATATGGTCTGATTCATTTCTTCTTTCTCTGGGGTGGGGTCCTGGCATATATCTTCTTCTTTTGTTGTTTCTTGATCATTTTCTTCCTCCTCTTCATATTTTATGTAAAATAATTTCTTCTCAGCACACTTATGAACTTTAGTGCATTTGCTATCACAATTGTAACAAAGCCCTTTTTCTCTTTTTCCTTCCAATTGTTGTGGTGTAATCCTTGTAGGTTGTGGAAGGCTAGGAGAAACAACACTTCCATCTTTATAGTTGTGAGGGGTACACTTCCTGGTTTCCATAATTTTGCTTTCCACTATGTCACAAAGCCCTTTTACTCTTTCCAATTGTTGTGGTGTTGCTCTAAAGAAGGTGTTGCTCTTTGTATCCTCATAATGTGCTATCATTTCCTCCGTGAAAATTGACCACGTAACAAGTTGTTTACGAGAACAAAGCCCTTTGTACCATAAAAATTGATCTGGTTCTAAATATGAAGATGCAATACATACCTTTTGTAACAGTTGTACACCATGTATATCAAAATATTGCTCCATCTGAAGTATCCAATTTACCGGATCCTTGCCATCAAACTTCCTCATCTTGCTTTTTCTTGATTTTAGGAGCTCTACCTTGAAATGACTGTAACTCTGTTCTTTTGGATCTTTAAGTTCTGAAATTGTGACCTGTAGTAGCCCTCTGTGTCCTCTTTCCAATGCCACTAGTCTGATCCAAATTGGATTCTCCAAGAAATAGTTATAAACAATCTCCCAAGATGACCTGATTATAGACTAGTTCAGTAGAGCGAACTTGTACGACGTGCCACGAGTCACTGTTTCAACCTTTGGATCTGAAAAATGCATAAAAGAAACTACAGTCCGTCCTCTTTCTATACTTTCTTATGAAATTTCAATCCGATCCCCAGAGAGAAAGTTATGACGATTTTCCCCAGGTCACCTGTTTTGAATGTAATTTAGGAGTTTGGAAAAAGACCAACTTCCTCAGATCATATCTCCGCAAATATCACGCAAAAATCTCTGAAATTTGGACCCAAGGTTCAGCGTGATTTCTTCTAAAATGGGTTTTTTTTGCGACTTCTGAAACATCACAGAAAAAAAGTTATAGTGAAAATTCCACGATGACCTGTTTGGATCAGCGAAACCCTAGAATCCAAAGCTCTGATACCAAATGTTATGAAACCAGCTCAAGAAAAGATAGAAAAGATAGATCAACACCTTAGAATTCAGCCTCTTCGAGGGGGCTACCTCCTTTACATTACATAAATGAACAATTCTTTGATGATACAATTGAAAAGACCTCCTTTCTATATATAGGAGTCTAAGGGGTCATAACATAATCAGAGCCGACATAACAATAATAATGTAAGCGAACAATAATAACAATAGTGGGCTTCTATGGGGCACAATAGTAACAATATGGGCACTACATGGGTACATCAATATAATAAGTGGGTTATACTAATAACAATAAGGGGTTACACAAGTAGTATAGGGGCCTAACAAGGACCTTACCAGTTTGCATACTTTATGTTCATGTCCTTTCATAGCAAATCCTTCAGGCTGGGACATAAAAACATTCTCTTTTAGATCTCCATTTAAGAAATCAGTTTTTACATCCATTTGGTGGACTTTCCAACCGTTCTGAGCTGCTAGTGCAAAGAGTGTCTAGATGGTAGCCCATTTTGTTGTGGGGGAAAAAGTTTCCTCATAATTGACCCCTTCCTTCTGTGCAAAACCTTTTGCCACAATCCTAGCTTTGTGCTTGTCAAGTGAGACATCAGCTTTATACTTGTTCTTGCAGACCCACTTGCAGCCAATCGATTTGATTCCTAATGGAGGATCAACCAATTTCCAAGTGTCGTTCTTTATGAGGGCATCATACTCCTTTTGCATTGCTTCTTTCCATTCATCATGAGAAGCAGCTTCTTTGAAGGAAGTTGGTTCAAAATCTATAGACAAGTTCAATTCACAATCATAAGAAACATCCATATCAACAGGTGAATTAGATTCATCTACATCACCTCCATTTTGCCAGTTTGAATTTCTAGTTCCTGTCTTTCCAACCTCATCAGGATGAACACTTTCAAGTGGTTTTATCAGCCACTTTTGGGGACCTTTCTTAGATGGTCCAGGCTGCTCCATTGATTGAGTTGCGACTGAATCAAGATTGAGTCTCCCAATTCTATCAATTACATCACTTAAAGCATCATCTGTTGTTGGAGTTTCATGTGGGGGAGAGTGTTCTTCAGAAGAAGATTCCACATGTTTATCTAGTATAGGGATCCCCCCTTCAAGATGTGGAATTCGATTATCAAATTCTTGAAATGATTTTTCTTTTGTTGAATCTATCCAAGCGATCAAGTTGTCGCTCAACAACATTGTCAATTTTGGATGATTCAAGAAAAATTACATCTCTAGATACAACAAAATTTTTATTTACTTCATCATAGAGACGGTATGCTTTGGAGGTGTTTGAGTACCCCAGGAAGATACACTTACGACTTCTAGCACCAAGTTTTTTTCTATGTACCTTTGGTATCAAGGCATAACAGGTGGAACCAAAGACCCTGAGATGCTTTACCAAAGGAACATGTCCATACCACATTTCATATGGAGTTTTGTTTCTTATAGCATTAGATGGACATCTATTCTTTATATATGCAGCACATAGAACAACATCAACCCAAAACATTATCTTTACATTTTTGTAGAAGAGCATGGATCGTACCATATTTAAGATTGTCTTATTCATTCTTTCAACTACACCATTCTGTTGGGGATTATAAGGCATAGTTTTTTGATGTTTGATCCCATGTTGGCGAAGATAGTTTTCAAATTCATTTGATGTGTATTCTTTTCCATTATCAATTCGAATAGACCCAATATGAGATTGTGCATCATTTTCAATCCATTTAAGAAAATTCTTGAATGTTTGAAAAGCATCAGATTTGTTCTTCAATAAATAAACCCAACACATTCTGGTGTAGTCATCAATAAATTTCATGATATATTTATTTCCATTTGCAGAAGGAATAGGCATTGGACCACATAAATCTGAATGAATGAGTTCAAGTTTTCTATGTGCTCTTGATGTGAATCATGAAAAGACTGTTTGCTATGCTTTCCTAGAATGCAAGCATCACATTGCTTAAGTTTCCTAGGAATTGTAGGCAAACCAGCAACACCATTTTTCTTCAATAAGCCGAGACTGTCATTGTTAAAATGTCCAAATCTAGCATGCCATAATAAACTTGATGGAAGTGTACCTTGTTCATGATAAGAATTGTATGAGAAATGTTGTGCACGAGCAGAGGTTCCTTGCAGCCTGAGAAGCCTTTCTTCTTCTATTCCCCTCATGACAAGTGAGTGGTCAGATGCTTTTCTTAGCTCAATCTTGCCATCAAACATATGAATGGAGTGACCTTGCTGGCAGATGTGGACCAAGGACAGCAAGTTTCTCTTATGTTGTGGGAGATATAGAACATTATGCAGAAGAAAGTTTGGAAGACCAGGCAGTTTAAGCCTGATTGTGCCAAGCCCTGATGGCTTGATTTTTGATTGGTCTACAAAGTATACTACTCCATCAACATTGTCAGTGAAATCTTTAGAAAAAATATTTTCTATGAGTCATGTGGTAGGTTGCTCCTGAATCAAGCAACCAATCACTTTTCAAAGAAGAAAGTGAAGCATTAAATAAATCTTCATTTACTCCAATGTTACATTGTACCACAACATAGTGAGTGGATTCAGGTGCTTTACCTTTGTCTGTATCATCAGTTTTACCTTTTTGTTGGTTTCTTTTATGCTCAATTTTGTCCCATGGTAGCTTGCATGTAGAGGCATCATGTGATCCATTTCTTTTGCAGTGAATGCAGTGAAAATCTGCCTTTCCTCCTTGAGAATGTCTGCCCCCCTACCTCTGAAGTATCTTCCTCTTCCTCTTCGACCACCTCTTCCTCTTGAAGAATCTTGAGAAGGATGCTTTTCTTTATGAGCAAGGCACACAGCCTCTTCAAAAGATTCAGGGGCTGTCTTCTTTCCAAAAGCTTTCTCTCTTTCAGTAAACTTTTTCACAAGAGAGTCAAACATTATATCTTTGAGATTTCCATTTGCTTGCAATGATTCAAGATAATTGGAGTAAGTAGGATAAAGTGCCTTGAGAAAATCAATAAGAGGAATATCCAATTCAACCTTAGTGGATTTGATATCATGCATTATAGACTTTACTTCAGATGCAAGAGCAAGAGGATCATTATTTTGCAGTTCAAGAGTGAAGAGTTTAATCATGAGTTGAACAACTTCAAGTGAAAAATGTGAGTCATAGAGTTCTTTCAGCTTTTGTAAGGCTTCAAAGGTAGTTGAATATGACAAAATATGGTGACTCACCTCTTCATTTATAGATGCTGCGATTAATGCATAGGCTTTGATATTCTTATTTTCCCAAATGACGAGCTCTTTGTCTGAGGTAGGCTGTACTGGTTCATTGTCTCTGTCTCTGACACACACTCCTTTCCACAACTCATTGAAAATGAGGGTTTGTTTTATCATCCGGGACCATTCAGGATAGTTCTCCTTGCCAGTGAGAACTATTCCCACCATGGATATGATTGAATGCATTCTGTAAAAATTACTTCTACTGATAAAAAAATACTTCTGTTGAGAAAACTATATCAAATGCAGACTAGAGATTTGTTGTATTCAGACTCATTCCTTAGTCCTTTATTGGTCTAGCTTTGACATCTTATTTATACATAAATCAAAAATTAATGAGACAAGTAGACAAGACAAGATTGACTACTCATTTCTATTTATACATAGGATTTGTACATGACTGAATTTGGGTATTTGCAAGCCCTGTCATAAGCCTCGCTCAAGATTGAAGTCTGAACATTTAAATATTTGTATGTCCACGTTTCCTCATGAAAAATTTAGAATTTCCAATTTTAAAACCCAGGTGCATTACTTAATATAGAACTAGGCCACGTGAAGGCTCTGATAGGACAAGCTCATTATATGACTGAAGTCCTACAAAACCATTATAACCCTAGTACGAAACCATCTCATCTTTGACACAGAAATACAGTTTTTTTAATCACCATTGGAGCCATTCGCAGATTATATTTGACCACTCCCATCATCGAGCTCACACAATGTCGCCTCGTTATGGAGGATTTGCAAGGTCTGCGAGGTTACCATGAAAATCGGCCCTTAAAAGCTCTCGGTGCAGTGTTAATTCATCTTACAGGTAGCGTAATATCATATTCAGGCAGCGTAAATCACACAACATTCAACGCATATGCCATGAACAGCTCAACGCATATGCCATGAACAGCTCAATACAATGCCAAAAACAACGTATAGCCAAAAAACACTCAACATATATATATACCAACATTCTTCAAAACAGGAGCAGCGTTCTCCACTGGAGCAACGTTCAAATTAGCGGAGCAGCGTTCTTCACAATCGCTGCTAATCTCATATGCACTTTTAAATCGCTAAAACATTTCCAGGTAGGAAAATTTCACTGCGATTTACTGCAACATCGATGACAGCCTCATGATGGCTCTTGGGGCCATGCAGCAAGAGAACCGTCCTTTGAAACCAGAACAAAATGCAGCAAGAGCTATTCCACTGAAACGTCTTCAAAAAATATTCCAGAAGCCATCCCTCTCTCAACGCTTTCTGAATTTAGGTAGTAAGAATAGTGAACAAACTATGAACACACTGCGCAGTAGACAGAGAGGACAGAGGGCACAGTAGACAGTGGACAGAGAGCAGTAGACAGTGGAGTTACAACTATTTTGGGAGCTGGCTCTGATACCATGTCAAGCCAGGCAGTAACTCCATAAGGCAAAAATGATTCATATATCTTATTCCATCAGGTAGGTCTTCAATATATACATGAGGGAGAGACTGTTCAGTTCATCTCCTGATGAATGTTCATATTTCTAATTTATCTATTTACATAAATTCACCCAATCACAAGGATTATGTGTCAACAAATTTCACATGCCTGGTGAGTGATTAGTGTCTATTGTGTTGAGGTTCTTTCGGTGAAGAGGGAGAGGGTGAGAGTGAGTCTCAGTTCGAAAGGTAATAGTCCCAACTCTATTAGAGACACACAACACAGTAGAACATGCACAGCTTCCGGCGGGATGCAGTAGTCACAAAACACAAGGTGAACATATAGCATGTACAACACCCATTGGAATAGTCCACACGAGTGCGACAGTCATTATAACAAGTTTACGAGAATGAGTATGTTGAGTGCCCAATGGAATAGTCCACACGGGCAAGACAAAGTTAACAATTGATACAACACATTTCCAATAGCATAATAATGTATTAGAACAATTGAAATAGTTCATCTATCTTAATACGGTTTAAAGAAACATGCATTACAAGCATCCAAAGAATAGTCTTACAACAAATACAATATATGTGTGAAAATGTGTTGGCCTATTAACAGGCTTCCGAATTAAGTGAAAGTTCCAAGACACACCTGTACACCATTACATCACTAACCCTGATAGCCAGGCATTGGAGCCACTACTCACTTCTTAAAGAAAAGACTATAGAATCTCAAAGCTATGTGGGAGGAGCCAAGGTGAAAAGTCATTTTCATGTACAAATGAGTGGTATATATAGCCAAGGGTGAACTTGACCCTTGTGACTCTTCAACTTTACATGTGGGTCTCTTAGACTTCCACGTTACATTACATTGATTACAGCAGTATGGCCCATAGTAGTGATGTGGGCGAGATGACTCATGACATGAATCAACACAACAGTGCTGGTATGTTCATGCTAATGGTGGTGTTCATGTTGAGCTGCAATACTATTGAGTGATGAGTGTTCTCTTGGTGTATCATAGCTTCACCTCCACATGGAAAGGTGTGCGGAGTCTTCGATGGTTTGGTGTTCACTTGATGTTGTGTATGCATGTATCCCTTTCGCTGGTACTTTTCATGCTTCATGTGTTCATCTGCTCATAAACAAGTCATCTAGCATGTGCTCCTTGTTCATCCTATTCGGCATTGAACCATGTCTCATCCATGTACCTATATCTGTAATCACTCACGATAGGATGACATCAAATCCAAAAATCTCCTAGTCTACCATGATGCATCATCTTTCGTTTTCGGGTGCAAGTGACTAGGAGAGAGGAAAAGGCTATGAAACTATGAAGAGAAAATTTCAGGTTGGGATTTGGGCTCTGGGCAAATGTCAAAGAAAATTGTGTAGATGTGACTGGGAGGTGATGAGCCCCAAAAATGGATAATTATTTGGGCTCATTCAACCTCCTAATTCGACTTAATCCACCATTCTCATTAGTTTATTGCATGTTTTTTATTATATTTATGCTAATAGAGTAAATTGGGTTAGTCATTATGCCAACAAGTCTAATGTTTGCTTTGTGTAGCCTTTTTGGTCAATTTGGAGACAAAATTGAAGGGTTTAATGAGCACTTGGCAGCCAAATTCGTGGGAGAACAAGGGAGAGGATTTGTAGAAAGGTGTCCCCTTCATTTATGGGCCCTTACCTCGAATTCTCCACCATCAGCTTGGAGTTCAAGGGCCACCAAATCAATTAACACAAGGGCAGCCAAGCAAGTCAAGTAGGACTGCTGTTAACTACAAGTTTTGGGCAGCCGAGTCCCTAAAGTTTAGGAGGACTGTTGGGGTCCTCAATTTGTATAAATAAGAAGGCTTAGGGCCTCATTTGGGTTAGCTAGTAGTTAGCCAATGGTTAGTCATATTGTAGGCAGAAGTTAGCTAGTTTGTATTTCGATTTTTTAGGCAATAGATTAGCTTTGCTTTCAGCTCGTTTTCAAGTTCTCCTTGTGGACAGTTTTGATGTAACTCTTCTTATTTTGTTCAATAAAGATGAATCCAGCTTTGCACCAGCTCTAAATCTCTCTTAGGAGGCTATAGCTCTTGGGGTTGGGCCCATCTCAAGCGCCCAATACCTCCTTTGATTATCTTTATGTGTTTTTGTTGCATTCTTATAATAAAATCTGCTATTTAGATTTAAATGTTGTGTTGTTATTTAAGTTGCTATTGATGATTAAAAAGGTTCTTCATGTTCAGATTTACTTGATTGGTTAATCACAGGGAATATATTCAGAAAAAGGCTACCAAGTACTTTGGATCTCACCTCCCCCTCAGTGGAATCATGAGCTGGGACCAATGTGACTTTGCTGCCAACAAAAAAACTGTATTTTTTCTTCACCATGCAATTAGTAGTGTTGGATTTTTAGTTGTCGAACTTGATATCAGTTTTGATTGCATGCTTTAGTTTATGATTGCTTAGTTGCATAGTTATTTCACGTATTTCATTTCAAATAAACTTCTGTTTATTTCCTTTTGTTGTTAGGTCAGATTAGAGTGAAGTAACTAGGTCATAGGTTTTATAAGTGTTTGTTTGTTCAGTTTGAAAAACCGCTTGCAGAGTACCTGTTATCCTTCCTTACCTGCCCATACTCCATCCAACCTACCTGCTTCACCCTTCACTCAGAATCCTTACCTTACATTTGCCTCATTCGCTTACTTTGCCATGATTCTCATCTTCTTGTGCAACATCGTTTCATCCCTCCTTGAACAAATCTCACCATCTACGCCACTCCTCAACTCCATCCTCCAAGTCTTGAACTCCCCTACACCCCTATTTCACCTCCATACTCATTCCTCCACCTTTTTCCCTCCATCCATGCTTCAAAACCCCTTTTCTGAACATCCTGTAGAAAAATTACAGAACATCCTGTAGAAATCCTAGAACATCCTGTAGAACCCCTGCAGACTTCCTGTAGAAGCTCATAAATGCGGTTTCTTGGCAGCCAAACTTTGTGAAACTCTCTGGAAGGGTGTTAGGGACTCCTTAGACCCTCTCTGAATCTTCCCGGCCTCTTCCAAGCATTTCTCCTCCTTGATCCACCTCTGCACAGTAAAAAGCCAGTTAAAATCACATGCATGATAATTCTAATAACTTATTCAAAAATACAAAAAGATGTTTTCTTCAAGTAGAGGTAGTCTAGACACATGTATCTTACCTTCATGGAAGTAATGGCATCTCTTTTAGTAGTTTGCATTCTCATCTTTGCATCAGTAGGACTAGCTTGTAGAATTAGGGTTTGGTAGGGTTTGCGTTTCTTTTTGGCTTTCAGTTTCTTTCCGCAAGTAGATTAGCTTCCTTTGAGTTAGCTTTCATCCATCAGTTAAAAAGCTTCTTCTAAGAGTTCATAGAAGTTGGCTTAAGCCCCTAGCGGACTTGTGCCAGCTGACCAAGTGACAACTGCGGCAAGAGCTAGTACTTGTGCATACAGCACCGTCGCTTCCAAGTTTGTTACGAACTACCGGTTGATAAAATTAAAGAAGGGAGTTCCAGGAGTTGCAGCATTATTGCTGCAATACTGGGGCCCACCAGGAGGCTGAGGGCAGGTTGTGGGAGCTTACTGGCCAAAACTGCGCAGAAATGGGAGGAAGGCATACAGGACATTTCTACGTAGTTTCTGGGCTGAGCGGTGTGTCGTGAAGCTGGAGAAAATCCCAAGAAAACTACACAGTTTTAAAGAGTAGTAGCATGTTGGCTAGCAGAGGGACTGGCTAACAAAACTGCGTAAATTTTGGGCACAATACAATGATAGGAACAGGGTGCTTGTCCCTCATGTCTGCACAATTTATTTAGCCAGTGGAGGCAAGCATGTTGATAACTTCTGCACAATTTTTTGGAGGAGTGAACCCTGGGGTCACTACCCGATCAAAATTTCAAGTTGACCAGTAGGAGGCTTGATAGATTGTCTTGTGGGAAGCACAAATTCAGATGGATTCTTGGGAAACTTCTGCATTGTTTTTGGCTTCAGTCAGCCAGGTCGATTCCAGGATTATGTAGTGAAAACTTCATGGGAGGCAGCCTCAAGCTCTATACAATTCAGTAGTACATGATCACTGAGGGTTGAGACTGCGTAGTGTAGCTCAGTGGAGGTCCGGCTAGTGGAGGGTGATTTGGTCGAAAGATCTTTGGAAAAATGACTAAGTCTGTGAATGAGTGAACTCATGCATACATGACCTTGCGAACACACACTCAACATGACTCGATGAGAAGACACCTTGAACCAACAAGACAACATACGCTTAGTGTCACTGACCAACGGGTGCGACCGACAAGCGCGAAACTTGAGATAGATCGTTGAATGACCGCGAAGACACTTACGCGACATTGCATACAACTTCATGTGTGAGTGTGACATATGCTTACATAGCGAATACAACTTGTACACACGAAGACGAACCTTGAACATAGCCAGAACATGACTGCAAGCATAACATTGTGACCAACATGCTAAAAGATGTCTAGTGAACGGTCAAGTGAGGAGGGTGTAAAGACTCGAAACAAGCTCATGGGATGAGCTCGAGTGTTTGCAAACATCAAGGAAAAAACCAAGGAAGGCTCTGAAATTGGATGCATGCCAAAATTTTGGAGGGTGTTGTAGCCGCTACACCACTTGGTGACACACTGGTTGAATACCATCTTCTCTGTTTTGGTCCATTGCCAGCACAAGGCCTTAGTCTATCCGAGAGTATTAAATCGTTGTGTGGGCTACTTTGACTTCCCCACTTACCCCATGGATGGACATGGCTCACCTTTTTCCAACTCAGTCAAACACAACAACACGTTTCAGCTTGATTATAGTCTTTCAAAATCGGGAAGGGTAGTTTGGCTCGCGAGTTTAAATTTTTCAGAGTATAAGTTTCCATATTTGGCATTTCTCCGCTGCCAGTAGGCCTGGACAGTACCCCAGTGGAGTCACATAGGAATACACACATTTCTACACTACTAGTGAGCCTGGTCAGTACCCTGGTGGAGTTTCATACTTCACCTCTTTGCACAGGAAGCCTTTCTCTTCTTTCGCCTTTGTATTTTTAAAAGAGAACTATGCATACGGACTTTTTGTTTTTGGGGCGGAAGAGGGATCCCAACTTATTGAGAGCAGAATAGTTTTTTCCTTCAGAGAATCATGTAATACCTCTGGTATAGGTTTGCACGTTTAGATTTTTCCCCTTCTCTATTTCTACTAGTTGGATGAGCTTGAACACACAAATCATAAGGCTAAGTACAGGCTTGGGGTTTCCCAGTGTGGACACAAGTTCTTGGTTGGACCACGGCTTCCCTTGCAGGCATTTCATATTTTTCGTCAAGACTTCATCAGTCGCAGGTTATGACCATGCAAAGAGAAGACAGTCACAAGACTGGCCAAGTGCTATAGTGTCACAAGACTCTTTGGATCTCATCCACATACTCATTCAAAATCCATAACTCAGTAGATGGAATCACTTATTGAAAAAACCAAAAATAGCATGACACTAAGCAAACAAAACAAAACAAAACAAAAATAGTAAAGCAAAGTGAAAAGACAACAAGTAGTAAACATACTATGTACATGGTGCAGGGCACGGTCCTAGCTTACTGAAAGTAGTGCTTGAGATTTTTGTCTTTGATAGGAAGGTTCTCAATCCTCCCGTAAGTGATTGCAGATGGTACGTGAGTGGGCCAAGCTTCTCCTAAACAATATATGGACCAATCCACAAGGACTGGAACTTCATGTGCTTGCCTTTGTCTTCATGGGGTTTGTCCCACTTTAAGACTAAGTCACCCATATCGAAGTTAGTGTTCCCTACAAACTTCTTGTTGAACCATATCTTAATGCAGTTCTGGTGGAGTGTGAATTTTTCTTTTTCTTTTATCCTTTCTTCCTACAACTTGTGAAGTGTGTCCATCCTACGTTGAACTAGCAGACAAGGCTTTCCTTGGGATTCTTGGGACAATTGGAGCACAGGCAAATAGATGTTTGGTGGAAGGATGGCTTCTTTACCATAAACCATGAAGTGTGGAGAAGTGTTCAGAGAGGGTTTGGGTGTTACGTGGTCAGCCCATAAAGAATTCATTAAAGCAGAGTGTCAGTTTTAAATTGTCTTCTTGATAATGCGGATAAGATTTTTATTTGTGGATTTTGTGATACCATTTCCCTACAGGTAATAGTTAGATGAGTGCTTAAGCACAATACCACATTGGAATGCAAAATCGTAAAGCTTTAAGGACGAAAAGTAATTTTCATTGTCAAACACAAGTGATACCAGAACACCAAATCATGAGATGATGTTATGTTGGAGGAAGCTGATGACTTCCTAGTCATTCACTTGCTTAAGAAGAACTACTTTTGTCCACCGTATGAAGTAATATGTAGTGGTGTTGTTTCGAATAATGTGGGAATATTTCCCCAATGATGTACAGGCCCCATTGTTGGGACGGTTCAGTCATTGCAACAGGGTACAGTAGGGCTACTGACCTTCGTGTTCTGTCGGCACATCACTGACAAATCGGGCACTTGCATGCATAAGCATGTGCATCCTTGAATAATATGTGCAAATAGAAACTGGCTTGCATAACTTTGTACATAGTGGTATTTCTCGCGAAGTGGCCCCCGACTGGTTCGTCATGTAGATCATGCAAGACCTTCTCTGAATCATGTGCCTCTAGGCACCTCAACAAAATTACATTACTATGCTTTCTGTAAATCACTTCATGCACCAACTGATAAGATAAAGCTTTGAGGCGAAGTGCTCTCTTCTATCTCATGGAGAAGTGAGAGGGTATGGTTCCATGCTCAAGGTACTGGCACAAATGTTTGTACCAAGAGTTTCTGCATGAAGTGGGTGGTGCTCGCTCTACATTATACTTCTTGATTTCTTGCTCCCAACAAGCAAGATCTTCTTCTTCCTCCTGTGCATGGAATGCCTCAGCTGTGAGTCTGCAGAGACCATGACCCTTAACAATGTGAACTGGATTGATGTCAAGATCATACTCTTGCAAGTCTATCATCCAGTTTGCACGTCTTTCACCCAGCTCTTGCTATACAAGAAGTGGTCGGACTGTTGGGTGTGGCACAAAGACTGTGCAATGTTTCTTCACCAAATAGGGTCTGAAGTGTTTCATCATCTTGTATACTGCATATGCTTATTTTTCAATGGAGGGGTAGTTGATTTCAGGTCCCTGCATGCTTGCGCTGATGAAGGATATGGGACATTCCTCATTCAACTCATCCTTCTGAGTGAGTACTGCAGGAAGCGAGTTTTCGGAGGTGAAGGTGTATAGCAAGAAATCAATTTGAAAATATGGGCTGTAAAGTGCAAGTGCATATGTTATGGCCTTCTTTATACGAGTGAATACGTTCTTTTCCTTCTTGCCCCAACTGTAGACAACATCCTTCTTGATCATGTCTTGCATAGGTTTCACCATCTACACATAATCTGAGATGAACTTTCAGAGGAAGTTTATCTTTCCCAAGAAGGTCTACATTTCTTTCTTGTTGGCTGGGTTAGGAATCTGCATAATCATCTAAACTCAGTCTGAATCAACCTTGATCCCATTTCTATCAATGATGTGCCCAAGAAGGTTCCCCTCAGACACTGGAAATACGTTATTTTTTGGATTCAAGGAAATCCTGTATTTCAGGCATCACTTGAATATCTTCTTCAGATGGCGTATGTTGTCTGACCATTTTCTAGAAAAGACAGTCACGTCATCACTGCGTGCCACTATTCTCTTTTCGATGAGTCCGCGGAAGGCAATGTCCATGGCGCGCTGAAAGGTTGTGCCTACATTCATGAGCCCAAATGGTGTTCTCCTGTATGTGAACGTACCCCACTTGGTACGGAAGGTAGTCTTTAGTCTATTAGGTTTCGTTACCAGAACCTGGTTATATCCTGAAAAACCATCAAGCAAGGAAAACATTTATGCCCTAGATACTGTCTATAAAATATGCTCCATTGATGGCACGGGGTAGTTGTCTTTGTCTGAGGCACAGTTCAAGTTTCAGAAATCAACACACAAGTGGATCTCCTCAGACTTCTTTCGTATAGGAACTAAGTTAGAAACCCACCTGGAATGATGAACTCTTTAAATGATCTATGAATCCAACATCTTAGTCCGCTCTTTTTGTATGAGGGGTTCAAGTGATGGATGTGCTTTTCTCAGCTTCTGTTGAAATGGCTTCACCCCCTCTTTTATTGGAATCACATGTTGGATTATTCATGTGTCATATGTTTTCATATCATCATATGTCCATGCAGACACATCCCGATACTATTTGAACAAGTGGAAAAAGGCTTGTCTCTCTTGCTGTGTGAAACATGTACCGAGATTGATGAACTTTGGATCCTGTTATGTTCCCAGGTTTATCTGTTTGTGCATCATGTTGGAACTATGGGTTTTGTTGTTCCTTGGCCCTTGGAAGTGGTTCTGTAAGTCGTTGAGCTTTTCAAGAGATACCATACCCTTGGGGATGAGGTTTCCTTTCTTGCCATCAACTATAGATTGCATACACTAATTGTGCTCATATTCATCAATCGTTGCATCCTTGAAGACAACAATGTTAGCCATGAAGTGCAGTATCTGTTGATCATCATCAAAAATTTGTAGATTAGTTATGTTATCAAGGATATAAGGCTTATACAAAATTTCAACAGTAAATCAATCCCTAAGTTGTGGCATCCTAGCAGTTGCATTTGCTAAGGCATCGACAACTACATTACACATTCTGGGCACAACAATGATATTGAAAACTTGGAAGTTAGAGATTAGTTGCCTACCTCTTGCTGGTAAATTTTGAGATGAGGTGATAAATAGTATATGGTGTTACTTACATGTCATACCACGATTTCTCAAGCACCTAGCACTTTGAGAGCGAAAACATTCAGGCTAATGGCCTTATGCAAACCCAATATGAGTGCTTCATATTCAGCAATGTTGTCTATGCACTCGTACTCCAAGCAGCTTGAGATCAAATGTTTCTTGTGCTTCAGATCTATCAAGACACACTCGGCTCCAAAGCCATCCTGTGTCTTTGATCCGTCAAAATACATGGTCCACAACTTGTCTATACACGGACCGCTTGACGTAATAGTACTATTGTTGCTACTACTACTGCTACGAGTATTACAATGTATTGTACAAGTTTCATTTCCATTAGTTGGGCAAGGAAGGAGATGCAACTGCGTGTCTGGTGGGGTTGGAGCTGGTTGTGTGAGATAACACTCCCATGTGTTTCCAAGAGGCTTTTGCCAAACATGAGTTCCGTGAAAGCCAATGGTTTTTTCTCACCATTGATAGGAGTGACATTGTGTCTCATGTATCTCTCGGATAACACCCAGATCTGTTGCCCTAGTATCAAAGCCACAAGTGTGACCAATATGTAGAAAAGTACCCATTCAACTTGCTAGACCAGTCTCTACTAAGCAGTAAGCCATATTCTTCCAGTATGTCCACAATGACAATGTTGATGCACTAGTGAACTCAATTTTCATGAGATAATCGGATGATCACATCCAATATAGTTGCATGATCTGCACAGATTTCTTTCTCCATTGCGCATTGATCTACTTAGAAATGGAGAGTGGCATGGCATTGGCTGATGTGCCAGAATCAACCAAACTTTTTTGAACATTGCAGTTAAATATTTTAAATGAAAGTAAGAATGGAGGGTAAAAAAAATTTTCTTCTTCCATATGGAGTGTGTTGAGCACAGTTGTGATTGAACCGGGAGATGTGCTTACTCCCTTGATAGTAGAGGATGTGTTGTTTGCATATGTTTGCCCCAATGCGTGCAACATAATATCCCGCTGACCCTAGATCTTAGCTAACTCGAAGAAAGATATGTTTGCGCGAGTTTTCTTCATATCTTCCACAATATTGTAATCAAGAGCGGGTAAACTCACTGAGATGTCCGGGGTTAGACTCGTGTTTGTACTGACCGGCAGAGTGTTCTACAGTTTACTGCTCATGGACATACTCTTGTTTGCAGCTATCTTAATTGGATTTCTTTATGCTTTCTTCTTTTGGAAAGATGGTGGATCAACCTTCCTCAACATTTCAAGCCTTTCTCACATCTCCCTAATCATAGGGGGATCCCTTTGACTTCTGATATTGTATCGACCACTTTGCTTTGGTGGCTACATCTTGGTGTTCATTTTCTATGCTACTTGCAAGCATTGATACATGTTGATCACCTTCCCAATGTTGGGTGCCTCATCAGATGCAACATCTTCCTTATCATCTTCATCTCTTGGCTGGTACTGCACATTATTTACTGCATTTGGCATATGGTTTCATACTGAGATTGCAACTCATTTCAATTCCAGACAAGTTCCTTTCGAGTGAGGGTCTTCATGGAATGAGAAAAAATATTTGTTACCGCAAAGTTCCTTCTAGAACACTGAGCTGGAGCTCTCCGCACTTTTAGCTGAGAAGTGGTTGCCTCTTGATGACATGCTCCACTTATATTGTCTAGGAGGCTGGTTTCTCACAAATGTCTCAATCATTCGTTGTTTTAATTCAAATACCTATGTTTTCAAGTTCTTGATGAGATGAGTAAGGATTTCAATGTCACTTGCTTCCTTGTCTTTACCCTTGCTTGTCACAACCTGAGGCTTCCAGCTTGGATCTCTGGAGTATTTTATTGGTTCATCATCCTTGATGACTCTAATCGCATGCAAGTATTTTTCCACATAAATTGCCTCTTCATAGTTCTCAAGTAATGTTGGTTTCATAGAATATTGGTTGGCAGTGTAGATGTATAACATTTCACAGTGATGGAGTCATGAGGTTTTGTGTTTGCTGAAAACTTGTTCAGTATGCGCAAAAACCTTTTGTTAAAATATTTTACTTTCTCTTTTGACTCCATCTTCAAGCCACCCAACTCTTCAAGCAACATGGCAGGGGTCTTGTCATCAGCAAATTTTTCCAAAAACATCCTTTTAAACATACCTCAATTATGGATGGAATTGGCAGGAAGGATATGATACCATACTGTTGTTCATCCATCTAAGGTACACGGAAAAAATCTACATGCAATGTCATCGTGTGATACCTCAAGTGTCTTCAATTGCAAGTAGAAGTTGTCCAAGTGGTCTTCTACCTTCATTGTTCTCTCAAGGTCATACTTTGTCAACATCCTCTCTGAACTCTTTAGCATCCTGTACAAATCACCGGGGAGATCCAATGGTCTCTGAGTCATCCTTTCCAAGTTTTGGTCATCCATGTCTTCTTCTTCTTCATTCTCCTCCTCTTCTTCAGAATCTGATGGTTCTAGTTATGAGTCAGTTGGTTCGTCTCTGCTTTTGCCTCCTCCATTGTCTTCCCCTCTGCCTCTTGTACCAGAGTATGAACCCAAGATCACGAGGGTGTCTTGTTCTTCCTGTCAGAAGACTGGAGGTTCCTCTCTATTCTCAATAGCATCTGCTAGACCTTCGAGTGTGACAAGAACAACTTCTTCCACTGATGATACAACAACTCCTATGGGAGTGGTCTTTGGCTTATTTGATGTGTACAAAAGATCTTGTAATCTTGGGATCAGTCTGACTACTTTGAAAAACTGACGAGTGATGGGATGGAAGAGCGGAGGTGTTGATACGAAATTTTGTGTTCACGTCTCAAAGGTGAGGAGTAACCAACTTTAGAGTTGTGTGTAGGTGAGAGGGAGTGCCCATTACTGGCTTGACCAAATGATTGATGAGTGGGGGTGAGAGGGCATTCAGCCATAAACAACTAGCGGCCCTCCTTATAGCACCAGAAATGTTGATGGTGTTGGACCAGCCAACATTAAGGGGATCTCCCCGGTATGAAGTCCCAACTAGACCTCACACTTCTTGGTTTAGGAGTCCCATCCGGTATGATGGCCCAATTTCCGTTATCTTAAGTATTTTCCTTAGGTCTTACTTGTCAGCACATGAGAGTGGTTTACTTTGTCTTCGAACAACGAGGTTCACATGCCTAGTGAGTGCTTAGTGTCACTTGTGTCAATGTTTTTCACTGTAGAGGGAGAGGGTGAGAGTGAGTCTCAAGTCGAAAGGGAATAGTCCCAACCCTATTAGAGAGAGACAACATAGCAGGACATGTGCATCTTCCAGCGAAGTAGTCCACACGGATGCGACAGTAACAAAACACAAGGTGAACAAATAGCACGTACAATACCCAGTGGAATAGTCCACATGAGTGTGACAATTATCATAACAAGTTTATGAGAATGAGTCTGTTGAGTGTCCAGTGGAATAGTCCACACGGGCGAGACAATGTTAACAACTAATACCACACATTTCCAATAGCATAACAATGTACTATAACAACCAAAATAGTTCAATTTTCTTAATAAAGGTTAAAGCAACATGTATTACAAGCATCCAACGAATAGTCTTACAAACGAATACAATACATGTGTGAAAATGTGTTGGCCTGTTAATAGGCTTCTGAATTAAGTGAAAGTTCAAAGACACATCCATACACCATTATATCACTAACCTCGATAGCGGCGCATTGGAGCCACTTCTCGCTCCTCAAAGAAAAGACTACAGACTCTCAAGGCTTTGAGGGAGGAGCCAAGGTGAAAATTCATTTTCATATATAAATGAGGGGTATATATAGCCAAGAGTGAACTTGACCCTTGTGACTCTTTGACTTCCCTCATGATTGTTTGACTTACATGACTCTTCAACTTTACATGTGAGTCTCTTGGATTTCCACGTTACATTACATTGATTACAATAGTATGGCCCACAACAGTGATGTGGCCAAGAATGGGATTGAGTATATTGTTAGAGCACACAGAAAGAAGTTGAATGCATCTCTTGTGAATGCAAGACAAATGCAAAGAATTGTTAATTCTAGTCAGAATGTTTCATTGTTAATTTTTAAACACGAAGATGTTGATGAATGTAAATCTGAATCTGGCGGTTCTAACTCTGAGTCTATTGGTTCGTCTCTACCTCTGCCTCTGCCTCCTTCGCTTTCTTCCCCTCCACCTCCTATACCATATTTTTAGCCCAAGATCATGAGGGTGTCCTTTTCTCCCTATTAGAAGACTGGAGGTTCCTCTATGTTCTCAACAAGGTCTACCAAACCTTCGAGCATGGCAAGAACTGCTTCTTCCACTGATGATACAACAACTCATGTGGGAGTGTTCTTTGGCTTCTTTGATGCATATGGAAGATCTTGTAATCTTGGGATCAGTCTGACTACTTTGGAAACCTGACGAGTGATGGGATGGACAGAGCGGAGGTGTTGATACAAAATTTCATGTTCACATCTTATAGGTGAGGAATAACCAACTTCAGATTTGCACATAGACGAGAGGGATTGTGTGTTACTATCTTGATCAAATGATTCATGAGTGGGGGTGAGAGGAAATTCAACCATAAACAACTAGTGGCCCTCCTAGAAACATAAATGTTGATTGTGTTGGACCAGCCAACATTAAGGGGATCTCCTCGGTACAAAATCCCAGCTAGAACTCACACTATTTGGTTTAGGAATCCCATCCAGTATGATGGCCCAGTTGCCATTATCTTAAATATTTTCCTTAACTCTTTCTTGTCATCACATGGGAGTGGTTTACTTTTTCTTCGAACAGCGAGGTTTGCGTGCCTAGTAAGTACTTAGTGTCTCTTATGTCAAGGTTCTTTCACTACAGAGGGAGAGGGTGAGAGTGAGTCTCATGTAAAAAGGGACTAGTCTTAACTCTGTTGGAGACACAAAACATAGCAGGACATGCGTATCTTCCAGCGGAGTAGTCCACATGGATGCGGAAGTCACAAAACACAAGGTGAATAGATAACACGTACAACACCCAGCGGAATAGTCCACAAGAGTGCAACAGTCATTATAACAAGTTTATGAGAATGAGTTTGTCGAGTATCCGATGGAATAGTCCACATGGGCGAGACAACGTTAATAACTGATACCACACATTTCCAATAACATAATAATGTACTAGAACAACCGAAATAGTTCAATTGTCTTAATACAGGGTAAAGAAACATGCATTACAAGCATCCAAAGAATAGTCTTACAAACGAATACCATACATATGTGCAAATGTGCTGGTCTATTAACAAGCTTCTAAATTAAGCGAAATTTCCAAGACACATCCATACACCATTACATCACTAACCTCGATAGTGGCGCATTGGATCCACTGCTCGCTCCTCAAAGAAAATACTATGGACTCTCAAGGCTATGTGGGAGGAGCCAAGGTGAAAATTCATTTTCATGTACAAATGAGGGGTATATATAGCCAAGGGTGAACTTGACCCTTTTGAATTGCTGACTTCCCTCATGATTGTTTGACTTACATGACTCTTCAATTTTACATGTGGGTCTCTTGGACTTACACATTACATTACATTGATTACAATAGTATGGCTCATAGTAGTGATGTGGCCAAGAATTGGATTGAGTATATTGTTAGAGCACATATAAAGAAGTTGAATGCATGTCTTGTGAATGTGGGACAAATGCAGAGAATTTTTGATGCTATTTAGAATGTTTCATTGTTAATTCTCAAACATGAAGATGTTGATGAATGTAAATCTTTTCAAGGATATGATTCAAGTTTGAAATTTGATTCCATAGATGTTGCTAATACAAGTGATAAGATTTTTTAGGAATCTAACATGTTTCCTTCTTAAAGAGGTCAACATGAAGTAAATTTGGAGCAACATGTCTCATTGATGAACATTGGTGTGAGCAAGATAGTGGTGTTAAAGGGTGCAAGAATCAAAGAGCAAGTGCAAAGACAATTTGACAAAGAGGGCATTGGTTCCAAAACTTCTTCATGTGTTATGCAACCAGCACCCAAAATAGAATAAAGAGATAGATCAACGACTTAAAATGTAGCCTCTTCGAGGGGGAAACCTCCTTTACATTACACAAATGAACAATTCTTGGATGATACAAATGACAAGACCTCCTTTCCATTTATAGGAGTCTAACGGGTCACAATATAATCAAAGCCGACATAAAAATAATAAAATAAGGGCACAACAATAACAATAATGGGCTTCTATGGGGCACAATAATAACAATATGGGGACAACATGGGAACAACAATAACAATAAGGGGTACAATGACAATAATAATAAGGGAATACACTAGTTTTATAGGGACCTAACATGCCCCTCTCCTTCAAAAAAGTGTTGTCCTCAACGCTTGAGTAGTTTTGGATGCTTATGTATAAAATTCTCATCCTCCCATGAAGAATCTTCAGTGGGTAAGTTCTTCCACTTGATAAGATACTCTGAAATTGATCGATTTTGCAACTGTCAAGTTATTGTTTCTATGACTGCTTCAGGTTCCAATATGATTTTTCCTTCCTCATAAATCTCTGGAAATATTGTTTGAACTTGGAGCTTGTCACCTATAAACTTCTTTAAGCATGAAACATGGAAAACTAGGTGCACACGAGAAGATGTAGGAAGTTCCAATTTGTATACCATAGTACCAATCTTTTGCAACACCTTGTACGAACCATAATACTTTGGTGATAATTTACTATCCTTCTTCGCTTTCTTGAGGGACATTTGTTTGTATAGTTGTAGTCATAGAAATACCCAGTGACCTACATCAAAAATTCTTTCACTGTGATGTTGATGTTCCAATTGTTTCATTCTATTCTGCACCAAAGTGAGGTTATCCTTTAAGAGTTGGAGAAATTTTTGTTGATGTTCGATGTGATCTTCCACTGCTTGAACCTTAGATTTTTCTCTTAAATATGATGTGATGGATGGTGGATGATATCCATAAAGCGCCATAAATGGGGTCATTTTTGCTGCAGTGTGGAAGGAAGTGTTATACCACCATTCAACAAGAGGAAAACATTTGACCCATTGTGTTTGTTTATCATATACAAATCAAAGGAGATATCCTTCCAAACATTTTTTCACTATCTCAATTTTCCCATCAGATTGAGGATGATAAGATGAGCTATGAGCTAAGTAAGTACCCAGACAAGAAAATAATTTTGTTCGAAAAATTTGAGTGAAAATTTTGTCCAAAAAATTATAGTGAAAATAGGATCTTTGTCACTTAAAATAATCTTTGGGTTTCCATGTAGCTTTTGAATTGTTTCCATAAATGTAGTAGCAATTGTATTGGCTTTAAATGGATGAGATAATGCACAAAAGTGTGCATGCTTGGTAAGTTTATCAACTACCACCATGATGACACTCTTTCCTTCAAACTTGGGTAAACCTATGATAAAATCCATTGAAACCTCCTCCCAACGTTGACTTGGAATGGATAAAGATTGTAATAGACCTGGGGTCTTAATTGTCTCAAATTTATTTTGTTGGCAAATCAAAGATTCAGCCACAAACTTTTGAATATTAGATTTAAGGCCATCCCATGAAAATTCCTTCTTAACCCTACGGTAAGTTTTTAAAAATCCTGAATGCCCTCCTAAGGTAGATGTGTACAATTCCCTAAGAATATTTTGTTTGAGTTGGGAATTCTTATAGAGGTATAAGCAATATTTATACCATAACAATTCATTTTTCCAGCTAAATGTATCAGATGTACTGGGATCTTGCTGCAACTTTTGAATGAGTGCCCACACTTCTTTGTCATTCTTCCATTCATCCCTTGCTTCGTTTATCCAATTTGGTTGGATAATAGAAATGACACAAAGCAATGCTTCCGCATCCTCATCCTTTCTTGAGAGTGCATCTGCAACAACATTTTTCTTCCCTTTTTTTAGATGATTTCAAAGTCATAACCCAACATCTTTGTGACCCATTTTTGTTGCTCTTCTGAAGGTAATATTTTTTCTGTATTTAAGACTATCATGATCTATTTTTACCTTGAAGTGTCTTCCCATTAGGTAAGGTCGCCATTTCTTAAGTGCATGTAGTATTGCCAACATTTCCTTCTCATAAATAGATTTGTGTAAATATTTTCCTTTGATTGGACAAATTTTGAAATCAATGGGTCTTTCTTCTTGCATTAAAACAACAGCAATTCCATTTCTTGAGGCATCACATTGCATAATAAATGTTTTTTGAATTTTGGTGTAGCTAAGACTGGTGCTTGGCACATTGCCTCTTTAAGATGTTCAAAGTTCTTCGTTGCTTCTGGAGACCAAGAAAATGCATCTTTCTTTAGTAATTTTGTTAGAGGTGCTGCTATTCTCCCATAATTATTAAAAAACTTGTGATAATACTCTGTCAACCCGAGAAATCCTCACAAATGCTTTATGGATGTGGGGATTTTCCATTCCTTAATGACTTTAATTTTGCTAGGGTCTACCTTAACACCTTCATGAGATACAATATGACCCAAATATTCCACCTCTTGTACTCCAAAGAAACATTTGGAGGTTTTTGCATATAATTGTTTCTCCTCCAATAGTTTGAGCACTCTGTCAACATGTTGAACATGATCCTTCCAAGACTTGTTTTAGATTAGTATATCATCAAAAACTACTAACACAATTTTTCTAAGGAAGGGTTTGAAAATGGAATTCATCAAATCTTGAAATGTAGAAGGTGCATTAGTAAGGAAAAAAGGCATGACTAAAAATTCATAATGACCCTCATGAGTTCTAAATTTTGTTTTCGAAATGTCTTCAATCTTCATTGTGATTTGACGATATCCTGAACGAAGGTCTAACTTGGTTAAGTAAATTGCTCAGTGCAATTCATCCAATAATTCATCAATGATATGAATGGGGAATTTATCTTTAATAGTGAGCTTGCTAAGCTCCCTATAATCCGGACACATGCACCATGATCCATCCTTCTTGTGTACCAATACTATTGGAGTAGAGAAAGAACTTTGACTAGGTTGAATTATACCAACCTCTAGCATTTCTGCAACCATACATTCAATTTCACTCTTTTGGGCATATGAATATCTGTAAGGCCTGATGTTTGGAGGAACACTTCCTGGAATCAAATGAATAGCATGATCATAATCACAAATAGGTGGGAGGCCTTTGGGAGTCTCAAATAACCTAGAAAGATTGTCCAGGACGTTTTGCAGATCTGGAGAAATAGATGATTCCAATGTGGGAACCTCTAGCAAACATAATGATGAAATTACACCTCGTTGTTCTTTCTTTAGAATATTTGTCATGCCATTAGAGCTTATTATCTTTCATGGTTTCCCTATGATACCCCTTAATTCAACTTTCTTCCCTTCTGACACAAATTTCAAGAAAATTTCTTGAAAATTAAAAGATATCATACCCAAAGATTGTATCCATTAGACTCCTAGTACAACATCAACACCACCCATTGGAATGGAAAGCATTGGACTATTCAACACATATTCTCCCATGGGTAGCTTAATATTATGGCACTTTCTAGAGCAGTTTATGGTTCCTCTATTTGAAACCATCACTTGACACTCTGGTGCTAGATATAGGAATCAATTCAATTCCTTGGCTATCGTACAATGAATAAAATTATGGGTATTTCCCGAATAAATTAACACTATTACCTTTTTCTTCTTGATATGTCCTTCTATCTTGATAGTTTGAGGAGTGGTAATTCCAGCCAATGCATTACAAGATATGGTCAGATTCATTTCTTCTTTCTCTAGGGTTTGTTCCTTGTGTGTATATCTTCTTTTGATGTTTCTTGTTCCTTTTCCTCCTCCTCTTCACAATCTATGTAAAATAATTTCTTCTCAACACACTTATGAACTTTAGTGTATTTGCTATCACAACTGCAACAAATCCTTGTTGCTCTTTTTTCTTCCAATTTTTGTGGTGTCAACCTTGTAGGTTGTGGAAGGCTAGGGGCAACAACACTTCCATATTTATAGTTGTGAGTGGTACGCTTCCTTGTTGCTATAATTTTGCTTTCAATTTTTATTTCCAACCTGAATGCCTTCTCCAATGAATCAGGTTCCCAAAGGCAAACCTCATGTTGGATGTTATCCTTTAAAGTCCCTATGAACACATAAATCCTATGCTCCTCTAGAATATCTTTTACCCTTATATTCAATTTTTTGAAGTCCTCAATGTGCTCCACCATTGAACCCTTTTGTTTGAGATTTATCAATTGGCTAAAAAAAGTGTTGTTTTTTGTATCCTCATAATGTGCTATCATTTCTTCCATAAAAAATTTCCAAGCAACAATTTTTTTACGATATCAAAGCCATTGATACCATACAAACTGATTGGGTTCCAAATATAAAGTTGCAATGTGTACCTTTTGTGTGCTTTGCACATTATGGAGAATGAAATATTGCTCCATTTGTAGTATCCATGTTACGGGATCCTTGTCATCAAACTTCCTCATATCAATCTTTGGAACATGGAGGGTCTTCAATCCAACATTAGAGTCTATGAAATCATGACTAATATTTCTTTTGTTGCCATCATGAGTTTCCTTTACTACCCTTTCGCCATTAGTAAGCATTTCTTGTAGAAACTTTGTGAAATCTATATTCAAATATTCCATGTTTCCTTTAAGTTTTGCTCCTATACCATCCATATTAGCTTCCATTCCATTCTTTAAACCATCCATCTTAGCTTCAGTAACCTTTTGTGAGACTGAAATTTGTTGCACTTGGTCTCGTAATTTTGATATATCGTGTTGCATTTCTTCCTCTTCTTCATGTGTCATAGTAGATATTTCAGGTTGCTTGCTAGGTGTTTCCATTTTCTTTCTTCGAGTCATCAATGAATGACAATTATGCTTGACAATGCCCTTTGAATCACTTCAAACTAATTTCTCAAACAAGGCTTATGAAAATATAAAAAAAAACTACAGACCTTTTTTTTCACTTTGTATGAGCTCAATCTTGAAATGTCTGTAACTCTGTAATTTTGTATCTCCAAGTTCTGAAATTTTGGCCTATGATAGCCCTTTGAGTCTTCTTTCCAACCTCACAAGTCTTATTGCAATTGTATTCCCGAAGAAAGCGTTAAGCCCAATATACCGCAATGACCTAATTATAGAATGGTTCAGTAAAGAGAACTTGTACAATGTGCCACGTGTCACCGTTATGACCTTAGGTTCTGAAAAAGATACCCAAAAACCTAAAGTCTGTCTACTTTCTGTCACTTTTTATGAAATTTGAAACTAATGCTCAGAGACAAAGTTATGATGATTTTTCCAAGGTGACCTATTTGAGATTCAATTTGGGAGCCTTCAAAACCCCTAACTTCCTCAGTTCATATATCTGAAAATGTAGCGAGACAAGAACTAAAATTCATCCACCCAGTTCATCATGAGTTTGTCTCAAATGGGTTTTAATTTTAGCTTCTGAAGCTTTGTAGTAAAAACATTATAGTGACAATGTCATGATGACCTGTTTGAAGCAGCAAAACCCTAGAATCCAAAGCTCTAATACCAATTGTTATGCAACCAGCTCCCAAAATAGAAGAAAGAGATAGATCAATGACTTAAAACGTAGCCTCTTCAAGGGGGAAACCTCTTTTACATTACACAAAAGAAAAATTCTTGGATGATACAAATGACAAGACCTCCTTTCTATATATAGGAGTCTAAGGGGTCACAATATAATCAAAGCTGACATAACAATAATAATGTAAGGGCACAACAATAACAATAGTGGGCTTCTATAGGGCACAATAATAACAATATGGGCATACATGGGCACAGCAATAACAATAAGGGGTACAATGAAAATAATAATAAGGGAATATAGTAGTATTATAGGGACCTAACATCTTGTGGGTTTCATAATGTGTTGGCTTGGAAAATCATTGGTGCATGGCGATGTTGATCACATTTGGTCAAGAGACGAGCCAAGTACAAGGCTATACATGGTAAGCATCATCATCATGACAGTGTTCAAGGTGAGAAGAATTGAATATTATTTAAGTTTCCTTTGATTAGAGATCGAGGAGGGAATGCATTTATTTCTTCAAATTCAGTTTGTTGTTCTACATATTCTGGGAAATTGCAGCAAGATGCCATCTATGACAACAAGACAAGGACCCAAAAATCAAGGAAAATGATGTATTTTCATGAAAATATAAAAATGCCAAATTCAAACAAATTTCAATGGATTGAGACTGGAATGGTGAGGGTGTTGTACCCTCATCTATGTTCATTGATAAAGAAATTTTGGAGTTGGAAAAGCTTCCAATGGGAAGGAGTGATTTGGTGGATCAAAATAATGCTCAAAATTGAAAGTTTGTGAAAGAGATAAAAATATATACAATTGGATAGATATTAGTGATCTTAATCCAACGCAACTTGTTTCACTCAAATCCAATATTGAATGCTCCGAGAAACGTGTTCTGATCGTATTGTGAAACATCTAAAAAAATTGGAATTTGAGTTGCAAGGATGCCCAAACAACAATCCATATTGTTGACTGGACTATGACTAGGCAAGTGACTGGATCTTCATCATCCAAAGGTTGGTCAACACGTAGTGTAGCAATATGATTGGTTAATGACATTGAAATTTTTCATTGGTTTGTGGTTTGATGAAGTGGCCAATGAGAGTGCCATGTGGACCAACCAATGGCCGCCACTTGGCCTCCTTAGGGTAGAAAAAATTGATTGAGGGCCGAATAGCACCCCACAGGATTCAAACTTGTGACCTCACACTTATCAGTCAGGACTCATACGAATGCGCCACCTTATTTCTCATTAAAAATATGTCAAAAAACTATATAAAAGCTTTGTAATGGCACATTTTGGAGGGCATTGGGCTAAGTCACAGCCCCTGGCTACCCCTATGCCATAGGACCATAGGAAGGTGGTCGAGGGCTAGGGCCTATCTCAACCTTTAACTCATGGCCACAGCAATACACAATCATACGCCCATCGAAAACGTCTGAGAGCTAAAAGTTGGGGGCGCAACCCCAAGTCCTATGCACTCACCACGTGACCTAGCGCAAAGAATTAGAGCAGAGTTTGGCTAAGGGCTAGCGACAGGTCACATGCGAGTGCAATGTGACCAAGGGCGCACTTCAAAAGTCGGCCACCCACTCGGTCACATAGTTTCCATGTGGTCGCATGTTTCGGGACTGGGGGATTAATGGCACCCTTAACTGTCCTACAATTTTGCCCCCTAATTGGGAATAGTTACCGGTTTTGTGTGTAGATTCTGCATTTGGGGCGTTCGAGCGAGGTTGAGGCTGAATTGTAGGATGGTTAACTGCAGAATTGGGTAAAAGGAGAAAACAAGCATAACTTTCTCAGTTTTTTACCAAATGAGACGCAGAAAGAACCAAAACAGGGTTTTTTTACTGTTCTAGAGCCATTAGAGCTATTGTTTCAGTATTTTGATCATTTTAACTTTATTAAAACACCCTTTGAGCATTTTGAATGAAATAGGCCCTACATTGGAAGTTGGACCAGGAGATGTAACCAAGAGAGGGGTGAACTCCTTTATCATGATTTTTGTTATGTGTTTCAGATGTGCTTAATTATCTCTGTTTGGCTGTAAACTTTGGTTTAAATTTACTTTTTTATGTGTTTAGTAAGTTGATCCTCTACCTAAAACAAAAAATTAACTTGAAAATTGTTTAAAAATATTCAAGTTTCACATACAAATCAACTAATAATATTTCTCATATTCTTAAAAGGAATAATGTCTCTTCTACCTTCAAGCCTATTAATACCATTAGAAGCTCCCTTTGATCTATTAAATACCCTCTGAACCGTGAGGACATGAGAGGGGTTTACTCAATTCCTTTCTCTTGTGGGGTTCCATACATTGGGAGAATTGGTCGATCCATTAATTTAAGATTTCATAAACATGTAGCAGACATTAAGCACAATTGTTCATGCTCCTCAGCTATTGCTGACCATGCCATGAAAACTAAGCATCATGTTTGCATCAAGGACTCTAAGGTCATCGTAATGATTGATCATTTCCACCATAGGAAGTTGAGAGAGGCCATTGAAATTGAGAAATGGGAAAAAAATATCAATAGGAACGATGGTTGGAAACTGAATAAAAGTTGAATCCCTGCTCTCTTCTCTTGATCGTTTAAGTGTCTCCTCTTTTTATTTATTCATTTATTTATTTATGTTTATTTGTATATACATATATTCTTTTTGTATATTTATTCGTTTGGCATTATTCCCTTATTGATCCTATTTGTTTTGAGGCCTTTCGCTTTGTTTGTTATATATAATATCCTATTATAATTTGAACTTAATATTTATTTTAATTTATTATTTATTATTTATTTTTTGTTTTTTATTTTTTTCTTCTTCGCCTATTCATGTTATTTAACTATAAAATCAACCTTGATATTCTTCTTTGACCTTTAATCAAATTATTAATCTTTTTCTTTAAACTTTAATAACTTATGCTTCAATATTATATTACTAATCATACTAATATAATAATAAAGTATAATTTGTTATTCCTTTATTTTCCTTAATTTAATATACAATATAATAATTCATCATTAATGGCATTTATTTTGCCCCTTTTTTTCTATAAAATTCCCCCAATTTTTATTTTTTTCTTTTACTTATATATTGACCAATTAATTTTATATTTTATTAAATATTGACCTAATCTCTCCCTTTAACATTCCTATATTTTTTACTTTGGCCGAATTATTTTTAATATTTTATATTCAACTAAACTCTCTTTTAACATTCCTTTGTTGATTAAAATAATCTATAATTTAACCGGCTAGTTCTAGAACATGGTGCATATATCCTATTTATTCTTAATGATAGATTGATTTTTTCATCTTGGTCCTAATGACGAACCACATTAGAGGGTTCAAAACATTGTCCAACAAATATTTATGATGCAATTAATCTGAAATTCAATTTCAAAGAATCAATATGGATGACAAAAATCTGAGATAAAAAATTATATCCCTACATGGAAGGGAGATCGTTGATAAAGTTCATCAGTTTAAATGAGCTTGTTTTCAGATCTCAACGAAAAAATAAAATCTTATGTTTCTAAAGCTTTGTAGGTATGCATCATTAGTTCTAGTCTTTGCTCATATAAAACATTGTCTTAAAAAATATAAAACAAGTGCATTCTTTTGAAAACAAGTGTGTCTTTGCTTCGATCTGAAATTTACAAGGTAAGATACGAATTGTATTCTCTTTCGTGGATGTTATTCTATCTCCACTTAGATAAGGAAAATTGCATTCATGGTTCTTGTTGGAATATAATTGAGGGGTTTTCAACGTCGAAAGCTTCTAATCTTGAATATATTTCCAAGAAGAAACAGTGCACCAAATTTCTTAGAATGATGGGTAATGGTTCTCAATGCCATTCCAATCCAACCTTCTCAATTTCATCTAAGATTTGTATTGGATGTGATCAAGTCATTGTGCTCAACTTGTGGGTCAACAGGCAGGTTTCCTTGTATATCCCTATCTCTCATCATGCTTTCGTTTCAACACCCTTGACCTTTGCAATATCCTCCAACCTTGACTATCGTGGGGTTGTTTCTAGCAATATTGAGCCCTCATTGACTGTTGGATCCAATGGGTACTATGATAATCTCCCCCAAGCTTCTCTCAATTACGATGGTCCATCCCATATGGCCACAACTCCTTCTCTCCTTTTGAATCCATGCAGTCATCCTATTCGAATGATTCTTATGTTTGAAAGGTCATCCTTGCGACGTTTTTCCTCAGAGTCACCTTTGCAGCGTTGTTCTTCAAAGGTTATCCTTTCATCCTTGGTTTTTCCTTTATCCCCCAATCCTCCGCTCAACCCTCTATTGGGTTGTGTTATATTGTGTAGTAGCCACTTCATTGCACTGATGCGTAGCGGGGGGGCGACAACCCCTTCGTTTTGCTGATGCATAGCGGGGGGTGGCAGCCCTTTCATTTTGTTGATGCGTAGCGGGGGGGTGGCATCCCCTTTGTTACACTGATGTGTGGCGAGGGTGCGGCAACCCCTTCGTTTTGCTAATGCATAGTGGGGGGGAGGCAGCCCCTTCATTTTGTTGATGCGTAGCGGGGGGTGGAATCCCCCCCTATACGGGGGGTTTGAGGGGGGCGATAGCCCCCCTCTATGGGGTCAGGGGCAGCGACCCAGGAAAAAAAATTGGACCCTATATTAGGTGGGCGAACCTACCTATGGTTTTGTGCATGGTTTTCGCACATGGTTTTGGGTGCGATGGTTTTCGATCCATGGTATTAGATGCTTCGGCATGTATATAATATTCTAACAATGAAAGGAACATAATGAAAAATCAATCTGGTAGTCCCAGTTTTGGGATCCAGTGGAAAATCTTTGTGTATATTTGTTTTATGTGTTATGCTCTCACTATTGTTTATTTTTTGTTTTTAGAATTCGTATGCAGGTAATTTCTGTATGGGTTAAAACCTACACCCTCCTCCCATAATTTCCATGAACCGTGTCATTTTTCATATAGATATTGCGTCAATCCCTTGCTGAGTTTTTCATGTCATTGACTCCACCTCACCTTCCTTCCATCCGAACCACCCTTCTATTGACTCATTCTCTCCCCATCTCACAAACACACCCCAGCCCTCCTCTCTAGTGATAAGGAATATTTCTCCCGAATCCCCTTATATTCCCTTCGTTCCTTCATTATATTTCCCCCCTCCTTAAGATTGTTTTAATACTAACAAAAAATTCCCTTATACCTATATTCAAAATAATATCGATTCCTATAACAAAATTAATTATCATAATAATAATGTCTCTGATAAAAATATTATCTCATATCATGGTAATAATAAAATAATAATCATAATATTGGTGTTGTTTTGAATAATAATAATAATGATGATGATGGTGGTGGTGGTGATGATGTTATTTACGATAATAATGATAACAACAACAACAACAACAACAACAAAAATAATAATAATAATAATTCCTCTAGCCCCTCTCATAATGATGTTATTAATTTCTCTAATATTAGTTTGGACCCTCATGTTTTTTACCTTTTGGAAAAAGGGTTAAATTTTGAGTTGGCTCCAAGAAAGATTCCCATTGGGGAAATTATTTGCAACATTGAATATGGGATTAGTGTTGGGAGCGAGATCCCCCAAGGGCATTTTTGGGGCTCAAAGCCCATCTTTTTCTAATATTATTGTAAAGACTCCGCATTTTGTGGTCGCGGAGCACAAAGGTATTATGTGTCACAAAGGGTAGTCCACCCTTAGTTTTGGAAAAGTAAAGTCGACTGTAAGAGATCTACCCATGGTCCGCAGAGCATGGGATTGTATAGAAATAGCTAAGCTCTAAGTAGTTAGAAGCATAACAAGGAAGAGATTCATAACTTTAGAGCAAGAATTCTAAGTCTTGGGCTGTAGCGTAGGTAGACGCTCTGTAGCTGAGTGCGCAGACTCTTGCAGCTATGTGCGCAAGGTGAACAAAGTCTTTAATACTTGGAAGATATTAATAAAAGGAGTTAGTCTACAATTTTTGTGTATTTGTTCTGTTAATGGGTTTTGATATGTTTTGTATGAATTTACTTTATTATGCTTATATGATGCGCGAATGAATGCAATTACATCAAATAATTGAACATAATCATGAATATTTGCTTACGCGGTGATAACTTTAAGTATTTGACAAGATAATAAAATCACTTAGGATAATTGAGGAATCTACAGGAAACGCTACTATAGCAGTGCGAAAGTACCTGAGCTACAAGTTAGAGCTGCGCGAAGGTCGATCGTGTACTTTTGCAAAGGTATTAAAAGTCGGAAAAGAGGGTTTGTCTTACAAGACTTAGAGAGAGATCACCTGCATGAAGGCAGGGATAGAAGAGATCAATGACATCACAACCATCTCAAGGGTGCAGAAACTTGGTTCCAGCATCCCCCCATACTGCTTCGGGTGAGACTTTGGTCTGCGCTCCGCAGGTTGATGCCGAAAGGGCCAGTATTGTAGGGATTTGTTTGGCTAAATAATGTTGAACCTGGGTCAGGCCCCTAGAAGCCAACAAATGGTTTCATTGCCAAGACCGGAATCTGCATAAGAGATGTGTGATGTTGTATCATTGTAATCCAACTAAGAAGGAGATTAGAGACTGGTTGGATAGAAATATCCATGAATTCGCAACACAGGAGAATAGAAACCTGCAACTGTCAAAAGAACAGTGGTTGGACCGATACCTGTATACAGAGATCCACAAAATATTTTTCTACTCTTTCCCTATTGAGCTATACGAGTGGATCGCGAAGCTAGCAGATAGCCAAGGAAGGTGGAAACTTGACATCCCTATTGTATGGACCCTAGAGCTAATGGGAAGGTTGGAAGCATCAGAGGATAAGATCACCCTCGTTGTCGATCATTGGCTTGATCATGTCATAGGAGGATTTGTGACTGAATTCACAGTCGACACCTCAGTCATCTATAGCGAGGAGGAGCGACACTTTTTCAAAGAGCCGCAAGGTAAGTACGTAAAATCTTTGAATACTTGTATTAAAATGTTGTTGTGCAAAAAACAGGTTACGCAACTACCTTGATGTTCGAGACTACGCAAAGCAGAAAAACTTACAGGAACGAAGGAAATAAGGGTCTAGAGTATAGCCCCTTGATTTCACCTCCGCGAAGAGATGAAGAAGGGATAGCGAAGGTTTCTTCATGAAGTGCTATCTAGTTAATAAGACAAGGATACCCGTGAATACCACCTCCACCCATACCAACTCCGACTTCACCACCATCGCCTCCAACTTCTCCCATACCACCTCCACCTCCACCTCGGTTTAGTATAGCAAACATAGTGAAGTTGCCTTTGTTCAAAGGCTTGGGAAATGAGGACCCGTACCAATTCTAGTTCGTTGTGAGCGCTGTATGGGAAGCTCAAGGTGTTACAGATGATCATATAAAGAAGGCTACACTGGCTAGTTCTCTACAAGATCACGTGCTAACCTGGTATATTAAGTACTCTAATGATAACCCAAATGCTCGAGTAATGGACGTCCAGGAAGCACTAAATAGGGAATTTAGTAGGCCTAAATCTGAGGCGAAGTCGATTGTGGGATTCAAATAGAACATGATGCAACCAGGAAAGACACCTTAGGAACTAGATCAGAGGCTAAAATGTATAATCTTTGAAGCCAACATGAATTTGATAGATGGACAGCATCGTGAGTGGTTTGTGGCTTTGCTACTACCACACTTAAGGAGTGTGTTGTCATAGTAGAAGATGAAAACTCAGGCAAAGGCCTTGTAGATTGCCATGAGACTACATGGGACTTTGATGTGAGATCCTCATCTAGAAGTTCAGTAGATCCATGCACAGCTGAAGAATCTGTGCCTTGGGATGCAAAGTCTGAAGCAGGACAGGACGGTTCGGCCAAAGATACGCGAGGAAGTATGGTGCTTGAAATGCAAGAGTCAAGGTCATGAAAAATACCATGTCTTTGAAAATTACCTTGCAAGAGGAGGATTGATGCCTTTATGGCCAGAAGCTCAAGTAGGACCTAGTGCAGCACTTGCCTTTTGGTGCGTTATCTGCCAAGTAGCCGGAAAACATGCCACGAATAACTTTCATTTGCTACAGAAGTATGTTCAAGCACCATAATAATTGTTCAGCAACTTTTGTAGGTCGGGAGGACATGATGAGCATACTTGCAGGAGCTATGAATGGATGATGGATAGAACTCTTGCCTACAGGGTTTAGGCTGAAACACGACCCCTTGACCAGAATGTAGGGATGACGCGGACAGGATTTTAGGGGCGGGAACGAGGCCGAGGTGGAGGGTGACCTGGTAGAGGTCAAGGATAGTTGATTTGCTTCAATTGTGGAGGACCTGGACACTATGCCCGTGATTGCACTAATCCAACGCGTTCGTCGTGCAAGTATTGCTTGTTGTTGAACATGAAATGGAAGATTGTCCTATGTTGATAGCTAGGATACGTGACAAAGGGGCGCTACCACCTCCTTCGACTCAGAACTTGTAGATGATGATATCTGAGCCATGCGAGGAAGATCCAAACGTAAATATAGTACTCAGAAGTGGAATCGCAATGGGAGATGACAAGGGAAAATAGCCAGAATACAATACATGGGTTTGCAAAGCCTCGGCGAAAGAGGCTGAGTTCGATTTGGAACACGCTCGTGAAACCTTCATGGAATCTAAGAAGAAATTCGTTGAGGCCTCCACCTCAGGAAGCAAGGATAAGCCTAAGCTAGAGATGGACCCCTCTATGCTCACAACTTTCCTGGAAACTTGTATGAAGTTACTATGTGATAATAAGGTTGTGAAAGGGTTACAAGAACTCATCAATAGATGCACTGGAACCACGCTAGGTGAGTTATGCATAGTACGAAAGATTGGAAATCATAAAACAAGGACGGGATGGGAGATGAGACTGACCGCACAAATAGGAGAGTATGAAATGGATTAGGTCATTTTGGACCTAGGGTCAGATGTGAATCTCCTACCAAAACAAACTTGGGATCGAATGGGGACACCTGCGTTGCAATGGTCTCTGATTCAGCTAAGGATGGTAAATCAGCAGAAAATCATACCCATGGGGTGGTTGTAAGGGGTGATCGTGAATATTGAGGGAGTGAGTGAATTGGCCAATTTTGAAGTAATAGAGATAGTGGATGACAACAATCCCTACCCTGCACTCCTGGGAATTGACTGGGCTACTAATATGAATGGGGTAATCAATTTGAAGAAGCGAAAGATGATCTTTGAGAAGAAATCGATGCATGTAATAACACCCCTCAATCCTGCTGAAGGATCATGCTATACTGAGCATGTTCGTGATTATGAGAGTGATGACGATCTCGACTGTATCTATAAGATAACAACGCAAGACCAAGATTGGGTGAATCCCACCGCGGATGGATGGATCATGTGGGATCGCGAGAGTTCCTACACTTCAGACTCTGACGAAGAAATAGAATGCTAGCAAAATCAGTTACATGAAGTGTTGGATAGCGAAGGTCCCACGTAACAGTTTTATGTCTGATAGCCTAGAAAGTAGGATAAAAATATTGTATCCCTCTGAAATATGCGGAGCATGAAATGTAAAAGGTTGAGTCAAAGGGTTGTCTGCCCAAGAAATAATATGAAATAATAGGAAGTAAGTCGGACCGCGGACCATAGGAAGGTATAAATAGAGCACGGCTCTATGAGGGAAAGGTAGTTCTTTTTGGGGGATGATATTGGATATAAATTGTAATGGGTTTTTGAGAAGAGGAGTCGGAAAACGTCTGTAAGTCCGAGTCGGGTGTTTGGGTAGTGGATAGAGGCTCTGCAGTTGTTTGCACAGAGGCCTAAAAGAGTCCACAACTATGTGCATGGACCCCTGCAGCTGAGTGCGCAGGGTGGATCTGGATGTATTGGTGATAAAGTGGAAATAAAGATAAGTTTCTTCTGTAAACTTTGTGTTACACTCTGATTTATTGTGGATCTGACTTTGTGTATGGTTAATATAACTATTTGATCTATGTGCATATGCGTATGTTATATATATGTATGTGAATTTGATTTTATTCTAAGTGCACAAAATGGTTAACTCGGTTAAATGTTTGCGTAAAGACTCTGCTAGGTAGATCTGATTTACAATACTTTATCAACTCGATTATATCTATAAACAACGCGATAATAGAAAGTAGAAAGTATTATGGTTCAGGATCTGTGTGAATCCCGAGCAGCACGAAGCTACAGAAAGGAGCGCGAACCCCCTAAACCACATCTGGACATCCCAAGGGTGTAGAAACATGGTTCCAACACCCTCCCCTGCTACCTTGGGTTAGACCTCAATCCGTGCTCCGTGGGCTATTTCTAAAAGGGCTGGTAGCTATGGGATTTTCTTGGCTAAACGATTCTTCCAAACCTGGGTCAGGCCCATATAAGCCAACAAATGGTTCCGTTGTCAGGAACGGGATCTCCCTAAGGGGTGTCAGGTGGGAAACGTGGGGACTCTATAGAGAAGAAAATTGAAGGATCGAAGGGACCAAGAAGAGTAGTAGTTCAAGGGTAACAATGATGAACGCAATCCAGTTACCAGTATTCAAAGGAACAAGAAGCGAAGACCTGAAATAATTCTGGTTCATGTTAACATCAGTATGGAACACACAACGAATTGCGGATGATAATATCAGAAAGGCTACCTTAGTCAATGCGCTGCATGACCGAGCACTTACATGGTACATAAATTACTCAAGCAATCACCCAACGACGGGGACAATAGAAATCCACACTGAATTGAAGAAGGAGTTTAGCCGGCCGAATTCAAAAACACTATCAATTATAGGGTTCAAAGAGATCACGATGATACCTAGTGAAACCCCATGGGATTTGGACCAAAGACTGAAAAGTAATATTTGCGAGGCTAACATGACATTGACGGATGCATAGCATTACGCTTGTTTTATGGCATCCTTAACACCACATCTGAGGACAGCTTTATCACAACAAGAGATCTCAACCCAGGCTGAAGTGCTGGAGACAGTGATGAGGTTACATGAAACTCTGTTACAAGACCCGGGGTTGGGAGTTTAGCAAATCCAAGCATAAATCCAAATTTGTGTTTGGAAATGAAGAAGTTAAAACAAGAATAGGTACCGCAACTAGAAGTCTGGGAGGAAGTATGGTGTATAAAGTGTAGAAGCCAGGGACACGATAAAGATCACTGCCTGGTCTCAGTGAATTTTGTGGCAACGCAGGGACCAACACTATTGCGACCAAAGGCACAGGCAGGATTGAGCACCACAGCCCCACTCTGGTGTGTAATCTATCAGGTGGGAGGAAAGCACAACACTGATAACCGTCATCTATTATCAAAATACAACTAGACCCCCCAACAGCTATTTTGCAACTTTTGCAAGTTGGTGGGTCACGAGGAAAGAGACTATCATAGCTACCAATTGTTAATGGACTAGTCACCTGTGTATAGAATGCAGACTAAGGTGCGAGATCAGGATCCAGCCACGGCGATTGCGCACAGTAGGTTCCAGGGCCGAGGACAAGGACAAAGTGAAATGGGGCCAGGAAGGGGTCACGGGCAGCTAATCTGCTACAACTGTGGGGGACCAGGACATTACGCACAGGATTGTACCAACCCAATTAGAATTTCATGCAGTTATTGTGAGAAATTCGATCATGAGATGATAGATTGTCCTATGCTGATAGCACAGATTCGTGAAAAAAAGGAAGTGCAACCAACAATGACCCAAAATGTGTAGATGATGAGGTCTGAATCCCGCGAGGAAGATCCCAAAGTCAACATGGTATTGAGAAGTGGCATGGCCACAGGAGCGGATGGAAGGAACTTAGGGACCAGTAAGGAGACATATCTGGAAGCTCGGGGGAGCTTCGTGGAGGTCTCTACCCCAGGTAGTAGGGATCAGCTGGAGTCGAACAAGGATCCCTCAATGATAACTACCTTTTTAGAGACATGTATAAAATTTCTTCATGACAAAAGGGCAGTTAAAGGCTTACAGGAGTTGATAAATAGATGCGCAGGATGGAGTGAACCTCGTGTCATTCAAAAGTTGGGAAGACATGCATCTCAGACCGGGAGGGAAATGCAGTTAACAATGCAGATCGGCGACTACGAGATGGATTAGGTTATTTTGGATCTAGGCTCAGATGCCAACATACTGCCCGAACAGACTTGGGAGCGCATGGGTAAGCCTACACTACAATGTTCCCCTATCCAATTGCAGATGGAAAACCAATAGAAGGTGTTGCCCATGGGAAGGCTGCAAGGAGTTATGGTAGACCTTAACAGCGGAAGTACCCGAATGGACTTTGAAGTTATTTAGCTCATGGATGAAAGTATGCCCTATCCTACGGTGTTAGGAATAGATTGGGCCACCAACATGAACGAGGTTATTAATTTAAAGAAGCAGACCATGATATTTGAAACAAAGTCGCTCTGTGTAGTCATTCCACTAGATCCGGCAGACGGACCACGCTACATTGAACCTGTGCGCGACAGAGAATGCAACGACAACATAGATTGTAGCTACAGAATGTCTACCCAAAGGCGAGGATGGGTCCACACAATGCAGGATAGAAGAATATCACGGGGTGATGGAGAATCCTGCACTTCTGATTCAGATGAGGAAGATGAGCGGTGGCACAACAGGTTGAACGGAGTAACCACACTACACTGCAACATGGTGACTAAATCTTTGTATTGTGTAAGGGCCTAGGATCGCAAATTGCCGAAGTATGATGGGTTGACAATAATAGATGAATTCCTTACCAAATTTAAAATTACAATACCAGAGCACCAATGGTTTGATGCGATGAGGTGGGCGCTATGTGTGACGCCTGAGCGATGGCGGGGCACACACAAAGGGACGTTCGAAGATTAGTGCACCTGCAGGCGCATGATGAATATCAGATTTGGGAAACCAGAACTACGCATAATAGAGAAATACGATGGACGTGATGACCCATGCATGCACCTTACCAGATGGATCAAAGCCTACGGAGAGGAACCTCAGCCAGAATGGGTGCACTTGTTTTATCACACCCTAGATGTCATTCCCAGAAACTAGTATACTGAAGCGGAGCTTTAGCACGACACAGGTGAGTGGGAAATCTTGCAGGCAGGGTTTTTGTTGACATTCCTCTTTGAATATCAATGGATGGATCCCGTGGATGAAGCATTACAGCTGGTAAAGGCCACCATTTTCAAGGCACCACTAGAACCAGAGGAAACTGTGCAGCCCGACTGGTCACGACAGCTGAGCCAAGCCCTCGAATGCTATAATGTCCAGGTAGAAGATGATGAGGATGATCCGCGAAACGTCAATATTCCAGAATCAGAGGGGAGCCGTGAGGTGCGCAGACCTGAAATCGAAGATCCAGATATCACGACGCCATTGAAAACGAAACAAGTCAATATCGGAACTGAAGAAGAGCCGAAGTATGCAATGCTGGGGGACTATTGGGACGACGCCACAGTGGAGAAGGTCGTCGATTTGCTTTGGGAATATCAAGATTTGTTCCCAACAAATATCATAGAGCTAAAAGGGATCTTAGGAGACTTGGGAATGATGAAGATAACGTTGAAGCCAGACGCGAAACCGGTGAAGCAGCGACCCTACCGATTGAATCCAAAATATAAAGCAAAGGTCCGCGAAGAATTGGACAAGATGCTAGCAGCAGGAATCATTGAACCAATCGAGGAGTTTGACTGGGTAAGTCCAATGGTTGTGCAGGAGAAGAAACAGAAGGGTGAGATTCACATCTGTGTGGATCTCAAGAAGCTCAATGATGCCTGCGTTAACAATCCATTTCCAACACCGTTTACAGATGAGGTACTGGAAAATGTTGGGGGGGGGGGAGGAAGCCTACTCCTTCATGGATGGGTTCTCAGGATACCACCAGATCAAGATCACGCCAGAGGACAAGAGTAAAACATCGTTCGCCACTAAATGGGTTTACTTTCAGTACACGGTGATGCCCTTTGGACTGAAGAATGCACCGGTGATATTTTCACGAATAGTAGTAGCGGCATTCAAAGAATTTATCCACAAGTTCTTAGAGGTCTATGTTGATGACTGGACTATGTTTGGACTAGTTAAGAAGCACGTAGCAAGCTTACAGTTGATGCTGGATACTTTTCGCCGACCACAGATTATGCTAAACTTAAAGAAGTGTACTTTCCTTGTCCCATTTGGGAACCTGTTGTGCCATGTGGTTTGTAAGCAAGACCTAATGGTGGATCCGGCAAAGATCGCCGTCATACTCAATCTACAAGTGCCATGAAGTCTCAAATAATTACGCGCCACACTGGGACACATGGGCTACTATTGGAAGTTCATCAAAAGCTATGCTCAGATCACGGCTCCAATGAAACAGTTGTTGAAGAAGGATGCTACTTATTGCTGGAATGAGGAATGCAACAAAATTCTAGAGACGCTTAAGGAAAATATGGCATCAGCCCCTATACTGGTCTTTCCAAAATGGGATGTCGAATTTCATGTGCATGTCGATGCATCATGTATCACATTGGGGGTGGTACTTACTCAACCAAGAGCGGAGGGAATTGACCACCCGATTGCGTTTGCAAGTCGCCAGTTGTCAAAAGCTAAGAAGAATTACTCCACTACTGAGTGCGAGGGATTAGCAATGGTATATGTGCTTCAAAAATTCCGCCACTATCTGCTTGGAGGCCACTTTAAGATGTATACCGATCACTCAACATTAAAATACCTAGTGAACAAGCCTGTGTTGGGGGAGTGCATTTGTAGATGGTTGTTTTTATTCAAGGAGTATGACTTTGAGGTCATCGTAAATCCGAGACGTCTAAACGCAGGCCCTGATCACCTGTCCCAAATTGAGACCGGCGAAGAACCCACAAATCTAGAGGATGGACTCCTAGATGCACAGCTATATGTGGTGCGCGTAGCGGATGGACACTTTGAGGATATAATCCATTTCTTAACTATAGGAACCACGCCGCAGGGATATTCTGTTCAACAGAAGAAGGAATTGGTGATACGCACAGTAGACTTCACCGTGATTGCAGGACACCTCTACAAAATGGGCAACGACGAAATATTGAATAGATATGTCCCAGAGTTCGAGTGAGGACAGATCTTGGCCGAAGCACATGGGGGGGTTGCTAGCGGAAATTATGCAGGTCGTGCCATAGCCCAAAAGATTCTTCGTGCAGGATTATGGTGGCCCACTTTGCATTAGGATTCGAAAGCATACTGCCGAGCCTACAACGTATGTCAACAGAAGGGGAAACCATTGTGAAGAGATGAAATGTTGCTCCAACCACAGATGATGCTACAGCCATTTGAGAAGTGGGCAATCAATTTTATAGGACCTATCAAGCTAGGAGGGAATACGGTCGCATGCTATATCATCACTACGACAAATTATTTGACCCGATGGGCAGAGGCAAAGCCGGTTAAGGATTGTATGGCTGCAACAGCTGTGAAGTTTTTGTTCAAGAACATATTGACAAGGTTTGGTTGTCCCAAAATTCTCATGAGCGATCGAGGAATGCATTTCCTGAATGAAACAATCAGCACACTCACTGAGGAATTCCAAATATATCACCAACAGAGTACGCCATACCACCCGCAAGCGAATGGGACTGTTGAGGCATTCAACAAAATCTTGGAGACAACATTGACCAAGGTCTGTAATGCGCGACAAAATGATTGGGACTTATGCATCCTTGTTGTGCTATGGGCATATTGTGCAATAATTTGACGGGTCAGACACCTTTTCAGTTAGTCTATGGCAAGGAGGCCATTATGCCTATGGAATATATTGTGCCTAGTCTGCGGATCACGGAAATCACAGGTATGGCAGACCGTGGGGCTTTGGAGGAAAGGCTCGCGCAGCTAGAGGAACTAGAGGAGGAATGGTTTTTGGCCGGGTTCCATCAGCAAGTACAGAAACAGTGCTAGAAAGCATGGCATGATCATCATATCAAGGTGTGCATCTTCAAGAAGAATGATCTAGTATTGCTATACGACAGTAAGTTCGAGAAATTCCCTGGCAAACTCTGAATGCATTGGTTGGGACCCTATGTCATCAAAGAAGTTACCGATGGGGGCACGGTTCAGCTTGCCAAACTCAATGGAGACCCCTTCCTGGGCCGAGTGAATGGCAGTCGCCTGAAGCTCTATACGGGCAGGCCGGCAGCCTAACTAACCGTTTGTAGGACAGTCTCACCACTCCAGCTAGTTGAAAGAGAGCGCGGGATGGTAAAGTAGTCTAGGGGAAAGAGGCGTGAGTGCCAGGATATGCATCAATCTGGCCCATCACCAAGATCGCGGTCGCGTGGTCCGAAGTACGCTACTGCATTGCTACGAGCAAAGGTGACCATTCATGTCACTATTCATGACAAGATGTCTGCATTATGGCGAAAGGGAGCAGGTGGCAGGAAATTAAGAGAAGGAGTACGAGCCAGATATGGAACGAGCTGCCACAGATTTTACACGGGGACACTAGAATAGGTGGGAATCAGTGAAATTGAAATTTGAATCACTTATAAATCACCGAGGGGCATCCACCAGGTGACCTACACTTCTAGAAAACATATGCTAAGTATCGATATGGAGCTGTTCATTATCTTTACACAAGGAATAAGCCCGAGGGTGGTGATATGGTTGTTGGAGCAGCAGGACTCTCTAAGGAGCATGGTGTTGACAGCTATGGGCGTCCCGCAGACTGCAGCATCAACAGTAGGGGATGTACCAGAAAAGAGGAGACATGAAGCAGAATTGGTCCAGAATTGGCCAGCGAACTACAACCATGCAGAGAAAGGATGGAAAGACAGAGACCACAGGTAGGAACGAAGTTACTAAGTCATCTTTGAAGGACCTTAAGGTTTGGGATCTCGCGAACAACAACAAAGGTCTTGCAAAATTGCAACACAATTTGTAGCAGACAGTGCGAAGAGCAGATACAAAGGTTAGAAGTGGCTGCAGTGGTACAAGGCGGGCCCCTATGCAGCTCCCTCGCTAGAGCTAAAATCCTAGGAGGGGGTGTTCTGTGTTAACAGAGCAGAGCAGAATGAGCATTATCGGTCGCAAGAATTGGTAGAAACAACGAAGCAGGAGCCAGACAAAGCATTGTAGGAGACAACGAAGAAGCAGTAGGATGACGAGCGTCACTCAGAGGCAGGTGAACCGCGAAGCCATGGCAACGCGTCTCGCCGCACCAATGAGTGACTCGAGACGAGTCACGATGATTGTGTTGGGGGACTATTGGGTAGTGGAGGTCCCACATAACAGTTTTGGGTCTGATAGCCTAGAAAGTAGGATAAAAATATTGTAAACCTCCGAAATATGTGGAGCGCGAAATGTAAAAGGTCAAGTCAAAGGGTTGTCTGCCCATGAAATAATATAAAATAATAGGAAGTAAGTCGGTCCGCAAACCATAGGAAGGTATAAATAGAGCGCGGCTCTATGAGGGAAAGGCAGTTCTTTTGGGGGATGATCTTGGATCTGAATTGTAATGGGTTCTTGAGAAGAGGAGTCTGAAAGCGTCTGTAAGTCCAAGTCGAGTGTTTGGGTAGTGGATAGAGGCTCTCCAGCTGTGTGCGCAGAGGCCTGAAAGATTCTACATCTGTGTGCGTGGACCCCTGCAATTGAGTGCACAGGGTGGATCTAGATGTATTGGTGATAAAGTGGAAATAAAGATAAGTTTCTTCTGTAAACTTTGTGTTACAATCTGAGTTATTGTGGATCTGACTTTGTGTATGGTTAATATAACTATTTGATCTATGTGCATATGCTTATGTTATATATATGTATGCGAATATAAGTTTATTCTAAGTGTGTGAAATGGTTAACTCGGTTAAATGTTTACTTAAAGACTCTGTTAGGTAGATCTGATTTATAATACTTTATCAACCAGATCAGATCTGTAAACAGTGTGATAATAGAAAGTAGAAAGTATTATGGGTCCAGATCTGCGCAAATCCCGAGCGACGTGAAGCTACGAAAAGGAGTGCGAACCCCCTAAACCACATCTGGACATCCCAAGAGTGTGGAAACCTGGTTCCAGCACCCTCCCCTACTACCTCGGGTGAGACCTCAAACCGCGCTCCACACGCTGTTGCCGAAAGGGCTGATAGCTACGGGATTTGCTTGTCTAAACAATTCTTTCGAACCTGGGTTAGGCCCATATAAGCCAGCATGAAGTAACTACGCTGAATTGCAACATGATGACCCAGTCGCTGCGCTATGTGTCATCAGTGGTAAGTGTTGTGGAGGTAAATCCCCTCTACGGACAGAGGCGATCCCTACTAGTCCAAATAGGGTCTAGCAACAATCAAACAATGCTAACACGCAGGTTCCTAATTGCAAATTAAAGACCGATGATGAAGGCCTACCTGGATTCCAACGCTAGTACTTGTAGAAGAGTCATCGCTCCCATTTCTTTGATCCGGTTGGTCACAATCCCCACGATCCTCGTGAACGGATACCTGCACATGCAAAGAACGATACAAACACAAGCATAAAATCCAATGGATGCAACTATATATCAGTCAGAAAGGATATAACTCAATCACCATTATAAAGACAATAAGAGTGGAACCATAATGATAGTCGTCTATTATTGATAAACAGAGAAGAATACAACCATAGTTCTGACGTCAAATCCTTCTCAATAGGTTCTAGCCAGCAAGTTCCCCAAGCATTCACCCTTGAAGATAGATCTCCCAAGACAAAACTCTCTCACTCACAAGTTTACACAAGATCAAACACTTCACAACCTTCCTTAAGCTCTCTAACAATCCCACACTTGTCACACCAGCTACCTATCAAGCTCACACACTATCGGCAACACTCCAAACACTATGAATTCCAAACTAGCAGCTCATAGCAATGGTGGAGGCTTAAATAGGAGAAGGAGTCTCCATGAATGGTGGGAATATGAGCTTACCTCCAAGGAAGGTGGCTCAAATGACGAAACAGACATGCCTGAGAAGGGAGGGCGACATATACAAGGCCAACAACTAGGTCTGGAGTCATCTGGAAGGCCGACTGTTAGAACAAACTCGCCCAGACTGGATCATCGCGGGTACATAACTATACTGGAGCGCTGACATTGCTACTGCATAACAGAGAAAGTCATGTCAGCGCGATCAAATATAAGCAACAGTCACGTTGTCTCGTGAAATTTGACCATCGCGGGAATCACGTGTACATCCACGATGGCAGTGCATTCGGTCTGTTTTGGAGCGCTCATCAGCACGTTTATTTTTACAACAGTCGCGATGATGGAAAAATTTTGGCAAAGTGGGTCATTTGGCAACATCAGAGAGCATGAGCATGAATGATTTGGACTCATGACACAGTAAGAAGACTGGTATGAAAGCGGTGACAAATTACTGTGTAACAGTAAGAAATATACCTATTTATGATGGTCTAAATGAGGTAGATATCTTTTTGGATGCATTTGAAAGGGAGGTACCAGAAAAGCAATGCTTCCAGGCATTGGACTGGGCACTGTGTGCTATGCCCACAAGATGGTGGGGTACGCACAAGGGAAGCTTTGATGATTGGCATGAATGTAGGAGGATGATGAGAACACGATTTGGGAAGCCTAAGATGCGACTGATAGACAAGTACAATGGGCAGAATGATCCGCGTGCGCACCTAGCCAAATGGACACAGGCTTATGGAGAAAAGCCCCAACCTGAGTGGGTGCACCTATTCTGTCATACCCTAGATGTTATCCCATGAATTAATATATAGAAACAGAGCTCCACCATGGGACAAGTGAATGGGATATCCTACGCGAAGGATTCATGATGACATTCATTTTTTAGGACGAATTTGACAGTATTGATGAAGTGCCAAGGAGTGTGAAATAGTTGCGCACTACTCTGGGACATACTGGATATTACAGAAAGTTTATCAAAAGCTATGCCCATATCACTATGCCGATGGAAGATTTTTTGAAGAAGGATGTCACGTTTTGTTAGAATTATGGCTGTAAGAAAAGCTTGAATATATTGAAAGAAAAGATGGTTACTGCGTCGATTCTAGTCTTCACGGACTAGAAGAAAGAGTTTCATGTACATGTCGACACGTCATGTATGGCGGTGAGGGCAGTACTAACACAGGATGGCGGGGAAGGCTTGGACCATCCCATCACATTCACAAGCTGCAGATTATCCAAAGCAAATAAGAACTATTCTACCACTGAACGCAAGAGGCTAGCTATAGTGTATGTGCTCCAGAAGTACCGACACTACTTGCCAGGGGGCCATTTTAATATTTATATGGATCACTCCAAGCTGAAGCTCTTGGTCAATAACCCTGTGTTGTGGGGACGAATCTACAGATGGCTCTTATTGTTCCAAGAATACGATTTTGAATTTTTTGTAAAGCCTGGACGATTGAACATGGGACCAGACCATCTGTCGCGTATCAAAACAGGGGAGGAACCTACTAACCTGGAAGAAGGATTGTGTGATGCACAGCTATTTGCAGTCCATGTCGCGGATGGTCATTTCGAGGATATAATACACTTCCTAACAACAGGAACTGCACCGGAAGGATACTCTGTCCAACAAAAGAAGGAATTAGTGGTGCGCACGGCAGATTTCTCTGTCATTATTGGGCATCTATACAAGATGGGGATTGATGAGATATTGTGACGGTATGTACCTAATTTTGAATGAAGTAGCATCCTTGCGGACACTCATGGGGGTGCTGCGAGAGGACACTATGTAGGGAGAGCAACTGCACAGAAGATTTTATGCACAGGGTTGTGGTGTCCAACCCTTCATCAAGATTCAAAAGCATATTACAAGGTGTGTCATGTATGTCAAAGAAGAGGCAAGCCATCGTGGAGGGATGAAATGCCTTTGAATCCACAAATGACATTGTGACCCTTTGAGAAGTAAGCAATAGAATTTTTAGGACCCATACAGCCACAAGGGAAGACAGGAGTGAGGTACATTATCACTGCGACTGAGTATTTAAATCGTTGGGAAAAAGCGCAACGAGTGAAGGATTGCACAGGTGCAATAGCCGCGAAATTCTTATTTGAGCATGTACTGACATGATTTGGATGTCCAAGGATCTTGATGAGTGATCATGGTACACACCTCCTGAATGAGACGATCAACGCACTAACGGAGGAATTTCAGGTATATCACTAGAAGAGCACACCTTATCACCCGCAGGCTAATGGGACAATGGAGATGTTCAACAAAGTACTTGAAAATGCGCTAACCAAGGTTTGCAATGCTCAGCGAAGTGACTGGAACCTATGCATACCTACAATATTCTAGGCTTATCGAACAACTTGCAAGAAGTTAACGGGACAAACCCCTTTTAGGCTTGTCTATGGTGTGGAAGTCGTGATGCCTATGGAATACATCATGCCTAGTTTGCATATAGCAGCCCTCATAGGTATGACGGATCACAGAGCCCTGGAAGAGAGGCTCATGCAGCTGGATGAGCTCGAAGAAGAAATATTTTTGGCTGGATTTCACCAGCAGGTCCAAAAGCAGCGTGAAAAGGCATGGCATGATTGACACAACAAGCTACACACATTTAAGGTAAATGATCTGGTTTTTTTGTATGATAGAAAGTTTGATAAACTCCCTGGAAAATTTAGGATGCACTGGTTAGGGCCTTCTGTTATTAAGGAGATTACCGACAAAGGAGCGGTATAGCTGGTCAAGTTAAATGGAGAACCCTTCCCAAGAAAGGTGAATGGCAGTCACTTGAAGCCATACACCAGTGGTCTGGCCAGGTGACTATATGAAAGTAGCATAGTCTTAGCACTCCAGGCAGCTGAAAGGAGGTAGGGGACTATAAACTGCACTACCTAAGTTGGGTAGCTACGCGATTGGAAGATGGTGCGAAGCAAGAACGTGTCACTGGGTCCGCGACAGCACGAAGGGAGATGCGCTACCCAGGAGGAAATAGCGCAAGTCGGCTGGAAAGTAACCGTTAAAGTCACTATTCATGAAAAGACGGTAGACGTGAGGCCAAATGGAGCGAGCGGCTGGTATTTAAGACAAAATTTATGGATTAGATCCTTGAAAATCTGCCCCCAATTTGGCATTAATGAACTGATTTCAGAGGGAATGGTCGGATTTGAATTCAAATTTCCCTATAAATTACAAGTGGCTACCCAATGAAACACACTTGGCATTTTGAGAATTTAGTTGTTGTGCTTGTAGGTGCACATGAACTGTGAATTCTTTCAAGACCTGATAGTGAGTCTAGCATTTGAACAATTTTCAAAAAGAGACACAAGCACTAGTTAAAAACGTCATGTCAACCCGTGCAGAAGCTATGAACACCGAAGGAGTGGCCACCAAGGAAAATGTGTAGGAAATTGATATGGGGACTAAAGTGGTTGCCCCAAAAGTGGCCGAAGTATTGGCGGAGGTCCCTAAATCCCCAAGAACGTCAAGACCGAAGCCAACCCCAACCAAGGAGACCATGAAAGATAAGAAGGGCGAGCAACCTGCCATCCTGGTGCGCAAGTCATCGAGATGAAACCAAACAAAGCCCACTGCCCAGGAGAAAGGAAAGGCTATAAACCTAGAGGCAGAAGAGGAGGATATCGAAGACATCCCCATGGACGATGAGCATGTGGAAGTGAAAATAGAGGAGGTTGAAGTGCAGGGTGCGGACCCTATTACACAATTGTTGGAGTATGTCCCTTTACGCAAGCCTAAGTCTAAGGTCCCCAAGGACATTGATGAAAGTAAGACTCCCCTGCTAATCCCATTGCTACCAGATGAGATCATTTTTTACAGTTCGCATTTCGCATGGATACCGATTTTGAAGCTCGAAGACTGGGACCTGGCATACCATGAGAAGTTCCCACACCTAGCAACTAAATAGTTGATGTGCCGCATCATAGACACAAAAATGGGGATGGCTGCACTAGAGTCGAGAAAGTGGCTCAGAGGAGTAGAGAAGGTAGGATTACTCAACCTGCTTTGGGTGCTGCACTATAACCGCACCCCCGTGACAGTTTTAGTCATCAAGCAGTTGTTGTGCTTGCTGCATGATGGGTGTCTGTGGCTATAGGAGCTGATACCCATCACTGATATGTTGATTCACCGCATCACATGCCTTCCGTATATAGGCCAAAATCCCATGATGATTTTTTGTGGCAAGGGTGGCGAGCTGGTGCTCACAGAATCGATGAAAGAGAAGTTTAAATTGGTGAAGAAGTCGCACGAGTACGCGATCTCCAGCATCTGCAACCCCACTATGAAGGTGGCAACGTAGATCCTTCTAGGGAAGGTGATGCAAAAGTGCCGCGCCGATGAGGTGTCGACACCTATCGTTGCGCTCGCACAACAGTGCATGGAAGGAGTCCAATTTAATTGGTCAGACTACCTTCATGGTGAGTTCCTGGCCAACGGTCACAAAGTGCAGGAGCAGAGCAAGACGCTCCACTACACGTGGCTTTTTCTCTCGATTATGCTTGTAGTGTGGGAGCTACCAAAAGAGAGCCAATTCCCCTCGGTCGTGCCGGACCTCCCTAAAGCAGCAAAGTACGCTTCGCTATGGTCAACCAAGGATGCAGAGTGCATTCAAGATAGAAAAATATTTTGGATCCTGATGGAAATGAATATCAAGATGGCTATAAATCGCAAGCGTGATTGTTGCCCACGGTATATGCTAACCTACATAGCTATTCTAAATTCAAAACAGAGTCCATCAGATCTCAATCAGGGCATGGAAGGACCCTGCACATAAGTGGTACGACTTGTTGTACCTAGTACCTAGCCACAGATGATGCCATTGATGCGGTTTTGGATAAATGGCTGGCGGAGTGGCACACCTCCACAGGCTTAGTGGTGGGTACAAGCAAGTCTGCCACACAAAAGAAGAAGGATGAGGCCAACCTAAAGATGGCGCAGCTGGTCAAGAAGAGGAAGAAGGAGGCCGCTGAGAAGGCCAAGGTAAAGTAGACAGGAAAGGAGGTAGGAAAACAAATGGGAGGCAAAGAGAAGGGCTCTGAAAAAGGCACGCAATCTCCTTCACCTACAACTGAAGAAGAGGACTTAGAGCAGCATGACATAGACCCTTAGGAGACGTCCAGCCGTATTAAGCACCCAAGAGAGCCGGAAAAGAGAGGGTCCAGAGAAGGGAGGGTCCAGAAAGAAGTCCAAGGTGACCAAGACCTCGTTGGACCCCATCACACTAATGGAGGGAGACTTATACAACATTGGTGACATAGTCAAAGATGTCACCATGGAGTCCCTGCAGCAATTTGAAAAGCAGCAGTAGATCGTCCTAAGGGCCATCTAGACTGGACTGCACGAGTTGCAGGCCTACTCGTCGCAAGTTGGTACGGCATCTACCATCTTGGCTATTGGCACATCAGAGGTTGTCAATATACTGTGTGCGAAGGCTTCTAGTGTGTTAGTGCTGCTGGATGGATCACTGACAACAGAAAATTAGGCTGACAGGCCTATTGTTAGAGCCTTGAAGGGAGTAGGATTGAACCTGGCAGTGCTCTCGTGCGAAGCACTCCACTCCTTGTAGGATGGAGTGATTGTCGAGTTGAGGGCCCAAGAGCACGTGCCCTCCAAGTGGTCAGCGAGAAGAGAATAAAAAATGAGCATATGGCCTTGTTATCACCTAGATTGAACCTCAAGCTGAAGGAAAGCAATGCCAGGGTAACCACAAACCATGCTTAGCCAAGTAGCTAGCCCTACTAGGCCGGGAGAGGGATCTCTTCGTAAGGATCTCATCCAAGATGACTGGATCAGGTAAATGATTTTAGGCAAGGTATAGTAGCATGAAGTTTTGATTTAATTTTGAAGGGGTTTTGCCGGATCAGGAGGAGTTGGAAAGTTTAGGTCTAGGGAATTAGGTCCGAATTGCAAGGTGTTCAATGGGGTAAGGTAGGCATAGGCCTTAGCACTCAAGGGCTTGATGGGGTGAGATTTTTTAGACTGGTGAGAAGCTAAGAAGATCATGTGAGAACCATGGATCCTTCCTAGACTATAGAAAACATGAAATGGTGAATGGTTTCCCAAGGCAGAGCACTGATGTAATGAATTCTACCTATCAACTTGAAAACATTCAACTAGAAGAAATGAAATGATTAATGGAATACATAAAACCCATTAACATATGATCACAGAAGAATAAACTGTAATAAAACTCCATACCACATGGATCTCATAAAAATAGTTGCAATTCTTATTAATCTCCTGCTAAACTGCTTGCAAAAGGTGTACAATAAAAGCCTGAGCATCCAGTTGAGTCCAACCCTTTACAATGAGAAAGAAGAAGAAGATATAGACATGGATTCAACCTCCTATCATCCTCAGGGGTCGAATCCCTAATGTGAGGAGCTAATCTAACTAATACTGAACAAGAAACATGAATATAGGCGTCTCAACAACTTGCCTCTAAAAGTGAAAAACTAATTCATTTGAGCTCAAACTGACTTCTAAAGAAATGAATCTACCCCCTATTACCATTTATCTATAATAGTTACATGTTAAGTCATTATTTACAATGGTGAAACAACCCCCATGAGAGAGAATCCAAGAACATAGTTAAAAACTGGAAAAATAGCCAGCCTGAGAAAAAACTGCCCTAGGCGCAGCACCACTGGCCCAACGTGCAGTGCCACTTTTAGGTCCATTTGGAAGCCTTCCCGGAATCCAAATTGAGCTCATGATAGCTCATTGGAAAGGTATTCAAGTATAATTTCCAAAACACCTAGAACTTTTGGATTTGAAGCTCATTTGACCCCTCAAAACGTGATTCTTCCAATATTGTTTCTGTGTGCCCAAAAAGTGTCAGAAAAGGTCATTTTTAGGGTGTTTTTTGACATTTTGGTGGACTATTTCTACCCCAAAACTCTAAAAATCTCTAGGGTGCATGTCCTCATTGCTTTGAATCCAAAAATTCAAACCATTTCTTCATTGGGTTCCCCTAGGAAAAACTGACGCTGCGCGTTTAGGCAGTTTTCCTATGTGTAAAATTCCAAAATTTGCAAGTGACAAAAAATTTTCCAAACTTGCCCAAAATTGGTGAGAAGCACCATCATCAAGTGTCTTAATGAGCCAAGGAATATTAAGAAAGCATCCTAAGCCTATCCTCCTCCTTTTTTCCTTTCAAAGCCCACCTCAGCCTAGCTTTCATCTTCTTGACCCTCATATTGCAAATCTTGTTTCAGGTCCTGTAATGATAGGCCATGTGTCTGATCATCTGATTGTCTTTATTGGCCTTTTGTAGCAGCTTCTCAAGGTGCAAGTTGACTCTCTCAAGCCAAGTCTCTCTATCATTTTCAATCTCTTTCTCAATAGGAGCCAAAGTGACTTTTTCCTCTTTGCCACTTTGTCGTTTTACCTTGAGCATTTCCAGCTCCATGAGGAATTGTTTGTCACTCAACTATTTGTTTTCTTGCTCCAAATATGTGATAACATATTTGTCCCTCTCCAAATTGTCTGCCAAAGCTTGTACTTGAGCCTCCTTTTCATGTATGATGATGTCTTTTATGGTTTCTTCATCCTGAGCCTCTAAGTCCATGGTTTTCACCCCATGGTGAGTATAAAACTACTCCGGCTCATCATGCTCAGTCAAATCAAAGTCCCTTTCCTCCTCATCATCACAACTCTCCTTCAGCATCTTTTCCTTCCCTTTGTGTAGTTGCTGCACCTGTACCTGTTGTGCTGATGAAGAAGGCAAAGCCCTTTCCACATCTTGTGGAGCTAGCATTTGCCTATGTGTTGATGAAGAAGGCAAGGTACCCTCCACATCTCGTGGAGCAAACACTTGCCTATCGGTTGCAAATAATCTCCTTGTGCCCCTCTCATATTTCATGAAGGTCCTGGGTACCTCAGTAGTTCTATTCTCCTTGGTCTCCTCATCTGTTTTCACCTGAATACTGCTAGAAGGCCCCCCTGCTTCTTGAGACACTGGTGGATGAATTTGAGGGCCCTTGAAGATGTCATGAGAAATAAATGTCTCCGAAGAGATGTTGAGGAGACTGAGATGATCAAGCACAATGATCTTTATCAGGGAGTAGTGATAGAGACTACTCATTTGCTGAGGGTGTGGCTTCTTCTGGACAAAATGAGCCATCTTCTCAATATTCCTAAACAAGAAGTAAGGGAGATTTAATATCCTCACCCTGGTAAAATGCATGAGGAGCCTGATATGATAGGTGTATAGCCTAGAGAATCTGCCCTCACAAGTGAAATAGTTCATGATGATTTTCATCATGGACATACTTGTCTCCGAGAAATCTGAAAGGAAAAAGTATCTTCACCTCATTTCTATACCGGGGTTTGATATAAGGCTCATAATAGTGCTCATCCAGGTCTTGGTCCTTGTACCACTTCTCCCCTACATTTTGAATCCTGGTGGCATCTGAAATGATGGAAGGTGAAACTGTGAATGTTACCCCAGCAAAAGTCACTCTGCTATCCTGAAGATGGGCTATAAAAAGTCTAATGATCTTAGGGTGGTGTTGAACTCTCTCTACCTGCTCACAGAACTCATAGCAGCCAAGATATCTAAAACATGTAACAGCCAACTGAGAGGCCTGCAATTCCCTAAGGTTTGATGGCTCTTCTCTGATAATCCTGCCTCCCTTCTGAGGTTTTCTCTGCTGCCTAGCTCTATTTGCTAAAGTGTCACTTCCTATATTTCCCTCCTCCTCATAGTCTCAATCCTCTTTGTCCATGTTTGCAATTGAGGTTGTATGAAGGGAATGAGTGGAAGTGTTTTTAGGAGTGGGATATGGGAGATGAGCTTATGGCTAGAAAATGAATGAGGGAGTAGGAATGATGAAAATGAGAGGGAGGGCTTGGGTTATTTTGTGGTATTGCTCTTGGGAAAGAGGGATCAAAATGGATAGGGAAATATGGATAGAGAAATAAGGATAGGGAAAGAGTTTAAAGCTGTAATGATAAGTGATAGGAAGAACAATGAGGGTTTAGGGTTTTAGGCATCACTAGGGAGATTTTTAGGGTTTCATATTTATCATGGAGAATGATGCTTAAGAGTGTGATATGCAAACCAAAACTGCAGCAAAGGAGAACCACTTACTTGCAATGTAGGTGAGAGAGGGAAAATTTGAGGTTTGTAAGAAGATTTGAGACTTTTCTAGCCTTCCTACACAACACGCAACGCCACCCTAGAAGCGAGCTGTTATAGACATTTTTGGGCACTGCAACCCCAATCATACATGTCCATAAACCAAGGGCTCCTAAGTCCCTAAAAGTGTTGCTTCACACCCTAAAGGAACAAGGTCAGCTGATTACATCATCTCCCAGAAGTTCTCCACAGAAAACTGCTCAGAACTGGTCAAAGCTGGACCATACAGACTGCCCAGTGCAAAGGGTGCGATGCATCTCACCTGCTCAGTGTAAAGGGTGCAATGCATACTGGAAAGCCCTTCTGTAGGGTGCGATGGGCAAGAGTAGACAAATGGCAGAGACAGTTTGCAAGGTGGATCGTCATGGAATCTTCCATAAACTTCTCCTGTGACACTTGCCTCTCTGAATTCGCCTAGGGATGAGTAAGAGATCATCAATCTCCAAGTGGAATCAAGAACTATCAGAGAGAGGACACTAATCAAAATCCTAGAAGCTGACTCACCCCCCTGCAATCATCTATATATGGATCCCTCATCACAGAGATCCAGAGGCTAGAATTTTGTATCTTGTAAGGAAGTTCTGTTGGTTTCTTGGTGGAATATCATAGTGTTGGGTGATCTAAGCTTTTCATGAGGTGAAGGAGGGCTTTCATGCTGGGAGGATGACGCTGGGTCAGATCAATGGGTTGTAATCCTCTCTTCTAATCTTTATATCAATAAAGCTATTCAAGTTTTCCTCCACATTCTTGTATGTCTGATTGAATATGCATTTGTGTGGTCAATATATATCTGGTCCTATATTGTTTATGATTGTATATCTCTGCACTTTGAAGGTATTATGATACTTTTCCTTTACAGGTACTCTTTGAAGCGGAGTGGTCAAGGGAGAAGTGGCAAAGACTGGTCGATGAGGAGAAGGAACAAGCAAAGAACCGAGCGAAGGATTGAGGTTGGTATTCTTTGATATTCTCCTATTTACTTCTCATAAAGGAAAACGAGAGTAACTTTAATCTATTTGTTTCTAAGATAGCTACTCGTCTTAGTGGGACTAGAAGCTCTGCATAGACACTAGATTTCCCAATAACAGCAGCGCCAATGTAAAATTACACTATGAAACTTTGCCAGACGTGCATTAGTGGCCTCAACGCACAGCTCCAAGCTCTGAACGCACATCGCCAACCCTGCCTGCCTCAGACGCACAACACCACTCCACCACTGCTCCAGAAATGCAGCACCACCCTCCAAAAGTGCAGCGTCAACCTTCCTTCACCCAAAACTCACTCAAGCTCACCTCTTCCTCTCAAATTTTGCCTCTTTTCTTGCCAAATGAGAATGATGAACAGGAAAATGGAATGTGAGGGCTTAAATAGGAGTAGATTTTGACTTTTCACTTGAAAAGCCCACTTTCTAATGTTTCTTGTCCTTCTTCAAAACTCTGTTTTAATGCCTTTTCTTCTTTGTGTCTTTGCAGGTGGATAAATGCTCAACTTGAATTGATTTTTGCAGTGTTTCTTTGTCCTGCAGCAAGGAGAGATGCTTCGGTGTAGCTGGGATCATTTATTACATATAGTGACTTAAAATTACATGTGAAATACAAATAAACTCAAAATACTCTGTTTTCACCTCAAAAACATGTTTTTGATGTGAAAATTACATTAAGTTAAAAGATAATTATTCAGTGGCTATGACCTACAAGCCATCATGCTTGAGCTATTCATCATCCTCATACCCTTGCTAACCTTTATTTACACTTTAAAATTAGGCTCTTGACCTTGGCGATGAAACCATAAAACCTAATGAAAACATGCCCTATGACCTAATGAAAACATTCCCTATGACATAATGAAAGCATGATTACAAATTGACCATGAAACCATAACTAAAGACAACCTGAAGAAGGGTTAGTAAGTATACTCTATGAGGAAAAATTAGGTTTTCTTAAGAGAATACAACCATTAGTGGATCAGTTTGACATGAGCTAATGAAATGATGTGAAAAACTCAGTATGGGACCCCTAAAATGAAAATGCAAAGAGCAAATTTGATCCCTGATGGAAGTATGCAGATATTGACACTAATAGGCCTTACAAATGAACGTTACCATCGCCGCCAAGGCTAAGGCAACCAGCCAGAGTAAGAAGATCATATAGGTTGCAGAGGAGGCCTGCAGAATGGTCCTGGAATTGGCCATTCCGGAGGAGGATCTAGTCGATGTCCACATCTGTAAACTGGCCACAGGGGTGCGCGACACTCAGACGGAGATGGCGCGGGTTTAGTTGAAGCTGAACTTGCAGATTATAGAGCTCCAGTTGAGGGCTTAGCCTTTGACACCACCAGAGGTCAAGGAACAGCGGGTGGCCACTGTCATAGAAGCAGTCGCAACAATGGAGAGTGCAGTAGCAGACTGTACACAGTTGTTTGAACAATTGTTTGAGGTCCTAATCGGCTTGCAAGAGGACCCAAACATCTAGAGGCTCGAGACGGAAGCACATGAACTCCAACAATGCTATGATGAAGTTAAGGGCATAGCGCAAACCGTTGCACTAACACAGAGGTTGGCCAAGCTATAGGAAGCCACGCAGTTGAAGGAACAGGTGGACGCAACGCTGTACAAGGAAGCAGTGTTGAAGGTGTGACTCAAGCCCTAGCTGGAGGAAGCTTATGTGGTTACAAGAAACATTGAAGGCAAGGTTGTGATGCAACAACAGCTTCAAGTCGACAGCGCAGGAGCAGTAACTAAGAAGACAGTCAAAGATGCGAAGCAGGTAGCAACTCAGTGCATTGCCAAAGTTGTGGTCATCAAGGTCAAGCTGGACGGGCTTCGCACAAAGATCTATGCGCCTACCGAGTGATTCAAGGGTGAGCCACAATGTTTTTGTTGGGGTTTTGTTGGGAGCGGGATCCCCCAAGGGCAGTTTTGGGGCTAAAAGCCCATGTTTTTGTAATATTATTGTAAAGACTCCGCATTTTGTGGTCGCAGAGCGCAAAGGTATTATGTGTCACAAAGGGTAGTCTTCCCTTAGTTTTGGCAAAATAAATTTGGTTGTAAGAGATTTACCCATGGTCCACAGACCATGGGATTGATAAAAAGAGCTAAGCTTTAAGTAGTTAGAAGCATAACAAGGAAGATAGTTATAGCTTTAGAGCAAGAAGTCTAAGTATTGGGTTGTAGCGTAGGTAGAGGCTCTGCAGCTAAGTGCGTAGAGGCCTAGGGTACAAGTCTACAGCTGAGTGCGCGAACCCCTGTAGCTGTGTGCACAGGGTGAACAAAGTCTGTAATACTTGGAAGATATTAATAAAAGGGGTTATTCTACAATTTCTGTGTATTTTTTCTATTAATGGGTTTGGATATGTTGTGTATTAATTTCCTTTATTATGCTTATATGATGCGTGAATGAATGCAATTACATCGAATAATTGAATGCAATCACAAATATCTTCTTATGTAGTGATAACTTTAAGTATTCGACAAGATAAGCCAATCACTTAGGATAATTGAGGAATCTGCTTGGCATGCTACTACAGTAGCACAAAAGTACCTTACCTACAGGTTAGAGTTGCGCAAAGGTCGATCGCGTACTTTCACGAAGGTAATGAAAGCTAGAATAGAGGGTTTGTCTTACAAGACCTAGAGAGAGATCACCTGCGCGAAGGTAGGGATAGAAGAGATCAACGACATTAGAACCATCTCAAGGGTGCAGAAACTTGGTTCCAACATCCCCCCATACTACTTCGGGTGAGACTTTGGTCCGCGTTCTGTGGGCTGATGCCGAAAGGGCCAATAGTGTAGGAATTTGTTTGGCTAAATAACACTGAACCTAGGTTAAGCCGCCTCAAGACAACAATTAGGGACATTCCTGATAACATTAAGGAAGTTAGACAATATTGTGCTATTGTTCTTAGGAAAGCTAAGCCTTCTAAGAGAAGCATTAGAAAATATGAGTTTCTTGCCCTTAAATCATTAAGAGATAACCCAAATATCGTCGTTCTTAAGGTAGACAAAAGTGGGGTTCTTGTTATTTTAGATAAAGCTAACTATGTTAGAAAAATGTTATATCACCTTCATAATAGTGGTAGTTATAAGAAGCTCAATAAAAATCCTATTAATTTTTTTCTAAATAGGTCATTTGTGTCGTAAAATCTAATATTTCTCTTAAACCCCTAAGCAAGGAACTTATTGAAAGCAACCCTCTCACCCCTAGAATTTATGGTCTTCCTAAGATACATAAAGTCGGGGCCGCCCTAAGACATATTGTTAACACAATAGGTGAGCCTACTTATCTTCTTGCTAAATTCTTAGCGCGGAAGCTCAAACCTTTGGTTGGTCACACTGACTCTTTTGTCAAAGACTCTGCTTCCTTTGTCAAGGAGTTATTTGATGTTAAGTTATACCCTGGGGACTTTGTGGTAAGCTTTGATGTTGTTTCTCTTTACACTAAAATCCCCATTAATGAGGCCATTAATTACATAAATTGGATCACCGACAATGACACTGCCAAATTAGTTGGTCTTTGCCTAACATCTACCTTTTTCAGCTTCCAGGGTGAATTCTATGAACAGACATGTGGAGTAGCCATGAGTTCTCTGCTCTCCCCTATCATTGCTAATTTGTTCATGGGATATTTTGATACCAAAGCTTTGGCTTCGGCAATTTAAACCCAAATTCTAGAAAAGTTTTGTTGATGACACATGTGTTGTCTAGCCCCATGGTCGTGAGAAGTTATATTTGTTCCTTAATCATGTTAATTCTCAATCTGATTATAGAAAATTCACTATGGAGGTTCAGGTAAATGGTAGTCTTCCTTTCATTGATTTTATCCTCTCTAGAATTGAAGATGGTTCCTTATCTAACCAGGTATTTCACAAAAAACTCACATGGAACAATATCTTCATGCCAATTCACACCATTTTCCGGCTCATAAATTAGGAGTTCTTAACACTCTTGCTACCCATGCTCTTAGGATATCTGATATTAATCACCTTGAAGATAAGAGATCCCATCTTTTGAAGGTTTCTGAAAACAATGACTATAGCATACATCAATGTCTTGTAGCTTTTCAAAAAGCTAGTAAAGGTCCAAGGATTAAAAAAGATCGAGATGAACAAATTTCCAATGTTCAACTTTCATTCATCCATGGGACCACTGATAAGATTTCTCATACTCTTAAAAAGAATAATGTATGTACTACCTTCAAGCCTCTTAATACCATTAGAAGCTCCCTTTGATCTTTTAAAGACCCTCTGAACCCTAAGGACATGAAACGGGTTTACTCAACTCCTTGCTCTTGTGGGGTTCCATATATTGGGGAAACCGGTCAATCCATTAATTTAAGAATTCGAGAACATGCAGCAAACATTAAGCACAATCATTCTCGTTCCTCAACTATTGTTGGGCATGCGGTGAAAACTAAGCATCATGTCTACATCAAGGATTCCAAGTTCATTGCAAGGATTGATCATTTCCACCACAAGTTGAGAGAGACCATTGAAATTGAGAAACAAGAAAATATCAACAAGGAAAATGGTTGGAAACTGAGTAAAAGTTGGATTCCTACACTCTCCTTGATCGTTTAAGTGTTTCCTCTTATTTATTTATTTATGTTTATTTGTATATACATATATTCTTTTTGTATATTTATTCATTTGGCATTATTCCATTATTGATCCTATTTGTCTTGAGGCCTTTCCCTTTGTTTGTTATATATAATATCCTATTATAATCTGTCCTTAATATGTATTTATTTATTTATTTTACTTTATTTATTTTCTCCTCTTCACCTACTGATCCTATTTAATTATAAATCAACCTTAATATTATTCTTTGACCTTTAGTCAAATTATTAATTTTTTCCTTAAAATTTAATAGCTTATACTTCAACATTATATTACTAATTATACTAATATAACAATAAAATTATATTTTTTGATCCATTTCTTTTCCTTAATTTAATATACAATATAATAATTCAACATTAATGCCATTTATTCTTCCCCTTTTTTTCTATAAAATTCCCCCCATTTTTTTTTTCTTTTACTTATATATTGACCAACTAATTTTATATTTTATTAAATACTGACCTAATCTCTCCCTTTAACATTCCTATATTTTTTACTTTGACCGAATTATTTTTAATATTTTATATTCAACTAAATTCTCTCTTAACATTCTTTTGTTGATTAAAATAAATTATAATTTTAACTACTAGTTCTGGAACAGATGCATCTTTGTTATTTATTGTTAATTATAGAATGATTTTTTCGCCTTGGTCCTAATGATGAACCACATTAGAGGGTTTGAAACGTCGTCCAACAAATATTTATGATGTGATTAATCTGAAAGTCAATCTCAAAGAATCAATATGGATCAAACTTGATGAACCACATTAGAGGGTTTGAAATGTTGTCCATCAAATATTTATTATGTGATTAATCTAAAAGTCAATTTCAAAGAATCAATATGGATCAGAAAAGTTTGAGGAAAAAAAAAATATTATAAGTTTTGATTTAATAATAATATAATGATTAATATAATACGGTTTTGATTTAATAATATAATAATTAATATATTATGTTTTTGATTTAATAATATAATTGTTAATTAAAAAAATAAAATGAACTATGTGATAGAAAATAGTGATTAATTTTATTAATTAATAATTAATTTACACTAATGGTTACATTTTTATAAAAATTCGTGTAATTTAAATTAGTAGAGGTACACTCCAGTTGATAATTTTATCAATTGTTATAGGATGTCTTAATCACTATAATTAATACACATTCAATCCATCTTTTGGTGAGTAGAAGAGCATCTTGAAACAAATAATGTAAATTCATGGCATTCAATACTCAATAGAAGGCGTTAGTTAACCATAAGCATCCATGACTCATAATATGGTAATCTTCATGTATTGTTTTGAGATTTGATCTATCAACCTCTACATTGGCTTGTAAAGATCAACATAGTAGCTCTAAAACATATCTTGCAGTTTAACCCTACAATACATTTTCCAAACATCCTAAAATTCCTTGAAATTCCCTTGGATGATCACTTCTGATTCAATCATACTAGAACTACTTTTAAGAAAGACCATGGAAAAACTGTATAGAGGCATTGTATGATCATTTGGAAGGTTCGGTCCAAAGCTCAGTCACCCTAAAGGACCCCAATTATCTTAAAAAATTGTGAGATTTATACAAGTCTTTCCAAATGGAAACCTCTCACTCCATCGAGTTGTGACACTTTGAAGGAAGATAAATTGCGCATCCTTTTGGGACTATTGAAAGCCCTAAAGGGACAAACTTGCAATAGAATGCTACATATATCTCAAGGCACTAGACCTATTGTTAAAGGTAGCAAAAGGAAAAATTATATGTAAGTGTTGAGCAACTACAGAACTCTGACCTGAACTCAAGAAGAGGATCATTGTTGGGCCTTAGTTTTGGTCTTATTTTTGCTCAAAGAAACTTACTTATCCATCTATTTTCCATCCATTTTCCCTTCATTTATCCCATTTTGATGTATATTTGATATACATTCAGGTATTTAATTTTAATTTTTCAATTTCTAAAGTTTTTATGAAAATTTGGTTTTTAGTGCAAAATTGGCAGATTCAGAAATTCCCGTAATAGCTCTACGGTTGATATGGTTGCAGGACACTTGGGCACGAATGGAATGCATGGATGGACATCTTGGGAACTAGGACTAAGCCATCAATGCTTAGTTCAAACAGAACAAGCTTTATTAGGCCCATTTGGTGCTAGTCAACCATGACTAGTCATGCAGGAATCCCATAGAAATAGGGCAGTTTTGAGATTTCATAGGAATGGTCATCTTTCTTGGGATGGGGATAATGAATTCGACTTAGATAGGTGGATGAGAGTAGATGGGTTTGTTTGAGTGAATATAGATCAGTTTGTTCATGAGACTTCTTATTTAAAGCCAAAACTTTGATGGCTTATGTATTGATTTTGTGATATACTTTTATGTTGTGACATCTTTGGATTGAGGAGTTAATTTGAAGACTTGTGTTATTATTATTTTGTTGTGCAATGCTATGGATGTGTGACTGATTTAAGCTTCTGATATCACCTCTCAACGTGTGCAAGGCAAGGGTGGAGGGCCCCCATTCCAAGCTAAGTACACTTCCTTGTTAACTAGTTTCATTTCCTTGTGATCTAGTTGATTGTAGCACTAGTTTTTCAAAGCTTTATTTCAGTTTGCTTTATGGTTCATGCATAGTGATTGATTTCATTAGTTAATAGCTTATTCATCACTTTATTGAGTTGGAAAAATAGGTGTTCAAGTTGGGCATCCCTTCTGCTAAAATGATGAATCAAAACTAGTTTCTTTTGTTTGCATGCAAGTAGTTTAATTTTCATTAAGATTTGGATATTGAGATGAATGAATTATGATGGAATATCTTATGTGTCTCTTAAGTTAAGAGCTTCCTTCATTAATAATTTATCCATCTTAAGCTTTTGGTTTCAATCTCTGATTAATTAAGTGATAATTGAGGTGAAGGTGGACTTCTTGAGGTCAAGAACCCTTTCAATATTTTTCTCTTTTTAAGCTGATTGAATTAGAGTTAGAGGATGTACTACTTTTAGCTTTTGAATAACTTATCTTTCAAGGTTTGATTATATATGATCTTCACATATAGTGAACTTGCCTCAAAGCATAAACAACCCGGATTGATAAGAAATAATTGTGTTAATTTAGGACCACAAATTAGCTCAACAATCATTCTATCACCTTGAGTAGAGATTCTTGACTTCTCACCTTGGAAGCTTCTACTGCAAATAGTATTAGAGGAAGTATCAAGCTTGTGAAAGAAGATAGAATTATCATCAGAAGGGAAATAGAAGTCCACCGTAAGGCATGTTTAAAAGGAATCTTATGGATATATTGAAGGGACAAGTCCATAGATATAGTTCTATGTGCCAATTAGAAGAAGACGCCTAGGAGAGGATCTAGGTTGACTTGAAAAAATACCTTATAGGTCTTTTCCATAATGATATATTCACCCCAAGCTAGCGGGGCTGGCTTGAAGAGCCTTGCTACCAGATATTTTGATTGGACGTAAGGAGACCGACAAAGCTCGTAGGTCATAGCTCGAAGCCTTACCTTAGAGATTTTCCTATACAACCAGGAATACCAATATCGAATTAATAATGACTAGCCTCATGGGATGTGATGGGCCTATATTACTTCTTTTTTGTGGGCGCCCCATGCCAAGTCGAGATGACCCACCAAATCGTCACATGAGTGCCCTGGTGTGCCCAACACGTGATGCCCCCATGGGCGCCAAGACACCCCGCCTTTATGTGCACGTGCCCAGGGCGCGAGCGTTGACCCTGCTATGCAAATCAGTGAACACAAATCATTAATCCATTAATAAATAAAAAATATTATCATTTGTTGTTCCCATGTTGCATCATCAATATTCAATTATAAACAGGCTTTTAACACCTAAACATTAATTTACTTAATTTTCTAAAAATAATTATGTTACCACCTTGTGGGAAATTTGTTCATGGGCAGTCATGGGCCAACATTACTTTTTTTTGTGGGCGTCCCTTTTCATGTTGGGCCAACCCACCAACTCGTCTCACGAGCGCCCCTACTAGGAGGGTGCCTTGGCATGACCAACAAGTGACACCCCCATGGGCGTTGCGCACCCTGGCTTGCCCCACATGTGATCCCCCCCATGGGCGTCAAGCACAGTGGCGTAACCAACACAAAATGCCCACATGGGTGTTGGACACCGTAATGTGGCCAATGCATGATGCCCCCATGGGTGTCGGGCGCCGTGGCATGCCCAACACGTGATGCCCCTATGGGTGTCGGATGCCCTGGAATGCCCAGCACATGATGCCCCCCATGGGCATTAGACGCCTTGGTGTGCCCAACACATGATGCCCCCATGGGCCCCCAGGCGCCCTGCCTTCGTGCAAGCACACCCATGGCACAGACGTTCGCCCTACTGTCAAAATCAGTGAACACAAATCATTAGCTCATCAATGGAAACAAATATTATCATTTTGTATGTCCATGCTACATGATCAAAAATCAATTATAAATCAGCTTTTAACACCTAAATAGTATTTCACTTAATTTTCTAAAATTCATTATGGGACCCCCTTGAGGGAACTATGCTCATCAGCAATCATGGTCTGACATTAATTCTTTTATGCGGGTGTCCCATTCCAAGTTGGGTCAACCCACCAACTTGTCACATAGGCACCCCTACCAGGCAGATGTCCTAGCTTTCCCATCTCACGACACCCCCAAGTGCACCTAGGCACTCCGCCTTCGTGTGGTTGTGTATAGGGCACGGGCATTTGTCGTGTTGTGCAAATCAATCAACACAAATCATTAGCTCATTAATGAAAACAAAATATTATCATTTTTTAGTATGTCCATGTTGCATAATCAATCAATTATAAACCAATTTTTAACACCTAAACATTAATTTAGTTAATTTTCTAAAAAGCATTATGATACACCCTGGTGGGAACTCAATTCATGGGCATTCATGGGCCAACCTTACATCGCATGTCTAACCAACCATCGTGTCACCTAGTTCAACCATCACCCAACTTGTCCAATATGTCTGCCTAACAAACCATTAAAGTGAAAATTGGAAATTATGGTATAAACGTAAATGAGCTTCTCTTCGTTTCAAGAATAATATATTATCTACTTAACAAGGCCAATCACATGAAGGTGGAAGCTCATATGGCCCTTCCCGCCCCCGCTGCACACATGACTCTCAATTCTTCATACCCAGTCTATCTATTATAATATATTTGAAAGAAATGCAGTAAAATTCAAACATAAAAACTAGGAAAATAAAAATTTAAGCTGAATGAAAGAGAACATACCGAATGAAAACATATAAATACATACCTTGTACTTTTCAACATTTTGATATCATTAATAGTCTTCCTCATCCATCTCATCATTTGTATCATCCAGTTTAGAATTCATGTAAAAAGGATTCACCATATCAACATCAACATCAACATCATCATCATCATCCTCTATATCATCATCTGGAACATGCTCTTCTACATTTGGTTCAACTTCTTCAAGTTATTCATCCGAGACAATGTCAATATCATATCATTCATCCAAATTAACATTTTCTTGATTAACATATATTCCTTGAACTTCTTCGACATCTTCATCTGACACTGCATGAACCCCCTTCTCTACATCATCTTCTTCTTCAATTTTATCTTCTACTACATTATACTCTAGAGGCCTTCCTCTGGGATCATATCTAACAACATATGACCAACCCGCTTTACTTGGAACGTCTACATAAAATACTTGTTCACATTGGCTTGAAAGAACATATGCCTCTGATCCTAGCTCAAGACTCCTTATATCGACCATGGTAAATTTGTTAACATACTCAATAACAGTTCTATCAGGGTCACATTCATGGATTTGTAACCTAAACCATTTGAAATAGAACAAAACTATTTTAAAGTATTCAAAGTCACAACCAAGTATATCATTTAGATACCCATAGTATTTATTCTCAAAGAGTTATGGATGTTTGTCACATCTAGATGAAACATTTATAAATTGAAATACTACAGTTATCCCACTATTAGAAGTTTTCATCTTTTCATCCAACATTTTGGTGCGAAATTTGTGTCCATTTCACCACATTTTGTTGTGGTATTGCAATTGCAATACATCAAAAACATTAAAAAAATGCATTTCCAATTGATAAGCATCCATATTTATACTTGAAAATTAAGAAAATTATGAAAAGAACATGCCATTTGCATCAATATAATTGCAAAAAAACATAGTATGGGTGACTATGTTTTCCTGATAATCTTTTAAACCATGTGCTAAATCAATTTCCCTCTTTGTAATATTGATATCTCCACTATGTTGAGCTTCTTTGAACAATGAAGACACACCATACCATGATAACCTACTATTATTAGCTTGTTTGCATTGTTCAATCCATACCTTCATCCAATCTTTATTGTCAGCAATGTATAAATGTATTTCATCCCACTCTCAACTGGTTGTATTAAAATAAAACAATTCACATGTATTATATTAGTTACCATGTTATACCTTAATAATAATGGATTATGAAGGAAGACTAAAAATTAAATAAGTATGATATACATAAAAACAAATAAGTCAAATGTGTTATAAATCTCTACTATATACTTACAACTCACTTTGTGTTGAGCCCAAAAACCACACTTTTCCTACACATTTTCCTAAACTTTTTCCATCCACCTGGACCTCATAAGCTATCAACATCATTGTATATTGAGTTTAAAAGAGGACATAAAGTGGTTTTCTAACTATGTTCTGCGTTTTCTGTTTGAACTAGATTTTTGCTCATAAGCTGCGGAATCTTGTCACTTTCCTCAACTAGTTCAACTTTCTGCAGCCTTTTTGTTAAAGTCTATATTGCAGGTGTCTTCAGGCAAATCGAGCCACATGGGCAAGTTGAAAATGACGTGGAAATGGACCGAGTCCTATTGGCTCAATCGAATTCATCAAAGAAGGCCGTGGTCAAAGGTGGTCAAGCGATGGTCAAATATGGGAGTCCTACAGCAATAGGACTCTGTTTTCAAACACGTGAAGACTTTTGTGGCCGTTCCTAGATCTCTGGGGACATATCGACACCTGTGGACTGCTCCATAAGGTGAATCCAACAGCCACCCTCAATAGATTTAATCATCACAGTAGCCATGATGCTAGATCCATGGACGTTGTCGTTCACATGTCCTCTGTCAGTGCAGTTTTTAGGAAATTAGTTATGTAGCCTTCTGTTATAAATAATGTGTTCCCATACGCATAATAGTTAGTCTTGGTAATGTAATTTTTCTATTAAGAAAGCCCACTGTGCCGTGACATTATTTCGTTGTTATGACTGTGTTCTGAATATATGAGAAGACTCTGTTTCTGAGCATAATTCGTGGTTGATAGTTGTTGCCCGAGGTTGTGCAGAGGGCCCCTGTACACACCGAGGTTTTGTTTCATATCGCTGTACATTTTCACGTTGTGTTTATTTACATTCATGCCATAGTTATTCACTTGTATATATTGCATTTCTTATGGTATTAACGTTTTATTTTTGTCTATAACTTTACATGTTTTACATTGTTGTTAACACTAATTAGTGTATTTGTTCCAGATTACAGTAGGTAGCCTGGGCATTTGCATATAGTTTTCACAATGACTAATGACATGGAATCAGTCTTGTCCTTCTGCTGACTTAGTTTTCTTAGCTTTTAATTTCAGTTCTATTTTGATTATTTCAAGATTGTTCATTGGCTTTATTAGTTAGATTAGATATTAAATTGCTCATGTCATTATCAGTTACCTCCGAAAGCCATAGTGAGACTAATGGTGAGGGATTGAAGTATGAGTGTGTAATTTGATATTAGTTTATTTTTCTGCAAATTAGATATTAAATTGCTCCTATCATTATCAGTTACCTCCGAAAGCCATAGCGAGACTAATGGTGAGGGATTGAAGTGTGAGCGTGTAATTTGATATTAGTTTATTTCTCTACAAATTAGATATCAAATTTCTCATATCATTATCAGTTACCTCTGAAATCCATAGCGAGACTAATGGTGAGGGATTGAAGTATGAGTGTGTAATTTGATATTAGTTTATTTTTCTGCAAATTAGATATCAAATTTCTCAGGTTGTTGATGATTACCTCCGAAAGCCATAGCGAGACTAACTGGCGAGGGGTCAGAATATGAATTGATATAATTTGATTTTAGCTTTACTTTACTTGCAATTTTTGGATTTCTTTGAGTACAGTAGCTTAAGTCATTTCTTTTGCATTTAGACAGCAGAAGGGATAATAGTTTCATGATCAATAGTTCACTGTTCGTTTAATTAGAATAGTGGCACATTTTCATTTTATTTTAGGAATTAATTTCATCATTGCATGCTCTGAGATCTTCTGAAGTTTGAAGTTTTGGAAATCATTTCAAAGGACATAATTGCCTTGAATGTTTATATCCATTCAGAATTTCCATTTCACAGTAGAAGATAAACTAAGATAAAAACCCCCGAAAACAAAATAAAAATAAAAAACGATAAAAAAGTAAGAAATAGGTTATCTTGCACATATAGTGCGTCACACTTCAACAGTTTACGACTCTCGGATTGACAGCTAATATAGCAATCTAGGACACTCTAAATTCACCAAACATTTTGGCACCGTTGTTAGGGAAGTGTAACTAGGTAGCCAATTTCTTAGAAAAAAAGAAAAAAAAATTAAAGAAGGGAAAAATTGATAACTTCTCAAAGTATGCTCTCCTCTTGCACCTAGTGTGATCTGGAGGATCAGAAAAGAGAGTTATCGGTTCAATAATTTCTTGAGTATGTTCTCTTCTTGCACCTAGAGTGATATGGAAGATCAGAAAGAGAATTATTAGCTCGACTTGAAGATAAAAAATAAAAATTGACATGCATAGAGCAAGAGATTCTAGGGGAAGGTTTATAGCTAGGGCCAAGAGTTCGATTTTTACAACTCCATCTACTTCAAGGCATAGACAAGATACACCTCCATCATCTCCAACTCACACTCCCAGCCTTAGGATTCCTAGAATTCAAGGGGCAGCAACTGAATTAGGAGACTCTCCCACACTATCCATCAAATCTGACTTAGGAAAAGAACCTTTCTTCACTTCTACAGGGGAACATATTGTAATCAAAGAAGTAGAATCACCTGAAGAAGAAGAGGGAGAAATTCCTCCTCGTTTGCCATTAGTAGAAGAACCAGAGGACTCTGAAAACTCTGGGGAAACTATCATGACAGAGGAAGTAGTAAACAGATTAGGAGGAGGAGGTAGAGGTAGAGGTAGAGGAGGAGGAAACAATGGAGGAGGTAGAGGCAACAATGGGGGAAATAGGGATGGAGATAACTCATTTGGATTTCCTATAGTTGATGAGGAATCTCATACAACAATGAAAAACATCTCACCATCTGTCCTCCCAAACTTTTATGGGTTGCAAAGTGAGGATCCTGAAACATTTCTATTTGAGTTTGAAGTCGTGTGCCGAACTTATGACTATATGGAAGACTCTCAGAAACTCAAATTATTTCCTTCAACATTGAAGGGAGCTACTTTGAAATGTTTCATGGGATTAGTCACTCAATCTATTAGGACTTGGAATGATATGAAACAAACATTTTTGGATAGATACCTGGACTATTGCATGCCCACCGACCATAAGGATGAGGTATTCAAAATGGTGCAAAAAGAAGATGAAAACTTGGAGGATTTACTTGAAAGATTTCAATACAACCTAAAAAGAGAAAAAATGAGTAACTTAGATGAGGAGACATTGAAAGCCCTTCTATTAAAAGCCATTAGAGATGAATGGATAGATATTTTAAACATGATGGGAAAGGGAGATATTTCTCAACTTCCACTCCATGACATAGCAGAATTGTGTGTCCATCTCTTGAGGGGAAAATATAAAACTAGAAAAGGGCCTAGAGATCATTCTCTTAGTAGAGCAAACAAATCTGTAACTAGATCAGTAAGTAGGGCAGACATTGGCAATATGCTTGATGAGTTCAAAACTAATATTTAGGGAGCCTTAGTGAACAACTAGACACCCTTAAAATACAAAACAAGCGGAAAGATGAAGCTAAAGCTTTGGCTATCTTTTGTCCAAAATGTAGGAAGAAACATGCTCTAAGGGAATGCCTCTTGGATGAAAAAGTTGTAGAAACATGTACGATTTTCTTAGAAAGCCATGAGACTAAGGATTTTCCTTCAATTCCTGGGCTCAAAGCTATCTTTCAAGGAGATCCAAATTCAGTGGAATCTCTCTGTTTTGTTTCAAGGAGACCTTGGCAGGGGCAACAAAATCAAGGGTTTAATAACCCTATGAACTTTCAACCCCCACCAAATTGGAATCCTTGGCAACAACCTTGGTCCCAACCTCAAAATCCATATCAATCATGGGTATAAGGTATGCAAAATCCTTATGGGAGATTTGCTCAATTTTATCAATGTCCTCCATCTTTTCAAAATCAACAAGCTCCACAACTTCCAAATCAAAATCCACAACTTTGATTTCCATTTCCACAACAACAACCTTCTCAACAAAATCCAAATTCTCAAATCTTTCTTCCATTTCAACAAAAGAAAAATCAACTACCATCCCAACCATTGCCAAATCCCAATAATAAAAATCCTTAGAATGCTTACATGGTAGAAGGAAAACAATTTCCTACCTATATGATTGTTCCTCTCAATGTTGTACAACTCAGATCTGGTAGAGTTTTAGAAAAACCTTCTATAAATGCTCAAAATAAAAGTGTTTCTGAGGAAGATTCTCTTAAAGCCAATAAAGGTTCTAAAGCATCTCTTCAAAACCCAAACACTCAAAAAGAAAAAGAAAAAGATTCAACCCCCACAACTCCTATAGTTGAGCAACCTACATCTTCATCCACACCTCCTTTCCCTGAAAGATTACAAATCGACAAAGGGGTGGAAAAACAAATCTTGTTGCCTGACTATGATTTTCTAGATGAATTAAAGAATGTCTGTATCAAGATTCCCTTGCTACAAGCCATTAGAGAGATTCCTATTCTAGAAAAAACAATAAAGGAGTTGAGTCTCAAAATACCAGGAAGGAAACCAAGAGATACAAGAAGAATCCACCTGGTAGGAAAAATTGCAGATATCATGATGGGAAAATTACCATGCAAAAATATGTAGATCCCGGTAGTCCAATTGTCAATACACATATAAATGGGGTAGAAATTCCAAATACTTTGATTGACTTAGGGGCTGGTATCAACATTATGAGTAGACAGACTATGGAACAGCTAAAACTTCCTAATCTTGTTTTTACACCTACCCTACTGCAACTTGTAGATAGATCAATAATCAAACCAGATGGTGTATTAGAAGATATTTCAGTCTCCTTATATTCTTGGGAATATCCAGTAGATTTCATGATTTTGACTCCCAAGAGTAATTTAGGAGAGCACCCACTCATCTTAGGAAGACCTTAGCTAGCCACAACTGATGCTTTCATTAGTTGTAGATCTGGGGATATGTATATTTTTTATGGTAGTTCGACAAAGAAATTCAATTTGTATCCTCCAGCAAAATCAATTACAGAAGTAGGAGATAGTGAATGGGTTGATGATGAGGACACTATACAACCTGTCTTTACCATTTCTGAAATTAGTGAAGATAGTCAAATTCTGAACACATTAGAAAATTTTGAAACATCTTCAGAATATGACCACACACAATTTCAATTAGATTCTGACATTGAGTATCTATCATCAAGACAAATGTCTCTTTACTCTATGGAAGATTTTGGTAGTTCTACCATTGAGATTTTTCCAAGTAAAACATTAAATATCAACAAAAACTTGGAAAAATCACAACAGGGAGAGCTAACCAAAATCTTGCAAAGACATTCTACTGCATTTGCATGGGAGTATATTGATATGAAAGGTATTGACCCTAAGACTTGTATTCATCACATCTACATTGAGGAAAACAGTAGACCAATCAGACAACCTCAGAGAATGATGAATCCAAACCTTAGGGAGATAGTGAAAGAAGAGCTCCAAAAACTAGTCAATGTAACTTCATTTATCCAATTTCAGATAGTCAATGGGTTTCTCCCTTGGTTATAGTACCTAAAAAGAATGGTAAATGGAGGGTATGCATTGATTACAGGGAATTCAACAAAGCAACTTTGAAGGATCACTTTCCTTTGCCCTTTATCGATCAAGTATTAGAGACATTAGCAGGAAAAAAGTACTTTTCATTTTTGGATGGTTTTAGTGGCTATAATCAAATTCAGGTAGCACCTAAAGATCAAGATAAGACCACATTTACCTATCCATGTGGAACTTTTTCTTATCGAGTGCTTCCTTTTGGATTATGTAATGCACCTACAACATTCCAAAGAGAAGTACCAAGAATCTTTTCTGATCTAATCCATGATTGTGTAGAGGTTTATATGGATGATTTTACGGTTTATGGTAATTCGTTTGAAGAGGCATTAGAGAATTTGGGAAAAGTCCTTATAAGATGTAAAGAAACAAACCTTTCATTAAGTCATGAAAAATTCTTTATGATGTTTACTGAAGGTATTGTTTAGGGACATCACATTTCAAGGGATGGGATTAAAGTCAATAGATCAAAAGTTGAAGTCATCTCCAAGTTGCCTATTCCAAATTGTCAAAAATGTGAGATTTTTTCTGGGATTTACTGGGTGTTATAGAAGATTTATAGAGAACTTCACTAAAATAGCATCTCCACTCTTCAAATTGCTTACAAAAGACTGTGAATTCAAATGGGATCCTGACCAATCAGCATTTGAAACTTTGAAAACAAGAATATCTGAAGCACCCATCTTGAGAGGACCAAATTGGCAACTTCTTTTCCATATTTCTACAGATGCTTTAGAAACAACTCTAGGGGTTGTGTTGGGTCAAAAGGATTTAGTTCCTTATGCAATTTACTATACCAGTAAAAATTTGACTCCCACTGAGTTGAACTATACTGTAACTGAGAAAGAGTTCTTAGCTATTGTTCATGCAATCAATAAGTTCAGACATTATATAACAGGCTATGAAACTTTTATTCATACTGATCATTCTGCGATTAGATATTTAATGAACAAACCTATTACTAATGGCAGAGTTACAAGGTGGCTCTTACTTTTACAAGAATTCAATATTACTGTGTTGGATAGACCAGGGAAACAAAATATAGTAGCTGATTTCTTGTCTAGGATCCAGAATACTAAAGAAGATTCTCCTGTAGAGGATAAGTTTCCGGATGAATATTTATTTGCAGTAACTACTAAGACCCCTTGGTATGCAGATATTGCTAACTATTTGGTTACAGGGAAACTACCTCCACATCTATTTCCTAGTGAAAGAAGAAAGATTATTCAGGAGAGTTCAAAATATTCATGGATTTCTAACGAATTGTTTAAAACAGGGCCAGATCTTGTGATCAGAAGATGTGTTAGGGAAGATGAAATGCCTGACATCCTCAAGGAATTTCATGATGAACCATGCAGCGGACACTTTGCTGACAAAAGGACATCCTATAAATCCTCTCTTTAGGATATCATTGGCCGTCCCTATTCAAAGATGCAAAAGAATATGTCAAAAGGTGTGACAGTTGCCAAAGAGTAGGGAAACCAACCCTTTCAAATGAAATGCCATTGAAACCATAGGTACTCATCGAACCCTTTGAAAAATGGGCTTTAGATTTCATTGGACCTATTAATCCACCATCTAAACAAAAGAAGTGTATATTGGTATGTAATGATTATGTCACTAAATGGGTAGAAGCCAAAGCATTATTTTCTGCTACTAAAAATTCAGTTGTTAATTTTATTTATGAGGATATTTTTACTCGCTTTGGTGTTCCAAGAGAAATTGTGACAGATTAAGGAAGTCAATTCACATCCAACCTGGTGGAGAAGCTGATGGAAGAATACAAAATCAAGCATAGAAAATCTACTCCTTACCATCCGCAAGCAAATGGCCAAGTGGAGTCTACAGACAAAGTTATTGAAGGCGTCATCACCAAAACTGTTAATCTACATACAAGAGATTGGGCAGAAAGGCTTCCTGAAACCTTATGGACCTACAGAACTACATGGAGGAATACAACAAGACATTCTCCCTATGAACTTGTTTATGGGAAAGAAGTCTTGCTCCCCATTGAGATTCAAGTCAAAACTTTCAAGATGGCAGTTCAGTTGGGGATGGATTTATCAGAAGCCCAAAAGCATAGAATGAAGCAGTTGAATGAGCTAGATGAGATCAAACAAGAAGTAATCCTAAGAACTGATCTAGTTCAGTATCAAAGAGCTAATTGGCATGATAAATACATCAAAGAGAAAAAGTTTCAAGAAGGAGACCGAGCATTGCTATTTGATTCCAAGTTTAAAGACTTCAAAGGTAAATTCCAGACTCATTGGCTTGGGCCATATGAGATTGACAAAGTATTTAGCAATGGAGCGGTAAGAATCAAAACCATTGATCAATTTCAAACTCCTCTTTTTGTGAATGGTCACAGATTAAAGGTCTATCATAAGCCACTCTCAAAAGAGGAATTTGTCAAAATGTTTCAAGATAGTTCTGCAATAAGGCTGGTGAAGAAAAATTCTTCTTCTCCACCAGCCTAGCCTTTGTTCCTTTCTGTTCTAAAAAAAAAAAATTGTATAAGCCTGAAAACCAATCACAGATTAGCGGTCTTATACAGAAAATACAGGGCGAAAAGCAAAATCCTCTGACGCCCTATATTTTCCAAAATATATATATATATATTTCTTTCCCATTTTCATTCCACTCCACTTCATTTTCATTTCACTCCATTTCGTTTTCATTCCACTCCACTTCATTTCATTCCACTTTATTTCATCCAATTCATTTCATTCCGCCAATAAAGTTTTTATGACCATTTTCATTCATTCGGTCATCATTTATCCATCTTCATTCAGTCAAATGGTTGTTGTGTCAGTTTCCGCAGCTAAAACCAGTTTCTGCAGCTAGAAGCAGTTTTCGCAGCTATCACTCTGTTTTTCAAAACTAACAGTCAGATGTTAGTTCTATAATCATGAAATCAAATGCAGGAATAACCGAGGACATATTATGAAGACATGGGGCACCTAAAGGCATCAATAAAGAGCAACTGATCAAGGGTTAATGCACAACAAATGGCAAAAATTCCAAGGTATGAGTAGAAATTTATTTCAAATAGCAATCAAAGCACATTTTTGCATAGTTATTAAACCATAAGCTCCACTATATGCAATGATTGGCATGATAGCCTCCGTAACCATTCCACGACATTCCTCCACAAACCATGCCTTTATTTTCCAAACGGTCTTATGATTAGCCTTCGGATTTAATTTGTGTTGGCTGAATTTTAACACTCCACCTGTAATCATGAGGACGTGGTTGATTTGACTACGGCTCTTCTCATCCGCACAAAATCCATAGCCATTTCATCAATGTGTTTGCATCTACTCTGTAGCCACCCAATTTAAAATTTTGTCGGATGTGCTTTACTCTCCCTACTGTTCTATTGACATCACGGTTGCATTTCCACCTTGCTCACATAATCCTTCACCCCAATTCACGAATTCACTTCTGCTACCTGTCCTCTATTTTCCGCTCACAGTCATTGGTTGTCTCCATAAACTCTGTTCACTCCTATAACCCAGCCGTCTCACTTCTGCTAAACCCTCCTCACGCAGACGAGTTTTAAGAACAGAAGGAAGGATGGGTTTGTTGTTGAGGGCAAAACCAGAAGGGCCCAAGTTTTTGGAAGGATACCCGCAAGTGAAAGACATACTGAAGAAGGCAAGATGGCTAGGGTTCATTCAAAAGTTCAAAGGCTACAATAAAGAGATTACAAAAACTTTTGCGAGGTCTTTTAACGACCAGGAGGTGGAAATTGGGGACCTCAAGTTTGCAATCACTGAATCATCCATAGTAGTTGCTACAGAACTCCCGCAAGAGGGTGAACGTTGGTTCAAGAACAAGAGCTTTGACGAGAAGGCTTGGAGAGTCATACTACGCAATCCAAGTATGGATGTAACTATATTCAAATCAGGAATTCTTGTCCATGCTTTATGTCAGGCCAGGGTAACTCCAGAATGAGCGGAAGAAAAACTGATATATAATTTCATTAGAGAACTATTGTTTATATACACAAAGGAGACGGAACAGTTCATCTTCTTGATGACTGTTCACGTTCCAGTTTACCCAACCGCCTTCGGATTAGGTGTGAACATTCCCCCCCTAATCTGAAGGGATGTTGGTGAGTCCAAGCATCGTTCTGAATCTTTCAAGCTTTTCTCTTCCAAGCGCTTTGGTGAAGATGTCTGCAATTTGCTCATTTGTGGAACAATTACGGAGATGGATTGTTTTCGCCTCAACATGATGTCGGATCAGATGATATTTAGTATTGATGTGCTTAGTACGATCATGGAACTTTGGGTTCTTGGCCAACTTTATTGCAGAGGTGTTATCAATCATGAGTGGAGTTGATTGTACTTGTTTTACCTGCAAATCTTCAAGAATTTTCCTGAGCCACACAATTTCTTTCGTTGCTTCAGCTGCTGCCACGTATTCTGCTTCTGTTGTGGAATCTGCTAGAACTGATTGTTTGCGTGATCTCCAGGAGACAGCTCCTGATCCAAGACTCATAGCATATCCTGAAGTAGATACCCCAGTTTCTTTGTCTCCATTGAAGTCTGAATCAGAGTATCCAATCAAGTTGAAGTCGTCCACCTGTGTATACTTGATTCCAAGGTTTTGAGTTCCCTTCAAGTACCTTAGAACTCTTTTTGCAGCAGACCAATGTCCCTCACAAGGCTTTTGCATAAACCTGTAGAGGATTCCAACAGCAAATGAAATGTCTGGTCTGGTAGTAGTGAGGTAGATGAGACTTCCTACAAGCTGTCTATACTTTGTTGCATCCTCAAATTCCTTTCCTTCAATAGATGTGATCTTCAAGTTTTGTTCCATTGGAGTAGAAAGAGGATTGCACTCTTTCATGCCAAATCTGTTTAACAAGTCTCCAATGTATTTCTTTTGAGAAAGAAATATGGATTTTGGATGTTGGGTTACTTCAATGCCAAGATAGTAATGAACATAGCCCAAATCAGTCATTTCAAAACTTTTTCCTAACTCTTTCTTTATGGATGCAATATAGCTTTCATTGTTCCCTGTCATTAAAAGATCATCTACATATACCACAAGATATACAACTTTTTTGCCAACTTTCTTGACAAATAAAGTTGCATCATCAAGATCAAAATGTTTGAAGTTGAGTTTTAGAAGATGCTCAGTTAGTTTTTCATACCAGGCTCGTGGTGCTTGTTTGAGGCCATACAAGGACTTCACAAGTTTGCATACTTTGTGTTCATGTCCTTTCACAGCAAATCCTTCAGGCTGGGACATAAAAACATTCTCTTTTAGATCTCCATTCAAGAATGCAGTTTTTACATCCATTTGATGGACTTTCCAACCGTTCTGAGCAGCTAGTGCAAAGAGTGTCCGGATGGTGGCCCATTTTGCTGTGGGGGCAAAAGTTTCCTCATAATCAACCCCTTCCTTCTGTGCAAAACCTTTTGCCACAAGCCTAGCTTTGTGCTTGTCAAGTGAGCCATCAGCTTTGTACTTGTTCTTGTAGACCCACTTGCAGCCAATTGGTTTGGTTCCAAATGGAGGATCAACCAGCTTCCAAGTGCCATTCTTTATGAGGGCATCATACTCCTTCTGCATCGCTTCTTTCCATTCATCATGAGAAGCAACTTCTTTGAAGGAAGTTGGTTCAAAATCTGTAGACAAGTTCAATTCACAATCATAAGTAACATCCATATCAACAGGTGAATTAGAGTTATCTACATCACCTCCATCTTGTCGGTTTGTATTTCTGGTTCCTGTTTTTCCAATTTCATCAGGATGAACACTTTCAAGTGTCTTTGTCAGCCACTTTGGGGAACCTTTCTGAGATGGTCCAGGCTGCTCTGTTGATTGAGTTGGGACTGAATCAAGATTGAGTCTCCCAATTCTATCAATTACATCACTTAAAGGATCATCCGGTGTTGGAGTTTCATGCACGGGAGATTGTTCTTCAGAAGAAGATTCCACATGTTGATCTAGTATAGGAATCCCCCCTTCAAGATGTGGAATCTGATTATCAAACTCTTGAAATGATTTCATTTTTGTGAATCTATCCAAGTGATCAAGTTTCCACTCAACAACACTGTCAGATTTGGATGATTCAAGAAAAATGACATCTCCAGATACAACAAACTTTTTATTTACTTCATCATAGAGACGGTATGCTTTAGAGGTGTTTGAGTACCCCAGGAAGATACACTTACGACTTCTAGCACCAAGTTTGTTTCTATGTACCTTTGGTATTAAAGCATAACAGGTGGAACCAAAAATCCTGAGATGTTTTACCGAAGGAACATGTCCATACCACAATTCATAAGGAGTCTTGTTTCTTATAGCACTAGATGGACATCTATTCTTTATATATACAGCACATAGAACAACATCAGCCCAAAACATTATCTTTACATTTTTGAAGAAAAGCATGGAACATACCATATTCAAGATTGTTCTGTTCATTCTTTCAGCTACACCATTATGTTGAGGATTATAAGGCACAGTTGTTTGATGTTTAATCCCATGTTGGCGAAGATAGTGTTCAAATTCATTTGATGTATATTCTTTTCCATTATCAGTGCGAATAGACCCAATATGAGATTGTGCATCATTTTCAATCCATTTATGAAAATCCTTGAATGTTTGAAAAGCATCAGATTTGTTCTTCAATAAATAAACCCAACACATTCTGGTGTAATCATCAATAAATGTCATGATATATTTATTTCCATTTGCAGAAGGAACAGGAATTGGACCACATAAATCTGGATGAATGAGTTCAAGCTTCCTATGTGATCTTGAATGTGAATCATGAAAAGATTGTTTGCTATGCTTTCCTAGAATGTAAGCATCACATTGCTTATGTTTTCTAGGAATTGTAGGCAAACCAGCAACACCATTTTTCTTTAATAAGCGGAGACTGTCATAGTTTAAATGTCCAAATCTAGCATGCCATAATAAACTTGATGGAAGTGTACCTTCTTCATGATGAGAAATATATGAGAAATGTTGTGCATGAGCAGAAGTTCCTTCCAGTTTAAGAAGTCTTTCTTCTTCTATACCCCTCATGACAAGTGAGTGGTCAGATGCCTTTCTTACCTCAAGCTTGCCATCAAACATATGAATGAAGTGACCTTGCTGGCAGATGTGGACCAGGGACAGAAAGTTTCTCTTGAGCTGTGGGAGATATAGAACATGGTCCAGAAGAAAGTCTGGAAGACCAGGCAGTTTAAGCCTGATTGTGCCAAGCCCTGATGGCTTGATTTTTGACTGATCTGCAAAGTATACTGCTCCATCAACATTTTCAGTGAAATCTTCAAAAAAATCTTTCCTATGAGTCATATGACAGGTTGCTCCTGAATCAAGCAACCAGACATTTTTCGAAGAAGCAAGTGAAGCATTAAACAAATCTTCATTTACTCCAATGTTACATTGTGCCTCAATATAGTGAGCGGATTCAGGTGCTTTACCTTTGTCTGTGTCATCAGTTTTACCTTTCTGCTGATTTCTTCTCTGCTCAATTTTGTCCCATGGTAGCTTGCATGTAGAAGCATCATGTGATCCATTTCATTTGCAGCGAATGCAATGCAGATCTGCCTTTTCTACTTGAGAATGTCTGCCCCCCCTGCCTCTGAAGTATCTTCCTCTTCCTCTTCGTCCACCTCTTCCTCTTGTAGAATCTTGAGCAGGATGCTTTTCTTTATGAGCAAGGCAAACAGTCTCTTCAGAAGATTCAGGGACTGTTTTCTTTCCAAAGGCTTTCTCTCTTTCAGCAAACTTTTTCACAAGAGACTCAAAGGTTATGTCTTTAAGATTTTCATTTGCTTGTAAAGACTCAAGATAATTGGAGTAGGTAGGATAGAGTGCCTTGAGAAAGGCAATAAGAGAGATATCCAACTCAACCTTAGTGGATTTAATATCATGCATTATAGACTTTATTTCAGATGCAAGAGCAAGGGGATCATTATTTTTCAGTTCAAGAGTGAAGAGTTTAATCATGAGCTGAACAACTTCAAGTGCAGAATGTGAATCATAGAGTTCTTTCAGCTTTTGTAAAGCTTCAAAGGCAGTGGAATAGGATGAAATATGATGACTTAATTCTTCATTTACAGATGTTGTGATCAATGCATAGGCTTCGCTGTTCTTGTTTTCCCAAATGACAAGTTCTTTATCTGATGTAGGCTGCACAGGGTCTTTGTCTTCTTCTCCGACACACACTCCTTTCCACAACTCATTGTAGATGAGGGTGTGTTTTACCATCCGAGACCATTCAGAATAGTTCTCCTTGCCAGTGAGAACTATTCCTACCATAGAAATGATTGAATGCATTCTGTAAAAAAATACTTCTGCTAAAAAACTTCTGTTGATAAGAAATTTCTGCTGATAAAAAAAAACTTCTCCTGATGTATAGTGAAATTGTACTCAAAAAAGGGCAAATACTTTACTGTTTCTTCAAAGCCCTCCAAAGATCCTCACCATATTACATATGTATAGACTACGCATTCAAAACTCAAACGCTGGTTAATGTAACCACAGTGCACACATATATACAGCGTTAGTGCACATATAAAGCACCGCCACAGCAACAACGTTAATGCACATATAAATATTCAGCCCCACCACAGCACAGCGTTAGCTCAGCACCGCTATCTCAGATAAAAGGAACACCGCATATAAAGTGATCATAAAAAATTTCAATGTATTGTAAATACACCAGCATGCAATCAACGCACATACAATCTCAGTTGTAACGTATATAAATTCAATGCACAACAACATGGACCATCATATACCATTCAAGGCAACAATTAACACATGAGTATAAGGTCAGATCAACGGTCATACAATCCATGCAGCTCAGTCTTGAACGCAGAGATCAAACAACTTACGTAGAACGAATCACCATAAGCAGCTCGGTCTTACATTTCTTCTGCCAGCTTCGACATGTACACATAAGAAGGAAATGAAACTTATCTCGAGATGGTGGTCAGAGTCATATCTGCCGCAGCTGGATTTCTATAGGAAACATCACGTGGAACTTTACTTTTGGGCTTTTCTAGGCACATTCGAGCCCGAATTTCGTAGCAGCAGAATCGCCTTCACAAAACTTTCAACCTCGATGACGGTTATAGATGACCTGTATGATACTCACGGAACTTTGGACGAAATCAAAATCTTCACTGAGGGAGTGAGAAGATGGGATACTTCACTAATAAGCCACCTTCCAGACCACATTCAAAAAATATTCGAGTTTTTCATGAAGACATCGAATGAATGGACTGCTGAAGTGAAAAAAAAGCAAGGGCGTGACATGGCCGAGAGGGTTCAAAGCTTTCAGTGGTCGAGATACGCAAGGCCTACATAGCCCGAGCCCTTGTTTTCCATCCCCACAAAAGGCCCGACGACCCCAACGCGGCTGCCCTCTTCCAGAAGATACAAACTGCCTACGAGCTTCTCACTGACAGAATGGGAATACAAGGCGTGTAATCGTTCGGAGGAGATCAAGGGATCGTCCTGCAATACGTTTTTCACAAAGATATCCGCCCAATGTTTCAGCTAAACAATTAAGGCGATTGTATGTGTAACGTTTGAATAGCTCAGTGCTTATGGACGCTAAAACGGTAAGATATGTTCATAAAAACAATGCGCAGTCTCTGGCAGTCAGAGAGTGCAGAGAATCATCATTGAGACGCAGGACAGAGGCGCAGACAATCAATGATGCGCAGAGAATCAATGACACTCAGAGCAGCGCTCAGGACAGAGGCAGGAGTTACAACTATTTTTAGAACCTGGGACCTGTGCTCTGATACCATGTCAGGCCAGGGTAACTCCAGAATGAGCAGAAGAAAAACTGATATATAATTTCATTAGAGAACTATTGTTTATATACACAAAGGAGACGGAACAGTTCATCTTCTTGATGATTGTTCACATTCCAGTTTACCCAACCGCCTTCGGATTAGGTGTGAACACTTTAAAAGAGGAGTGGGCCAGTTTACTGTTAATTATTCAAAAGTTCATTACTTGTGAGGGCCATTTTGGGTCAATGTATATCTATCATACCTGGTTGCTGATGAACTTTTTAGAAAACCAAACCCTCAATCTGCCCTACTTTTTATTGCTGAGCTTAAAAAATATGTGCACAACAGTAAAAAAGAATATAGAAGACATAAAACACCATTTGTATCATCATGGGCTTGTGAGAATTCTAATTGAAGACCAGTTGAAGAAAAAAAGGGACACCTAGGAACGGTTTTTGGTGAGAAACTACTTTCAAGAGCCACCCAAGGTACCTCAGAGTAGTACAACAAGAAGGAGTAGGAGGAAGGAGACAAGTGTAAGAATTCAAGACCCTCCTATTAGCAAAACCAAAGAAGTTAATCAAGAAGAGAGGCTGGAAAGAACCAAGAATAGAAACTAAGGAAAATCAAAAGGGAAACGAAACATAGAAGCCGTATATCAAACTTCAGAGCCTTCTCAAAAAGAAGATCACCAAACATTGTCTGAAATATTAGCTTATCTTCGAGAACAAGCGGTTGTAGCCAAGAAGAAACAAAAATGAAAGCAGAGTATGGAGGAAGATACTAGTCCACAGCATATAAGAAGAAGCTCTAGGCTTAAAGGGAAATAAAAGACAGTAAAAACCAAAGGGGCCCACTTTATTGATTTGGAGGGGGAAACCCCAGAAAAGCCTCCAACAACCTCTCCTGATCGTAGCCCACACCATACTTCCATTTCACAGCCAGATGTTGACATGAGTCCCCCTCAGCAAAATTTTCCAATCAGTCCCTCTCAACAGGATTTTTGGGTCAGCCCAAGGAAGACTACACCCGAGGTAGACCTAAATCAGCAGGAGATGTATGATTATATAGAATCCTTAGAGAAGACAGTTGCAGGTCCAAGCACGTCATCCACTCAGCCTCACACAGCACAAGAAGCTCTAGTCCAATCATTGAAACAAGAAGTTTTTGAATTGGAGGTCTTAAACAGACACATTAAACAAGAAAATGAAGCACTAAAAAAACAAATTAGATTGGACAAGGTCATTCATGACAACACAATGTTACACCTTGGGCTATGGAAAAAGAAGAACAGGAAATTAAAGAGAAAGTGCAGGAAGTTGAGTAGGGCATTGATCAAACTCAAATTCAGATGCTTGATGAGGAAGCCTAGGATGGTAGTAGTACCAAGGAAGAGGAGAAGAGGGTTGGATGTGCTTGCAGAAGTTTCAGAGCACATGTACTAAAGGGAGGATGACCAAAATTTTGGTTGCATGGGGACATGCAACACCTTTGTAGTGGGGGTATGTTGAGCCCCAAAACCACACTTTTCCTACACATTTTCCTAAACTTTTTCCATCCACCTGAACCTCATAAGCTATCAAAATCATTGTATATTGAGTTTAAAAGAGCACATAAAGTGGTTTTCTAAATATGTTCTGTGTTTGTTGTTTGAACTAGATTTTTGCTCATAAACTGCGGAATCTTGTCACTTTCCGTAGCCAGTTCAAATTTCCGCAGCCTTTTTGTTAAAGTCTATATTGCAGGTGTCTTCAGGAAAATCGAGCCACATGGGCAAGTTGAAAATGACATGGACATGGACCGAGTCCTATTGGCTCAGTCGAATTCATTAAAGAAGGCTGTGGTCAAAGGTGGTCAAGCGGTGGTCAAATATAGGAGTCCTACAGCAATAGGACTCTGTTCTCAAACACGTGAAGACTTTTGTGGTCGTTCCTAGATCTCTGGGGACATATCGACACCTGTGTACTGCTCCATAAGGCGAATACAACAGCCACCCTCAATAGATTTAATCATCACGGCAGCCATGATGCTAGATCCATGGACGTTGTCGTTCACGTGTCCTCCGTCAGCATAGTTTTTAGGAAATTAGTTATATAGCCTTCTGTTATAAATAATGCATTCTCATACGCATAATAGTTAGTCTTGGTAATGTAATTTTGTTGTTAAGAAAGCCCACTATGGTGTGACATTATTTCGTTGTTATGACTGTGTTCTGAATATATGAGAAGACTCTGTTTCTGAGCATAATTCGTGGTTGATAGCTGTTGCCCGAGGTTGTGCAGAGGGCCCCTATACACACCGAGGTTTTGTTTCATATCGCTGTACATTTTCACGCTGTGTTTCTTTACATTCATTATGCCATAGTTATTCACTTGTATATATTGCATTTCTTATGGTATTAACGTTTTATTTTTGTCTATAACTTTACATGTTTTACATTGTTGTTAACGCTGATTAGTGTATTTGTTCTAGATTACAGTAGGCAGCCTCGGCATTTGCATATAGTTTTCACAATGACTAATGACATGGAATCAGTCTTGTCCTTCTGCTGACTTACTTTTCTTAGCTTTTAATTTCAGTTCTGTTTTGATTATTTCAATATTGTTCATTGGCTTTATTAGTTAGATTAGATATTAAATTGCTCATGTCATTATCAGTTACCTCTGAAAGCCATAGCGAGACTAATGGTGAAGGATTGAAGTATGAGTGTTTAATTTGATATTAGTTTATTTTTCTACAAATTAGATATTAAATTGCTCATGTCATTATCAATTACCTCCGAAAGCCATTGCGAGACTAATGGTGAGGGATTGAAGTGTGAGTGTGTAATTTGATATTAATTTATTTCTCTGCAAATTAGATATTAAATTTCTCATGTCATTATCAGTTACCTCTGAAAGCCATAGCGAGACTAATGGTGAGGGATTGAAGTATGAGTGTGTAATTTGATATTAGTTTAGTTTTCTGCAAATTAGATATCAGATTGCTCAGGTTGTTGATGATTACCTCTGAAAGCCATAGCGAGACTAACTAGTGAGGGGTCAGAAAATGAACTGATAATAATTTGATTTTAGCTTTACTTTACTTGCAATTTTTGGATTTCTTTGAGTATAGTAGCTTAATTCATTTCTTTTTTATTTAGACAGCAACAGGGATAATGGTTTCATGATCAATAGTTCACTGTTTGTTTAATTAGAATAGTGGCACATTTTCATTTTCTTTTAGGAATTAATTTCATCATTGCATGCTTTGAGATCTTCTAAAGTTTGAAGTTTTGGAAATAATTTCAAAGGACATAATTGCCTTGAATGTTTATATCCATTTAGAATTTCCATTTCATAGTAGAAGATAAACTAAGATAAAAACCCCCAAAAACAAAATAAAAGTCAAAAACGACAAAAAAGTAAGAAATAGGTTATCTTGCACATATAGTGCGCCACACTTCAACTGTTTACGACTCCCGGATTGACAATTAATATAGCAATTTAGGACACTCTAAATTCACCAAACATTTTGGCACTGTTGCCGGGGAAGTGTAACTAGGTAGCCAATTTCTTAGAAAAAAAAAGAAAAAAAAAATTAAAGAAGGGAAAAATTGATAACTTCTCAAAGTATGCTCTCCTCTTGCACCTAGTGTGATCTAGAGGATCAGAAAAGAGAGCTATTGGTTCAATAATTTCTTGAGTATGCTCTCTTCTTGCACCTAGAGTGATCTAGAAGATCAGAAAGAGAATTATTAGCCCGACTTGAAGATAAAAAATAAAAAATGACATGCATAGAGCAAGAGATTCTAGGGGAAGGTTTATAGCTAGGGCCAAGAGTTTGATTTTTACAACTCCATCTACTTCAAGGCATAGACAAGATACACCTCCATCATATCCAACTCACACTCCCAGCCTTAGGATTCCTCGAATTCAAGGGGCAGCAGCTGAATTAGGAGACTCTCCCACACTATCCATCAAATCTGACTTAGGAAAAGAACCTTTCTTCACTTCTACAGGGGAACATATTGTAATCAAAGAAGTAGAATCACCTGAAGAAGAATAGGTAGAAATTCCTCCTCGTTCACCATTAGTAGAAGAACCAGAGAACTCTGAAAACTCTGGGGAAATTATCATGACAAAGGAAGTAGTAAATATATTAGGAGGAGGAGGTAGATGTACAGGTAGAGGAGGAGGAAACAATGGAGGAGGTAGAGGCAACAATGGGGGAAATAGGGATGTAGATAACTCATTTGGATTTCCTATAGTTGATGAGGAATCTCATACAACAATGAAAAAAATCTCACCATCTATCCTACCAAACTTTTATGGGTTGCAAAGTGAGGATCCTAAAACATTTCTATTTGAGTTTGAAGTCGTGTGCCAAACTTATGACTATATGGAAGACTCTCAAAAACTCAAATTGTTTCCTTCAACATTGAAGGGAGCTGCTTTGAAATGGTTCATGGGATTAGTCGCACAATCTATTAGGACTTGGAATGATATGAAACAAACATTTTTGGATAGATACCTGGACTATTGCATACCCACCAACCATAAGGATGAGGTATTCAAAATGGTGCAAAAAGGAGATGAAAACTTGGAGGATTTACTTGAAAGATTTCAATACAACCTAAAAAGAGAAAAAATGAGTAACTTAGATGAGGAGACCTTGAAAGTCCTTCTATTAAAAGCCATTAAAGATGAATGGATAATATTTTAAACATGATGGGAAAGGGAGATATTTCTCAACTTCCACTCCATGACATAGCAGAACTCTATGTCCATCTCTCGAGGGGAAAATCTAAAATTGGAAAAGGGCCTAGAGATCCTTCTCTTATTAGAGCAAAAAAATATGCAACTGGATCGGTAAGTAGGGCAGAGATTGGTAATATGCTTGATGAGTTCAAAACTGATATTTTAGGGAGCCTTAGTGAACAACTAGACACCCTTAAAATACAAAACAAGAAGAAAGATGAAGCTGAAGCTTTGGCCATCTTTTGTCCAAAATGTAGGAAGAAACATGCTCTAAGGGAATGCCCCTTGGATGCAAAAGTTGTAGAAACATTTATAATTTGCTCGGAAAGCCATGAGACTAAGGATTGTCCTTCAATTCCTGGGCTCAAAGTTGTCTTTCAAGGAGATCCAAATTCAGTGGAATCTCTCTGTTTTGTTTCAAGGAGACCTTGGCAGGGGCAACAAAATCAAGGGTTTAATAACCCTATGAACTTTCAACCCCCACCAAATTGGAATCCTTGGCAACAACCTTGATCCCAACCTCAAAATCCATATCAATCATGGGTACAAGGTATGCAAAATCCTTATGGGAGATTTGCTCACTTTTATCAATATCCTCCATCTTTTCAAAATCAACAAGCTCCACAACTTCCAAATCAAATTCCACAACTTTCATTTCCAAGGATAATTTTAGGGGCGAATGTTCGCCCTTTGGCGGAATTAAGGGGTTTTAAATTTTTAGTGGGCAAATATTTTGTATCATAGTACATTTTTTCAAATCACCTCAAATAGCCCACCTTATTTTAAGGGAGAGGGTAAAAATGGTAAATTTAGCCCTTGAAATTAGGACTTACAACCTTCCATTCGCCCATTTTCAAGAATAGGTTTTATTTAACTGAATCCATTCGCCCATTTTCAAGAATATGTTTTATTTAAGTGAATCCTATGGGCCAAATACCATATTTATAAAAGAGGTATGGTAAATTAATAAAAATATAAATAAATTAGAGGTATGGTAAATAAATAAAACATTTTTTATATTTACTCCATAAGTCACCTTATATACATGTAAGGGTGTAAACAAATAAAAATATAAGTAAAGTGGAGGTATGGTAAATAAATAAACTAGACGTATCATAAATAAATAAAACCTCTTTTTATATTTAGTCCATAACCCTCGTTCTATTTATGAAGGCTCAAGAAAGAGGTTTTATTTAAGTGAATCCTATGGGCCAAATACCATATTTGTAAAAGAGGTATGGTAAATTAAAAAATATATAAATAAACGAGAGGTATGGTAAACAAATAAAACATTTTTTTTATATTTACTCCATAAGTCACCTTATATTTACGAACACTCAAAGAATGGGTTATATTTAGGTGAAACCTATGGCCAAAATACTATGGGACAAATACCATGGACTAGATTGTTATTAATACCATGCAAAAAACCATTATTAACCCTAATATTAGAATTAATAAAAATAAAAATGGCACATGGTATTGACCCATGGTATTCACCTGGAATGTAGCCTATTTGAATGGGGGAATTAAACCATCATGTAGCCTATGCTAAGATTCACTAGGACTTTACAAAGTTTTATTATTTAGTAAAAGACTCGCCAAGATCTTACAAGATTTTATAATTGAGTAAAATATTCGCCATGCCTGGTGAGAGATTCGCCAAAAAATTATATATACATATTATATTATTGATAAAATCGCCTTCCATTTTTCCTATATACCATGGAGATTCGCCCATTTATTATATTTATAAATTTAGGGGGGGTTCTTAAAATTTTCCCTGTTCATTGCCATTTCCACAACAACAAAATTCTCAAAAAAATCCAAATTCTCAACTCTTGCTTCCATTTCAATAAAAGACAAATCAACTACCATCCCAACCATTGCCAAATCCCAATAATAAAAATCCTCAGAATGCTTACATGGTAGAAGGACAACAATATCCTACCTATATGATTGTTCCTCTCAATGATGTACAACTCAGATCTGGTAGAGTTTTAGAAAAACCTTCTATAGATGCTCAAAAGCAAAGTATTTCTGAGGAAGATTCTCTTAAAGCCAACAAAGGTTCTGAAGCATCTCTTCAAAACCCAAACACTCAAAAAGAAAAAGAAAAAGAGTCAACCCCCACAACTCCTATAGTTGAGCAACCTGCATCTTCATCCACACCTCCTTTCCTTGAAAGATTACAAATCGACAAATGGGTGGAAAAACAAATCTTGTTGCCTGACTATGATTGTAGGTTTTAACCCTATACAGAAATTACCTGCATACGAATTCTTAAACAAAGAAAATAAACAATGCGAGAGCATAAGCCATAAAACACATATGCACAGAGATTTTTCCCTGGATCCCAAAACCGGGACTACCAGCTTGATTTTTTTCATTATGTTCCTTTCAATGTTACAATACATATTTATACATGCCGAAGCATCCAATACCATGGACCGAAAACCATCGCGTCCAATACCATGGACCGAAAACCATCGCGTCCAAAAAACATGTGCGAAAATCATGCACAAAACCATAGGTGGGTCCGCCCAACCTAACATATGGCCCAAAGCCAAAATTTTCCAGGGCGTTGCCCCGGACCCCATACAGTGGGGTTACGGGTGCCCTTCAAACCCCCTATTAACTACGTGGAAAGAATATAACACAACCCAACAATCTCCCACTTGTTGTTTTCATTCCACAGGGGGCCACAGGAGAGCTTAGTCATTTTTTCAGCCCTGAGATTCCCATTGCTTCTCTACACCAAGAGAACTTCTCAGAGCTCACAGATTTTGTCAATGCATCTGCAGTATTCTTCAAAGTGTCCACCTTTACCAGAAACACCTTTCTGTCTTCTATCATATCCCTCACAAAGTGATACTAAACATCAATGTGCTTTGTATTTGAATGATAAGCAAGGTTCTTTGCCAAGAAAATTGCATTTTGGCTGTCACAGTCTATTCTTATAGCTCCCTGTACTAACCCCATACTTGAACACAATCTCTGCAACCAAACTGCTTCCTTGCTTGCATGAGTGTCTGCCATGTATTCTGCCTCTGTAGTTGATAGTGCCACTACATATTGTTTCTTACTCATCCAACTGACTGCACCTCCAAATAGGTTAAACACATACCCACTTGTAGATCTTCTCTGATCCAGATCTCCAGCCCAGTCTGCATCAACAAAGCCATGAATATCCAACACTCTGTCTAATCCTGGTCTTCCTTGGTAGCACAAACCATAATCACTAGTGCCACGCAAATACCTGAAAACCCGCTTCACTGCTATCCAGTGCTCCTTCGCAGGTTTTGACATAAACCTGCTCAATACTCCCACTGCATGTGCAATGTCTGGTCTAGTACAGACCATTGCATACATCAAGCTACCCACTGCACTTGCATATGGAACACGGGACATGTCCTCTTCCTCTTCTTGTGTCTTGGGACACTATTCAGCAGATAACCTCACACCTACAGGAATAGGAACCTTCACCGGTTTACTATCCTGCATATTAAACCTCTGGAGTATTGTCTCGACATACTTCCTCTGGTTTAACCAGAGCTTCCTCTTTGACTGATGTCTTTTAATTTCCATGCCCAAAATATAGTTTGCAGCACCAAGATCTTTCATGTCGAATTTGGAGGACAATTGGGTCTTCAAATCCTGGATAATTTCTTTGTCATTTCCAACCAGCAACATATCATCCACATACAAGACCAGATAAATAATACGGTCACCAATTAATTTAAAATACACACAATGATCTGCTTTGCTTCTGGTGAAGCCAAGTCCCCGTATAAATGTATCAAATTTCTGATACCACATCCTTGGTGACTGTTTTAACCCATATAGAGACTTCTTTAACTTGCATAACAGTTCTTTCTTACCCTTCACCGCAAAGCCTTCAGGTTGCTTCATGTAGATTTCCTCTTCCAAATCCCCATGAAGAAATGTTGTCTTCACATCCATCTGTTCTACCTCAAAATCAAAAGCAGCAGCAACAGATAAAAGTAATCTAATAGAAGTTACCTTGGAAACAGGAGAAAAAAAATCACCAAAATCAATTCCCGGCACCTGGGAATAACCTTTTGCTACCAACCGAGCTTTGTATTTCTCCACCTTTCCTTCCGCATTTGTCTTCTTCTTGAACACCCATTTGCTGCCAATGGGTTTCCTTCCAGCCGGCAACTCCACCAGATCCCAAGCCTCATTTTTGTGCAAAGATGCCATTTCATCAACCATGGCCTCTTTCCAGACTTTTCCATCCTCTGAATCCACTGCTTCCTTCACAGTTCTGGGATCATCATCAGTAACAGACAAAGCAAAAGCAGATGGACTATACCTTTCTGGTTGCCTTCTTTCTCGAACTGATCTTCTCACAGCCGGAGTTTGTGGCTCTTCATCTTCTGATTCCTCCTCTGCTGTAGAGTCTGATTCTTCCTCCTTTGGCTCAAACTCTATCTTCTCAGGTTCCTTTGGTTGGACTTCATGTTGAATAACATCTTTTACCTCTCTAAACACCACATCTCAGTTGTACACAACCTTCCGTGTGACTGGGTTCCAAAGCTTATAACCCTTTAAACCATCCTTATACCCAATAAAGATGCACTTTTCAGATTTACTATCCAACTTGGTTCGTTTCTCCTTTGGAACATGTACATATGCATCACATCCAAATACCCTTAGATGTGAAAGAGTGGGTTTCTTACCAGTCCATACTTCTTATGGAGTCTTATCCTCCACCGCTGATGAAGGTGATCTGTTGATCAGGTAACATGCAGTATCCACTGCCTCTGCCCAGAATTCCTGTCCTAACCCGGCACCACTGAGCATGCTTCTTGCCCTTTCCATCAACATCTTGTTCATTCTTTCTGCGACTCCATTTTGCTGAGGTGTATATGGAGTAGTCTTCTGCCGTGCTATACCACACTTCTTACAAAATTCTTCAAATTCCTTGCTGTAAAATTCTCCACCATTATCTGTCCTCAGCACCTTTATCTTCTTCTCTGTCTGATTTTCCACCATAGCCTTAAATTCTTTAAACCTGTCAAAGACTTCAGATTTCTTCTTAAGAAAATATATCCATGTATTCCTTGAGAAGTCATCTATGAATGATACATAGTACACAGACTTACCCAGTGATGGAACCTTCACAGGTCCAAACACATCACTGTGCACAAGCTCTAATATCTATTTCGTCCTCTTACCACCAGAGGGGAAACTCACCCGATTCTGCTTCCCATATACACAATTTTCACAGAAATCAAAATCCAGAGAGCTATTATTCATACCTTCTACCATACCTTTACCATGAAGTATTCGAAGGCCCTTCTCTCCAATATGTCCAAGCCTTTGATGCCACAACATGGTCTTCTCTCCAGAGACCACTAGATTCTCTACTCCATTTTCAGGAACCATAGAACTATTGCACCCATCAACAACAGTTCTACCTTGCAGGTTGTACAGAGTTCCAATCCAAACTCCCCGCTTTAATATCAGTGCTCCTCGAACCATCTTGCAGGTATCTTTCTCGAACACCGTCTTTAGACCTGCATCATCCAACTTGCTTACAGAAATCAGATTTCGGGCCAATGCAGGAATATGTAGAACACCAGGAAGTGTTCTAACCCTTCCACCTTACAACTTCAACTTTACTTTTCCCCGACCAATGATTCTAGCCTTCCTATCATCTCCTAAGAAGACATCACCACCATCGTATTTCTCATACTCGCAGAACCACTCTCTATGGGGAGTGAAGTGAAAGGATGCACCTGAGTCAATCAACCATGCCTCATGATCTACATGTGTACTTGAAGAAGCCAAGTACACATCCCCACCTTCATCTGAGGTGGTTTTCGCCTCTGCAGAAGGAGCATCATCAGATCCCTTTCCTTTATCAGGAGCTTTAGATTTACAATCCCTTCTGAAGTGCCCTTCCTTTCCGCATTTCCAGCACACCACCTTTGTAGGTTTTCCTGGAGATTTAGATCTCCCTCTAGATTTAGATCTCCCACTCGATGACTTATTTTTGTTTCTGTTCTGGGACCGTCCTCGTACAGACAAGGCATCACCATTCTGGTTGTCCATATTTTTCCGTCTCATCTCCTCCGTCAGCAAGGTTGAGACTATTTCATCAAACTGCAAAGCAGTTGCATTGCTACCTATTACAATAACCAGACTATCCCATGAATCTGGTAGAGAACACAACAGACTGATGCACTTATCTTCATTTGAAATTTTAATATCAACAGATAATAACTGACTTACCACAGTATTAAATGTATTCAGATGCTCTGTCACCGAGTCTCCATCTTTCATCCTCAGGTTATACAGATTTTTCCGCATGAACAGTTTATTCAGCAGAGACTTAAATTGGTACAAAGTCCCTAACTTGACCCACAAAGCCTTTGCTGTAGCTTCCCCTGATACATTCAGCAATACTGAATCCGAGACACACAATCGTATTGTGCTCTTTGCCTTCCGATCCAACTTCTCCCATTCTTCATCGGTCACTCTCGATGGTTTAGTACCCGAATCTACCGCGATCCACTGATCTTTATCCACCAACAGATCCTCCATCTTGAGTTTCCACAACTCAAAATTCTGACCATTGAACTTCTCAATCTCTATCTTTCCACTGCTCGCCATCTTCTTTCACCACTAGAATCGATCTCGCAGATCTCCCACTGAACAGGGTCTACCACAGGCCCGAGCGAAACCCCTCAGCAACAAAGGCGTCCCCTTGAAGCCAAAACAGCTCTGATACCAAATGTAGGTTTTAACCCTGTACAGAAATTACCTGCATATGAATTCTTAAACAAAGAAAATAAACAATGTGAGAGCATAACCCATAAAACACATATGCACAAAGATTTTTCCCTGGATCTCAAAACCGGGACTACCAGCTTGATTTTTTCCATTATGTTCCTTTCAATGTTACAATACATATTTATACATGCCGAAGCATCCAATACCATGGACCGAAAACCATCGCGTCCAATACCATGGACCGAAAACCATCGCGTCCAAAAAACATGTGCGAAAATCATGCACAAAACCATAGGTGGGTCTGCCCAACCTAACATATGGTCCAAAACCAAAATTTTCCAGGGCGTTGCCCTGGACCCCATACAGTGGGGTTACGGGTGCCCTTCAAACCCCCTATTAACTATGTGGAAAGAATATAACGCAACCCAACAATGATTTCCTAAATGAATTAAAGAATGTTTGTATCAAGATTACCTTGCTACAAGCCATTAGAGAGATTCCTATTCTATCAAAAACAATAAAGGAGTTGAGTCTCAAAAGACCAGGAAGGAAACCAAAAGATACAAGAAGAATCCACCTTGTAGGAAAAATTGCAGATATCATGATGGGAAAAATTACCATGCAAAAATATGTAGATCTCGGTAGTCCAATTGTCAAGACACATATAAATGGGGTAGAAATTCCAAATACTTTGATTGACTTAGGGGCTACTATCAACATTATGAGTAGACAGACTATGGAACAGCTAAAACTTCCTAATCTTGTTTTTACACCTACCCTACTGCAACTTGCAGATAGATCAATAATCAAACCAGATGGTGTATTAGAAGATATTTCAGTCTCCTTAGATTCTTGGGAATATCCAGTAGATTTCATGATTTTGACTCCCAAGAGTAATTTAGGAGGGCACCCACTCATCTTAGGAAGACCTTGGCTAGCCACAACTGATACTTTCATTAGTTGTAGATCTGGGGATATGTATATTTCTAATGGTAGTTCGACAAAGAAATTCAATTTGTATCCTCCAGCAAAAGCAATTACAGAAGTAGGAGATTGTGAATGGGTCGATGATGAGGACACTATACAACCTGTCTTTACCATTTCTGAAATTAGTGAAGATAGTCAAATTCTGAACACATTAGAAAATTTTGAAACATCTTCAGAATATGACCACACACAATTTTAGTTAGATTTTGACATTGAGTATCTATCATCAAGACAAATGTCTCTTTACTCTATGGAAGAGTTTGGTAGTTCTACGACTGAGATTTTTCCAAGTAAAACATTAAATATCAACAAAAACTTGGAAAAATCACAACAGGGAGAGCTAACCAAAATCTTGCTAAGACATTCTACTGCGTTTGCGTGGGAGTATACTGATATGAAAGGTATTGACCCTAAGACTTGTATTCATCACATCTACATTAAGGAAAACAGTAGACCAATCAAAAAACCTCAAAGAAGGATGAATCCAAACCTTAGGGGGATAGTGAAAGAAGAGCTCCAAAAACTACTCAATGTAAACTTCATTTATCCAATTTCAGATAGTCGATGGGTTTCTCCTTTGGTTATAGTACCTAGAAAGAATGGTAAATGGAGTGTATGCATTGATTACAGGGAATTGAACAAAGCAACTTTGAAGGATCACTTTCCTTTTCCCTTTATCGATCAAGTATTAGATACATTAGTAGGCAAAAATTACTTTTCATTTCTGGATGGTTTTAGTGGCTATAATCAAATTCAGGTAGCACCTGAAGATCAAGATAAGACCACATTTACCTGTCCATGGGGAAATTTTGCTTATCGAGTGCTTCCTTTTGGATTATGTAATGCACCTACAACATTCCAAAGAGCAATACTAGGAATCTTTTCTAATCTAATCCATGATTGTGTAGAGGTTTATATGGATGATTTTACGGTTTATGGTAATTCATTTGAAGAGGCATTAGAGAATTTGGAAAAAGTCCTTATAAGATGTAAAGAAACAAACCTTTCATTAAGTCATGAAAAATTCTTTATGATGTTTACTGAAGGTATTGTTTTGGGACATCACATTTTAGGGGATGGGGTTAAATTTGATAAATCAAAGTTGAAGTCATCTCCAAGTTGCCTATTCCAAATTTTCAAAAAGATGTCAGAAGTTTTATGGGATTTACTGGGTGCTATAGAAGATTTATAGAGAACTTCACTAAAATAGCATCTCCACTCTTCAAATTGCTTACAAAAGTCTGTGAATTCAAATGGGATCTTGATTGCCAATCAGCGTTTGAAACTTTGAAAACAAGAATATTTGAAGCACCCATCTTGAGAGGACCAAATTGGAAACTTTCTTTCCATATTTCTATAGATGCTTCAGATACAGCTTTAGTGGCTGTGTTGGGTCAAAAGGATTTAGTTCCTTATGAAATTTACTATACCAGTAAAAATTTGACTCCCACTGAGTTGAACTATATTGTAACTGAGAAAGAGTTCTTAGTTGTTGTTCATGCAATCAATAAGTTCAAAAATTATATAACAAGCTATGAAACTTTTATTCATACTCATCATTATGCGATTAGATATTTAATGAACAAACCTGTTACTAATGGCAGAGTTACAAGGTGGCTCTTACTTTTACAAAAATTCAATATTACTGTGTTGGATAGACCAGGAAAAAAAAATACAGTAGTTGATTTCTTGTCTAAGATCCAGAATACTAAATAAGATTCTCCTGTAGAGGATAAGTTTCCGGATGAATATTTATTTGCAGTAACTACTATGACCCCTTGGTATGCAGATATTGCTAACTATTTGGTTATAGGGAAACTACCTCCACATGTATTTCCTAGTGAAAGAAGAAAGATTATTCAGGAGAGTTCAAAATATTCATGGATTTCTAACGAATTGTTTAAAACGGGGCCAAATCTTGTGATCAGAAGATGTGTTAGGGAAGATGAAATGCCTAACATCCTCAAGGCATGTCATGATGAACCACGCGGCAGACACTTTGCTGACAAAAGGACAGCCTATAAAATCCTCTCTTGAGGATATCATTGGCCTTCCCTCTTCAAAGATGCAAAAGAATATGTCAAAAGGTGTGATTGCTGCCAAAGAGTAGGGAAACCGACCCTTTCAAATGAAATGCCATTGCAACCGCAAGTACTCATCGAAACCTTTGAAAAATGGGCTTTAGATTTCATTAGACCTATTAATCCACCATCTAAACAAAAGAAGTATATATTGGTATGTACTAATTATGTCACTAAATGGGTAGAAGCCAAAGCATTATTTTCTACTACTGAAAATTCAGGTGTTAATTTTCTTTATGAGGATATTTTTACTCGCTTAGGTGTTCCAAGAGAAATTGTGACAGATGAAGGAAGTCAATTCACATCCAAACCGATGGAGAAGCTGATGGAAGAATAGAAAATCAAGCACAGAAAATCTACTCCTTACCATCCGCAAGCAAATGGCCAAGTGGAGTCTACAAACAAAGTTATTGAAGGCATCATCACCAAAACTGTTCATCTACACAGAAGAGATTGGGAAGAAAGGCTTCCTGAAGCCTTATGGGCCTACAAAACTACATGGAGGAATACAACAGGACATTCTCCCTATGAACTTGTTTATGGGAAAGAAATCCTGCTCCCCATTTAGTTTCAAGTCAAAACTTTCAAGATGGCAGTTCAGTTGGGGATGGATCTATCAGAAGCCAAAAAGCATAGAATGAAGCAGTTGAATGAGCTAGATGAGATCAGACAAGAATCAATCCTAAGAACTGATCTACTTCAGTATCAAAGAGCTAAGTGGCATGATAAATACATCAAAGAGGAAAAGTTTCAAGAAGGAGACTGGGCATTGCTATTCGATTCCAAGTTTAAAGACTTCAAAGGTAAATTCCAGACTCATTGGCTTGGGCCATATGAGATTGACAAAGTATTTAGCAATGGAGCGGTAAGAATCAAAACCATTGATGAATTTCAAACTCCTCTTATTGTGAATGGTCATAGATTAAAGGTCTATCATAAGCCACTCTCAAAAGAGGAATTTGTCAAAATGTTTCAAGATAGTTCTGCAATAAGGCTAGTGAAGAAGAATTCTTCTTCTCCACCAGCCTAGCCTTTGTTCCTTTCTGTTCTAAAAAAAAAAAATTGTATAAGCCTGAAAACCAATCACAGATTGGCAGTCTTATACAGAAAATACAAGGCGAAAAGCAAAATCCTCTGACGCCCTATATTTTCCAAAATATATATATATATATATATATATACATATATTTTTCTTCCCCATTTTCATTCCACTCCACTTCATTTTCATTTCACTCCATTTCATTTTCATTCCACTCCACTTCATTTCGTTCCACTTTATTTCATCCACTTCATTTCATTCCGCCAATAAAGTTTTTATGACCATTTTCATTCTTTCAGTCATCATTTATCCATCTTCATTCAGTCAAATGGTTGTTGTGTCAGTTTTCGCAGCTAAAACCAGCTTCCGTAGCCAGAAGCAGTTTCCGCAGCTATCACTCTGTTTTTCAAAACTAACAGTCAGATGTTAGTTCTATAATCATGAAATAAAATGCAAGAATGACCGAGGACATATTATGAAGACATGGGGCACCTAAAGGCATCAATAAGGAGCAAATGATCAAGGGTTAATGGACAACAAATGGCAAACATTTCAAGGTATGAGTAGAAATTTATTTCAAATAGCAATCAAAGCACATTATTACATAGTTATTAAACCATAAGCTCCACTATAAGCAATGATTGGCATGATAGCCTCCATAACCATTCCACGACATTCCTCCACAAACCATGCATTTATTTTCCAAACAGTCTCATGATTAGCCTTCGGATTTAATTTTTGTTGGCTGCATTTTAACACTCCACCTGTAATCATGAGGACGTGGTCGATTTGACTACGGCTCTTCTCAGCCGCACAAAATCCGCAGCCATTTCATCAACGTGTTTGCATCTACTCTGCAGCCACCCAATTTAAAATTTTTCCAGATGTACTTTACTCTCCCTACTGTTCTATTGACATCACAGTTGCATTTCCACCTTGCCCACATAAGCCTTCACCCGAATTCACGAATTCACTTCCACTGCCTGTCCTCTGTTTTTTGCTCACAGTCACTGGTTATCTCCATAAACTTTGTTCACTCCTATAACCCAACCGTCTCACTTTCGTTAAACCTTCCTCATGCAAACGAGTTTTAAGAACAGAAGGAAGGATGGGTCTGTTGTTGAGGGTAGAACCGGAAGGGCCCAAGTTTTTGGAAGGATACCTGCAAGTGAAAGACATGTTGAAGAAGGCAAGATGCCTACGATTCATTCAAAAGTTCAAATACTACAATAAGGAGATTACAAAAACTTTTGCAATGTATTTTAACGGCCAGGAGGTGGAAATTGGGGACCTCAAGTTTAAAATCACCGAAGCATCCATAGCAGCCGCTACAGAACTCCCGCAGGAGGGTGAACACTGGTTCAAGAACAAGAGCTTTGACGAGAAGGCTTGGAAATTCATACTACGCAATCCAGGTATGGATGTAACTATATTCAAATGAGGAATTCATGTCCATGCTTTAAAACAGGAGTGGGCCAGTTTACTGTTAATTATTCAAAATTTCATTACTTGTGAGGGCCGTTTCTGGTCAATGTATATGTATCATACCCGGTTGCTGATGAACTCTTTAGAAAACCAAACCCTCAATCTGCCATATTTTTTATTGTTGAGCTTGAAAAAGATGTGCACAACAGTCCAAAAGAATATAGAAAACATAGAACCCCATTTGTATCATCATGGGCTTGTGAGAATTCTAATTGAAGACCAGTTGAAGAAAAAAATGGACACCTGGGAATGGTTTTTGGTGAGAAACTACTTTCAAGAGCCACTCGAGGTACCTGAGAGTAGTATAGCAAGAAGGAGTAGGAGGAAGGAGACAAGTGTAAGAATTCAAGACCCTGCTATTATCAAAACCAAAGAAGTTAATCAAGAAGAGAGACTGGAAAGAACCAAGGATAGAAACCAAGGAAAATCAAAAGGGAAACGAAACATAGAAGCCATATATCAAACTTCAGAGCCTTCCCAAAAACAAGATCATCAAACACTGTCTGGAATATTAGCTTATCTTCGAGAACAAGCGGTTGTAGCCAAGAAGAAACGAAAAGGAAAGCAGAGTATGGAGGAAGATACTAGTCCACAGCATGTAAGAAGAAGCTCTAGGCTTAAAGGGAAATTAAAGACAGTAAAAACCAAAGGGCCCCACTTTATTGATTTGGAGGGGGAAACCCCAGAAAAGCCTCCAGCAACCTCTCCTGACCGTAGCCCACACCATACTTCCATTTCACAACCAGATGTTGACATGAGTCCCCCTCAGCAAAATTTTCCAATTAGTCCCTCTCAACAGGATTTTGGGGTCAGCCCAAGGAAGACTACACCCGAGGTAGACCCGAATCAGTAGGAGATGTATGATTATATAGAATCCTTAGAGAAGACAGCTGCAGATCCAAGCACGTCATCCACTTAGCCTCACACAGCACAAGAAGCTCTAGTCCAATCATTGAAACAAGAAGTTTTTGAATTGGAGGTCTTAAACAGACACATTAGACAAGAAAATGAAGCACTAAAAGAACAAAGTAGATTGGACAAGATCATTCATGACAACACAATGTTACACCTTGGGCTATGGCAAAAGAAGAACAGGAAAGTAAAGAGAAAGTGCAGGAAGTTGAGTAGGACATTGATCAACCTCAAATTTAGATGCTTGATGAGGAAGCCTAGGATGATAGTAGTACCAAGGAAGAGGAGAAGAGGGCTGGATGTGCTGGAGGAAGTTTCAGAGCACATGGACTAAAGGGAGGATGACCAAAATTTTGGTTGCATGGGGACATGCAACACCTTCACAGTGGGGGTATGTTGAGCCCCGAAACCACACTTTTCCTACACATTTTCCTAAACTTTTTCCATCCACCTGGACCTCATAAGCTATCAACATCATTGTATATTGAGTTTAAAAGAGCACATAAAGTGGTTTTCTAACTATGTTCTCTGTTTGCTGTTTGAACTATATTTTTGCTCGTAAGCTGCGGAATCTTGTCACTTTTCGCAGCCAGTTCAACTTTCCGCAGCCTTTTTGTTAAAGTCTATATTGCAGGTGTCTTCAGGCAAATCGAGCCACATGGGCAAGTTGAAAATGATGTGGACATGGACCGAGTCCTATTGGCTCAGTCGAATTCATCAAAGAAGGTCGTGGTCAAAGGTGGTCAAGCGGTGGTCAAATATAGGAGTCCTACAGCAATAGGACTCCGTTTTCAAACACGTGAAGACTTTTGTGGCCGTTCCTAGATCTTTGGGGACATATCAACACCTGTGGACTGTTCCATAAGGCGAATCCAACAACCACCCTCAATAGATTTAATCATCATGGCAGCCATGATGCTAGATCCATGGACGTTGTCGTTCACGTGACCTCTGTCAGCGCAGTTTTTAGGAAATTAGTTATGTAGCCTTCTATTATAAATAATGCGTTCCCATATGCATAATAGTTAGTCTTGGTAATGTAATTTTCTGTTAAGAAAGCCCACTGTGCTGTGGCATTATTTCGCTGTTATGACTATTTCTGAGCATAATTCATGGTTGATAGCTGTTGCCCGAGGTTGTGCAGAGGGCCCCTGTACACACCGAGGTTTTGTTTCATATTGTTGTACATTTTCACGCTGTGTTTCTTTACGTTCATTATTCCATAGTTATTCACTTGTATATATTGCATTTCTTATGGTATTAGCGTTTTATTTTTGTCCATAACTTTACATGTTTTACATTGCTGTTAACGTTGATTAGTGTATTTGTTCCATATTACAGTAGGTAGCCTGGGCATTTGCATATAGTTTTCACAATGACTAATGACATGGAATCAGTCTTGTCCTTCTGCTGACTTACTTTTCTTAGCTTTTAATTTCAGTTTTGTTTTGATTATTTCAAGATTATTCATTGGCTTTATTAGTTAGATTAGATATTAAATTGCTCATGTCATTATTAGTTACCTCCGAAATCCATAGCGAGACTAATGGTGAGGGATTGAAGTATGAGTGTGTAATTTGATATTAGTTTATTTTTCTGCAAATTAGATATTAAATTGCTCATGTCATTATCAGTTACCTCCGAAAGTCGTAGTGAGACTAATGGTGAGGGATTGAAGTGTGAGTGTGTAATTTGATATTAGTTTATTTCTCTGCAAATTAGATATTAAATTGCTCATGTCATTATCAGTTACCTCCGACAGCCATAGCGAGACTAATGGTGAGGGATTGAAGTATGAGTGTGTAATTTGATATTAGTTTATTTTTCTGCAAATTAGATATCAAATTGCTCAGGTTGTTGATGATTACCTCCGAAAGCCATAGCGAGACTAACTGGCGAGGGGTCAAAATATGAACTGATATAATTTGATTTTAGCTTTACTTTACTTGCAATTTTTGGATTTCTTTGAGTACAGTAGCTTAATTCATTTCTTTTGTATTTAGACAGCAGCAGGGATAATGGTTTCATGATCAATAGTTCAATGTTTGTTTAATTAGAATAGTGGCACATTTTCATTTTCTTTTAGGAATTAATTTCATCATTGCATGCTCTGAGATCTTCTGAATTTTGAAGTTTTGGAAATCATTTCAAAGGACATAATTGCCTTGAATGTTTATATCCATTTAGAATTTCCATTTCACAGTAGAAGATAAACTAAGATAAAAACCCCCAAAAACAAAATAAAAATCAGGTGCGCCACACTTCAACAGTTTACGACTCCCGGGTTGACAATTAATATAGAAATTTAGGACACTCTAAATTGACCAAACATTTTTCTCATTCTACCTTTCCCCAATAGATGCTCCCCTTCAAAATCGTCCATCGAGTTGACATCCCAAATGAAATCCAACACATTAATATAGATTTTTCCTATTTCATCACTATATTGATAAATATAAGTCACAGTTTGATATATCATATATCCCTCTACCACATAACCCTCAGGATGTTCTCTTTGTATCACATGAAATTTCATTTGTCGACGCGTTTCGAACCAACCAGTGTGGTTCATCATCAGGACAAGTTGAAGAATCAGATCTAGCTTTGCATATTAATTAAACAGAGCAGAACATCCAAAAAATATAGTTGTTGGATGTTCTGCTCTGTCTATTTAATATGAAAATCTAGATCTGATTCTTCGACTTATCCTGACGATGAACCACATTGGTTGGTTCAAAACGCGTCGACAAATGAAATTTCATGTGATTTACGCCGAAAAATCTCTCATAAATTTGATATGGATCACAGAAGCCTCAATGACACTTTCTGTTTTGTGTCGGGTTGGGATATCCTCCTTTGTAACATTGACCTTCCTGGGTTGGGTCATTCATTTTTTCCTTCCATTTGATCTCTACCACGTCATCATGACCACTAATCCCATGGATCCAAAAGCTGCCAAACTTCCAATTGTGTCGTTGATATGTTCAAGAGTTGTCCTTCTACAATTACACTTACCTCTTTTCTCTATATCATCCAAAATCATTTTTGCATCCTTTCGTCTCGTGTCGATGATGTGGAAAATTATGGCCCTCCTTCGACACGGTCATTTCCCATCGACTTCAGCTCATTATTCGAGAAGTTGCCTGAGAGACTCCTTTCCAGTACCTTAGAGCTTGCATGCCCTAAGGGCAAGTTCTTCGCACTCAACGACAAGTTCACATCATTGGCTTTCGATCAAGTGATTTCATGGGTGTTCAAATTCAATTCCTCTATTCACATTCTGTAGATTGCGCTGATAGTACCTTGAGGACCGTTGTCATTATTGGTGGTTTCTCTCATGCTTGCTAACAATTTACATCATTGACTGGTAATCAAATGATTTTCTAGCATGTTCGACATCAACACATCTATTCACATGTTAGAATTTTTACTTTAATCGGGTCATGTTGGAGCGCAAGATCCTAGATTCAGATCACAAAAGTCTAGGTTGCGAAGTGATGTGACATGGATATGATGATATACATGTCTCTTTCAGATGGATGTCTGCAACCATACCATGAGTTATCATATGTGATCCTTCTCATTATTGGATGGCTACGACCATACCTTGGTTTCATTATGATCCTCTTTGATGGATGGTTGCGCCCATACCTAGATCCATTTACATGATCATTCTCTGGATGGCTACGTCCATGCCACGATTTATGTATCATTGGACAAAGTTCTTAGTTATGTATATGTATCTTTACTTGCTTGCAGGTTTTCCAACCGCAGACTATGGTTCCTCACACTGATTTATAAAGCATTTCAACCTCACTCTAGCTCGGCCTTCACGCTTTAGGGGGGCATCTGTTACACAACATTTTTTCACTGTCCCTGTACTCCCCGTTCCTTGATCCTGTAGGGCCTCTATAGTGAACCCCACATGCTTTGCCTTCATGAAGAAACTCCCATCATGTCCTTCTTCATGAGCAGATCAACTCCTTTTTGCACCATTTCCCCTAAAATTTCTGTTTTTCCCAATTTATAAGACCAACCGTAATGACCTTTGTCTCCTCCGCACCAATGTGCGGAGATTAGAACTATCCCTAGCACTGACTAGAGTGACTTAGCTGTGTTCCAGTCACGCCATTCCTATTATGGAAAGTTTTTTAAATTAAGAGTTGAAGCTTCCAGCTCTAGAAGCTTCGTAATGGAAGTCTAGTAAATGGTTTGGCCAGATGGGGTCAAGGATGTCAATTTGGGCTCCTTTCCCCTATAATGATGGAACTAACTCAATGAATAAGACCTTCTCCCATGAGAAGAGGATCCATATCCTATCCATTCATACTATATAAACCTCCCTTTTTCCCAAGCACAAGCTAGCGTTAGGGTTGAAGTGTTGATGTTGGTGTGCTATTTATATTTTGGTTTATAGTAAACAACAAGTTATTCATATTTGTAGCTATCTAGTTGTGTGAGGGAGAAGTGTATTTTGGTTTGGAGTGAAGCCTAAAATGGAGAGCCTTAAAACTATTGTTGATTGAGGCCATCATGGAATGCTAGCGGAAGTATGTGGGAACCTGGTCTTGTCAGAGGAGAACTGCAACGTCAAGACAATGGTTGTAATCTCTCTTTGATATCAATATATATGCAACTATCGATTGATTTCCTACATGTTTTTTCATCTCATACATTCATGGCTTAATGTTTCTTAACTTGTTAAGTAGGTTGAATTACAATTTGACTTGTTTCAGGTGCTTGAAGAAGTAAGCGAGAGATAGCTGGAGCGAGCAAGAAAGGACATCATCAAATGGGATAAGTGTACCAAGAGGTAGGCCCTCTTGATTGGTTCTAACCTAAGGAAATCTTCCATAGAATGTACCTGTTGTGGCTAGACCCATTATTGGGTTAGAGGAATTTGTTTGTGTCCACACTTATAATTTTACTTCACCACAAGGAGTCTTTAACAAAGTTGTGGGTGTAAGTCTTAGAGGTGAAGAAGAGAAAATTGTGGAGCAAATTTTGGTGGGCAAGTGAAAACAACAGTTACTGGGTTTTATTGTCTATTACTCTACAACCCCTAGTGAAATGTAAATCGTCGTAAGAATTTTTATTTACTTGGTGAAGGAGTCGCAACCTCCATGTGAATATTTTTCATGCATTAAGAATTAGAAGCCAATGTTTTTTATTGTGTTGCTCCATTTTACTCTATTTTACTCTATTTTGTTATGCGTCAAATTTCTGTGTTTTTTAAGCTTCTGTCCAATTATAATTTGTTCGCCGCAACTGAATATTTGATCTCCACAACTAATTTGTTGAGGGATACTCCTCTCCTTTGCCCCCCTGTAATTTATTTCACATGGTATCAGAGTGGGTGAAATTCTGTTAGTGTAAAAATAAGTGTTTTTACTAGGAAGTTAAAAAATATTTTGAAGGCATATTTTTGGAGCATATTTTCCAGTCGGGAGAAAGTTTTTTTGCTTCAGTCAGAAATGGAAGGATCAAGCACAAGATTGACTAATCCTCATATACCTCAGTTTAATGAAAAAAATTATGACTACTGGGCTATTACAATGAAGGCTTTGTTTTCTTCCCAATATATTTGGGATTTGGTGGAGAATGGGTTCCAAGAACTAGCAAATGCAACAACATACAAGGCCTAGCCTCAAACAGAAAAGGATTTGTTGAGGGACAACAGGAAGAAGTATGAAAAATCCCTCTTCTACATCTTTCAAGCAGTTCATGAAAGTGTCTTCCCAAGGATTGCAACAACAACAAATTCCAAGAAAGCGTGGGACACCCTCCAGACAACCTACCAAGGCATGGAAAAAGTCAAGACAACAAAACTACAAATGATAAGGAGATATTTTGAAACAATTTGTATAAAATATTCTGAGAATGTAGACTCATTTTTTACACATGTAATTAGACTGGTTACTCAAATCAAGTTTCATGGTGAGACACTTGAGGAAAGGAGAATAGTTAAGAAATTTTTTAGAAGTCTTCCAGCAAGGTTTGATGCCATTGTTGTGGCCATAGAAGGGACAAAGGATCTCTCACAGTATTTAGTGGATGAGTTTCATGCATCACTAGTTTCTCATGAACATAGATTGAATAGAGAAACAAACTCCTCATTGGATCATGCCTTCAAGACACAAGTTTCATTTGGTCAAGGTAGAGGTAGAGGAAGATCAAATGCTAGAGGAAGAGGAAGAAGCCTCCATAGAGGTGAAAGAAGTATCCCTTCAAACTCAAGTGGAAGGGGTAGAAATAAAAATCCAAGTCAAGGCCTGATCCAAAATAAAGCACAAGGTTATAGGTATGATAAATCTCACGTCCAATGTCATTACCATAAGAAGTATGGTCATTATGCAAATGAATGTAAAAAGAAGCAATATGACATAAGTAACAAACCGAGTGTAAATTTCACAAAGTAAAATCAGAACCATGATAGCATGTTTTTAGCTTGTAATGTAGCACAAGAAAAACAAAGTGATGTATGGTTTCTAGATTCAGGGTGTAGCAACCACATGACAGGGAACATAGAAATGTTTTCCAATCTAGATGAAAGTGTGAAATCTGAAGTGATATTAGGTAGTGATAGCAAAGTCGTTTTCATGGGCAAAGGAAGAGTCAATATTCTAACAAAGAAGGGGGAGAAGAAGTATATTTCATATGTTTATTTTTTCCCTGGTTTGAAGCACAACCTCATAATCATTGGACAGCTCATGCAAAAGGGCTACAATGTCTTTTTCAAAAATGATGAGTGCACAATTTTGGATAAGTCTCCAAGCAGACAGTTGATTGCAAAAGTTCAGATGATAAGCAATAGAATGTTTCCCCTCAAGCTAAAATCAAATTAGAAGGAAGAAGGTGCACAAGCACAACTATCAATGAGATCACAATAGGATGAAAGCAAAGTTGCAGTTGTCACACAAGTAAACTTTCACGCAGAAGTCAAAGATGAAAATTTGTTATGGCATTTGAAATTTGGTCATCTCAACTTTGGATGTTTGAATTTGTTGCATAAGAAAGGAATGGTAATAGGGTTTCCACTCATAGAAATATCGGACAAAAACAATATAGAGACACATTTCCAGTAGGAAAGTCAATAAGGGCAAAGACACCTTTGGAGATTGTCCATTCAGATTTATGTGGACCAATGCAAACGCCACCAATTGGGGGTAGTTATTATTTCTTAACTTTCATAGATGATTATACAAGGAAGACACGATTCTACTTCCTAAAACAGAAAAGTTAAGTGTTTGAGTGCTTCTGTCAATACAAAGCTCTTGTTGAGAAGCAAAATGGACATTACATCAAAGTCTTGAGGACTGATAGAGGTGGCGAATACATCTCAAATCACTTCCTTTGTTTTTGTAGGGAGTATGGAATTCACAAGCAATTTACAACAAGGTATACACCTCAGCAAAATGGTGTCTTGGAAAGGAAGAATAAGACCATTATGGAAATAACAAGGAGTATGTTGAAGGCAAATCATTTGCCAAATGATTATTGGGCTGAATGTTGCTTGTGCAGCGTATATCATTAATATGTTTCCAACCAAAAGTGTCAAGAATGTTGTTCCTGAAGAGTCATGGAATGGAAGAAAGCATAGTGTCACTCACATGACATGTCCCAGATGAGTTGAGGAAGAAATTGGACAACAAGGGGGAGAAATGCATATTTGTTGGATATAGTGATGAATCCAAGGCATACAAACTCTACAATCTATCAACCAAGAAGGTCATAATCAGTAGAGATGTGCAGTTCATAGAAGAGGAAGCATGGGATGGAAGTTTAGAGAAGAAAATCAATGTGAAATCATGTATACCACATGAGGAAAAATAGGAATTGACAACAGTAAGTAATTCCTCAACAGTGACTCTCTTTACTCTTATTCAAGCGCAACAAAGTAGGCAACAAGTAACACCATCAACAAATAATAGGACAGCATCACGCAATCAAGCAAGTGCTTCTCCAAGCACGCCGCAAAGTGCAGCACCAAGTGACATGTCAAGCCCATCTTTCGCAAGCATAAGAAGACCAAAATTCAAAAATTTAAATGAAATTTATGAGCAAGATGAAGTTGATAGTGACAATGGTCTAAATTCCTTATTTGCATTGTTTTGTCATGTAGATGACCAAATCCATTTTGAGGATGCAGTCAAAGAAGAAAAATGGTTTGTAGCAATGGATGAAGAAATAGAAGCAATAGAAAAGAATGACACATGGGAGTTAGCAGATCTTCCTCAAGGAAAAGAAGTCATTGGAGTGAAGTGGGTCTATAAGACCAAGAGAAAAATTGAAGGAAATATTGAAAGGCATAAAGCAAGGCTAGTTGTCAAAGGATGCAAGCAGCATCATGGAAGAGATTATGTGGAGACGTTTGTGCCAGTCGTGAAGATGGAGACAATGCATACAATGGTGTATATTTTCGCACAACATAAATGGAAAGTGTATCAAATGGACGTAAATTAGTGTTCTTGAGTGGAGTGCTGAAAGAGGAAGTATATGTTGCGCTACCACCTTGTTATGAGGTAGAATGCCAAGAAGACAAGGTGTATAAGTTGAGGAAATCTCTTTATCGGCTGAAGCAAGCACCACATGCATGGTATAGCAGGATAGATGCTTACTTGTTGGACAATGGCTTCAACAAATGTGACGGTAAGCTTCTTATTGTTGTCTTATATGTATATGATTTCATTTTTACAGGTAGTGATGATTTCCTCATCTTTGATTTCAATGGAGTCATGAAGAGTGAATTTGAAATGACTGACTTGGGGTCATTAAGGTATTTTTTGGGCAAAGAAGTGAAGCAAACAGAAAATGGTATTTTTATTTCTCAAACAAAGTATGTAGCAGACAATTTGGAGAGGTTTAATATGCAGAACAACAAGCCCGCACCAACTCCAACTGTCATGGGGTTAAAGTTGAGCAAAGAAGATTGTAGCAGCAATGTCAATCCGACATTATACAAAAGTATGGTGGGCAGCTTGATGTATTTGAATGTAACTAGGTTGGATACAATGTATGCAATAAGCCTAGTGTCGAGGTTCATGCAGACACCCAAGGAGACACATTGGCAAGCAGCCAAAAGGATTCTAAGGTATGTCAATGGGACAAAATAGTATGGTATTTTGTACACCACAACAAATGATTTTAGGCTGGTTGGTTACAATGACGATGACTAGGCAAGAAGTATTGATGACAAAAAGAACACATCAGGATATTGTTTTCATTTAGATTCTGGAGACATTTCATGGGCCTCCAAGAAGCAGCCAATAGTGTCATTGTCAACAACAAAAGTTGAATATGTCACTGCAACAACAGTGGCATGTCAAGCAGTTTGGATGAGAAGGATGTTGAGGGACCTATGCCATGACCAAAAGGGAACAAAACCTATTTTCTGCGACAACACTTCTACAATTGCATTATCAAAGAATTGTGTTTTTCATAATAGGACCAAGCATATTGATGCTAAATATCATTTTATTAGAGAATTGATTAACAACGGTGAAATTGTGTTGCAGCACTGCAGGTCATGGGAACAATATGCTGACATTTTCACAAAGCCATTTGCACATGAAAATTTTGTTTATCTCAGAGACTATTTGGGAATTGTCAATGATGGAAGTTGTGATTATGGGGGAGTGTTGGAAAAATAATCCCAACCACCATGTTAAACACACTGATAGCAACCATACTTTTCAAATAGATTTTTGTAGGTTGTGGATTTTGTTTGTGGGCTGAAGGACAGAAGTTCTGAGCAGGAGTACAAGTTCTCCATTCTGCAACACACATCATGCATTTAAGAGCAAATGAGACTTAAATGAAGGGTTGGTAAATATGTATGGGCAAACATTTACTCCACGACTATTACCTACACTTCGCAACACCTACAAGTTCATAAAATAATTTATTTTGTACAATCGCTCAAGAAGTGTTCTAGATTAGTTGTTGGCTGAGATTATGGGTCAGATTTAGTTCTTGGATCCTAATTATGAGGAAGTTCTTGTAACTTCTTAACATATCTGTAATTCTATATATGTTTGAACATTCTAATTGATTGATAATAGTGTCTTGTGTAGGCACTTGTCAAGTTGAAATTGGCTCGCTTGAGAGATGCTCATTTGCTCCATATTTTGTCTCCCTTAAATTTTAGTGTTCATACCTTTCAAAATCAATAATTAAACTAAGTGGCAAAGAAGGACAACTATACAACCTTGTTTCACTTTGAATCTATCAAAATTATGTGAAATGTACCTCACATTTAAAATATGAATAACCTTGTAAAAACATAAATTAAAACTATAATTAAAAAACTATTTTCTTTCTAGAGTGAGGAAGATAACATTCTATCATACACTATGAGGAGGATAACATTCTATCATACACTATCATACACCAACTACTTACACAAGACACAATATCATACACCAACTACTTGGAAAAGACACAATTGACTTGTGGTGATTCTATATACCATTCACTCTCCATTCTATCAATGCTCACAAGACTTCAAGAGGATAACATTCTATCATACAACAACCTGGCCAAACACAATTGACATCGTACAACAACTTGGCCAAACACAATGGACTTGTGGTGATTCCATATAACATTCACTCCCGAATCAATCAATACTCACAAGACATCATATAACAACTTGGACAAGACAAGTCAATTGACTTGTGGTGATTTCATATACCATTCGCTCCTGAATCTATCAATACTCACAAGACTTCAATACTTAAATCAGCTCCACCAACTACCACGTTGAATAGGAATACTTATAAACTTAAACAGAGTGCACACACGTCTGCTTCTCAACGGTCTATGAGATATGCGTACCGTGTTGAACTTCGTTAAACCGTCATTTGATAACGTACCTTCATTGGTTTCTCCTCGGCATCGCTATTCATTCATCTCTTCTCGCATATAGTATAGTGCCTTCGTTGGTTTCTCTCACTCAAGCCAAGTGTTTCCTTTATCTTCGATCGTATCTGATCGGATTCCATTCGATTTGTAAGACACAGTAGCTATGGAGTCGGTTGCGACAGAACCAGTGTCAGCAACATACCACGTTTTTATAAATCACAGGGGTCCTGATGTCAAAAAGACTCTGGCCAGCCTCATCTACCATCGTCTCACCACTTGTCATGGCCTCCGCGTTTTTCTCGATCAAAAGGAACTCCACACCGGAGATGCGCTCTCCCCTGCAATCCTGGGAGCCATTCAAAGTGCGTCGGTTCATATTGCCATTTTCAGCGGGCGTTATGCTGAATCACGTTGGTGTTTGGATGAGCTCTGTTGGATTTTGGAGAAGCGCAACAGGAAGATCATTCCTGTGTTTTGTGACGTTGAGCCTAACGACCTTCGTCATGTTGAGAGCGGACGTTATAAAGATGCTTTCAAACAACATCAATACAAACGCAGAGTCGCCACGGAACACATCGAGAAATGGAAGAAAGCCCTCAACAAGGCCTCGGAGATTTCTGGCGTACTGTGCAAAACTAATGAAAGGTGAATACATTTTTTATTAAAAATCCTGGATTTTTCTCAATCAGTTCTACCTATGTGTTCTTATAACTCTGATGACTGTACGTATTTGTTTGTTGTTTTGGCAGTGATTTCGGAGAGGTTTTGGAGAGGATTGTGAAGGTAGTATTAAAAGAAGTAGAGTCAGAACCATTCGAGGTAGCTAAGTACCCACTTGGACTCGATGAAGCGGTGGAGGAAATAAATAATGAAATTAAGAAACAAAGCGAGTTAAATGTTGGTACATCGATTGTGGGTATTGCAGGAATGGCTGGACTAGGAAAGTCAACTCTCGCTACATATCTCTACAACTTGAAACGTTCGGAATTCCGCAGGTCTTGTTTTCTGTCTGGTATCATGTTGAAATCTAATTTCAACTCCGTGCGTAACTCACCCAAAACCGCCAAAGCGAAACCGGAAACCCGCTTAACTTTCTCGGACCGCCTTCCAGCGAAAAGTAGTTTCCGTATACTTGGCTCCGATGGGATTTGGTGCAGACGCGTGTCACACACCTGACATCAGCCAACGTCATTTTCTCGGGCGTTAAAGTCCTGCTGCAAACTACCTTCCGATATCAATCTCCGCCGTCCGATCTCCTCGCGCGTCCTCAACCGTCGATCTCCGAAGCTGCATACGGCCTGCGTCAATTAAAAGGTTTGCGTGGAGTGAATTGAAATTTCTGGTTGACCGCCGACTAAATTAATTAAAGGCCATGCTGAAAATTAAATGGCATGTGCAGGGGGTTGTTAAATGGTTGACGTGGTTTTAATTTTAATGTTTTCTTATATGCACGGCGGTATGGGCACATACAACATATGTGTCATATCTTTTAAAGAAGTGTTGACCATTATAAAAAAAATATATATCGAATGAAACAAAAAATGTGTGTGTGGTTGTATTATTTTTTTTAACACATGGAACGAGTAAAAAAAATGCTCGATGTTGTAGTAATCGCATATGGGAGGAACCAGAGAACTCGGAGGGCAGCAAAAGAGGAATGAGAAGATTTGCACAGCAGTGCATGAACAAAAAGAGCAGGGGAGCGTAAAAGTATTGTGTGTGTGTTTTTGTTGAGTAATGGTGAAGCTCGCAGCAGAAGATATTGCACAGCAGTGCATAGATTTTTTAATGAAGTGGATTTGCATTGAAATGCAAAAGAAAAGAACGCATAAGTTTTTTTTGTAATGTGAAAACCCAGGAATGTAAAAAAAAGGGGATTTCACTCAGATGTAAATGTAAATTTATTTTACAGAAGTATGTGTAAAATGTTTTTCACAGCAGTGAATGTAAAAAGGGTTTTACTGCAGTAAACCCAGCACAGTGAATTCTCAGGTGGAGACATAATTTTGTTTTGATAGGTGAAAGTAATTTTGGTGAATCCCTCTCAGCAAAGAGGAAGACATATGTATCAGGCTTTATATTTTAATGAATAGAAATGTTTTATGGCTGTGTAATACTCTGTTCTGAGAATTTTTATTAAAAGCTTCCCTGTGCACAAAGATCCTGGAACAGTGGAAACAGAGCATTGCCTCTGTGGTGTTAATGTTTGTTTGGTTTTGGTATTTTCCCCATTGAAAAATACCCAACAGTGGTATCAAAGCTAGTCCAGGCTCTTTGAAGGCTCAAAGATGCTGAAGGAAGGACTCTTGTTGCAGCAGTGAAGGCTCTCCAGCAGTGTGAAGCCACAGCCAAAAAGGGTAAGGTATTTCTCAAAGCTTTCATTTGTGTCACTGTTGAAGGAACAGTCAGTGATTTAAAAGAAAACACAGTCAAGTATTTAAAGCCTAGATAAGAATGGCAAGGTCAAAGAAGAAAGCCTCCAATCCTGTTAAAAATGTGTCTCCCTCCTCTACTAAAATAGAAGGCAATCCATTGGAATACATTTTATTTGAAACCCCAAAGTTTGATGGAAACTTTGATGTATGGGAAATAAAAATGAGGGCTTTCTTACAGTTTCAAGGGATTGAAGTCTGGGAGTCAGTGATTGATGACAGCAAGATGGATAAAGAATCCATGGAGTATGATGCACAAGCAGCAAAACTAATCTTGGATGGACTCCTTGATTCTGTGAAGAGGAATCTAGGAAAATATACATCAGCAAAGGATATTTGGGACAGACTGCATGACCTTCATGCAAAGGGAGCACTGACCATGACAATGAGTCAAGAAGAACCCATCATAGAAGCTGAGAATGAAAAGCTTGACCTCATCAAGCTTCAAATAAAGGAAAGGGATGAAGAACTTGCCAAGCTCAAGAAGGAGCTTGATCAATGCAAGATGAAACATCATGAAGAAATCATATCCATAACAAATCAGCTGAACAAAGCAAAGAAGCAGGAAGATGCCTTGACAAGTGAACTTGAACAAAGACATAAGAGAGTGAATAAACTTGTAGAAGAGATTGGACAGTACAAGGTAGAGGTCTCCTCCCTTAAGTCTGAACTACAAGAAGCCAGGAAGCAGGCACAAGGAGCTGAAAAGAAAATGAAGAGCAGTCAAGCAAAAGATGAAGAAATCTCCAAAATGAAGACAGATATTATCTCCTTCAAAATAGTAGCAGCTGAAGCTACTCGTAGCAAAGAAGAAACTGAGGAACAACTAGCAAAGAAAAATATTGTATGTGAAAAGTTGGAAAAAGAGATTGTCCTCCTTAGGAAGAAGGTTGAAGGGATGAACAAGATCATGAAAAGCTCTCAAGCTTTGGATGACATGCTCAGCTATCATAGATCTCCATCTGATAAATCAGGACTTGGGTATGTAGGTGAACCCTCAAACAAGCATGAGGATGCTTTAAGCAAAGGAGATGTGAAGAAGCCACAAAGATGTTGTGATGCTCCTAGTTCCAGCAAAGGCAAGGAGAAAAATGAAGGCTGCAATAGAAGAAATCCTGCTCCAAGAAGAAATGTAGCTGATGTCAAAGAGGCAAGATGCAATGGTTATGATCAAAGGATCTCAAAGCAGCAAGGCTTCAGAAGTACATCAAGGAAACCTCCATCTCCCAGGTACCAAAGTTCATTTTATGGTTATTGTTACTATTGTTCAAACTTTGGTCATATGGCAAAAGAATGTAGAGCATTTCATGGAGATAGATGTTGTGGTCCCCGACAATCTCCAAGAAATAATTTCACAAGAAGAAATCATGAATTCTTATTCATGAATAAAGTTGAATGCTTCAAGTGTCATAACATTGGGCATATGGCACGAGATTGTAACTTGACATGGGCTCTTACACAAGCTAGACCCATGCAAAAGAAGAAAGTTACACAAGTATGGAGAAGGAAGGAAAGACAATCTGAAAACTCCTTGAACTCCCCAGTGGATCTAAATTTGTTTTGAGAAGATTCTGCCAAAAGAAGACAAGCACACATTAAAGGGGAGCTTGTAATTTTTTTTTGTTTGCTGAACTGTATTAACAGTCATTTGTTGATGGAGGATGTATTGCAGCGCAGCAGTTGTAAATGAAATCTTTGTTAATCCCTCTAAAAGGTAATATGCAGCAGTGATGAAATCAGCAATGTTTTTGCTTTGTGTTTATGCAATATGCACAGAAATGCATAAAGAAGAAAAGATGGTAGCGCTGACATGTAAAGAGCAGCAGCGGGATAAGAGAAAAATGCAGAGCATGGAGACCCTCACAGCAGTGGGAAGATAGAACACAAAACAACAGTTTGGAAATTTTTTTTGTGGAGCACATGCATTGAAATGCATAGCAATGGAATTTTTATGTAATGTGAGAGAATATACTCACAGCAGAGTGAGTGTAATTCACAGCAGATGAAATGTTTTGTATTGGGAATGAAAATGCAAAGCAGTGAGAAGATAATGAGAAGAAGGCAAAACGCAGCAGAGCGTAAATGCCTAGTGGCTGAGAATGCAATGAAATTTTTGTTACACAGCAGTAAAAAAAAATGTAATGTTTTTTTCTTCATATGCAATGCAGCATGCAAAGAAATGCATAAAGAAAAACAGGGACAGCGTATATTTTTAATGCACATGGGTGAATGATAATGTGTGGCAGCAGAAAGCCAAAGGAATTGCACAGCAGTTCATTGTGTAATTAAAAAAAATGAAGACTAAGATTGTGTGAAGCAAGGGTGCATGAGAAAAGGCAGTAGCCTGTGTTATTTTTTTGTGTGGAGAATGAAGTGCCAAGAGTATGGGCACAGCAGTATGATGAAACAAAAGGCAGCGACAGTGCAAATTGCAGAGGCAATGCAGCAGCAAGAAGTTATGGACAACAGCATGATGGCAAGAAGGAGAAGCAAACAAAAATGCAAATGTGAAAAATGCAGCAGCAAGAAGTTTTGAACAGCAGCACATGCAAAAGAAATTTTCCTTACAGCAGTAAAGGTAAATGTAATGAATTTGTTGTTCATTGAATTGAAATGCAATATATGCAACAGCGGTGAGTGTAAGAAATGTTTACACACAGCAGTGTAAATTTGTAAGGTGGGACAGAGTAATTGTTCCAGAAAAGACAGAGTATTTGTCTTTGAAAAGTGCACAAGCAGTGCAGGTGTAGACACAGCAGTGTGGGATAGACACAGTAAAGAAGATGGCACAACAGTGCAGCAGAGAATATGCAGCAGCATAAAAGAACAATGTAATGAGTTTGCACACACAGCAGTGCAATGATTGTTTGTTTTGGAACTGCATTTGAAGCAGTCATTTGGTGAATCCCTCTGTCATGAGGAAGGTGCTCTTCAGCACATTGTTATGGTGAATCCCTCTGTCATGAGGAAGGTGCTCTTAAGCACAGTTTCAGGTTAATCCCTCTATTAAGAGGAAGACAACTTTGTTTGTTTGTGAACTGCATCAGAAGCAGTTGGTGAATCCCTCTATGTGAGGAAGTGTCTGGGTATGTTTGAACGCCCAGCAGTTGAAATTAAAGGGGAGTGTTGAAATCTAATTTCAACTCCGTGCGTAACTCACCCAAAACCGCCAAAGCGAAACCGGAAACCCGCTTAACTTTCTCGGACCGCCTTCCAGCGAAAAATAGTTTCCGTATACTTGGCTCCGATGGGATTTGGTGCAGACGCGTGTCACACACCTGACATCAGCCAACGTCATTTTCTCGGGCATTAAAGTCCTGCTGCAAACTGCCTTCCGATATCAATCTCCGCCGTCCGATCTCCTCGCGCGTCCTCAGCCGTCGATCTCCGAAGCTGCATACGGCCTGCGTCAATTAAAAGGTTTGCGTGGAGTGAATTGAAATTTCTGGTTGACCGCCGACTAAATTAATTAAATGCCATGCTGAAAATTAAATGGCATGTGCAGGGGGTTGTTAAATGGTTGACGTGGTTTTAATTTTAATGTTTTCTTATATGCACGGCGGTATGGGCACATACAACATATGTGTCATATCTTTTAAAGAAGTGTTGACCATTATAAAAAAAATATATATCGAATGAAACAAAAAATGTGTGTGTGGTTGTATTATTTTTTTTAACACATGGAACGAGTAAAAAAAATGCTCGATGTTGTAGTAATCGCATATGGGAGGAACCAGAGAACTCGGAGGGGAGCAAAAGAGGAATGAGAAGATTTGCACAGCAGTGCATGAACAAAAGGAGCAAGGGAGCGTAAAAGTATTGTGTGTGTGTTTTTGTTGAGTAATGGTGAAGCTCGCAGCAGAAGATATTGCACAGCAGTGCATAGATTTTTTAATGAAGTGGATTTGCTCTCACGTGGAGACATAATTTTGTTTTGATAGGTGAAAGTAATTTTGGTGAATCCCTCTCAGCAAAGAGGAAGACATATGTATCAGGCTTTATATTTTAATGAATAGAAATGTTTTATGGCTGTGTAATACTCTGTTTTGAGAATTTTTATTAAAAGCTTCTCTGTGCACAAAGATGCTGGAACAGTGGAAACAGAGCATTGCCTCTGTGGTGTTAATGTTTGTTTGGTTTTGGTATTTTCCCCATCGAAAAATACCCAACATATCAGAAAAGGGAATTTACCCTCTTTGCAGCGGAACCTCCTTCAGGATCTGTTGGTTTGCGATTTTCATATTGAGGATACCAGGCAAGGAAAGGGTATTTTTCGTGATCGTCTACAAGGGCTTCAGGTTCTGATTGTTCTAGATGGCGCCGATCATATGGAGCAAATAAATAGTCTGCTCGTGGCCGATGTTGTGGGATCGCGTAGTTTGATTTTGATCACGTCTCGTGATCGGGATTTACTCAGACGCTCTTCTGCAAAAACTATATTGTACAACGTAAGGCCGTTGCAGAGAGAACATGCCCGGGAGCTTTTCTGCTGGCATGCGTTCTATCAATCCAAACCATACAAAGGATTCGAATATTTGGTTGAGGAAGTACTGAAATTTTGTGGTGGGCTGCCTTTATCCTTAAAAGTATTGGGCGCACAGTTTCTTGGCAAGCGAGAGGAAGACTATTGGCAGCGGCAGTTGGAAAAGCTCTGGAGAAGACTACCAGACGATATAATGGACACGTTAAAAGTGAGTTACGAGGCTCTCAAGCGTGAGGAGAAGGAAATATTTTTGGACATCGGTTGTTTCATGGTGGGAGAGGACACAGAACTAGCAGCTCAAGTATTGGAGGGATTAGGTTACGACGATGTTCTGGATTGCCTGGAAAGTCTCCGTCAAAAATGCCTTCTAGAATATCATCTCGACGTTGAGTCGGATGATGAATCTGAATGCACGCCAGAAAAACCCGTAAGAATTATTCTGTATTTAATCTTTGTCCTGCGAAAAAGAGAGATCCCAGTGGATTCTTATTGCCCCTAATTGTTTGTTTTTCTCAGATTGGTGACGACTATAATTTCTACCTTCCACACCCAAGGGGAAGATATAAAATTTCAATGCATGATCAAATTAGGAGTTTAGCCAGACGTTACGCTATGGAAGAGTTTCGTACCCCTAACCCTCTTCGACTCAGCTGCTCAGATGATATACAGAAGATGTTGCTGTTGCGAGTATGTGTATTCCGTCCCCAGTTTTTTATTGCTTTTAAATAATCCATAAAACACAGGCATTTGACTTAACTTTGTTATTCTCGTTTGTCAGGGCGGAGCAGAGTCGTATGGGATACGAGGGATTCGGACTCAGAAAGGTCAGAATCAAGCTGTTTGCACGAAGTACTTAAAGGGTGTGGGCGTGCGTCTTCTTGTAGTTGAAATTGAAGTTCCCATAGATTTGCTGTCGGGAGATTTGGTGTGGCTTCGCTTCAGCAATTTCAGCTCCGTCCACTTACCCCATACAATTTCACTGAGAAACTTACGAGTTTTGGAACTTTACGGTCATGGTGACATGGAGCAGTTATTCCAAAGATTTAATATGGTAAGTACATCTACAGTTGCTCAGTATTTTGTGGTGAAGTCCGTCCCACATTTTATTAAACAGATTATATGCATTGCAATTTGCAGCCTCCTTCGAACTTGAGTGTGTTGAATATTAACTTAAGGAGCACACACCCAAGTACCTCCAGCAGCAGCGGGTCATTTGATATTAAAGGCTTGATAGCTTCTAATTTTTTCCGTTTTCTTGAATGGATCGGAAGGAGCATAAAATTTCCGAGTAAGATAGTGTTGAAAAACATCACATCTTTACAAGTACTCCCTATTGCTTTTCGGGAACTCAAAAGCTTAAGACATTTGGATCTATCTGGCTGCACTAATCTGACGCGACTGCCCAATTCTTTCTCTGAATTAAGGCATCTCCAATATCTAGCATTGCGAGACTGCATTAATCTCTCCATTCCAGTATCTTTTTTGGGAGAAATATCGACACTTGAGTATGTCGATTTCAAAGGCTGTTCTAAATTGCTGTACCTGCCTTCAGGAATCCCAAATCAAAGGTCTTTAAGGTACCTGAACTTACTAGGTACTCATTTAAAATTGCCCTTAAATCTGGAACTACCCGACAGGTTGGAACAACTAAGAATAGGGAGCTCGCACCAACTAAGATTAGGGAGCTCGCAGCGGACAGATTTACGAGATTTACCAGAGTCTCTGGGCGATTTGAGGCCGTTAAAAGCGCTGAAAGTGTTGGTTCTCATTGAATGCCTCTCTCTATGGCGCATCTTACCAGACCAAATTGCAGGGCAGGGGACCAATATCGAAGTTTTGGTTATAAGGCGTTGTCCAATTAAAATTTTTAGTTTTGAAAAGCAGGAGACCATGCATTGTGGCATGGGTGTTTTAAGAGATTTCACTTTGAGTGGCACATTCATATCCGAGATATACATCCCTAAAGGTGTTTTACCCAGCCTAGAAACACTCGATCTTTCAGAAAATAAGGACCTGATGCGGGTTAAAGTTCCATCAACATTAGTACGACTAAATCTGCAAGGGTGCTGGTTATTGAATACATTAATAAACCTTTCAAATCTGGTAGATCTCAAATTCCTCACCGTAAATCGATGCTTTAAGCTGGAAACCTTGAACATTGAAGGTCTCACATCGTTGGAAGAGATTCAAGCGGAGGCGTGCTGGGAGCTCAAGAGCATACAAGGTCTGAGTCAGCGGGAACGGTTAAAGTGTCTCCGCATTTCAACCAACACTCATGTTATTTGGAATGACATTTGCAATTTTTTGGTTAGTATTTTTCATTACACAGCATATTTATTGGTATAAAACTGAGTTGTTTTTAGTGTGATTTTTTTGGAAGGTTTTTTATATATATTTTTGTGTTTTATTTTTTTTAAATCTTGTGAGAATTCATTGAAATCACAAATTTAATAGGGTTCTTGTATAATAAAAGTGTCTTAAGTTTTCAGTGTGTTGAATCTATATATAATTAAAAAAAATTAATTTAAAAACACAAATCAAAATTTTACTTCAAATTTTTCTACCAAATTCTAATAAAAAAAACTAAAAAAATCACATAAAAACAACTCCCAACTCCTTAAAAAACAGCTCCTAGCTCCTTATAAAACTATTATATTTTCTGAAGTAGGACCAATAGTCGTCTTGTGGTTGATCTCTGAAGTGCATCGGTGGGTGTGTAATCTTATCACTGTAACTGTGGTAAGTTTAACAAGCCTAATGGATTTGGGAAATCTGTGCAGACATCGGCCTCTCATGAAAAGCTATCAACTGCTTTCTTTTCTGGAAAACTGGGGAAGTCATCAACTATCCCTCGAATTGGGGAGACGGCGTTTCATGAGATTGTGGGTGTTTAATTTTTCCAGAGATTAGATCTGTAATAAAAATCGATACTTTGAATTATTAAAATATTTATCAATTGAAATGGACTTATGAAATTTGTGCAGGTCACCCCAGAAATACATTCCATCGCGGGGAAGTTTAACGTCAGAGTGGTGGATTTTGTCTTTGCTGCATCTCCATCTGAATTTCATGCGAAGATGGAAGAATTCCAATCGTGTGGTGCTATATTGATGTGCTTTCTCACTTTTCCTTCTCCCCGCGGTCACAGACAGGATCTGTTTCGTGTAAGATTTGAAGCGAGCCATGATGGTGGGTCATTTGATGAATACAAGATCCTCGTTGGATACCCCCCATTTGGTAGTAGTGGATTATACCTTCATGTATTTATGTGGACTGAACATTCTGATTTGTTTAGAGATTTCAAATGTTATAACAACATCAGTGTATCCTGCAACTTGCACCCCGAGGATGTGAAAAAGGGTTACATTATAATGGTCGATAAGGACACAAAGGTTTCACAAGTTTGCAATGAAATCATAATTGCATTTTCATAATACTACCTACCGTTTTGGTACTGTAAGGGATGGTATTTTCAGTTGACAGGTGATAATGTTATCTCATGTATTTTCAGTTAATGTTATCTCAAGTGAAAGCTAAACTCAGTTCTACTCAGAAGGTTCCGTAATAGTTTTGTTTTACCCATTTTTTCAATCAAGCTACCCCAGTTTCATACACTGTTTTCCCGTTTCCTTTTATCTATAAGCAATTGCATTGGGTGTTACCATCTAATTTCCTCTTTATTTACAAGTACTTTCATTTTTACTCCTAAACAGATCACAGGTCAATATGACAGGAGAAATGCAAATAAGGGCCGGAGGTCTTCCTTTCCCCGGGAACATGCTCTCATCTTTTCCCCATTCCAAAGATAAGGCAAATGCTGAAGGAATATCCCCAAGAGCTTCCTTACTCTCTCCTATTTGCTATAGGCCGACTCAGGATGAAGAATACTCTCCTTTATCGGTGCATGCTGACCTGGACAACATAGATGGCAAGTGCAACTCGTCGATAGGCCTAGAACCATTGTCAATCAAGAGGAACTTTTCCAAGAAAGAAATTTCAATTCTGTCCAGGAACAGAGTAGGAGAGGTTCTCATAGGAGGAAAAAAAAAGGAAATTAAGTACAAAAAAGTTTCATTATGCGGAAGCATTGGTTCGGAGTTAAACTCATGTTTCTCTGAGACTTTATAGGAATCCTTATTTCCTCCATTCGATCCTGGCCCATCCTATGAAGTCAATATTTCTCAGGAAGTTTCTGAATTACGGGACCTTAGAGCAGAGCTTCCCGGTTCATCTACTTCCTAATGAAGATCATGTCTTTAAATAGAAGGGGGCTGAGATCCTCACAAACCTTAAGATCTCCATCTAATTGCATCCAATCAGAGAATCTGGACTTAGTCCTTTTGCAGGAAACAATGGCTGAGAAGGAAAAGGCTCAGGACTTTCTATTGAAAATATGCCCCACATGGGAAGTCTGTGCCACTAGTGCCCATGGTATATCTGGTGGACTCGCAGCTATGTCGAACCCTAATTTTTTTTCCTTTAAAGCCTTCATCTGGATACTGTAGCGGAACATGTTTTCGTATTCACATTTTGAATATATACGCCCCTTGGAATAACAGAAAAGCATGCCGGGAAAAGGTCGATGCTAGTGGCATCCTGGATATTCATGCCCTCATATTCGCAGGGGATTTGGATTTTATTATGGAAGCAGGGGAATGTTGGGGACATAAGGCTAAGTTGGACCCACTAGCAGTTCTTTTAAGGACCTCTTCAACCACAAGATGCTTAAGGACGTAGCACCTAATCCTATTTGTCCAACTTGGAGAAATGGGCGATCTGGAGTTGACGGCATAGCAAAAAGGCTCGACCGTTTCTTTGTCCACTCATTTTTGCACGTGAGAATGAAGAATCTTTAGACTTCATCTTTCTGGAGTGGAGTGAAGAAAAGGATCTAGATGCCCTACCCTTCAAATTTAATCAAATGTGGCTAAATTATCCAAATTTTATCGAATTGTTCTGTAACTCTTGGAGCCTTCCAACTTTGTCTGATAATGGGAGTTCGATGGAAAAGGTCTGTCTTAAATTAAAGAGGCTTAAGTTGGAGGTTAGGGCCTAGACCACCATGCGTAAAGAAGGGTTTAGAAGGGAAGAAGGGTTTAGAAGGGATCTACTTGCTATTGAACAGGAAATCGCTTCCCTCTTGGACATTTCGAATACTGAATATTTCTCAGACCAAACCAAGAAGGCCGTATTGGATCTGGTGGACAAGAAGAACAAAATACTTAAATATCAGGAACAGGAAGGGGGTTTAAAAGTAGAGTGGCTTGGATCAAAGACGGCGACTAAAAAAAATCATAGAGCTGCAACGAAAAGGAAGGTTGCTAATTTAATCTGGCATATTCGAGATGAAGCTGGTAGGTTATATACATTGTTGAAGGATATTAAGAATGAAGCTTTTCAATTTTTCAGTAATCAATTCAAGGAGGCGGAGGAGGACAACATTTCTGGAAAAATGGAGTTGGCAAATATGTTCCCCAAATGGCCAAGGATGAAGACATTGTGAAAATAATACAGAAATTTCTAAATGGTGATTTACAGGAAGAAGTTTATTTGGTTCAACCTGAAGGGTTTGTCAAACAGGGACAGGAGCATTTGGTTTGCAGGTTAAGAAAGGCATTGTATGGTTTGAAACAGGCACCAAGATCATGGTATGTAAAGATTGATACTTTCTTTCTTCAGAATGGGTTTGTGAAAAGCAAAAATGATCCTAATTTGTATGTTAATAAAGATGAAAAAGGACATGTTGCTTTAATATCTTTATATGTGGATGATCTCATTATAACAGGCAGTGCTCACAAGTTAATTGAAGAAATTAAAGTTCAGTTGTCACAGGTTTTTGAAATGAAAGATTTGGGTGAAATGCATTACTGTTTAGGCATTGAGGTATGGAGAGAAACTGGTAAAACATTGATCACTCAAAGCAAATATACAAAGGAGATTCTTAAAAAGTTCAATATGACAGATTGTAAAGCTATGTCAACTCCCTTAGAACAGAATGCAAAGTTGTACAAAGAAGATGGTTCGAAAGAGGCAGATGGAACATTATATCGTCAGTTAGTGGAAAGTTTGAACTATCTCACCACTACCAGGCCAGACATTGCATACTCAGTCAGTATCCTTAGTCAATTCATGGCTAAGCCTTCAGGAAATCACTGGAATGCTGCAAAGAAAGTTCTCCGATACTTAAAGGGAACAGTGAATCTTGGTATTATGTATACTGATGTATCTGATGTTGCACTGACAGGTTTTTCTGATTCAGATTGGGCAGGAAATCCAGATGACAGACGATCTACCTCTGGCTATGCATTTCATATTGGATCAGGAGTCGTATCTTGGAGTAGTAAGAAACAGCCAACTGTTTCTTTATCTTCAACAAAATCTGAGTACAAAGCTTTGACCAATGCCACCTGTGAAGCTATTTGGTTGCGGAGAATTCTTGAGGATCTTGAAGAAGCGCAAAGTGGTGCAACATGTATCAATTGTGATAATCAGAGTGCTATCAAATTAGCACATAATCCAGTTTACCATGCTAGAACAAAACACGTTGAGTTACAGTACCACTTTGTACGTGAGAAAATTATGTCAAAAGAAATTGGATTGATATTTTGTAACACCAAGGATAATGTGGCTGATATATTTACTAAGCCCCTTGGTAAAATCAAATTTGAAGTTTTTAGAAGTCAGTTAGGTATTGTAGAAAATCCATTTCTCCATTAAGGGAGGATGTGAAAATAATGCAGAAATAGATTTAGTTATGAACCAGTTGAACAGAATTAGTTATGAGCAGTTGAACAAGAATTAGTTAGTGGTTAGGAATTGGTTGCATAAGTTTTCCTATATAAGTGTGATGTAATTAAGCAATTGAATTAAAAAAAGTTGTGTGTCTTTGTGTTGTATTTGTTTTTAAGTGACATGAGGCTGATGGATTGTCCAATATATGATGAAGAACTATTGAGCACTTTGAAGGAGATGGCGAAGCATTTGTCCAATATATGATGAAGAACTATTGAGCACTTTGAAGGAAATGGCGAAGGATAAGAGCCCGGGCGCAGATGGTGGTCAGTTGAGTCCGTGTTTCTGGCAAAATTCCAGGTGCAATCAACGCAACTTTCCTAACTCTCATTCCCAAGAAATCTCACTCTTTATATATTTCTGATTATAGGCCTATCTCTTTATGTAACTCTATTTATAAAATGATTTCCAAACTTATAGCTAGAAAAGTTAAAAATATTCTCTCTCCGCATGTCACTCTGGAGCAATTTGGATTTCTATCTGACAGAAGAATTCAAGATGTTGTGGCAATCACTCAGGAGTGTATACATTCAATTAAATCTTGTACCCTCAAAGCATGTTTGATGAAAATGATCTCATTAAAGCTTACGACAGGGAAGATGGGGAATTTCTTAGATTGATCCTTCATAGAATTGGCTTTCCGCATAGACATATCAAATGGATTATGGCATGTATTACATCAACAAATATGGTTTTTTAATCATTGGTGTGCCGACTGATTCTTTTAGGATCTCTAGGGGGTCGAGGCAAGGGTGTGCCCATTCCCATCTCCTTTTCATTCTGATCGTAGATGCGCTCAGCAGAGGACTTAGGGAAGTGAAGGTGGCTGGCAAAATCTCTGGATGCAGGGTAACAAAAAACACTTCAACCACACACCTTATGTTTGTGGATGGCATTCTCTGTTTTGGTGAAGCAAAAGTATCGGAATGGGAGGCTTTCCTACATTAATCTCTAAATTTAGCAAGGTATATGGTCTTATAATTAACAAAGAAAAATTGGAAATCGCCTTGGATGGGGAGGATTCAGATGTTATTTAACAGATTGCTTCTCTCTTTGGGATTAAAACTAGATACTTGTCGGGTGGTTTTAAGTATTTGGGTTTCTTCTTAAAGCCAAGTAAATATGAAAATATAGATTGGACATGGCTTGTTAACAAATTGGACAAAAAAATTAAAACCTCACACTTTGGTACCACAAATGGCTTACTCTGAGTGGTAGAGTAATTTTGGTAAAGGCGGTCTTGCAGGGAATTTTGGTATTTTGGATGCATTTGTTCCATCTTCCCATGGCAGTGATAAGCAGAACCAATGCTATTATATCGAAATTCTTTTGGTTTGGCACTAGAAATCCAAGAAGTTCCCTCTAATTCGGCTCAACTCACTTTCCAGGCTGACCGAGATGGGTGGTTGGAGTTTGAGGGACACCAGATGTTTTAATCTTGCCTTGTTATCTAAGAATTTAAGGAGATTCTTTAATGAACAGGGTATTTGGAAAGAAATTATTATGGAAAGTATTTGCAGCGATTTAGTTTGGATGTTAGGTCCCTATACTACTAGTGTAACCCCTTATTGTTATTAGTACAACCCCCTTATTATATTGGTGTTCCCATGTAGTCTCCATATTGTTATTAATGTGCCCCATAGAAGCCCACTATTGTTATTATTGTGCCCTTAAATTATTATTGTTATGTCGACTTTGTTTATATTATGACCCCTTAGACTCCTATATATAGAAAGGAGGTCTTGTCATTTGTATCATCCAAGAATTGTTCATTTGTGTAATGTAAAGGAGGTTGCCGCCTCGAAGAGGCTGAATTCTAAGGCGTTGATCTATTTTTTCTATCTTTTTGTGAGTCGGTTTCGTAACATTTGGTATCAGAGCTTTGGATTCTAGGGTTTCGCTGCTCCAAACAAGTCATCATGGCATTATCGCTATAATGTTTTGTCTACGACGTTTCAGAAGCTAACAAAAAAACCCATTTGAGAAGAAATGTTGCTGAACCTCAGGTCCGAATTTCAACTCTTGTCTCGCTTTATTCTCGGAGATATGATTTGAGAAAGTTAAGGTTTTTGCAAGCTCCAGAATTTCATCTAAAACAGGTCATCGTGGAAGTTTCGCTATAACATGTTTGCTACGAAGTTCCAAAAGCTATAAAAAACCCATTTGAAAAGAAAGCGATCTAAACTGGAGGGCCAAATTTCAGATATTGTCTCGCTATATTTTAGGATATATGATTTGATGAAGTTAGGGTTTTTGTAGACTCCCGAATTACATCTTAAACAACTGACCTTGGACAATCATCATAACTTTCTCTAGGAGCATCAGATTGAAATTTTGTAAGAAGTTACAGAAAGAGGACGGACTGCAGTCTTCTGTGCATATTTTTCAAATCCGAAGGTCAAAAAAGTGACAGGTGGTACTTCATACAAGTTCAATCTTCTGAAAAGGTATATAATCAGGTCATCTTGGGAGATTGTGCATAACTCTTTCTTGGAAAATCCAATTTTGATCAAACTGGTGGCATTGGAAAGAGGACACAGAGGGCTACTGCAGATCATGATTTCAAAACTGGAAGATCCAAAATTACAGAGTTACAGTCGTTTCAAGATTGAGCTCCTAAAATCAAGAAAAAGCGAGATGAGGAAGTTTGATGGCAAGGATCCGGTAAATTGGATACCACAGATGGAGAAATATTTTGATCTACATGGTGTACCACTAGTACAAAAGGTACTTATTGCATCATATTATTTAAAACCAAATCAAATTTTATGGTATAAAGGGCTTTGTTCTCATAAACCACTTGTCATGTGGTCAATTTTCATGGAGAAATGATAGCACATTATGATGATACAAAGAGAAGCACCTTCTTTAGCCAATTGATAAATATTAAACAAAAGGGTTCAATGGCAGAGCACATTGAGGACTTCCAAAAATTGAATATAAGGGTAAAGGATATTCCAAAGAAGAAAATGGTTGATGTCTTTGTAGGGACTTTAAAGGATAACATTCAACACGAAATTCATCTTTGGGAACCTGATTCATTGGAGAAAGCATTCAGGTTGGCAAGAAAAATTGAAAGAAAAATTATGGAAATAAGGAATCCCACCACTCACGACTATAATTATGGAAGTGTTTTTTCTCCTATCCTTCCACAACCTACAAGGTTTACACCACAACAATTGGAATAAAAAAGAGAAAAAGGGCTTTGTTACAATTGTGATAGCAAATACACTAAAGGTCATAAGTGTGCTGAGAAGAAATTATTTTATATAGATTATGAAGAGGAGGAAAAAAAGGATCAAAAAACATCAAAAGAAAAGGATATACACCAGGAACCCACCCCAGAGAAAGAAGAAATGGATCCAACCATATATTGTAAAGCATTGGAAAGAATTACCACTCCTCAAACTCTCAAGATAGAAGGACATATCAAGAAGAAAAAGGTTCAAGAAGTGAAAGATCACATCGATAAAGAAGAAATGAATCTGACCATATCTTGTAATGCATTGGCCGGAATTACCACTCCTCAAACTATCAATATAGAAGGACATATCAAGAAGAAAAATGTTCAAGAAGTGAAAGATCACATCGAGCATCAAGAAATGAATCCAACCATATCTTGTAATGCATTGGAAGAAATTACCACTCCTCAAACTATCAAGATAGAAGGACATATCAAGAAGAAAAAGGTAATAATGTTGATTGATTCGAGCAGTGCCCATAATTTTATTCATTGTAAGATAGCCAAGGAATTGAATTGCTTCTTATATCGAGCACCAGAGTGTCAAGTGATGGCTGCAAGTGGAGGAACCATAAATTTCTCTAGAAAGTGCCATAATATCAAGCTATACATGGGAGAATATGTATTGAATAGCCCAATGCTTTCCATTCCAATGGGTGGTGCTGATGTTTTACTAAGAGTCCAATGGCTACAATCTTTGGGTATGATAGCTTTTAATTTTCAAGAAATTTCCTTGATTTTTTTTTGGGAGGGAAAGGAAGTTGAATTGAAGGGTATTGAAGGGAAACCAGGAAAGATAATCAACTCTAATAGCATGACAAAGCTTCTAAATAAATAACAATGGGGCGTAATTGCACAATTATGTTCACTAGAGGATCCCACATCGAAATCATGTATTTCTCCAGATCTCCAAAACGTTTTGGACAATCATTCCAAGGTATTTGACACTCCCAACAGCCTCCCACCTAATCGTGATCATGATCATGCTATTCATTTGATTCCAGGAAGTGTTCCTCAAAACATCAGGCCTTACAGATATCCATATGCCCAAAGGAGTGGGAACTCATTCAAAAGTTGCAGAAGATCTGAGTTCAAACAATATTGTGAGAACTTGACAAGGAAGGAAAAATCATATTGGAACCTGAAGCAGTCAAAAAACAGAGAAATCAACAACTACGAAATAGATCTATTTTAGAGTATCTCATCAAGTGGAAGAACTTACTCACTGAAGATTCCACATGGGAGGACAAGAATTTATACAGAAGCATCAAGAACTACTCAAGCGTTGAGGACAACACTTTTTGAAGGAGTGGGGCATGTTAGGTCCCTATACTACTAGTGTAACCCCTTATTGTTATTAGTACAACCCTCTTATTATATTATTGTGCCCATGTAGTCCCCATATTGTTATTAATGTGCCCTATAGAAGCCCACTATTGTTATTATTGTGCCCTTAAATTATTATTGTTATGTCAGCTCTGAATATATTATGACCCCTTAGACTCCTATATATAGAAAGGAGGTCTTTTCATTTGTATCATCCAAGAATTGTTCATTTTTGTAATGTAAACGAGGTTGCCCCCTCGAAGAGGCTGAATTCTAAGGCGTTGATCTATCCTTTCTATCTTTTTGTGAGCTGGTTTCATAACATTGGAGGATTGGGTAGTTGTTGGAGCCCCCTCCAAAAGTAGAGCTTCATACATCTGGTGTAGCATGATGGTGGCAAAACCTTCGCTCTGTGGTAATCTAAGTTGGCAAGTGGGTAATGGTGAAAGGGTTTATATTGGCTTGGATGCCATCAAGGGAATGTCTGGAGATCACAGTCTCTCACCAAATGTGATTCAATTTATAAATCAGCAGGATGTTTTCACCTTAGCCAACCTTTATGATCATCGTCCCTCATTATTAGCTCAAGCTACTTGGCCGCACTCTTGGGAATTAGGCCTTCCGGAGGAGTTCGGGCTACAATTGGAACACTATCACAAATTTTTGTCTGATGTTAGGATTTATCTGTCACATAAGTCAGACAAGTTGGTGTGGGGAAGGCATATTTCTAATGGTAGTATCTCTGCCAAAGAGATTTACTCTTATATCTCAACAACCAATCATCCTGGTGTCTATGCAGAATGGACTGCGCTTATGTGGAAATGGGATGCCCATTAAAACTAAAGTGCTTTACTTGGCTGACCCTCCATAACCGCATTCTCACCTGGGAAAACTTGATGAAGAGAGGCTTTCTGGGTCCGGAGAGATGTCCACTTTGTCGACTAGCTTTTGAAGATTGTTCTCATATGTTTTTTATTTGTCCTTTTGTGGTTGCCATTTGGGAGGAAGTATCGAATTTGGTCAAGATCAAAGTAGTGGCGGATCATTCTTCTATCTTTTTATGCCTTGGCTTCTAGTCCTCTAGGATGAGAGCTTTTAAAGCCATTCCATTGTATGTTTTATGGGGTATATGGCACTCTAGGAATGCTTGTATTTTCGATAACAAGCCTCCAGATGTGCTGGGCACAAATCTCCAAATTGTTGTTTATTTTCCTAGATATAGGCCCATGGTGCCCAAAGCCCCACCAATGCTCAGTTTCCTATAAGGACCTAAGGGATTTGTTTCCCATCGGATATTTTGATAGGGCTTCATTGGTGGATAGTGTTGATGTAGTGTATACATCAAACTCAGTCTTTCTCAAGCCTTTCGTTTCTACTGGCATGGTGGTCCTGGTTCAAATTACAGGGTGGGGGCTATTGCTCTATGGGGGGCTCTCCAATGTGTTACTTGGATGGCCATTGATAAGATTTTGGTTGTTGGCTACTCAAATTCAGTCACAGTGTGGCTTCAAGGGAAAATCTCTCTTGAGGTGCCTGCCTTATTTCACTAGATGGAAAGCATCAAGTCTCTGCTACCCTCTTTCACTAACCTTTCCTTTCAGTGTGTTTATCGGGAGCGAAACTCAGAGGCAAATGCCCTATCCAAGCATGTGGTTTCTTACCTCCCTGGGTTGTTTCATTTTGCCTGCAATATGGTTCTTTTTGTGGCTTGATATCCTTCAAGTCTTAGATCTCCTATGCTTTTATCATGGTATTTCTATTTCTTCTTTTTATCAGATGATTTTTGCTTATTCGTTTTCTGTCGTGCGAGCCAAAGTCTCTCTTGTAAACATGTTGTTTTGAAGTAGAGTGAAAGGATCCTCTGGTCCTCGCTAAGTCCATATGGGTCTTATAGGTTTATTCTGGTAAGTTGTTGATCAGATGGATGTATCTTCGGTCCTTCTCTTTTTCGGTTTTCAATCCTTTTAAGCTCCTTGAGGCATATTGTAGATGGGAATTTGGAGATTTGTTCATATTTTATGTGAACTCCTCTTTATTTAAAATGAAGGATGTTTTTTTTTTTTTAATCACAAAGGAATTTGGCATTGGTTTTTGTTGATAGAAATGATTAAGGAATTTAACATTGGCTAATGTTGATAGAAATGATTAAGGAATATGGCATTGGTTATGATTGATAGAAATGTTTTTATTTTATAAGTAAAAGATTGTACTAAGTATCATTGATAATAGAAATGTTTTCACAATATTTAATTTTAAATTTTTGAAAATTTCATTGTAAATTTATTCAAAAGTTAAAATATTAGTTTTGTTGTTTAGATTTTACTTTTAAATTTACTAAATAAAAAAATTAATACTACCGTGTTGATTTGGAATTTTAAGAGAATTAATTATTCTTTTTAATTTCTATTAATAATTTTATAATTCAACATGTTTTATGTATTTATTGAAAAGATTGATTCGAGGATGATGGAAACCATAATAACACCATTTATGGTGGTCCTTTTTGGAAAAAAATTGTATATTTGTTATTTCCAAGGAATCAAAAGATATATTCAACATTCCACCTTTAAATCCTTAAGTTCTTAAGTTCTATAGATTTTCAAACTTTTCCTTTGAACGGTAAGTTCTATAGATTTCCAAGCCATTCTCTTAAAGTGTCATGATGGCCAAAAACTAACTACATGAATAAACAAACTGTCAGTTAAATACAATCGTGACCACTAACATTTATCCCATAACTTTTCAAAACATCGAGATTTGTACTTTCAGAAGTGTTATCCCACCTTGGCTCTATGTCCATACCAAGGATCCTTCATCTAGTATAAGAGCTTCCTTTGAAAGGTTGTATGTTGTATGTTGCCATAGTTTTAAGCTCAGAATACCCAACTTAGCTTTCATTTGAAATCGGTTCACTACAACCTTACAGTGCCCGATGACTTGAAGTAGCCTCGAACCTCTATCACTAGCAAACCTAAGTAGAGCCCATAATGCCAAGAGCCCGACCCTCGAATTTGATCCAATTCTTGCTCCCATGTTTAAGCTAAAAGCTTAAGGTGATTTGAAGTAAGAAATAACACCATTCTTGTCCCACATTTCCTCTCTTGGTTTGCACCATCAAAAAAATATCCACGCCACATTTGACTCAAAAGTCAATACATTCTTTGGGTTGATTTGTTTTGGTACACTAGGTGCTCCTCCTTAAAAGCAACTTTAACTTTCCATGCCACCCACTTAAAACTTCCTTTAAACAAAGTATGATACCTTCACAGTTAGATATCCCAAATTATGAAGCATAAGAGAGAAGAGTCTCACAATATTAGAATTTAGAGTAAAAAATAATTATATGGGATTGAGCAAGATAGGAGCTATTGGTATAAGGTATCCCATAACCTAAAAAAGAAACAAAATATGAATGTTTGTATTGTAATAAAATTTGGGATTTATTGAAGTCACCATAGGCCACCTAAAAATTTTAACTTAGTTGATCAAATTATGCAATTGTTGGAAGAATCGCCTAAGAAACATAAAGTAGATTGGTAAGGAATATCAAATGTGGACAGAAGTCTTCTAAAAAGGTTTATGATTGATGAAACAAAAAAAGACAACACAGATTCAATGGGCCTTACCTCATATGGAAAATATATCAAAAGATTCTCTATTCAATTACTAACTTTCAAGGCCTCATATAAGAAACATATTCTTTTCTTCATTTTTATTGATGTAAAACATTACTTAAACCATGGAAAAATATGATACTTCACCTAAAACTTAAAATGAGAGTTGGTTATTGTAATTAAGTTCCAAATTTGTATTTATAAATAATTTCAATAAGTAAAATAGGTTTTTGAGAGTCTTTTGATAAAATAGGTTTTTGAGAGTCCTTTTGATAAGGAATTTTTTTGTAAACATTGTTTTTGGAATTCACTTAATATTGAGAAGCCAATCATTGACCAAGAAATTTAGCATTACAAAAACGTCTTCCTACATATGGTATTTTAGGGATTACTCTATAACTCATTGAATAGTGTGGATGTTAAGTTCCAAATTTGTATTTATAAATAATTTCAATAAGTAAAATAGGTTTTTGAGAGTCCTTTTGATAAGGAATTTTTTTGTAAACATTGCTTTTGGCATTCACTTAATATTGAGAAGCCAATCATTGACCAAGAAATTTAGCATTACAAAAACGTCTTCCTACATATGGTAGTTTAGGGATTACTCTATGACTCATTGAAGAGTGTGGATGTTTTGCAAGAAATTTAATGATCTTTATTTCAAACTATTCCAAAGAATTGTTAATATTTCTTTAATTTCTTTCCTCAAAAAAATATGATTATTTGGAATGGATATAAGTTCTATTTTTTAGGTCAATATTTCTATTTTATTGGAAAATAGGTTATTTTATCTATCAAATCTTTTTAGAACTAATCCCCAATTTTTTTTAAAGAATAAAGCAATAGTTAATTATGTTCCTTAACTTATCCCTTACAACATTGCATTTGTTTTAAATAATTATCAAATAGTTGAAAACTTTTTTTTCCATAAATCTCTAAAAAAACAAGCAAAAGAAATAAAGACTTCAAATCTCATTGAAACTTTGTAGAGCCATAAATTTTGAGGGATTTTCTATATCAAACAAGAAAGAATGTAACTAGGCCACTTTTTGGGGTTAAGCCTCTACTGAGATATTTGGATACCAAACAAGAAAGAATGTAACTAAGCCTCTTTTCTGGGTTAAACCCCTATTGAGATATTTGGATTCCAAGTACTCAATAATAAGAATTAAACCAAGTTAGACTCTAATCCCTTGGGTTGTGGTCTAACAATCTTTCAATGAGATTTATGAATTAGTTAAGAGGTTATTTCTATTTTTTTTTGTTTTTTTTTTTTTGTTTTAATATTGCGAGAAATAAACTAGTCTAAGAAATTTGGGAAGACTATTACGAAAAGAAAACCCTCATAAATACTTAATAAAAGTTATTAGCAGCTTTTAATTCTCTAAGAATTAATTTTACTAACAAGTATTATTGCTAGGTAACCATCAAGAACATAAAAGAAGAAAAAATAGACCTTGGTTGCCAAAAGATAACTCTGGGAAACAATAGATGGAAATAACTCATTAACTTTGTATTTCTAAGAAGTTATTCTACAAAAAGATACATCCACAAGGATACTCCTAGAAATCACACAATATTTTGCCATTTGGATTCATTATCAATTACAAAAATAATTCTACAATATTTAATGTACTAAATGACAAAGCCAATATGATAAAAGATGAGGAACTAGTTAACAAATCATATTTAAAAATAACATCCAATAATTTATTCAATCGCATAAGATAACTTAACAAAATTGAAATCCTTAGTAGATTCGGATAACATCAATTCAAGGGAAAAATAATCCATGAATAAGATTTAATAAACAAAAACTTGTTGAGTCAAAATGTTCTTATTGTCGTTGCTACAACAACCTCAAAAATTTTGGCATGCACCAAATTTCTGAGCCTACCTTGGTATTATATATTGTCATCACAAACATTGAGATCCATTCCATATGTTTTCTTTAAGTGTTTTGGTCCCTTTTGCAAGAAAAGAAAAATGTCGTCTTTTCGCATGTCAAGTGTCGCACAATGTATAAAAGCTTGTTTTGGTGGTTTCAAGGGGTTATCTTTGTGTGAATGAGTTGATATTACCATGTAAACATTTGTCACACTCATTCCCAAAGTTGTAATCATTGTCACACAAGTGTCGTCACAGTCGTCGCAAAGTGTATCTTAATTGTTGCACTTCTCTTAAGTCATTGAAAATTTGTTTCACTGAGGGAAATGTGTTGTTCATGTGTCATGGATGATCTATGTTATTGTGTCATCAAGTGTTCTAAGTGTGTGATCACAGTCAAGTCATATCATTGTTCACATCAACTCATTGATCCCACACTTAGCCAAATTTCATAAATTTCCCTAGCAACTTAGCCTCATCCGGCCTTCCTCAGTTTCACATTGCGTAGTTCCAACCCTCAAGCTGCAACCCTCCCCCTTGACACCGGGCAATGCGCAGTTCCTACCTTCTAGGACTGTGCACTGCATAGTTCCAATGCTCAAACCCATACATTGGCCCCTAGAATTTTGCAATCCAACCATCTAGCCTGGCCTCAATTGTGCATTGCACAGTCTCTAAGCTCAAGCTCAACCCTTGAGCTCCTGAGTTGCGCAATTATGCGATCACCGAGTCTAATCTACCTCCTAGAACTATGCAGTTGACTAAAACAGTGCAAAACCCCTCATCCTGACTCATTGTCTCCCGAAACTACACAATTTTTCTACCCAGTCCAACCTGAACTGTGCATTATGAAGTCTCAAGGTTCAAGCTCCACCTGTGATTTCTTGAGCTGTGTAATTGCATAGTCCTTGAGCCTCTCCCTCAGCCTGCCACCTGATTCTGACTCAGTCAGTGGGTCAACATGCACCATCTTAGACTAGGGGTTTATCATACTAATGTCGTCTCGTCATGAGTGAATTGCAGATGCAGGTACTCTATCATACCATGACAAGATGATGAAGAAGGAGATGGAGAAGGGAAACATGCTGAAATACATCCTTGTAGTTGATTATGTAAGTTGATCAATCAAGAGAAAACAAAGGGACACCATTTTGCGACCACGACTCAAGACTTGATATTACTGAAGACTCCTTACCTCTAAGCCATATGGAGGAGGATAGAAGAGCATATTCAAAAAGACACATAGTAAGGAGAAGCAAGAATGACTTAACATTTCTATGTCATCATGCAGTCCATGCCAACAGTGCCATGTCATGATTCATCATATGCCACATCATTATTGTGGATTAGTTAATTATCTATCCAAAATGTATTGTACAATGGAAGTCCAAAAGACACATACAGAATTTCAAGATTCATGTAAAGTCGAAAAGTCATAGGAAGTAAAACAGTCATGAGGGTATTCAAAGGGTCACAAGGAGGTGAAGCATCACCCCATTGGTTATATGCACACCCTCATTGTATGAGCAAAGGACTTTCACCTTGGCTCCTCCCACAAGGCATTAGAGAGACAAGCTAGTTCTTTTGAGGAGCAAGGAGTGGCTCCAATGCTCCACTATTGGAGCTAGTGGTGTTCATTGTATACATGTGTCTTGGGAATTTTACTTAATATCAGAAGCCTCATGTTTGGCACATTCTTCTTGCATGAATTATGAATATTTGTAAGACTATTGTATGGATGTTTGTAGTTCATGTTTTCTTTCATTTGTTCTAAAGTAGTTGAACTATTTCATTCATTTTAGTACTTATCATATTGAGAATGTGTTGTAATGGTTATTATAACTATCACATCCTTGTGCACTATTTTGTTGGATGTTAGACAAATCTTTCTTCCTTATAATGGTTGAAATGTTTGTTGCATCTTTATGGACTATTTCGCTAGATGTTAGATGGATATTTTCTTTCTGTGTGTCTCTCTATCAGGGTATTACTATTACATCTCTTCTAGAGGCTCAATTTCCTCTCCCTCCATAGTAAAATAATCTTGACACGCATATAACTGAACACCCACCAGGCATACTCACTTGCTGATCCGATATGACCTATGCATAACTCTCTTGTTCTGAGTTTTTTAGCCAAGGAAAACCTACAAGAATACATGGCAACCGGGTCGATATCATGAATGGAGCTCCTATTCCAAATGGTATGAGTTCTAATTGGGACTTCACATCGGGGAGACCCCCTTGGTTGACCGATTTCTAGCACCGTCAACAAAATGGTGCTAGAAGGAGGGTTAGATGACAAGTTGAGCCCTTTGAGTCTGTTTTGAATCTCTTATTGTAAATGGATCATCCTCAAATCATACTCTCGAGGTGTTTTTCTAACCTATCCCCTAGTGAACTTTCAATCCCCAATGAGTCTCTCCATGACTTGTCTCAACTCAAGTTTGATGGTGAGGGTGATATGTCCTTTATCAAGCATGCATCTCTTTTTCTTAAGTTTTATGAATATTATGAAATTGATTGTGAAGATGTGGCTTGTATTGTTTTCTGCCTCACCCTTGAAGGTCGAGTTAGTCGATGGTGTCACACTCTACCACCTGCTTCCATTCATTCTCTTAACCATCTCATTGAGGAGCTTCATTTAGCATTTGATAGGTATGATTACTGAGATGTTTATAAAAGAATCGATCAGCTTGGAATGAGCCTGATGAATCAATTGAGGATTTCTCCATCATTTCCTTCACCTTTGTTATGAAATTCCAAAAGCATATATGGATCGGTATTTCTTGAAACAAAAGTTTAATCATTTGGTTCAAATATCTTTGTACGGTGAATCCAAACCACCTAATGTCTCTTCTTCTCCAACCCCAGTAAATCAAGAGACACCTCTAATCTCAGAGGAGGAATTGACTACTCCTTTTGTTCCTTGTCCTCCTTCTTTTCCAATTTCGAAGAGGGTGCCTCCATGAGATGATAGTAAAGTTGGTAAATTTGCACATCAAATTCTTGATCCATCTTCTCATCCTCCTTTCGCTTTTCGTGATTCAAATCCAATAGAGGAAATCCTGGAATGGCTCACAAAGCCTATGGTGAAAGCCAATTTTTCCATTCCTCAAGATGGTATCAACATTCATAACTCTAGTCTTAAACCTGATTTGTTTTTCGTCATCCTCTATCATCTACATGCCATGACTCTTTGTACCGTGATCCACTTGATCAATCTGCTCCACCATCTAGTTTTTCACACTCTCCTAATTTTCAAGTTGTTGGCCCAAATCGCAATCATGTTCAAGGTAGTCATATTATGTAGGTAGAGGACCGGGAAGGTGAATATTCTTTCATTCTTTATTTTCTCTTTCAAAATCCTCCATGTAAAGATGATGCTCTTACATTCTTGGATGATTTTCAATATTCTAATCTCGTTAGTGAATCAAATGAAATCAATTTGTTCATATCTGTAGTCTTGGGAAACAATCATTACGGTGATGATGAAAATGTTAATGTACGCAATGAAGAATGCCCAAGTGCACCAACCGATTTTTCAGTTCCTCTGGAAGATGTTGATTTGGCATAATTAGATCTAGGATATAATCCAGCCAAAGAAATATTATTATCGAAACTTCCTCTTGATCCCACCATCCCTTGTGCTCACCTGTTTGCAATGCATCTACATGCGATGAGGATACTCCACACTCTTCAAGTTCTTCATCAAATCAGGTCACTTCTCAATTGACACAATGTTGGGTGTGAAGCCTGATTATCTTCTTTATTTAGAGGTATTGCCACATTGGACCCCAGTTCGTAATGTGGCGACAATGCTGCCCGTAAAATATATGCTACAAGGGGGATTTTTGCCCTAGGAGGCAACCCCTCACTATATATGAGGGAATTGTATTGCATCTATGTAGATCTGTATTATGAGCGAGGAAGAGAGAGGAGATTGAGAGCGAAGAGGGAATTACAGTGGATCTGTTGTAGGTTGTATCTCTTCATTTTGCTAGATAATATTGTTGACACCTAATCTTCATGATTGGGTGAATTTATGTAAATAATTAAATTAGGAAAGTGAACAGTCATCGAGAGATGAACTGAACAGTCACTCCCTATTATATATAACAAAGACCTACCTAATGGAATAATACGAATCAGTTTTTCTGCCTAATGGAGTTACTGCCTGGCCTGACATGGTATCAGAGCCAGCTCCTTTTTAGCTCTCATGCTCCTTGTAACTCCTCTGTCTGTCTGCCATATTCCTTTTATAAAACCTGCGCCCTACTCTTCTGAAGTGCTGTCCTGTCCAGCACTGCCCTTACTGTCCTGAAAGAAGCGTTGTACGTTAATTTTTTTTTGTGAATGTTCTGACATTGTATCCTCGCCGATTTGAACGCTGCTCTGATATGGTATTGGAAACCGCCCATTTTTACTACACCTCATCTTTTGAACGCTGTTCTGACATTATTGAATGCTGGTTCTGACTTGTTTCAGTCGCACCATTCCATTGAACGCTGCTCTGATATGACATTCCATTGACAACGTTGTGTGTTCTAATATTCTTTCATATATGTGAACGTTGTTTATTGAAATCAGAGGAGACTACCATCTCAAACGTGAGCCAAACCCTGGTTTACGCACAGTCCCATTCAGGGGAGTCTTCCATGTAACAATTGAGTCTGATTCTCTTGATGAATTGACATTGCTAATATCCTTCAATGGACTGTTCTCTGTTCCTTTCCTCTCCGTCCCACGTTTCTCCTTGGAGTTTTCATTAATTCTTGGAGTTTCAGAAGGGAATGGATTCCTGCATGGGAGAATTGTTATAAGATATTCTCAATTATATCGGGGAGTATATAAGCAGCACCTCGTTGTTTTCCAGTTCTAGATAGAAAGTAGCTCTTTCACTGCCTTTTTATTTCAAACAAAGCCAAGCGGAAGTGATGAGTACTCGGTCTGCAATAGCCAATGTTCCAAGTTGAATGATGATCACCAGCCTTAAAAGGTACGAACCTGTTAACTGATTTGTAGCCATTTCAGACATGAGCGGTATCTTTTCACTTAGTTTAAGTGATTCCTACGTGGAGGCAGCCTTGCTCACATGCTGCACTTTGGGAGTGCCATTGCCAACAGCTTTCTCAAATTCTTCTCAGTGGAGTGAAATTCCGTTCTAGTGACCGCCAAGAATCTCAATCTGAGATTTCAAGAACAAAACCAGGGGGCTAATAAAGAGAGAGGGAGGGGGAATTTTTGAATGCAAGAGGGAGCGTGCATTAATGAAAAGATCACATAATATGTAGCACAATATTTGGTGGAGGCAGAACGTCCATGATGCGTTGAGCCCTTTTAAAAGAGACTGTATACTGTGTGTGCATTGAATGATTTTTATTGGTAGATGTGTACATTTTTGAAAGTCATTTTCTTTCTGTGTATTGAAGTTGTGATGACAGTGATTCAATGGGTACATGAAAATCTTATGTTAGAAGTTTTAGTGGACGATAATACCCTTTGAGAATGCCCTTTTGAGTACATTTTTACTGTATATTGGCAGAATTTTTTTTTCTATCAGCAAAAGTTTTTTTTACAGAATGCATTCAATCATATCCATGGTAGGAATAGTTCTCACTGGCAAGGAGAACTACCCTGAATGGTCCCGGATGATAAAACACACCCTCATCTTCAATGAGTTGTGGAAAGGAGTGTGTGTCGGAGAAGAAGACAATGACCCAATACAACCTACCTCAGACAAAGAGCTCGTCATTTGGGAAAACAAGAACAAAAAAGCTTATGCATTAATCGCAACATCTATAAAAGAAGAGGTGAGTCGCCATATTTCGTCATATTCAACTGCCTTTGAAGCTTTACAAAAGCTGAAAGAACTCTATGACTCACATTCTACACTTGAAGTTGTTCAACTTATGATTAAACTCTTCACTCTTGAACTGCAAAATAATGATCCTCTTGCTCTTGCATCTGAAGTAAAGTCTATAATGCATGATATCAATTCCACTAAGGTTGAGCTGGATATTCCTCTTATTGCTTTTCTCAAGGCACTTTATCCTACTTATTCCAATTATCTTAAGTCATTGCAAGCAAATGGAAATCTCAAAGATATAACCTTTGACTCTCTTGTGAAAAGTTTGCTGAAAGAGAGAAAGCTTTTGGAAAGAAGACAACCCTTGCATCTTCTGAAGAGACTATGTGCCTTGCTCATAAAGAAAATCATCCTGCTCAAGATTCTACAAGAGGAAGAGGTGGATGAAGAGGAAGAGGAAGATATTTCAGAGGCAGGGGGGCAGACATTCTCAAGGAGAAAAGGCAGATCTACACTGCATTCGCTGCAAAAGAAATGGATCACATGATGCCTCTACATGCAAGCTACCATGGGACAAAATTGAGCAGAAAAGAAACCAACAGAAAGGTAAAGCTGATGATACAGACAAAGGTAAAGCACCTGAATCCGCTCACTATGTTGAGGCACAATGTAACATTGGAGTAAATGAAGATTTGTTTAATGCTTCACTTGCTTCATGGAAAAATGATTGGTTGCTTGATTCAGAAGCAACCTGCCACATGACTCATAGAGAAGATGTTTTTGAAGATTTCACTGACAATGTTGATGGAGCAGTATACTTTGCAGATCAATAAAAAATCAAGCCATCAGGGCTTGGCACAATCAGGCTTAAACTTCCTGGTCTTCCAGACTTTCTTCTGGATCATGTTCTATATCTCCCACAACTCAAGAGAAACTTACTGTCCTTGGTCCACATCCGCCAGCAAGGTCACTCCATTCATATGTTTGATGGCAAGCTTGAGGTAAGAAAATCATCTGACCACTCACTTGTCATGAGGGGAATAGAAGAAGAAAGGCTTCTCAAACTGCAAGGAACATCTACTCATGCACAACATTTCTCATAGAATTCTCATCATGAAGAAGGTACACTTCCATCAAGTTTATTATGGCATGCTAGATTTGGACATTGAACTATGACAGTCTCCGCTTATTGAAGAAAAATGGTGTTGCTGGTTTGCCTACAATTCCTAGAAAACTTAAGCAATGTGATGCTTGCATTCTAGGAAAGCATATCAAACAGTCTTTTCATGATTCACATTCAAGAGCACATAGGAAACTTGAACTCATTCATTCAGGTTTATGTGGTCCAATGCCTGTTCCTTCTGCAAATGGAAATAAATATATCATGACATTTATTGATGACTACACCAGAATGTGTTGGGTTTATTTATTGAAGAACAAATTTGATGTTTTTCAAACATTCAAGAATTTTTGTAAATGGATTGAAAATGATGCACAATCTCATATTGGGTCTATTCGCACTTATAATGGAAAAGAATACACATCAAATGAATTTGAAAACTATCTTCGCCAACATGGGATCAAACATCAAACAACTGTGCCTTATAATCCCCAACAGAATGGTGTAGCTGAAAGAATGAATAGAACAATCTTGAATATGGTACGATCCATGCTTTTCTTCAAAAATGTATAGATAATGTTTTGGGCTGATGTTGTTCTATGTGCTGCATATATAAAGAATAGATGTCCATCTAATGCTATAATAATCAAGACTCCTTATGAATTGTGGTTTGGACATGTTCCTTCAGTAAAAAATCTCAGGGTCTTTGGTTCCACCTATTATGCTTTGATACCAAAGGTACATAGAAACAAACTTGGTGCTAGAAGTCATAAGTGTATCTTCCTGGGGTATTCAAACACATCCAAAGCATACCGCCTCTATGATGAAGTGAATAAAAAGTTTGTTGTATCTAGAGATGTAATTTTTCTTGAATCATCCAAAACTGACAATGTTGTTGAGTGGCAACTTGATCGCTTGGATAGATTCAAGAATTTGATAATCAGATTCCACATCTTGAAGGGGGGATTCCTATACTAGATCAACATGTGGAATCTTCTTCTGAAGAACACTCTCCCCCGCATGAAACTCCAACAACGGATGATGCTTTAAGTGATGTAATTGATAGAATTGGGAGACTCGATCTTGATTCAGTCCCAACTCAATCAACAGAGTGTTAGAAAATTATATATTACGAAGCAATGGAACACATAAAATATTGCAGAAATATAAACACAGAAAACGCACAAAACAAGAGAGACACAGATATACGTGGTTCACCCAGTTTGGGCTACGTCCACCCCGAACAGCCAGTCCTTCCTTTCTATTATCCAGCAAAATGAAGAGATACAACCTACAGCAAAACCGCTGTAATATCCTCTGTTTTCTCTCACAGTCTCACCTCTATGTTTCTCGCTCACCGAATACACATCTATATCAGCCTCAAATACAATGCCCTCATATAAAGAGAGGGGTTGCCTTCTAGGGCAAAAAGCCCTAAACTAAACATAAGCTCTACCGTCAGATCATCCGTCTAATGAACGGCCCAGATTGACTAGAAATTACTATACTTTTACAAGGCAATTTTACAGCTGTTTTTAGCTTCGGGGGCGCTGCCCCCGAAATCCCCCGCCAGGGGGGGGCTCCATAAAGTCGCTGCCGTCCCCCCTGGACCCCCCACGATAGCGATCATTTTACGGGCGGCGTTGCCGCCCCATTTTGAACTGGGGTCCAAAATGCCGGTACTATAGAAGATAATCAGGCTCCACACCCAACAATCTCCCACTTGGAGACTAATTGAAGCAACTCCACCGCTGCTCCATTTGCTGGACAATGACTCCTCTTTGGACCTGGCTGTTTCTCATCTTCATCGTCATCCTTGAAGACCAACTGAAACTTAGCATATTCTCAGTTTCTCCCTGGTTACAAATTTTGTTAGCATATCTGCAGGGTTCTGGCTAGTGTGTATCTTTTCCAGCTTCAACTCTCCATCTTCCAACACTGATCGTATGAAATGGTACTTGAGCTGTATGTGTTTTGTCCTGGAATGAAATGCTGAGTTCTTTGCAAGATGAATGGCACTTTGACTATCACTGTATAACGTGCCCATATCATGCTCCTTACCCAATTCACCCATAAACCTTTGTAACCAAATCATTTCTTTACTAGCCTCTGTAGCAGCAACATACTCTGCTTCTGTTGTTGAGAGTGCAACAACACTTTGGATTTTTGAAACCCAACTGACAGTTGTTCCTCCGACAGTAAATACATATCCTGTAGTGCTCCTCCTATTATCTCTGTCACCTGCCATATCTGCATCAACATATCCTTGTAGGGATATGTTTGAACCACCAAAGCATAATGCCTGATTTGTGGTACCTCTCAAATATCTGAGAATCCATTTCACTGCCATCCAATGTTCCTTTCCTGGATTGTTCATGTACCTGCTTACAACTCCCACTGCATGTGCAATATCAGGCCTTCTGCAGACCATTGCATACATTAAACTTCCAACTGCTGATGCATATGGAACTTTAGACATATAATCCATGTCTTCTTGGGTCTTTGGGCACATTTCTTTGCTAAGTTTGAAATGGCTAGCAAAAGGTGTACTAAATGGTTTTGCATTTTGCATGTTAAATCTTTTCAACACCTTTTGTATGTACTCATTCTGAGACAATGTTAATTTTCTATTTTTCCTGTCTCTAGTTATTCTCATACCAAGGATTTGTTTTGCAGCACCCAAATCCTTCATTGCAAATGAATTTGCCAATTTTCTTTTAAGCACATTTATTTCCTGCATGTTAGATCCTGCAACAAGCATGTCATCTACATACAATAACAATATAATATAGATGCCATCATTTTGCTTTTTCAGATAAACACAATGATCAGAGTGACATCTAGTATAACCTTGTTCAGACATAAACTTGTCAAATTTTAGATACCACTGCCTTGGAGCCTGTTTTAAACCATACAAGCTCTTCTTCAACCTGCACACAAGTTTCTCCTTCCCTTTCACCTCATATCCTTGTGGTTGCTGCATATATATCTCTTCCTCCAAATCCCCATGGAGAAAGGCTGTCTTTACATCTAACTGCTCAAGATGCAAATCTTCAGCTGCTACAAGACTTAAAATAGTTCTGATTGAAGTCATTTTAACAACAGGAGAAAATATTTCATCAAAATCAATACCTTTCTTCTGTGCAAACCCCTTCACCACAAGTCTAGCTTTGTACCTTTGCTTTCCTCCATCTTCTTCCTTCAGCCTGTAAACCCATTTATTCTTTAATGTAGTTTTTCCTGCAGGCAACCTGACTAAATCCCAAGTCTGGTTATGCATTAAGGAGTCCATCTCTTCTTCCATGGCTACCTCCCACTTCTTCTTGTTTTCAACCTGCATTGCTTCTTCATAACACTCAGGTTCACCGGAATCAGTTAACAATAAATAATATAATGAAGGAGAGTATCGTTCAGGAGGTCTACCTATCCTGGTAGATCTTCTAACACCTCTTTCAGGTGTTTGGGGTGCCTGTTGCTGTTGTGGTGGTTGTTGTTGTTGTGGTTGTTGATTATTATTATTTTCAGGCACCTTTACTTTTTTAGTGATTTCATCAAGGACTGCGTATTCCTTGTTTTCCTTTTCCTGTTTCTTTTCCTGCAACTGATTCTTATACAAGACCTTTTCATTGAATATTACATCTCTGCTCCTAATGATTTTGTGATTTTCGTAATCATATAAGCGATAACCAAAATCATTAACACCATATCCAATAAAGGTACATTTCTTTGACTTTGCCTCAAGCTTTGTTCTATTTTCTTTATCAATATGGACAAAGACCTCACAACCAAAAGGCTTTAAAATAGAGTAGTTTACCTTTTTACCTGTCCATGCTTCCTCTGGAACACCACCATCCAAGGAACTTGAAGGCCCTCTGTTTATTAGATAAACAGCAGTATCTACATCATCTGCCCAAAACTGTAAAGGCAATCCGGCATGCAATCTCATGCACCTTGCACGCTCCATGATTGTTATGTTCATCCTTTCTGACACACCATTTTCTTGTGGTGTTCTTGGAACTGTCTTCTCTCTGCGAATTCCATGCTCTGAACAGTACCTATCAAACTCTTTGCTGCAATATTCACCTCCATTGTCTGATCTAAGACACTTCAATTTCTTTCTTGTCTCAATCTCAACCAAAGTTTTCCATTTCTTGAAAGTATCAAATACATCAGATTTATTCTTAATACAATAAATCCAAGTTTTTCTAGTTGCATCATCAATAAAAGTAACATAATAACGAGAGCCACCAAGAGATGATACCTGAGCAGGTCCCCATACGTCTGTATGCACAAGCTCTAATTTTTCGTTCTTCTTTTCTTTCCCAACTCTGAGAAATCTGACTCTCTTCTGTTTTCCATAAATGCAGTTCTCACAGAAGTCCAAATCAACATTCTTCAAACCTGGCAACAAATTCCTTGAGTGAAGAATCTTCATCCCTTTTTCACTCATGTGTCCGAGCCTATGATGCCATAATGCTGCATCTGCTCCTTTGGAAGTCAAAGCATTAACAGAGTTAGAAATACCATTGCATAAATACAATGTACCAACCTTTTCACCTTTTGCTATTACCAGGGCTCCTTTTGTGACCTTCCAAGCTTTATCTGTGAAAGTTGTCACACAACCTTCACTGCCTAACTGCCCTGTTGAAATCAGATTTTTCTTTAGATCTGGAACATGCCTTACCTCCTTTAGTAGCCATTGGTTTCCATTCTGCTGTTTTACAAGAACCTTACCCATTCCAACAATTTTACAGGGTTTGTCATCACCCAGACGAACTTGTCCAAAATCTCCTTGAACATAGTCATAAAAGTATTTCTTTTCAGGTGTGGCATGGAATGAGGCCCCTGAATCTACCACCCAGGAATCAGTAATATTTTCGAAAGAAAGAATCAAAGCATCTTGTAACACCTCACCTGTCACATTTGCTTCATGATTGTTTTCTTGCTGTGCATCTCCTTCTTTTCCCTTCCGAGATCTACAGTCTTTCTTTAGGTGTCCTTTCTTTCCACATTTCCAGCACACTATCCCCGATCTGGACTTGGATCTGCCTTTCCTTGATTTACTGCGATATCCTGAGCTCTTTCCTCTTTCCATTTTTCTTCCTCTAGACTCTGCACTCAAAGCATTTCCCGATGTCTCACCGGAGCTTTTCCGTCGCATTTCCTCGCTAAGGATAGCACCGACAACATCATCAAACTTTAAAGTACTAGATCCAAAAACGGAGTTACTAATGGCCATTACCAAACCATTCCAACTTTCTGGTAATGAGCACAAGAATAACAGAGCTCTAACTTCATCATCAAAGTTTACCCCTACAGAACTTAACTGGCTTGTAACTGTATTAAAATCATTTAAATGGTTTGCAACAGATCCACCTTCCGACATATTCATATTAAATAACCGTTTCATAAGAAATACCTTGTTTGAGGCCGAGGGTTTTTCATATAGTTTCGACAACGTCTGCATCAAACCCTCTGTCGTGGTTTCCTTCGAAATGTTGAAGGCAACTGACGCAGCAAGACACAACCGTATTGTTCCGAGTGCCTTTCTATCGAGAAGGTTCCATTCTTCGTCTTTCATACCCGTCGGCATCTTTGTTTTTCCGCCCAATGGTAGGTATAGATCTTTCTGATACAGATAATCTTCCATCTGCATCTTCCACAGCGAGAAGTTTTGGCCGTTAAATTTCTTGACCCTAAACTTACCATCTTCCGCCATTGCTCCCACTCGAACCAGGAACCCTTCTTTCCTGCGAGTTTATCAGTCAAATAGACCTTCGGCTCTGATACCAGTTGTTAGAAAATTATATATTACGGAGCAATGGAACACATAAAATATTGCAGAAATATAAACACAGAAAACGCACAAAACAAGAGAGACACAGATATACGTGGTTCACCCAGTTTGGGCTACGTCCACCCCGAACAGCCAGTCCTTCCTTTCTATTATCCAACAAAATGAAGAGATACAACCTACAGCAAAACCGCTGTAATATCCTCTGTTTTCTCTCACAGTCTCACCTCTATGTTTCTCGCTCACCGAATACACATCTATATCAGCCTCAAATACAATGCCCTCATATAAAGAGAGGGGTTGCCTTCTAGGGCAAAAAACCCTAAACTAAACATAAGTTCTACCGTCAAATCATCCGTCTAATGAACGGCCCAGATTGACTAGAAATTACTATACTTTTACAAGGCAATTTTACAGTTGTTTTAGCTTCGGGGGCGCTGCCCCCGAAATCCCCCGCCAGGGGGGGGCTCCATAAAGTCGCTGCCGCCCCCCCTGGACCCCCCACGGCAGCGATCATTTTACGGGCAGCGTTGCCGCCCCATTTTGAACTGGGGTCCAAAATGCCGGTACTATAGAAGATAATCAGGCTCCACACCCAACACAGAGCAGCCTGGACCATCTCAGAAAGGTCCCCCAAAGTGGTTGATGAAGACACTTAAAAGTGTTCATCCTGATGAAATTGGAAAAACAGGAACTAGAAATTCAAACCGACAAAATGGAGGTGATGTAGATGACTCTAATTCACCTGTTGATATGGATGTTTCTTATGATTGTGAATTGAACTTGTCTACAAATTTTGAACCAACTTCCTTCAAAGAAGCTGCTTCTCATGATGAATGGAAAGAAGCGATGCAAAAGGAGTATGATGCCCTCATAAAGAACGACACTTGGAAGCTAGTTGATCCTCCATTTGGAACCAAACCAATTGGCTGCAAGTGGGTCTACAAGAACAAGTATAAAGCTGATGGCTCACTTGACAAGCACAAAGCTAGGCTTGTGGCAAAAGGTTTTGCACAGAAGGAAGGGGTCGATTATGAGGAGACTTTTTCCCCCACAGCAAAATGGGCCACCATCCGAACACTCTTTGCACTAGTAGCTCAGAACGGTTGGAAAGCCCATCAAATGGATGTAAAAACTGCTTTCTTGAATGGAGATTGAAAAGAGAATGTTTTTATGTCCCAACCTGAAGGATTTGTTGTGAAAGGACATGAACATAAAGTATGCAAACTTGTGAAGTCCTTGTATGGCCTCAAACAAGCACCGCGAGCCTGGTATGAAAAACTAACTGAGCATCATCTGAAACTCAATTTCAATCATTTTGATCTTGGTGATGCAACTTTATTTGTAAAGAAAGTTGGCAAAATAGTTGTATATTTTGTGGTATATGTAGATGATCTTTTAATGACAGGGAACAATGAAAGCTACATTGCATCCATAAAGAAGGAATTGGGAAAACGTTTTGAAATGACTGATTTGGGCTATGTTCATTACTATCTTGGCATTGAAGTAACCCAACATCCAAAGTCCATATTTCTTTCTCAAAAGAAATACATTGGAGATTTGTTGAACAGGTTTGGCATGACAGAGTGCAATCCTCTTACTACTCCAATGGAACAAAACTTGAAGCTCACATCTATTGAAGGAAAGGAATTTGAGGATGCAACAAAGTATAGACAGCTTGTAGGAAGTCTCAACTACCTAACTACCACCAGACCAGACATTTCATTTGATGTTGGAATCCTCTCGAGGTTTATGCAAAAGCCTTGTGAGGGACATTGGTCTGCTGCAAAAAGAGTTCTAAAGTACTTGAAAGGAACTCAAGACTTTGGAATCAAGTACACACAGGTGGATAACTTCAGCTTGATCGGATACTCTGATTCAGACTTCGATGGAGACAAAGAAACTGGGGTATCTACTCCAGGATATGCTATGGGTCTTAGATCAGGAGTTGTCTCCTGGAGATCACACAAACAATTAGTTTCAACAGATTCCACAACAGAAGCAGAATACGTGGCAGTAACTGAAGCAACAAAAGAAATTGTGTGGCTCAGGAAAATTCTTGAAGATTTGTAGGTAAAACAAGTACAATCAACTCCACTCATGATTGACAACACCTCTGCAATAAAGTTGGCCAAGAACCCAAAGTTCCATGATCGAATGAAGCATATCAATACTAAATATCATCTGATTCAACATCATGTTGAGGCCAAAACAATCCATCTCCATCATTGTTCCACAAATGAGAAAATTGCAAACATCTTCACCAAAGCACTTGGAAGGGAAAAGCTTGAACGATTCAGAATGATGCTTGGACTCACCAACATCCCTTCAGATTAAGGGGGGGAATGTTGACACCTAATCTTCATGATTGGGTGAATTTATGTAAATAATTAAATTAGGAATGTGAACAGTCATCGGGAGATGAACTGAACAGTCACTCCCTATTGTATATAACAAAGACCTACCTAATGGAATAATACGAATCAGTTTTTCTGCCTAATGGAGTTATTGCCTGGCCTGACAAATATAAAAGGAAGGACTGGTTGATTCTCCATGGACGTAGCCCAAATTGGATGAACCATGTATATCTGTGTCTCTCTTGTTTTATGCGTTTTCTATGTTTATGTTTTTGCAATATATTTTATGTGTTTCATTGCTATGTAATATATAATTTACTAACACACAAGGTAGTGAAGTTTTCCATGATGAAAGAGAAAATAATCATATCATTGAGTATCGTTTCCATCCCATATCATCTCTTGTTTTTTATGAAGACGACTCTTCAAATCAACTTTCTCATGAAATTTATCTTATTCATACATCTCTAGACTCACGATCAAAAGAATCTTTTGACTTGAGTAATCTGGTTGTCAAAGTTGTAAAATCTGATCAAATCAGTGACATAGATGGTTGCCATCCGATTGATAGTGATCACATTAAAATAAGTGAAAGTAGTTTTCCTCACACCATTTATGATATGGTTCAGTCTTCAAAATGCGATTTTACAATCCTTGAAAGTTCGGTACTTGTCCGGGAGTTGAGGCACTTCAACTTCCATTGATGGTTATTTCAGGACCTCGCAACTTTGGTAAGATCCCCGAACTGAGTCAGGTTTGGTTTTCCTCACAAAATTATTCTTTTTGCGTGATTTTTCTCCATGTAAACTCCTTCTTGAAATATGTTTGGCAATGCCGATATAATATTTCAAACTTTCAAGATTATGTTTCTGATTGGATTCAAGCTCCTATTTCCATTTATTTATCTCTATGCAAAACTCTTTCTCTTAACTCAGGTTTGGAGAGTGTGTCTCTCATAAAAGCATGGAATTGTGAAGTTTATTATTCTAAAGATTATCTTTCTCCAAGGAAGTCATGCCTATCGCATCCTTTTGAAAACAATCAGCTCCTAATCCTTCTTTTGAATATTCCGATGCTAATATTTTTCTTCGTCACACTTGAAATCCTCTTGAGCGCTAACGAATGCATCGATTATTTGACGGATCAAATTATTCTTCACTCGTTTTACCCTGAATAGTTTCATGTGTTTACTATACTAGTATTATTTTTTACTTCTTTTGACGATTATGATGCTAGTGTAGTGTGTAACCAATTATAAGAAAATGGTTTGTTACACTCGTCATGCGAGGAATATGATTCTATTATGTAGAGCATTTGCAAAATAGTTCAAGTTGATTTATCTTTGGTAATTACAAACTGGGAATCTGATGCTTTAATCAGCTCATCTGAACATGATTATGTCTATGATGATTGTCGTTCGACTTACTATTTTCCCATCAGCACATCCAATAATAGTTTTTTACACCCTTTGATATTTTTTGTTTAACATCTCACTATCTAGGTACTTGTCAAGCAGTTGAGGCACTTCCACACTCACTGATGGTTATGTCAAATCCTCATTGTCTTGACATGTCTGTTGAATATGATAATATCTCTTTTCCTTTGTGATATTCTCATCATAATCCCGTGCCTCTAATTGAAAATTCATCTTTTCAAATATTTTGAGGTTTTCAAGAGGATTGTCACGAATTTTACGATCTAGTCGATGAATGTTTGGAGCAATATTACTTGGAAATCACAGTCGCAAATAACAACTTTCGACCTTTCCACATTCTTTCTAAGGAGTTCAGTGTAGTTGAAGACACATTCGCAAGAAGCTTCTAAGATTTTTTGAATGATGGTTTTCATCAAAAAGGTAAGAATGTGAATTGGTTAGAATTAGCAGCTATGGCCTATCTTTCTACTGACAGAAAATGCCATCAAATTTGTGTGCAAGTTATTCAAGTTCTTATTTTTTTTGTTGCAAATTTCTTTCTATCAGTTTTAATTGCTTATATCTTTGTGAATGCAGGTTGGAACCAGTTACGGTGGATTCATTGGAAATTTCATTATACGTGACCCCGACCTTCTAGATGATTAGGTTAGGAGTAGTTCTAGTTGCATATTAGTTTACCTGCTCATCCATCTTGCATTCATTTTTTTTAGTTTTTCATGTGTTTTCTCATCATATTTTCAGTTAGCCTCCTTTGTTTTTGTCTTCTGGTTTTTTTTCTTTGTTGTGTGTTGTATTTTCTTTTGTTTTCTAAGACCTTGCATGAAGATGTTATTGAGAAAGCTAGGGAATTTAGAGTTAAGAGATTTCTCTGCTAGATACTTTCTTGTGATATACTTTTACCTTTTAGCTTGTAATTTTTCTTTGTTAGCTTGTTAATTTGTTCTCTTCATCAAGACAATTACCAATATGCACAATAAGGGACAAGTGACATAGTATGTAAGCTTCTCAGCCAGAGCCAAAACCTCTCACCTCTTGAGAGGAAAACCAGATCAAAATTATTCTTCTAGATCTTCAATTGATAAGTACCAAGACCATGACATAGACCCTTGACTCTAGTATCCTCCCAAGAACCTAGTCACTAACCTTTATGCTCTACCTCTTCCCTTCCTCGCATTTCTTCTTGATCTTGAACTTCTCTCCTCGTCTCCTTACAGAGAACCTCAGTCTTTATCCTTCACACTACCTTTTCTTGACTTCCTCTAGAGAGTCTCGGTCTCTAGGTCTTCAATGGGCTCCTCTAGAAAAACTTGGTCTCTAGATTTCTATTTCAACCTCCCAGAAGAATCCTTCTCCCTTGCTTCCTCAAAAGAAACTTCGCTGCCCCAAAAGAAACCTATCTTTGCATTGCCCAGAAAAAACTGTGTTGCCCCAGAAGAAACTTATCTTCACACTTCACCTAAGAAACTTCGCTTCCCCAGAAGAAACCTATCTTCGCATTCTCTAGAAGAAACTTCCTTCGTACTTCCCCAGAAGAAACCTTCGCTTACTTCTTCGCACTTCTTTTCGACCTCTACTTCACACTTTTGTTTAGCCCTTTAGTTTGCACTTTTTCTTGTCGAAATCAAGTCGAGTTTCTTGATCAAAATTGTATGTCTTCAAGTGAGGCCAAGTAGGGCTATTTATACACCTCCACACATGTCCTTTAGGTCGACATTTTCACTTGAGCTTAGGCCGACTTCATTTAGCAGTTTCTTCCATTGTTATAGGTTGACTTGAAGAGGATAGGTGACAAGGTCTTGGAGGATACTTTACATAAACAAGATTGACTCTTTTACAAAGTGTAACGTGACTTCATTACATGACAATGACACTAACCTTTTATGACTAGACGACAAATAAATCCTAAAGACTCTCAATGGGAGTCTTGACTCAAAACAAAAACCATTTCTCAAGAAACCCATGAAGCAAGTCAATATAATAAATTTATTTTTCTTATTTACATATCATTACATAAAATCATATTTACATGTCATTATGAAGACCAAACCTAGTTACACTTTTCAACACTCCCTCTTAACTAGGGAGGTATTCATAATGGTACTTGGACTTTCTCAATCTTAAGAATCTCCCATAAGAAGAATTCGGATTTGTAACTCTTTTGTATAACATCATATCAACTAGCATTGTTACATATCAAGACCTTTACTAATAGCTCCATCTCTCCACAAGATCTTAGCTCAATGCTGGCAAGACCAATGATTTATAGACACACTAATCATTGTCTCTCTTGGAAGATACCCTACTCGAGTACTCAAGATATGTCCCATGAGGACTATTATTTTCCTAGACTCACCAGTCCCACAAAGAATATCATTCCTCCATGACTAATATTACTATTGGATGCCCTATCTCATCCTCAAAGAACATCGGATGCCAAATTGGAAATAGTGATCCATATTATCTACAACCATATGACATGACTTTCATAATATCCTATGTAAGCATACATACCTCATCTTTCCTTTCGTTCATCCAGACTTCCTGTAGCAGCTTCATTTGAACAAAGGCACTTCATCCTTTAGCCCTACTTTCTTTTTATGTCATCATACTATCATTCCTTGAATCCCACAAGTTGTAATTCCTAATGAAAACCTTCTTTTCCTTTCTAAATTGGTGAATCCTTTGATGAGGATTCCATCAGAGAAACATTAGGATCTTTCATATCCTCACCTGGAAGATGTTTCCTTTATTAACCATGACGATCCCAGTCGATGATGACCTCTGCTTCTTTTTATAAAAATCAATGAGGTTTCCTAAGAGATTCATATTCTTTGTAATCGGTAGAATTTGTATCAGACATATTTTTTGCTTTCCATGTCACGAGATCTTACTTCTAATGCTTCTATCATGATGCTTATTTCTAATTTGATGCATCCTATCTTATTTACACTGCTTCCTATCTATAAATTACAAGTGAAAGCTACCTTCTAATGAAGAATATTATCTCAGTCATAGTAGATATATTTTTGTTTCTTCCTTCTTAAGCTTATTTGTCTTAGGTTTTTTCAATTCCTTAGTAGAATAGTCTTCTTCCATTTCCCTCTTACGTTTAGGACAATATTTTCTATAGTGCCCAATATTTTGAAAACCATAGCATATTTCCTTAGCCATGTTCTTCCTTTTCTACTTTGGAGTACCAAATGTTTAGGACTTGTCACTAATTGTTCCCTTCTATCTAATATTTTCTCACTTTCTTTCTTCATCCTGTCTTCATATCGTTTGCAGAGAGACCATAATTTGATGAATGGGATAGTTTCATCTTCTTCAGTAGATATGAGGTTACCTTGTTCATTAGTCAATGCATTTAGAATAACGAAGATCATTTCGTTATCAGATACCATCTCTCCTTGATCCTGCAATTGACCTTTTATTTGAGATTCCTTTGAGAGACATGGCGATATCCCTTCATCCTTTGACACCTTCAGTTTATGTAGATCAGATCTAAGTGATATGATATTTTCTATCGTGCTTTTAGAGAAAAGTTCTCCCAACTTATCATATATTTATTTAGATGTCTCTAGCTTGGCTACATAGGAAATGAGTGGATCTTTTATAGACTCCTTAAGAATACTTTGAACCTTGAGATCCCTTTCCATGTATTCAAATAATTCTTGTTTCGAATGGCTTGGAGACCTTTCCATGGAAATGATCAATGACTTCATTTACTTTGAGGACAATGTATATCCTTATTTTCCATACAAAGAAGTTTGATATCCCAACCATCTTTCGGTTATCCTTGAAACATGAAGTCATTTTTACTAGATTGGATTCTAATAAAAGGTACTTAGTTACCGAAGAATCCACAGTATGAACATTTTTATTCCAACGTTTCAAATCCCAACTGGGATCCATCATCAGGGCTTATGAATGATGATAAAAGAAGAGCCGTTAAGAAGGAAATAAATAATAATGAGGAAAATAAATTTTTAAAATCAGCAGAAGTCGGCTGAATATTAATTATTGATTTATTTATTAATTAATTAATAATTCATTCAATTATTTTATTTATTTTTATTTTTATTTTAATTTTTGAGATTTATATATTAATTTTTATTTATAGGTGAGTTAATAGATTAATTTTAATTCAAAATCTAAATGGTAATACTAATGATAATTATTTAATATATGATAAAAAAAAAAAATTATTTAATTTAATTTAATTTAATTTTTATTTTATTTAATCATTTAATTATTTAATGATTTATTTAATTATGATTCAAGAAGGGAAAAGCTTATATAATAGTATTAAAGATTAGAGAAAATTATATTAATATTAATAATAATTAATTAATTAATTAATTGTTATAAACTAATAAATATATTAAATTAATCAATAAAAGTTAATAGATATTAATAGGGTTAATAATACTTAATTAATAAAGTTAGTAAATATTAATACTTAATTAATAAACATTTAATAATGATTTAACAGAAATTAACATTAATAATTAATATATTAATTAATATATTAAGCTAATTAATATAAGTAAATGTTAATTAATTGTTATAAACTATTAAATATATTAAATTCTTGTCTTAATGTTTCTTTTTCTTCCAAAGGAAGGTTATAAATCCCCTATGATTTGTAGCATAGAAGAGGGTATTTATAACCTTCCTTTGGAAGAAAAAGAAACATTAAGACAAGAATTTTCTCTCCTCATGAGGAAAGCCAAAACTCCCAAAAGAAACTTAAGTAAAGAAGAGCTAAGAGCCTTCAAATCCTTGCGGAACAATGACAAGATTGTGGTTCTTAAGGCGGATAAAGGAGGAGCAGCAGTCATCTTGGATAAAGAAGACTATGTTTGCAAAATGAATGAACACCTAAAGTGTGGCAGTTATAAGAAACTGAACAGTAATCCCATCCCCAAAATTATGAAAGATGTAAAGAAGATCATCTCAGATTCCAACCTTGACGATAAATTGAAAAAGAAATTAACCCCTTCTTGTGAAACTATCCCTAGAATTTATGGATTACCCAAGATCCATAAGGAAGGGGTTCCTCTTAGACCGATAGTTAATACTATTGGTTCCCCAACCTATGAGCTTGCTAAGTATGTTGCTAAAATCCTTAAGCCCCTTGTCAGAAATACTGAGTCCTTCATCAAAGACTCCCACGACTTTGTGAAGCTTATTAAAAATGAGAAGATAGAGCGGGATGACATTCTTGTTAGCTTTGACGTAGTATCCTTATTCACCAAGATTCCTCTTGATGAAGCCATTCAAGTTATAAAGGATGTTACTGATCCGGGGACTGCAAAATTGGCTGAAGTCTGCTTAAGGTCAACAGTGTTCACCTTCCAAGGAATATTTTATGAGCAGACTTCTGGTGTGGCAATGGGATCACCCCTTTCGCCAATCGTGGCCAACCTATACATGGAATACTTTGAGAAGAAAGCCCTTGATTCATACCCTTTAAAGCCAGCCTGGTGGAAGCGATTTGTCGATGATACCAATATAAAATGGACTCATGGTAAAGCAGAACTTGACAAGTTTTTCATGCACCTAAATTCTATCTCTCCTGAAATAAAATTTACTATGGAACTTGAAGAAAACATGAGCATCCCATTTTTAGATGTTCTCATCATCAGGAAAGAGGATGGCTCTTTAGGGCATAAGGTGTTCAGGAAATCAACACACACAGAAAGTTACCTCCATGCTAATTCCCACCATCACCCGGCCCAGAAGTTTGGTGTTCTAAACACTCTTGCTATCAGAGCCCTTCGAATTTCTGACTCTGAGCATCTGAATGAAGAAAAGAAGCACTTAGTTTCAACATTTAAGAGTATAGGCTACAAGGAACAAGAGATTAAAAGGGCCATAGAGACAGTTGAGAGAAGATTGTCATCTCATGAACCAAAGGCTCAAGACCAACCTCAGTGTGGTAGAGTTTTTCTGCCTTATATTCATGGAGTTACAGAAAAAATTGCTAAAATCCCAAGGAAGAAAAACATAATCACGCATTTCTCAACCCCTGGAACGATTAGGCAAGGTATGAGGTCTGTAAAAGATGATATTGACAAACATCAGCTTAAAGTATTCTATAAAATAGATTGTTCATGTGGGAAAAGCTACATTGGTGAAACAGGTCGCTCCCTTCAGACAAGGCTCAAGGAACATGGCGCTGATATTAGGAATGAAAGGTCTCGTACTTCAGCCTTGGCAGAGCACTCCTCAAAAACTAAACACCATATCTACTTGGAAAGTGCCTCAATTGTCGCAAGGGAAGAGCAACATCATAGACGAAAGATCAGAGAAGCTCTTGAAATTATAAAACATCTTCATAATCTGAACAGAGACAATGGTGTGGAGATTAGCGTGAGCTGGCTTCCCTTAATCAGGGAAATCAAGATCGCCAACACGTCCCAGGTATAGCATATCTTCTAACCTATCATTATCTATTAAAAAAATTTCTTAACTTATAAATTAATAATAACTATTATAATTAGCCCTTTACTTTTCACTTTTGCTTGTCGAAATCAAGTCGAGTTTCTTGATCAAATTTTATGTCTTCAAGTGAGGCCGATTTGGGCTATTTATATACCCCCACACATGTCCTTTAGTCTGACATGTTCAATTGAGGTTAGGCCGACTTCATTTAGCATTTCCTCCCATCATCGTAGGCCGACTTGAAAAGGATAGGTGACAAGGTCTTGGAGGATACTATACATATACAAGATTGACTCTTTTACAAAGTGTAACATGACTTCATTACATGACAATGACTCTAACATGTTATGACTAAATAACAAATAAATCCTAAAGACTCTCAATGGGAGTCTTGGCTCAAAACAAAAACCCTTGCTCATGAAACCCATGAAGCAAGTCAATATAATAAGTTTATTTTTCTTATTTACATATCATTACATAAAATCATAGTTACATGTCAATATGAAGACCAAACCTAGTTATGCTTTTCAACAGATGTTATGCTGGATCAAAAACCACTGTGGAAAAATTGAAAAGAGTCTTGTGAAACTACAATATTTGGCTAACCTTCGGTCCTCCTTCTTTGTCTTGGTTACATATTTTGGTCAATGAAGTTCTGATGGAAAATATGATCCATCCGTAAGGAGATTTTTGGTCAAACCATGATACCCGTGACTATTATGGAAACCTTATGCCTGCACTCATTTCTTGTGTCGTGGTGTTTTTATGCTTATCCAATCAGTAGAGGAAGAAAAGGGGAAAAACCTAAACAATCAAACTTAAATCAGAGGTCTCTATATGCTTCTCTAAAGGAAAAACCTCTCCTACTCTCAATAAGTTGGGACCTCTCTTCCGCCCATAAAATAAACAAGTTCTAATGCACATTCCTCTTTAAAGATATAAATAAAGGTAAAATAAGAGAAAGGCTTCCTATGCAGGTAGGTGAATCAAACAACTATATCAGGGTACTGTCCAGGCTCGTTGTTGTCTAGGTAATCCTCTCTATGGACAGAGACGATCCCTCTAGCCCAATGAGTGGGACTAGGAACCTACTTGATAGTCTACTGGACACTTTCCTAAGTTACAATTGAAATAGGAGACGAAGAAGATGGCCTACCTCGTTCTGATGCTATCACGTCTTCCTTTGTTGAAGAACTTGAATCGCTTGCATCACGGGCTCGGTCCTACTGCTCACGACACTTAAACACCTGCATAAGAGATCAAGGCACAACAAGGCATGCAAATATAAATAGCATAATCAAAAGTAACCTACTTAACAAATCAAGGAGTGTTAAGATAAATGATACATGAGCATACACATTTATGGAAAATGAACCAACAGTTGTATATTAATAGAATAAAGGAGGAAGCACACAACCAACCCTTGATGTCAAATAGTCTCTCCTTGAATGAATGTCCAAGTCCAAGATTAAGATCTCCAAGCACTCATTCTCCAAGCCAAATGAGTAGCATGTAGGCACAATCTCAGCATAAGGGTGCAAATAGCCAAAGACCAACCATTTGGGAATGGGAGAGGACAAATACATAGGCAGGGAAAGGGAGTTAGGATCTTTCCAAAGATAGGAGAAGGCCCTCATCTCAAGGAGGTAGCTTATAGGGATAAGACCTGTTAGAGTCGGTATTGTCATCCCTCCGTTAGATATCAACTCCTCTTGTTGCATTTCATGTTAGGTGTCTCGCCCAGTCATTTGCATTCCATTAGGCACATAGATCATCTGACGGCAGTGGCGTTCCTCCAGTTTCCCTCATGTTATCTACCTATTGGCTCATGTTTGTTCATTTATAAAACATATACAGCCTTTTTATCTTGAAAATTGAAAAAGTTGTCTTTAGGGTTTCATGGTCAATTAGGTCTAGGGTTTCATTAGGGTTTCGTAAAGAAATGTGTTAAAATGTCCAATAATTGCTAGCAGGCCATGAGGAGGTTGCAACATCAATAAATTTTATCACCAAGCATTTGAAAATGTGTTTTTACTCAAAACTCGGTTTTGAGGAAAAAACAGAGTATTTAGTATTTATTGTACAAAATCATGAAAATTTTGTTTTTCTCATTGTAAATCCATTCATCTGCACCCTGGTTTCTTTCCTTAGCCTAAAAATCTCCAACACCTGCAAAGCAAGCAAAGCTCAGGTCATTAAATTCATCATGAAGTTCAAAAGAAGTGAAAAGTCCAAAAAACAGAGTTTGTAAATAAAGTGATTGGCAAAACATTATGAAAGTGGGTTTTGGAAAATTAAATTTGAAAAGCTCCATATATAAACCATTCCTCCAAGTGTTTGAAACTCATTTGCACTCTAAGGGCCAAGAGAAAACAAAGCAAAGTGATTGTGGGATTTTTTGGTGAAATTTTCTCCAAATCGACCAGCGCGACGCACTAGGCAGGAGGCGCGGCGGATTGGCCAGGCGCAGCGCACTGGGCCTCAGAGCCCTTTTTTAAAAAGCACGGGCACGACGCATTAGTGAGGTGCAGCGTATTGGGCATGCTGCGCGGTGCATACAACCAGGAAGCCCAAAAATCACCAGAACGACCTCCAATCACCAAAATCGCACGAGTTCACCTTGTTCCAAATAGGTTGAGCTTAACCTCTGCTGTTTATCCAAGTTTGGTGCTGATGTTATGATGGTTTATGTGGTGAATGTTTTAACAAATGATCAAACCCTACCATTACAAATTCCTCAAACAAAAATTAATGTCTAAGGTTTGATCAACTTTTTTGTTACCAAGTTCATCTTCCCTTATCCCATTTTTCGCTGTTTTCATGCTTCCCTAAGTTCCTATACCCCCTAAAATCATTAATCCCCTATCCCGAGTTTCCTTTCCCAAATTTCCTATTATAAAATCCCAAACCCTAACCTTATACAAAACCTCCCAAACATCCTATATTTTCCCTATCTAAATTTATCCCAACATTCCCAAAAATTCCCACTTATTTTCCCTCTCCTAACAGTCCCTTGTTTCATTGTTTCCCTTGGTAGCAGAGGTCAAACAATCTTCAAAGGCAGTCCAAGATAGTTTGACATATCAGCACCTATTTCTTCAAGGCAGTTTGTCCACCAGCAGTTATGGCATCAGATCCTTCATATGATTATGAAGAGGAGACCCAAAGTGATTCACCCACAGAGGGACATGCACCCAGGAGGCCTCATAGAGGTGGCAGACATATCAGAGAAGAACCTACCACTCTTACCGAGTTGCAGGCCTGCCCTCTTGCCCTCTTTTGTTTCCAGCATCAGTCATGTTATGAATTTTGTGAGAAGGTTGCTCATATTCAGTTTCATCGTGAGTTGGCCTGCTTATTTGTGTTGCATTTGCATGGTGATCAAGCCACTCTTGCTGGTGTTACTTTCACATTAACACCAGAAACCATTTCATTGGCAACCGACATACCAAACATTGGAGAACCATGGAACAAGAGACAGAAGATTGACCAGCAACACTATGAACCATACATCAAACCTGGTTTTCTGAGGCAGCTTAAGAGAGTGTTTCCTTTTCGGTTTCTCAAGGATGAGTATGCTCCTTTAATGAAACTCATCATGAAGTATTTCACCTGTGAGGGCCAGTTCTCCCACTTGTATGCTTATCACATCAGGCTGCTGATGCATTTCACTCGGGTACGGATGATGAACATCCCTTATTTCATATGTCGAAACATAGAAAGGATGACCACCCTTGTGCAACACAAGACCCCTCAGCAGCAGCTTAACAGTGTTTATCATTTTGCTCTCATCAAGATTGTGGTTGTTCATCAGCTTGGATTATAGGGCATCACTTGGGATGACTTCATCTCGTGTGAGTTTTTCAGAGCTGCACAGGGACCATCAGAGGTTAAGCATGAGACAGGTGGACCTTCTCATCAGTATGAGGGCCATGAGACCGCTAGTGTGCCAATATTCATCACATATTAGAGGGGCACTAGACATTTGTTCGCAGCAGCAAAGCGAGTGTTATCTCCACCCGGGGTGGAAAGGGCCTCGCTTCCTCCATTAGCACAGCAGGTTCAGGACTGAGGCAAGAGGCCTCTACAGGAGGAAGGACCATCAGGTGAGCGAGACACTGATTTCATCCTCATTGAGGGTGATGATACTAACATGGGCCCGCCCAGAAAGTGCAAATCTTAGACAGATCATCAAGGAGCAGCAGGAAGACATTGATGCCTTGTCCACCAACTTGGATAGAGCCCAGTGGACTATACAGTATTTGGAGTAGATGAACAAGCAACTTGAAGATCAACAGGTGGTGATGGAGTTACAGAACATTCGGCAAAACCGCCAAAGTGCCTGAAGGAGGAGGATTGAGTTCACTTCATTGGAGCAAGAGATCAATGCAGATAGGGATTCATGGCTTGAAAGAGCCAACATCCACTTGGAGAGGAAACTAGAGAAGGCCATCAATGAGAAGAATATGCTCAGAAACTTGTCATATCATTATTTGTCCCAGAACTTGGTGTGCAAAGCAAGAATCAGGAATTTGAAAGCAAAGCTAAAGAGAGCATCAAAAAGGCAAAAAGAGGATGAAGGACTTCAAATATTGGCTGAGGCTTCCTTGGCCCATCAAAGCACTTAATAGAGAAGACTCAGTCCAAATTTCAAGAAATTTGGAGCAATTTTTGCATTTTTTTAAATTTTGGGCACAAAAAACAGAGTTTTCCTCCCTATGTGCCGCGCCACGTGGCACTCGCTTTTGCTAGAGGGCTCCAAATCACAAAAACTTTGCATTTCTGGATTTGTCATGGAAATTTATGCTTGCCTACCTATGGCCAAGAAATTTGGGCAGGTTTTGAGCCCTCAAAAGGTCAAAAAACACTCAAAAAATGACCTCACTGCCCCTATTTTGACACACAGGAAGAAGTGTTGGGAGAATGGACTTTTGGAGGGGAAAATGGAGGCCAAATTGAAAAATTCCACTTGGGTTGGAAAGTAGACAGGTAGCATTTCCAACAAGCACACCTAGAGATCATTTGGACACAAAGAAGGCCTCCAAAAGTGGATCCAAACAGGCACTACGCATAGAGAATCAGGCGCTACGCATAGAGGAAAAATTGCCTGTTTGACCAAGTTTTGCTCTGTTTTTCGCCGAGTTTCGCCTAGTTTTACTTTTTCACTTTCCTAATGGAAAATTTATGATGTAATTTGATGGATTATGATGTAAATATGTTGGATTTTCACTTGTAGAGTTAGATTCATCAGTTTAGAGGTTGTTTCAAACTGAATGGATCAGTTTCCTTGTTTTTAGAGGCATGTTGTTATGTTGCCTAGTTTCTAGTTCTCAGTTTAGAATCAGTTGGATCAACTCCTAAACTCATGAGCTCGACCCCTAGAGGCAAGGATGAGCTATGTTTGTCTATATTATGTTGTTTTTCAGTCATTAGCATGGTTGGACTCTTGAGAAAGCATTGAGCTTCATTGTACACTCATATTTTCATTTTGGCTAAGGAATTGAGACCAGGATTTGCAGCACTCTTTGGGATTCATGTGGAAATTTGTATTGGTACAGTGCTTCTCTTTGTAATTGTGAATTTTTTTTATGTATGCCATCATCTATCTTATTTCTTCTGAACTAAACAAACAAGAGTGTAAGTAGAATTCATTGAAAGTGCAATGCTCTACTTGAAGTTTGCTTTAGTTGTTTGATGTTTTCAGCTGTTTGGGGAGGATTCTTGATTTCCCTTGCCCTCTTCAACACCTCACATGTCTTTCCCCTCCATCTCACTAAAATTTAAGTGCCAAAACGATTGCCTACCTTTCCCCATTGAGATCTCTGCAGAACTGAGCCTCAATCCCTGCAGCCCAAAATTTTCTTTCCCCTTGATTCCAACAAAACCCCCAAAAAATCAAATCAAAGCCTTGTACTTCATACCTAGCCTAAAATTAGTTTTTATTTCAGTCATCTCAAGCCCCATCGACTATCTTTTTGCTAAGATTGACCCGGAGAGAGCCCTCATGGTTTGATGTTGGCCCTGGATCCTACCTTTTCAGCCTGAGGTAAATCTAGGCCCTAACAAGACCAAAAGGCCAAGTTGAGAGAACTCGGCCTCATCCACATCGAGAAACCTCTAGCTCGTCGCTCTGGAAGTTTCTAGATCACGAAGCTTCTCATCCTCTTTAGGAAAATTGCCTTTTAGGGATCATCACGGGTATACAAGAAAACATAGCAACGACATCGCGGAGCTAGTATAGTGCAACTAGAAACCATCGCAATCTTCAGTATCATAACAATGATGATTCTAAAATTAGGGTTTTAGAGCCATTTCCTTCAGGGGAAGATCAAGGAATTTTCCAATTAGTGTTTTAGGGAGGATCTGAGCTGCATATCTGAATGAGTACACTGCATGGTGGTCATGTTTCGGGCACTTCGGGGTATTTCATAGGAAAGTGCGGGAGGTGTGACAAAATATTGTGTAGCATATGCCCCCTAAAGCATGAAGGCAGAACAGGGAGTGATGGCTGAGATGCTTTACAAGATTTTGCAAGGAAAATAATAAACACTGTCAGGAGACCTGCAAATAAAGGATGCATATACATATACATATCTGATATCAAACATGAATCCACGGTATGGACACAACCATCTGGATAAAGGACTATAAAAAAGATCTGTGGTATGGGCGCAACCATCCAAATGAGAAGGATCATCTGTAAATCTAAGATTCAAGGTATGGACATAGCCACCAGATATAGAAGGATCATCATAAATGTAAAGTCCCATGGTATGGTCACAGCCATCAGTATAGTAGAAAGATGTGTACAATCATGAATAATACATAACTCTATGCAACCTAAGTCATATCAAACAAGACTCAGGGTCTTGCGCTCCATCCTAACCCGATCAAAGTACGAATTCTAACATGCAAATGAATGTATCAAATTCGAACATGCTAGAAAACCACCTGAGTATTGATCAATGATGTGGACAGTTAACAAGCACGAGAGAAACCACCAATAATGGCAATGGCTCTCAAGGTACGACAGTACAATCTATGAATGTGAAAATTAAACTAAAGTCCAACACTCATGGAATCAACTGATCAAAGGCCAATAATGAAAACCTGTCACCGGATGCGAAGAACTTTCCATTAAGGCATGTAAGCTCGAAGGTACCAAAAGGGAGTCTCTAAGTCATCTTCTTGGATAATGAGCTGAAGTTGATAGGAAGTGACCCATCGAAGGAGGGTCATGATGAGTCCCCCATCATCGACATGAAATGAGGAATAAATTAGAATGAATAAGATCCAAGACTGTAGCAAATGGTCAAACAATGTACAGGTAATAGATTGCAGATAGGACTTCTCTTGAACATTGGCGGCATGACTCCAGAGTGTGGAAGCATTTGACTCAACATAGGACTAAAGGTCATTATGATGAAGTGGAATAGTCATATGAGAGGCAAAAATGGATCACCCAAACCCAGGAAGACAAGTGACTGAGTGAGGATATCCCAAACCCGACACTAGAAGCAGAAGAGTGTCATGTTCAAGAGCAACATGTTGCCTATACAAAGGATGTTTCATTTTCATTTTTCCCCACTATTTCTAGTGAGTACCCCAATTATTTTTATCACAAGCTTGAAGGGGATAGCATATGCTTGTCATATAATTTCATTCTTAGAATGAATCCATCTTAGTAATTTTTACGAGACCTAGGAAGGAGAAACTCAGTCTCATCATGGTGACGAGCCTTTCATCGTAAAAATTTTAATGAGTCCGACAGAAGAATAACTCAGTATCTTTTTCATATTTAGAGAGTTTGAAAAAAAGATAAAAAAGAAAACCCCATCATGTCCCTTTTCGTAATTTGTCTCTCGAACCCGAAAAGGTAGAAAACAATATTCGAGAGAACCTCTTGACCATGTCGATCAAGTTGTACCTTTTTTTGTAAATAGTTAATCTCATCTTGAAAAAGGGGTATATGTACACTAAGACAATGTCAATTCATTTAATTTAACGAGTTCGAAAAGGCAAGTACTCAGCAATCTTTTCATTTTTCGAGGGTCAGAAAAGAGCTTAAAGATGACTCCAAGGGGTTCCTTTTTCGTTTGTTTTTAACGAGTCAGAAAAAGAGATAAAACAAAAAACCGTTGAATCAGTCAAGAATAATCACTGTATCCATGAAAAAAGTACTGTAACTACACAAAGATAACCACTGATCACTAATATCGAGAAAAAATAATAAAATATTAATAAAATAATGGAAAAAATGAAATTAAAAGTTATAAATAGACTACAAGTCAAAATATTTTTACCATTTCATCGGAGTAAATTTGAGAGTGCATTTTTACCCCATTTTCCTCGATTTTCAGGTGAACAGTGTGGGAGATCCAGTGCATCATTTCTCGAACCATCGGCAATAGGTAAGACCTTTACCTTTTCTCTTGCATTTTATGCATTTTCATCTTATTTTTGCTTGCCAGAAGGAGGGATTTTAATTTTTAACCGCATGGGCAATCATCGTAGGTCTGCAGGTTTACTCATCGGACCCGCGATGGTTGCCCCTGAGCTGAAAGGCCCTCATGATGGGATCTTGCGTTTAATAAAAATAGACGCGATGATCATGGGGCGGAATGTTTTGAAAAAAATCTTTGATTTTTAATCTGTGGAAAAGAATTTAATTGATGTTTAATGATGTTTTGCAAGAGATTTGTTCCCAACATGGTCCTTGAATGGAAGGAAAGAGGCTATGAGGCAAAAGACCATTAGGCAGCCCAAGATCCAGAATGTGTAAATGCTTTGAGGGACTGTGGGTTGCTGAAGTTCTTCACGACTACATGACTTAGAGCCCAAAATGAATTGTTGCACTTCGGTCTATGGGATATTGATTGGGAAATATTCATTATTGGGGACCAGGAATTAGAACTGGAGGAGATAGATATTTACTTCATCACTAGATTTTCTCGAAGAGGAGACAAAGTTCAACTCTTCAGATCTCGTCCTCGAGGTGAGAGCACTAGTACTCTAGTCGTGACACATTGCCCAGGTGCTGAAATGATAATGGGTGGGAAGGTGAAGATAGCGACAGTAAAAAATATTCCCTTGAGAAAGATCCTATTCACCATAGCTTGCATAGCTAGGATGCAGGCTTTACACGAGACTTCAATATCCCAATTCCAGTATGCAGTAGAATGCCTCACTCCAACAGTATTCAACTAGTGTTTGAGGTTACTGGCCAAGATGAAGAGGATACTGACCAAAGGTAAGTGAGGAAACTTGAAACAGTTTGGATTTGGCTCAATTCTAGTTAATTTCTTTCTAAAGTGTGCACCCCTATTTGGGTATCAGTGGACGAAGGTACTGGATCCTTCTCCACAAGATCTGAGGCTAGTCAGATGGGGTGAAGTCATGCCTCGAGGGGGGGGGGGGGGGGGGGGGGGTGGGGGGGGTCAGCAAATGCATTTTCCTTTCGCAATTTTTTGTTTGGTTGCATCACAAACTAATCGTTGTGGACAACTACACCTATTCAGGCACATATTTCAGATTGGACCCAGATCTACCTCTGCCACCGAGTGAACAGTGGACTAATGCAAGTAAAAATTGTTTTTGAATTTTTCAAGTTTTTATGATTTTTTTTTTAAAGTGTATCTGAGATTTAACTTGTGATAAATGTGCAGATGTTGGACCAGAAAGGTCACCTGGCATGTTGCCAATAGCACGGCGGGTAGCCCAACATGTAGAAAATGCTCCCTATGAGGAAGGAGCAGACCCCATAGTAGATATGGAATGTAATCTGGATGTGATCACTCGAGGGATTCCAGAATAAGCAACTATAGACGATGTTCCATTGCGATAACAGAGGCACATAGTAGGGGTATCTACAAGACTACATCGACTATTAAGCCGAGTGATTAGGGTAGTCTCGTGTTATCATGAGCATCATGAAAGTGCATAGCTTTTCTGGCTATTTTTTGCATTGTTGTAGGCTTTTGAAAGCCATGTGTCTTCGAACACTTTATTTTTTTGATATTTTGATGTTAAGCACTCTGATATATATCTATATCTATATCTATATATATATATATATATATATATATATATATATATATATATATATATATATGCATGTTTTATTTTCTACTTATGTGTCCGTGTATCATGATGATATGATTAGTTTTATAAATTACGCAAATGTCTATCAAGAACATAATTTGCTAATGCATTTGTTAATGTATTCAAATTGTGTGGAATATGTTGATATGTGATAAAATCAAAATTGATTTCCAATAATAGGACACGTAGATATATACGCAAAATTTATGGATTTCTTACTGAGTAATGATTTTTTAATTGTAACACAACGATTTATGAATCTAACTTAACAACTAAATCTCTAATGTCAAGAGAAACTGCTTCTAACAATAGTTCAATAACTGCACTGTATTCAGCAATATTGTTAGTTATAAGTCCCAGGAAAATACCTTGTAAATCAACCAACTCGCCATCGGGGGAAAAGAGTGCCCAAGCTGCAAAAGACAAGTTTTGTGTGCTACGACAAGCACCATCAGAAAACCAACATAATGATTTGACGACATTTGCAAATCGAGTGGAACACAAGGTAAGCAGAAAAACACATTTCTGAAAGCAAATGAACACACCAAAAATAAAAAAAGCGCACACCAATGAATTCACACACTAATGTACAAAAAGTAATTACATGGATTTCATGCATAATACTTTTTCAAATACAACCCGTTGCAGGCTTGTGACAATGCATTTCCTTCGTAATCAACTAGCTCATAGGACCCTTTTGCAAGACACGTTTTACGATATATGGCCCATGCCACATAGCTTCGAATTTTCCAACTCCCAATTGTTATAAAATTATATATTACAGAGCAATGGAACACATAAAATATTGCAGAAATATAAACACAGAAAACGCATAAAACAAGAGAGAAGCAGATATACGTGGTTCACCCAGTTTGGGCTACGTCCATGGAGAAACAACCAGTCCTTCTTTTTATATTATCCAGCAAACTAAAGAGATACAACCTATAGCAGATCCGTTGTAATGCCCTGTTTGCGCTCAATCTCCTCTCTCTTCCTCACTTAGAATACCGATCTACATAGACGCAATACAATTCCCTCATATATAGCAAGGGGTTGCCTTCTAGGGCAAAAAAAACCCTAAATTAAACATAACTTCTACCGTCAGATCTCCGCCTAATGAATGGCCCAGATTGACTACAAAATTACAACATTTTACAAGGCAATTTTACATCTAATCTTAGCTTCGGGGGCGCTGCCCCCAATCCCCCCGCCAGGGGGGGGCTCCCAAAAGGTCGCAGCTGCCCCCTGGACCCCCCCCTACAGCGAATATTTTACGGGCGGGATTGCCGATCCATTTTGAACTGGGGTCCAATGCGGCGATACCTTTGAATACAGAATATAATCAGGCTCCACACCCAACAATCTCCCACTTGGAGACTGATTATAGCAACTCCACCACTGCTTCATTTGCTAGGAAATGACTCCACTTTGGACCTGGCTGTTTCTCATCTTCTTCATCATACTTGAAGACCAATTGAAACTGAGCAGATTCTCAGTTTCTCCCTGGTTACAACTTTTGTTAACATATCTGCAGGATTCTGGCTAGTGTGTATCTTTTCCAACTTCAACTGTCCATCTTCCAACCCTGAACGTATGAAATGGTACTCGAGCTGTATATGCTTAGTCTTGGAATGAAATGCAGAGTTCTTTGCAAGATGTATGGCACTCTGGCTGTCACTGTATAACTTGCCCAACTCTTGCTTCTTACCCAATTCATCCAAAAACCTTTGTAACCAAATCATTTCTTTACTAGCCTCTGTAACAACAACATACTCTGCTTCTGTTGTTGAGAGTGCAACAACACTTTTCAGTTTTGAGACCCAACTAACAGCTGTTCCACCTATAGTAAACACATACCCTGTTGTGTTCCTCCTATTATCTCTATCAACCGCCATATCTGCATCAACATATCCCTGTAGAGCAATGTTTGAACCACCAAAGCATAATGCTTGATTTGTGGTACCTCTCAAATACCTGAGAATCCACTTCACTGCCATCCAATGTTCTTTTCGTGGATTGTTCATGTACCTGCTTACAACTTCCACTGCATGTGCAATATTAGGTCTTGTGCAGACCATTGCATACATAAAGCTTCCAACTGTTGATGCATATGGAACTTTAGACATATGAGCCATTTCTTCTTGAGTCTTGGGACACTCCTTCTTACTTAATTTGAAATGGCTAGCCAAAGGTATACTAATTGGTTTTGCATTCTGCATATTAAACCTTTTCAACACCTTTTCTATGTACTCACTTTGAGAAAATGTTAATTTGTGATTCTTCCCATCTTTAGTTATTCTCATACCAAGGATTTTCTTTGTAGCACCCAAATCCTTCACTGCAAATGAGTTTGTCAATTTTCTTTTGAGAACTTTTATTCCTACATGTTAGAACCTGCAACAAGCATGGCATCTACATACAATAACAATATAATATAGTTGCCATCATTTTTCCTTTTGAGATAAACACAATGATCAAAGTGACATCTAGTATAACCTTGTTTAGACATAAACCTGTGAAATTTTAGATACCACTACCTTGGAGCCTGTTTTAATCCATACAAGCTCTTCTTCAACCTGCACACTAGTTTCTCCTTCCCTTTTACCTCATATCCTTGTGGTTGCTACATATATATCTCTTCCTCCAAATCCCCATGGAGAAAGGTTGTCTTTACATCTAACTGCTCAAGATGCAAATATTCAACTACTACTAGACTTAAAATAGTTCTGATTGAAGTCATTTTAATAATAGGAGAAAATATTTCATCAAAGTCTATACCCTTTTTCTGTGCAAACCCTTTCACCACAAGTCTAGCTTTATACCTTTTTCTACCTCCATCTTCTTCCTTCAACTTGTAAACCCCTTTATTCTTTTTTTACCTGCAGGCAACCTGACTAAGTCCCAAGTCTGGTTATGTGCTAAGGAGTCCATCTCTTATTTCATGCCTTGCTCCCACTTCTTCCTGGTTTCTACCTGCACCGCTTCTTCATAACATTCTGGTTCACCACAGTCAACAATACATAATATAATGAAGGAGAGTATCATTGAGGGGGTCTACTTATCCTGGTAGATCTTCTAACACCACTTTCAGGTGTTTGAGGTGCTTGTTGCTGTTGTGGTTGTTGTTCTCGCTATTGATCATTATGATTTTTAGGCATCATCACTTTTTCTATGATCTCGTCATGCACTGTGTATTCTCTGTTTTCTTTTTCCTGATTCTTTTCCTACAGCTGATCGTTATACAAAACATTTTCATTGAATATGACATCTCTGCTCCTAAAGATTTTGTGTTTTACATAATCATAAAAGCGATAACCAAAATCATTAACACCATATCCAATAAAGGTACATTTCTTTGATTTTACCTCAAGCTTTGTTCTATTTTCTTTATTAATGTGGACAAAGGCTTCACAACCAAAAGTCTTTAAAAAGGAGTAGTTTACATTTTTACCTGTCCATGCCTCCTCTGGAATACCACCATCCAATGAACTTGAAGGCCCTCTGTTTATTAGATAAACAGCAATATCTACAACATCTGCCCAAAATTGTAAAGGCAATCCTGCATGCAATCTCATGCACCTTGCACACTCCATGATTGTCTTGTTCATCCTTTCTGACACACCATTTTCTTGTGGTGTTCCTGGAACTATCTTCTCTCTATGAATTCCATTCTCTAAACAATACCTATCAAACTCTTTGCTGCAATATTCACCTCCATTGTCTGATCTGAGACACTTCAACCTTTTTCCAGTCTCATTTTCAACCAAAGTTTCCAATTTCTTGAAAGTATCAAATACATCAGATTTATTTCGAATACAATAAATCCAGGGTTTTCTAGTTGTATCATCAATAAAAGTAACATAATAACGAGAGCCACCAAGAGATGATACCTGAGCAGGTCCCCATACATCTGTATCCACAAGCCCTAATTTTAGCTCTTATTTTCTTTCCCAACTTTGAGGAATTTGACTCTCTTCTGTTTTCCATAAACACAATTCTCACAGAATTTTAAATCAACATGCTTCAAACCTGACAAAAAATTTCTTGAGTGAAGAATCTACATCCCCTTCTCACTCATGTGCCCGAGCCTATGATGCTGCAATGTCGTATCTTCTCCTGTAGAGGTTAAAGCATTAACAGAATTAGAAATACCATTGCATAAATACAATGTACCAACCTTTCCTCCTTTTGCTATTAGCAGGGATCCTTTAGTGACCTTCCAGGTTTTATTTGTGCAAGTAGTTATGCAACCTTCACCTCCCAACTGCCCTGTTGAAATCAAATTTTTCTTAAGATCTGAAACATGCCTTACCTCCTTCAATAGCCACTAATTTCCATTTTTTTGTTTTATGAAAATTGTACCCATTCCAATGATTTTACAGGGTTTACCATCACCAAATCAAACATGTCCAAAATCTCCTTGAACATAATCATAAAAATGTTTCTTATCAGGTGTGGCATGGAGTGAGGCCCCTGAATCTACCACCCAGGCATCAATAGTATTTTCTAATGAAAGAATCAAAGCATCTTTCAACACATCACCTGTTACATTTGCTTCGTGATTAGTTTCTTGCTGTGCATCTCCTTCTTTTCCCTTTCGAGACTTGCAGTCTTTCTTCAGGTGTCCTTTCTTCCCGCATTTCCAGCACACTATCCCCGATCTGGACTTGGATCTGCCTTTTCTTGACTTACTGCGATATCCAAGGCTCTTTCCTCTTTCCATTTTTCTTCTCCTAGTCTCTGTAGTCAAAGCATTACCTGATGTCTCATCGGAGCTTTTTCGTCGCATTTCCTTGCTAAGGATTGCACTAACAACATCGTTAAACTTTAAAGTACTAGATCCAGAGACAGAGTTACTAATGGCCATAACTAAACCATTCCAACTTTTTGGCAATGAGCACAGAAATAACAGAGCCCTAACTTCATCATCAAAGTTACCCCTACAGAACTTAACTGACTGGTAACGGTATTAAATTCATTTAAATGATTAGCAACAAATCCACCTTCTGACATCTTCATATTAAATAAATGCTTGATAAGAAATACCTTATTTGAGGCTAAGGCTTTTTCATATAGTTTGGCCAATGTCATTTCCTATGAAATATTAAACGCTACCGAAGTCGCTAGGCACAGCTGTATTGTTCCAAGTGCCTTTCTATCGAGAATATCCCATTCTGTGTCTATCATACTCGTTGGCTTCTTTGTCTTTCCGCTCAATGGTTGGTACATATCTCTCTTATACAAATAATCTTCCATCTGCATCTTCCACAGCTGGTAGTTTTGGTTGTTGAATTTTTCGACCCTAAACCTACCATCTTCCGCCATTGCTCCCACTCAAACCAGGAACCCTTCTCTCCTGCGAGTTTATTAGCCAAATAGACCTTCGGCTCTGATACTAGTTGTTAGAAAATTATATATTACAGAGCAAAGGAACACATAAAATATTGTAGAAAAAAAAACACAGAAAACGCATAAAACAAGAGAGACACAGATATACGTGGTTTACCCAGTTTGGGCTACTTCTATGGAGAAACAATCATTTCTTCTTTTTATATTATCTTGCAAACTAAAGAGATACAACCTACAACAAATCCATTATAATTCTATCTTCGCTCTCAATCTCCTCTCTATTCCTCACTCAAAATACTAATCTACATAGACGCAATACAATTCCCTTATATATAGCGAGGGGTTGCCTTCTAGGGCAAAAACAAAAAACCTTAAATTAAACATAGCTTCTACGTCAGATCTCTGCCTAATGAATGGCCCAGATTGACTACAAAATTACAAAATTTTACAAGGCAATTTTACATCTATTCTTAGCTTTGGGGGCGCTGCCCCCAATCCCCCCACCATGGGGGGGCTCCCAAAAGGTCGCAACCGCCCCCCCTGGACCCCCCCTACAGCGAATATTTTACGGGCGGCATTGCCGCCCCATTTCGAACTAGGGTCCAATGCGGCAATACCTTTGAATACAGAAGATAATCAAGCTCCACACCCAACACCAACTTATCGTTATCCTGATCATAAAGGAGGATCAGGTCACCTTCAGTAAAAGTGCGTGGAGAAACGGTTTGATCAAAATGATCTTTGACACATTTCTTTTGGGCTTCGATCACCATCGTAGCAATGCGACGGGTCTCATCAAGCCTCTCAAGGTAGAGTAACTGCTCCTCTTCAAGCGAGGTATTAGGAAGAAGTTCGATAGCTAATGTCAACGAAGGGATTTCACACTTAATCAGGAGTGTTGCCTCTAAACCATAAACTAGCTAGAATGGAGTAAATCCAGTGGTTGTCTTAGCCGAAGTCTGGTAAGCCCACAAAGCCGATAATAGCATAAGGTGACAATTCTTTTTGTAATTCCCAATGGTTCGTTAAAGCATAATAATTAGAACTTTTATTAATTGCTTCAACTTGGCCATTGGCCTATGGATAGTAAGGAGTTGAGCTATCATGGTGAAGACCCAATTGAGCAGTTAGCTCTGCCATAATGTACTGATGAAAATGCGATCCATGGTCAGTTACAGTGGCTTGAGGGACACCAAAACAAGCTATGACATTGTTGAAGAGGAACTGAGCAGCAGTGATATCGTCAGCATTATATGTGTGCATCGCCTCGACCCATTTAGTGAAGTAGTCGATGGTGACAATGATATAGCCATTCCCCTGGTCGAGCGATGGTTACATGGCATGAATTTTATGCCCCATTTAACAAATGGGCCAACGGTAACGACTGGGTGTAAGGGTGCTAGAGGGGCGTGCTGCTTGCAGTTATAAATCTGACATTCATGGCACTTCTGAACAGCCAGAATACAATCCATAAAAATGGAAGGCCAGAAATAACCGGCGCAGAGGATTTTTTGAGCAGTGGCGTAACCTGACATGTGACCACCACATGCCCCAGAGTGGCAGTCATTCAAGACTCGTTCATCCTCTTCAAGCATTAGACATCTGTGAAGAATATAGTCAACATTGACTCGGTATAATGTATCACCAAGAATCTGATAGGGTTGAGAGTGATGCCAAATGCGGCATCGATCAGATCGAGACAAATCGGATTGGAAGGTTTGGGTTTGAAGATAAACAATAATATATCCATACCATGGGTCAAGAGTGTTGATGAGAAACAAAGTTTCATCAGGAATCTACTCAGTAAAATCATTAGAAGTGTTTGCGGATGGAAGGGCACAAATCAATTCAGCAAAAACAAGTGATTTCTTTGATTTGGCAGCAGTAAACTCCAAATCAAAATCTTGCAAGATAACAATCCATTTAGATTATTTTCCCCCAAGTAATTGACGAGTCAAAATATAAGTCATGGGGTTGCAATCAGAAATCACTATGGTCTTTCGTAGAAGAATATAATGACGAAATATTTGAACAACATGGACTGCTGCCAAGGCAAGTTTCTCGACATGAGCATATCGAGTTTTAGTGTCAATGAGATTTCGGCTTAAATAATAAACCACATGTTCATTACCATCGTCATCATCCTAAACCAATACCATAGCAATTGTACTGTTATTTGCAGCTAAGTAGAGGAAACTATCACGTTGATAATCAGGGGGATGCAATAAAGGAGCACTGATGGGCATGTTCTTTAAGTTATCAAAGGATTGTTGGGCAATCTCATCCGAAATTAATGGAATCCCCTTTTTAAGGAAGCAAGTAAAACCCTTGGCAGGTTCAAGGTAGTTAGGAGCAAAACGACGAAGAAAATTAGCCTTTCCTTGCAAACTTTACAATTGAAGCAGTGAGGTAGCAGGGGTAAAGTTTACAATAGCCTCAACTTTTAGAGGATCTATTCGAATGCCTTCTCGAGACACAAAAAATCCAAGATCTAACCAGCTTCTACACAAAAAATGCATTGATGCAAATTAAGACGGATGTTGTATTGTCGACATCGTAAAAACATGGATCGAAGGTGGTCCCGATGGTCATGACGCTTAGCAGAATGCGCTGGTAAGTCATTGAGATAAGGTTGAAAAATCTGTTGAATATCATGAAACACATAGGAAATTTCTCTCTGAAAGGTAGCGTTAGTGTTTTTCAAGCCAAAAGGAAGCTTCTTATAGGCAAAAGTTCCCCATGGACAGATAAAGACAATGTTGTGTTGATTAGCAGGTGAGATGTTGATTTGGTTATAACCATAAAATCCATCCATAAAAGAGAAAACCTCACTCCCATCACAATTCTCATCGATGATTTGATCAATAAACAGAGTGGGATAGTTATCTTCTAGGCATGCGCGATTGATGTTGCGGTAATCAACACAAACTCGGATTGTGCCCTGCTTTTTAATAACATTGAGGACAATGTTAGAAACCCAATCTGTCAATGGGATTGGATAGATGAAACCATCTTTTAAAAGCTTTTCAACTTATGCCTTAATAGAAGCAGCCTTCCTAGTGTGATGCAGGAAAGTGTTCCCTCTGCGGACAGAGGCAACCCCTCTAGCCCTAGAGTGGGTCTAGTCACAAACAAGGACAGATCAACAATAGCTTTCCTTAAACAGTCATAGTTGGAGGCCTACCTCAACCGGTGGTTGATGGAGTTCCGTTGTGTTGCTCCAGCTTCTGCTTCCTTCTCCTAATGAGTGATCAACCTGAAACAATGCAAAGGAAATACAACAAAGCACGTAACCGGAAAACAACAATGATCTGTTTACTCACAAAGTTAAGAAGTCATGAGCTATCAAGTAAATTACATGCAAGACATAGGAAAACATCATTGATTGTATTAATAATGAAATAAGAGCAAGCTTACAACCAAAGTCTTGACGTCACAAGCCTTCTCAGAGGGATCCAGCCAACATGTTCTTCAAGCATTCACTCTTTGAAGATGGATCTCCCAACATACAAAGTCTCTCTCTCTCACTCATAAGTTTTACACTTAGTTAAGGACACTTCACAACCTTCCACAAGCTATCAACACTCTCACACTTGTCACACCCACACCAGCTATCTATCAAACCAAAAGCACTAACAGCACTGCTCAATCCAAGAATTTACCAACTAGCCAACTATCCAAAAACTAGCAGTGCTTAGAAATGGTGAGAGTTTAAATAGGAGAAGGAGTCTCCATGAAAGGTGGAAGAGTGAGCTTATCTCTAAGGAAGGTAGCACAAATGACGAAACTGCCACACCAGAGAAGGAAGGGCGACACAAACTATGCCAACAGCCAGGTCTAGAGTCATCCAGAAGGTTGACTGTTCGAACAAATTCGCCCAATCTAGGTCAATGCGAGTGTATAACTGAGCTTTAGCGCTGACATCAATAGTGAGCAATGTAGCCAGTCAGATCATCACTAAAGATAATAAGTAACCTCGCGTTGGAGCATGAAATCGACCATCGCGAGAATCAGATGTACTTCCGTGCTGGTAGCGTGGCTGGACTGTTTATGAGCGCCCTTCAACGTGTATATTAAGTCCATAGTCGCGATGAGGTACATAACTTAAGAAAAGTGGGTCAACTGGCAGCATAAGAGAGCAGTTGTTCAATATGACCATGTTTGACTTGGACACATGACACAGTAGAAGGACTGGAGTGAAGGCAGTGACAAATTACTGTGTAACAGATGCCCCACTAAAGTATGAAGCCCGAGAGAGTGGGAGGGGTGAAATGTTTTACGAAACTGACTGATCTAGAACACCATCTGGAGGAACCTGCACGCAAGTACAACTGATATCTATGATAATGAAGTACATGTATCCTGGGCATGGGTGCAGCCATCCAAAAGACATAAGAACTAGGTCTGTGGTATGGACGCAACCATCCAACTAATAAGACCATGATAGTGATAAAGTTATGGTTGCAACCATCCATGAAGACTCAGGTATGGTCGCAGCCATCCATCAATGGGTCATGTAATCACAAACCAATCTAGCAGCCTGAACATGTGTAATCTAAGTTCGGGGTCTTAAACCCAACCGATCATAGTACAGATTCTAACATGCAAATAGATGTGCTGAGGTCGAGCATGATAGAAAATTGCTTGATTACCGGTGAATGATAAAAACTGTTAACAAGCGCGAGAGAAACCGCCAATAATACCAATGGTTCTCAAGGTACTGTCTAGCACAATCCACGAAGTGTGAAGAAGGAGCTGAAGTCGAACACTCGTGGAATCACCCAATCGATGACCAATGATGAAAGTCGACCACCAGGTGTGAAGAACTTGCCATTGAGGCATGCAAGGTCTAAGGTACCAAAGGGGATCACTAGATCAATCTCCTGGATAATGAGCTGATGTTGATAGGAGACGACCCATCGTAGGAGGGCCATAATGTTTCCCCCATCAATGACATGAGATAAGGAACAAGCGGTAGATGGCGAAACAGAGTATCAGAGGAGAAGGAAAGGAATGTAGACTGCAGAAGGATTATACTCTTGAACATGTCGGCGACACGACTCCGGAGGGTGGTAGCATTCAGGTACCAAGGGATCAGAGGCACGATGGAGACGGTTTGAATTAGATAGAATGATGCTAAATAGCAACCCAAACCCGCGAAAGGCCAAATGACGATGTATGGATGTCCCAACCCGACAATAAGCAAAAGTGTCGATGTTCAAGAGTGACTAGCTGCCAATGATGATTTCCAAATTTTCCCCCACCATTGTTGGCGAGTACCCCTATTATTTTTGAAAACAAGCTTGAAGGGGATAGCATATGCTTGTAATATAAGTTGGACTATCGGTTGAATCCAACCTAGTAATGGTTTAACGAGCCCTAGGGAGGAGAAGCTCGAGTCTCGTCATGGTGATGAGTCCAATGTCGTCAGGGTTTAACGAGTCCGACATAGGTAAAACTCGAAATCTTTTTCATGTTTAGAGAGTTTGAAAAAGACACGGAAAAGAAAACTCCAGGGGGTTCCTTTTTCGTAGATTGTGTCTCTCGAGCCTGAAAAGGTATAAAACGATACTCGAAAGAACCGCTCGACCATTACAATCGAGGAGTACTTTTCATGATTAGTGACCTCGACCTGAAAAAGGTAGAAAAGCGATCGACGTCACGTCGTTTCGTAACCAATAACGAACCCGAAACGACAAAGGCCCGACAATATTTTCGTGTTTACACGGTCAGAAAAGAGCTTAAATCTAACCGCCTCTTATTTCTTTTAATGAGTCAAAAGGGAAAACTTGGCAATCTTTCCGTCTTTAAACGGTCGGAAAAAAGCTGAAAGCAGACCTCCATTTTTATTCTCTTTAACGAGTCAAAAAGGGAAAAAAATACTCGACAATCTTTTCATCTTTTACGAGTCAGAAAAGAGCTTAAAGACGACTCGTCCTGGAGGAACGAGTGGTATAAAGGGTAGCAACTGGTTCCAGCAATGGTGGAACTGCTCAAAACATGTAATGGTCAAGAGGCTGGCTAATAAAACCACTCATCACTGCGTTTCCTCAGGAAAGGATAAACAATCAAGTGAAAGCATATGATCGGCCAAAGAGATGGTGGCAATGGAATAAAACAACCAAGGCTCATCTAGAAAAATTTAGCAGATAAAAATGGCAATCACGAGATGTAAATTAGGTATGGGTTCATTTTTACACAAGCTTGAACCATGGAGAACTCTGCTTGGATCTGGTTTCATGTTTACACAAGCTTGAACCATGGAGAACTTTGCTTGGATCTGGTTTCATGTTTACACAAGCTTGAAACAAAAAACTATGCTTGTTCTAAGTTCGCATGCCCCCAACATAATGACGCAAATCGAGGTACATGCCCCCCAAGCTTCATTGCATTCAACGAGGTGGATGGAATGAAGGTTCACTTTCGAGATCTTGGAAAGACTCGACTTGGATTTTACGAGATCTTAATGAAAGACTCGATTTGGAAAGGGAGTTGTTTCATTTTTTAATGAGGTTGACACAGTAAAAGAACTATCCTCATAACCCTTGTTTCATTTTTTAACGAGCTCGACACAAGAAAAGAACTATCCTCGGGACACCTTGTTTTGTTTTTTAATGAGCTGACACAAGACAAGGAACTGTGCTCCATGATCCTTGTTTAATTTTTTAACGAGGTTGACACAAGATCAAAACTATCCTCGGAACACATGCTCATGGGCCATACGAGAACATGGCTCCCAAGAGGTCTTCGCGGGATGGAAGAAACACACTCTGGGAGGAATACATGTCATGATGCACCAATGACAGATCAGGTTCCAATGCTGCCAGCACATGATGTACGAGACCATCTGCATGATCAACAACAGAGGTGGGAATGGAACAGGTAGCCACATAATTGACCTGTGGCAAAGAAGGTACTACTTGCGAGCAAGAACCGAGAGGGGATGACAACTGCGCAGGAGGCACCGGGGGACTAAAGAATTATAATTGATCTATGGTCACCATTCTTCCATCATGTGGAAAAAAAACCACATGGAAAAGTGAAGAGACGAGGGCCCCCATGGCATAAACATAGTCACGGCCAAGGAGAAGACTAAAATCTAAAGCACCTTGGACAACCATTGCGTCTATATAGACGGTTTTAGCTCCAAAAGTAACAGGAAGCTTCGGGAGGATCCCTAAAGGTTGACTAGTTCCTCCGTCAAATTCCAACAAATTCTGTGTGACTGGCACAAGCTGTGGGGAGCCCAAATCTTGCCAAGTAGTGGAAGGCATAAGACTGACAGACGCACCCTCATCCAAGACAGTGCCAGGTACGACCTTATCATAGGCATGGACTGTAATCTGGAAAGGCACATAGGATGGAAGGTGGAAAGTAGTCAAGTGACTCCAGTGGAAGGAAACGAACGAACTACTTGGTGGGGGAATCGTATGATTTCCCCCACGCTCTATAGGAATCGAAGAAGGACTCTCGTGATCAACAGGGGTAGGAGGGTCATTCGTGGACTCAGGAGAATCTGACGAGACGATAAGAACATGAGCATGATGCTCTTCCGAAACAGAGTGATCAATAGGTGGTGAACCCAAGTTGACACTCTCCCCGACTAATGGTTGGTCTGGAATAGGCTTAGCACAGCCAGGCTTAGAAAGAGAAGTTAATCTCTTTGTCAATCGGGAGAGGGTCTAAAGAGAGCCTCTAATAACCAATGGGAAGTTGGGGGGAAGAAGTTGTAAGACCTTCCAAAACGGCGGAAGCTTTATCCATGAGCGGACAAAGGTGAAGGGGATGGTGGCCTTCACATAGCCTACAGGGGAATCAAATCTTCCCTTTCTTCTTACCACTGCTAGTTGATAGGGTAGCATCGTCATGAGCTTTAGAGGATGATGAGGGATGAGCCAGATCGCGAGACCATAGATCTAAGATTCTAGGAATACTAGGACAATCACGAAGAAGATGGTCACCCTTGCACAATTTACAAGGAAACTTAAGCTTTCGTGGAGGAGCAGAAGGTGGTTCAACCTGAGATGTACTCAAAGTAGTAGCTGCACAGGTGGCCTCGCATTTATCGGACTTCTTCTTCTTCTTCTTCTTCTTCGTCTCCTGGTTACTAGATGTGAGACTTTCACCAGGCGAAGGAGGAGAGGAGGAGGAAGAAATAGGGGAAGAAGGCGTAGGCTCAACCTTGGAATGATCGTGTCATGGTTCAGACGAAGGAGATGGTGGAACAGGAGTCATGACACTCGGGACCACCGAAGTTGAAAACAACTAAACGGGTAAACCAATGGTTAACCCAGGCAAGGACAGCGCCGCCATATACGGAGCACCGGCATTTCCAAATGAAGGAAACGGACCAGGATTTCCATCTGGGGGAAAACGTTGGCCGGTAGACTCAGGGAATGTTGCCATCGAGAACGAGCCTAAAAAACACTCTTATCACAACCAAGAACTTGAACTTTTACCATGAATATTCCGTGGGCAGTAAATTTTATGACGCAGGAACAAAACTTGACCTTTTCATGTTTTAAGAGTCGAGAAAAGGATGAAAAGGTGACTCTATCTCTTTCGAGGTTTAATGAGCCTGAAAGGACAAGTGCTCAGATGGACCTTTTCTTTTAAGGAGTCTGAAAAGGAAGGAAAGTGACTACTCCGAAGAAACTAGGCAAGAGGTTTACCAAACAACCCGTAAAACTGCATATACACCTTGGTGATCATATGAAAACCAAGGACTTTCCGTGCGACAGTCAATCTTCCCGAATGTTATGTTCGGTGCATTACGGTTTGCAAGGCGGCAGACACGGCTTCCTAAGGATAAAGGATGATAACCTAGTGGGGTCTCCCAACATATACTCAACGGTACATGGGAGCACAATTCTGTACTAGACCGCTATTGAGTCACAGAAGGAGGAATCACCCAACCTTGAGTGAAAACAATAGTGACTAGGTTTAACGACGTCGGAGCACGTCTCTAGCCTAGACCTCTAAATAGTGTGCGTTATGTTCCAATGCGTTGTTAGGTTTATTTAGTTCATTTTAGAGTTGATCTTGAATTATGTTTCAATTTCCAGGCCCTACCATATGTATATCAAAAACCTAGGATGCAGCTAGAATGAGTAAAGCATCTTTCATTTCGATGAACACCTACTTACAGAAAGGTAGAGAGTTCATTCCCAAACCAAGACAAGCGAATGCAAACACTAAGAAACACAATGCATCAATACACTAATCTCATGATGTATCGATACTACTAATGAAAAATTTAGAGTTTGCTTTCCAATTTCTCAAACATGAAAATTCGTAATGCAAATGTACTTTCACTTTCGTATGCTAAATGAATGCAAACTTTTGATTGTTTTTTTTTTTGTTTTGAATTTAAAGAGACAAACAAGCAAGTGTGAACTGATTGATCCAAAAAATTGTGATCTATGCTTGGTAGTGAAGAAATCGAATCAACATAAAAAATTGGTTCAATAATCGACACTAAACATCAACCAGTAAGAAAACAAGCAGTGAAAGAACCTCAAGCAAATCAATAAGACGGTTGTGGATGAAACTTGAACAGGCAAGTAACCCAAGAAAACGGTTTCTCGATGAAACTTCTAAAGGACCAGGTCACATGGTATAAAAACACAAGACTCACTCAATGAAATCAAAGGGACAGTACCCTAACCAAAAGCAATTAAAACAAGCTAATGAGAGACAAGAAACAACAGGGGATAGACAAGATTGATGAATTCAGGAGGTAAAGTTGTAAAAACAACTTTAAAGGAATCATCACAAGTGTTACACTAACAACTAGAGATGTCATCACTAAATAGATACCATCGCTAGTGATGCACAGACAACTAGAGATGTCATCGCAAGTGTTACACTAACAACTAGAGATGGTTGCGGAAGTACACCTATTTTCCACAATGGTGCGATTTCAAGAGCCGTCACAAGAATTAAACTAGCAACCCAAGATCATTGTGGGTGAAAAGCCATAAAATGGCGATGACATCGCGACTATTAGGATTTTTTCCGCGATGATGTAAAAAACAAAGGCAAACGAGCCAAAAACTCCCAAACAAAAACCAGCCAATCTAACAGACAATAGAGGGGCTTCCCAGATCGATCTAGGTGACCCAAAAGACTGATAATTAATCCCCAAAATTCAAGAGAGACCAAAATCAAAATCAAAACAAGAGAAAAGAGAAGAACATAGGACAGACTCCCCAGTGGAGTCGCCACTTTGTGATGCAGGAAAGTGTTCCCTCTGTGGACAGAGGCAACCCCTCTAGCCCTAGAGTGGGTCTAGTCACAAACAAGGAAATATCAACAATAGCTTTTCTTAAACAGTGATAGTTGGAGGCCTACCTCAACCGGTGGTCTATGGAGTTTCGTTGCACTGCTCCACTTCCACTTCCTTCTCCTAATGAGTGATCAACCTGAAATAATGCAAAGGAAATACAACAAAGCACGTAACCGGAAAACAACAATGATCTGTTTACTCACAAAGTTAAGAAGTCATGAGCTATCAAGTAAATTACATACAAGACATAGGAAAACATCTTTGATTGTATTAATAATGAAATAAGAGCAAGCTTACAACCAAAGCCTTGACGTCGTAAGCCTTCTCAGAGGGATCCAGCCAGCATGTTCTTCAAGCATTCACTCTTTGAAGATGGATCTCCCAACATACAAAGTCTCTCTCTCTCACTCATAAGTTTTACACTTAGTTAAGGGAACTTCACAACCTTCCACAAGCTATCAACACTCTCACACTTGTCACACCCACACCAGCTATCTATCAAACCAAAAGCACTAACAACACTGCTCAATCCAAGAATTTACCAACTAGCCAACTATCCAAAAAACTAGCAATGCATAGCAATGGTGAGAGTTTAAATAGGAGAAGGAGTCTCCATGAAAGGTGGAAGAGTGAGCTTATCTCCAAGGAAGGTAGCACAAATGACGGAACTGCCACACCAGAGAAGGAAGGGTGACACAAACTATACCAACAACTAGGTTTGGAGTCATCCAGAAGGCCGACTGTTGGAAAAACATTCGCCTAATCTGGGTCATCGCGACTGTATGACTGAGCTTTAGCGCTGACATCGCTAGTGAGAAATGTAGCCAGTCAGATCATCGCTAAAGATAATAAGTAACCTCGCGCTAGAGCATGAAATCGGACCATCGCGGGAATCAGATGTACTTCTGCGCTGGTAGTGCGGCTGGACTATTTATGAGCGCCCTTCAGCGCGTATATTAAGTCCATAGTCGCGATGAGGCAGATAACTTAGGAAAAGTGGGTCAACTGGCAGCATAAGAGAGCATTTGTTCAATATGAGCATGTTTGACTTGGACACATGACACAGTAGAAGGACTGGAGTGAAGGCAGTGACAAATTACTGTGTAACACCTAGGATGCAAGGGATGAAGTCGTTGAAAAACAGGCTTTGCACCAGGATACGTGGGAATTTCATGCACCACAATAGCTGGATCAATACCAAGAATTTCCTCATATGACCAAGCAAAGACATCACGAAATTCTTTGAAAATTTTTATGTAAACCTTGATCTCATCGGGAGAACAGGAAACCCCAATATGGACGTTTTCAACAATTCTAGGTTTAATGGAAATGTCAAGAGGCATAGTAGTAGTAATATTCCCCATATTACCTTCAGACAAGACTTTCTACACCAAAACAGGCGTTTGAAGTGGATGTGTCGAGTTATGATAAATGAAAGCTTCAAGACACGAAGGAATCTCACTTAGGCATGGAAAAAACGAAGAACGATGATGAATATCGTTCCAAGGAGTTTCGTTAAGAGACATAACCTCAATAATACTGTCATCTGTGGGGAATGTCCTGTTCAAAGGATCCTGGGAATCCCAAGAACCAATCCAAGGATATTGCGCATAAGTATCCAGGTTCATATTAAAAACAACATGACTTTCTAAAGCAGTCGTTGAAACCGAGACAATTTCTTGATAAGCTTGTTCCAACGGACTTAACGGCATAGAATCACCAAACGAATCAATCTGATCCAGAGAAGGAATAATCCAAGGATCTGTAGAAATTGTAGAGTTCCATAAATGTTTTGTTTTGACACCCTTTTTCCTCCATTTTCCTCTTTTTCATCATCACTATCAACTCAATAAAGGCAATAAATCATAGATTTTGGTAAATTAAAAACTCTTACATGTCTTATTTTTCATATTCGTTAATTTTCCTTATTGTTATGTTAAAGATTGCATTAGCTACAGAATTAACATGATTCTGCAGCTATTTTATAAATCTGCAGCTACCTCCATGGTTTGCGGGGTTCTGGTGCGCCAATGAAGCAACTAAGCACATGGGTAGTTGAGGATCGATCCCCTCATGGATCTCCTCCTATTCACTCGAGCCAATTCACCAAAGGAATCATACTGTGGTGCGATTAAAGGCATAGGTCAAACACATAGCAGCAAAAGTTCGAGTGTATCATGTTTCTTCGATTTGCTTTCCAAATAGAAAATCAACGAAATAATGCTTTTCCATTTAGTTTCAAATTTGAATAAGGATTGAACAACAGACCTGTAGGCGTAGAAGTCTCAAACTGTTTAGCACGCATTTTATATAAATATGTATGCTCTGTAAACGATAGAAAAGAAGTAATAGTTAATTGCTTAAGAATTGTGAAATAGACCTTTGTTCTCGTATTAATTTGAAGTTACCTATCTATGATTCGATGCGTATGTGAGTGTGATTTACACTTGCTGGATGAAAAGGGCCCCTATAGACAGTGAAGGTTTTATTTTACTTTATTTCATTGCTTTATGATTATTTTCATTTAATCACATTTTTTTATCACTGCATTCTAGTTTAGTTTCTTTTCTTCGTTGTTTTCATTATTTTGTTATAACTTAGTTATTTTGTTTACCATTTCGTTATTTCATTTATGCTTACAGTTGTTCAATAGTTTAGTTCTTCAAACATTTTTCGCTTCATTACAGTTAGTATTTTTATGCTTTGTAGTTTTCAATTAGAGATTTCTTTCATGCTCTTTAAAATCGAAATTTGTATATCAATTTTGTGGACAAGATTTTTGAAGGATCATTAGAATAATCTAAATACTTTGTTTTCATTTAGATAGATTCATAATTTTAGGATGAATAACATAAGATATATTAGGATGATACACAAATAGATATGACCTGGTAGATTAATCTAACAATAGCTTAACCTTCCACTTATTCTAACAATAGCTTAATTTCCACTTATTAATTTGTAGAAATCTAACTAAATAAACAACAAAAATCTCAAAACAAACATAGCCATCATCTTAAAAACTAAAGGACAGGCTTCTAGCATATATAGTGCACCTACACTTCATAAGTTTACCAACTCCAATCGATAATTTATGCTTGAAATTTAAGAACATTAAATTGACCAAAAATTTTGGTATCGTTGTCGGGGAAGTGTAAATAGAAGCCTTAAAAAACAAAAAAAATCAAATAAAAACATGACATGCGTAGGGAAAGAGCCTCTAGAGATAGGTTTGTAGGTCGAGGGAGAATTTTAATTCCTAAATTATCACTCACTCCACCACGACCTCGTAGTGCCACACCACCCACACAAACATGAATTTAATCCATACTAGGCCAATATAGACTTCATGAAGTCTTAAGATCCGAAATCCAATCTAAAGGTTCACCAACTTCATCAATAGAGGTTGTGATAGAAGTAGATCCTACATCTCCAACAACTGGAATATTTTTTCTATCTTCAACTGGAGAACAATTTTTAGCTCAAGAGTTGGAAGTTCCTTCTGAACATGAAGAGGAAGAAACTTACTTCAAACCATTGATAGAGGAACCAGAAGAACTATAAGAAAAACTAGATAATCATGTTATAGAACCATATATCTATTTTGAAGAATCCATCATGCTTGAAGAAGGAGAAGGAGAAGTACACAATGTCAATGGTGAACAACATAGGATTGGAGGAGGAGAAGGAGGAAATAGAGGAGGTGGAAGAGGAGGTGGTAGAGGTAGAGGAAGAGGAAATCTAGAACCTTTTGGGTTCCCTATCCTTGATGAAGATACAACATTAACAATGAAAAACACCTCACCTTCTATTCTCCCCAATTTTAATGGAATAAAAAGTGAAGACCCAGAGACATTTCTCTTTGAATATGAAGTATTATGTAGATCATATGATTGTTGGCATGATGTTCAAAAACTAAAATTGCTCCCTGCCACCTTAATGGATGCAGCATTAAAATGGTTTATGAGTTTAGAAATGAATTCTATAAGGACATGGGCACAAATGAAAGATGCGTTCTTAGATAAATATAAGTATTATTGTATGCCTCATAGTATTAAAGAAGTAGTCTTCAAAATGGTACAAAAAGAAGATGAGAATCTTGAAGACTTTGTCGAAAGATTTGTTTATAATATTAAAAGGGAAAAAATGAATAATCTGGATGAGGAAACTTTGAAAGCTCTCTTACTCAAATCCATTAAAGATGAGTGGACTGATCTTCTCAATCTAATGGGAAAAGGAGGTATTTCTCGGTTACCATTTGCAGATATTGTGATCTATGTGTACATATTTCAAGAGGTAAAGCAAGAACAGGAAAAAGTTCAAGGGATCCTCTTTTATCAAGAGTAAATAAATCTGCAGCCTACCCAGTAAGTAGGGCAGAAATAGGTAGTTTTCTTGATAACTTTAAAATAGATATTTTAGGGAGTCTCAGTGAGAAAATTGATACCCTTAAAATACAAAACAAGCAGAAAGCTGAAAATGTTGCATTATCCATCTTTTGTCCTATGTGTACAAAGAAGCATGCTCTGAGAGAATGTCCTTTAGATTTTAAAAACATAAAAACATGTGTTATATGTTCAGAGAATCACGATACAAAATAATGTCCCTCTATAACAGGTCTTAAGGCTTGTTTAGTGAAGAAGGAATGCCAAATTAGGTAGACCCCCTTTACTTTATTGCCAAAAGACCATGGCAAAAATCCTCAAACAAATCAAACTCAAGGTTTTAATCCTCAACAATTGCACAATCTTCACAAAATAATTGGAATCCACCTATGCATGGAAACCTTGGGCTCAACCACAATCTTGGAATCAAGGATGTCAAAATCCTTGTGGAAGATATTCTCAATATCAACAATATTGCAACCTTATCCAAATTTTCCACCACAATACTTCCCTCAAACTAACCAGTTACCTCAAGCTCAAGCTCAAAATGCAAATCCACAACTCCCTTTGTCATTTTCGCAAAGACTAAATCAATTACCTGTTCAACCACTTCCAAATACAAACAATAAAACTTCACAACCTGTTTACAACTTAGAAGGACATAATCCTCAAACTTATATGATAACTCCATTAGATCTTAATAATGTTCAATTAAGGTCTGGTAGAGTATTAGAAAGGAAGAAACCATCTGTAGTTATTCAAGAAACAAAAAAGAATTCTCAAAATGATAATAATAACTCTAAAGAAGAAATTTCCCTTCCTCGAAAAGAGAATATTGAAAAAAATAAATAAATAAAATAAAATAAAATAAAAATCCCATACATCCTAATAATACTCCTATTATAGAAAAACCTTCAGTATCTATCTCAAGACCACCTTTTCCTAAAAGGCTGAAAATCGATAAAGGAGTAGAAAAACAACTCATATTGCCTAATTATGATATGTTATATGAATTAAAAAATGTTTGTATAAAAAATCCTTTATTACAAGCAATAAAATAAATACCGATTTTTTGAAAAAACAATTAAGGAATTGAGTACTAAAGGATCAGGAAGAAACAAAAATAAAATAAAAAGAATTCAACTAGTCGGGAAAATTGCAGATATCATGATGGGGAAAACAATAATTCAGAAATATTTAGATCCAGGAAGCCCCATTGTGAAAACATGCATCAATGGCACTGAAATACCAAACACACTGATTGATCTAGGGGTAGCCATAAACATAATGAGAAAAGAAACTATGGATAAATTGAAGCTTCCTAATCTTCAATACACACCAACATTGTTATAATTAGCAGACAAGTATGTAATTAAACCCAATGGTGTGTTAGAAGACATATATGTATCTTTAGATTCTTGGGAATATCCTGTTGATTTCATGATTCTAACATTCAAGAATAATTTAGGAGGGAATCCATTAATTTTAGGAAGACTATAGTTAGCTACAATCGATGCTTTTATCAGTTGTAGATCAAGAGACATGTTTATCTCAGATGGAAGCTCGACAAAGAAATTTACATTGTACCCACCTGCAAAAACAATGATAGAAGTAGAAAATGAAGAATGGATAGATGGTGATAATGATATACAACCAGTTTTCACTATTGCACAAATAAATGAGGAGGATCAAATTTTAAATTCAATAGAAAATAATGAACCCTCTTTATATTGTGATGATAGTCAAAATTTTCAAGAACAATGTAATATTGAATATCTATCATCTAGACAAATTTCTTTACATTCTATGGAAAAATATGGAAATTATTCGATAGAATTTTTTCCGAGAAAAATCTTGAACATCAATGAAAACCTAGAAGAATTACAAAAAAAGAAACTGGTAGAAATATTGCAAAAAGAATCTTCTGCATATGCATGGAAATACACTGATATGAAAGGAATTGGTCCTAAAACCTGCATGCATCATATTTATATTGAAGAAAATGCTAGACCAATTCGACAACCACAAAGAAGAATGAATCCAAACTTAAAGTAAATTGTTAAATAGGAATTGCAGAAACTGTTAAATGTAAATTTCATCTATCCAATATTAGACAGTCAATGGTTTTCACCCCTAGTAATCTTTCCTAAGAAAAATGGAAAATGGAGAGTATGAATTGATTACAAGGAATTGAATAAAACAACTTTGAAAGATTACTTTCCACTTCCTTTCATAGATCAAGTTTTTGATACATTAGCAGGGAAAAAATATTTCTCATTTTTGGATGATTTTAGTGGGTATAATCATATTCAAGTAGCACCTGAAGATCAAGACAAAACCACATTCACCTGTCCATGGGGGACTTATGCTTACCAAGTATTTCCTTTTGGATTATGCAATGCTCTGGCAACATTCCAAAGAGCAGTACTAGGAATTTTCTCTAATCTTATTCATCATTGTGTGGAAGTATATATGGATGATTTCAAAGTTTATGGAAATTATTTTGAAGAAGGACTTGAGAATTTAGAACAAAAATTCATAAGATGCAAAGAAGAAAATATTTCATTAAGTCATGAAAAATGTTTTATGATGTTTAATGAAGGAATTGTTTTGGTTCACCATATTTCAGGGGATGGAATTAAGGTAGACTCATCTAAGGTAGAAATTATTTCCAAATTATCAATCCCAAGTTGTCAATGAGATGTTAGGAGTTTTCTTGGTTTTACTATACATTATAGAAGATTCGTAGAAAAATTTACAAAGATTGCATCTCCACTCTTCAAATTACACACCAAAGATTGTGAATTTAGTTGGAACTATGATTGTCAAAAGGCTTTTGAAACTTTGAAAAATAAGATCTCTGAAGCAACCATCTTAAAAGGACCTAATTCGAAATTTCCTTTTCATATATCAATTGATGCTTCAGACACAACTCTAGGAGATGTGTTAGGACAAAAATACCTCACTCCTTATACCATTTATTATACAGTAAAAATTTAATTCCTGCAAAGCTAAATTATACTGTAACTGAAAAGGAGTTTTTAGATTTCATTCATGCCATTAATAAATTTAGATATTACATTACTAGCTATGAAACTTTCGTTCATCAAACCATTCTGCCATTAGATACTTAATGAATAAACCAGTTACTAATGGTAGAGTAACAAGATGGCTGTTGGAGAGGTAAATCCCCTCTACGGATAGAGGCGATCCCTACTAGCCCAGAACAGGTCTAGCAACAATCAGTCAATGCTACCATGCAAGTTCCTAATTGCAAATAAAAGGTAGGCAATGAGAACCTACTTGGATTCCAACGCTAATGTTTGATGAAGAGACGTCGCTCTCGCTCCTTCGCTTTGGCCGGTCACAATCCTACACGATCCTCGTGAATAGACACCTGCACACACAAAGAGAAACACGAACACAAGCGTGAAATCTAATAAATGCAATTATACGTCAGTCAAAAAGGACATAACTCACATTAACCATTACAAAGACAAATGAGAGTGGAACCATAATAGTAGTCATCTATTATTAATCAAAAATAGAGAGGAGTACAACCAAAGTTCTGACGTCGAATCCTTCTCAAGAGGGTCCAGTCAGCAAGTCCCTTAAGCATTCACCCTTGGAGGTAGATATCCCAAATCAAAAACTCTCTCTCACACAAGTTTACACAAGAAAGCAACACTTCACAATCTTCCTTAAGCTCTCTAGCAATCCCACACTTGTCACACCAACTACCTACTAGCAGCAGCACTCTAAGCACTATCAATTTCACACTATCCAAAACTAGCTGCTCATGTGAATGGTAGAGGCTTAAATAGGAGAAGGAGTCTCCATGAATGGTGGGAGGATGAGCTTATCTCCAAGGAAGGTGGCTCAAATGACGAAACAGACATGCCAGAGAAAGGAGGGCGACATTTACAAGGCCAACAACCAGGTCTGGAGTCATCTGGAAGGTCGGCTGTTAGAACAAATTCGCCCAAACAAGATCAGCGTGGGTGTATAACTGTACTGGAGCGCTGACATCGCATCTGAATAACAGGGAAGGTTATGTCAGCGTGACCCAATATGAATAGAAGATGCGCTAGTTCATGAAATTCGACCAGCGCGGGAAACACATGTGCTTCCGCGCTGGCAGCGCATTCGTTGTATTATGGGGCGCGAGTCAGCGCGATTATTTTAATAACAGTCGCGATGATGGGAAAAACTTTGGCAAAGTGGGTCATTTGGCAACATTAGAGGGCATGAGCATGATTAATTTGAACTCATGACACAGTAGGGAGACTGACAGGGAGATAGTGACAAATTACTGTGTAACAGATGCCCCCTAAAGCATGAAGCCCAAGAGAGTGGGAGGGTGAAATGCTTTACAAAACTCGCTGAACTGGAACACCACCAGGAAAATCTGCACGTATGTACAACTGATATCTCTGAGAATCTAATACATGTAGTCTAGGCATGGGCAGCCATCCAGAAGACATACGAAGAAGGTTGTGGTATGGACGCAGCCACCCAGCTGAAGAGACCATGATGATAATAAGGTATGGTCGCAGCCATCCCAAAAGACTCAGGTATGGATGCAGCCATCCATCAACGAGTCATGTAATAAGAATCCACAAAAATCGCAACCTGGATTGCAACAGACCAAAATCCAGGGTCTTGCGCTCCATCCCGACCCGAACAAAGTACAAGTCCAAGCATGTGAATACATGGGCTGAAGTTGAACATGCATGAACATCGTCCGATGACCAGTCAATAATGAAAATTGTTAACAGACGCGAGAGGTACCACCAATAATGACAATGGTCCTCAAGGTACTTATAGGTACAGTCCGCGGCGTGTGAATCAATGAGCTGGTGTCGAACACCTGCAGAATCATTCGATCGGAGGCCAATGATGAAAACCTCGTGTCGAACACGAAGAACCTGCCATTGAGGCATGCAGGCTCTAAGGCACCTGAAGGGAGTCTCTAAGTCACCTTCCTGGATAATGAGCTAAAGTCGACAGGAAGTAACCTTGATCGAAGGTGGGCCATAATGCTTCCCACATCATTGACACGAGACAGAGAAGGATAAGATATTTTGTGTGAGTATCAGAGGGAGGTTGTAATTTTGCAGAGGTCAACTTCTCTTGAACATATCGGCGGCACGACAGTGGATTTGGCAGTATCTAACATCAAATGAGCAGAGGTCAGGGTGACAAGGCAATGAGCAGATGAGAGGCCAAATAGGATAACCCAAACCCACGGAGACTAGTGTAAAACAAGATGAGAAATCCCCACCCAGACACGAATGAAGACTAGTGCCATGTTCAAGAGCGACATACTATCGACACGACAATTATTATAGTTCCATTTTCCCCACCATTTCTGGCAGGTACCCCGATTATTTTTGGATGACAAGCTTGACGGGGATAGCATATGCTTGGAAAGTGTCATTTCGACGGTGTCCGATGTCGTTAAGTTTTAACGAGTCTGACAAAGGAAGAACTCGGCGTCTTTTCCTGTTTAGAGAGTCTGAAAATACAGCGGAAAAGAAAACTCCAGGGGGGTCCTTTTTTGTAAAGTTATGTCTCTCGAGCCCGAAAAAGTATAAAACAATGCTCGAAAGAACCGCCCGACCAGTATGATCGAGGAGTACTTTTCGTAAGTAGTGACTTCGACTTGAAAAAGTAGAAAAGCGGTCAGAAGTACGTCGTTTTGGAGCCAATAACGAGTTCGAAACGACAAACACCCAGCAATCTTTTCAGTCTAAACGGTCGAAAAAAGAGCTTTAAAGGCGACCGCCTCTCGTTCTTTTTAATGAGCCGAGAGGGGGGCTCGGCCATCTTTTCTTGCTTTACGTCGAAAAAGAGCTTAAAGACGACAGTGTGGGACCAAGTGTGTGTAGGACCGTCGTGACCCCACCGATATGAGAATCTGCACAAGAAACACCACACGTGTAAATCTGTTCGAGATAATATGTACCACATGCATAAAAAACATAGTAAAACGACATTGGCACCAAGCACATAGTAAAAACATCACAAAATCCCACATTTATGAAAAATGATAATTAATTATAAAAAATTTACCATAAATAGGGGGGTAAAAGGAGGTTTTTACCATTGTTACCATTTTGAGCCGTGGAGGACGTTGTGGAGCTGCGAGGTTGACGAACCAAATTCCATCTCGTGCGGACATCAACCACCCTGCAATCTATTCCAGGTAGGTTCTCCTTCTCCTGCGCTCCATTTTGAAGCATTTTAGCCACATTTTCACGGTGGGAAGTGCTAGTTTGGGCGAATTTTTTGGACTCCAATTCGCTCTCGGTCAGCGCGGATTTTCTCATCGGGTCCGCGCTGATCGAATAATATTTACACATACCACACTCGGATCAGTGCAGAAAACAGGTGTGCTTCCGCGCTGACCCAAGGAAAATATCAAAGGGCGCCATTATCAGCATAACTGTTTTAAAAACAGTCGCGTTGACGCCGTGAAACTAAATTTTTAACAAGTTGAACGTGTAAATTTCTGGGTTCGATCCCCAGTGGAGTCGCCAAATTGTTGGAGAGTTAAATCCCCTCTACGGATAGAGGCGATCCCTACTAGCCTAGAACGGGTCTAACAACAATCAGTCAATGCTACCATGCAAGTTCCTAATTGCAAATAAAAGGTAGGCAATGAGAACCTACTTGGATTCCAACGCTAATGTTTGATGAAGAGACGTCGCTCTCGCTCCTTCTCTTTGGCCGGTCACAATCCTCCACGATCCTCGTGAATAGACACCTACACACACAAAGAGAAACACGAACACAAGCGTGAAATCTAATAAATGCAATTATACGTCAGTCAGAAAGGACATAACTCACATTAACCATTACAAAGACAAATGAGAGTGGAACCTAATAGTAGTCATCTATTATTAATCAAAAACAGAGAGGAGTACAACCAAAGTTCTGACATCGAATCCTTCTTAAGAGGGTCCAGTCAGCAAGTCCCTTAAGCATTCACCCTTGGAGGTAGATCTCCCAAGACAAAAACTCTCTCTCACACAAGTTTACACAAGAAAGCAACACTTCACAACCTTCCTTAAGCTCTCTAGCAATCCCACACTTGTCACACCAACTACCTACTAGCAGCAGCACTCTAAGCACTATCAATTTCACACTGTCCAAAACTAGCTGCTCATGTGAATGGTAGAGGCTTAAATAGGAGAAGGAGTCTCCATGAATGGTGGGAGGATGAGCTTATCTCCAAGGAAGGTGGCTCAAATGATGAAACAGACATGCCAGAGAAAGGAGGGCGACATTTACAAGGCCAACAACCAGGTCTGGAGTCATCTGGAAGGTCGGCTGTTAGAACAAACTTGCCCAAACAAGATCAGCGCGGGTGTATAACTGTACTGGAGTGTTGAAATCGCATCTGAATAATAGGGAAGGTTATGTCAGCGCGAACCAATATGAATAGAAGATGCGCTGGTTCATGAAATTTGACCAGCGCGGGAAACACGTGTGCTTCCGCGCTGGCAGCGCATTCGTTGTATTATGGGGCGCGAGTCAGCGCGGTTATTTTAATAACAGTCGCAATGATGGGAAAAACTTTGGCAAAGTGGGTCATTTGATAACATTAGAGGGCATGAGCATGATTAATTTGAACTCATGACACAGTAGGGAGACTGACAGGGAGACAGTGACAAATTACTGTGTAACAATGGCTATTACTGTTACAAGAATTCAATATCACCATTCTGGACTGACCTGGAAAACAAAACACAATTACTGACTTTTTATCTAGAATTCAAAATTATAACAATGATACACCTGTAGAAGATAAGTTTCCTGATGAATATCATTTAGCAGTATCTACTAAATCACCTTGGTTTGCAGATATTGCCAATTATTTAGTTTCGAGAAAGTTACCCTCCTATTTGTTTCCTAGAGAAAAGAGAATAATAATCCAAAAAAGTGCATCTTATTCATGGATAAATGAAGAATTATACAAGACAGGACCAAATCTCATCATTCGAAGGTGTGTAAGAGAAGATGAAATACCTGAAATACTTAAAGCATGCCATGATGAACCATGTGGGAGTCATTTTGCTGACAAAAGAACTACTTATAAAGTCTTTCTCTTAAGATATTATTGGCCTTCCCTTTTTAAGGAAGCCAAGGAATATGTTAAGAGGTTTGATAGTTGTCAAAGAATGGGGAACATGTTCCTTTAGACGAAATTCCACTACAGCCTCAGGTACTCATCGAACCCTTTGAAAAATAGGCTTTGGATTTTGTTGAACCAATTAATCCATCTTCAAATATATATATATATATATATATATATATATATATATATATTCTTGTACGCACTGATTATGTTACTACACGGGTAAAAGCTAAAGCACTTTCTTTTGCTACTGAAAATGTTGTAGTTTCATTTCTTTTTGAGGATATTTTTACTCGTTTTGGTGTCCCAAGAGAAATTGTAGGTCAAGGAAAGCAATTTACATCTAGAGTAGTGCAAAAGATATTGGAAGAATATAAAATCAAGCATCAGAAATCTACTCCATACCATCCACAAGAAAATGGACAAGTAGAGTCTACCAACAAAGTGATTGAAGCAATCCTCACCAAGATAGTTCACTTACACAGAAGGGATTGGGCAGAAAAGCTTCAGAAGCTTTATGGGCCTACCGTATCACATGGATAATCACTACAGAACATACTCCATATGAACTTGTTTATGGGAAGTAGGTCCTATTTCCAATTGAGTTCTAGATTCAGACCTACAAGACAACAGTAAAGTTGGGACTTGACTTATCAAAAGCACAAAAGAAAAGAATGGGACAACTCAATGAGCTTGATGGAATAAGGAAAGATGTTATCCAGAAGACTAGTTTAGTCCAGCAACAGATATCTATATGGCGTGCTAAATACATCAAAAAGAGAAAATTTCAGCCAGGAGACTGGGCATTACTCTTTGATTCAAAGTTCAAAAATTTCCAAGGAAAATTTCAAACTCGCTAGCTTGGGCCTTATGAGATTGAAAATGTTTTTAATAATGGAGCAGTCATAATTAGGACTATTGATGAAGAAAATGTTCCTCTCTTAGTAAATGGACATCGAATCAGGATCTATCATAAGCCAATGACAAAGGAGGAATTTGTAAATATTTTCCAGGACAACTCTGATTTGAGGTTGGTTACGAAGAATTCTTCTTCTTCTCCACCTTAAAATTTTGTTTTTCTATATAAATAAAATAAAATGATATATATATATATATATATATATATACATGAAAACCAACAATTGTTGGCATGTTTATGCAGAAAATTCAAGGTGAAAACCAAGAATTCTTGGCATCTTAAATTTTCTTTGTATTCCATTTCTAAAAATCCATCTCCTTTTTTCCCTTTTGTTTTCAAAAATAATAAATAGCTACAGAATTATTGATTTTCTCAGCTCTGATGATTTGCAGCCAATTTGACGGACACCTCTGTTCATACAATTGAAGGAATGATTGACTCTCTCCACTGCAAAGTACTTGAAGACAGCATAAAAGGCAACAAAAGGTTAGAAAGCAAATAATTCAAAGGTATGAACTTTTTTAATTTAATAATAGGGATCAAAACATTACATATATGGATTATAAGACATAGTACTACCGAAAAATCAAAACCATTATTGCAAAGAGTTGGTTGTGTCATGTCAAATCTTGCATAATCTGCCATTCACTCCCCGTCATCATAAATCCTATTACGATCCATTGAATCAGTCACCCAAAACATACACATAATGATCTTAACGGATAGATTCTACCCCATTCACTTATACCCTCACTACCTACGCTCTCATTATTCCATCACTCACACTCTCAGCCTTTCTGCTCTAAAATCCCTATCAAGCTATCCTACCCTATCAAACAAATAGTTTTGAAAAAAAGCTTCTCGGCCATAAGAGTGATAGTCAGAACAGATCCAACATGGAAGAAATTTTTAGAGGGGTATCCACAGACAAAAGAATTATTGCAGAAAGTGTAGTGGCTAGAATTTGTAGAGAAATTCGATGGCTTCCATAGAGAAGTGACCAAATCCTTCGTCGGGGCCTTTGATGGAGTCAAAGTGGAGATAGGAGACATCAAATTCACAATGACAAAGTCATTTATAGCTGAAGCCACTAGACTGCCACGGATTGGAGAGAAATGGTTCAAGAACAGAGGTATTGAAACAGAAGACTAGAAGGTTTTCCTAAAGAAACCAAGCATGGACACCAACATTTTCAAGAAGGGAACCTTAAGCACAACATTGAAAAGTAAGTGGAGGAACCTACTTATAATAACACAAAAATTTGTTACCTACGAAGGAAGGTTTGGATGTATCTTTTTCTATCATATTAGGATTCTAATGAATTTTCTTGAAGAAAATGAGATAAACCTTCCATATTTCTTGTTGAATTGTCTTAGAAAGATGTCAAGAAATGTTCAGAGGAGAATCCAGTTTATAAATAATACAATGTATCACCATGGTATATTCAAAATACTTGTTGAATTTCATCTCCAAAACATAGGTGATAATTGGGAAATATTTTTAGTAATAAATCACTTTCAGGAAGAAACTCATGGGCAGCCAAACAGCAGAGACTTAAGAGGGGAAGGAAAAGAAAAATTGATAAGGCATAGGAACAAGAACCACAACAACCATACAAACTATAAATTGTCAGAATACTTGACATTAGTTTTATAGAAAATAAACAAAAGAAATGTTAGAAGAAATAAAGCCAGTAAAGAAACAGAGAAGCCTAAAGCAGAAAGGAAGAAAACTAAAAAGACCCCTGTCATAGGTTTAAGGAGTACCAACCTCAACTCAATAAAAGAATTACCCTCAAAGAGCACAGAGCATGTCAATATAGAAATAGAAGAAAACTCAGAGGCAGAAGAAGAATATTCAGGAACTCCACCAAGGGTTTCATCTCCACGGGTTTCATCACCAATTGTCACCTCACCTCCTCAAAGTCCAAGATGGAGAACGCCAGAGATTAATCCGATGCTGCAAGATATCTATAATTATATTGAGTCCCTGAAAAAAAGGGACGCAACAAGAACATCAATTCCAATTCAAGAGGAGGAAGAAGTCCATTTTAATGAGCCACAAGAACCTCTAGTAGTCAATATATTGAAACAGGAAATTTTCGAACTGGAGACATTAAACAGTTACACTAAAAATGAAAATCAGGCGTTGAAAGCACGGGATGAAATACAAATAGCTAAGAGTGACAACCTCCTCTTACATCTAAGTCCGTGGTTTAATAAGAACGAGAAACTGAAGAAGAAAAACAAGTCTTTATAGAGACAGGTTATAAACTTGAAATACAATATCCTCATGAGGAAACCAAGGATGGAAATCACTAGAAGGAAAGTGAAAATGATGAAGTTAGATGTAATGGCAGAAGTGTCCAAGCAAATGCAGTAGTTCAAGATATAAATTTTTCATTTTGTATGAGGACATACAAAATCTTCAGTGTGGGGGAATGTAGAGTTCCATAATTATTTTGTTTTGACACCCTTTTTCCTCCATTTTCCTCTTTTTCATCATCACTATCAACTTAATAAATGAAATAAATCATAGAGTTTGATAAGGTAAAAACTCTTACATGTCTTATTTTTCATATTTGTTAATGTTCCTTATTGTTATGTTAAATATTGCATTATCTACGGAATTAGCATGATTCTGCGGCTATTTTATAAATCTGCAGCTACGTCCATGGTTTGCGGGGTTCTAGTGCACCAATGAAGCAAATAAGCACATGGGTAGTTGATGATTGATCCCCTTATGGATCTCCTCCTATTCACTCGAGCCAATTCACATAAGGAATCACACTATGGCGCAGTCAAAGGTACAGGTCAAACACGTAGCAACAAAAGTCTAAGTGTATCACGTTTCTTCGATTTGTTTTCCAAATAGCAAATCAATGAAATAATGCTTTTATGTTTAGTTTCAAATTTGAATAAGGATTGAACAACAAACCTGTAGGTGTAGAAGTCCCAAATTATTGAGCACACATTTTATATAAATATGTATCCTCTATAAACGATAGAAAAGAAGTAATAGCTAATTGTTGAAGCATTGTGAAACAGACCTTTTTTCTCGTATTGATTTGAAGTTACTTTTCTATGATTCGATGTGCATGTGAGTGTGGTTTGCACCTACTGGATGCAGAGGGCCCCTACAGACAGTCAAGGTTATAGTTTACTTTATTTCATTTCTTTATGATTATTTTCATTTAATCGCTTTATGTTATCATTGCATTCTAGTTTAGTTTCTTTACTTCGTTGTTTTCATTATTTCGTTATAACTCAGTTATTTCGTTTACCATTTCGTTATTTCGTTTATTCTTACAATTGTTCAATAGTTTAGTTCTTCAAACATTTTTTGCTTCATTATAGTTAGTATTTTCATGCTTTTTAGAATTAGAACTTGTATCTACTTTGTAGTTTGCAATTAGAGATTTCTTTCATGCTCTTTAAAATCAGAATTTGTATATATATTTTGTAGACTAGATTTTGAAGGATCATTAGAATAATATGAATACTTTGTTTTCATTTAGATAGATTCATAATTTTAGGATGAATAACATAATATATTTTAGGATAACACTCAAATAGAAATGACCTGGTAGATTATTCTAAAAATAGCTTAAACTTCCACTTATTCTAACAGTAGCTTAATTTCCACTTATTAATTTGTAGAAATCTAACTAGATAAACAAGGAAAAATCTCAAAACAAACATAAACATCATCTTACAAACTAAAGGATAGGCTTCTAGCATATATAGTGCACCTGAACTTCATAAGTTTACCAACTCCGGTCGATAATTTATGCTTGCAATTTAATAAAATTAAATTGACCAAATAGAAACAGATATAATATTGATTGAAGTGATATTTGGAGGTGGGAGAGAAAAAGTACCCATTAAATCATAATCTTTAAAAGACCTGCCCCCACACTCTCATATGGAACTTCAGTATTTCCCACATATGGTTCATTTCCATTCGAGGTACCGGAAGAGAAAAAAGACATTTGGTCGACGGTGTCAATTTTTCCTTCATGAGGAAAACGAAGTACCCGTAACAAAGAAGAAACTACACAAAACATAGCATGGGTCCAACTTCGCCCAAGAAGAAGGTTGTAATTAAGATTTGCATATACAACTACCAATTCTAGCTCAACAGTCTTTCCTTCCAACGTGATAGGAAAATTTGTGAGAATACCTTACGAATAGGAGCCTTTGCCATCAAAGGCCTCCAAAGTGTTCAAGGATTGGTTAAGGGGAGGAGAGCTAATGGCCTTCCAACACAAAACATACATGATGCAGGTGGAAGCACCTTCATCAGTGACAGTCTCATGGATCATCTTTCCTTTAATAATAACTTGAATCAGAAAAGAAATCTGATGAGGAAGACAAGGAACATGGTTTTCAAGATCAAAATTAATTAAACTAGAATCAGCAGGATCAATGGCTCCTATAGTAGACAACAATGATTTTTGTTGGATTGGACATGTTTGGAGAACTTCCAAAGCTAACATTTCCGAAGGTGATTGAGCTAAATCTTCAACTATATTATAATGTTGTTCAGGTCTAGCATTCAGATTATAGGATGATTTCTGAAGCACACCTTTGGGAGGTGGTTGGATCGCGAATTCATTATTAGGTCGCTCAATATGGAGTGGACCATAACTGTGTGGAGTGGAAGTAGAAGATATATCAGTGACTTCTTTCTCCACTATCTTCTTTTGAAGGGTTTTATAATCTTTCGATCGTGTAGTGACGGAAATAGGCAATGAACCTTGCATCATGAAAACTTGAGAACTAGAAGAGGCAGAGGATTGCGGTTGGTCTACCAACTGAGTCTGCTAAAATGGAAATGGTTCTTTCAAAACATACGGAGTCCCTTTCAATAAACAGCTAAATTCAGAACGACAGGGACAATCCTCTATATAATGATCTTCATCACAAATGAGGCAAGGATATTTCAGCTTTCGTTTGGAGGCATCATCAGCAAATGATTTGGGAGGACCTTGTTTCGGGGTATCGGATATGGATTTGCCTCTACCCTTTTTCTTACCTTTCGAGGCTTTATCTGTCGCAGTAGATTGGATCACATGGACCTCGAAGGTTTTACTAGGATTGGATGGATTTTTCAAAGGATGATTGGAATCATTATCTGAAACATATTTTTTCTTCGCAGAAGCTTTGGTGGAAGTCTGAGACACTGATCCAATTATACCATCAACAGGTGGTGCATCGGGATACTTTGAAGATGTCAGACCTGAAGATGGTCTTGGAGCATCAAGAAACATCTCATATAGCATGCCAGATTGGGAATAGACTAAGTCTAGATATTGAGCACGTACAATAGCTTGGTCCTCGGTAACACATCCACTCATTGTTATATCTGCAACAATTCTGGTTACGAATGATTTGGTGAACCATTCATGTTGCACAAAAAATTGTCACCTTGGCATTCTGCAATCTGTATGAGTCCATTACCACTCATACATTCCTCCTTTGCAAGTCTTAGGCCTCAGTTCCTCATATCAAGCCTTGAAAATAAGAGAAAACCCTTAAAAGTCTCTAAAACTCTGGTTCCGCACTTTATCTTAGCATTACCTGCGGTCCCACACCTACTGGTCATGTTCCCTGCGCACCTGATTGCTCTGTCTCTGTGTTATGGGTGTGGACCCCTGTAAAAGTTAAAAAGGTGCAAGTATATTCTTAAAAACTCACTTTGAGTCATTTCTAGAAGCTTCTGGAAGGAATCTTGAGGTGGCAAGTTTGCTCCCTTAAGGTTCATGCATCCCATACCTTAAGGAGCTAACCCCTTGATGTGAGGAGCTTATCCCTTTGAAGGAGGACTCTATCCCTTCATAGGTGGACCTGTAACCTCCTTCCTCTGCACTATAAAATGAAGCATTGGGCTGGTTACTGAGGAGGTTGAAAGCTGAATATTTTTGAGGTGAAATGCTGCTGGAACTTAGTCTTCCTAATTGAGCTTTTGTGTGGAGAGATTACATACCTCTTTGATCTCATTTGGAAGAGAGTGAGGCTTTTCAAAGTAAAGGAGATTCCTATTTCGAACCCTGGGAAGAGCTTGTTCAACATCAAGGCTGAAAAGGTTGTAAGGTTCTTCTACTTCAAAGTTAATACAAATAAGTTTGTTTTTCTCAATAAGCTGTTATTGTATGGTTTATTTTATGGATTCCTTGATCACCATAATGGACATGATTTATGATATTAGCTATGCAGGTGTTATTTGATATTTGCTTGTTTGTGATTGCAGGTTCTCAAAAGGAAACTCTTTCGGACAGTTGAAGGATGGCTGCTAAAAACTAGCATTGGACTTAAGGTAGGGTCTAAACACCTCTATAGTTTTTATTTATGAATCATATATGTTTACAGAAAAATAGATTTGTTTGTCCTGCTTGTTGCTAGATATCTTTTGATACTAGGGATATTGGCCTTGTCTGCAAGATCGACTTATCCGGCCAACAATTCAGTTAACAACCCATCAGGAATTTTTAATTTGATGAGGTGATGCTGATGTCTCCATTCATGGATATGATCGGAAATATGGGTTGCAGTATCTTGCTTCATATATGTGAGCAAATGAGTGTCAGTTTCATATCGAACTGGAAATTGGAAGTGGGTGATTAAGGAAACTCAATATACCGTTTTGCGGCAACACCTGTGAAGGTTTGCTAAAAGAAGCGAAGACGAATAGAATCGTCAACATAAGAATTAGAAGAAAACCATAAGTGATATGTCATCACATGGGCTTAAGGGTCCTCTTTAGATTTTCCTTCAAACTTAGGGCAATCGCTCGGAATTTTAGTAGGAACGGGAGGCTAATAAGGCGAATGAAGAATGGGATCATTAGTGAGCCTCGAGATGTCAGGCAGTTCCAACGTAGCTAAAAATGGCAATTACGGATTAAATGGCATGTGAGGCCTTTGAGGAGGCCCAACTAGTGGATTCCAACCTTGCTAGTAAGGATCATGCCCCCACAGCGGAGGATTTTGACCATAAGGGATTTTATCTTTCCCCCACTGAGGAGTACCTTGACCATAAGGTGGATTCTGTCCAGGGTAGGTTTGATATTGACCTACCATAGGCCATTGATAAGCATTATATACGGCATATGGATTGTAAGGTTGTTGCACTTGTTGACTCTAGATATGAAGAGATTGGCCCTACTGCTGCAGGGGTTTACCTTGTCTACAAAGTTTTACCTTGTTGATATACAAGTTGAGCTTGTTGTTGCAGAGGTTGGCCTTGCTGTTGCAAAGGTTGACCTTGCTGCTATAAAGGTTGGCCTTGTGGATACAATGGTTGAGTGGGTTGTTGAACAAACTATGTTTGTTGTTACAAAGGTTTCTGATACTACTGCAAAGGTTTCCCCTGTTGTTGCAAAGGTTTCCCTTGCTGTTGTAATGATTGTTGGATAGTTCCTTGAGGCATACCCTGTGGGTATTGGTAAGTTCTGTATGGGTTGGGACCATATGCACCAGGAATAGCAGATTAACTAGGTTGCACATAGAGTCCTGCTTGTGGAATATAAGATGGATTTTGCAAGGCTTTTGAACCATATGGGACATAAGCCAGTTGGAGTGGAATTTGAGCCATGTAAGGTTATTGATATTGGATATTACCCGCCCTGAATGGACCAACAGGGTTAGGAATACCACTATAATAAGGTTGATTGACTCCAACCATGTAAAGTTGTGATCCACTCACATGGGTTCCACCTGACACAAGAGGAATGTTGGTATTTCCCCCCAAGCAATGGTACATTCTATCCACTTTACGAAGGGGTGGAGGAACTTACAGAGGCATGCCCTGAAACAGTCAGTTGTATAGGAATGGAAGGTTGAAACAATGATATAGGTTGCAATGGAATTTTCATTTGAATGGGAACTGACATGACAGTAGTTTGTACAGGAATTTGAGAGGTCGTGTTTGGGATGAACGGACTAGTAGGGGGCATGGCATTTCATGACCAAATAGGATTTTGATACAAAGATGAACTGCTAGGGGTTCCTGAAACTAATTGGGCTAAGGTTGTATAACCATGTGGAAGCATAGGCCCACTAGTTTCAGGAAGTGTGTGATATGGGACTCTTCCATAAAAGGAAAGCCTTGTGGAGGAAAGTCATATTCTTGCTCTTCATCAACATGAGGAGTGTGAGTAGTGGAAACTTTCATATGACCTTGAGGAGAGGTTGGGATCTCACCTTCTGAATCCATGGGTGGAAACAACTAGCGAGGAGGAATCTAAGATGCACGAGGAGATAACTCCAAAGGAACACCAAGTTGATCGTAAGGACTGTAAGGACACTGAGGAGATATCACAACATGGTCAAATAATGGATTCTGCAGATATAATACAAACCTCTGCGGACTCTCAGGGGTTTCTGGATCATATTCTTGAGGTGACAAGGAATCCGAAGGTGGTGGATGAGAAGCAAGGGGATGGATTCTTGGGACAATCCCAAGTTCAAATCCTTGAGCTTCAAGTGATTAAGGAAGTTCCAATGGACTCCTTGTGAAGACCCTCCAGTATCAAACAATGAAGGTGAACTTTGGGGTGAACTCAATGGTTCAGCCATGATGACTTTCTCTCAAGAGCAGAAGAAGGAGAGATGATTCAGATAAGGTTGATTAAAATTAAAATTTACAAGGATTTAATCAATATTGGGCTAATAAACAACTGCATGGGTTCGACATGTTATCATTGGAAATTTTATTGACACGAAATAAAAAATAAATTAAAATGGGTAAAAACTTGGCAAGAGGGTTTACCAAGTATCCGTGAACTGCAATATACACCCCAGCCAAAGCCAAGGACTTAACATACGGTGGCTAATCTCCCCAAATGTTTTGTTCGGTGTATCACGTTTACAAGAAGGATGACTCGGTTACCTATGGCTAAAGGATAACAACATAATGGGGTCTCCCAATATATATGCAATGGTACGAGGAGCAAAAGTCTATGTTAGCGTTGTCTAATGTAGAACGGTTTGATGAGAGTGTCCCTATATACTTTTCATACTGAAGTGCCTCCGATATACCCAAAAGTGATAGAAAACCTTCTATATACTTCTATACAGGGACAAGATACACAATAGGTAGTTAACGACAATTGCTATGTTTAAAGACGTTGGAACACGTCTCTAGCCTAGACCTCTAGATATTTGCATTAAGTGACAAATCCTCCTTAGGTTATTTGAGGTAAATTTTAAGTTAATATTGAATTAAGTTTCAATTTTTGTGGCTCAACGATGTCACATGTTCCTAAATGCAACTAAATGATGAAAATGAAACCTTTTCATTCGATGAAGGCTAAGCTAACAAAGGAAGATAAATAATCAAGCAATGCATCAAACATGAAAAATGCATCAACACAATTCTTTCCAATGCAATATGTAAAAATGAAATCTAATCTTTCATTCTACTAACAAATGCAATGCCAAAATGCACTTCTATAGAAATGAAAATCACTTCCCTTTCACTAAGATGCAATAATTATTTTCCTTTCACTTTGATTTAATCAATGCAAATGGATGCAAAAAGTAAAGGAAAATGAAAACAACTCACTGAACATGAAAATCACTTTCACTTTATGATTTTGAATGCAAAAATGTCTCGAAAATACTTAAATGAAAAACACTTTCACTTTTCAAAACATAAGAATGAAAGCAAGGACGTTCTTTCAGTCAACCAAAGAAAAAAATTTGTGATCTATGCTTGATAATGGAACTAAAGCGATCTTCAAAGCATCAATATGGTTCGACACTAATGAAAACAACTTCACACCAAAGAACCAAAAGCAACTTGTAAAAGATGTCCTGATGCAGAAGACTCTTGAACAAGAGTAATCGATCTCTGAGAAGCAGACCAATCAATGAGTGGAGGGTGACCTAGAAACCCTAGAAAGAAAACAAGCTTCAAGCACACATAAACCAAATCAAGAGACAATTGCAATCAGTCAAGCATGACAATCAGGACAAATACACCATAGACACACTGGAAAATCACTGATAGAGGGAAAAAAGACTGAGAACAAGAAGAAAAACCCTAATTTCTCTTATCCTCTAGGATCATCGTGCATGTTATAGGCAAAAGGCTGATGAAAGAGTAATAATTGCGACTATTAAGGACAAACCTGTGATGGGCGAGAAGAATGAGGGAAAAAATAAAAAATCTTCAAGACCAGACAAAATTAAGTGTCCTTAAGCAATCACCAGCAAGTGAAAATAGTTACAGATAAGCAAACAAGTTATAAAACTGATGGTTGGTCAAACTCATCACAAAATCAGGGTGAAGGGTTGGATGGAAAGGGTTATAGCGTCCCCAGTTGAGTTGCCATTTTGTTGTCTGATCTGAATTGGATCATAAAGAACTGTGAAAAAACCATCACTATATCAGGTCGGGACAAAACATTAAAGAATTCCAAAACAGCGATCAAAAACACCCTGAACCAGTGGCAATGGTAGCTAGCATGGAACGACGAGGACCTCGGTCAAAGCACGCTGACCGAGGCCCATGGAGACTGTGCAGGAGGCTGAATTAACCCCTGGGAGCCCTGGATCGGGAAAATAAGGAGGTTTTTGATGTGCAATTGGGCGAACAGGGCCGAAATGGAGGAAGCCTGAGCACTCAGATGCATGGGGAGCCAAAGAACCACGAGCGAAAAGGCAAACAGTGCTAAAAGGACAAAGGCAGGACCCGCACTCTGGAAACCGCGGTTTTGGATGGAAGCAGAGTGATCCCACTCAATGATCGACGCATGGCAAGCGGAGGTGAGAGAAAACCACCATTGATCGCATGCTATCAGTCGAGCAAGTCAACGTTGTGAAACGTGCATATGACGTTGGATCTGGGGGACCCAGATCGGATGGCTGAGATTGTGCCCGATGGAGGAAGCAGAATTGACGAAGTAATACGCCGCATTTTAGAAGGATTTGGAATCCGTTTGACTGCCACAGTGGAGGAAAGACTTCATCCACAACATAACTGAAGATTGAACCGACGAAGCAGGCTGGCACCGTTTAGAGGAGGACATGTGGCCACTCCCTGAGTGTTCATGATGACACCTAATAGGGAACTCCAAGTGCAGCTGCAGAAGGGGAATCGACAGAGGCGGAAGAGGAACCGAACAAGCATGGGAAAGAATGGCTAAAAGCCATGAACAACAAAATAAATACATAGTCAAGTCAGAGAACGATCCGAGAGATGAAGAAAAGAAGATAGAGAGACCAGAATCCTGAGAGGAGGACGGAATATGCAGAGAAAGAAGACAGTGAAGCAAAATCAGAAAGAGGATAGAGGGCCGAGCTGACCAGCAGGCCAGAGCAAGCACAAAGGCTTGAAAGATCCAGCCATCCCATAGAGGATCTGTCCGGGCTAAGCACCACATTGGGCTCTCCACTGTAAAAGAGAGGTCACAGAGCTGGTAGGAAGAAGAAGTCTGTTTATTCAAGTGGCTTGGGAAATCTAAGAACCACCCTGCCAAGCAAAACCTGCTTCAGAAGAACTCATATTGAGTCCCTGCATTGTAAGTCTCTACTTAAAGACACAATAAAACAAGGCCACCATTGAAAGCTGGACCGGAGATTAGCACTGGAGAATAGATGAACTCCTTATTAAAAATTCTTGTGTCTT